>OW121774.1:8762500-10012500 GCA_933228765.1 Miltochrista miniata | reverse complement strand
GGCGCCTATCATTGCGCCAGTGCTTAGCCACATAATAAACTTGTGTTTAGAATCAGGTATTTTCCCTGATAGACTAAAGTTATCGGTAATTAAACCCCTTTTTAAAAAAGGCAACAAACAAGAACCAGGTAACTATAGACCTATTGCCCTGCTTTCAATCTTTTCAAAGTTGATAGAAAAAGTGATTTATAATCTTTTGTACTCTTTTCTTGAACACAAAAATCTTTTCAGCGAGGAACAATATGGCTTCCGAAAAAATAAAAATATTAATCTGGCCATTTATAAATTATATAAAACAGTTATTACAAGTATTGATTCTAGAAGTCATGTAGCGGCGCTATTTCTTGATATGAGTAAAGCCTTCGATTACGTAGACCGCAATTTACTCATCAATAAGCTTGAAAAGTATGGTATCCGAGGTAATGCTCTTAACCTTCTCAAATCATATTTATCGGGTAGAACACAATTGACACACATTAATCGACTTTGTGAGGTATCAAGGATTGAGAAATCATATACTTCTAGTCAAAGAATCACCTATTATGGTGTTCCTCAAGGGAGTTTATTGGGACCTCTACTATTCATAATCTATATAAATGACATGCCCAAAATAATACGAAATCCTATGATCCTATTCGCTGATGACAGCACGGTGATATTTGAATCCATTGATAACTTGACATTAGAAAAAGAAATAAATGACTGCCTTGAGCTATTAATAAATTGGTCAAATGCAAATAACTTGAGAATTAATTTTGACAAAACTAAACTTATGACATTTCAGCAACGGACTGTTCCTATTAAACTTGACATACACTATAATGATAATATAATTACGGAATGCAAGTCTATTAAATTTTTAGGGCTAGAACTAGACCAAGACATGGCTTGGCTAACGCACACATGTAGCGTATGTAAGCGTCTCAGTCAGTTTTCATATGCACTGTACAATTTGTCAAAGGTAACAAGTCGGACAACATTGGTAGCAGCTTATCATGCATATGTTACGTCAACCTTACGGTATGGCCTTATATACTGGGGTAACTCCACAAATGTAGATACAGTTTTTAAAGCCCAAAAAAAGTGCGTCTGGTCAATTTGTGGCATACGACCTCCTGATAGCTGTAAACCGTTTTTTAAAAGTCTTCGCATAATGACCCTGCCAAGCTTATACATTTATGAAGTGATCATGTTTGTGAGAAAGAATTTTTATTTATTTGAAACACTAAAAAGCTCGCGAAATAAACACAAAATACGGTTTACCAAACACAAAAAAGCTATTTTTAACAAGGGTCTCCTAGGTATGGCCCCAAAGGTATACAACAAGTTACCTAAGTCCCTACTGGAAGGCAATAATTCCAGTTCTTTTCAAACTCAAATAAAAAATCTAGTGATAGAAAGGGCCTATTATGCTGTAAATGACTACTTGTCAGACAAAAATATTGAATAATACTTTGTAAATCTGACTGACTGGTGACAATTTCAGAGTTGTATTATTGTATAAGTGACATAATCATAGTAATTCTTTTGATCTTTTGTTTATTGAGGTATAATTTTATTGATTTTGTTATGTTAATTTTATTGTATTGTGCATGCCTTTTGGTAGAAACATAATGACTAGGTATGCATTATATAACATCTTTTATGCCTGTAACTGTATGTTTCGCAATGAATAATAATAAATAAATAAATAAAAAAAGTAGATTGTAAGTCGTGTCAAAATTTGAGCTAAATCGATGCAGAACTGTTTGAGATTTGAAAAGCGGAAACTCCATTCTAATAATTTGTTTTCAATTCCGTCTCCTACACTAAAAACACGCTATGTTCGTACAGAGCTTGAATGTGTGTCTGACCAATAAGGCTAAGCAAATGTTACAGTCATAACACCCGCCAACTATAACGACAGCTGAGCGCGGGACTGGCGGGGGTGGGGAAACTTGGTCAGTGAGGGGCAGGGAGTTGCCTATCTGTAATACTATTATAATATCTTTGGTTTTGAAGTCTAGGATATGGATATCTACGGAAACGAACTTAACATTTTGAATCGCTTGTGAAAATTTCAAGCGACCGAGTTCACAAGCTAGCGAGTGGTTTACAATTGAATAATCAAAGGAGATTGTAAAAACTGGCCAAGTGCGAGTTGGAATCGCACAAGGAGGGTTTAGTACCAAAAACGGTAAAAAATCACATTCGGGATGCCCCCCGTAAATATTAATATTTTTCCAATTTTAGTATTTGTCACAGAGCATCGCGCGCCTTTACAGAGGGAGAGGCCAAAGCTGGCAAACCCCCTCTGGCAATAATTTGACATTTTGACGACTAAAAGTGCCCAGTTACATAAAAACTGTTTTTTGAAGTTTCTTTCACTAGACTAAGTCTAGTTGACAGCGTGAGCAGTTGAATTTCATTTTATAAAAATGATGAAATAATTAGAATAATAATACAAAAAGAAATGTGATTAAAGAAATCTGAATAAAAAAGGCATTATCTTGTGTAAGTAAGTAATTTTATAACAAGTTATTATTATTTACACCTATTTAAACGTATAGAATATTCAGATTTGTTTAGCAACTTTACCGGACGTCACATCAATACATGGATTGGTTGAGCGACTTGGGGTGATATGACACAAAATGTATCATGTGTGTGTAAAATTTATGAGTGTATTGTTTGAAGTGTATATATAGGCTTCGTATTGACAGTCGATTGCTATTGTAGTGCGAGTCTAAGAAAGTGTGGGTGAGGAAGATTTCCCCCCGTCACCCGCAAAATATGACAGACAAATTTGTACCGAGCAATCGTTCTATGCCGTCTCCCCTTAGACAGTTCGCGTTGCTCTATGGTATTTGTTGTTATAGCGGCAACACATCTGTGAAAATTTCAGTTCTCTAGCTATCACGGTTCTTGAGATACAACCTCGTGACGGACAGACAGACGGACAGCGAAATCTCATGGGTAGGGTCTCGTTTTAACCATAAAAAGCTTGATGATAGGAGCAAGATTGCAAGCTACTCGCGAACTTGTTGCCTTATAGCTTGTAAACCCGCTGTCATCGAGAATAGATAGAAAATTGACGATGACGTGTGATCACGTGGTCAATAAAACAATCTGAGGCTTCACTTATAATTTATCTTTATTGTTTATTTGAATTGATTCAAAGTTCTTTAGTGACCCCATACTTTAACCTGGTAAAAATACCCGTTATCCTTAGCTGAAGTAATTCGTATTACCACATTACTTTGGCCAACTCCTCCGAAAATAATGGATGCTGATGCAATCTGAGAGTCATTTACTTCTTGAGCGGTGATGTATGTGATTTTTGTGTTTTCATCATTCGCCTGGTATAGAACATCTTCAGTCTGGGCCCTGCCATCGATTGGGAATTTGCCGAAGTACTTACTGTTGGACAAAAAGAGCATAGCGATAAACAAAATGTCATTTTAGATTTTTTAAATAGAGATTTTGAGCACGACTCTAAACTCTTCTGGCATTAAGGGCCAGATAACCGTTGGGCCATCAAGACGCTACCCTCAACCGACTGGGGTACGATTTCAGGAAACCTTCACGTAGGCAGGTACGGTTTGCCATTCCTTCAGGCTATGTGCCTGGGAGGTTCCTTCAGGCTATGTGCCTGGGAGAAATGGAAACCGAACTTACTGGTGCGCCCTGGAATATCGGCTAATGGGTGCCCTCATCATGGAATCCCCCAAGCTAACTCCATTATGAGGAGGTCGCAGTATTACGGCGCGTCTACGTCGGCACACATCCGTCTGTCCGGTTTTTTTACGTGTCATAATCCTGATGGATGCTATGCAGGTTTCCTGCCGGCTAAAACCACTCGGTTCCCTACAAACTGCCAACAGCTGGGAGTCCCGGATAAGCCTTAGGAAGGACGTCCCTGGGTTCCTAGCAGACTTTAGCTGTGTTGGTACTATCTCTCGTCTTTGGCTGTTGTGACATGCGTTATCCTGCTTCTTGGGGTGTGCGTGAAACTTTCATGGATGGATGGCGAGAAGCTACTCTGCCATCTTCTAGATCCTGTGTCTGCCTACGACCAGCACTTGAGGAACCTCTCATACAATGTAGACAAGCTTAATCAGAACCGAGAGATTAAGAAGAATAAAGAGGATATTTGTAAATTGGAATGAGTTGAACGTATTGCCCTCCTCTTACAAACCCGGGTTCCCCAAGCGGAGCGTAAAGAGGCACATCACAGGGCCGCCAACTTGAGGACCACTGTCAGAAGTCTTACGGACTGCGAAAGTGGACCCCAATCGCTGAAAGTCGTCCTGACAATCAGGCATGCGGCGTCATTTTGTCAAGCTTAATGCATACTAATATAAAAAAAAATTGCGTGTACTTAGTGTACACACGTAAGAAGTGAAACTTCTTCATGAACTTAATTTTCACCTCACCTTAAATTAAGTCAAAAAGTACAAAAGTCCAAAGTCCAAAGTCCAAAAGGCCAAAAGTCCAAAAGTCCCAAAGTCCCAAAGTCCCAAGGTCTCAAGGTCCCAAAGTCCCAAAGTCCCAAAGTCCCAAAGTCCCAAAGTCCCAAAGTCCCAAAGTCCCAAAGTCCCAAAAGTCCCAAAGTCTCAAAGTTCCAAAGTCCCAAAGACCCAAAGTACCAAGATCCCATCAAAAAGTCCAAAAGTCCCAAAGTCCCAAAGGCCAAAAGTCCAAAAGTCCCAAAGTCCCAAAGTCCCAAAGTCCCAAAGGCCAAAAGTCCAAAAGTCCAAAAGTCCCAAAGTCCCAAAGTCCCAAAGTCCCAAAGACCCAAAGTACCAAGGTCCCATCCAAAAGTCCAAAAGTCCAAAAGTCCAAAAGTTCAAAAGTTCAAAAGTCCCAAAGTCTCAAAGTTCCAAAGTCCCAAAGACCCAAAGTACCAATGTCCCATCCAAAAGTCCAAAAGCCCAAAAGTCCAAAAGTAAAAAGAATTTAAAGACGATAGTTGGAGGGAAAGTACCCTTAATATTGATAATGGCAAGTTTTGCTGAAAGGAAACATTCCTTTATTTTCATAAGTGAGTAAAACTGCATTCAAAGATTGTTGAAAAATCACCTGCTTGAGGCGGGAATCGAACCTGGGAGATGTGAAAAAAAAACACCCTATATTTTATGATACCCACCGCAGCAGTCTTTAATAAGAATCAATTTCTTTAAAACAACATAGTATCTTAAAATAAAGGAAGATCAGAAAAAAAATGTTTTATTGTAAAGCTTTCTCACAATCTGAAGAAAAAAAAAACAGTCTAATTGAGAAACTCCTATTTTTTTTTGAAGTTTTGTTGGCGTTTTAAGTGACCAGAACGAATATTCCCATTCACAAAAACTAGAACATTTTTTTAACCAACTTCAATAAAAAGGAGAAGAATCTCAATAAGACTGTTTTTTTTCTTCAGATACTAAGTATGCTTTACAATAAAAACATATTTTACTAAGTCTTCCTTTAATTTAAGATACTATGTTGTTTAAAAGAAATTGTTCTTTATTATTTTAGGTGGAACACATGATAGGAGCCCGATGTTGTTGCAGTCATTTTTGTATTACACGTTTAGTAAACTTAACCACACAAATGTTTTAATTACCGAAATTAGTAGAAATAAATATTTAAATGTACACAAACTTAATAGTCTTCTGAAACATATATGTTATAGCTGTAGTAATGCATATTTTTTAGAAAATTGTGAAAACTTCAATAGATTTTATGTAAGTAGTATGTTCCTTAGAGAAATCTTGCGACTTAAATACAGGCACAATTATTTTAATTACAGGCATGAATTGAGTGTTTCTGGTACATGTCAGAATATAGTTAAGAGTTATCGCTGCATGCATACGCAGACAGAACTTAGCTTGGGCCATGAATCGGTTCTTGCAGATGCTATCACACAAACGGAGCATAATGATGTGAGTGAGGCCGAAGTGTTTTTTCGTGAATAATAATACATCTATCAGTTCACAGAGTACACATGATGTTATACGTAATAACGGTTTTTGTAGTAATATTTTGATGAATATTTTTCATCAAAACGTTTGCGGTATCAACAAGAAAAAGGATGAATTTGAACTTTATATTGATTCTTTCTTAAAACCAGACTATATATGTATAACTGAACATTTTCTAGATGTAGTGACGGCTCCTTTATTTAGTTTGAATGGATACAATAAAGTTGCGTATAACACCAGACACGAGAAAACACGAGGTGGTAGTCTTATTTTGGGAAATGTAGATAGAGAGTGCAATGAGTGTTCTTATGTAAATAGTTTATTTACTGAAAGTGCCTTTGAAGTATGCTGTGTAAGGGATGTAGATAGTGGATTATACATTTGTTGTTGCTATCGAACGCCCGAAAAAGAGAATTTCGATATTTTTATGCAGTGTTTAGAGAAAGTTTTAGAATATTTTTTCAACAGGAAGGCTTTAATTTGTGGAGATTTTAATGTAGATTTACTTAAGGATGATGATAAACGCACCGAATTTTTGCGCTTGTTGCGTTGTTTTGATTTTAAGGTTCTTGTGCACAGCGTTACTTTCATTCGAAACAGTATTAATTCCTGCATTGATAATTTCCTGACAAATTTGGATGATCACTGTATAAGTGAAACAAGTGTAGATCAAAATGGTTTATCGGATGGACATGCTGGTATTCAGTGTAAATTATTGCTACCAAACCTAAGAGAAAGAAAATCCCTAGAGAATGCAACAGTTACTGTGGATAGGAGGCTTTATATTAAAAAGAATCATGAGGTATTTGAGAACTACATATTGAACACTGACTGGTCGTCATTGCCGATAAATGGTTTTTTATACAAATTTAATAACATGTTCAAATGTAGCTTTAGAAAAAAATCCAGAAAAATGAACATTGGTGGCAGACATGCTGGCGTGAAATGGGCAACAAAAGGTGTAAGAGTCTCTAGTAAAATGAAGCGGTTTCTTTGCATGCATAACGGAAATTGTGTTGATGATAGTATTTTAAATTATCGCAGGAACTATGTTAGATTATTTAGAAAAGTTATAAAGGCTGCAAAGAAAAATGCTGTTGTTAGGCAACTAGAAAATGCAAAAAACGTTCGTAAGGAAATTTGGCAAGTGGTTAATCGTCACAGAAATAAAACTAGTGAAAAAGCGTTCAAGAAATTTAATATTTTGTACAAAAATAAAAAGGTTGAAGAGCCTAGAGATGTAGCACTTATATTTGCGTAACAGTTTAATAGTAATAAAAATACTGTAAATGACAATCAAACTAACGAGTCAAATCATTTTCTTCAAGTGAGTTGTCGCGAGGTTGCTAGGGACATGGTCTTATCTTCGATTACACCGGAGGAAGTTAGAAAGATAGTGCAAGGAATGGCCAACAAGACCTCCAGCGGTTATGATGAAATGCCAATTACAGTCATTAAATATCATATAAGAATATTAGCATTTCCGCTCTCTTGTTTTTTCAATAAATGTTGCGATGCTGGTGTATTTCCTGAACAGCTAAAGTTAGCCAAAGTAGTCCCGCTGTACAAAAAAGGTGATGCAACAGATCCAAAAAATTATAGACCAATATCTGTTTTGCCGGCCATATCAAAAATTTTTGAGAAGCTCATAAAGTCCCGTCTGGTTTCCCACCTAACTACAAACCAAATTATAAATAAACAGCAGTTTGGGTACCAGAGGAGCGTAGGAACTTCAGATGCTATTAATAGTTTAATAAATGAGGTGATAGTTAGAATTAATGAGAAAAAGAAAGTGGCTGCAGTATTCTTGGACCTAAGTTCCGCATTTGATACCGTTGATCACGTGCTGCTACTTAAAAAATTAGAATATTATGGTATACGAGGAAAAGCTTTACAACTATTTGAATCATATTTGGGTAATAGGAAAATGTATGTAGAAATTAAGGCAGTTGATAAAAGCAATTATCAACGGGTATTTAGATCCAAGGTATATAATGTGATGACTGGTGTCCCACAAGGATCGATTTTGGGACCAGTACTTTTCCTTGTATTCATGAACGATATGCTTAATTATACGAAACAATTGAACGCCGATGCTCAGTTAATAGTTTTTGCCGATGATACGAATGCGGTAGTTAGTGCAGATAGCATGGAATTGTTGAACTGTAAAATAAATACATTACTAAATGTTTTTCAGAATTGGTTTACAGCTAATAACCTGGTAATAAATAGAAATAAAACGAGCATTATGTTATTTAAGACTACATCTCGTAATAACGATACTATCGATGGACTGTTGAATGGCAGTACGATAGAATCTGTCAACACTGTTAAGTTTCTAGGTATTCACATAGATTCATTACTTAATTGGAAAAATGAATTGAGTGCCATTGATGGATCAGTTTCATCAGCTTGCTTTGCCCTTAGAAGTTTAAGAGACGAAGTTAGTGCTGACCACCTAAGGATGGTGTATTTCGCATTGGTTGAATCCAGGCTACAGTACAGCATTCAGCTTTGGGGTAACAGCTTCAAATATAATTGTGACAAGGCATTTATATTGCAAAAAAGGGCTATAAGAACAATAGTCCGTATTCCACAATGGCAATCCTGTCGCGAGCACTTTAAGAGATTGTCCATATTAACCGTGCCATGCCTCTACATATTGATTATTTTGAGTGATTTTGCAAAACATGTAAGAGATTGTGAAACAGAGGATCAAAGGAGAATTCGCGAAAGCTCTCGTAGGAACCATTTTAAAAATAGTTTAAATCCTACACTTAACATAGTGAAACATAGTGCCAAGTATCAGGCAGTTAAGCTGTTTAACAATCTGCCTAGTAAGTTGAAGCTCGATATTTACAATACGGGTTCCTTTAAGAAAGAATTGAAGTCCTTACTGTTGAGGGAATGTTATTACACAGTAGATGAGTTCTTGAGCAGTGATTGTGGAGTTTCACATTGACTTTTGATATAAATGTAATAATAATAATATGTCATACTCATCAGATTGCATTTTAATTGACTTCTAGACTTTTAATTTATTTGACAATTTTATGGACATGGGCATGGACATTTTAATTATTTTATGGACATGAGTGTGACATTTATTTATAATTTTAATATGTAATTAATGCTCTAATTTGACGCTGATAGTTTTTTTTTTATTATTTTATTAGTTTTATTTTCGGATCTCAAATTTGATTATACCGACATGATTGTTTTAAAAGTTTATTATTGATTTTTTTTATTTTTTTTTATTTTATTATTATAATTATATAGATTAAGTAATAGGGTGGAATCCGTGGAATCTATTTATCTCAATTTGATTTTAAGCTGTTTTTGTGTGTGACGTTTTTATTTCAGCATACTGTTTTGATTTTCAGATACAATTTTATGTTGTTAAATGAAATAAATATTGAAATTGAAAGATTCTTTCGGTTGGTATCATAAAATACAGAATGTTTTTTTTTCACATCCCCTAGGTTCGACTCCCGGCTCAAGCAGGTGATTTTTGAAAAATCTTTAAATGCAGTTTTACTTACTTTTGAAAATAAAGGAATGTTTCCTTTCAGCAAAACTGGCCATTATCAATATTAAGGGTACTTTACCTCCAACTACCGTCTTTTAATTCCACCCTGTATATATTTATATTATCTATTATATATAGATAGATAGAGATAGATAGATTACCTACCTGTACAACAGCCGATCTCCTACGCTCAGCGAACCAACCTCAAGGTTTTTACTGGAGACAGGGGTGGTTTCTTCAGCTGAAGACGCGATGATTGCCACCAACGCAAGCACCACGGAAACTAACAGGGTCTTCATCTGTAATGATATTAATAATCCTTATCCTTATGTACTAATTATGATAGGAGTTTGAGTCTTTTCTATGTATAATAATGTATGTATAAGCCCCGCACGTTGATATTGCGCTTGGCGGCCATCTTGGTGACTAGAATGTGACGTATGTCCGTAGAGCCGTCAGTACTAAAAAAATACCGTACTCAGCTTCGGAGGCCAGCCCGCGCTCGCGTTACGTCACGATGACGTCACTTAACTGTCATTATGACAAGGTTCCAGCGCAATACCAACTTGCGGGGCTTATATCTAGAAATATATAAGTATGTCTATCATTGGCTTAATTTGGGCTAGATGATGTTGTGTGAGGATGTCCACCAATATTTATTTATTTATAAATCCTGGAGACAACCTTCCGAGGGCTTATCCGGGGCTCCCAACCGCAGGCAGTAGGTAACGTGTGCTTTTTAGTCCGGCATAGCATCTATGACGGATTTTCCACAGTTTAAAAAAATCGTACTTATAATAAACAGCGACAGTTTACCAGTAGCGATGTGTGATGTTTGTTACTCTTTAACGCTCTATCGGTTGAACATATTTAGCTGAAATTCGGTACAGGGATAGATTATAGTCTGGATTAATAGATAGACTTCATAACTGTGAATAAGTTCCCGTGGGAACGCGGAACCGGGAACAGAATTCACTTGACGCGACTCAATACTACTATACTACAAAATTCGCACTATTCTATAAACTTCTATACTAATATGTATAAACTAGCGGACGTAACGCGGTTTCACCCGCATGGCTCCCATTCCCGTGGGAATATGGGAATCAAATATAGCCTATGTTCACCGAGGATAATGTAGCTTCCCTACAGTGAAAGAATTTTTCAAATCGGTTCAGTAGTTTCGAAGCCTATTCGATGCAAATAAACAAACAAACAAACAATCAAATCTTTCCTCTTTAAAATATTGGTATAGAAAAGGAAACATTTGATTGTGTGTTTGCATCGTATAGGCTCCAAAAATACTAAACCGATTTGAACAATTCTTTCACAGTTGGAAAGCTATATTGTCCCCGGGTGACATGGGCAAAATTTTATTCCCGTATTCCCACGGGAACAGGGGCTACGCGCGTGATACCGCGTGACGTCCGCTAGTATTTTAATATTATTATGCACTTACGTTGGAGTAATGAAAAATTCACAGAAAAAGCAGAAATAAAGAATAGAAGAAGTTATTACAGCGAGAAACACAAAAATATCACAATTAAGAGGACGTATGACGCCAAATAGACTATTATCTTGATCTAGATCTCAGGACTCGTGAGGTCTAATGAACTAACATTACAACACAAGCAACTTCAGTTCATGAACTGAAGATCTACTAGCCTGAAAACACGATTACTAAAAAAAACCTCGATACTTTTAATTTTTAAAAACACCTCGATTCAGTTAAACTTTAGGCTGGATCTCTATAATTATCTATTATTTGGATATTATTTTTAATGTATAAGAAAGACAATACTAAAAACTTCATTTGCACTAGTCGGTTTTTTTAATATTTATAATAGTTTTCTTTTTATCTGTAATTATCTGTTTTTTAGCTTTCATATCATTTCACTAAACGCGCTCCAAACCTTCTCTCTCTTTCTTTCCTCACGAAATCTGTATGCGCTATCCTTTACCGATTACGATTAGTCTGGCTGCGCGCCTTGTAGGAAGCGGACCTATGCCCGATTGCGTCACACAATGCTCAATTACGACATCGATAGATCGATTAAAAATCTTTTGAATTCCTGAAGTAACCTGGGGGGGGGGGGCGGTTGCTGTAGGTGCATAAAATCTTAATTTGTGTAAATAATAAATGTAACTAATTATAAAAGTTATAAATATTATAAAGACCAAAAAAATGACTAAAAAGGAACATAAAAAACGTTTTTCGCTCGTAGAATAAGAGAAATAAAAAGCTAAGAACCGTATTGATTGTTTACTATCCGATGTAAATTTTCTTCATCTTACTTAGCTTCTTCACGATGGCTTGTAGAAACTGGGGTGTTACTTTTGTGTGGACTAGGTCGGTATAATTTGGCATATTATCTCCTCGATATTGTTGCCACCGAGAATCATCTAAGTTCCCAATGGCGTTACGGAATGTCTGTACCAGGACCTCGTTCGTTGGTCAGCACCTGCACTGCTTCAAGTGACGTCGGCCTGGGCCTGGAAGATCTTCATGGGGCCCAGACCTTATTTGCATATTAGCATCTGCCCAGTTGCCTTCAAGCCCTACCATATTTCAAACCAGACGCAGCTTTTATTGGCTGCCAGGAGCAGCAGCTATGAATTGAATTTTCATTCCCATTGGCAAAGTTGAGAGCGACTGCTGTCTTACCTCCTCAAGTCCGATAGGTTGCCTAATTGAACTGGAGGCTTCGCTCTAGGAACAATAATAATAAACCGGCCAAGTGCGAGTTGAACTCGCCCATAAAGAGTTCCGTAGCAGCAAGTAACATAATATAAAAGTTCGTGTAGTTCGTTGTAACTTTCATTGATGTTCGCAATGGTAGTGAATTTTCTCGGCGAAAATTGCGGTTTATATGACGTTTTAAAAAAAACTACCATCATGATTTCGTTCAAACCAATTTTCTTCGGTAGATTTTATGACAATGTACATTATATATATTTTTTAGATTTATCATTCTCTTAGTTTAGATGTTAGAGGGGGGGGGGGGACATTTTTCCACTTTGGAAGTGTCTCTTGCGCAAACTATTTACTTTAGAAAATTATGTTATAAACCTCAATAGCATTTTTGGAGACCTATCTATTGATACCCCACACGTATGGGTTTGATGAAAATTAAAATTTTGAGTTTCAGCTCTGAGTATGGGACCCCCAAAATTAACTGCTTTTTTTCTCGTTTTATACAAAAATCTTGATGCGGTTCACAGAATACATCTACTTACCAAGTTTCACTAGCATAGGCCTTAAAGTTTTGGAGAAAAGTGGCTGTGACACACGGACGGACAGACAGACAGACAGACATGACGAATCTATAAGGGTTCCGTTTTTGCCATTTGGCTACGGAACCCTAAAAATGTCATACAAAACCCAGAAACTGCCACTACTAGGAGTGCGGGCGAGTCAGTGCCAAAAGTAATTGCACGGAACATAAAACAATGGAGACGGCTAATTCAAGTACAAAAAAGACAGTGTAAGTATTTAAAAAAAAATCTGTAAATTATAACACTTTCGATTTAATAGTAGAAAATTGCCGGTGATATTTTCAAAACAAATTTATAGTTTCAAAAATACTTGTTGATTCACATAAAAGAATATTCATTTTATTAAAGGTACTAATGAAAGAAAAATGAGTTTTTACTGAATGATGATGCTGTTGGGCGCAACAGCGCCAGGTCCTTGTAGTGGGTCTGGACGTAGACACTCTCTCGCTCGAGACCATGGTGCAAGCCACGATCTCCAGCGGGAGTAAGTGGGACTGCGCCGCCTCTCTCTGCGAGCAGGTTATGCTCTTGAAAGAGGCGCTGGGGCGGGTAAGAGAGAAAACTTTCCCACCCGAGTTCCGCAGTTGGTGCCTAGGCATCGGCGACATGTCTTCGCCGAAGACTATCGGCCTCCATGACCGTGGGCCTATG
The DNA here is from genome assembly GCA_933228765.1 of Miltochrista miniata. Lineage (NCBI taxonomy): Eukaryota > Metazoa > Arthropoda > Insecta > Lepidoptera > Erebidae > Miltochrista > Miltochrista miniata. The sequence continues at coordinate 9,999,099 of OW121774.1, read as the reverse complement.
GACGGCGAGAGGGCTACTCACCGTCCTTACAGAAGCAGGCCCATGACGGCAGCGTGACGTGAAAAGTTCACGCACGCCCTTAGAAGCGGGATCACACCCGAACCGCTCCCTGGGCGAGGCCGCAATTGTGGCCGTAGGTCTGTTAGAAGTCCTGGAACATCCTTCCGAGGGCTTACTCGGGGCTCCCAACCATAGGCTGTTGGGCGTTACGTGAGGTTTTTTAGTTGGTAGGAGTCCGGCATAGCACTCATGATGGATTTTATCTCACGTTAAAAAAAATTGTATTATTAGTATCTTTTTCTTCATTCAGTCTTTTCAAGAAGTGGAGGCACTGGCGAGTGCGTGTCCCTCTCGGAGACTTTGATAGGATAAAGAGTGAAAAACTGGAAGATGAAAGCGTAAGGAGTATGTATGTAGGCTTAGTCAGTGAAATGCTTGCAAACGCGAGCCTTTCCGACTTAGACGTGGATGAATGCTGGAATATTATGAAAGAAATATAGTAGATAGTGCAAAAGAAGCATGTGGGAGTGCAAAGAGACATGAACATTCGAAAGGTGATGCCTGGTGGGATGCAGAGGTTCAATCCTGCGTAGCAAGAAAGAAGAAAGCGTGTTTGGATTATGTCTCATCTCATCATTTTGCCAGGATTTGGGATTGATGGTGCGCTGCTTCGTGCCGTGTAGTCTACATATATGTGGGATGTACGGCATGTGTGCGGGTGGGCGGCAGCCTGTCTCCCTGGTCTGACGTCAACATTGGCGTCAGACAGGGTTGCGTGCTGTCGGCTCTGCTGTTTGTCCTGTACCTGGACGATTGTCTTAAGAGAGTAAGATCGATGAATGTTGGATTGCGAATGGGTGACTTACTTCTGAATGTGAACTGTTTGCTGTATGCAGATGATGCCGTGCTCATAGCCGAATCGCCATCAGAACTACAGTCTCTAGTCACAGCGATGAAAGATGATAGTCTAATGAGAGGCTTACATTTGAACGCGACTAAAACGAAAGTGATGGTATTCGAAAGAGAAGAGGACAGAACGAATGCCAGGATAACTGTAAATGATGTAGTGCTGGAACAGGTAGATAAGTTTGTATATCTTTGACTGCCTCTGTGGCGCAGTCGGTAGTGATACCGCCTGCGGCGCTGGAGGTCGTGGGTTCGATTCCCACCGGAGACAAATATTTGTGTGGCCCATAAATGTTTGTCTCAAGAGTCTGGGTGTTGGTATGTATAATATGTATGTATTTAAAAGTATATAAGTATTAATATCCGTGGTCTGATACCCATAACACAAGCAGGTCATTCCTAGCTTACTTTGGGATCAGATAGCGTTGTGTGAGTGTCCGTAAATATTATTATTATTATATTATTATTATTATATCTTGGATGTGCATTAAGCAGGGATGGACGGTACACCACTGATGTAGAAAGGAGGGTAACTGCGGGAAATAGAGTGAATGGAGCGTTAGGCAAACTTTTGGGTACCAAAACCCTAAGTCAAAAGGCCCAGCTCGCAGTACACAGTGCGGTGCTGATACCTACGCTAATGTATGGAAGCGAGAGTTAGGTATGGCAGGAAACGCATGAAAGTAGAATAAACGCGGTCGAGATAAGCGCTACGCAAAATCTGCGAAGTAACGCTCGCTGATCGCGTTCGGAATGAAGATGTAAGAAAGAGAGTTGGTCTGGAAGAGAGTGTCGGTGTTAAAGTAAGGAAGGCAAAACGATGGTTCGGGCATGTGTAGCGAATGGGTGATGAAAGAATGACAAAACATATATACAACGCGAAAGTTGATGGACGTAGGAGTCGGGGAAAGCCACGACACACCTACCACGACCAAATTAATCGTGTGTTAGTTGATGGTGGTGTCAAGAGCCGAAGGAACCGACGTGCAAGCATGAAAAGAAAAATAAAAGTTGAAGAAGCAAGTGAGGCGTGTATGGACCGTGCCGTGTGGCGCTCGGTTCTTTCTGCCTACCCCGCAAGGGATTTGGCGTTAAGGTAGATAGATAGATAGTATCTTTTTCATCATTGTTCTTTTACAGTAAAAAAGGATTATTCGTTCTTCATAATTCGCCTTGATGCGGTGGTGCATTTGGTACTAAAACCGATGGCCGCGCTGAGGCCCTGATTTTATTCTGGGGTCGGGCCGAATATTCGTGTGATCCACAAAATGAGTTTGGGTGCTCGATAGTCCGTTTGTTGAGGAAGTTTTATAACATTACACTTCAACGAATAGGAGCAACTATGAATAAAGTTTCGAAAACGGGAAAATTTATTCCTTTTGAGAGTATACGTTGCGTGCGCTGAGTAAATATAATTAAAGTTACATAAAAATTGTGAATTGCGAAATTGTTCATTTTAAAGTTCTATAAAAATTCTCCTTCTATTTTTATAAGTAGTATAATACTACTTATAAAAATAGAAGGAGGATATTTAAAAAAAAAACCGAGTAAAACTATTCACACTAATATCTACTCCATTCTATTCATTGTTCGCCAGTGCGTTGCGAACTTGCGATCCGCCCCTACTTGCGTTACTATCATAATCTGTCACCGACTGACGCGGCGCCGCGTGAATATGGCGCGCGATCTGTAGCAGAGGGGCGCGGGGGTAGCGGCAGTGAATCATGCGATTTGGTTAGGGTCAGGCAAGCTCTTAATATAAAACTGTATTAATTTGCCCCGAAAGAAACGCACGCGGCGCGAAAATAGTTCGGTAACAATAACATGCATCGAGTTGCAATTAGTTTATAAACATACTTATGACCGACCAAGTAAGAGTCAGATTTGTGCAGGTGGGTTCCGTAACAATAAACGGCAAGGAAATTACGTTTGTTGTTTAGGAGCCCGCTTAAACTATTCTCTCTTTTTTATTTTTTTTTTGGTATTTGTTGCAGGAGTGGCAACAGAAATACTGATTTTATTACTGTTATTAAAGTTCCTTACCCAAATAATAATAAATAAATAAATCATTTATTTCGGGAAATATAATCCCATAAGTATTACATCTAAATAAATTACAACCACAATAAAATTACAATAGCATTAAAATACAATTAAACATAAAAATTCAACAATTCAATAAATAAAAATTAAAATATTGTAAGTACTGATATTAAAAATGTCATAGCTTCATATTAATTCCATAAAATACTCAATTAATAATAAATAAATCAAATATTTATTATGTCGATTTTTGCCCTCAACGCGCGAGGACAATACGCACTTGGCCAGTTTTTTATTAGTATTTGTTGTTATAACATCAACAGATTTTTTTTTTTATACTACTTAGGTGGCAGACAAGCTTACGGCCCACCGGAAGGTTGGTAACCGTAGCCTATAGACGTTTGCAACACCAGAGGCGCTACACACGCGCTGCCGACCCGGGCGCAGGTTGTGGCGACCCACAGTTGAAATTTTTCAAGCCGCCAGTAAGGCCTTCAACTTGGCTTAACGACTGTCATTTTACTGACAACCGGGACCAACGGCTTATCGTGCCTTCCGAAGCACGGAAACGCTCGTAAATAAATGTCACAAAGTGGTCCACGTGGTGGTCACCCATCCATATCCGGCCATAGTAAATGTTGCTTACTGCAGTGATCGTTTACAGAACACTGAGTCCGCGGGGCCACGAGCGCTTCAAAGGTTCTGTTTTTACCCTTCGGGTGCGGAACCCTAAAATACTTGCTTCTGTCTATCTTCTATGTGGTCGTGTACGATAGGGTTCCGTAATTAAAATCGAATTTGTGACCTCTACAATTAACATACAGGTGTACAATAAATGTATAAACAATAGATGTCGCTAATTGTTTTTAATTAAAGTTTTCATTTACTTCAATGCATTTTAATACTAGCTGTTGCTTCGTACGCGTGATAATTATGTTATAATGCTAATTTGTTTGCTCTCTGCTTAGCCCCTAAGAAGTGTAGCGGGATTGCATAATAGCCTATTCGACGACCATACCCCTACTTAATATTTGTGCAAAATTTTAATCAAATCTATTGAGTACTTATTGAAATCCTTCCGGACAAAGCAAAGCAAACAGACAAAAAAAATCTAACTATATTTTCGGCTTCGATATCTTGTTGAACACGAGTATTTTTTTTTAATATTTCCAATGCACAGGTTTGACTTTTCTATCATTTTAATAAATGTATAGATTACCAGCTGGCTTCCGCGGCTTTTGTTCCTGTTCCCGCTTCCCATGGGAACATGTTCCCGATATTACACCTAGCATATTATTATATGGGTTATAAGTTGAAGCCAAATAACAAAACGTGTGAGTGACAGTGACACATTGTATTCTATTTTCGGTATTTTAAATTAAGGATATTTGAAAATTTGTATTTTGAATTCTGATATAATAATTATTTGTATTTTAAATTTAGACATTTTACGGTAAGGTGTACTGAAATAAGGTATTTTGAATGTTAAGGTATTTTGAATTCGGGTATTTTGGTCTAATGCATTTTAAGTAAAGGCATTTTGATTTCTGGTATTTTAATATATAACCATTTAAAAGTATATAAGTATTAACATCCGTGGTCTGATACCCATAACACAAGCAGGTTATTCCTACTACCCGTTCGCTCTAACTTTGCCGCTGGCGTAGCGGCGTATACCGGAATTGTTAATTAGACGAAGTAAATTGACAGTAGCTAATGTCACTTCGTCATAGAAAATAAGCAACATTGTATGAAGAAGTGACATTAGTTGCTGTCAATTTACTTCGTCTTATTAAAAATTCAACTTTAATATGGAGCCGAGCGGTAAAGTTAGAGCGAACGAGCAGTAGCTTACTTTAGGATCAGATAGCGTTGTGTGAAATCTCTGTGAATATATATTTATTTTATTTATTTATTTTAGAAGATGTATTATCAAATATTAAAAATAGAAAAATAATAATATTTAAGGAGGTTTCTATTCGACAAACGTTATGTTTTGCCGTTTTTTGATACGGAACTCTCCGCACGCATATCCAATTCGCACTTGGCCGGTTTTTTGCTATTCAGTATTATTTTTTGTAAATAGCGTCAACAGAAATACAATTTCTGTGAATTTTCAATTATTTAACTATTTCGATTAAAATATTAGCGACCTGAATAATCTTTCTAATATTATAAATGCGAAAGTTTGTGAGTGTGGATGTGTAGATGTGTGGATGTTTGTTCCTCTTTCACGCTCGAACGGCTGAACGGATCTGGCTGAAATATGGTACAGGGATACATTATAGTCTGGAATAACACATAGGCTACTTTTTAACCCATATTTTCGTATATAATACGCAGCCATATTTTTTTGTGTTTTTTTGTAATATTAGCGGCCTTTACACACACACTCTATCGCGCGTTCTCAGGAGCGTACAGGATTGCACGCGGGATAGCCTGCACGCTCATTCGCGCGCGACTGTCTTTGTACAGTTTGTTTACGCTACCCGTTCTTTCGCGCGCGTTTGCTCGCGTTTGTTTTCCTCAGCGGAATGAGCGGCCGTGTAAAGGCTAATCGCGCGGGATAGATTGCGCGAAACTGGCGCGTGTTGAAGTGTGTGCAATTCACACAGTTTTACTGAAGAACGTGGGTGTTGCGGTGAAAAATGGATAGAAGACATCGCGTGGCGCAAGTTATCATGTTCGCTGGCTGTCTGTAACTTTCTTATGTTCCTTTCGGAACGAGCCCCTTAAACTTTGTAATTTCTTAACCACAAAATCACGATTGGCGTCGGGAAAACCTTTTTCTTTACAAAGGCAAGGAAAAGTTTTGTACAATGTAATTAACCCTAAGATTAGTTCTTTACTAGCTGATGCGCGCGGCTTCGCCCGCGTGATATTCGATACCCGTTCTGACTTCCCGTGGGAACATTTTCCCGGGATGAAAATAGCCTATGTGTTATTCCAGATTATAAGCTATCTCTGTACCAAATTTCAGCCCAATCCGTTCAGCCGTTAGAGCGTGATTGAGTAACAAACATCCAAACATCTAAACATCCAAACATCTTCACAAACTTTCACATTTATAATATTAGTAGGAAGTAGGATTCCATGTACGTATGTCCGCCATCTTAATCGTGCGCGAATGAATTTTATGTGTATAGGCAACCTGAGGAAACGCGATTGCGCGCACGACCGACAAGCGCGGCGCGAGGTCTTTCCGCCATCTTAATCGTGCGCGAATGAATTTTATGTGTATAGGCAACCTGAGGAAACGCGATTGCGCGCACGACCGACAAGCGCGGCGCGAGGTCTTTCCCTTTTCCTTCCACATCCTTTATACGCGCGCTCTTTCGCGCACGATTGCTGTTTTCACGCACGATAGAGTGTGTGTGTAAAGTCCGCTATTAGCGGCCTCGTGCAACAGCAATCGTGCGCGAAAGAGCGCGCGTATAAAGGATGTGGAAGGAAAAGGGAAAGACCTCGCGCCGCGCTTGTCGGTCGTGCGCGCAATCGCGTTTCCTCAGGTTGCCTATACACATAAAATTCATTCGCGCACGATTAAGATGGCGGACATACGTACATGGAATCCTACTTCCTACTAATATTATAAATGTGAAAGTTTGTGAAGATGTTTGGATGTTTAGATGTTTGGATGTTTGTTACTCAATCACGCTCTAACGGCTGAACGGATTGGGCTGAAATTTGGTACAGAGATAGCTTATAATCTGGAATAACACATAGGCTATTTTCATCCCGGGAAAATGTTCCCACGGGAAGTCAGAACGGGTATCGAATATCACGCGGGCGAAGCCGCGCGCATCAGCTAGTAAAGAACTAATCTTAGGGTTAATTACATTGTACAAAACTTTTCCTTGCCTTTGTAAAGAAAAAGGTTTTCCCGACGCCAATCGTGATTTTGTGGTTAAGAAATTACAAAGTTTAAGGGGCTCGTTCCGAAAGGAACATAAGAAAGTTACAGACAGCCAGCGAACATGATAACTTGCGCCACGCGATGTCTTCTATCCATTTTTCACCGCAACACCCACGTTCTTCAGTAAAACTGTGTGAATTGCACACACTTCAACACGCGCCAGTTTCGCGCAATCTATCCCGCGCGATTAGCCTTTACACGGCCGCTCATTCCGCTGAGGAAAACAAACGCGAGCAAACGCGCGCGAAAGAACGGGTAGCGTAAACAAACTGTACAAAAGACAGTCGCGCGCGAATGAGCGTGCAGGCTATCCCGCGTGCAATCCTGTACGCTCCTGAGAACGCGCGATAGAGTGTGTGTGTAAAGGCCGCTATTGACTTGACGTGAGGAGAAAGAAATCCCTACTAATATTATAAATGCGAAAGTAACTCTGTCTGTCTGTCTGTCTGTCTGTCTGTCTGTCTGTCTGTCTGTCTGTCTGTTACGCTTTCACGCCTAAACGGCTGGAGCGATTGAAATGAAATTTGGTATGGGGATAGTTCAAGGCCCTGGGAAGGACATAGGCTACTTTTTAACCGACTGCGCAAAAGGAGTGTTATGATTTTACGTGATAACGACTTTCAGACTGTTACGCTTTCACGCCTAAACGGCTAAAGCGATTGAGATGAAATTTGGTATGTGGATAGTTCGAGACCCTGGGAAGGACATAGGCTACTTTTTAACCGACTGCGCAAAAGGAGTGTTATGATTTTACGTGATAACGACTTTCACGCTGTTACGCTTTCATGCCTAAACGGCTGGAGCGATTGAGATGAAATTTGGTATGTAGATAGTTCGAGGCCCTGGGAAGGACATAGGCTACTTTTTAACCGACTGAGCAAAAGAAGTGTTATGATTTTACGTGATAACGACTTTCAGACTGTTACGCTTTCACGCCTAAACGGCTGGAGCGATTGAGATGAAATTTGGTATGTGGATAGTTCGAGGCCCTGGGAAGGATATAGGCTACTTTTTAACCGACTGCGCAAAAGGATTGTTATGATTTTACGTGATAACGACTTTCACGCGATAACGACTTCTACGCGGTCGAAGTCGCGGGAACAGCTATCCCTACTAATATTATCAATGCGAAAGTACATAACTCGGTCTGTCTGTCTGTCTGTCTGTCTATCTGTCTGTCTGTCTGTTACGTTTTCACGCTAAACGGCTGGAGCGATTGAGATGAAATTTGGTATGGCGATAGTTCGAGGCCCTGTGAAGGACATAGGCTACTCTTTAACCGACTGCGCAAAAAGAGTGTTATGATTTTACGTGATAACGACTTTCACGCGATAACGACTTCTACACGGTCGAAGTCGCGGGGAACAGCTATTTTAGTTTAGTTGTAAATATTCAATCACACTACTTAGCTCAGGGGCTTGACAGAGAAGGATTAAAATCTGTAGGTATACTATATGGGCAAAAGACATGCTTACGTAATAGGTTAGGTTCAATTTTTATATGCGAATAGGTTTATATTAGCGTGAATCCCTCGCGTCACACTGTCGTCTAGGGCCTGTTTCTGTAAGGATGGTGAGTGGCCTCCTCATCGACCTCAGGCCCCCGGTCATGTAGGCCGATAGTCTTAGGCGAAGACAACTCGCCGGCACTTGGGTACTTGGAACTTGGGTGGGAGAGGTCTCTATACTTTTAAAAATTATTAAGTCTATAAGGCTAATAGCTTGGTTTAACGACTGCCATTTACTGGCTACCGTTAGCGTTAGTGTTATCGTCTCAAATCTTTCGGTTATAAGTACTTAAAGTTTTCAGTCTGTGGCCCAAATCTAACAAACGTTTCGTATTCGCGCTTCACCATACTACTTACTCTTTTTATTATTAAAGGGGCCAATTAATAAAGACGTACGTCATACCGGCCTTGGACCCGCTAAAACCATGAGGTCCATCCATCTAGCGCAGTCCTGGGGTATCCTTTAGAGGGCTTACCAGGGGCTCCCAACCGTAGGCTGTTATACCTAACAGCCTACGGTTGGGAGTCCTACCGGATACGTGTGGTTTTTGTCAGTAGGAGTTATAGTATATTCATGTGGGATTTACCTCACATTAAAAAAAACCATGTAGCGCATAGCTCCCCGGGTAAGTTGGAGGATGACCGAACTTTGTCCCCACATTTTAGTTACGACTTATCCTAGAGGCTCGATAGAATACAGTTCAAACTTTGCTTATAACATAATTTCCACGCGAACGAAGTTGCGGGTAACAGCTAGTAACCTATAAATTTATTTATAACTAGCGGACGTCACGCGGTTTCACACGCGTAGTTCCCGTTCCCGTGAGAGAACGGGAATAAAATATAGCCTAGGCTCACCGCAAAGAGTGTAGCTTCCCAACAGTGAAAGAATTTTTCACATCGGTCCAGTAGTTCCGGAGCCTATTCGATGCAAACAAACAATCAAATCTTTCCTCTTTATAATATTAGTATAGATTTATTGTTATTATTCCGGGAATAGGTTCCCGCGGGAAGCGGGAAGGAGAAGTAATAGTACCCGGGCGATGCTGCGGGCATCAGCAAGTAGGATATAATTGTTATAATAAGCAAATCACGTCATGCATATACTATTACAATTTATTTTGTGAATTTTAAAATGTGTCAGTTTAGCAGAAATTGAATATCTTCGTGTAATGCCGCCTCTACACATAGGCCAACGCGTTGGCAAGCGCGCTGGCCCTGCCACTGGCCCAATGTGTAGAACGGGCGTTGGCGCATTGGCGGTAGGTATTTGAACGTTGGCTGGCGCGCTTGCGAGCTTGCCGCGCGGTGTCGGCAACGTCAAAGGACACTTGTCGCAAGCTTGGCGCACCATCCACACATTGGCCGCGCGATGAGTTTGCCCGGAGCAGCGATCATACTGCACGTTTTCTTTTTACGGCGAATTAACACCTAACTTGACGAAATGGCGAACATGAGTAACGAGTACACATTTACAAAGTAATTATAAGCTGTGAATAAATATACAGCTGCAGCTGTTAGCGACTCAACATCCATTTTGAATCCGTCCGCACATTGGCCCGAACCAAACCATACTGGACGACCTGGAACGACCTTCCAATGTGTGGATGAACTCACAAGCGCGTTGGCAAGCGCACCGCCAGCGCGTTGGCGATGCGCTGGCCTATGTGTAGAGGCGGCTTAAGTGACACGTAATGACCATTTCGCCACATCTATATCTATACTGATTTATAAAGAGGAAAGATTTGATTGTTTGTGTGTTTGTTTGTTTCCATAGATGTCTGCCTCTGTGGCGCAGTCGGTAGTGATACCGCCTGCGGTGCTGGAGGTCGTGGGTTCGATTCCCGCCGGAGACAAATATTTGTTTAAATGTTTGTCTCAAGTGTCTGGGTGTTTCTTTGTTATGTATACTATGTATTTAAAAGTATATAAGTATTAATATCCGTGGTCTGATACCCATAACACAAGCAGGTTATTCCTAGCTTACTTCGGGATCTGATAGCGTTGTGTGAGATGTCCGTGAATATTTATTTATTTATTATTTAATTAATTAATTATAGATTAGGCTCCGAAACTACTGGATCGATTTGAAAAATTCTTTCACTGTTGGGAAGCTACACTTTTTGCGGTGAACATAGACTATATTTTATTCCCGTATTCCCACGGGAACGGGAATTACACGGGCGAAACCGCGTGACATCCGCTATTCAATATACAGGGTGGAATTTAAAGACGGTAGTTGGAGGTGAAGTACCCTTAATTTTGATAATGGCAAGTTTTGCTGAAAGGAAGCATTCCTTTATTTGTAAAAGTAAGTAAAACTGCATTTAAAGATTTTTGAAAAATCACCTGCTTAAGCCGGGAATCAAACCTGGGAGATGAGAAACATTCTGTATTTTATGATACCTACGAAAGAGTCTTTGAAATGGAACAATTTCTTTGAAAAACATACTACAATATCTTAAATTAAAGGAAGATCCAGTAAAAATGTTTTTATAGTAAAGCTTACTCACTATCTAAAGAAAAAAAAACAGTCTAATTGAGAACCTTTTAATTTTTTTGAAGTTTGTTGGTTAAGTAGTGATCAGAACAAATGTTCCCATTCACAGAAACTAGAACAATTTTTTTATTCCAATTTAAAAAAAATAGGAGAAGGTTCTCAATTACATTGTTGTTTTTTCTTTAGATAGTGAGTAAGCTTTACAACAAAAATATAATTTACTTGGGAAAATCTTCCCACGGGAAGCGGGAACGGAACCAAATTTCACGCGGGCGAAGCCGCGCGCAACAGCTAGTAATATTATTAATGTGAAAGTTTGTGAAGATGTTTGAATGTTTGTTATCAATCACGCTGTAACGGCTGAATAGATTGGGCTGAAATTTGGTACCGAGATAGCTTATAGTCTGGAATAACACATAGGCTTTTCATCTCGGAAAAATATTCCAACGGGTACCGAATTTGGCACGTGCGAAGCCGCGAGCATCGTCTAGTACTTATATATTTCTAAATACATACATAATTATACATATAGAAAACTCCGAAACAAAGTCATTTGTTGATTACACAAATACTTGGACTGACTCAGTCAGTCAATCTATCAATCAATCAAATTAGCCTACGGCAGTCCACAGCCTGGACGTTGGCCTCTCCCAATTTATACGCCACAACATACAGCCCTGCTCCTTCCGCATCCAGTCCCAGCCTGCTAATAGTCCGTTCACAGTTATATTACCTCTGACTGACAGCTTGTCGATCATTTCCTGTGTGTTGGCATAGCAGTAAAGTTCCCCTATGAGTGCCAGCGTACGACATTTTACCGATTATAGTGGAGACTAGCTGACCCTCGCAACTTCGTTTACGTCACATGAGGTATGCGAAAGGAGAGGTACTTCTTCATCATACTCATCAAGCAGCGTGTGTGAAACGGCCCTGTTTGCTTAATCATAAAAGAGCTTAAAGATTAAGTCTATTCTAAAACAAATTCAGTCCCCGCCTTCGGGGCGGACTGAATTATTTTACAATAGCCTTAATCATTATGCTCTTTTAAGATTAAGCCAACACGCCCGTTTAGAATTACCCCCACATTTAAAGGAATCCTTGAATTCTAGGTTTTGCAAAAGTTGAGATGTCCTAATGCCTGAACTACAAAATCTTCAACATTGGCACTTATGTGAAACATTTCCTAAAGTATTCTTTTTATACCACTGAATTTTTTTTTTAAATCGGGCCACGCATTGAGCAGTTACAGCAAAAAAAACCGTTTTTTTTTTTTTTTTATATTACTTAGGTGGCAGACAAGCTTACGGCCCACCGGAAGGTTGGTAACCGTAGCCTATAGACGTTTGCAACACCAGAGACGTTTTGTCTTTCATCCGCTCTCCCAAAGGAACCTCGCAAAATATGGAGATCAAAAGTATCCAAGAACCTTCCTCGGACTATAAGCTCAGATCGTACCGAGTATCATTCAAATCGGTTCAGTAGTTTCGGCGTGATACTTATTCGGGATACAGACAGACAGACACGAAAATTTTAAATTACGTTTTCGGCTTCAGTATCGATTAGAGAACGCCCTACACTTAAAATTTTCACCATATCTTCCATGTACAGACTCTCGACCCTCAACAGTTTTATTATAAGTATAGATTATAACATCCAACCGTTAGCACGAAGAGTTTTGTTTTTCATGTCATAATATACTTAACTTTGCTGAAACAGTGCTCTTATAACTATACGATTGGATTTGAGATTTATTTATTTTTTTATGAATATCTGAAAAGAAACATTCACTACCATCGCCAATGGAGGTGAAATTGCTGCTTCCACAAAGTTCCACATCTCAAATTAATGGTCACACCTTAGATTATAGAGTACCTAACTAAGTCTGTATTCTTAGGGTCACACTCAAAAAAAACGATAGCAAGAAGAAAGTAAGTTTCGACTTAAAAGTTAGATTACATGGGAGAAACAAAAACTTATTGGGGTAACACAGCAATCAAGATAGGCAACCTAAGTGCTAGAGGTAATATATCTCTGAACGGACTATACATTTATTAGGTCGTCGATTAGCGGGTGGACGTCCTACCACAGGGCGGAAACTCCATACAAAAGTGTTCGTTTTCACCCACACTAATATACATACTATTACATTATGTTTGGTCCTACTGCACGTTTAGTCTTTTACGCTGGCGACGTACACCGGTAGTCCACTTCCTATGCATGAATATGCGCAATTTCTACAATAATGCAACGGGACACATCTATCGTTAACGAAATTATTCTGACGGAAGTAAATGCGACGGGAACGGGTGATTTACTCTCTCATAATTGTGACGCAAACGAGGTTGCGCGAGTCAGCTAGTAGTGGAATAAATTAAACGAAAAAGTCTAAAAATGTTTTTTAATTAATGTGGTATTTACAAAATGTTAATAAACATCGATAAAACATTAATTATCCTAGTAATAATAATATAATACAATGTTTTCAGGTCTTCGGTGTCGCTCTATCTGGAGGGAAATAAAACTAAAATGTGCCATAAGATTTTTCTATTTTTCAATGCATCGCAAGTCCTCATGTGACAGCGTCTCCAAAAAAACTGCTATCGGTTCTGTAAAAGAAAATCTGTTTAGTTCCAAATGATAAAGAACATACATACATACATACATATGGTCACGCCTTTATCCCCGAAGGGGTAGGCAGAGGCATATTATATGCTCACATTTCACCTATGTCCCACGTAATAGGTGGTGAGCCGTATTGCCGTGTTTAAAGGGACAGGCGCAGGTTGTGACTGCCTGCTGTTGAAATAAAGCCTTCAACTTAGCTTAACGACTGCCATTTTACTGGCAACCGGGACCAACGGCTTAACGTGCCTTCCGCAGCACGGAAACGCTCAAATAAATGTTACAAAGTGATCACATGGATGGTCACACATCCAAGGACCGGCCATGGCGAAAGTTGGTTACTGCAGTGATCGTTTACACAACACTGAGTCCGCGGGGCCACGAGCGCTATGATAAAGAACTTTAAAATTTTGAGACAGTTTGGGTCGACCCGAGTTCATCTGAAACTCTGATGAGATGTAGGTATTTCGGGGTGTGCCAAGTATGTTGTCAATTTTTTTCAAGCCGAGCACACAACGCTCTCATAATGCCTTCAATTTGGCTCAACGACAACCTTCTTACCGACTGGCAACCAGGACCAGTGCCTAAGTCTTGTATATTCGAAAGAGACACATCTTGCGGTGAACTTTATACTAGGAAATATTTAGACCGACCCGGGAATCGAACCGCCTGCGGTGGTCGCCTAAGTCAGTCTTTTCTCAGACATCCTATCGAGGGCTTAGGCTAGGGTAAGAATCCGACATAGCATCCAATGGAGATTTCCACAGTAAAATAAAGGAGGCTAGGGAACTTGATTTTCTTCAAAAATATTGTTAAGTAGAAATTTAATCTTAAATACCTCACTACAATCAGTCTCCTGGTCTTGACACGTGTCATCCTCACACTGGAACATGCCTAATGGGCAGTTTGTATCCGCATTCGCCTCAAGGAGTGCACTAAAACAAAAAAAAAGTTTGTGCGTTTAACCTTTACGCCCGATTCAAGCAAAACTTTTTTGCCATTGACGGCATCAAATGTTATATCATTCATTCGAATTTCGAATAGCGGAAAACTACGTTTCCGCTATTCAAAATTCAAATAGTAAGCGTTACTTCCGTCACAAAAAAAAACTGAGTTACTCCCTACTCGCGCCCAAAGAAGTTTTACTTCAATAAAACACTTTACAAGACGTAATGAATGAGAGAATGAATGGGCAAACTGGTTGGGGTCGACCTCGGCGTACACATGACGACTAGATCAAAGACCTGTTGGAAAAAGGCCAGGTCAAGAGTACCCTTAACCGACGAGCATGTATGAAAGCACTTATGAAAGTAGAAGAAGCGAAAGTGGCATGCCAGGATCGTAGGAAGTGGAAAGCCATAGTCTCTGCCTACCCCGATGGGAGACAGGCGTGATGATATGTATGTACTGCTCGTTCGCTCTAACATTGCCGCTCGGCTCCATACTAAAGTCGAATTTTTAATTAGACGAAGTAAATTGACAGCAACTAATGTCACTTCTTCATACAATGTTGCGTATTTTCTATGACGAAGTGACATTAGCTACTGTCAATTTACTTCGTCTAATTAACAATTCGGGTATACGCCTCTACGCCAGCGGCAAAGTTAGAGCGAACGGGTAGTATGTATGTATGTATGTACAAGACGTAAGGTCAAGGTTACTGATAGTGTCCCTCAATTGGACCGGCCAATGAAGTGCCTCCTCACGCTCCGCTGAAAGAACGGTTTTGAGAGGAAGGAAACACGATTGATGGCAGAGCGTTCCAAGTTACTTTCAATCAATCAATCAATCAGCTATGGCAGTCCACAGCTGGACGTAGGCCTCTCCCAAATTATAAGCCCCGCAAGTTGGTAATGCGCTGGAACCTTGTCATAATGACAGCTAAGTGACGTCATCGTGACGTAGGGCGAGCGCGCGCTGGGCTCGCGAAGCTGCCTACGGTATTTTTTTTTAGTACTGACTGCTCGACGGACATACGTCACCAAGTGGTCACCAAGATGGCCGCCAAGCGCAATATCAACGTGCGGGGCTTATACGCCACAATACACGGTCCTGCGTCTTCCGCATCCAGTCAGTCCCTGCGACCCGTTTCAGGTCGTCGGTCCATCTGGCGGGTGATCGGCCTACCCCACGTTTACCAAGTCGCAGTCTATAACTCGTTGGATCCACCGACCATCGGTTCTCCTACAGATGTGGCCAGTCGGCCAGTCCACTGCCACTAAAAACGCATACTCTGCGAGCTATATCGACTACTTTTGTTCTCTGACGAATAGCAAAAATAACAATTGCTACTTTGGTTGGGCTGAAAACTGTGATGTAAATAGCTCCGTTCTGGTGAAGATTCTCTATACTCTCGCTGTGATAGATTCGTTAGAATTTAGCCCAAGACATAGCTAACATAGCTTACTTGACTTACATAATATAACTACATAATGGAATCAGACGATAAATGGCGAATAAGATAATAAAGGGATTATAAAAAAAATTGAAAATCACGCGGTTAGCGTGATTTTTTTATGTATTTTATAATAAATAATTTGTTTGCTTTATTTTTAATTATTATTCATTTTCTTGACGCTTGATGATAAGAAATATATCAATAACATAGCTAACATAACAATTGCTACTTTGGTTGGGCTGAAAACTGTGATGTAAATAGCTCCGTTCTGGTGAAGATTCTCTATACTCTCGCTGTGATAGATTCGTTAGAATTTAGCCCAAGACATAGCTGACTTACATAGCTTACCTGACTTACATAATATAACTACATAATGGAATCAGACGATAAATGGCGAATAAGATAATAAAGGGATTATAAAAAAAATTGAAAATCACGCGGTTAGCGTGATTTTTTTTTTAATTTTATAATAAATAATTTGTTTGCTTTATTTTTAATTATTATTCATTTTCTTGGCGCTTGATGATAAGAAATATATCAATAAATCTATTGCCGTTTACAGAATCGTAAAATATGGTCAGGTTGTAGAGTACTTAATTTATTTTTTAGTAGAAGATAGTAAGACAACGTCACGATGTCACCTGCCCGTGCTTCCATTTTTTTTGACAGTTTGCAGCAAGGATTGAAGGGCTAGAACCTTAACTTATTCGGGATACAGACAGACAGACATGAAAAGTTTAAATTGAATTTTCGGCTTCAGTGTCGATTAGAGAACGCCCTACAATTAAAATTTTCAAAGTATCTTTCATGTACAGACTCTCGACCCTCTACAGTTTTATTATATTACTAGCTGACCCCGCAACTTCGTTTACGTCACATATGGTGTATGAAAGGAGAGGTATTTCTTCATCAGAATCCTCAATCAGCGTGTGGAACTGCCCTGTTTGCTTAATCATAAAAGAGCTTAATGATTAAGACAATTTAAAACAATTCAATTGTTTAATTAATTTAACAATTCAATTTCATTCCCCGCAAGGGATTTGGCGTGATGATAGTTAGTTAGTTAGTTTTAAAATAAGATTAAGCCAACACGCCAGTTTTGATTTACATTTTCATTCAAAGAAACCGCTACAATTAAAATTTTAAACATATCTGATTCTTAAAAGTGTTATAACTTTTTTTGTTATAAACCGATTGAAATTAAATAAACGCAATTAAAAACGCATTGCAATCAGTTAAGCGGTTACTGAGATTAGCGTGCACAACCGTACAGACAAACAGACAAAAATTCTAAAAATCATTGTTTTGGAATCTATTGCGTTCATAAAGCCCCCCTATAATATTTTTTCTTATTTATCTTCCATGTACATACAGCGACCTGTTACGATTTTATTATATGCATTGATGTAGGTATGGATGTATTGATTAAGCCAACACGCCAGTTTAGATTTACACTCTCATTCAAAGAAACCACTACAATTCAAATTTTAAACATAACTGATTCTTAAAAGTGCTATAACTATTTTATTTATAAACCGATTGACATGAAATAAACGCTAAATGTTAAGTGGAGCAAACTTCAACACAATAAAAAAACGGCATTGCAATCGGTTAAGCGGTTACTGAGATTAGCGTGCACAACCGTACAGACAAACAGACAAAAATTCTAAAAATCATTGTTTTGGAATCTATTGCGTTCATAAAGCCCCCCTATAATATTTTTTCTTATTTGTCTTCCATGTACAGACAGCGACCTGTTACGATTTTATTATATGTATTGATGTATAGGTACTCGTAGACGAACAAAATTACAATGAGCTTTTTTTTTCTTTTTTTTTATATTTAGCTCGCCAAAATGACGCCGCCGCCGCCTGATGGAAAGCCACAGCGACATCTAGCTATTGGGGGCCACCGTCCCAGTCTGTAAGACTATAGAAAGCGGTCCTCAAGTTGACGGCCCTATGATGTGCCTCTTCACGCTCCGCTTGAAGAACCCAGGATTGTAAGAGGAGGGAAACACGTGCGCTGGCAGGTCGTTCCAGGTTTTTAGAGCTGTTGTTGTCCTTTTCTGATGTATGTTAGGATTGACGAAATTGAGGGTGTGCGTGGTGGGTTCCACTTCTTTATTATACACTAGCGGACGTCACGCGGTTTCACCCGCGTAGTTCCCGTTCCCGTGGGAATACGGAAATAAAATATAGCCTATGTTCACCGCAAAGAGTGTAGCTTCCCAACAGTGAAAGAATTTTTCAAATCGGTCTAGTAGTTCCGGAGCCTATTCGTTACATACAAAAAAACAAATCTTTCCTCTTTATAATATTAGTATAGATAGTTATATGACTGAAATACTACAGTTCAATTACTTTTTAATTAATTCCTCATGTCTCCTGATCCTGGTGAACGTAGTATAGGTTTTGTCGTTGCACAGTTGATCATCAGCGTTTGGTGCCGTGGACACGATGCCTCGAAGGTAGTATCTGTCGATGCCTTGTTCTCGTTCAGAGAACACTATTCCACCACCGCTGTCTCCGTGACATAGAGCTGTGCCTGTAGAAAGTAAAAATAAAAAAAAATCGCTTTAAAAAAAATTAAAAAAAAAATTAGGTTTGTCAAAATTTTTGTGACTACCGGGGGGCTCTACTGGCTGGATACTACACTACACGATCTAACGACTGAACAGATCTTTTTGAAATTTGGTACAGGGATAGATTATAGTCTGGAATAACACATAGGCTACTTTTTAGGCCGGGTATAAATTCCCACGGGAAGTCAGAACGGGAATAAGTTTTTCGCGGCGAAGCTGTGGGCATCAGCTAGTAATAAATATCAAAGCGCTCATGGCCCTACGGGACTGAATTGACTCAATGTACGGACGCTTTCTGCAGTGATCGTTTGCAGAAAACGATCACTGCAGAAAGCGACTATACCAGTGTTCTTTAAAGGTACTACTGATATAAAGTTGCGTCACTTGTACCAAGCTCTACCGAGACCCAGGCCAAAACTAGCTACAACGTTGCTACATCTGAATAAAGGTGATCTACGAACCATGGTGGGCACAATAACGGGTCATTGCACAGTAAATAAGCACTTGAATGTCCTAGGTATCACGGACAGCACGCTGTGCAGAGCGTGCCTGTTGAAAGAAGAAACCATAGCTCACGCAATCTTGGAGTGCGAGAGCCTGGTTACATACAGAGTCAACATACTTGGCAGACCCACAACACTCCGGGAAGCGTGTGAGGACCCGAAGAGGATCCTGCGCTTCTGGTCGGAGCAGGGTTGGCTGGAGTGACAGCAAACACTCACGTACAATGGGTCCACTGGCGGACCTAAGTGCGGAAAATGGGAGCCCAAGAAGACTGAAGAAGACTGAAGACTGTACCAAGTGGTACTCGTCAATGGTACTACTGACATAAAAGGGATTATTTGCCGTTTTTTGGTACGGAACCCTCGTTGCGCAAGTCCGACTCACACTTGGTCGGTTTTTACTTACCATTAGTATAACCTGCGCAAAATTTGTCCCCAGTAATATACGGCCTGAACGATTGGGGCAGAGTATCGACGCAGGTACCCTCACTGATGAACGGTAGTCGAACAGTTTTGAGGATCTGAGATGATTCTCCATTGGCTGCAGTCAGTCCCCATCCTGCAACCTAAAAGAGAAACTAATGCTTGGAAAAAAGACCGCTTTTTGTACTATTTAAGCGGCAGACAAGCTGAATGATTGGTGGTATTTTCTAGCGGTTGTCCCAAACGCCTACAGTATGGGGTTATTCAAAAGGGGTCTTAGAAGGTTTTTAAAGGGTCGGCAGAGCAAGTGTAGCGCCTCTGGTGTTGCAAACGTTCATAGGCTGCGGTGACCACCAGGCCTTCTGGTGGGCTGTATGCTTGTCTGCTATGCATAAAAAGAATTGTCAGCATGTAAAATATTAGTAACATTTCTAGACTTTTTTTGACACGATACACATTTTTTTTTCATTTATTTGCTCTGAAAGGCAAGTAACACACAAGTTGGTACAACAAAACAGCAGGTTTCGTAAAATGTGACCCAGAGCTGAAGTTCGCACTAGGTCTTGTGACCTGTGTTATAAATCTCCAGTCCCCCTTAAGTTTTTAACTACAACTACAATTGTTTTATTTTACATAGTTTCTTATAAAGCTTGGCGTGTTAAAAAAAATGTTGTAAATGATTTTACCTTTCCCAAATTTCCATGCTGAAGTTGCAAAGTATCAAACATGATATCAAAGCTTAGACACACAGGGCGGACATACGTCTTGTATACAAAAGCAGTAGCAAGTATCAAGATTGCTATATCCTCTTGAAAATTCGCCGCTGACCCTTGAAATAGACCTGGAATTCTTATCTCTGTTATCTGAAACAAAAGAACGAAAATTAATAGTGTGCTTCCCTGGAAATTCCCTAGGTAAGTATATACAATTTTTATTTGAGATGTAGGTATACCTACGTGGGTATTACTTGGCAAATTTCATACTTCTAAGTTAACTGGAAGTACCCTTTTTTTAACGTGAGGAAATCCCACATGGATGGGTAAGCCCTCGGAAGGAGACCCAGGACTTCCAACAGCTAGTCTTTGGAGGGTTGTTCGGGTGCTATCTCGCTTCTTATGAATCCCTCTGGAGATCATGACTCGCACCATGGTCTTGGGCGAGAGAGTGTCCACGTCCAGACCCACCACGAGGACTTGGCGCTGTTGCGCCCACGCCGTGCACTCCACCCGCGTATGGAGCGCTGTGTCATCGCTGCGTTCCTCGCAGTGCTGACACTCGGCCGTGGTTTCCCGGTGTCTTCGCCACAGATATCTACCGAAGCTACCGTGTCCGGTAAGTATCTGTAACAACCTGTAAGACAGAGCACCGTGGGAGACACGGTGCACTCCAGCCACTCATCCATGACCGGTCTGACGGCTGCGATTGCGGCGAATCCCCCCTTTGGTTGCTCAAGTCGCACCTATCATGTCTCCACGGTTTCCTGGTGGAGCAGGGACCGCTGGTCCTCGATTTCTCCAGACGCAGGCCTTTGGCCCCGCTCCAGCGCCTCCTTGCGCCATCTAAACAGTGACGCAAGGGCTCTCGCTTCCGGGTCCCATGGAGGGGTCCCGGCTAGCAGACATGCCGCCTCACCGGAGATCGTGCGGTATCTCCTTATCACCCTGACGGCCATCGCCCTCTGCGGGCTCAGCAGTCTAGCCACATTGCTGGCCGTCAGGGTCTACGTCCATACGGGGGCCCCGTATAGATCCATACTTCGCACGATCTCCAGGTACAGTCTCCTGTAGGGATCGTTGGGTCCCCTGATGTTGATGGTAGCCCCGTCCGAGGTCCGTGGAAGCACAGAGCCTCGGATTTGTGAACGACGACCTCGAGACCCAGCCGCCGACCAACGACTTGAGCAATCCCTGCCGTGGCCCTTAGTGCTGCGTCTCAGTGCGTTGCACAGCACTAAGGGTGTCGCTGGTAACGAGGGTGTCGTCGGCGTAACACGTTACGTGACCCCTCTGAGCAACGGACTACGCAGCACCCAGTCGTAAGTCGTAACCGATGTTCCACAGAAGCGGCCCTAATACCGATCCCTGTGGAACACCGCACGACACATCCCGCCGATACGGCCCTAGCCAGCTCGGGTAAATTATGGCCCTCTCGGAGACATAGGCCCCGACAATTCGACGGAGGCAGGGAGGCACTCCATGGTAGATATGCGCCTCCCTAACGCAGCTCCAGGGCAAGGTGTTGAAGGCGTTGGCGATGTCGAGAGACACCGCCACCACCACCTCACCCTGTAAAACTGCATCCTCCGTCAGACCTCTAATGCGCATGATCGCGTCCGCGGTGGAGCGCCCCTAACGGATGCCAAACTGGCTATCCGCCTGATCAGGCCCCACGCGTGTGAGGTGTCCGACGAGGCGTTGTGCAATAATGCGCTCAAAGAGCTTGCACACCTCTTCGAGCAACACGATCGACCGGTACCCTGACAGGGAATTTGCCGGCCGCCCCGCCTTACAGATCAAGACCAGTTCTCTATCTTCCAGACCTTGGGAAACTGGCCTTTTTCAAGGCATGCGCTAAAGAGCCCTATTAGTCGAGGCCCAAGCTCCTCGAGAGTTAGGACCCACGCTCGGCTTGGAATGCCGTCGGGTCCAGGGGCGGTGTTTCTGCGGGATTAAAGCCGCAGTACAGCCGCCCCTAACTCACCCTCCGTGAGTCAGTGCACATCACAAAAAATGTTGAAAACTAGTTTTTAATGTGTAGAGATTAACACTTAACCCCTAAGTCCAGCAGTGCACTGCAAAGATTGTGTTCAAATCAGATTCCTTAATAGTTGAAAAACTACTTGTGCTCAACAATTTAGTACGTAATACATGGTTAATAAATGGTTATTATAATGGCTACGCGGTGCGATATCGAATTTGAGGTTATTATAACCCTGCCGAATATGTTATGTTGCATAGCGGGGATGCAACTGGCATTAATTGCAGCTTTTTAATTTGTTTGCATAAACAGATTGATTTAATAGAGTTACTTACATTAGATTTCTGGGCATCCAGATCTCTGTCATCGTTCCAGGAGCGGTACAGCTTCCCAGTGGCTACAACGAAGTTTGAAGCGGGAAGCAACCTTCTAACATCCGACCAGAAACAGTGAGCGGCTGCAAGCATCTTAAATTCATCACATATTTTACCCTTTCCATTCTGCACAGCGCCAGCGACGCGATTCTCGATCATGATATTTGAATGCGTGGCTAGAAATTTAAGGTCGAACGAGAAGAAACTAGGGAGCAACAAAAACACTAGCCATACATGATCATCATGGCGCACCATTCGGCGCGCTTGCGAAGATTGATGATATTTTCGAAGAAATTAGTTCATCAGGACGCGCTGTACTGTGTATTATTCGTCAGCCCCAAAAGGGGGAGATATTACGGTACAAAGCCAGCCCCGATGGGGGAGATTCGAGCTGGGGCTAGAAATGATTTGTAGGGAGTCAAGAAAAGCGCCCGCGGAGAATAGCAGACCGCAACGGGCGCTATCACGCGATTTGGTCTTCATAGTCAAGAGGCAGGTAAGACCACGGGTTGGTGGAGAGGACTGCCACATCCATACATGATCATCTTGCATGATCGCTCAAACATCTTCCTACGCCGGATTTTCCAACTGGAGCGTGAAAAGGCACATCATTGGTCTGCCAACTTGAGGCTCCCCTGCCCCTTGAACTTCTTATTACGTGCAAGTGCGGGATTCATACATACATACATATGGTCACGCCTTTATCCCCGAAGGGGTAGGCTGAGGCATATTATATGCCCACATTTCACCTTTGTATAATTTTTGTCCCACGTAATAGGTGGTGAGCCGTATTGCCGTGTTTAAATGGACAGGTGCAGGTTGTGACTGCCTGCTGTTGAAATAAAGCCTTCAACTTAGCTTAACGACTGCCATTTTACTGGCAACCGGGACCAACGGCTTAACGTGCCTTCCGAAGCACGGAAACGCTCAAATAAATGTCACAAAGTGATCACATGGATGGTCACCCATCCATGTGCGGGATTCGATTCCTGAATTTTTTGTTTGCGCACAAGAAATAGGCCGATAGACAGATGGATGTACGGAACCCTCAGTGAGTGATTCCGACTCGCTCTTGTTCGGCTTTTATTACAGCATTGCCAAGACCTACTGCCGTCTGATCTTCCAATTAGACAATGACAAAAAGTGGGTTTGATCCTCGAAAATCGAAGTGGAACTCAAATCTCCACACAGACCAAGGCATTATGTTCTGCAGCATTTTCACTACGACCCACCGAGCAATAACGACTTCTACCAACTAAAACCACACGATGCACTACCATCTGCCTATGGTTGGGAGTCCCGGGTATGCCGTCGGAAGGATAACCCCCACGCTTCGGACGGGCTTAGTCTACCATCACAGACTTTCCAGACACGAGCTATATTCTAGAACTGTTACTTTCTTTACTACGCCACGCTAGCCAGATGGGTTATTATGACATGTCATGACCTTAGCTGTTCCTTTGGCCATGAGTTACACCATTTGCATTTGGCAAGGAATGAAGCTGCCTCCATTACTTGCCATCTATACTAAATCATAAAGAGAAAATATTGATTTAATTGTTTTTTTGTTCGTTTGTTTGTAACAAAAAGGCTCCGGAATTACTGGACCGATTTAAAAAATTCTTTCACTGACATAGACTATATTTTATTCCCGTATTCCCACGGGAACGGGAACTACGCGGGTGAACCCGCGTGACGGTTTTGTTTGTTTGCATTGAATGGGCTACGAAACTACTGGACCGGACTAGGAAACATTCTTTCACTGTTGAGAAGCTACATCCAAGCTAGGTACATTCCCGGGTAACCTAGGCTATATTTTTATTCCAGTATTCCCACGGGAACGGGAGCTACGCGAGTGAAACTGCGTGACATCGCTAATAATGTCAAATAAAAAGAGAGCTTAATCTTACTCCAAGCAGCAAATTCATGCAGACTGCTCTGAAAGAGAAATCCTCACCAGATATAACAACTTTGCTAGCGACCAGGGATCCACCGCAGATCTGCTGGTAAGCGCTTGGCATCAGCTTGCGATAAACACCAACGTGCCAGGGAAGTTCCCCTCGCTTTGCTGGTTTCCCATCGATAATCAGTTCTACACCTTTTGCCGTCAATCGGCCACAATCTAAAAAGAAAAGGAAACTTAACTAAGTTGCCGGTAGATGGTACCTACGTCGTCGCCCCAACACGTAATTAAGTAAAAGACTTTGACTGTCGAGTGTATGTAATGTGTGTCGGTGTTTTTGTTTAACGTGAGGGTAAATCCGGACTCCTACCGACTTTTTTAGTCGGTAGGAGTCCGAATTCGGACCTCGCTTGACGCCCAACAGCCTACGGTTGGGAGCCCCGGGTAAGCCCTCAGAAGAATGTCTTGTGCGTCTGGTCCGGCAAACCAGAAGACGGAGGTTCGATCCTGCTGGAGACCAACATTTTTTCACATAAAATTTTTGATTGAGTTAGCTAATTGCTTTTCAAAATCATCTCTAAAAGGAATCTTCTTAAAAACATTTAAAAGCTTCAGTAGTGGGCAAGTCAGGTAACTTAAAAAATAATTCGCAGAACCAATATGATAAAATTTTCTTAACAAGTAACGGTACTTGAAGCGTGTTTGTTTTGATAGAGCATTCGTGTATGTTAGAGTACTCTTGGGACTCTCATCTGATCTTGTGTAATACTGGCAGGTAAGCCGGTTTGGACCCTGAAGAGGTCTTCCTCTTCAGGGTCCAAACCAGCTCAACTGACAGTAGTGCACCAGATCGTGGCACAGAAAACGAAAACTCAAACTTAAACCCTCACGTGGTGCAATTAAATGAATCATTAAAAGTACTTGACCGTAATTCGAAGCTTATATAATGAGATAGGCATATCCGTTACCCGTAGGCTTATCTTACTCATGTTTGATGACGTATTTCCGTCGACTCACCAGCAGATGGCGCCACCTGTGAACTTATAAAGGAACATGGCGTCCACTTTGTCCTCATTGGCGTTTTGATTCCCGTAGCAAAAGGTTATAGCAGGAACACCTGCTAGTGCATTTATTTTTTCTAGTTACTAGTTATATACCTAGCAAAGTTATAAAAAGTGACTTGGGATGAAGTTAGTGAATTTACAGAAATAATTATTTTTACGTTTTTTACGTTCGTTTGAATATACAGTGAATCTAAAACAAGTGACTTGTGATTGAAGTAAGTGAACCTACAGACATATTTAACGGTTTAACCGTTCGTTTAAGTCTCAGGTATGTTTTTACTTCATATTTTTACGATCACATATGAGTGTGATACGTCATAACGTGAAATACCCTATTATTTTAAAATAGCACGTAAACCTTTCGAGGTTGCAGTTTCTTTTATTTAATATCTTTAGTTACAGCTAATATCAAACTGATTTTATAGATTGTATTCATAGGTACTAATACTTTTTTTTTAGATATTATTTGCTTCGTGTATGTACAGCGTAAGTACCGCCGAATATAGAAAATATTTTCAAAATATTTTTATACCTACCCACATAAAGGCACATTAATTACTAGATGTTCCTATACATGTAAAAATATGGCCTATTATGGGTAAAATCGTAATCATCCCAAGTTTCTGAATACGTACGAGTGTGTCAAAGTAATAACTAAATGTTCACCATGAAAGTAGTACTTAAATTTTAGGTACCTAACATAATACTATTTCTTTTAGTTTGGTTTCTTGATAGAAATGAATCCTCCATCCTTAGAAAGTGAGCTAATTCCAAGTGGAGTATTTCAGAAGCGCGCTCTGAGCTCCAGTTACTGTATTAGGTACGTCAAATAGCTACAGTTCCAGCTCATTTAGCTCGAACTTCAAATAAGGGCGATCGCGACACCACGTGCATTGTCGTAAGTGGAGTAAAAGAAGCCGACTTCCACTAAACCAGATAAGGATGATGGAAATAGGTGAGTTATTTCTTATTACCTAACACTGGTCCTGACCAAGTGTAAATTTCTTCACAGATCAGAGGTTAAATTACGAGGATGATAGAAACAATCATCCTTGCTTCGTATTTTATATAGGGACAGCATTAAAAGAGATTTCGGTTACCCAAGATCCTAAGACACAGTATAACCTAAGAGGTTGATAGACACGTTTTGGCGACAAATTGCCTTGATAAGATAATATGCTGATACCCACTATTGTAAAATCATAGTCCTGGGTTCGTCAACCTAAACAAAAACGGGGAGATCCGACAATTCGAATCCCTGCTCCATTTTGAAAAAGCTGACAAGGTTCTTTCTGCCAAAAGGCTTTTGCTGCCAAAACCTTTTGTATTTTTAAACATAGAGAATCTTTTGAAAAACTTAAGTTTCTTCGAAAATATTTATGACAAAATTGAAGACCTACTTTAATAATAGGATTTCCATAAATCTTTTATCAATTTAGTACAAATGGCTTGCGGCCATAGATCTGATTTCATATATTATTCTCAGAATTGTCAAAGACCCAATTCTTAAAAATGAACCTTGATAAAATATCGTCTTCAAACACATACATTTTCGAGGCTGAAGCCTTTTCAACGGCACTCGGGAAGGCATGCATTTTGGTCTTCGATCTCCAAAAAGGATGACCCCGAAAAAAGTTCATCCAAATCATTACGCCAGCCTTCGAGAGGATCAGGCGTCAAGATCAGATCTCCATCGAATAGAGTCCAGATTCCATTGTACCAAGAGCCTTTTTAGGCCTGTATTACAGTTACCACTCTCGAGGGGTGTGTACAATATCCATAATAATTGGGCATACGACAGTAAATGTCCCTTCAATTAAGAAATTTCTGAGCTTTAGGCTCTCAAAGAGACTGAGAAGTTTAACATCCCCTGCCCATACCAGCAAAGGAAACACTAACCAGTAACCACCCTCGAGGGGTATGTACAATATTGTGTATCTATAATAATTGTAATATACGATAGTAACCAGGCGTACGATAACATACTAAGTAACCATGCAAGGATGTCCCTTCAATTACGAAATTTCCGAGCTCGAGGCTCTCAAAGAGACGAGGAGAGGTCTAACATCCTCTGCCCACACCAGCAAAGGAAACACTAAATGATATGACCCTGTCATTCTATGTCGGTCAGTTAACTCTGTACAAAATACGTTGGTAAGGAACGAGAGTACCAAAAGTTTTAAATTTATAAAAGGGTTCCGCATTCCCTTTATCCAGAAACTCCAATCCGTCCTGCACGGTATTCGAGAGGACGCAGGTTCGAATCCTGCTCAAAACTGAACCTTCCCACATTTAAATTTACACCGAACTCTGTTCAAGTCCCGTCCTGACAAAGTTGTAAATTTTCACTTTATGTTAAAATGCTATGGAAAACTTGACTAAGGTGGAATACTATTTGCTTTAAATACTTAAGAATCCATACAGGTTTCCTTTTTAACTGAAATGACCACATTGTGCAATGGTTCAAAAGATGAATGCTCAAGGCACTCTAAAACTAGTTCCTTTGTCACCAAGTTTGGTTTCTCCACTTTTCCTAACTTCAAATAGCGATGGGTCATCCGCCCAGAATTCAGTTTT
Source organism: Miltochrista miniata (assembly GCA_933228765.1). NCBI lineage: Eukaryota > Metazoa > Arthropoda > Insecta > Lepidoptera > Erebidae > Miltochrista > Miltochrista miniata. Next base: position 9,971,082 of record OW121774.1, on the reverse strand, counting down.
AGGACATTGTACGCCTTTGTGAAGCCAGAATAATTCTATCTTTCAGCAAGTTCCGTTTACCAGATTTCCTCCAACCACGAGATTGGATGTGCAAAATACATCTCAGTCAAGCTTATTTTCATGATAAAGCTGACGTAGTGTACATTATTCTTTCTCAGAGCACATTCTTGTCTTCCGCGCGGGTAAGCCGCACCCAAAACATTTTCGTTTCTCACCATCTGGGTGCCTCGATTTCTATAGAATAAGATTATTCAAATACTCGTCTACCTACACAAAATCTCATTTTGCGCATCAAAATCCTGTTACTCTTCACAAACACGTACAAATAGCCTTGAAAACTCTTCAAACCCAGGGATGGTTAGACAATTGGGAGAAAACAATAATAGGTTCCCAAAGAAACCTCTCATATCGTTATGCGATAGACATAGAACTACCTGAAAGTCCAATACCAAAAGAAAAGTTATTAGACATAAAAGGAAGATTTATTTAATTCCAAATCAAAGAAACTTAGTTCTTTTAAAGAAAATTCAAACTTGGTGGGTCTTTTGAATTTTTACCACTTTCGCAGTGCCTAGAGGTAGCTTTACCTCAGCGTCACATTCGGTCAATCCCCTAACCGACAACCCACTGAAGAAAATAGTAGTGCACGGAGTGGTACAAGTGGAACTCCAATAGTGGGTCCGCAATTACCGCTTCTCGACAATTTTACAAGCTTTCCATCCGAGATGCTTTCTTACCACGGACGCGTCAGATTTCGCTTGGGAGCCCAGCTAGAAAACATTTCTCTAACAGGCTCGAGGGCCTAGAATAACAAAGATTGCACTGCATCAATAGAGATGTTGATAATCTTACACATGATTCGTAATCATATACCGGTACAGTGTTACAGTCTGTACTCTTTCAAAGCAGTTATAGTCCATCCCCCCAGAGGGACGAGATCAAATCAATTGCCTTGACGAACTTAACTCGTCAGCTTGCGTGTAATGGTCCGACATCAAATTGACTTCACCATACACTGCATTCCGAGCCGATACCATATGTATCAGCTCCTCCGGGTATTTTTTGGGAGCATCCTGCTTCAAACACCACTAAGGCAAGATTGCCTACAAACAATATTCCTATTATGAAATGGAGAACACTACACATGATAGGCCTGTTTGTAATGTGTGGATATTACTTTCACCACCATTTTTAATACCCAAGATGCTGTCACACCTTAATCGGTCAACAGGAGTGTTTGTGGTGTCGCGATGGCACAAGGTAATAATAGAGGGCAGATCTCAAAGCGAGAGCTCTGTAAGCTCCATTCGTTCTGCAGAACCTGCAAAAGAACCTAATAAACATTATTTTTTTCCTTCTACTAAACACCTCGACAGGTCTCCCACCACCTCACATAGAGAATCCGTGGAAATGTGGGGGGGGGGGGGGCGAAGAGGTAAATAACAGATTTTAAATCAAAAACTTCTACTATTGAGCTCCTTGAGGCCTACCTTTCAAGATACTTATAAATTTTACAGTTTTAACCGACTTGCATTTTATTCATGGTTATTATATAATACGATTCTGTTACATAAATCTGTTGTTGCTGTTCTTGATAATATAGAAACCGTTAGTCAACTTTACATAGTTCGCATGTTTTGGTTAAACATATTATCTTGGTCGATTTCTTTAAAAAAAATGTAAAGAAAGTTAAGTCACATATTCATTGATATTGGGATTGATGACTTAGTTCAATATTACCAAGTATTGATACAAAGAGAACATTTTTCAGGTTTCTCGTCATAGTGATTTTATGCTTAGGTCGCCGCAACCACGATCTAACTTTACTCGATTGTATTAACTCACGTCATAGGTACTACTTTTAGGCCCGAATCAAGAGTCCGAAACTGATCATTTTCATTTCAGACAATCTGGTTGGAAAACTATTGTAAACAAAGATAACACCTACGACTAATCAATTGAATCCTTTATTCTAGATAGAAATTAGGATATCAGAGTATCCGATATGAGACTACAGTCTAATAGTTTATTTATGACTGTTAGAGGTTCTCCAACTATTCTAGCCCCGGCACTACCCGGTCAACAGCAGCTTCTAAGAATTGGTGGTGGTGGTAAGATCAAAATAATCCTTAACACGAGGTAATTGACGATGGATTTCAAAAAATTTTATCGTCGAGTAATAATGTCAGCTACTACCACCAATCAAGTATAATAATAATTCGCAATTATTTAATCCTGTCAATAGAAGGAATACTTACTACTCCTTAAATAAGATTCCTTATTTAGTCTGTTTAAGATTACATATGAAGTTGTTCAAGATGGTAAAGATTATAAATCTAGATACCATACATACAACATTGTAAAATATTATTTTCCTAATAATAAATTAGAATCACATTGGCGTTTCCGTCACTCACCAGGCGAAAACAAACATTTCTCATTATATAAGCTTCGAATTACGGTCAAGTACTTTTAATAGCGGCGTTTTCCCTGAAAGAAAACGCATATTAAAATACTTACCTAATTCGAAGCTTACTTTTTAAATCTGCCTGGTGAATAAAAGCCAATGAGGACAAAGTGGACGCCATGTTCCTTTATAAGTTCACAGGTGGCGCCATCTGCTGGTGAGTCGACGGAAATACGTCATCAAACATGAGTAAGATAAGCCTACGGGTAACGGATATGCCTATCTCATTATATAAGCTTCGAATTAGGTAAGTATTTTAATATGCGTTTTCTTTCAGGGAAAACGCCGCTATTCTCAAAAAATTAAAGAGCAAGGCAACATAGACCATGTTATATAGATTTGATTGATTGATTCACTTCACAGCATTCCCAGACATGTAACGACGCCCGGAGATTATTCGATCGATCAACCATACCACGGAGGCCGTCTACTGCCTCGTACTTCCCGAACCTGGTGACGGACAAACAGACAGCGGAGCTTGGTAATAGGATCCCATTTTTACCCTTTTAGTACGGAACTGCGGAACCCTAAAAATGTTATCGAATATGAATCAGTCAACAATACCTCGTGGACCAGCAGATATAGTGTTCTGTAAACGATCACTGCAGTAAGCAACATTTACAATAGCCGGTCCTTGGTACTCTGTGGGTCCTTGGATGGGGATTGGACGGAAACGTTCGTAAATAAATCAAGAGGTCACCACCTTTTGATTTATTTACGAACGTTTCCGTGCCACGGAAGGCTAGTCGTTGAGCCAAGTTGAAGGCCTTTATGGGCAATATTGATAATTTCAACAGCAGGCTGTCACAACCTGCGCCTGTCCATCTTAATACGGCTCACCACATATTACGTGGGACAAAATACAAAAGGTGATATGTGGGCATATAATATGCCTCTTCCTACCCCTTCGGGGACAAAAAGGCGGCACCATTATGTATGACAACAATACCTGCTTTACACCGAGCGACATGATTCCAGGTTCCCGAGGTACACTTCATATACAGAAGATACTCAGAAGTATAAAACGTATTGCACACAGGATTCACCAAGGTACCCGGTGCTACGTAATTCTTGCACACCTTCCCAGAACACATGTATGTAACGCTGGGATCTTGATTGAGCTTGCAAAAACCTGAAAAACCGACAAAGTGGGGGTCAAAACGCGCATGGAAGGTTCTGTGCCAAAAAACGAGAATAAATCCCGTTAATTGTGGGGGGGGGGATCCTCCAGGATGCTATGCCGCACGTCACCTGGGGGGGGGGGTTTCGGGTGCTATCCCGCTTCTTAGGGGGGGGGGGGGGGACGTGCAATTTCATAAGCATACTCGTAAAGGCCAGATCAAGAGTACCTACCCTTAACCGGCGAGCGTGTATTGAGAGCACTTATGAAAGTAGAAGAAGCGAAAGTGGTATGCCAGGATCTTAACAAGTGGAAAGTCATAGTCTCTGCCTTCATTCATTCATTTGAGAGCGTTTCCGTGCTTCGGAAGGCACGTAAAGACCTTGTTCCTGATTGTCAGTAGCATGATAGTCGTTAAGTCAAATTCAAGGTCTTATGGGCGGCTTGAAAAGTATCAAAAGTTGGTCGGCACAACTTCTTTAGGGGTCTCTAGGCTGCGGTAATTAACCATCAGATGAACCGTAAGCTTGTCTGCCACCTTAGTATAAAAAGAAAAACAGCTAATACGTATCAAAAAACTTACGGACACACTTAAAAACATCTTGCGACCAAATTCCATTAACGCACAGCACATCTTGAGACCCATTCCTTCCTTCATTATATTCTAACTCTGCCATACCATACCCTCTAGCGCACGTTACCCTCAATATGAAGTACGGCAGCTTCTGCCCAGGACTTTGGAAGCTTGGGGCGCTCAGGACTTCATACGTGCCATGTGCAGGGTATGGAGGAAGAATGCACGTATTTTCTTGAGTTCTGAAGTGTAAATAATAAAGAAATTAAATAACTTTCACAATAGTCATAATGGCTAAATTGTGTTGCAAGACATAATATTGCAAATTTTAAGAATACATAAATGATCAAATGATCAAAGTGTAGGATAAAATTCATCTTGTTTTGAAAAAGCAGGAAAAAAGGGTGTCGGATTCGCTCACCGAATGTTCCCTACATCTGTCCGTCCCTCTCTCTGTCAACACCCTTTATCTCGGTAGAAGTATGGACTTAAAAGTAATACAAAAGATCGTTCCTCTGTCGAACTATAAAAACCTGGAACGACCTGCCCGCACACGTGTTTCCCTCATCTTACAATCCCGGGTTCTTCAAGCGGAGTGTGAAGAGACACATCACAGGGCCGCCAACTTGAGGACCACTGTCAGAAGTCTTACGGACTGTGAGAGTGGCCTCCAATCGCTAGATGCGCCACGGCTTTCCATCAGTGGCGACGTCAATTTGGCGAGCTTAATATAAAAAAATACCATAATTTTCAAGTCTACAGTCTATTGAAGCTGTAAAACTATCTTTCTTTTTAACCAACGCAGAAAAAAAGTTAAGGTCATTTATGTCGCAATAACGTATACACTCCCAATGGATTCAAATTTAAAAACGTACTTCCTGTTGACCTATAAGTATAAAATAGTCCCTCCGCCAGATGGACCGACGGCCTGAAGAAGATTGCAGGGAGTGACGGGATTAGGAAGTTCGGTCCGGAAGCCCCACTACCGTTCCAGCTGCCCCCGTGGCTGGGATGACGATGTATAACTGCATTCCCAACGTCACAAAAAAGACGGCTATAATTAGGCGAGGCCCACCTATAGCCACCGTTAGAATGGCAGGTTGCCTGTGACAAACGACTCCCAAAGTATACTCAAAAATTGCTACATGATTGCTTATTTGCTACATGTCTCCAAAAAATCTATTATATAAAAATAAGTCGGGTTTTCCTTCCTGACGCTATAACTTTAGAACGCTCGAACCGATTTCCACGGTTTTGCATTCGTTGGAAAGGTCTCGGGCTCCGTGAGGTTAATAGCAGAGAAAATTCAGCAAAATTTCACATACAGCGCCATCGCGGGCGAAGCTGCGGGCATCAGCTAGTGCTACATATAATACATTTTGAGAAACAAGAATATTTATGAAAAAAAAATTTTTTCTTTTTTTTTATACATTCTTGAGTCCATCTTGAGTATACTTTGTGACTCGTTTGTCACAGGCAACCTGCCATTCTGACGGTGGCTACCTATATCCTGGAGTAGAGACCGCGACTTGGCAAATGTACCTACGGTACGACGTCCACCCGCCAGATGGACTGACGCCCTAGGAAAGATCGCAGGCTGGGACTGGATGCTGAAGGCTCAGGATTGGTATTGTCGCGTAAATTGGGAGAGGCCTACGTCCAGTAGTGGACTGCCACAGGTTAGTTTGATTGATTGATTGATATTTATTTTTCAGATAAATGGTTTTTTAGAGTTATTATGCTGAGAGGGGGCCATATTCTGCATTATGGTGACGGTTCAGAGCCGATTATTATATTTATTGTTGATGTCAAGTCATTTTCCCTGAAGTTTTTTTTCTATCTATACATTATAATGTAATTTTTGTGGAATAAAACACTTTTTTGATTATTGTTTGAGTTCCGTACCGTAATCTTATTACCACAAATTAGAGATAGTACAGATGGAAATCTGTCCTTTTTTTTCACGCCTACCCTCTGCTACGCACACTCGCGCACAAATCAGTATCGAAAACTCCCTCAACCTCGCCAGACCTCGTGTCTGTGAACTCTGTGAGCGGTGTCTGTGTGCGTAGCCTCAGCGAATTTAGTATGTAGGTTTCCATCTGTACTACCTCTAATTTGTGCTATTACTAAGACTACGCTGTCCGTCCGTCTGTCACTACAAAGCTGTATCTCATGAACCATGATAGTTTGACAGTTAGCTGTATCAGTGGTCTGTCATAGGCTGATTAGGTTGATTGATTGATACCTTCGATCAAGTAATAGTTTAGACGGGCCCACGTCATACATTACGAACTCAAAAAGTTTCAAAAAAAAAACGAGCGTTTCCGTGCTTCGGAAGGCACGATAAGCCGTTGGTCCCGGTTGTCAGTAAAATGACAGTCGTTAAGCCAAGTTGAAGGCCTTACGGGCGGCTTGAAAAATTTCAACTGTGTGTCGTCACAACCTGCGCCCGGCTCGGCAGCGCGTGTGTAGCGCCTCTGGTGTTGCAAACGTCTATAGGCTACGGTTACCAACCTTCCGGTGGGCCGTAAGCTTGTCTGCCACCTAAGTAGTATATAAAAAAAAGTGGAATACTTCAGACACAAAGATATTGCTGCAACGACACGACACGCACACATACATTTTTGCGTTTAAGTAGAGAGGAAATGAGGAAATACAAAACATCGTGTGAAAGAAAGAGATAGCTTGTAATTTTCAGTTGACGGAGTGAGCAACAGCCATTTCAATTACTTATCTGCTTATGTTTTGTCTCTTTTACTTACTATTTATTGACTTCAAATTTTAGGAGTCCATGTGATGCCAAATAGACTATTACTTTGATATAGATCTTAGGACTCGTGAGGTCTGCTGAATTTAAATTTGAACACAGACAACTTCACTTCATGAACTAAAAACGCTCTAGGCTCGAAACACGATTACTATAAAATCCTCGTGTTGTAAATACCTCGATTTTGTGAAATTTTAAGCATCTAGCTTAATATTTCTCGAATGTAATAAGTTGTTTTTATAATATAAAATATTTATAAGAAAGACAATAGTAAAATCTTCATTTGCACTAGAGCATTTTTTCATATTGGTTATAGTTTTTTTATAATTAATTTATTTCGTTAAAAGCGCACAAAAATCGATCGCATCTCTCTCTTTCTTGCACGCTAAAATGTATATCTTCTATCTTCTATTAACAATTTGGCGTCTGGTAGGCTCTTAAAACAAAATACATTACCGACTTAGATGCAAGGTTAGTACCTACTTACGAGTGAAAAGTAATTCTACATTCTTTTTTTGAATTTAGGGTAATGTTTTTACACTTAGGAAACGCACAAGAAGGCATCTTGCTTAAAATGTCCTATCTTGTCACACGTGTTTCACCTTCGGAACAATAACACCGACTACCGTCTATACCAGGGGTCGGCAAGAATTTTTAGGTGGGGTCCAGAAATCTGCGGAAAAATTATAACGAGGTCCGGAAAGAAATAAGCAAGTACCTACCACAAGTATGAAGCAGGGCGGGATAGCACGACAAAAAAATGACTTCTTGGTGGGGGCGTCCGTTATCCTCGAACTAATTATTTTTCAAGAAAAGGTATTTAACAGAGATATTTCAATGTATGTCAAGCCATATCACATCAAATATAACGAACTTTCACAAACTCAAACACATAGATAGCTACGCTGATACTAGATAGAAACAAATCAGGCAAAAAAAATCGTGGTAAATCGATTTTCGCTGGCTTTGCATTTATTTGACGGTCCGAGGTTCGACCTTTCGCGGTCCGTACACGGATCGCGGTCCGCCTGTTGCCGACCGGTCTATCCTATTACTTGGTGGAAGATTGATACTTACTCTTTGACAGCACATGAGGCCTCATCACTGCCGTCTTCACAGTCATTGAATCCATTACACACATTTTCTTTCTCTACACAGTGTGTACCTTGCAAGCACTTGAACTCTCTCCGATTGGAATAGCCGTTTCTGTGAAAGGAATAAACAAACAAAATACCTTTTTCAGAGTTCTAACACAAATTAGAGATAGCACAGATGGAAACCTACATACTAAATTCACTGAGGCTACGCACACAGACACTGCTCACAGAGCTCAAATGATTTTCATCGTAGTTTTCGATACTGATTGAGCGCTAGTGTGCGCAGCAGAGGGTAGGTGTAAAAAACGGGTGGGGCTGTGTCGGGGCACACGGCCGTTGGTTTTAACGTGAATACGTCTCGTAACGAACCATTCCAGCCGTACCAGCTACAGATGTACTGGCACTGTCGTTGATCCGCTCGGCCGCATTCATTACTTTACGTTGCCGGCACTGCTTGACTCGATCATATGGTGTTTTATTGGTACCATTCGATTGCTGTTGAGACACCCTTTCCAACCGTATACGATCTCTGTATTTCGATTTGGCTTTTCGACGCGTATAGGCCGACATTATATATTTTTTGATATTATTTTTTTTATTTAAACACCTTATTATATTCACAGTTACAATTTTACACAAATGTTAAATATATATAATCGATAGATTTTAACGAGAGCTGACGATTGAAACTTGAATGAACGTCGTAGCTTCAGCGAGTCGAAAATTATACTAAATGGAAATCTCGAGACGCAGGAAAATGACCTTCAAAATAGCGGGGCTGCCCCCTCCCCCGAGCGCGATGTGTTATAGTCCTTACTTAGCGTAATAAATTCTTTGATTCTTTAGCTATCCAGTGGTGGAACTGAAATTTGGATGGAGATGATAGATATGTAGCTACAACACTAAACTGTATCCCCCGATTTTGTTATCATTCGTTTTTTTGGATTGCGTCCCTATGGAAGTAATTTTAAAGACGTATTCACGTCAAAAAGTACATACATGAGATTTCCATCTGTCGTTTTAATATCTGGGGCTCGTGGCCGTAAGCAGTTGTAGCGAACCGTTTGGTTATTCATACAGTCTAGAAGACAAAAATCACCTTAAGTGACATAAAAAAACCGGCCAAGTGCGAGTCGGACCCGCGCACACAGGGTTCTGTACCAAAAAGCTGTAAAAAATCACGTTTGCTGTATGAGTGCTGCCGTAAATATGATACACACATCAACACCGTCTAGGGATATTTCACATTTTCTCAGTTTTCAGAAAATCTGTTAGGAATAATATGCAACAATGTTATATTCTTAGGAAGCCCATTTTGCAGACTATATTTTAAAATAAAATAAAAATATATTTTCGACTTATATAAAATTTTATTAAAATGAAAACAAAAAGTAAAAAAATGGTGCAACTAAAGATGAATGTGTCATTTACGAAAAAATAAAAAAATAAGTAATTTCTTTTCAATTTTTTGCACTGATAGGAAAAATCAGTAGTCAGTAAAACCACCCATGACGATAACCACGGTCCTGCAACGGTTTTTCATGCTTTGAATTAAGTTATCAAAGTCTCGCTGCGGGATATTGTCCTAAGTTCTGCTAAGATGCAAAAAAAAGTTGCTCTTCAGTCGCAATGTCTGCTGGAAAATTCTTATAAGTCGTTGTCATGCATGAGAGTAAATTCTTGACCCATTTGAAGTCGATGAGGGTAGACAATGGGTACAAGCACCAGGTCGCGGTATTTTTTAGCGGTCATGGTGTTTCTAATCCAAACGGGGTCCGTTCTTCCACCAAAACGAATTCCCGCCCAAACCATAATTGTCCCGCCTTTGTATGGATGGACTACCTGGGGGTGTTGCAGACGACTCTCACGACCAGCAACTCGCCAAACGCGTACTCTTCGTGAATCGGGATGAAAACCGAATCGGGACTCATCGGTAAACAGTACTACAGACCACTGGTTATCTTCCCAAAGCAAATGTTCACGAGCCCACTCTAATCTTCGTCCACGATTTCCTCTGCGTAGTGCTGGAGTACGAAGTGGCCTGCGAGCATAAAGGTTAGCTTCATGCAGTCTCCTCCTCACAGTTTAGTCACTATAATAATAAATAAATAAATAAAAATTTATTCAAAAATCAATTAGCTCTACAATTACAATAGGGTCTATGCTACCTAATACATAGTCTAACTTCATCTTAAATCTACTTAAATTCGATCATAGTTCTAGATAATTTTGCTGTTTGTCCGTGAGCACATCTTTGACATAGTTTCATAATAGTTATATTAGTTATTGTCTTGCCTGAACTAGGTAGTCCTGTGTCTCAGGCTTTATGGACTCTTTTTTCTTCAGGATTAAAATAAACAAACTGTTACAGCAAATTGTTATTTGGTAACAATGTTAGTATTCTAAAATAACTTAATATTATGGGTAGGTATCTAGGTACCCAAAATAAAAATAACTTAAAAATAAATATATTTTCTATTTGTCTACTGTACATAGGCTCTCTGTCTCCTCGTATGTCATCTGTTGTAGGTTATTTTTTAGCACCCGCTTACACTGACCATAACTTAGTGGGTAGATTTTTGCCCTAGCATTCATCCGATTATATAATAGGGGTCCTTTGAAGATATAAAATTTTCCTGTAAATTCACGTTTTATTGCCTCCCTGTCAGTGCATACAATATCTTTCCTCCTCTTATTGTTAATATCAGTGCAGTAGGGAAGAGTTGCGTGCTGTTTTAGAACTGTGCTAAGCACATAGAGCTGTCGAACTGTTAGTACTTTACACGATTCATATAGTAGGTTAGTTGGATAGAAAAAAGGTCGGAATGTTGCAACTTTGAGTATAGTTCTCTGCGCTCTCTCAACTGGTAGCATTAATGTTTTTCCGATGCCGCCCCATGATGTTATGTAGTAAGTTAATAGCGATTGGCAGAGCACTGAGTAGATCTGATTGATTAATTTTGGTTCTGCTATATACCTAATTCTTTTGAAAATAAATATTAACTTACGCACCCGTTTGATTAAGCCTTCAGTATGTGGCTTAAACGTAAGGGTTTCATCCAGTATAACACCTAGGTACTTTATGTTATTTGTTACTGCTATCTTTGAACACATGCAGTCCCTACTATCGTCATTCATACCTCCACAGTAATGTACGTACAGAGATGGCCAAATTGATTCCTTTTTGCGCATTGAGAATTTAATGTATTTAGTCTTGTCTATGTTTAGTGTTAGTAAATTTTGCTGAAGCCAATTATTCACAATATTAAAACCAATTTGCGCACGCCTGAATGCCTCCTCTTCAGAGTCAGCAGAAAAAACGAGGGCAGTGTCATCTGCGTATGAAATTATTACTCCATGCTCTACATTTAAATTACAAAGGCCGTTTATGTATATAAGGAACAAAGTGCTCCCTAGTACACTTCCTTGAGGAATACCAAAATCTGTGTTTTGTAGATCATTGCTAACTACATTGCCTATTCTAACACATTGCGATCTTTCCTCCAGGTAATTCTTGAAGAGCTCCAACTGTATGCCTCTAATCCCGATGTTTTCAATTTTACGTAGTAGTTTGGGAACAGACACAGTGTCATAGGCCTTAGCAAGGTCCAGAAATATCCCTATCGTATGATTACCTTTATCTAATTCTCTAGCAATATAGTCCGTAAGTTGATGTACGGCGTCAGCCGTTGACCTTTTTGCCCTAAATCCATACTGCGTGTTAGATATCAGAGCGTTTCTTTCTAGATAATTAATTAACCTGACATTTATAATTTTCTCCAGGATTTTAGATATTGCCGGTAGTAAGGAGATAGGTCTATAGTTGGTTACTTGTTTTTTATCCCCAGATTTGTATACAGGGATGATAACAGCTTTTTTGAGGCATTGTGGGAAAATTCCCATTGATAAACATTTTTGAAAGATATAAGTCAGTGGAGGCACCAGTATATGTTTGTAAGTTTTAAGAATTTTATTAGATACTAGCTGAGCCCGCAACTTCGTTTACGTCACATAAGGTGTATGAAAGGAAAGGTATTTCTTCATCAGAGTCATCAAGCAGCGTCTGAAACTGCCCTGTTTGCTTAATCATAAAAGAGCTTAATGATTAAGTCTATTTTAAAACAATTGTTTTAAAAATAGACTTAATCATTAAGCTCTTTTATGATTAAGCCAACACGCCAGTTTAGGTTCACACACATTCAAAGAAACCCCTTCAATTAAAATTTTCAAAATATCTGATTCTTAAAAGTGTTATAACTCTTTTATTTCTAAACCGATTTACATAAAACAAACGCTAAATGTTAACTGGAGCAAACCTCAACACAATAAAAAAAACCGCATTGCAATCGGTTGAGCGGTTACTGAGATTAGCGTGCACAACCGTACAGACAAACAGATATACAGACATACAGACATACAGACAAACAGACAAAAATTCTAAAAATCATTGTTTTGGGTTCTATTGCGTTCATAAAGCCCCCCTATAATATTTTTTCTTATTTATCTTCCATGTACAGACAGCGACCTGTTACGATTTTATTATATGTATTGATATTGATAAGATCCCAGCCTACAGCACAATCACTTTTTAGACTCGTGATAATTCTTTCTACTTCCTCTTCGTCAGTATTAAGCAGTACAAAAGACTTTAAGGTTGTTCTACTCTGAGAAGGAGAGTTCAACAAGGGCCGTGTGCGTACCTGCATTTGCCCCGCCAAGTTTTTCCCCACATTAATAAAAAAATCATTTATTAAGTTAGCAGAATCTACGGGTGATAGAGTTGTGTGTAGTAATCCCGAAGGCGACTCACTTTGTTTCTTGGTATATGTTATCTTTTTAATGTGTTGCCATATCTTTTTACTATTTTGGCCGGCCTTTTCCGTTTCCATTTTATCGTGCGCAATTTTTAATTTTCTTAATAAATCATTACAGAAATTCCTGTATCGTTTGTATGTCAACTGCAAAACTAAATTACTAGGATTATGATTAGCTTTTACGTGCAATTTATCCCTGTGCTTCATGCACCTAATCAGGCCAGGCGTAATCCACGGTTTTATATTGCAGTTTTTAGTGTTTAAACGAATGACTCGAGTGTTTTGCTGCACTGCATTTTTTACATTATCGATTAAGTAATTCATGCTATATTGCGGATCATCGGAATTGTAAACTGGGCCAAAGTCAATTCTGCGTAAGTCGCCTTCGAGTTTGTGCATATCTAGTTTTGAGATTGTGTTCCGATTATCTTGCTTGGGAATTCTGCAGTTGATGGTCTGCAGAACAGTACTATGGTCCGTTATCTTGGAATCAATTACGATCGCCGTAGAAGTATAATTCGTTTTTAGCATGATATGGTCCAAGCAATTGGTGTTCTGACTGGAGCCGTTGAACCAACTGCACGGCTGTAACGTTTGGCTGCATTCTCGCGGCAACTTGTAAAAATCGGTCTTGTCGTTGGGTGGTTATGCGTCTCCCGCCAAGGTGTCTTTCAGCCACTTCCCCGGTTGCACGATAACGTGACCACAATCTTGTAATAACGTTTTGCCTGGTTCCAATCTCCTCAGCAATACTCCGCTGAGTAGCCCCAGCTTGGAGCATGCCTACTGCACTTAGCATTTTTTCTCTAGTTAAATGGCGTCGCTGCATGACTTACACAATGAAATAAATTTGTAATTAATCAATAGCTAGCTTTAAAACTTCAACTGGACAAAACAAATACCAATTAACTATCGTCGGTAAAATTAAAATTTCGAACTTCGCTATACTAATGCCGCGCAAATCATTTGTTTTAATTTCTTTTTTTTTTATTTCAAATTTGGAATCATTCAAATATACCTTCAAAATAAGATTCAATCAAAAGTTTTTAAAATCGGCCAGTATTTTTTGAGATGCAGAACTTTTAAAAAATATCCCAAGACGGTGTTGATGTGTGTATTTTTCTGATTTTTTGGCAACAGAAATATATCCCGTCCGCTCTAAGTTTGCCCCTGACGTAGAGGCTGGTGTAGAGAAAGACAGTCAGACAGACAGACAGGCGGTCAGCGAAGTCTCATGGATAGAGTCCTTTGGGTACGGAACCCTAAAAATACAATTAATAATATAAAATCTCGTAGGTGCAAATAAGAATTACCCGCAAAAGTATGACCCGTTTTCACCGACTCCTGATTCTGTAATGAAAATAGAAGATTGCTAAAATTATTATAGACTAGCAGACGTCACGTGGTTTCACCCGCGTAGTATTGGTTCCCGTGGGAATACGGGAATAAAATATAGCCTATGTTACCCGAGTATAGCGTAGCTTTCCAACAGTGAAATAATTTTTCAAGTCGGTTCATAAGTTTCGGAGCCTATTTGAAACGAACCCAAATCTTTAGTCTTTATTATTATTATGTGGCGACGGGAAAGAGTACAAGCCGAGGGTGGCGCAAGAGGCATCTAAGGGAACACTTTCGCAAAACAATCCATTGCATAGAGAAGGAAATCCCGAAATAAAACCCAGTTGTCAGTAAAATGACAATCGTTAAGCCAAGTTGAAGAAGGCCCAGAGTCATGACGACCTGCGCCTGTCTATTTCAACACGGCAATAGGCTCACCACCTATTACGTAGGACATAAAACTATAGCGTGAAATGGGTGCGCATACGATGCCCCTGCCTACCTCTTCGGGGATAAAAGCGTGACTATATAAGTATATATGTATGTCTATACTAATACAAAGAGGAAAGCTTTGTTTTTTTGTTTGTTTGTTTGTAACGAATAGGCTCCGGAACTACTGGACTGATTTGAACAATTCTTCCACTGTTGGGAAGCTACACTCTTTGCGGTGAACATAGGCTATATTTTATTCCCGTATTCCCACGGGAACGGGAACTACGCGGGTGAAACCGCGTGACGTCCGCTAGTATAGGTATAATATTATTAGTACAGGCTAGGTAGCGTTATGGGGTTCTTTAATAGGGGTCTTAGAAGGCTTTTTTACAGATCAACTGCTCGCACCCGTGTTTCCCTCATCTTACAATCCCGGGTTCTTCAAGCGGAGCGTCAAGAGGCACATCACAGGGCCGCCAACTTGAGGACCACTGTCAGAAGTCTTACGGACTGTGAGAGTGGCCCTTAATCGTTAGGCTTTCCATCAGTGGCGACGTCAATTTGGCGAGCTTAATATAAAAAAAAATCGGCCAAGTGCGAGTTGGACTCGCCCATGAAAGGTTTCGTAGCAGCAAGTAACATAATATAAAAGTTCTTATAGTTCGTTGTAACTTTGATTGATGTTTTAACACGTTCGCAGTGGTAGTGATTTTTCTATTCTTCTACCGAGAATTACGGTTTACGACATATTAAAAAAAACTACCAGCTCTATCACGTTCAAACCAATTTTCGTTGGTAGTTCTTATGGCAATGTACATCATATATTCTTTTAAGATTTATCATTCTCCAAGTTTAGAAGTTAGAGGGGGGGGGGACACTTTTTTCCACTTTGGAAGTGTCTTTTGCGCAAACTATTCACTTTAGAAAAAAAAATTACTGCTTTTTTTTAGTTTTAAATAATAATCTTAATGCGGTTCACAGAATACATCTAGTTACCAAGTTTCAATAGCATAGGCCGTATAGTTTTGGAGAAAAGTGGCTGTGACACACGGACGGACAGACAGACAGACAGACATGACGAATCTATAAGGGTTCCGTTTTTGCCATTTGACTACGAAACCCCAAAAACATCAAGTGGACTGTCTGCCTCCTTAGCGGCGGAGGATTCTTGCAGGAGGAGGAGGAGCCTGGCAAAGTAGGTACATCACAGAGCCGCCAACTTGAGGCTTTTCATTATTATCCTATGCTGTGTGATGTGGCCCAACTTGGGCTAATGGCGGCTTGTCATACATTGTGTATGGCCCAGGCTGGGCCACGGCAGACGATGGGTTATAGTGTTGTGTTGTGTGAGAGTGGCCCCCAATCGCTAGATGTTGCAATGTTTTACTTTTGGGCGGGCTGCATTATTTTGGCCAATGAAATATTACAATAAATCTGTCAACAACCAAAAAACGGGTTTCGTACCAAAAAACAGCAAAGGTATCTCGTTTATGGTAGGTTATAAATTTGGAAATACGTTTACTGACTTATTTGCCATCTTAGCGGTGTTAAAAAAGAAGTGTGTAGTGTATGGAGGTAACCGAGTCGTCATTCCACAACAACATATAAATATTAATATCGTATTTCAACTTAAATGGTCCCAGACATGTTCCCTGGGGAACACCCTACTCGATGTTCTTAAGACAGATGACATTATGCCTTGATTGACCGAGTTAGGAATTTGGAACCACCGCTGTTAGACCTCATAAGGGTTCCACCCAAATCTTAGGGGTCCAAATCATTCCACTTGCAAGTGGTGTACCTGATATGTGATGTACGAAGAATAGCTTAAACACCTCTAAAGGATATGGGAGGTCAGACGGTATTTGGATAAAACAGTTTCAAAATCGGACAAAGGGGATTGACCACCTTTCAATGGACCGCCGTTTCATAACAAATAACGTAGTATGACAGCGAAAATCGGATATTAAATTGGATGGATATCCTACTTTCAAAGGAAATAAAAAATATTGTCTTATTTTGTAGGGTTTTCTCTCATTCTTCGTTTTGCTGCTCAAATTAGAGGTTAGTTTTGAAGCAAATGTTCATCAATCCGAACAAATCAATTTGTCCAAAAATGCTAATCGTTACATTTAATTCAAAAAAGATAGAAGTATTTGTTCCAAAACACTTATAAATAACCCTGAAAATGTATATACTTACCACATTGAAACTTATTCAGATAACGTAGTAAATAAACAAATTGGATCTCGATAGTTCCATAATTACTTACCATTTAAATTATAAATCCAGATCATTATCACTTCATAAGGAACCATACAATTATTTTATACAAACATTTCACACCAATTTACCTTTAGAACATAAAATAATAATATCGAGTTATCTGGAGTTTGTCGAAAAATTAAAGAGTAACGTTTCACTGCATTATATCACTTTCCAACACTTATGCACGTTGTGGACCTTTTATTTTTATAAATCCTTTAGTTTAGTTAGATTTAGAATTTTTTGATACTAAATCTATGATCTCAACAACATTGATGCATGAACTAATCCATTTGAAACTGATAAGTGCATTTGAGTACCCCACACATTGATATTTGCAATTGGCGGCCATCTTCGTCACGTCAGTACCATTCATTTGGTCAGTCTGCGACGCGTAAAAACGATAACACTACGAATTATATAAAAGTTTAAACGCCACAAAATATATTGATCAAATGAATTAAAAGATTGTTAAAATAATATTAAATGATTTGTCAATCTACTTAGATAGCCATACACTTTCTATTAAGGTTTTTCAAAAAGAAACGATCTGTGGGCTTTCTCCTTTGAGTTGAACTAGCGCACAGAGGATTCCGTATACCAAAAAACTGATATATTTATAATAAAATCACGTTAGTTATATTTGTTACTAGCGGATGTCACGCGGTTACACCCGCATAGTTCCCGTTCCCGTGAGAATACGGGAATAAAATATAGCCTTTATTCACCGCAAAGAGTGTAGCTTCCCAACAGTGAAAGAATTTTTTAAATCAGTCCAATAGTTCCGGAGCATATTCGTTACAAACAAACAAACGAAAAACAAATCTTTCCTCTTTATAATATTTGTATAGATTATAGCCGCAACAGAAATAGTTACGTCATCTGATTCTGTGAAATTTTCAAATGTCTAGCTATCACAATTCATGACACACAGTCTGGTGAGACGTACAGACAGACGGCGGAGTCTAATAAGGTTTTGTTTTTTTACCCTTTGAAAAACCCTAAAATGAAAGTTATAGTTCTCATGGCCAATCTAATCAGATCCGTTCTATTTTTTTTACGTGAGGGAAAATCCTCAAGGGATGTTATATCGGACTCTTACCGACTAAAAAACCTCACGTAACGCTCAACAGCCTGTGGTTGGGAGACCCGGGTAAGCCCTCGGAAGGATGTCTCGGGACAATCTAATCGGATCCTATACCTACTATAAAGGTAACAGGCAAACCCAACCGAAACTTTCCGCTCAAATGAGGAAAAATCTAAAAAAAAAACTCTTAAGTTTTTTAATAAATGATTAAGTTATATATAACAACAAAAATATACAGCCAACTAAATAACCTCTTCTTTATTGAAGTCGGTTGAAAAGTAGAAACTAAATTCTAAACAATAATTAATTATACCTACCTACATACTTAAATTAAATTAAATTTAAATGAAAATATCAATTTAGTCAATATCATATTACTTAACTCTACATTATTGTAAGTAACCTAAGTTTATAATACTCGTAAATAAACATTATTACTCACCAAAATGCACTAAAAGAAATAATAAAAAACAAATATAACACAGCCCCATTATAAACAATAAGTCGAAATACTATAATTTTGACTAAATCTATCACAAATCTATAACAGGATTCATTTTTGAGGTAAAATTATTTAACAATCTACATTAAGAAGAGAAACTGGTTTTGTAGCCTCGATCTTGGGGTAAACATCATTTTAGTTGGTGATACCAACTTATAAATTGAATTTCACAACATTATGTAGGGGAATATTACGAGTACTAAGGACTTTAACGACTTTAACTCCGTGTTCTGTAAACGATCACCGCAGTTAGAAACTTTCACTACAGCCGCGGCCTGTCCTTGAATCCGGGCTTCGGAAGACATGTTAAGCCGTTGGTCCCAGTTGCCAGTAAAATAGCAGTCGTAAAGGCTTTATGGTCGGCTTCAAAAATGTCAACAGCTGGCAGTCATAACCTGCACCTGTCCATTTAAACACGGCAATACGTCTCACCAATTAAAGTGGAGTCATTTTAATATTGATAATTCATCAAAGCAACCTTGTAACGGCGGGCATAAAATTATAAATTTTTTCCTTTTTTTAGAACTGCACAATTGCTTAACTTTTTTTAATTACGATCACATAATTAATGTAATAATGACAGATTTTTGTGTGGTGTGGTTTGGTGGGATTGAAGTAATTTTGGTGCCCAATCATATGACATACATACATACATACATAACATCACGCCTGTTTCCCAACGGGGTAGGCAGAGACTATGGCTTTCCACTTGCTACGATCTTGGCAAACAACTTTCGCTTCTTCAACTTTCATAAGTGTCTTCATACATGCTCTTCGGTTAAGGGTACTCTTGACCTGGTCTTTTCTCAGAAGATTATCGATTTTATCGTCTTGAGTATGCTGAGGTCGACCCCTACCAGTTTGCCCATTCACTCTCGCCTCATAAATCTGTTTCGTCAGCCTATTTCCATCCATTCTCACCACATGTCCAAACCATCTGAGCATCCCTTTCTCTATCTTAGTCACTACATCTTCTGTCATGCCGCAATGTTCCCTTATCACACTATTCTTTACTTTATTCATCAATGTCACTCCAGCTATACTTCGCAAACTTCTCACTTTCCACTGCATTAATTTTACTTTCATGCTTCTCCTGCCACACCCAACTTTCACTACCAATCATTTGAAAATGGACAAAAAATAATTCGTTTGTCAAATTGGTGTTTTGGTCAAGTGTTGACCAAAACACCAATTTGACAAACGAATTATTTGGTCAAATGATAATTTTTAAAATTATATTTTCAGTAAGTAGTGAAATATTTGCGAAGTAAAACATTTGCGAAACGTGTATTTTGTCAAACGATTGTTTTTAAAGTAATATGTTTTAGAAATGAAAGTTTGTTATATGTTTTTTGTCAAACAATAGTAAACCAGTAATTTTACGTTTTGCTCTCACTAATAAATGTATGACAGACGTCAAAAGTTACCTATTAAAATGACGCCACTTTAATTACGTTGATCTAATGGGGTGGTTCGGGTGCTATTCCCCGTCTTTGCGTGGGTTGCTCACGTCACGCTGCCGTCATGGGCCTGCTTCTGTAAGGACGGTGAGTGACCCTCTCACCATCCTCAGGCCCCCGGTCGCGGAGGCCGATTGTCCTCGGCGAAGACACGTCGTCGGGGCGCCCAGGCCGCCGACTGCGGAACTCGGGTGGGAGAGTTCTCTCCCTTACCCGCCCTGCTGCCTCCTTCACGAGCATGACCTGCTCGCAGAAAGAGGCGCCTACGTCCACCAGTGGACTGTCATCGGCTGATTTGATTGATTGATTGATTGATTGTATGATTGATTGATTATATGTAATACTAGCTGAACCCGCAACTTCGTTTACGTCACATAAGGTGTATGAAAGGAGGTGTATATCTTCAGCAGACTCATCAACCAGTCCATGAATTGTTTTAAGATTAAGCCAACACGCCAGTTTAGATTTACCCATTTTTAGATTCATATGTCTATGGATGATTCCATAAACTGATATAACTTTTTTATTTATAAACCGATTGACATGAAATAAACATTAAATGTTAGGTGAAACAAACCTCAACACAATAAATAAACCGCATTGCAATCGGTTAAGCGGTTACTGAGATTAGCGTGCACAACCGTACAGACAAACAGACATACAGACAAACAGACAAAAATTCTAAAAATCATTGTTTTGGGTTCTATTGCGGTTATAAAGCCCCCCTGTAATATTTTTTCTTATTTATCTTCCATGTACAGACAGCGACCTGTTACCATTTTATTATATGTATTGATTGATATTGATGATTGATGTATTGATTAAGCAAACACGCCAGTTTAGATTTACACCCTCATTCAAAGAAACCGCTACAATTAAAATTTTAAACATATCTGATTCTTAAAAGTGTTATACCTAATTTTTTATTTCTAAACCGATTGACATGAAATAAACGCTAAATGTTAAGTGGAGCAATCTTCAACACAATAAAAAACCGCATTGCAATCGGTTAAGCGGTTACTGAGATTAGCGTGCACAACCGTACAGACAAACAGACAAACAGACAAAAATTCTAAAAATCATTGTTTGGGTTCTATTGCGGTTATAAAGCCCCCCTGTAATATTTTTTCTTATTTATCTTCCATGTACAGACAGCGACCTGTTACGATTTTATTATATGTATTGATTGATATTGATTGATGTATTGATTAAGCCAACACGCCAGTTTAGATTTACACTCTCATTCAAAGAAACCGCTACAATTAAAATTTTAAACATATCTGATTCGTAAAAGTGTTATAACTTTTTTATTTATACACCGATTGACATCCGCAGTCGGCGCCCTCGGCGCCGCCGACGTGTCTTCGCCGAGGACTATCTTCCTCCATGACCGGGGGTCTGAGGACGGTGAGAGGGCCGCTTACCGTCCTTACAGAAGCAGGCCCATGACGGCAGCGTGACGTGAGCAACTCACGCACGCCCCCCCCTTAGTCGCGGGGTCACACCCGAAACCCCCCAAAGACGCGGGATTGCACCCGAACCACCCCGTGGGCGAGGCCGCATAGGCGGCCGTAGGTCTGTTGGGAGTCACGGGACATCCTTCCTGAGGGCTTACCCAGGACTCTCAACCATAGGCTGTTGGGCGTGGCGTGAGGTTTTTTAGTCGGTAAGAGTCCGGCATAACATCCTATGAGGATTTTCCCTCACGTTAAACAAAAAAAAAAAACCGATTGACATGAAATAATCGCTAAATGTTAGGTGGAGCAAATCTTAACACAATAAAAAAACCGCATTGCAATCGGTTAAGCGGTTACTGAGATTAGCGTGCACAACCGTACAGACAAACAGACATACAGACAAACAGACAAAAATTCTAAAAATCATTGTTTTGGGTTCTATTGCGTTCATAAAGCCCCCCTATAATATTTTTTCTTATTTATCTTTCATGTACAGACAGCGACCTGTTACGATTTTATTATATGTATTGATGAATGATTGATTGATATTGATGATTGATGTATTGATTAAGCCAACACGCCAGTTTAGATTTACACTCTCATTCAAAGAAACCGCTACAATTAAAATTTTAAACATATCTGATTCGTAAAAGTGTTATAACTTTTATATTTATAAACCGATTGACATGAAATTAACGCTAAATGTTAGGTGGAGCAAACCTCAACACAATAAGAAAAACCACATTGCAATCGGTTAAGCGGTTACTGATATTAGCGTGCACAACCGTACAGACAAACAGACATACAGACAAACAGACAAAAATTCTAAAAATCATTGTTTTGGGTTCTATTGCGGTTATAAAGCCCCCCTGTAATATTTTTTCTTATTTATCTTCCATGTACAGACAGCGACCTGTTACGATTTTATTATATGTATTGATTGATTGATTGATATTGATGATCGATGTATTGATTAAGCCAACACGCCAGCTTAGATTTACACTCTCATTCAAAGAATCCGCTACAATTAAAATTTTAAACATATCTGATTCTTAAAAGTGTTATACCTATTTTTTTATTTCTAAACCGATTGACATGAAATAAACGCTAAATGTTAGGTGGAGCAAATCTTAACACAATAAAAAAAACCGCATTGCAATCGGTTAAACGGTTACTGAGATTAGCCTGCACAACCGTACAGACAAACAGACATACAGACAAACAGACAAACAGACAAAAATTCTAAAAATCATTGTTTTGGGTTCTATTGCGTTCATAAAGCCCCCCTATAATTTTTTTTCTTATTTATCTTCCATGTACAGACAGTGACCTGTTACGATTTTATTATATGTATATTGATATTGATTGATGATATTGATATTGATATTGATTGATGTATTGATTAAACCAACACGCCAGTTTAGATTTACACTCTCATTCAAAGAAACCGCTACAATTAAAATTTTTAACATATCTGATTCTTAAAAGTGTTATAACTTTTTTATTTATAAACCGATTGACATGAAATAATCGCTAAATGTTAGGTGGAGCAAATCTTAACACAATAAAAAAAACCGCATTGCAATCGGTTAAGCGGTTACTGAGATTAGCGTGCACAACCGTACAGACAAACAGACATACAGACATACAGACATACAGACATACAGACAAACAGACAAAAATTCTAAAAATCATTGTTTTGGGTTCTATTGCGTTCATAAAGCCCCCCTATAATATTTATTCTTATTTTTCTTCCATGTACAGACAGCGACCTGTTACGATTTTATTATATGTATTGATTTAATTATTAACACAATACTGGGAAAATATGCTACGTTGGCAACACTGATGAGACACAGTAGTCAATGAATCGTTCTATAATTATATCTTCAGGTATTACCTGTTTTACCGAGATGACAGTAGACACACATACATATATTTTATTTAAGTAACTATCGTACATTAGTAAGAAATGGTGTTAGTGATATACAAATGTAAAAAACTAGTCAAAATAAAGAGTAATTAGTTGTTAAAAGTGTTATTTTATTAGGTATTGTAGATATCATATTATATATAGATTCTATTTACAAAATGTGGATGTATTTTTTATTTATCGGAACCTGTTTTGGTAAGTTTTCCTGTTACTAGAATAATACAATTTTTTTATTAAAATAAGAGTCTTTATAATCAATATACGATTATTAATGTCTGAAAGCGATGCTAAGTATTTCATAATTATTATAAAAATTATGTTTTTAAAGAGTTCTATCATGTTTACGCTTAAAAATAAACATATGCTTAGTGCGTTTTAGTATATGTAGATGGCGTTAGTTGTAATATAATATTGAACAAGGTTATATCAAGGTAAATTGAAAAAAAAACCAGTTCCGTCTTTTTTTTTCAATCAAAAGTATTGAGGATATGATAAATCAATGAAATAAAATTCATTGGGCGATTTTAGATTTTTTTTTTGAAAAATACCTTCCAAAGCGCTTGTGGCTCCGTGGAATCAGTGTTCTGTAAACAATTATTGTAGTAAGCAACATTTACTACGGCCGGTCATTGGATAGGTGAACACCATGTGGCCACTTGATTTATTTATGAGCGTTTCCCAGCTTTGGAAGGCACGAAAAGCCGTTGGTCCCGGATGCCAGTAAAATGGCAGTCGTTATGCTAAGTTGAAGGCCTTTTCAGGTAGAAAAAAATCAATAGCAGACAGTCACAACCTGAGCCTGTCTATATCAACACGCAATACGGCTCACCGCCTATGACGTGTCACAAATTCTAAAAAAGGTGAAATGTGGGCATATAATTTACCCGTCTACCCCTTCGTGGATAAAATCCTTCATGGATGCTATGCCGGACTCCTACCGACCAAAAATCCTCACGTAACGCCCAACAACCTATGATTGGGAGCCCCGGGTAAGCCCTCGGAAGGATGTCCCAGGACTCCTAACAGACCTACAGCTACCACTGCGGCTTCGCCTAGGAGGTGGTTCGGGTGCTAGCCGGCGTCCAGACATTTAGAAGGAGTTTGGTGTCATAATTTACGAATTTTATTTCAGTTCCACCAATTCTCACAACATGGAGTCGCAGCGAAGAATATTGCAGGTGAATATGTTTATCAGTTGCCTAGCTTTCATTGCATAATCTTCATTTGAGCTCCTGCACGGATGCTATGCCCGGACTCCTTCCGACCAAAAAACCTCACGTATCCTCCTCATCCTACGGTTGGGAGCCCCGGGTAAGCCTTCGGAAGGATACCCTAGAACTCCTAACCACCAGTGGCGAATTGTCCATAGAAGCCCATTCCTTGTGGCTTCCCTTTTCAGATCGGGCAGTGACATGTAATATTTACTCATAACTAATAAACACAATTATATATTCTCGAACACTCATTCAAATATAAAAATATTTGCAAATTTACATGGTAAGTCGGCATTTTCGTCTCAACCCCTGCTACAAAAGTCATAGCAATAAATTTTCGAGTCAAAGTTCAAAGACCCTATCTCTGACATCACGCGGTAAGCCCGGCTTCCTGATCATTTTGCGTCTGCTTCGTTAGTACTACGCAAATGTATATATGCGTCCTATTCTCTCACATTTTTTCAAGATTTGATTCGTGGATTTTCGCCTAAAGTAAGCCATGAGTTCGTGGCTTACACCTGAGACAGTCATATTTATAGAAAAGGACAACGTATTTGACTTGAAAACTCGACCAATTTAAATGCACCTAACGCACGTCGAAACGTTTTGCATCGAAGTGTGTTTTTAATTTGATGTGTTGTTATTACTTCATTTCACATGCGTTTCCCGTGAATAATAATAAAACATAACATAGTTTCAATTGACTTTATAAAGTATTGTGCTGTTTATTAGTTAATTATAAATAATTATCTACTTCAAGTACTAAATACATCGTGAAAGTGTGTAAAATTGTGTTTTGTGTTCTGTGTTTTGTTGTGATTTCTGTACACATGATTATTGTTTTGGAGTAACATACAATGCTCACTGATGGACGTAGGCCTTCGGTATTACGGGTTCGATAAAAAATAAAGGTCAGTTTTTTTATATTTATCAAGTAGGTATCTCAGAATACGCTAGTGATATTAGTTCAATGGCTTGGGATACCTAATAATCTTTATTTTGGCTGAATGTTTCATTAATAGTTTATAACATAATGAAGCAGTTTTGTTCCATAGAATCACTTTGTCAGATATTTTTGAAAAAATAGATAAGAAGTATGTTTTTATTTCAATTTTGTATTGTAAAATATCGCGGTTTTTAGGGTTTCGTAGCCAAATGGCAAAAACGGAACCCTTATAGATTCGTCATGTCTGTCTGTCTGTCTGTCTGTCTGTCCGTCCGTGTGTCACAGCCATTTTTCTCCGAAACTATAAGGCCTATGCCATTGAAACTTGGTAACTAGATGTATTCTGTGAACCGCATTAAGATTCTTATATAAAACTAGAAAAAAAGTAGTAAATTTTGGGGGTCCCCATACTCAGAACTGAAACTCAAATTTTTTTTTTTCGTCAAACCCATACGTGTGGGGTATCTATAGATAGGTCTTCAAAAATGCTATTGAGGTTCCCAACATCATTTTTTTCTAAAATGAATAGTTTGCGCAAGAGACACTTCCAAAGTGGAAAAATGTGTGTCCCCCCCCCCCCTCTAACTTCTAAACCAAGAGAATGATAAATCTAAAAAAATTATATCATGTACATTGTCATAAAAACTACCAACGAAAATTAGTTCGAAAGAGATAGAGCTGGTAGTTTTTTTTTAATACGTCATAAACCGCAATTTTCGGTTAGAAAAATCACTACCACTGCGAACGTGTTAAAACATCAATCAAAGTTACAACGAACTATAAGAACTTTTATATTATATTACTTGCTTCTACGAAACCCTTCATGGGCGAGTCCAACTCGCACTTGGCCGGTTTATTAATACTCTATAGGTATTTGAAATCTTACTAATATTATAAATGTGAAAAATTGTGTGTGTGAATGTGGATGTTTGTTACTCTTTCAGGCTCGAACGGCTGAACGGATCGGGCTGAAATTTGATACAGATATCCATTATAGTCTGGAATAACACATAGGCTACTTTTTATCCCGGGAGTAACTTCCCACGGGAACTAATTTTACGCGCGTGAAACTGCGGGCATTAGCTAGTACATGCATTTGCTAGTACATATTATTAAAAACATTAGAAGTACCTATACCTATTTCGCGTCTAAGTCCCAAATTTATGAATTATTTTCAATTAACTTCAATCGAGACAATTTGAAATAGGTAGGTATGAGCTTGCAGAGAGTAGTAGAATAATTTCAAAACATGGTTAGTGTAAATTTGAATATCTTTTTAGTCATCAGTAGATAATTTATGATACTTTTTTATAAGCCAATTTATCATGCACGTAAGACATTGTTTTAAATTAAGTACATGGATCTTACGAGTATAGTACAGGTGGCAAACAAAACACAAAAGGCATTACACCGCCGCGCGCCACCATTTAATAAATACGCAAAATACCTACACTACAGGTGTGACCAACTGGATAATATTTTTTTCACCGGCTTTCCTTTTGAAAAAATTCAGCCTTCGCCGCTGCTAACCACCACTTCGACCTCATCTAAGGGTGCTACCCCGAGTCTTTGGAGGGTTTTTCAGGTGTTATCCCGCCTCTTAGGGGGGCGTGCGTGAATCCCTCACGTCACGCTGTCGGCTAGAGCCTGCTTCTGTAAGGACGGTGAGAAGCCCCCTCGCCGTCCTCAGGCTCCCGGTCATGGAGGCCGATAGTCTTGGGCGGAGGTCAGCCGCGCCCAAGCCGTCGACTGCGGAACTCGGGTGGGAGAGTTCTTTCCCGCTCTCTCCCCGCCGCGCCGCCTCTTTCATGAGCATGACCTGCTCGCAGAAAGAGGCAACGCAGTCCCACTTACCTTCATTTGAGCTAGATGACGTTGTGTGGAGAATGTCCCCCAATATTCATAAAAAATATCGGTTCGGATAGTAAATGTAAACGCTAGTACTACTATAAATCTGTAGTCTCTAAAAGTAGGTTAAATTTAGTACCGTATTGTGAGAGCCTGTACAGTTTGATGACCTAGCTTTATCATAACATTAACTAGTTTATGCAGTACTAGCGCCACGCGGTTTCACCCACGTAGCTCCCGTTCCCGTGGGAGTTCGAGAATAAAATATAGCCTATGTTACCCGGTGATAATGCAGCTTCTCAACAGTGAAAATTTTTTCAAATCGGTTCAGTAGTTTCGAAGCCTATTCGATGCAAACAAACAATCAAATCTTTCCTCTTTATAATAATAGTATCTTAGATTTATAATATAGACTAGCTGTTCCCTGCAGCTTCGACAGCGTAGATTGAAGGCATAGAAACACACGACACGTTGCAGAATAGAAGTGTTTTTTTTACATATGGATATCTGAAGACCTCTCGGTGACCTTGCATCTACCACCGGGCGGAAGTCCCAGGTACACCCTGAGTAGGATAACCCAGGGTTCCAAACACAGACCACCATCGCGGCCTCCGATTATCCCACCATCTCGGTGGGGGTTTGGGTATCATCCCGCCTTTTTGGGGCCGGGAAGAGATGCGTACTATCTTACTTCTATTAGGGAGAAGAGACACGCCACCGTCCAGGCCTGCTTCTGTAGGATCAGCGAGCCACCAACCCGTCATTCTCAGACTCTTGTTCATGGAAGTTTGGCATCTTGGGCGTATAGCTGCCTGCGGCAACCGCACCGACGCGACGACTGCGTAACTCGAGAGTGAGATTTCCTTCCCACTCCCTTCCCTGCTGCCTGCAAAAATGCAGCGGAGTACGCCTACTTTCTCCCGCTGGAAAACATAGCCCTCACCATGGTCTCCAGCATAAGAATATCCACGCTACCTCTTTATAGAGCATAGCTAGCTCGCAAAAAGACGCGGTTGTATCCCACTTTCTACCGCATAGTCGTCACCATAGTCTCCAGCGAGAGAATGTCCAATTGTCCACACCCGCAACGACTGCGACGCCTCGGTGCTGCAGCTCCCATGCAGTTCCACTCAATGTCCTCGCTGCAGTTACCGCAGTGTTGACCCTCACGTGGAACCTCCCAGTGTATTCGCTACAGATACTTATCGAAGCACGCGTGCCCGGTAAGTAGAGATCTGTGATACTCGGTAGGTTGCTATGGCAACTCTCCAGCCATTTTTCCATGACAGTTTTCCCGCCTCTATTGTAGTGTGCATAGATTTAGAATGTAGGTACAGCGAAAAATCTTAAATCTATGGTAGTGTGAGTATAGTTAACTAGCGCATATTGAGTGAATAAATTGAATTTAACATCAACTTCAGCAATTCTTATTATTGGTTTTCAGAAATGTGTCGCTGACGGAAAGTCGAGTATTCCACAGGATTCGAAGACAGTCGTCATGTGGGTAAGTATTTTTAAGAAAAATTGAACAGCCTTTTTTATTTTTACGTGAGGATATACATGGATGCTTTGCTGGATTCCTACTGGCTAAAAGCACACGGTGTTCTAAAACTGTCTACGGCCGGGAGTACCGGGTCAGCCCTTGGAAGTATGACCCGGTGTACCCGGCAGACTTACGCTCAGTTCTGGCGAAGATTCTCTCCACTGTGTGTTAGTGGCATCTCTGCCCGGAACGCGTCGTTCGGAATCGGAAAGGAGAGGGTGGGATCAGGTTGAAGAGCTCTTCAGAACTCTCGCCGAGATACATTCGGTAGAAGGCAGCCAAGGACGCAATGGTTCTTTGTTGCGCTAATGGCTCGAGGCCTACCGTACCAACCAAAACCTCACGTAACGCCCAACAGCCTACGGTTGGTAGCCCCGGGTAAGCCCTCGGAAGAATGTCCCAGGACTCCCAACAGACCCACGGCCACCACTGCGGCCTCGCCTAGGGGGTGGTTCGGGTGCTATCCCGCGTCTTTGGCGGGTTTCGGGTGTGATCCCGCTTCTAAGGGGGGGCGTGCGTGAAACCCTCACGTCACGCTGCCGTCATGGGCCTTCTTCTGTAAGGACGGTGAGCAGCACTATCACCGTCCTCAGGCCCCCGGTCATGGAGGCCGAAAGTCTTCGGCGAAAACACGTCGACGGCGCCCAAGCAACTCGGGTGGGAGAGTTCTCTCCCCCTCCCGCACCGCCGTTTGCACCGTTTGGACGTTACCTCAGGACAACCAATAATTCGGATAGCACGTCTCTGCATAGCGTCAAGCGCTACAGTTTATAATAGAGTATCGTTTTTACCCCTTGGGTACGGAACCCTTAAAACTACTTAACCCTTTCTATTATTTTTTCAGAAATGACCAGTGGGAGTGCCGCAATGGAGCTTGCATAGCGCTGGACAACTTATGCGATGGAGCGTATAACTGTGCCGATCGTAGTGACGAAACTGACCCGTTCTGTAAGAGGCTGGCGTAAGTTTTCATGAAAATCTACTTAAGTAACATATGATGTTAATATCGCGCGATTTCCCATTCCCATTGGAATATGGGTATTAAATAAATGCCTATGTCACCCCAGGATAGCGCTGCTCATTACAGTGAAAGAATTTTTCAAATCGATGAAGTAGTTTCGTGACGTAACGTGAGGGAAAATCCATCATGGATGCTATGCCGGACTCCCACCGACTAAAAACACTTACGTAACGCCAAACAGCCTATGGTTGGGAGCGCCGGGTCCATCGGAAGCATGTCCCAGGACTCCCAACAGATTCAAAATAAATTACAAACCGCGCCCGGCCGATCGAGGTGTGCAAGCTCTTTGAGCGTCATTGCACAGCGCCTCGTCGGGCACCTCACACGCTTGGGGCCACATCTGGCGGATAACCAGTTTGGTTTCCGTCAGGGTTGCTCCACCGTGGACGCGATCATGAGGATTGGAGGCCTGGCAGAGGAAGCGGTTTCACAGAGTGAGGTGGTGATGATGATGGTGTATCTTGACATTGCCTCTTTCTATCCCATTGGAGATAAAGACGTGTCTATCAAAGTATATGTAAAATGATTTATGATTCATTGAAAACCCATGTGTCGACGGAGTCTCGAGTTACGACGGGTAAGAGTACAGAATGTCGCCACCCCAATACATCCCGAGGGTGTCGTAAGATGCAACTAAGGGAACACTGTCGCAAAAAGATCCATTGCCTAGAGTAGGAAAACTCGAAATGAAACAAGTTGAAGGACTTATGGGCGGCGTGAAAAGTTTCAACTGCGGGTCACGGCGATCTGCGCCTTTCCATTTCAACACGGCAATAGGTTCACCACCTATTACGTGGGACATAAAACTATAAGGTGAAATGTGGGCGTATACTCGCCTCTTCCTACCCCTTCGGAGATAATGGCATGATTATTCTATGTTCCAACTTCCACTTTCAGATCAGCAAGACCCGGCGGCTGTGTGCTACCTCCATACCCAAAATATGGAACATACTCTGTCTCCAAGTACCCCAACGCTCGTCCAGGTCAAGCATTACACTCCTTTGTGCTAAGCTTGGTCTGTAGACGGGGATTTGGGATTGTGGACTCGAAAGGGGGAGAGGGGAGTAACTCCCAACAGTTGTACTGTGTTAATGGGGATTACCAGTATGAAAGTGTACCAAGATGTGTTCGTGAGTATCCCTACATATATTTTTGACGTGATAACGTCTTATAAACTAATGAAATCATAGCGAATGTTCTGAAGAGCACTTCAACCTGATACTACCCTCTCCTTTCCGATCCCGAACAATACGTGCCGGGCAAAGATGCCACTCACACACAGTGGAGAGAATCATCGCCAGAACTGAGCGTTTCAAAAGATCGTTCCTCTGTCGAACTATAAAAAAAAGGAACGACCTGCCCGCACACATGTTTCCCTCATCTTACAATCCCGGGTTCTTCAAGAGGAGCGTGAAGAGGCACATCACAGGGCCGCCAACTTGAGGACCACTGTCAGAAGTGGCCCCCAATCGCTAGATGCGCCACGGCTTTCCATCAGGCTGGTGGCAACGTCAATTTGGCGAGCTAAATATAAAAAAATAATGAACGCCGGCCGCTTGCACGAAAAAGTGTACGTCCGTGAAGTTAGCATCTCAAATGTTGGCATCTCACAAATAAAGTCAATATATAGTGGCATCCAGCATAGTTCTACAGTTCTAGACCGGTTTCAAAAATAGTTCAGTCGATTAAATCATTAAAATCGAGATTTTAAAAAATGAGATGCTAACTTCACAAACTCATCATAGCATCTCATAGTATTAAGCGAGACTGAGTAAAAAAAAGTTTATATTTGGTGAGTTCTATATCATAGGCATGAACCATCAATAGTTCTGGCGTCTACCACCTTACAAAAAATTTTTATTGACATTTTTCTTTCAATCTTTACATAAAAAGACAAATTTCACCATACTATAGTGAGATGCTACCCTTTTTTTTAAAGTTCTGACTCAAAATAAAAATTAAGATGATACAAAATACTTCTACCTACCCATTGCAAAAGAGTTCCGGTGTCTACCACCTTTAGTTTTGGAACGAAGTTCCTTATCGCGCGTTGTGAAAGGGGGCTAGACGGAAAAAATTCTCACGAAAAGTTGTAACGACACTTTTTTAACCGACTTCAAAAAAGGAGGTTACTCAATTCGGCCGATTATATGTTTTTGCTATAGTATGAAGGGTAGAGGTACCTCTACCCTTCTTTAATATGGGGGTAATATGGGGGGGGGGATTTAATATGGGGGAAGGGGGGTGAGGGGGGAGGGGGGAAGGGGGGAAGGGGAGGGGGGAAGCGGGGAGGGGAGAGGGGAGGGTAATAAAATGGGGGTTAATAAAAAAAAATATTATTATTAATTAAAAAAAAAAATTATTACAATTCCTTCACTAATTATTGTTTTTGTTTTTGTTTTTGGAACGAAGTTCCTTATCGCGCGTTGTGAAAGGGGGCTAGACGGAAAAAATTCTCACGAAAAGTTGTAACGACACTTTTGGTAGTGATAGTGGTAGTGATAGTGGTAGTGATAGTGGTAGTGATAGTGGTAGTGATAGTGGTAGTGATAGTGGTAGTGATAGTGGTAGTGATAGTGATAGTGGTAGTGGTAGTGATAGTGGTAGTGATAGTGGTAGTGATAGTGATAGTGGTAGTGATAGTGGTAGTGATAGTCGTAGTAATAGTAGTAATGATAGTGGTAGTGGTAGTGATAGTGGTAGTGCTAGTGCTAGCCAGGGGATGAACATGAACTCTACGAGCAACACCAAAGCAAATAGGAGTTTCGCTCTGTTCAGTTTCAGTCGCGCGTAAAGGTTACACGCACTCACTGAACTCACTCACTCACTTTTTTATATTAGTTTTCTTTTTGTTTTTGTTTCTGTTTTTGTTTTTGCTTACAATAAAATTTTAAAATTAAAATAAAATTTTATTACAATTCCTTCACTTTAATCGAAAGGAACTTCGTTCCATCCGGGTGTCCCTTGACACCTCTCAAGTTTTTTTTTCAGGATTTTTTTCATAAACATTTGCTTAAAAAGTGACATGCTCCCATACTATGGTGAGATGCTAGCCTTTTTTTGAGAGTTCTGATTCAGAAAAAGTGTATAAATGGTAGAAAGCACTTTTAACTACACATTGCAAAAGAGTTCCGGTGTCTACCATTTTCAGTTTCTTTTTCAGGATTTGTTTCGTAAACATTTGCTTAAAAAGTGACATATGCTCCCATACTATGGTGAGATGCTAGCCTTATTTTGAGAGTTCTGACTCAGAAGAAGTGTTTAAATGGTAAAAAACACTTTTATCTACGCATTGCAAAGGAGTTCTGGTGTCTACAACCTTCAGTTTTTTTTTCAGGATTTTTTTCGTAAACATTTGCTTAAAAAGTGACATGCTCCCATACTATGGTGAGATGCTAGCCTTTTGTTGGTAGTTCTGTCTCAGAAGAAGTGTTTAAATGGTAGAAAACACTTTTACCTACGCATTGCAAAGGAGGTCTGGTGTCTACAACCTTCAGTTTTTTTTTCAGGATTTTTTTCGTAAACATTTGCTTAAAAAGTGACATGCTCCCATATTATGGTGAGATGCTAGCCTTTTGTTGGTAGTTCTGTCTCAGAAGAAGTGTTTAAATGGTAGAAAACACTTTTACCTACCCAATGCAAAAGAGTTCCGGTGCCTACCACCTTCAGTTTTTTTTTAGGATTTTTTTCGTAAACATTTGCTTAAAAAGTGACATGCTCCCATACTATGGTGAGATGCTGGCCTTTTTTTGAGAGTTCTGACTCAGAAAAAGTGTTTAAATGGTAGAAAACACGTTTGCCTACTTATTGCAAAGGAGTTCCGGTGTCTACCATTTTAAGTTTTTTTTCAGGATTTTTTTCGTAAACATTTGCTTAAAAAGTGACATGCTCCCATACTATGGTGAGATGCTAGCCTATTTTTGAGAGTTCTGGCTCAGAAGAAGTGTTTGAATGGTAGAAAACACGTTTGCCTACACATTGCAAAAGAGTTTCGGTGTCTACCATGTTCAGTGTTTTTTTCAGGATTTTTTTCGTAAACATTTGCATAAAAAGTGACATGCTCCCATACTATGGTGAGATGCTAGCCTTTTTTTGAGAGTTCTGATTCAGAAAAAGTGTATAAATGGTAGAAAGCACTTTTAACTATACAGTGCAAAAGAGTTCCGGTGTCTACCATTTTCAGTTTTTTTTTCAGGATTTTTTTCGTAAACATTTGCTTAAAAAGTGACATATGCTCCCATACTATGGTGAGATGCTAGCCTTTTTTTGAGAGTTCTGACTCAGAAAAAGTAATAAAATGGTAGAATTCACGTTTGCCTACACATTGCAAAAGAGTTCCGGTGTCTACCATTTTGAGTTTTTTTTTCAGGATTTTTTTCGTAAACATTTGCTTATAGAGTGACATGCTCAAATACTATGGTGAGATGCTGGCCTTTTTTTGAGAGTTCTGACTCAGAAAAAGTAATTAAATGGTAGAAAACACGTTTGCCTACTTATTGCAAAGGAGTTCCGGTGTCTACCATTTTAAGTTTTTTTTTAGGATTTTTTTCGTAAACATTTGATTAAAAAGTGACATGCTCCCATACTATGGTGAGATGCTAGCCTTTTGTTAGTAGTTCTGTCTCAGAAGAAGTGTTTCCATGGTAGAAACCACTTTTACCTACACAATGCAATGGAGTTCCGGTGTCTACCTTCTTTTTTTTACTTTTTAGGATTTTTTTCGTATACATTTGCTAAAAAAGGGACATGCTCCCATACTATGGTGAGATGCTAGCCTTTTTTTGAGAGTTCCGACCCAGTAAAAGTGTTTAAATGGTAGAAAGCACTTTTAACTACATATTGCAAAAGAGTTCCGGTGTCTACCATTTTCAGTTTTTTTTTCAGGATTTTTTTCGTAAACATTTGCTTAAAAAGTGACATGCTCCCATACTATGGTGAGATGCTAGCCTTTTTTTGAGAGTTCTGACTCAGAAAAAGTGTTTTAATGGTAAAAATTACTTCTACCTACACAATGCAAAGGAGTTGTGGTGTCTACCATCTTCAGTTTTTTTTTCTGGATTTTTTTCGTAAACATTTGCTTAAAAAGTGACATGCTCCCATACTATGGTGAGAAGCTGGCCTTTTTTTGAGAGTTCTGACTCAGAAGAAGTGATTAAATGGTAGGAAACACGTTTGCCTACACATTGCAAAAGAGTTTTGGTATCTACCATGTTCAGTGTTTTTTTCAGGATTTTTTTCGTTAACATTTGCATAAAAAGTGACATGCTCCCATACTATGGTGAGATGCTAGCCTTTTTTTGAGAGTTCTGATTCAGAAAAAGTGTATAAATGGTAGAAAGCACTTTTAGCTATACAGTGCAAAAGAGTTCCGTTGTCTACCATTTTCAGTTTTTTTTTCAGGATTTTTTTCGTAAACATTTGCTTAAAAAG
This sequence comes from Miltochrista miniata, assembly GCA_933228765.1. Classification (NCBI taxonomy): domain Eukaryota; kingdom Metazoa; phylum Arthropoda; class Insecta; order Lepidoptera; family Erebidae; genus Miltochrista; species Miltochrista miniata. The sequence continues at coordinate 9,935,764 of OW121774.1, read as the reverse complement.
TGACATATGCTCCCATACTATGGTGAGATGCTAGCCTTTTTTTTGAGAGTTCTGACTCAGAAAAAGTAATAAAATGGTAGAAAACACGTTTGCCTACACTTTGCAAAAGAGTTCCGGTGTCTACCATTTTGAGTTTTTTTTTTCAGGATTTTTTTCGTAAACATTTGCTTAAAGAGTGACATGCTCAAATACTATGGTGAGATGCTGGCCTTTTTTTGAGAGTTCTGACTTAGAAGAAGTGTTTAAATGGTAGAAAACACGTTTGCCTACACATTGCAAAAGAGTTCCGGTGTCTACCACCTTCAGTTTTTTTTCAGGATTTTTTTCGTAAACATTTGCTTAAAAAGTGACATATGCTCCCATACTATGGTGAGATGCTAGCCTTTTGTTGGTAGTTCTTTCTCAGAAGAAGTGGTTATATGGTAGAAAACACTTTTACCTACACAATGCAATGGAGTTCCGGTGTCTACCTCCTTTTTTTTACTTTTTCAGGTTTTTTTCGTAGACATTTGCTAAAAAAGTGACATGCTCCCATACTATGGTGAGATGCTAGCCTGTTTTTGAGAGTTCTGACTCAGAAGAAGTGTTTAAATGTTAGAAAACACTTCTACCTACACATTACAAAGGAGTTCTGGTGTCTACTGTTTTCAGTTTTTTTTTAGGATTTTTTGTAAACATTTACTTAAAATGTGACATGCTCCCATACTATGGTGAGATGCTAGCCTGTTTTTTAGAGTTCTGACTCAGAAAAAGTATTTAAATAGTAGAAAACACTTTTACCTACCTAATGCAAAAGAGTTCCGGTGTCTACCACCTTCAGTTTTTTTTTCAGGATTTTTTTATATTATATTATAAATCATTATCAATTCACTGAAAGTTGAAATCGTGTGTGTGAAAATTACGTTATAATTCCAATTTGGTAGCTCTCTATCGGGCCCTTAGGCTATCCTAAGGGCCCGATAAAAACAGCAAAAAGTGTGATGAATTATAATCATAAGTGTAGCACCAATACGAAAAGTTTGTTAAATTTGGACCACTGGGTTTTCGGTGATATTAAACCAAGATTTAAACAGACAAACTGAAAACATTATATGCTCAAACTTTAAAAAGCGGTGATTCGGCGGTCCTGGGGTATCCTTCCGAGGGCTTACCCGGGGCTCCCAACCGTAAGCAGGATACATGAGGCTTTTCAGTCGGTAGGAGTCCGGCATAGCATCCATGTAGGATTTTCCCTCACGCTAAAAAAAGGATGCGGTGAATCGCCATATTTCCAGTCACCTAGTCTATCTATACATATAATAAAACTGTAGTGTGTCTAGAGTCAGTACATGATAGATATTTTGAAATTTTTAATTGCAGGGCGTTCTCTAATCGATACCTACTGAAGCCGAACTTCGAGCCCACGTAAGCTAATATTATAAGCTTGTGTTGTGGGATCTAGACGACTGATAGACATAATTATATATTTCTAAATACATACATAATATCCATAAAAAAACACCCAAATTCCGAAACAAAAATTTGTAGATCACACAATTATTTGGACCGACCCAGGAATCGAACCCAGAACCTCCAGCGCGGTAGACGGTTTCACTACCGACTGCGCCTCAGAGACAGTCAGTGATTTGTTTTAAGCAATTTTATGATTTAGCAAATCGGGCAGTTTCAAAATAGCTATCCTTTCATACACCTTACGTTATGTAAACGAAGTTGCGAGGGTCAGCTTGTAACTCAATGATGTTACTCACCAACTTGCTCAGAGGGAGTCTGCAAATTACTCTATCCCAGGGCGCCTTTCTTCAGAGTTTCCAGTGTGCGTGCAAGGGTAGGCTAGGGCTCTCACGAAAAGAGCCAGGTAGGGTGTACACACATATATTTATATAGTACACAGTTCACTACAGAGACAATGAGATTATATACATATAGAAAGCACAGACATATATAAGAACAGTTATACAAAAAAATTATACGGGTTTAGGTACTAGAGTACAGCACTAAAGTATTTCCGCGTGAGCAGGTACTAGAGGTGAGGAAGTAAGCGGCTAGACTACACATATATAAATGGGTGACAAGTACTGGCCTTCGAGTCGAGTTGAAAGCGACCCCGTACGCTGTCAAGTCCAGGTGAAGTTGGCAGGCTTCTCTCGTAATAACCTCGCTCGTGTGGTCCACGTGTTTTCGGGTGTGGTTCAGAATTAAGGCTGACCAACTTTTCCCCGTACCAAAAAACCCAGAATCTGGGTATAGGTTATCACAGAATTCAATTCTTTCTGAGGAAAGTAGGTAAAACCCAGGCTAATCTCCTTAGCAAGTCCTCAGGTTCGAACTTATAACCTCCAAAGAAAATTGAGGTCTGCTACTCAGAGTTTTCTCAAATTCACAGCTGCTTAGAAGATGGTAAAAGAGGCTTGGAACTTCATAGCAGGGCTATTTATACCCTCACTATCGAATCCTCGAGAAAAAATCCTTAAGAAACCAGTTTGCTGCGCAATTCCTGCGTCCATGCACAAAAAACCCATAGACTAAACATCCGTTTCCTTGAGAGAGCTGTTGCCACAGCAAAAAAACAATGAATCGATCATGGCGCTCTCACACGCTAAATGATGATTGACAAGCCTAAGACCAGACATTGCTACACATAGGAAATAAATGTTACAAGCTAGTATTATATTCTAACCATTTTACGCACATTAATAAATGCAGAACGGGGCTCCTCATTTAGGCAGAGACTCTGACGGCCCACACACAAAGCGGCTAGATTATAAAGTCTGCAGTAGACAATGACCATCAGGGTTACAAGAGGGTAGCGAACGATACCCGTCCAGATGGTATGTCACTTTGCTAGAACAAGTCCACTCTAGCATAAGTATTAAAAAAATCTGTCCTTGATTTTGAGCATTACTTCTGTCACTCTGAGGTACCTTTATGCTTAGTACTAATAACGAATAACTACAGTATCAGCTCTTGTCTCAGTCTTAGTCTAGTAAACTCAAAGCAAAACGTTGCTAAATAATATATTATTATATTATTCAATTATTCAAAATCCTTTATATTCTAAAAAAAGTCATGAAATATTAACTGAAAGTAGTAGTAACTGAAACTCTCTTTCTTACCTATACATTGAAGTGTTTTCTAATATCTTAAACTTCTTCTTAGTAAAAACTCTCAAAATAAAAACCGGCCAAGTGCGAGTCGAAATCGCCCAGGAAGGGGAACCCGAAGAAGAAGCGATTAGCAAGTAACATAATATATTTTACAAGTTCTAATATTTCGTTGTAACGTTGATTGATGTTACACGTTCGTTGTGGCAGTATTTTTGTACATTAAAAAAAAACTACCTTCAAGAAATCTAGATCTTGTTGAAACCAATTTTCATTGGAACTTTGCATGTCTATGTACATTATATTTTTTTTAGGTTTATCATTTTCTTACCTGATATATCTGAAAAGTTACCTAATCCATCAGTATTCATGATCCCTTAGCTTTTTATACAAAATAATGTATTTTAAGAGAATTCAAGAATAAAAAACCGGCCAAGTGCGAGTTGGACTCGCCCATTAAGGGTTTCGTAGCAGCAAGTAACATAATATAAAAGTTCTTATAGTTCGTTCTAACTTTGATTGATGTTTTAATACGTTTGCAGTGGTAGTGATTTTTCTAACCGAAAATTGCGGTTTATGACGTATTAAAAAAAACTACCAGCTCTATCTCGTTCGAACCAATTTTCGTTAGTAGTTTTAATGGCAATGTACATTATATGTTCTTTTTTAGATTTATCATTCTTTTAGTTTAGAAGTTAGAGGGGGGGGGGGGGGGACACACATTTTGTAGCATTTATTTTCTATAGATGCAGTATTTAGGATGTGAAAGCAGCCTTATCGAGTTATCTTTTTTTAATCGGTTGTCAGTGGTGACATTTCTGCTGTCAGAATGACAGGATGTCATAAGTTCGGTGACGAAGCGTTTCGCATTTAAAGGAACGGGTTTTGTTAAGATTTTTCGTGAAAGACAGCACTTTTGACCGAGACCTGCTTTGGGGTAGTTGGAGGTCCTTTGGCTTTTGCTCTGAGACTGTGCCGCGAATCAGTTTTTCGCTCAAGCGCGATTATTTGTTACCTCGCGTGGCCTAACGGGCTGTGATTGGGTTGCTGCATTGCATCTTGCTACATTTTACCCAGAAAACTGGTGAGTCACTTCTTCTTTTGCAAAGCGGGTCGATTGTCGTCTGTCGCGCAGCCAAGATCTTAATTTGTCGTTTCTTTCATGACAGGGTTTTTTACTACGGGGCTAGTTGCCGGATGAGATATTTGGTGCCGCACCTATAAGTTAGTGGGCTGCACGTGGTACGACAACGTGGAAGTGCGGACTACACGAGCTTCTCATGTGAGAGGTATCTGCCGTCATCACCTGGCAGTAACAACAGGCAGTCACTCTCACTCAGCTCACTCTGCAGGCCAGTAAATCCACTACTTATGTGTAGCCTAGTAGTATTAATACCTGAGCCCTAACTTTACTTCTGTGTACCTGTGATATTTGTGTCTATCAGTGAATAAGCTCTCTGTGTGTCTCTGTGTATCTCTGTGTACTTAGTAAATATATGTGTGTACACCCTATTGTCTGTTTTCGTGAGAGCCCTAGCCTACCCTTGCACACAGACTGGAAACTTAGAAATAAGGCGCCCTGGGATAGAGTTCTCTGCATAGCTACCTCGCGCTAGTTGGTGAGTAACACTGATCATCTTAGTGTTACAAATTGGCGCCCAACGTGGGGCAAATCTCTGGGTCTACTCTGCGGTAGTCTCAGTCTGGTGTGTGTGCATAGGTGGTTATCTCTGGCGAAACCATTCTGGAATCGTCCGAGACGCTCCAGGACGTTAATTGGTGGTGCTAGCAGCTAAGCACAAAACCTTCCCTTTCGTCTTCTTCCAGCTTCCTACATCTTTGGCTGGAAAAGACACAAAATTCTAAATTCAAAAATTTAAAATAGCTGTGATTTTGGAAAAACTTTTTGATTTTATTTGGCATACCCACTTCTTTTCTTATTGTGTTTCTTTTCTTTGTTATGTTCCTTTTTATGGTGCACACATATATTTATTGTAATATTATATTAGCATAGATTAATATATTACATATATTATTCTATAGCTTCACCTCTGTGTTAACTTAGTGAATTTCACTCTGTGTAATTATAAATTTTTTTTTGAAGGTATGTTGATACCTTGTAATTTTAATTATTAACCTGAACTGTGTTATCAGAAAATTTAGAAACTTTTCTCTCTTAGTATACCCTTAATCTTTGTTAAATTCTAAAAGTCAATTTGAAACATAATTACCTAACTTAGTACACTTTGTTGTAACTCAATTTACATTTTTACTTTGTAATTGATCCCTATCTGTGCCATTTTATATTTATAATTGTTGTAAGTAAATTTTTACATAATGGCACAGATGAAAAAATATATTAATTATTTAAGAAAGGATGAACTTGCTAACGAGCTGTCCCACATGGGTATTTCAGTGGAACCGGAAACGACAGTGTCTGGCCTTCGGAGTGAGCTAAGAACGGCACACCGACTCGTCCGTCGAGGTAGCATCAAAGCGAGTGCTCCGGTACCCGCTGATGCACCGGCTGAGCTCTCAATCTGCCTTCCAAGAGTCTCCGAGCTGGAGGAGGCTATTCAGTCAGGTGACATTTTCATTAATAAAGGTAGTCGTCTTAGGGTGTCCATCAGAGCCAACTACTTATTGAGTAGGTTAGCTCGTTGTGGTCTGGATTGCCCCGACCTGGTGGATATTCGTGGTAGGCTAGTGAAGATCATCGCTAGGGCTGAACCCAGTAGTGATTCTGAATCCGAAGGTTCGGATGATGATGGTGATGATCCTTCGGGTCGTGACCAGGTGGAATATGCTTCACCAGTAGTGAGAGAGGACCGCTCGGTGCGAGCTAGTTCAAGTAGGAATAGTTCTACATGTAACATAGTGTATAAAGAACGTCCCCTTAACTTATGTTCATTTAACTTAAAATATGATGGTTCTACTTGTGTACGTGTGTTTTTAGAGAGATTAGAGGAACTTAGATGTGCTCGGGAGGTTACTAAGCCTAGACTCCTTATGGCTTTCTCCGACCTGTTGGATGGACCGGCTTTGTCTTGGTTCCGTACAAACAAAGCTAACTTCATCTCATATGAGGATCTTATTAGTGAGCTTAGAGATACCTTCGATATTCCTGATTATGATTACCGCCTCAGGAACGAGATAAGACAGCGTACACAAGCCCGCTCTGAGTCCTTGGTTAACTATATATGTACAATGCAAGCCATGTTCTCAAGGTTGTCATGTAAGATGCCCAGTGAGGAACAGCTGGACATTCTCATGCACAACATTAGACCTGACTACATGAAGGAACTGGCCTTGCATGATGTCAACTCTGTAGATGACTTGAGACGTTTGGGTAAGCGCTTGGAGCTTGCGCGTACTAGGGCAGACGCTTTCCATGAGCCTGCTCTTGACAAGTTTGAGATTACATCTGACTTACACCAGCTTAAGAACAAAGGTGTACAAAAGCCCGCTAAGCAGGTGTCTGCAGTGGAGACGCCGGTTACCCCCCACGATCGCAAATGCTTTCGTTGCGGCGGGGGCGGTCACACTGCATACAGCTGCACACAGTCAAGGGAGCTGGTGTGTTTCCGGTGTGGTCTCAAAGGAGTCAAGACCCCAGACTGCTCACACTGTACTAGCAAGTCAAAAAACGCGTAGGCCAGGGCCTTATTAGGAACTCTGTGCATCACTCTGTATCTGAGTCTATTTCTGATAAGGTCCTGTTTCCTAAACGGGATAGTGACATTAGACCGTATCTAGTTGTTAAGGTTTTAAATTTAAATGTCTTAGGCCTTCTAGATTCCGGTGCCTCCTGCTCTATACTAGGTAAGGGAGCGCACCGCATCTTCTTGGAACTGGGTTTTGATCTTGTGAGTATCAATCCTACTTTTCGTATTACAACTGCAGACAGCACTCACTTGCAATGTCTGGGTTGTATCTCTTTGCCAATTGAGTACAATTCGGTTATCCGAGTTGTCAAGTTCTATGTTGTCCCAGGTATAACCACCTCCATGATATTTGGAGTGGATTTCTGGCAACAATTTAAGTTAAGTGATAAGTTAATTTTACAAAATATTAGTCTTGATAGCTTTAGTGATAATAATCCTATAGAGTCTGTGTCCCTTAACGGTGGCCTCGAGGATTACGACAACCTGACAACTAAACAAAGGTGTGTAATCAACGAGGTCATTGAAAAGTTCGACTCGTTGAACACTGATAAGGTGGGTTTAGGTCGGACCTCACTTGTGCACCATGTCATTGACACTGGTGACAGCAAGCCGATCAAGCAGCGTTATTATCCGCTCTCTCCCCTTAAGCAGAAGGCCCTGGAAGCCGAGCTGGACCGAATGCTGGAGATGGGAGTAGTGTCCCCGTCTCAGTCCGCCTGGAACTCTCCAGTGGTCATGGTGGAGAAGGCGAACGGCGACCTCAGATTGTGCTTGGACTCTCGCAAGCTGAACTCTGTGTCTAAGAGTGACGCCTACCCCTTACCCTATATCAATCAAATCTTAGACCATCTTAATAATGCTAAGTATTTAACCTCTGTAGATCTGAGTGCGGCCTACTGGCAGATTCCATTCGACTCACTCCAGTCTGCTGAGAAGTCTGCTATATATTATAACCCTAGGTATCATGCCCAAACTAATCAGGCGGAACGAGCTATTCGCAATGTGGTTCAAGCGATCTCATGCTATGTGAAGTCACAACACAAGTCTTGGGATCAGTTCTTGGTTGAGATACAGTGTGCTTTAAACACTGCAGTTAACGAAGCAACTCGTTTCACCCCTTACTTTTTGGTACATGGTAGGGAATTTATTGGGGATGGAGTGCTGTACAGGCAGACAGATATCGCGTGCCATCCTACTTCAGTCTCTGTAGACGATCCATCAGCCTTCGGTGTCAAGCTGAGAGAAATACAACGCATTTACGACCAGGTGAGGAAACATTTGAACGTTGCCCACCAGCGTAATGAAAAGTATTACAACCTCAGAAAAAGGCATGTAGAGCTGAAAGTGGGACAGATAGTTTACAAACGCACGTTCTACCTGTCCAACAAGGCCAAGAATTTTACTGCTAAGCTAGCTCCTAAGTTCCTTAAATGTGTGGTGACTGCTAAACGATCCCCTTTAGTATATAGGCTGTCAGATCTGGACGGTAAGGATCTTGGGGAGTACCATATCAAGGACATCCTGAAGTATCAGGAGGAGCAGTCTCCAATACCTAACGTAACTACATAGCACTGTTTCTCTAGTTTATTAAACCAGTGCTATGTGATCATTATGTAAGACTATTTTAATCTTTTGTTTGTATTTCTATATGTGTACGTGACTTTAAATTGTCACGTTGTAGTTTCTTCTATGCACCGCACCGAGCGTTTTTCTCTCATTCGCTTCTTAGTACTCTACATTATCCTGAGAGCTTGGGTAGTGTTAGGGTATCGGCAGTGAGTAAAGGGAGCATTCGTTTTCTATGAAGGGCATTAGACTCTAGTTACTTAGCCTAACCGGTACACGAGTCAGTGTCTAGTTAGGTACATAGGAGGATCTTTCTTTGGTATTGTAATGGTCGTAGTCAGCTGGTGTTTGAAGGACCTAGCTGGTTGTCTTTGTTTATTAGTCAGTACTTTTCTGTTTTCTTTATTGTGCATTTCCAGCGTGTCATATCCGCAGGAAATACTATTAAAGGGGGGGTGGTTGTAGCATTTATTTTCTATAGATGCAGTATTTAGGATGTGAAAGCAGCCTTATCGAGTTATCTTTTTTTAATCGGTTGTCAGTGGTGACATTTCTGCTGTCAGAATGACAGGATGTCATAAGTTCGGTGACGAAGCGTTTCGCATTTAAAGGAACGGGTTTTGTTAAGATTTTTCGTGAAAGACAGCACTTTTGACCGAGACCTGCTTTGGGGTAGTTGGAGGTCCTTTGGCTTTTGCTCTGAGACTGTGCCGCGAATCAGTTTTTCGCTCAAGCGCGATTATTTGTTACCTCGCGTGGCCTAACGGGCTGTGATTGGGTTGCTGCATTGCATCTTGCTACATTTTACCCAGAAAACTGGTGAGTCACTTCTTCTTTTGCAAAGCGGGTCGATTGTCGTCTGTCGCGCAGCCAAGATCTTAATTTGTCGTTTCTTTCATGACAGGGTTTTTTACTACGGGGCTAGTTGCCGGATGAGATATTTGGTGCCGCACCTATAAGTTAGTGGGCTGCACGTGGTACGACAACGTGGAAGTGCGGACTACACGAGCTTCTCATGTGAGAGGTATCTGCCGTCATCACCTGGCAGTAACAACAGGCAGTCACTCTCACTCAGCTCACTCTGCAGGCCAGTAAATCCACTACTTATGTGTAGCCTAGTAGTATTAATACCTGAGCCCTAACTTTACTTCTGTGTACCTGTGATATTTGTGTCTATCAGTGAATAAGCTCTCTGTGTGTCTCTGTGTATCTCTGTGTACTTAGTAAATATATGTGTGTACACCCTATTGTCTGTTTTCGTGAGAGCCCTAGCCAGTCGCGCATCCGAACTGTCAAACGTCACTGGCCGCCGACGCCCAACACCTTCGCGAGCGTTGGCGGGAACAGCGGTTGCGCGCCGAGCTTCACAAAATTAATTCTTATTTCTTTTATAGGAGTCGCACTACAGAAATACTTACTGTTTCATCATGCTGGATAACTGACGAAAATAACTAAACTAAATCCGAGGATATCCGATGTGTAATGGATTAATGAAATGTCGCTGAAAATTACGATGGTTAAAATGAAGTAGTATTCTTATGTTTTACCATGTAATTCAAAATAAAACCAGTTTTAAGTCTTATATTTTTTTATTTACCAAATATACACACAAACACGTTACCCAAAAATAAAAAAAAAGAATTTGTAGATACAAAATCTCCGAAAATAAATTTATCAATATTAGCGTATTTTCATTGCCAAAAATTGTCATCTTCACATGCTATTATAATTAATTTTACCTCGATTTGGGACGGAAATATTTATAACAGCTGTTAAACAACACCTTTTAAATGCAAAACAAGAATAATTGAATCAAAATAAACAAAAATATTAATAAAATAAAAGTATTAAAGTTATACATTTTTTGCGTATTTACATTGGCCAATAAAAAAAACAATTAATAAATATACACTGAAATAAATAAGTATATATTATAAAATAATATATCATTCAATATATTAAATAAAACCATAAATAAAAGCAGAATAAACTACAATATTAAATACTTACCCCGTAACTAATTGGAACGCTAAAATGGCGGCTCAACAGAAAATTTATTTATCACAATCAACTCGAAGTTTCTGATGTTTTTTCTTTTAATGTTACTCTGCAGGCTATGTTAATCATTATTATAAACTCATCCTGCATTATTTCCGGCCTGGATGAAAGAGGATAATACCGGATATAAACGGATATAAACTGGCATTATGATGACCGTGGGCGTCGGAGCCGATGACAGTTCTGTCACTATAGTGCACGTGGGCGCCATAGTGGCTAGCCTACCCTTGCACACAGACTGGAAACTTAGAAATAAGGCGCCCTGGGATAGAGTTCTCTGCATAGCTACCTCGCGCTAGTTGGTGAGTAACACTGATCATCTTAGTGTTACAATTTTTCCACTTTGGCAGTGTCTCTTGCGCAAACTATTCACTTTAGAAAAAAATGATGTTAAAAACCTCAATAGCAATTTTAAAGACCTATCTATAGATACCCCACACGTATGGGTTTGACGTAAAAAAAAAATTGAGTTTCAGTCCTGAGTATGGGGACCCCCAAACTTAACTGCTTTTTTTCTAGTTTTATATAAGAATCTTAATGCGGTTCACAAAATACATCTAGTTACCAAGTTGCAATAGCATAGACCTTATAGTTTCGGAGAAAAGTGGCGGTGACACACGGACGGACAGACAGACAGACAGACAAGACGAATCTATGAGCGTTTTTGCCATTTGGCTACGAAACCCTAAAAAGGCTAGAATCTCACCATAGTATGGGAGCATGTCACTTTTTAAGCAAATGTTGACAAAAAACTCCTGAAAAAAAAACTGAAGGTGGTAGACACCAGAACTCCTTTGCATTGTGTAGGTAGAAGTGTTTTCTACCATTAAAACCCTTCTTCTGAGTCAGAACTCTAAAAAACAGGCTAGCATCTCACCATAGTATAGGAGCATGTCACTTTTTAAGCAAATGTTTACGAAAAAAATCCTGAAAAAGTAAAAAAAGGAGGTAGACACCGGAACTCCATTGCATTGTGTAGGTAAAAGTGGTTTCTACCATAGAAACACTTCTTCTGAGACAGAACTACCAACAAAAGGCTAGCAGCTCACCATAGTATGGGAGCAAAACACTTTTGAAGCAAATGTTTACGAAAAAAATCCTGAAAAAAAACCTAAAGGTGGTAGACACCGCAACTCTTTTGCAATGTGTAGGTTAAAGTGCTTTCTACCATTTATACACTTTTTCTGAATCAAAACTCTTAAAAAAAAAGGCTAGCATGTCACTTTTTAAGCAAATATTTACGAAAAAAATCCTGAAAACAAAACTCAAAATGGTAGACACCGGAACTCTTTTGCAATGTGTAGGCAAACGTGTTTTCTACCATTTAAACACTTCTTCTGAGCTAGAACTCTCAAAAAAGGCTAGCATCTCACCATAGTATGGGAGCATGTCACTTTTTAAGCAAATGTTTAGGAAAAAACTTCTGTAAAAAAAACTCAAAATGTTAGACACCGGAAATCTTTTGCAATGTGTAGGCAAACGTGTTTTCTACCGATTAAACACTTCTGCTGAGTCAGAACTCTCAAAAAAAGGCCAGCATCTCTCCATAGTATGGGAGCATGTCACTTTTTAAGCAAATGTTTACGAAAAAAATCCTGAAAAAAAAACTGAAGGCGGTAGACACCGGAACTCTTTTGCATTGTGTAGGTAAAAAAGTTTTCCACCATATAAACACTTCTTCTGAGACAGAACTACCAACAAAAGGCTAGCAGCTCACCATAGTATGGGAGCAAAACACTTTTGAAGCAAATGTTTACGAAATAAATCCTAAAAAAAAAAAACTGAAGGTTGTAGACACCAGAACTCCTTTGCAATGCGTGGTAAAAAGTGATTTCTACCATTTATTTACTTTTTCTGAATCAGAACTCTCAAAGAAAGGCTAGCATCTCACCATAGTATGGGAGCATGTCACTTTTTGAGCCAATGTTTACGAAAAAAATCCTGAAAAAAAAACTAAAGGTGGTAGACACCGGAACTCTTTTGCAATGTGTAGGATAAAGTGCTTTCTACCATTTATACACTTTTTCTGAATCAAAACTCTCAAAAAAAGGCTAGCATCTCACCATAGTATGGGAGCATGTCACTTTTTAAGCAAATGTTTACGAAAAAAATCCTGAAAAAAAAACTAAAGGTGGTAGACACCGGAACTATTTTGCAATATGTAGTTAAAAGTGCTTTCTACCATTTATACACTTCTTCTGGGCCAGAACTCTCATAAAAAGGCTAGCATCTCACCATAGTATGGGAGCATGTCCCTTTTTAAGCAAATGTCTACGAAAAAAATCCTAAAAAAGTAAAAAAAAGGAAGTAGACACCGGAACTCCATTGCATTGTGTAGGTAAAAGTGTTTTCTACCATATAAACACTTTTTCTGAGACAGAACTACCAACAAAAGGCTAGCATCTCACCATAGTATGGGAGCATGTCACTTTTTAAGCAAATGTTTACGAAAAAAATCCTAAAAAAAAAACTGAAAATGGTACACACCGGAACTTTTTTGCAATATGTAGTTAAAAGTAGTTCCTACCATTTAACACTTTTTCAGAATCAGAACTCTCAAAAAAAGGCTTGCATCTCACCATAGTATGGAAGCATGTCACTATTTAAGCAAATGTTTACGAAAAAAATCCTGAAAAAAAAACTCAATATGTTAGACACCGGAACTCTTTTGCAATGTGTAGGCAAACGTGTTTTCTACCATTTAAACACTTCTTCTGATTCAGAACTCTCAAAAAACGGCTAGCATCTCACCATAGTATGGGAGCAAAACACTTTTTAAGCAAATGTTTACAAAAAAAAACCTGAAAAAAAAAACTGAAGGCTGTAGACACCAGAACTCCTTTGCAATGCGTAGTTAAAAGTGCTTTCTACCATTAATACACTTTTTCTGAATCAGAACTCACAAAAAAAGGCTAGCATCTCACCATAGTATGGGAGCATGTCACTTTTTAAGCAAATATTGTCGAAAAAAATCCTGAAAAAAAAAACTGAAGGCAGTAGACACCAGAACTCCTTTGTAATGTGTAGTTAGAAGTGTTTTCTACCATATAAATACTTCTTCTGAGACAGAACTACCAACAAAAGGCTAGCATCTCACCATAGTATGGGAGCATGTCACTTTTTAAGCAAATGTTTACGAAAAAAATCCTGAAAAAAAAACTGCAAATGGTAGACACCGGAACTCTTTTGCAATGTGTAGGCAAACGTGTTTTCTACGATTAAAACACTTTTTCTGAGTCAGAACTTAATAAAAAAGGCTAGCATCTCACCATAGTATGGGAGCATGTCACTTTTTAAGCAAATATTTACGAAAAAAATCCTGAAAAAAGAACTGAAGGTGGTAGACACCAGAACTCCTTTGCATTGTGTAGGTAGAAGTGTTTTCTACTATTTTAATACTTTTTCTGAGACAGAACTCTAAAAAACAGGCTAGCATCTCATCATAGTATGAGAGCATGTCACTTTTTAAGCAAATGTTTACAAAAAAATCCTGAAAAAAAAACTGACGGCAGTAGACACCAGAACTCCTTTGTAATGTGTAGGTAGAAGTGTTTTCTTCCATTTAAACACTTCATCTGAGTCAGAACTCTCAAAAACAGGCTAGCATCTCACCATAGTATGGGAGCATGTCACTTTTTAATCAAATGTTTACGAAAAAAATCCTGAAGAAAAAACTGAAGGTAGTAGACACCAGAACTCCTTTGCATTGTGTAGGTAGAAGTGTTTTCTACCATGAAAACACTTTTATTGAGTCAGAACTCTCAAAAAAAGGCTAGCATCTCACCATAGTATGGGAGCATGTCCCTTTTTAAGCAAATGTCTACGAAAAAAATCCTGAAAAAGTAAAAAAAAGGAGGTAGACGCCGGAACTCCATTGCATTGTGTAGGTAAAAGTGTTTTCTACCATATAAACACTTCTTCTGAGACAGAACTACCAACAAAAGGCTAGCATCTCACCATAGTATGGGAGCATGTCACTTTTTAAGCAAATGTCTACGAAAAAAATCCTGAAAAAGTAAAAAAAAGGAGGTAGACACCGGAACTCCATTGCATTGTGTAGGTAAAAGTGTTTTCTACCATATAAACACTTCTTCTGAGACAGAACTACCAACATAAGGCTAGCATCTCACCATAGTATGGGAGCATGTCACTTTTTAAGCAAATGTTTTCGAAAAAAATCCTGAAAAAAAAAACTGAAAATGGTACACACCGGAACTCTTTTGCAATGTGTAGTTAAGAGTGCTTCCTAGCATTAAAACACTTTTTCTGAATCAGAACTCTCAAAAAAAGGCTAGCATCTCACCATAGTATGGGAGCATGTCACTTTTTAAGCAAATGTTTACGAAAAAAATCCTGAAAAAAAAACTCAAAATGGTAGACACCGGAACTCTTTTCTGCCCTGATAATTGCACTTGCAGTAATCGACATTTTTGAGATTTTCACTTTTTCGCAGAAATGGCATCCTAAGGACATAATCGTACGTAAAAAATATATCTGTAACTTTTTCTCTATTACAAACGTGTTTTTTAGGTACTATGAAACGCAGTACTTGCACCTAAATGTAACTTGTGCTACAAAAATTTGAAGTATTAAGCATATGCTATAAGTTTATGCAGTACTTGCTACGATTACTGCGTAAGCTTGTAGCATATTTTTTTCTGAAACGAATGTTTACTTAGCCAATCGTAGTATTCTACAATCCTGCGTTTACGAGAAGCGAGAGTGACAGGGAGCTATGTGTGTACGAATGCCGCACGGTATAGTGCCGTGTTTCATTTTAGCAAATCAGTGCGTCGACGTCACTCGCTGACGTGACAGTGTGCTCCGCGTGATTGGTGGTCAAACATTCCAGTATTACGGTAAGTATACCGTAACTCAAACCAACCATGTCATAGTCAAAACCGGAGTAGTTTTGACTATGACAACGATGCATGCTAACATGTGCTAATACGTTTGAACTCGTCAAACGTATTAGCACAAATTAGTTAAATAAATAGTGAAGATGTCACAAATAATTCACTTGAAAAAAGCGCCGAAGAACTAATAGAGCACCTTAGTAGCAAAATGTGTTACACATAATCCTTACTGAAGATCTACAGACTCATTTCACTCCTGAGCTGAGCCATGTCTACAAGTTGTTCTGGAGAGTAGTCATAAACCGCCTCGCTGGGAAACTCGACAAGTTCCAGACAAAGAAGTAAGCCGGGTTTCGAAAAGGCTTTAGTACAGTGGACTACATCCATTCTGTTCGGCAAATTGTATGAAGTCCAACTAGCACAATCAGCCGTTGTGTATGGATTTCGTAGACTACGAGAAAGCCTTCGACTCTGTCGAAACCTGGGCAGTCCTAGAAGCTCTGCAGCGGTGTCATCTTGATTGGCGGTATATTGAGGTGTTGAGGGGCTTATATGATACCGTTACCATGACCGTCCAGTTGGAGGATAAGAAGACCAATCCGATAGCGCTGCGCAGAGGTGTGAGACAGGGAGATGTCGTGTCACCTAAGCTCCTCACTAATACGCTTGGGACGTCTTAAAATCGTTGGCCTGGGATGGAAGGGGCGTGAATATTAGCCAATGACATCGTCATAGTAGCAGAAAAGCTGAAACCTTTTAGCGGGGTGCTGCACAGTTTAAGTGAAGAGTCTCGACGTGTTGGCCTCGGTATAAACTTGAACAAAACCAAGGTCATGTTCAATAGCTGTCCAAGACTACACTTACCTTGGGCAGGACATTTGAAACGAGTAACCTGGATAAGGACATAGCGAGAAGGATTTGCTTGGGCTGGGCAGCATTCAGCGAACTGCATCGGGTTTTCTATTCGCCGATACCGCAATGCCTGAAGATGATAGTCTTCAGCCAGCGCATTCTACCAGTTATGACCTACGCCGCCGAGACGTGGACACTCACAATAGGGCTAGTCCACAGTAAGGGTGTCTCTAAGGGATAAGATCCGAAACGATGTTATCCGCCAGAAAACAAGAGTGGTCGACATAGCTTGCAGAGTATACGTTTCGAAGTGGCTGACCACATTTGTAGAATAACTGATGCTCGATGGAGCAAGCGTATTCTGGAGTGGAGACCGCGACTTGGTAAATGTCGGGTAGGACGACCCCCTGCCAGAAGGAGCGACGATCTAAAGAAGGTTGCAGGGATTGACTGGATGCGAAAAGCGCAGGACCGTGTGTTGTGGCGAAATTTGGAAGACGCCTATGTTCAGCAGTGGACTGCTATAGGCTAGATTGATTGATTGACTTTTGAAGTGCCTTTGATTTCGGAAGATTAACTTTTTTTTAGTAATTATGAACATGAAAACGAAAGATGAAAACTTTAAATGATATTTAACCTTTTGTTTTACGGTACACCTGTAGTCAGACCAATTTCAGGTAACTTATAAATAACCGAGTTTTGTATAACTCCCCCAAAAGGACTTATCACAGCTAACTCTTATATCTTAACATACGGGGCGTCGCGTATTGGGTAATGTATGGTAGGCTTGTCATGCCTATCTCTGTTATTGAGTTTATTATAGTAAATATAGCTACAATAAAAAAAATGCTACTTCCCGATATCCATCACATTAAAATATGTTACATTATTAAAAAATCTCATACTTGTTTGCATTAAATTTCTTTAAAAACGCAAATATCTGAAAAAAATCTTTAGGATGCAATTTCTCAAAACTATGATTTTTAAGATAACGTAGATAGGTCTGACACGGCAGTACAGTCTGTTTAACTAATACCAGAGGTATGTAATATATTCAATGATTAATAATTACAAACGCAGTACTAAGCACGTGCTAGGTGAGTTTGCAGTAATAAGCACTATTACTGCATGTGATCTTAGTGATACTGTAATGCTCGCAAGCCCAGAAAGTTAATGAAAACGCAGTACTAAGCATTTTATCTAAATAAGATAATAAAATAAGGAAAAAAATATATCAATAGAAAGATCGATTTTTTTACTATTTTTAAGTTACATTTTAAAAGTTATAGCACCGATATTTCTTCCTTAGATATGACGAAATATGTTTTTCGCGCTTATCTCGAAACCGCTATTTTGCAAGTACTGCGTTTGCAATAACGAGGGCAGTTTTGCAATGGGTAGGTAGAAGTATTTTGTATCATCTTTATTTTTCTTCTGAGTCAGAACTTTAAAAAAAGGGTAGCATCTCACTATAGTATGGTGAAATTTGTTTTTTTATGTAAAGATTGAAAGAAAAATGTCAATAAAAAATTTTTGTAAGGTGGTAGACGCCAGAACTATTGATGGTGCATGCCTATGATATAGAACTCACCAAATATAAACTTTTTTTTACTCAGTCTCGCATAATACTATGAGATGCTATGATGAGTTTGTGAAGTTAGCATCTCATTTTTTTAAATCTCGATTTTAATGATTTAATCGACTGAACTATTTTTGAAACCGGTCTAGAACTGTAGAACTATGCTGGATGCCACTATATATTGACTTTATTTGTGAGATGCCAACATTTGAGATGCTAACTTCACGGACGTAAAAAGTGTCACGTTCCAACTGAGCCGAGCGTGCCAACGAGAGCGTGGAATGAGCGATGGAGAGCAAAATCGGTTCATGCGTTCGGCTTGTGACGCAAATACACTCATTTGCAAAAAAAACGGGCACCTAAGCAATGAACCATTTCAAATGTTAATATTGCTTTGTTTGATAATTATAGGTAGTTTTATCCTCACAATTTGGTAAATTAATAAGAAAATAATCGTTTTCATCAGTATTTCATAAAATTTTGTTACAATTTATGGGAAACAATGCTAAACCTCGCTAGTAGTGTATGTTCGCTAGTAGTGCATATGCTCATGAAGTAAAAATAAAAAAGTTTTTTTGTTTGTTTTTCTTTAATAAAGTTAAAGCAGATAAATGTTTAGTATCGAGTGTGACTCCCTCTAGCTAAAATCACAGCTTGAATTCGTCTGGGCATGCTAGCGAGTATATCCCGGATACTTGCTTGCGGAATACGTTCCCACTCCGCAGTAATCACATTCTTCAGCTCTCTGATGGTCTGCGGAGCCGTGTGTACTGATCTCACACGCCGTTTTAGAACGTCCCAGATATGTTCTATGGGATTGAGGTCGGGACTTCGAGCTGGCCAATCCAAACGACGAATGCCGACCTCTTGCACATACGCATTAACATCGCGGGATCGGTGGGTGCGAACATTGTCGTCCATAAAAATCGAGTCTTGACCTAGAGCGGCCAATGCGGGTTGTGCATGAGGAATTAGAACTTCCGTTATATATCGATGCCCAGTCAGTGAGCCGTTTTCAATGAAGACTAACTCTGTACGTTCCATTGAATTTATTCCTGCCCAAAACATAACAAAACCCCCACCATAAGGTGTGATTTCTTCGAAACATGCATCTGCAAAGCGCTCTCCTTGTCTTCTTAGCACTCGCCGACGTCGATCTTCACCGAACAGAGATATCCTGGCTTCATCAGAGAACAAAACCCTATTCCAATCTTCTTGAGTCCATGATTCACAATTTCTAGCGAACCTAAGCCTGTGAACTCTGTGCTCACGGAGTAATTTGGGGCCGCGGGCCGGACGGTGACTGCGTATATTGGCAGCGAGAAGCCTCTTCCTGACCGTCCATAGACTAATATGCACATTTCTTACTTCTTGGAGGTTGTTCTTAAGATCCACATACGAAGATTTGCGATTTCTCAATGCACGACTCACAAGAAAACGATCATCCCGTGGTTGGGTACATGGTTTTCTTCAAGAACCAGGCCTTCTCTCGACGGAACCAGTCTCCTGATATCGCTGCCAGGTCCTTTGGAACGTCGAGCGACTAACATTTAGCCTCCTAGCCACGAAACATTGGCTGCAACCCTCTTCAAGCAGCGCGATAATTTTGGTAGCTTTTACCACTTTATCTACCATTTTTGATACAGCCAAACAGCAATAAATAAAGCTTTGACAGTCAAGGATATGAAATTAATCGATAAAAATTGAATAAAAGTTGTGAAAGTTGATGTTAACTTCTGGAACTTTGCGTCAAAAATGTAGGATAAAAAGGGGTTTTCTGTAAAAATGAGCATAAAATGAAAATTTGAATTTAGAACGTACTTTTTTAAATACCACGGCATTTTTAAAACCGGCCAGTAATGTGTACAAACGATTGAAACCTTTTTGGTATTGTATCTTTTTAAAGATGAATGAAAATCAAAACCGCCCGTTTTTTTTACAAACGAGTGTATTTCAGTAGTTATTTTATGTCTAGGACATAGTCAGGGTTTAGTTTTATTTACAATCATTTTAATTTTATATACATTTTGTAAAACGACTAGGCAACTGTAATATTAAAAACTAATGTTGATTGATATTCTTACGTTAATATCATAACAACATTTCGGGAGGGGTAACCAAGGCGAAGATTTTTGATGTTTTACCAAAGATAATATAATAGTATTACATACAGATCGGCAACTCCCTGCCTCCCAACTGAGTAAGCTTTCCCATCCTCCCACCAAAATTTAAGTGTCTATTGCCGTGTCAGTACTTGAAAGAGTGTCACTGCGTTGTGTTACGTATTACTACCTACGTACTTTGTGCTATTGCTTTGGCTTAACTTGTATTTAGCAGAGGGTAGATTTGAAAAAAAAGTACTTACATACATGAGATTCCTTATTATTTTGTTTCCAATGCTAGTAACCTTATTATATTCACACATACCTACATTCAAGCCCGATTCAAGCATTCACATTTGGGTGAAAACGAACATTTTTGTATCGAGTTAGGTTTTACATCAAAAAACTTTGCCTTCCTCGTGTTTTACATCAAAAATCACAAAGTAAATACCTAATAGTTTTTATTCTATTTCTTATTACTTTCAGGATTCTGCAAGTTAGACCCGGACCCGAGCGTTCGTTATATGTGCCACGTGCCAGGCATCGGGTTCAAGATATGCAACAACTATGTAGCCCCTGGAACTCTGGTGAAACCCGCGTGTAACAGACCTATATACTACTCGACTGAGAGTTTGCCTTACATGAGGTGCAACTACGGGTTTTGGGACCAAGTGGTTCAGTGCAGAGCAGGTAGGAATAAATCTTGTGTTAAACACTTATTTATTAGATTTAAGTAACTTTCATCTCCTACTTTATACCGTTAAGAGTAAAATTATCTGCAACAAATACTTCTAATCTTCTTCAATATCTTCAATACCTCTGGAACACTTGTGAAACCCGTCTGTAACAACCCTATATACTACTCGACTGAGAGTTTACCTTACATAAGCTGCAACTACGGGTTTTGGGACCAAGTGGTTCATGTGCGTGTGAACTGAGGGACCAGACTGGGAATTCGGAAAATAAATTACCAAGGATTTAGTAGTAGATTAGAAACAATTGTAGAACGAATCTTGGAATTTGTAAAAAAATGTATCAAAAACTACAGCCCTTTATATGTGGTCCCTCAGTTCTCACAGACTATTTAGCCAGATCTCGGAAATTATCCTTAAAATGAAGGTAATGTGATTACACACATTTAGTATAGAATGAGTAAGGTTCATTTACTAAATAACAGGTCCCAAAGCATTAAAGAAAAAACAAAAACAACGTCCAAACTGTGGTCCCTCAGTCCACACTAATAATATATATATTTCAGTGAAAATTACTGAATCAAATCCCCAAATTTTCCAGCTATGGTTAGAGTGAAAGTCTTTAAACATTTTCTAAAAAAGAAATGGAGCAAAATATTGGCGCAATTTCAAGATAATGAGTATTAAAACTGGTCCCTCAATCCACACGTCCATTATCATATTGCGTGTGCTAACTGTTTGACCAAAGGAATATCAGAAACTCAAGTGGGTGTACCTTTTAGTAAAAAGTTTCTACTAAATAATCGAAAACTTAAATTGTTTATTAATTACCTTTAAGCTGAGATAATCATTCATTATTAACCCTAAGAAAATACACCGAGTAGTGTGACCACAAAATGAAACAAAATGTATACAGTTTTCAATGTCTTTTATGATACTTCGTATAATTATAGCATTAGACAGAACTAAATAAAGGTTGCATGGTACATTTTTTAATATACTACTTAAATAATAATAACTTATAACTTTATTAAGTTATAAACTACTTAAACCTGCAGTACAAAAGTTTTTATCATCGTCGCCTACTAGTGTAGTAGAAAGGAAACAGCTCTTTAGCAGAGCTAGATTATTATACGATGAGAGACGACACTTTCTGTTGGGCTAGGGTGAAAACGCCGTATTTTCAGCAAGCCATTTTCTGGCTTCACCCTTTAAAAGAATATCTTTTTTAACCCCCGACGAAAAACGAGGGGTGTTATAAGTTCGACCTGTGTATCTGTGTGTGTCTATCTGTGGCATCGTAGCGGCCCAACGGATGGGCCGATTTTGATGCGGTTTTTTTATTCGAAATTCAATTTGTCGGGGATGGTTTTAAACTGTAAATTTGATAATCATTAGCTAAAATCCTGAGTGATGAAGGGATTTTACTAAAATTGACAGGTTTTATCCATTGGAAATGTGTTATACTGGTACTTGGTAGTATTATGGGTATCAGACCACAGATATTATACTTTTAAATACATACTATACTTATACATAAACTACTTTTAAATACAATAGGTACCTACATACTTATAATACATACAAACACCCAGACTCTAAAGACAAACATTTATGGATAACACAAATTTTTGTGCAGTGGCCTGTAAGAGGATGTTGCAACAAGAATTGAAAAGAATATGCTAAGGTGGTTTTGCATTTAGAACGAATGAGTACTGAGCGACTGACACACCAAGTATGGAAGGCGCATGTAAGTGGACAGGCAAGCCGAGGTCGACCTCGCAGAACATACACCAATCAAATTAGTGGTGTTACAAAAAGGGCAGGTCAAAAGTACTCGAAACCAAAGGGCTTGCATGAAAGTTTTAATGAATGTAGAGGAAGCTTGAGCTTGATATGTAAGGACAGAAGCAAATGGCAGGCTGTTGTCTCCGCCTACATCGGAGGCAAAAAGGCGTAAGTATATGTACGTATGTATGTACAAATTTTTGTTTCCAGTGGGAATCGAAACCGACCTCTAGGCCAATAAGGCCGTAGTTTAGACTTATTTGAGCACTCTCGGCATCAGATTTTTTTAAATTTTCGAATTAACAGTTTTTCATGTTACAAGATCATATTGTCCAATTTCTTGATTATTAAATAAAACTGATTCATTCATTTCATTACACTCTCAAATAAACTATCATTTTACAAATTAGCGCAATTTCATGACTTTTTCACTTTTTGCCTATTCTCGGTCTCAGTTCTCGGTCTCGGTCGAGATTTCATTTTATTCTCGGTCTCGGTCTCGGTCTCGGCCGAGAACGAAATACCTGTCTCGGTCGAGCCTAAAAATGTACCATGCAACCTTTATTTAGTTCTGTCTAATGCTATATTATACGAAGTATCATAAAAGACATTGAAAACTGTATACATTTTGTTTCATTTTGTGGTCACACTACTCGGTGTATTTTCTTAGGGTTAATAATGAATGATTATCTCAGCTTAAAGGTAATTAATAAACAATTTAAGTTTTCGATTATTTAGTAGAAACTTTTTACTAAAAGGTACACCCACTTGAGTTTCTGATATTCCTTTGGTCAAACAGTTAGCACACGCAATATGATAATGGACGTGTGGATTGAGGGACCAGTTTTAATACTCATTATCTTGAAATTGCGCCAATATTTTGCTCCATTTCTTTTTTAGAAAATGTTTAAAGACTTTCACTCTAACCATAGTTTGAAAATTTGGGGATTTGATTCAGTAATTTTCACTGAAATATATATATTATTAGTGTGGACTGAGGGACCACAGTTTGGACGTTGTTTTTGTTTTTTCTTTAATGCTTTGGGACCTGTTATTTAGTAAATGAACCTTACTCATTCTATACTAAATGTGTGTAATCACATTACCTTCATTTTAAGGATAATTTCCGAGATCTGGCTAAATAGTCTGTGAGAACTGAGGGACCACATATAAAGGGCTGTAGTTTTTGATACATTTTTTTACAAATTCCAAGATTCGTTCTACAATTGTTTCTAATCTACTACTAAATCCTTGGTAATTTATTTTCCGAATTCCCAGTCTGGTCCCTCAGTTCACACGCACATAGTGGTTCAGTGCAGAGCAGGTGGGAATAAATCTTGTTTTCCACACTTATTTATTACATTTAAGTAACTTTCATCATCTACTTTATACCGTTAACAGTAGAATTATCTGAAACAAATATGTAGCCTCTGGAACCCTTGTCACAGATTAAATAATAGTTATTACGTAACAGATACATCACTCCCATACTTAACCTCAAAAATATTAGCTATAACATATCGCTACAGTGGAAAACATGCTCTACGACGTATTCCGAGAGTCGAGATTCGTGCGCACACCGTATGTTTGCGTCATCAAGTGACAACTATTGACAACATTAGGGTTGTAAGCACGTAACAAAAATACATATAACTACAAAAAACAATAAACACAGTGTCTGAAAAAAAAAACTTAATAATATTTTATAACTTCTTCTTTACATAAGAATTATATTATAACTAGCTGATGCTCGCAGCTTAGCCCGCATAAAAGTTCGTTCCTTTTCCCGTTTCCAATGGGAACTTATTCCCGGGATAAAAAGTAACCTATGTGTTATTCCAGACTACAATCTATCCCTGAATCAAATATCAGCCAGATCCGTTAGCCGTTAGAGCGTGAAAGAGTAACAAACATTCACACATCTACACATCCGCACTCAAACACTTTCGCATTTAATTTTAGAATATTAGTAAGAAGTAAGATGAAAAAAAAAAGCAAGACTAAATAAAGCTAAATATTATTTTACGCGGGAAATGTACATTGGTTGTGCGCACTTCGCTCGGTCTGGCGTGTGGCAGCCCTCTGCCGGTCGGCCACGTTAGTTCTGCGTCATAATTCTTAGGAGTAGGTGCTTATAAAACGACTTATAGCGAGTGACGGAGGCCTGCCCTTGTGAAACCCGTCTGTAACAAACCTATATTCTACTCGACTGAGAGTTTGCAAGCTGCCTGTTTTAAACACAGTTATAAGTAAGGGGTGAAAGTACACAGTTCAAGCTGTATTTTGGACCTTAAACTGTGTATTATCATCCCCTATTATAAACTGTTAAGGGTAGAAAGTATCAGTAATCAGTAATTTCAAGAATATAGTTGGTTACAGGTCTTATTTACATAAAAGGTACAGCATATTCTGCGACTCAGGGCATGCAAATAGATAATTATAATAAATATTCTAGGATCAAATAACTAACACAGTACCTACGTGCAGTTTGAACACAATTTAATAATGTAAAATTTTATGTCATATGACAGTTTCAACAAAGCTTCTCTTTAACAATATCTAGAGTTAGGGTCTCATTTCGGAAAAGTCTGAAATGTATACGGTATAAAGAATATGGCAATTTTTGACGTGAATACGTCTTTAAAATTACTTCCATAGGGATGCAATCCAAAAAAACGAATGATAACAAAATCGGGGGATACAGTTTAGTGTTGTAGCTACATATCTATCATCTCCATCCAAATTTCAGTTAAACCACTGGATAGCTAAAGAATCAAAGAATTTATTACGCTAAGTAAGGACTGTAACACATCGCGCGCGGGGGAGGGGGCAGCCCCGCCATTTTATAGGTCTTTTTTTTTCTATAGGTAGGTACCTAAGTGCCCACCTCATTTCATCAATTGACTCTCTACCTCTACGTCACAAAAAAAACTTAACCACTCATCTTTCTAGCACCGGAAAACCCGGTAACTTCTCAGAAGGGTGTTCCAGAATTCCCGGCAGTAAATCACCACGTACATCTCTCATTACAGATTGTGGACGAGTAACTCCTGTAAGCACGCCACTGGTGATCGACGGTAAAGAAGCCAAGCGAGGGGAGCTCCCGTGGCACGCCGGAGTCTATCGGAAGACTGAGACACCTTACGGGCAGATCTGCGGGGGATCCCTCATCACGAACAATGTTATTATATCAGGTACGGACGTCACGGTTTCACCCGCGCAGCTTCTGTTACCGCGGGAATACGGGAATAAAATATAGCCTATGTTATCCGGGGATAGTGTAGCTTTCTAACAGTGAAAGAATTTTTCAAATCGGTTCAGTAGTTTCAGAGCCTATTTGATGCAAACAAACTATCAAATCTTTAATTTTTATAATATTAATTAAAATTTTCCCCCGTTTGTGGTATCTTTGGTTAAGAGCTGGAGCCTCCGAACCTTTAACTCATGAAACCTTGGATATGGAGCTCGAATCGCGACTTTCTAAAACTCATGTCGCGAGCGTTCTTCATTTCTAGACACTCTCACGTCTAACCTTCAAAGTGGAAAGTATAATGAAAAGCGTAGCACAATGCCCATATTATGCGATGCCTAATCAGATCGTATGTCCACCTATTTTAAAATCCATACCAGTGTGCGGCCGGCCAGCCGCAACAATAAAAGCGCATTGATGTTACAAGTTGTATCAAAACATTACACATTGTATCATTACATTACAAAGTGCGCAAAGCGCATTGATGTTACAAGTTGTATCAAAGCATTACACATTGTATCATTACAAGGCGCGCATTGTAATGCTCGGTTCTCCTCCTTCACTGATGTAACCTCGTCTTGTATCATTACAAGGTGCGCATTGCAATGCTCGGTTCACCTCCCTCACTACTGTAATGCGCGACTCTGTAACGTTACATTACGTGCGAATGCTCCCGGTGAGGGAGCGCCTTTACGTCAACGTACAGTTAGGACAAAAATAAACATATCAAAGCATTAACCTTGTAAAAAATCAACCAGCCTCAAAGAACTTCGACATAGCCAATTATAAGATGACACTTCGCAGAAAATATCTAAGTTCAGCCGCATTACAGTAGACTAGAAAGTCGACTTCAACTGGGTTAGGAAAAGACTCGGATTATGTCTTTTTTTATGTCACTAATAATGTAGCAAACAAGCATACGGCCCACCGAATGGACTGGTGGTCACCTTAGCCTATGAACGTTTACAACACCAGAGGAGCCACACTCGCGCTGCAGACCCTATATTAATCTTCTAAGAACCCTATACTGTAGGCGTTTGGAGAACCCACGGCTGAGAAATCACTCCTCAAAGTAATCTATTCTCATTGCTTTTCAAAGTTTTCTCTAATTATCCAGCCGCCCACTGCTTCTGGAAAGTGAACAAGATCCAGCCAGCTTCTATGTACGCCGTGGCTATAGGCAAGCTGTACCGAGACTGGGACAGCGACAATGATGGGGGCGCACAGAAATCTGATGTAAGTATTTAGAGTGCCTTACCTCATAGGAAAAGACGGAACCCTGAGTTCAAGTTCTTTATTTGTTGAATATGGTACAAATGGTATTGTAATAATATAAAAAATCAAAATAAAATTTTGAAAAAACCCACGTAATTACTTTTAACAGTTAAAAGTAATTGAAAAAAGGATGAAATATTTTAAAAACGCTCCCGACTTCAAAATTTAAAAACCCCCGAAATGAAAAATTCCTCCAAAAAGTTAAAATATCGTTCCGATACATCAATGCTATTATAAGTTTTTGGAGGAATTTTTCATGTTGGAGTTTTTTAAATTTTGAAGTCGGGGGCGTTTTAAAATTATTTCATATTCGGCGGCGAACTCGTGTGGAAGAGTCCACTCCCGCTCCCTCGCCGCCGTCTCTTTCACTCACATGACCTGCTCGCAGAAAGAGTCAGCGCAGTCCCACTTAGGGCGAGCGCCCACTGCTTTGCGATCCGGTGCGTTTGTTGTATTTGACAGCTTTTTCTTTTTTAATTTGGCATGGCTTCAAATTGAGAACATTGGTGAATGAACTAAAAACTGGATTCATAAAGGTCGCCTTACACGCTTATTTAGCCGGATCACGAGGACCACGAGGGACAACTGACTGTTTCTCGTGGTCCTATTACGAAAACGAATGTCAATATTTTAATCTTGATGTTTTTGCTTATATACACTTTTTCAATAGGTATAACATTAAATTTTAAAATAAAACAAATAAGGAAGTCAGTCTTCATTTAATTTATCGATTTTAATTTTTTGTCAATCTTCATTTGTTTTTCCAATTTTCACATGTTTCACTGATCTTCATTTGTTTTGAAAATTAGCGCATACCTAGTTATATACAGAATGTAGATAAAAAGTAGGGACCACGAGGGAGAACTGCTTTCTCGTGGTCCCACTATTTCGTCACACTAATGGTACCACGAGAAAACATGGGTAAATGTGTGTGCAACTCTACAAGGTTCGTGGTATGATCGTGAAGTTAGAGCCGGAGGTGGTTTTTGGACGCGAACTCGAAGACATGAATTTGGTGTATAAGTTGTGTGCATTAAGTTGCTCTAGCTATCAACTTAATGCATATTTAGCCACCAGACGACATTATTTTATCTACAGACTGTCGGATATGGTCTGGAAGCGAACCAAATCCGTGAGTCGCTCGAACCAAATCCAAAAAGTATTGTGTTACAGATACAGGTTTTTGTGACAAATAAAGCTACCGATGTTGACGAGTATTGAATTTGTCTCTTCTATTAAGTAAGTACCAACCAATTCCTACCCTCTGTTCAGGACCTTACGGTTCCACTAAAGCATAACCTGGACAGGACACCCTTGGCATGAGCTCAATATGAGCGTAGGCTCAATTGTAAAAAACTATATTGAGAGATTGCGGAACGCGAGCCTAATGCTCGCCTTGCGGAAATTAGGGTTTAAGGGGCCCCACTAACAACAAGACTCAGGGGCCCTAGTGACCTCACCGGCACGCGGTGCACCTTCCGAACAACGGACGACGCTCCGCGTATTTAGGTACCCACATGGTGGCCTAGGCTCCCATGTGGTACAAGGTGGTACAATATTGGTCCGGGGGGTACCACCGTGCAGTTGTGAAAAGCCCCCCAAGTAACCCAGCCCCGGTTGGGTTGCGTTCGGGGTTCAGCAGCTGTACAGCCTGGCCCGGGGCGATGTTTGATGCAGCAGGGGGGGACCAGTAGGCGGTACGTGGTGCCTAGTGTGGCTGACGGATGTTGACACCCCGGCCAGGGAGACCCGTAGAAACGGTCTTGCCGCTGGCTACCCGTGGCATATTATAGGGGCCTAACAGGGACTAACCACCCTGGGAGGCTGCCCTACCAGGCCACGCATTATCCCGATGTGGTCCGTCGTGCGGGATGGTGACCGGAAAGGGACCCGGCGGCCATACCCTTCCGTCCGGCGGGCGGGTCGACTTCCTTCTAAACACACAGTCATAGATAAAGCTAAGCCCCTACGACTTGTCACTCACTGCTGCAGCAAATGTCGCTCCGTCTTCACGTCTCCCTTTAACCCAATCATGGCAGCGCAAAATAAAAATAGAGGTTTCACAGCGGCCGCTGCGACCATTCCCCAAAACGCACTATTCGAGGTGGAATTCGCTAACATCTGCGGACTCCAAGCCAACCTCGACGCCGTCTTTCACCATCAAGAGACGGCACGGCCTGCTGTGATGTTCCTAACGGAGACGCAAACACGCCGCCCTGCCGATCAGTCGTACCTTTGTCGTGACTTCAATGGTCACCACACTGAGTAGCTGGAGTCCCTCGAGACTGATCCTGCGGGACAGGCCGCCCACGCGTTCGCTCTCTCCCATGGTCTGACCCAAATGGTACTCGGGATTACGCGCATACCGGACAGGTCAGACCATGGACCCGCCCTTCTGGACTTACTGCTGACGAGTAATCCAGTACGAGAATACTTTGCAACCATCCCGTGGATTTAGCGCTGCTTTGCAGAGAGGGCTTCATCGGAAAGCGCCTCTGCTGTTGCTGGTGAGATAACATTAGGTATGGAATACTACATTCCATACACTGATGTCGCCAGCATCCGCAAAGCCCGCCCCTTGTTCGTGGGTGAGTGTGCCGTAGCCTTTCAGCCAACACAGGCGGCTTACCGCACCTGGATCAGGGCTCGGGCTGTGCGCAACCCGAATGTGGCTCACCTCAAGGCAGCGTACAACATAGCCACTCGGTCGAGTAAGAGAGCTATCAGGAGAGCGGACGCCCAGCGCGTCACGCGGCTTGGTCAGGAGCTCACGTCACATCCGACGGGCAGCCGTGGATACTGGCAACTGGCCAAAGCCGTGCAGGATCAGTGGCTCACAAAGCCCTAGAGAAAGCTGAAATGCTGGCCAATCTCTTTTCGGCTAGCTCCCGGGTCGATGACTGTGGCAAGCAACCTCTCACTTTCGCAGACTGTGGAACCACGATGCCGGATATTCATATCCAGCAATGCGATGTGCGGGGTGCGCGGCAGCAGAGATGCCACTCATACACAGTGGAGAGAATTTTCGCTAGAACCCAGCGTTTTAAAAGACGTTCCTCTGTCGAACTATAAAAACATGGAACGACCTGCCCGCTCACGTTTTTCCCTCATCTTACAATCCCGGGTTCTTGAAGAGGAACGTGAAGACGCACATCACAGGGCAGCCAACTTGAGGGCCACTGTCTAAAGTCTTAAGGACTGTGACACTGGCCCCCAATCGCTAGATGCACCACGGCTTACCATCAGGTTGGTGGCGACGTCAATTTGGCGAGCTAAATAAAAAAAAAATCTTAATTAAGGTGAGGCGGTTCTACGCGCCGCATCAGAGATATTTGCCTGCGTCGGAAAATGTTTTCACCTTTGAAATGACACCGCGAGGTACTTACTCGTCACGCTAGGTGCTATGCAGAGATGTGCTGTCCAATACGATTGATGGTCCTGATGTGATGTAAAAGCCCCACGAACACTTTTACACACATTTACCCGGTGTTTTCTCGTGGTACCACTAGTGTGACAAAATAGTGGGACCACGAGAAGTTTCGAGAGTTTTCTGTTCTACTAAGTATGTCCTGTTTTCAAAACAAATGACGATCGACAAAACAAATGAAGATCTTTAAACAAAGAATGACAAAACAAATCAAGATCAGTGGAACATGTGAAGATCAGAGAAAAAAAATTAAGAATTACAAAAATTTATATCAATAAAATAATGAACACCGACTTTTTTAGTTATTTAATATTAAATTTTAAAATTTAATTTAATGTTATACCTATCTAAAAGGAGTATATAAGCAGGTAACATCAGGTGTAACACTAAGATGATCAGTGTTACTCACCAACTAGCGCGAGGTAGCTATGCAGAGAACTCTATCCCAGGGCGCCTTATTTCTAAGTTTCCAGTCTGTGTGCAAGGGTAGGCTAGGGCTCTCACGAAAACAGACAATAGGGTGTACACACATATATTTACTAAGTACACAGAGATACACAGAGACACACAGAGAGCTTATTCACTGATAGACACAAATATCACAGGTACACAGAAGTAAAGTCAGGGCTCAGGTATTAATACTACTAGGCTACACATAAGTAGTGGATTTACTGGCCTGCAGAGTGAGCTGAGTGAGAGTGACTGCCTGTTGTTACTGCCAGGTGATGACGGCAGATACCTCTCACATGAGAAGCTCGTGTAGTCCGCACTTCCACGTTGTCGTACCACGTGCAGCCCACTAACTTATAGGTGCGGCACCAAATATCTCATCCGGCAACTAGCCCCGTAGTAAAAAACCCTGTCATGAAAGAAACGACAAATTAAGATCTTGGCTGCGCGACAGACGACAATCGACCCGCTTTGCAAAAGAAGAAGTGACTCACCAGTTTTCTGGGTAAAATGTAGCAAGATGCAATGCAGCAACCCAATCACAGCCCGTTAGGCCACGCGAGGTAACAAATAATCGCGCTTGAGCGAAAAACTGATTCGCGGCACAGTCTCAGAGCAAAAGCCAAAGGACCTCCAACTACCCCAAAGCAGGTCTCGGTCAAAAAGTCCTGTCTTTCACGAAAAATCTTAACAAAACCCGTTCCTTTAAATGCGAAACGCTTCGTCACCGAACTTATGACATCCTGTCAATCTGACAGCAGAAATGTCACCACTGACAACCGATTAAAAAAAGATAACTCGATAAGGCTGCTTTCACATCCTAAATACTGCATCTATAGAAAATAAATGCTACAACCACCCCCCCCTTTAATAGTATTTCCTGCGGATATGACACGCTGGAAATACACAATAAAGAAAACAGAAAAGTACTGACTAATAAACAAAGACAACCAGCTAGGTCCTTCAAACACCAGCTGACTACGACCATTACAATACCAAAGAAAGATCCTCCTATGTACCTAACTAGACACTGACTCGTGTACCGGTTAGGCTAAGTAACTAGAGTCTAATGCCCTTCATAGAAAACGAATGCTCCCTTTACTCACTGCCGATACCCTAACACTACCCAAGCTCTCAGGATAATGTAGAGTACTAAGAAGCGAATGAGAGAAAAACGCTCGGTGCGGTGCATAGAAGAAACTACAACGTGACAATTTAAAGTCACGTACACATATAGAAATACAAACAAAAGATTAAAATAGTCTTACATAATGATCACATAGCACTGGTTTAATAAACTAGAGAAACAGTGCTATGTAGTTACGTTAGGTATTGGAGACTCTCCTCCTGATACTTCAGGATGTCCTTGATATGGTACTCCCCAAGATCCTTACCGTCCAGATCTGACAGCCTATATACTAAAGGGGATCGTTTAGCAGTCACCACACATTTAAGGAACTTAGGAGCTAGCTTAGCAGTAAAATTCTTGGCCTTGTTGGACAGGTAGAACGTGCGTTTGTAAACTATCTGTCCCACTTTCAGCTCTACATGCCTTTTTCTGAGGTTGTAATACTTTTCATTACGCTGGTGGGCAACGTTCAAATGTTTCCTCACCTGGTCGTAAATGCGTTGTATTTCTCTCAGCTTGACACCTAAGGCTGATGGATCGTCTACAGAGACTGAAGTAGGATGGCACGCGATATCTGTCTGCCTGTACAGCACTCCATCCCCAATAAATTCCCTACCATGTACCAAAAAGTAAGGGGTGAAACGAGTTGCTTCGTTAACTGCAGTGTTTAAAGCACACTGTATCTCAACCAAGAACTGATCCCAAGACTTGTGTTGTGACTTCACATAGCATGAGATCGCTTGAACCACATTGCGAATAGCTCGTTCCGCCTGATTAGTTTGGGCATGATACCTAGGGTTATAATATATATTAGGTACATTGTATTTAGCCAACAGATCCTTAAATGGCTTACTCACAAACTGAGGGCCATTATCCATGTAAATAGTCTTGCAGACTCCGTGCACGAGAAACACACTCTTCTCTATGAACCTCGCGACTACAGCGCCTGTGGCAACCCGAACAGGGCACAACATGACGTATTTGCTAAAGTAGTCGGAGACCACGATCAGGTGTACGTTTCTATTGCTCGAAGTGGGAAAGGGACCAAGCAGATCGACAGAGATAGCTTCGAATGGCTTCGAAACCCGCTTCGGGCTACCCATTAGGCCGGGACGAGACGTATTTACGGGTTTGTACTGCTTGCATGTTTCGCAATTCCCAACATATTCTTTGACGTCCTCGTACATCTTGGGCCAGTAATAATTTAGGGCTAACCTTTTATGCGTCTTCCAAACGCCACCATGGGCACTAAGTGTGTCATCGTGGTACTTAGAGAGCAGGGGCAAGCGATCCTCCTGAGGTACCACCAGCTTCCAGTCAAAGTCTGAAGTCAAAGAATATTTATTTTTAGTTAACCTATATAGAAGGTTGTCACGAATGTCATAATTTGGTGACTTCCTAGGGTTCTTCCGAACACTATTCATGGTGTGGTCATACCACGGGTCTTTAGTGGGTACTGCATCGAGGGAATAAATTTTGATACGAGACAGAGCATCAGGTACAACGTGGTCTTTACCTTTTCGATGCTCTATGTCAAAATCGAATTGACTGAGCCTCATGCTCCAACGTGCTAGACGACCCGTGGGATTTTTTAGCTTATGGAACCACAGAAGAGATGAATGATCCGTAACGACCGTACATTTTTGGCCT
Source organism: Miltochrista miniata (assembly GCA_933228765.1). Taxonomy (NCBI): domain Eukaryota; kingdom Metazoa; phylum Arthropoda; class Insecta; order Lepidoptera; family Erebidae; genus Miltochrista; species Miltochrista miniata. Next base: position 9,902,324 of record OW121774.1, on the reverse strand, counting down.
TCGACGTACTGTCGAAATTGTTCCAAAGCGAAAATCACGGCCAGAAGTTCTCGCTCAGTTGTGCTGTAGTTCACCTCGTTCTTGTTGAGAGAACGGCTACAGTAGGCGATAGGGTGCTCAACACCATCGTGAGTTTGTGTCAGTACAGCAGCAACTGAGTAAGCTGACGCGTCACTAAGAATGCGGAAGGGCATCTCAAAGTTAGGCATTTTTAATATAGGGGCAGAAACCAAGGCTGACTTTAGCAGGTTAAAGGACTGTTCAGCCTCAGGGGTCCATTCGAACTTAAGGTTCGTAGAAGTGAGTTTGCACAGAGGTTTACTAATCTTCGAGAAGTTGTTAACAAAGCGACGATACCAGCCGGCCATTCCCAGAAATTTCTTAACCTCCTTAGGGTTAGAAGGGGTGGGATAGTTGAGGATAACCTCAACTTTACCCGGGTCTGTCCGTAAGCCATGTTTGTCCACATAATACCCCAGGTATTTGAGTTCACTCCGACAAAAGTGGGATTTTTTCATATTAATAGTTAGGCCAGCATCCTTGAGTTGCTGATAGACTCTATGTAAGAGCTCTACATGCTCCTCAAAGGTGCTGGACACACAGACTATGTCATCCTGAAACGCAAATACCTTGTTGTCGAACTCGGGACCAAACAGACGGTCCATGAGGCGTTGCATCGTGGCACTGGCACCGACAAGACCGAAGCACATGGAATTGTAATGGAACAATCCTCTCCGGGGAACCGTAAAAGCAGTCTTCTCAGCAGACTGGAGTGAGTCGAATGGAATCTGCCAGTAGGCCGCACTCAGATCTACAGAGGTTAAATACTTAGCATTATTAAGATGGTCTAAGATTTGATTGATATAGGGTAAGGGGTAGGCGTCACTCTTAGACACAGAGTTCAGCTTGCGAGAGTCCAAGCACAATCTGAGGTCGCCGTTCGCCTTCTCCACCATGACCACTGGAGAGTTCCAGGCGGACTGAGACGGGGACACTACTCCCATCTCCAGCATTCGGTCCAGCTCGGCTTCCAGGGCCTTCTGCTTAAGGGGAGAGAGCGGATAATAACGCTGCTTGATCGGCTTGCTGTCACCAGTGTCAATGACATGGTGCACAAGTGAGGTCCGACCTAAACCCACCTTATCAGTGTTCAACGAGTCGAACTTTTCAATGACCTCGTTGATTACACACCTTTGTTTAGTTGTCAGGTTGTCGTAATCCTCGAGGCCACCGTTAAGGGACACAGACTCTATAGGATTATTATCACTAAAGCTATCAAGACTAATATTTTGTAAAATTAACTTATCACTTAACTTAAATTGTTGCCAGAAATCCACTCCAAATATCATGGAGGTGGTTATACCTGGGACAACATAGAACTTGACAACTCGGATAACCGAATTGTACTCAATTGGCAAAGAGATACAACCCAGACATTGCAAGTGAGTGCTGTCTGCAGTTGTAATACGAAAAGTAGGATTGATACTCACAAGATCAAAACCCAGTTCCAAGAAGATGCGGTGCGCTCCCTTACCTAGTATAGAGCAGGAGGCACCGGAATCTAGAAGGCCTAAGACATTTAAATTTAAAACCTTAACAACTAGATACGGTCTAATGTCACTATCCCGTTTAGGAAACAGGACCTTATCAGAAATAGACTCAGATACAGAGTGATGCACAGAGTTCCTAATAAGGCCCTGGCCTACGCGTTTTTTGACTTGCTAGTACAGTGTGAGCAGTCTGGGGTCTCGACTCCTTTGAGACCACACCGGAAACACACCAGCTCCCTTGACTGTGTGCAGCTGTATGCAGTGTGACCGCCCCCGCCGCAACGAAAGCATTTGCGATCGTGGGGGGTAACCGGCGTCTCCACTGCAGACACCTGCTTAGCCCCTCATCTGTGTAGGGCGTCAGCGCGCGGTAGCTCGCATCTGTGTAACCTACTGCGGGGGGGGGAGCGCGGCGTCGACTGATGTTCTAAAAATGGCGATTTCTCATAACTTTTCTATGGCAGCCATATAAAATACTTACCTCACTGGAATCGTTATGAAACAAGCTAATGATAAAATGATAGATAAGACCAGTTCTGCCTTGTAATGTATTACTAATTTCTATTAGAAAAAAGAATTTGTAATTTTTCACCAGTTTTCTCTACAAAAATTGTAAAAAAAAAAAAAATAATGTACAATTCCAATTTTTTTTTTTTTTAGTATTTTAAATACATCGTATTTCACAATGTTCAACAGACACAATACAACTCGTAGTACATTTTTTTTTATTTACAAGCTTTTCAAAATACGACTCATTTCGGCGACCCGACCGCCGACCGCCAAAAAAAGGTTAAGTTCATGCCATGATTCTGAGAAAACTGTGCTTCAAGTGGCTTACATTCTTTTTTTATTCGTAAGTATGGTCCTTAAATTTTTTTTACACAGAGTTTTGTTTGACAAACGTGTTTAGTTTATTAGAAATTGAACAATGAACCGAGCACTTAAAAAGAGGCCCAAAAGGGTGGTCGTAACTTTGTTTTTTTTTTTTGAATTTTTTTTGTGTATTTTTTTTCATAAAAATTTACAATCTTCAGCTACATGACTTTTCCTAATCGATTAACATAAAAAAAAGGTGTGCTGGCATACAAATATATTTCAGAAATGAATTATTTGAAATTTGAAAGTTTTGCAAAAAATGATCGAAAATTTCGACCAAATTTTACACAAAATTATTGAAATAGATTTTACATTCAATGCTTGAAAACAATAAAAGAATACATAAAAATACATAAAATAACGATAGATTGTCATCATTACAGTATTTATTCTTTGTATTTCATCCAAATGTATGGGCTTGGCGCCGCGCCGCCGTGACGCCGACGGCGCGTAAAAATACAATGAATGTTCGTTGAAAATACCAAAATCTTTATGAAATACACAATCTACGAATAAAAACTCTAACCTAGTCATGATTTTGTTAAGTTTTGAAAGTAAAAAACACCAAACACAAATGTAATTACACGCAACACAGTACCGGTCGTCGTCACTTAGCCGCGCGGAATGGTGCGCGATGGAGGGCACTTTTTAAACGAGAATCATGAGGTGCAGCTGTGACAGACAGACATACAATGTACTACATACTTGTCCCGTTTCTGTCTAAGAACACTCCATAAAAATTTGAACAGGATAGAGATAGTACTTTTTGCGCTACAAGACCGCAAACTGTCTGACGGCAAGGTATCGCTAGGAGATACTTACACAGATGCGAGACATAGCAAGGAATAGAGAATCATGAGGTGCAGCTGTGACAGACAGACATACAATGTACTACATACTTGTCCCGTTTCTGTCTAAGAACACTCCATAAAAATTTGAACAGGATAGAGATAGTACTTTTTGCGCTACAAGACCGCAAACTGTCTGACGGCAAGGTATCTCTAGGAGATACTTACACAGATGCGAGACATAGCAAGGAATAGAGAATCATGAGGTGCAGCTGTGACAGACAGACATACAATGTACTACATACTTGTCCCGTTTCTGTCTAAGAACACTCCATAAAAATTTGAGCAGGATCGGGATAGTACTTTTTGCGCTACAAGACCGCAAACTAACCGGAAACAAAAGTATCGCTAGGCGATACTTACACAGATGCGAGACATTGCAAAAAATATCAAATGCGATATGTCAACAGTGGAAAGGTTAGCGGGCTTTTGTACACCTTTGTTCTTAAGCTGGTGTAAGTCAGATGTAATCTCAAACTTGTCAAGAGCAGGCTCATGGAAAGCGTCTGCCCTAGTACGCGCAAGCTACAAGCGCTTACCCAAACGTCTCAAGTCATCTACAGAGTTGACATCATGCAAGGCCAGTTCCTTCATGTAGTCAGGTCTAATGTTGTGCATGAGAATGTCCAGCTGTTCCTCACTGGGCATCTTACATGACAACCTTGAGAACATGGCTTGCATTGTACATATATAGTTAACCAAGGACTCAGAGCGGGCTTGTGTACGCTGTCTTATCTCGTTCCTGAGGCGGTAATCATAATCAGGAATATCGAAGGTATCTCTAAGCTCACTAATAAGATCCTCATATGAGATGAAGTTAGCTTTGTTTGTACGGAACCAAGACAAAGCCGGTCCATCCAACAGGTCGGAGAAAGCCATAAGGAGTCTAGGCTTAGTAACCTCCCGAGCACATCTAAGTTCCTCTAATCTCTCTAAAAACACACGTACACAAGTAGAACCATCATATTTTAAGTTAAATGAACATAAGTTAAGGGGACGTTCTTTATACACTATGTTACATGTAGAACTATTCCTACTTGAACTAGCTCGCACCGAGCGGTCCTCTCTCACTACTGGTGAAGTATATTCCACCTGGTCACGACCCGAAGGATCATCACCATCATCATCCGAACCTTCGGATTCAGAATCACTACTGGGTTCAGCCCTAGCGATGATCTTCACTAGCCTACCACGAATATCCACCAGGTCGGGGCAATCCAGACCACAACGAGCTAACCTACTCAATAAGTAGTTGGCTCTGATGGACACCCTAAGACGACTACCTTTATTAATGAAAATGTCACCTGACTGAATAGCCTCCTCCAGCTCGGAGACTCTTGGAAGGCAGATCGAGAGCTCAGCCGGTGCATCAGCGGGTACCGGAGCACTCGCTTTGATGCTACCTCGACGGACGAGTCGGTGTGCCGTTCTTAGCTCACTCCGAAGGCCAGACACTGTCGTTTCCGGTTCCACTGAAATACCCATGTGGGACAGCTCGTTAGCAAGTTCATCCTTTCTTAAATAATTAATATATTTTTTCATCTGTGCCATTATGTAAAAATTTACTTACAACAATTATAAATATAAAATGGCACAGATAGGGATCAATTACAAAGTAAAAATGTAAATTGAGTTACAACAAAGTGTACTAAGTTAGGTAATTATGTTTCAAATTGACTTTTAGAATTTAACAAAGATTAAGGGTATACTAAGAGAGAAAAGTTTCTAAATTTTCTGATAACACAGTTCAGGTTAATAATTAAAATTACAAGGTATCAACATACCTTCAAAAAAAAATTTATAATTACACAGAGTGAAATTCACTAAGTTAACACAGAGGTGAAGCTATAGAATAATATATGTAATATATTAATCTATGCTAATATAATATTACAATAAATATATGTGTGCACCATAAAAAGGAACATAACAAAGAAAAGAAACACAATAAGAAAAGAAGTGGGTATGCCAAATAAAATCAAAAAGTTTTTCCAAAATCACAGCTATTTTAAATTTTTGAATTTAGAATTTTGTGTCTTTTCCAGCCAAAGATGTAGGAAGCTGGAAGAAGACGAAAGGGAAAGTTTTGTGCTTAGCTGCTAGCACCACCAATTAACGTCCTGGAGCGTCTCGGACGATTCCAGAATGGTTTCGCCAGAGATAACCACCTATGCACACACACCAGACTGAGACTACCGCAGAGTAGACCCAGAGATTTGCCACTACGTTGGGAGCCAATTTGTAACACTAAGATGATCAGTGTTACTCACCAACTAGCGCGAGGTAGCTATGCAGAGAACTCTATCCCAGGGCGCCTTATTTCTAAGTTTCCAGTCTGTGTGCAAGGGTAGGCTAGGGCTCTCACGAAAACAGACAATAGGGTGTACACACATATATTTACTAAGTACACAGAGATACACAGAGACACACAGAGAGCTTATTCACTGATAGACACAAATATCACAGGTACACAGAAGTAAAGTCAGGGCTCAGGTATTAATACTACTAGGCTACACATAAGTAGTGGATTTACTGGCCTGCAGAGTGAGCTGAGTGAGAGTGACTGCCTGTTGTTACTGCCAGGTGATGACGGCAGATACCTCTCACATGAGAAGCTCGTGTAGTCCGCACTTCCACGTTGTCGTACCACGTGCAGCCCACTAACTTATAGGTGCGGCACCAAATATCTCATCCGGCAACTAGCCCCGTAGTAAAAAACCCTGTCATGAAAGAAACGACAAATTAAGATCTTGGCTGCGCGACAGACGACAATCGACCCGCTTTGCAAAAGAAGAAGTGACTCACCAGTTTTCTGGGTAAAATGTAGCAAGATGCAATGCAGCAACCCAATCACAGCCCGTTAGGCCACGCGAGGTAACAAATAATCGCGCTTGAGCGAAAAACTGATTCGCGGCACAGTCTCAGAGCAAAAGCCAAAGGACCTCCAACTACCCCAAAGCAGGTCTCGGTCAAAAAGTCCTGTCTTTCACGAAAAATCTTAACAAAACCCGTTCCTTTAAATGCGAAACGCTTCGTCACCGAACTTATGACATCCTGTCAATCTGACAGCAGAAATGTCACCACTGACAACCGATTAAAAAAAGATAACTCGATAAGGCTGCTTTCACATCCTAAATACTGCATCTATAGAAAATAAATGCTACACAGGACCAAACAGTTGACATCCGATATCGTGGTGAGACCACGACACGAGAAACAGTTCTCCCTCGTGGTCCCACTAGTGGTTCAAAATAGTGGGACCACGCAAAACACCGACATGTATTCGATATCCACCTCGCGATTCTCACGAAAGTGTGAAACGGCATTATGCCGGCTAAATTAGCGTGTAAAGCGACCTTAATGAATCCAGTTTTTGGTTCATTCACCAATGATCTCAGTTTATAGCCAGGCCAAATTAAAAAAGAAAAAACGCAAACGCACCGGATCGCAAAGCAGTGGGCGCTCGCCCTTACTCCCACGGAGATCATGGCTCGCACCATGGTCTCGAGCGATGATTGGCACCCTTATAAAATACTTTGTTGTCCGTCTCTTTGGTCGTGACAGACCGAAGGGATGGTCGGACAGTTATAAATAACTAGCGGTACCCTGCCACGCTTCGCTGTGACTTTTTTATGGTGGTTTTATGTGCCTATGAGAAATGAGTAACAAACTAAATGATGGGTACATTTTAAAAAAAAATGTGTGCGTGAACTATTGTACACACGTAAGAAGTGAAACTTCTTCATGACCTTATTTTTGGGAAGAAATATTATAGGAGTTAGTAGTAGTCCAAAAGTTCAAAAGTTCAAAAGTCCAAAGTCAAAAAGTCAAAAGGTCCAAAAGTCCAATAGACCAAAAGTCCAATAGTCCAAAAGTCCAAAAGTCCAAAAGTCCAAAAGTCCAAAAGTCCAAAAGTCCAAAAGTCCAAAAGTCCAAATCTACAAAGTCTAAAATTCTAAAAGTCAAAAACTCCAAAACTCCAAAACTCCAAAACTCCAAAACTCCAAAACTCCAAAACTCCAAAACTCCAAAACTCCGAAACTCCGAAACTCCGAAACTCCAAAACTCCAAAACTCCAAAACTCCAAAACTCCAAAACTCCAAAACTCCAAAACTCCAAAACTCCAAAACTCCAAAACTCCAAAACTCCAAAACTCCAAAACTCCAAAACTCCAAAACTCCAAAACTCCAAAACTCCAAAACTCCAAAACTCCAAAACTCCAAAACTCCAAAACTCCAAAACGCCAAAACTCCAAAACTCCAAAACTCCAAAACTCCAAAACTCTAAAACTCTAAAACTCTAAAACTCCAAAACTCCAAAACTACAAAACTCCAAAACTCCAAAACTCTAAAACTACAAATGTCTAAAACTCTAAATGTCTAAAACTTTAAAACTCCAACTCCAAAAGTCCAAAATGTCAAACGCCCAAAACTCGAAAAGTCCAAAAGTACAAAAGTCCAAAAGTCCAAAAGTCCAATAGTCCAAAAGTCCAAAAGTCCAAAGTCCAAAAGTCTAAAGTTCAAAACTCCAAAATTCCGAATGTCCAAAAACTTCAAAAATAACATGCAAAACATATCTGACCTCTTTATTAGGTAAGTACTCTCTTTTATTATTCTGAATGCAAGGAGGCCGCAATCAAACTTCTCTTAAAAAACATCAATCTGGTAGGTACCGTCTAAATAGGTTGTTTATAATATTTAGTTCTGAAGCTGGCAGAATATAATTTAAAAAAAAAACGACCAACGCCATCTATTGGTATAATCACTTTTTAAAGCTATTTTATTCTTATTGCTGTTATGATAAAAGTGTATAAAGTAGCCTAAAACCATCTCTGAATCCTAGTGTATATCGTGTCCAATTTTGAGCTCAATCGATTCAGTAAATTTTGAGTTTTTAATAGATACACAAACGCACACAATATTTTTATATATATAGAAGAAGAAGATAAATAAATATTCACGGACATCTCACACAACGCTATATATCTGTCTGACCCCAAAGTAAGCTAGGAATAACCTGATGGAGGATAACGGATATTAATGCTTATATACTTTTAAATACATACATAATATACATAGAAAGAAACTACCAGGCTCTTGAGACAAACATTTATGGGTCACACAAATATTTGTTTCCGGTGGGAATCGAACCCACGACCTCCAGCGCCGCAGGCGGTATCATTACCGACTGCGCCACAGAGGCAGTTCAATAGGCAATAATGTCACCTACCTTAAAATATCTACGACACGCTAGGTTTGTACAGAGCTTGAATGTCTATATGACCAATAAGGCTAAGCAAATGTTCCCTCAAAACACCCTCCAAGTATAATGACAGCTGTGGCGGGAGTGGCGGGGGTGGGGAAGCTTGCTCAGTGGGAGGCAGGGAGTTGCCTATTTGTATGTCTGTCTTTGTTACAGGTAAAAGAAATAAGAACCCCACAACTGTTCCACGGACCCATAACGAACTATCAAGAAGATATAGCCGCATTGATCCTGAAGACGCCATTTATATATATGACATACATTAGACCTGTCTGTATATATTACGATGCGGATTTCGAAAAGATTCAGTTGCGAGAAAATAAGTCAGGGAAGGTGAGTTGATACTAATACTAGTACTTCTGCGAAGAGTAGACCTCGCGAGCTACCAGAAACTAAGCCTAAAAATTCTGTGAGGCACCTGTTCCGCATATCTGTATAGGACCCGGTACGTACAGGACTTGATAATTTACATCCACACGTGATTCAGACTTTTGAGAACGCAGTCCCTTATAGTAATTATAAGATTACAAATACCTTCTAATAATTGAACAGTTCACAAACATACTACTTAGGCAACTACGGGAGTAAACGCAACGCGACGGGAGTAAACGCAACGCGACGGGAGTAAATGCTAAGGGAACGGGTGATATACTCTCTTTTTATGTGACGCAAACGAAGTTGCGCGGGTCAGCTAGTATTACATATGAACAGGATTATTGCTTCTACATTTGGGATCAGATGGCGTTGTGTGAGGGTCTTCATGAATATTTATTTATTTATTTTTACATTTACTGCTAGATTCGTAAGAGAATGGCCTGTATAAAAAACATTGTTGTGTCTGTAAAGTCGGTTTACTGACGATAGTTGAACGTGACAACGCAGTCACGTCAAAAACTATCCATACTAATATTATAAAGCTGAAGAGTTTGTTTGTTTGTTTGTTTGAACGCTCGGATCTCAGAAATTACTGGTTGGATTTCAAAAATTCTTTTACAGTTTGATGGTCCATTTATCGAGGATGGCTATAGGCTATATAACATCGCGCTAAGACGAATAGGAGCGGAGCAGCAATCAAGAATGTTTTGAAAACGGGGAATATTTTTTACCGTCTGAAAGCTTCCGAGGCGTACGCTGCGTAAATGGTTGCAGTCAGGTAACAGTTGTGTATTACAAAATTGTTTCTCTTAAAAAGTTCTAAAAAAAGTCCGCGACAGCATATGTCTATCTTATAAAGTTCGCTCACAATAACCTAATTTTTCCATCTCTTAAGGTTCGCTCACGCACGATATAATGAAACTGAAGAGTTTGTTTGTGCTAGGATCTCAGAAACTACTGGTTGCATTTCAAAAATCATTGTACAGTTTATTAGTCCATTTATTGAGGCTGGCTAATGGCAGTATAACATCACGCTGAGACGACTAGGAGCGGAGCAGCCATGAATAATGTTTCGAGAACGGGGATTATTTCTTTCTTTTGAGAGCTTCCATTGCTAACGCTGCATAAATAGTTAAAGTTACGTAAAAATTGTGTACTCCAAAATTGTTTCTCTTAAAAAGAATAACCCTCTTATTAAGTTTTAAAGTATGAGCGACGTGACGGGAGTAAACTTGGTCTGCAGTGGCAGCCAGTCAACTAAACGATAAAAACCAGCCAAGTGCGAGTCGGACTCTCATACGATGAGTTCCATACCGAAAAACGGATGGGTGGAAATAAAAGCGACGGGAAACATTATATCACTTTAACATCTCTTTCCTTCTCACTCTCATGTGACGCAAACGAAGATAAGCGGTTCAGCTCTAATGAATACAAGCGACGCGACGCGACGAGAATAAGCGCGACAGGGGTAAATGCAACGGGAAACATTATAATACTCGAAATATTAACTCACTCTCATGTGACGCAAACGAAGTTGCGCGGGTCAGCTAGTTGTAAATTTTATTAACCAAGAATGGTTAATAAAATTTTAATATCGTGAGTTAGAACGTAGTACATTTAATTTGGAATAAAACATCAATTGATTATAGCGCCATCTGTTGAAAACATTTGTACTAAAATAATTAGAACTTTGTACTAAAAAAGAGGTTACGCGAAGTAACGCCGCATACGTCATATTTTTTCGTGCGTGCAGCCGGCTCCATCGAATCATAAGTAGGGATGCAAACGATATATCGATATTTTTGAAATATCGATATATCGGTTATAAATATCGATATTCTGGTATCGATATCGGAATCAAAAATATCGACGATATATCGTTCTTCATGAGCGAAATATCGATATTTTAATTTCCATATTGAAACCCAAAATTTCGACGATTTATTCTTGAGCGTGAGATGATTTCATTATGAGCTAAGTACCTATTATTATAATATTATAATTAATTGAATATTTAAAAAAAAAGATTTGGGTATTTATCTTGATATGCCAAGACACTTAGGTTTTGATAAATGAAACTGAGTTAAGATGAAATTAATTTCATGTGTTATTTACAAGTGTATTGTGAGGTAAATTTGGAAAGGCCTACATCCAGATTTGATTGCTAGATTGTTTTATTTAAACTATCTAATTAGAATTACCAAAACTATTAAAATGTTAAAATATAAACTTAACACTAGGCTGTATGGCTGCCACTGCCACGGTGGCGGGGTGATTGTGCATGCGACTGCCACGCTGAGGTATTTGGCCGATTGTTTTACTTGGGTTCGATTCCCGGGTAAGACAATCGGCCAAATACATTTTTCTTTCAAAGTTTGAGTGTTTTCTGTCGAACGATACTGCACACAACGTTTTTATTAATTCTTGTCTGTTGGTTGGTCCTTATGCCTGTTTGTTCGCTATGGACGCAAATACTACTGAACGGAATCTTGTTAAGCTTAAATCTGAGCTATGTTCCATGGCAATCGGTTGAAAAAAAGCGGAGTTATGAACAAAAGTAGATTAATCAAGGTTATTTCCGTGCAATCATTATTCTTTAAAAAAAAAAAAGAAGAGTAGCAAAAAATCAATATATCGTTCATCAATATCGATATATCGTTTATAAACATCGATATTTTCAATATCGATACTTTATTTTGAAAAATATCGATATTCCAATATCGATATTTTTTATGAACGATATTGCATCCCTAATCATAAGACGTTGTCAAGTCAAAAACCTGGCAATAGGTACTCGTTTTGAATGCTCCAAATCTCCAGTCTTCGTGAATTCCATGCGTAGTTATTTTTTTTGTTATACGCGTAGCTCTTAAAAGGTGTGACTTTGAAACAGCATATTTTTCAGGTAAATTTGGAGAAGTGCAACGGCACTTGCCTATGACCAACTTGAAGTCCTGCCCACACACATGTTTCCCTCATCTTCCAATCCCGGGTTCTTCAAGAGGAGCGTAAAGAGGCACATCACAGGGCCGCCAACTTGAGGACCACTGTCAGAAGTCTAAGGGCACCTTCAAATTAAAGGTGCGTGGACTAGTTTTCATACAATTTTTAGAAGCGCAGTTGTGGCGCGTCAGTGGCGCTGCAACGGCGGTTCTAAATATTGTATGAAAACTGGTGGTGGCGCGTCTGGCGCGCCACTGTGGCACCACTGCGGCGCTTCCTCGCGCCTCTAATTTGAAGGCACCCTTACGGACTGTGAGAGTGGCCCCCAATCGCTAGATACACCACGGCTTTCCATTAGGCTGACGACGTTAATTTGGCGAGCTTAATAAAAAAAAAATTGCGTGTACTTAGTGTACACACGTAAGAAGTGAAACTTCTACATAAACTTAATTTTCACCTCACCTTAAATTAAGTCAAAAAGTACAAAAGTCCAAAAGTCCAAAAGTCCAAAAGTTCAAAAGTCCAAAAGTCCAAAAGTCCAAAAGTCCAAAGTCCAAAGTCCAAAAGTCCAAAAGGCCATAAGTCCGAAAGTCCCAAAGTCCCAAAGTCCCAAGGTCTCAAGGTCCCAAAGTCCCAAAGTCCCAAAGTCCCAAAGTCCCAAAGTCCCAAAGTCCCAAAGTCCCAAAGTCCCAAAGTCCCAAAGTCCCAAAGGCCAAAAGTCCAAAAGTCCCAAAGTCCCAAAGTCCCAAAGTCCCAAAGTCCCAAAGTCCCAAACTCCCAAAGTCCCAAAGTCCCAAAGTCCCAAAGTCCCAAAGTCCCAAAGTCCCAAAGTCCCAAAGTCCCAAAGTCCCAAAGTCCCAAAGTCCCAAAGTCCCAAAGTCCCAAAGTCCCAAAGTCCCAAAGTCCCAAAGTCCCAAAGTCCCAAAGTCCCAAAGTCCCAAAGTTCCAAAGTCCCAAAGTTCCAAAGTCCCAAAGTACCAAGGTCCCATCTAAAAGTCCCAAAGTCCCAAAGTCCCAAAGTCCCAAAGTCCCAAAGTCCCAAAGTCCCAAAGTCCCAAAGTCCCAAAGTCCCAAAGTCCCAAAGTCCCAAAGTCCCAGAGTCCTAAAGTCCCAAAGTCCCAAAGTCCCAAAGTCCCAAAGTCCCAAAGTCCCAAAGTCCCAAAGTCCCAAAGTCCCAAAGTCCCAGAGTCCCAGAGTCCCAAAGTCCCAAAGTCCCAAAGTCCCAAAGTCCCAAAGTCCCAAAGTCCCAAACTCCCAAAGTCCCAAAGTTCCAAAGTCCCAAAGTTCCAAAGTCCCAAAGTTCCAAAGTCCCAAAGTCCCAAAGACCCAAAGTACCAAGGTCCCATCTAAAAGTCCCAAAGTCCCAAAGTCCCAAAGTCCCAAAGTCCCAAAGTCTAAAAGTCTAAAAGTCCAAAACTCCAAAAGTCCAAAAGTCCCAAAGACCCAAAGTACCAAGGTCCCATCCAAAAGTCCAAAAGCCCAAAAGTCCAAAAGTCCCAAAGTCCCAAAGTTCCAAAGTCCCAAAGACCCAAAGTACCAAGATCCCATCCAAAAGTCCAAAAGTCCCAAAGTCCCAAAGGCCAAAAGTCCAAAAGTCCCAAAGTCCCAAAGTCCCAAAGTCCCAAAGGCCAAAAGTCCAAAAGTCCCAAAGTCCCAAAGTCCCAAAGTCCCAAAGTCCCAAAGTCCCAAAGTCTAAAAGTCTAAAAGTCCAAAAGTCCAAAAGTCCAAAAGTCCAAAAGTCCAAAAGTCCAAAAGTCCAAAAGTTCAAAAGTCCAAAAGCCCAAAAGTCCAAAAACCCTTAAATGACATGCTATCCCTGGATAAAGTACTCTTAATTCGAATCCACCGTGGTGGGGAACAGAACAAAGATGGCGCGTAACCAAAAATCGTGACGGGACGTGACGTGACGCAAATTTTTTTCCAACGCCGATAAAGAAGTTTCACTTCAAAAAGAAAAGGCACTTCACGAGAGAACACATGATGTGTTTAACTACTCTCTGCTTGAATAAATTTCTTTCCTACCCCATAGGGTGCTCAATAATAGTCTAACTAAATAATATATTCACGGACATTTTCACACAACGCTAGCTGATCCCAAAGTAAGCTATTATAGGTATAACCTGCTAGTGTTATGGGTATGAGACCGCGGACACTTATAAGTATACTTTTAAATACATAGATATTTATCATACTTAGAAACATCCAGGCTCTCGAGACAAACATTTGTGGATCACACAAATTATTGTCTACGTTGGGAACCGAGCCCACGAACTCGTGATCGGCCGTCGCACATTTCAAAAGTAAAGTAAATTTATTCTAGGTAGCTGGATGGGGACTGACTTCTAGTAACGGAGTATCATCAGAGACGCTCCAAGTTCTGGAGATGCCTTTCATCCCTTCAGACAAGTGCATCGAGGCTCTTCCACTAAACTTCAGAGAGTACATCACAGGGGACAAATTCTGCGCAGGATTTACTACTGGTAGGTTTATTTATCTGGGCGCTGCTTCGTGCCGTGCAGTCTACATTGTGGGCTGTACGGCATGTGTGCGGGTGGGCGGCGGCCTGTCTCCCTGGTTTGACATCAACATTGGCGTCAGACAGGGTTGCGTGCTGTCGGCCTTGCTGTTTGTCCTGTACCTGGACGATTGTCTTAAGAGAGTAAGATCGATGAATGTTGGATTGCGAATGGGTGACTTACTTGTGAACTGTTTACTGTATGCAGATGATGCCGTGCTCATAGCCGAATCGCCATCAGACCTGCAGTCACTAGTCACAACGATGAAAGATGATTGTCTAATGAGAGGCTTACATTTGAACGCGACTAAAACGAAAGTGATGGTATTTGAAAGACAGAACGAATGCCAGGATTACTGTAAATGATGTAGTGCTGGAACAGGTGGATGAGTTTGACGGGACACCGCTGATGTAGAAAGGAGGGTTACTGCGGGAAATTGTGTGAATGGAGCGTTAGGCAAACTTTTGGGTATCAAATCCCTGAGTCAAAAGGCCCAGCTCGCAGTACACAGTGCGGTGCTGATACCTACGCTAACGTATGGAAGTGAGAGTTGGGTATAGCAGGAAACGCATGAAAGTAGATTATGAAAGAATGACAAAACAGATATACAACGCGAAAGTGGATGGACGTAGGAGTCGGTGAAGGCCACGACACACATACCACGACCAAATTAATCGTGTGTTAGTTGAAGGTGGAGTCAAGAGCCGAAGGAACCGACGTGCATGCATGAAAAGAAAATGAAAGTTGAAGAAGCAAGTGAGGTGTGTATGGGCCGTGCCGTGTGGCGCTCCTACCTACCCCGCAAGGGATTTGGCGTGAAGATAGTATAGTATATTATAGGTTTATTCATAACTCCTTATGGTCTAAGAGCCAGCGGCCCCCAGGCATTCGTTAAAGTATAAAAGCTGTAAGTTTCTCAATGTATGTCCCCAACACAGGTAAGAACGAACCCCGCCTATGAAACTTGAGTCGCGGTGGCTTTCGCAGGTATCAGGTAGTAAAGGTGTGTAAAATTGTGTGTTAAATTTGGTAAAGTATAAAACTCAGTTTTTACATATTTTACTTATAATAATCCTAAAAGTCACCTTGTCGAAAGCCAGACACTTTGTACGGTTGCAACCCTCTGCCAGACACCCTTAAAGTATATTTAATTATTACTATACTTACGGTATAGTATAAAAGCTGCAATTTATATATGTTATTTGGAGAACTATCAAATGATGTTTTCTCAATAGCCAGACAGTTTCAGTAGTTCCTTTATGTTGCCAGGCACATCAAAAGTCTAATGTAGGTGCGAGCGCGAGGGATATGTGTGTCTGAGGGTGCGAGTGAAATACCGCGTTCGGTCCACTGCAACGTTATACTGCGCATCAGCTATCATTTATTGTGTATAATGAGAACTATTTTCTAGATTTACTATGAAAATTCATTATGTACCATAACTAAGGATCAACGAATAAATGTTTAGAAAATTCTTTTATAAAATTTCTGTGTTTAGGAATCATTAAATTAACAATTAAATAATATATTTAAATAATTATTTTAATAATAGTTATTGGAATAATATAATTAATCTAATACAATAATTAATGGAAAAATATTTCAAAGATATTCTATGAATCGTGGTCGTCAATATCTTGAGTGTCCTCATCACCGCACCCAAAGACGCGAGATAGCACCCGAACCACCCCCTGGGCCATAGGTCCGTAGGGAGTCCTGGGACATCCTTCCGAGGGCTTACCCTGGGCTCCCAACCATAGGCTGCTGGACGTTACGTGAGGTTTATTAGTCGGTAAGAGTCCCTCATAACATCTGTGAGGACTTTCCCTCACGTTAAAAAAAAGAACCCTCATGGGATTGTTCGATGATTGTATTTTCCATCAAATTTGTGAGATCTTCGCTGTGTTGTAAACATTAATTTGATTTTAGACAAGCATACGGCCCACCAGAAGGTCCGGTGTTCACCGCAGCCTATGAACGTTTGCAACACCAGAGGCGCCACTCTTGCGCTGCCGACCCTGTAAAACCCCCTCACTGTAGGCGTTTGGGAAAACCGAGGCAGGGAGATCGTTCCACAAAGAAAGCCCCTATCGGATCTAACCGTGCTCGAACGCTCCGGACGTAGAGTGTGAGGATGGATTCCCTGTCTGTGATTTCTATTTTGTGCCAAATTTGACAATAACTTATTCCTTCTGCTATGTTATTATAATAACACTGTACTACGGAATGTAGTTGAATAAATCACAGATTTAAGAATAATTAGTACGCAAGCTTTAATACGTCAACCTCCCGTGACGAAACGGTCAAGTATCTGATACCTTTGTTTTTAAGAAGTGAGACGCGCCAAATTTTTCGACGCATACACGTACAAGTGTATAATGCCCGTCTGTCTTTTTATACGCTCCAAAATACCACTAAATATTTAAAAATATAATAAATATGGCCAAATGGAAGACAAAATTCTTAATTCAATAATGTAAAAAAACGATTTTCGCGAAAATGCAGATGTCCGTTTGCTCTTTGCTTCCGTCGATATATCCCTGGCGCTCGCATCTACATTAACTTTTGATGTGCCTGGCAACATATAGGAACTACTGAAACTGTCTGGCTATTGAGAAAACATCATTTGATAGTTCTCCAAATAACATATATAAATTGCAGCTTTTATACTATACCGTAAGTATAGTAATAATTAAATATACTTTAAGGGTGTCTGGCAGAGGGTTGCAACCGTACAAAGTGTCTGGCTTTCGACAAGGTGACTTTTAGGATTATTATAAGTAAAATATGTAAAAACTGAGTTTTATACTTTACCAAATTTAACACACAATTTTACACACCTTTACTACCTGATACCTGCGAAAGCCACCGCGACTCAAGTTTCATAGGCGGGGTTCGTTCTTACCTGTGTTGGGGACATACATTGAGAAACTTACAGCTTTTATACTTTAACAAATGCCTGGGGGCCGCTGGCTCTTGCTCTATTATGGAAGAACGAGGGTTTTTATTACGTCTGAAAATCTTGACAAATGGCATCAGGCGTTACATTACGGAAATCCATCTTAGAACGATAATAAAGGAGGGGAGGGGGAGGAATTGTAAGGGAGAAGTGACGAACTGACCTCCTCAGGAAATATTACAATTAGTTGTGGTTACTCTTAACTGTTGTACGTTATGATTTACGGTTTATCTCCCTTCCATACCTACTTTATTATCGTGTGAAAATATTTATAAATGCTATGCATGCTGGCCTGCAATCATCTAAAACTCCACGGTACCCTACAACTGCCTATTACGGGGAGACCAGGGTAAGTCCTCGAAAGGATGTCACAGGATTCCCGGCAGACCTTGACTATCACCGCAGCCTCGTCTAGAGGTTCGAGAGCTATCCTGGGTCTTTAGGTGTACCCCGCTTCTCTTCAAACTCTTACTTCACGTGACCATCTTGGGTCTGCTTCTGTAAGGATGACGAGCGGCCCCAGATCGCGACGAATGTAAGAATGTCCCAAAATGTTATCTACATATTTTACACTTTTCAGGTAAAGCTCTATGCAGAGGGGACAGTGGAGGGGGACTCTCCTTCCCCGATAGGGGGCAGGGCATAGATAGGTACTACCTTAGAGGCATCGTCTCCACCGCCCCTACACACGATGAAAAAGAGTGCAATGATTTCGCTTATACAGCATTTACTAGGATCACAAAACATCAGGATTTTATTGAGGAGTAAGTATGAGAATCTTGGTTAGACCTACTTTTACAGTTCCGTATCCATAGGGAAAAAACGCTACTTACCAGGGCGGAAACTCCATACAAAAATGTTCGTTTTCACCCACACTAATATACACGTAATGTGAATGCTTTAATCAAGCTTGAATGTGTGTGTGATTATACTAGGGTCACTAGCTATGGAAGCAAAATAATAAGGAACAGAACGCAATCACATGTATGTAGGTACATTTTTTAAAATCCACCCTCGGCTAAGCAAAATTAAACCTAAGAAATAGCATAAAGTACGTAGGTAGTAATGCGTAATGCAAGGCAGTGACGCTCTCACAAGTACTGTTACGGCAATAGATACGTCAACTTTTGCGGGGGGTCGGGGAAGCTTACTCAGTGGGAGGCAGGGAGTTGCCGATCTGTATGTAATACTATTATATTATCTTGGCTTTTACTAAACTTTCCTGTTCAACTGTCTGTCACGATCATGAGACTTAATCTCATGAACGCGGTGGCAGCTATAGAGTTGAAATTTTCACAGTATTAATTTCTGTTGCCGATAAATAAAAACAATTTTTTTTAGCGGTTTTTGGTACGTAACTCCGTCTGGAGTACGAACTCAGTGGCTTCTTAGGGCCGTCATCTTGGAGCCTGTTACTCTAAGGACGGTGAGGCGCCCACCCGTCGTCTTCATGCCTATGGTTATAGATGCTGATGGTCTTGGATGAAAACCAGAGATCCACTTTCACTCTAACAGCGTCGCGGCGCTGTTATAAAACACGCCAAAACTGTAATAAAAGGCGTCCGAAGTTGTAATAAATGGCGTCATGACGCTGCTGTAAAAGGCGTCGAGACGCTGTTACAAAAGGCATCGCGACGCTGTTGTATAAGGCGTCTAACGCTATTATATAAGACGTCCAGCACTGTTGTAAAAGGTGGCCGACGCTAATATAAAAGACGTCGGATGCTGTAAATATAGCGCCATGACATGGTTGTGAAAGGCGTTGCGCCGCTGTTAAAAAAGCGTTTGTCTCTCTAATCAATAGCGTAATGACGCTGTTGTAAAAGCCGTCGCGACGCTGTTATAAAAGACGTCCGACGCTTTTATAAAATGCGCCCGACGCTGCTTTAACCTTTTCCATTGTATCGTTTAATTCAATCGCCATTATCAACAATGATTAAAAACAAAGTGTGTTGTTGTTTTTAATGATTTTGCTACATTATTTCTCTTTCTTGGCTGCACGGGGCCCCTAGGCACTTGCCATGTCCCCCTTATGGATAACCGGCCCTGTTCGTTTAACCAAGTTGAAGGCCTTATGGCCGCCCATAAGGCCTTCAACTTGGTAAATGACACATGAAAATTTTCAACAGTGAGTTCTTCACAATTTGCGCCTTGTCGGCAGCACGTATGTAACGCCTCTGATGTCGCTGACGGTCATAGGCTACCGTTACTAACGATCAAGTGGGCCGAAAACTTGTATACTCTCTTATTAGTACCTACAAAATAATCAATGGAAGAGATGTTTGATTACAACAGCCTTCCAATGAAATAAAAGGTAGCCCTTAATTAAGTTCAAAAAGTGTATAAAAAGTAAATTGTACTGCAAGGGCTGCTATACAGTTGACGATTATTTGATTGATAAGGAAGCCTGGAAATGATCTGCTTGCTCTACTGATGGAGTTTTAGTTTATAGTACTTATTGTAAACTAGCGGTACCCTGCCACGCTTCGCTGTGACTTTTTATGGTGGTTTTATGTACCTATGAGAAATGAGTAACAAACTAAATGATGGGTACATTTAAAAAGAAAATGTGTGCGTGTACTATTGTACACACGTGAAACTTCTTCATGACCTTATTTTTTGAAAGAAATATCATGAAATATACATAGGAGTTAGTAGTCCAAAAGTCCAAAAGTTCAAAAGTCCAAAGTCAAAAAGTCAAAAAGTTAAAAAAGTCCAAAAGTCCAGTAGTCCAAAAGTCCAATAGTCCAAAGGTCCAAAAGTCCAAAGTCCAAAGTCCAAAGTCCAAAAGTCCAAAAGTCTTAAGTCCAAAACTCCAAAATTCCAAAAGTCCAAAACTCCAAAAGTATAAAAGTCCAAAAGTTCAAAGTCCAAAAGTTGAAAACTCCAAAGTCCAAAACTACAAAACTCCACAACTTCAAAACTCAAAAACTCTTAAACTCCAAAACTCCAAACGTCCAAAAGGTCAAAAGCCCAAAACTCCAAAAGTCCCAAAAGTCCAAAAGCCCAAAAGTCCAAAAATCCAAAAGTCCAAAAGTAACGGGTGTTTTTTTTAGAGGTATAGAACTTTGAAATGGAATAAAAAGAAGGTGATTGTTTTTATTGATATGAAAATGACTTTATTCGAAAGGAAATCTTCTGGCATTATAATTTAAATATGATTTCTGGCAAATAACCGCCACGGCTGGCTCGGGCGTAGTCTAATCTAGAGGTCCAATTTTCGATGACTTTCCCAACATTTGTGGCCGTATATCGACAATAACGCGCCGAATCTTGTCCTTCAAGTGGTTAATCGTTTCGGGCTTATCGGCGTAGACGAGCGACTTCACATATCTCCACAGAAAATAGTCAAATGCCGTAAAATCGCACGACCCTGGAGGCCAATCCACGTGTCCAAAATGTGAAAGTATGCGGTAACCAAACGTTTCCTTCAATAAATCAATTGTGGCACGAGTTATGTGACATGTTGCGCCGTCTTGTTGAAACCACTACTCCTGCACGTCATGGTTGTTCAATTGATGAACGAAAAAGTCAGTAATCATCGCTCTATAGCAGTCACGATTGACTGTAACGTTCTGGTCAGCATCGTTTCTAAAGAAGTACGGACCAATTATTCCACCAGCCTATAAAGCACACCACACAGTCAGTTTTACTGGATGTAACGGTGTCTCAACATACACTTGAGGATCATCATCACCCCAAATATGGCAGTTTTGTTTATTGACGTATCCATTCAACCAAAAGTGAGCTGCACCGCTAAACAAAATTCGCTTGTAAAAATCACGATACGCATTTCGGACAGGACCATGATTTTCAAAATAAATTTGCACAATTTGGAAGCATTGTTCAGGCGTCAGTCTATTCATGTTAAAATGCCAAACCAAACTAAACACAAATCACTTTACAGCTGTCAAAAATACCGCCAGTTAAAACAGTTATGCCAACTTAAAGTTCTATACCTCTAAAAAAAACACCCGTTACAATAGTCCAAAAGTCCAAAGTTCAAAACTCCAAAGTCTAAAATTCTAAAAGTCCAAAAGTCCAAAAGTTCAAAACTCCATAACTCCAAAATTCCAAAACTCTAAAACTCTAAAATTCCAAAACTCCAAAATCCAAAACTCCAAAACTCCAAAACGCCAAAAGTCCAAAGTCTAAAGTCCAAAACTCCAAAATTCCAAAAGTCCAAAACTACATAAGTTTAAATGTCCAAAAGTCCAAAGTCCAAAACTCCAAGAGTCCAAAGTCCAAAACTCCAAAACTCTACGACTCCAAAAGTCCAAAAGTCGAAAAGTCGAAAAGTCGAAAAGTCGAAAAGTCCAATAGTCCAAAAGTCCAAAAGGCCAAAGTTTAAAAGTCCAAAACTCCAAAGCCTAAAAGTCTAAAATTCTAAAAGTCCAAAACTCCAAAACTCCTAAATTCCAAAAGTCCAAAACTACATAAGTATAAATGTCCAAAAGTCCAAAGTCCAAAAGTTCAAAGCTCCAAGAGTCCAAAGTACAAAACTCCAAAACTCTACAACTCCAAAACTCCAACTCCAAAAGTACAAAAGGTAAAAAGCCCAAAACTCCAAAAGTCCAAAAGTCCAAAGTCCAAAAGTCCAAAAGTCCAAAGTCTAAAAGTACAAAACTCCAAAACTCCAAAATTCCAAAAGTCTAAAGTCCAAAACTCCAAAATTCCGAATGTCCAAAAACTTCAAAAATAACATGCAAAACATATCTGACCTCTTTATTAGGTAAGTACTCTCTTTTATTATTTTGAATGCAAGGAGGCCGCAATCAAACTTCTCTTAAAAAACCATAGATTTAGAATTTTTCGCTACTCTCAAAAAAACATCAATCTGGTAGGTACGGTAGGTACCTTCTAAATAGGTTGTATAAAATATTTTGTTCTGAAGCTGGCAGAATATAATAAAAAAAACGCGCCATCTATTGGTAAAATCACTTTTTAAAGCTATTTTATTTTTATTGCTGTTACGATAAAAGTGTATAAAGTAGCCTAAAACCATCTCTGAATCCTATTGTATATCGTGTCCAATTTTGAGCTTAGTCGATTCAGTAAATTTTGAGTTTTTAATAGATACTTAAACGCACACAACATTTTTATATATATAGATATAGATATGCAGTGCACAAAAAAAATAGCCCTCCGAGTTTCTTGCCAGTTCTTCTCAAGTGGGCCGCGTTCCGAACTGGTGGTACTATTTGCATTGTATTCATTGACGTGTCGCAAGTGCCTATGTATTAGGATTATGCGAAAAAAAAAAGATTTTTTTAACGATTTCTTACTTTTGCAGAGCGCTTGCAGTAAGTGCAGTCAAAAAATGTCCCGTGTACGCATTCCAATGTGACGACGGTTCTTGTGTAGATCAAGGAGCTGATTGTAACGGGGTAAGTAGTTATGTGAACCTTAATTTGTTGGACAGCCGCAGTTTTTTTAATGGGGCCCTAGCCTGTCTGTCTGTCATGAGGCTGTGTCTCAGGAACCGTGATAGCGAGAAAGCAGAAATATTCACAGATGTATTTCTGTTGCCGCTACAACAACAGATATTAAAATCGGAAAAAATGGGGAGATAAAGGGATCTACCATACAACAAACGTGTATTTCTTTTTGTCATTTTTGGGTACGGAACCCCTCTGTGTGCGAGTTCGACTCGCACTTGACCGGTTTTTCTACGTGTGAATATCCCTTGTGGATACCATGCCGAACTCTTGTCGACTAAAAGCACACAATGCCCTATTATAATCATAATCATTTATTAAACCATCAAAATATCTTACCACTTAGCACTTACCAAATATATCTACCTGTATCTCAGAAGACAGTTCCTTCCCACATAAAAGGGTTTGATAACAATATTTTGACGTGACACCGTCTTATAATTCGATGGAGCCGGCTGCACGCACGAAAAAACATGACGTATGCGGCGTTACCTCGCTCTGAGGCGTTCCATTTAAGGTTGATTTGTCACGTTAAACCATCGTCAGTAAACTTTTCACTATATCACTACACATACAGCCGGGAGCTGCGGGTAAGCCCTCGGAAGGATGTCCCAGAACTCTCAACAGATTTGGGCTCTCATCGCGGCCATAGGCCAACAGGGGTTCGGGTACTATCCCGCGTCTTTGGGGGGTTTTCGGGTTCTATCCCACTTCTTTGGGTGTGAGGCATTTTTTTTTTAACGTGAGGCAAAATCCTCAAAGGATGTTATGCCGACTAAAAAACCTCACGTAACGCCCAACAGCCTGTGGTTGGGAGACCCGGGTAAGCCCTCGGAAGGATGTCCCAGAACTCCCAACAGACCTACGGCCGCCACTGCGGCCGTAGGTCCTAAGGCGCCGAAACTCTCCAAAGACGCGGGATAGCACCCGAACCACTCGGGTGCTATCCCGCGTCTTTGGAGAGTTTCGGGTATGATCCCGCTTTTAAGGTGAGGCGTGCGTGAGTTTCTCACGTCACGCTGCCGTCATGGGCCTGCTTCTGTAAGGACGGTGAGCGACCCTCTCACCGTCCTCAGACCCCCGTGCATGGAGGCCGATAGTCCTCGGCGAAGACACGTCGGCGGCGCCTAGGCCGCCGACTGCGGAACTCGGGTGGGAGAGCTCTCTCCCGTACCCGCCCCGCCGCCTCCTTCACGAGCATGACCTGCTCGCAGGGGGTGTGAGGCATTTGTGAAACTCTCACGTCACGCTTCTATCTTGGGCCAGATTATTTATATGTAATGACGTGGACTCTTTATCTATACTTGTGCGGTAGTTTGCAGACGACTTTCCATTTCAGTAACAACAACAAAACCTTGGAGTATAAATTAGAAGGTAAACAATTTCCACGGCTGCTCGCTGTCCTCACAGAAGCAGGCCCAAGATAGAAGCGTGACGTGAGAGTTTCACAAATGCCTCACACCCCCTGCGAGCAGGTCATGGAGTCCACGTCATTACATATAAATAATCTGGCCGACCCTCAAAATTCCGAACGCTCATTTCGCCGATGATAAATTCAACGAATGGTTGTATGGTCGACTGTTAAAACTCCGAATGGTCATTTCGCCGATGATCAGTTTTACGAATGATTGTATGAAATTGATGTTGGTGTTGGATGGTTATAAAAAAAAATAACCACGAAGGCTAAGGCGGGAGCTCCGCTCCGCTTCGCTCCCGCCTTAGCCTTCTAACCTAACCTATCCGAGTCGAGGTGTTAACCATAATAAGTGAATGGTTAACACCCCGACTCAAAGTACCCCGATACAATCATTCGTAAAACTGATCATCGGCGTAATGACCATTCGGAGTTTTAACAGTCGACCATACAACCATTCGTTGAATTTATCATCGGCGAAATGAGCGTTCGGAATTTTGAAGGTCGGTCAGATTATTTCGAAATTATGACGTGGACTGACTAACACTTAACCTTATAGTATTTTGTTCCACGTATGTTGTAAACCTATTGCCGTGTTGAAATGGACATGCGCAGGATATGACGACTCACTGTAGAAATTTGTTCTTCATAAAAGTATAATATACTAGCGGACGTCACGCGGTTTCACCCGCGTAGTTCCCGTTCCCGTGGGAATACGGGAATAAAATATAGCCTATGTTCACCGCAAAGAGTGTAGCTTCCCAACAGTGAAAGAATTTTTCAAATCGGTCCAGTAGTTTCGGAGCCTATGAGTTACAAACAAACAAACAAACAAAAAAACAAATCTTTCCTCTTTATAATTTTAGTATAGACTAGCTGATGCCCGCAGCTTCGCCCGCGATGGCGCTGTATGTGAAATTTTGCTGAATTTTCTTTGCTATAAACCTCACGGAGCCCGAGACCTTTCCAACGAATGCAAAACCGTGGAAATCGGTTCGTGGGTTCTAAAGTTATAGCGTCAGGAAGGAAAACCCGACTTATTTTTATATAATAGATTGGACGATGTCTAAAAAGCATAATTTTGTCAACAGATTCAAGAATGCACAGACGGCTCTGACGAAAAAGAAGCTCTTTGCAAACCTGGGGCCAAGCCAGAACCGGTAGTTCCGGTAGTCCCTGTAGAGCCGGTAGTCCCGGTAGAGCCGGTAGTCCCGGCAGTTCCGGCAGTCCCTTTGTCCATATCATCGGACCCTCAAATATGGGGCATAGCAACTGAATCAAACTCAGGTGTCAAGTAAGATCTTTTTACTAAGATTAATACTGCTTTTTAGGGTTCCGTATCCGAAGAGTAAAAACTAGAACTAAATTACTGAGACTTCCCTGTCCGTCTGTCTTTGTGTCACGAGGACGTATCTCAGGAACCGTGATATATTATAATATATAATCTGTGGTGATAGCTAGAGAGCTGAAATTTCCACAGACGCAACAGCAACATGTCATCTGTACAAAAACAGAAAATATAATTAAGATTGACAGGGATTTTTTGGCGGGAACTGGAAGGAATCGTGTGGCGTCGTTATAAAAATTTGCAAAATTTGTCTATTTTCGAGTGTTTTGTGTGTATCAATGGTGGATTCTTATACATAAACGTTCGACAACGTGTACTAGTGTTGGGAAGTGATAAAATGCAGTTAATCGCAACTTTGCAGTTTCCGACAAAATTACAAAGAAACTTTCAGAAATTTATCAATCGCTTTTCTGAAGGAAGACTGACTTTGACTTAGGGCTGGGCTTGACTTTGACTGGACTTAGAGGACGAGGACTGTGACTTATTAAAGCCAAATGAAGATAGAATAAATATGAGACTAGGCTGTACGGCTTGAGTTGCCTTTGCCTATCCGAAAATGGATAAATAAAACTACTACTAAGATTGACAGATTTTTTTGGAACCTGAACTGGTTGGTGTATCAGGTAGTCTGCGGGATACCCAACTTCTCAGAAAATTATAGAACACTAGCTGACTCGCGCAACTTCAGTTGCGTGATAAATGAAGAACCGCTCAACCGAATTTGTGCAAACTTCACATAAACCATCTACTAAATAGTCCAAACAAAGCCTAAACATTTGGTTTGAATAGGTGAGCCCGTTCTTGAGTTATAAAATTACAACGAAAAGTGGCATTGATTTTTATATTTATAGACTATGTATGGGCTTATTATAGTAGTTTATGATACGGTTGCATAATAAGGGTTCTTATAACACAAGTGTGTTTTAAAAAACCGGCCAAGTGCGAGTTGGACTCACCCATGAAGGGTTTCGTAGCAGCAAGTAACATAATATAAAAGCTCTTATAGTTCGTTGTAACATTGATTGATGTTTTATTTAACACGTTCGCAGTGGTAGTGATTTTTCTAACCGAAAATTGCGGTTTACGACGTATTAAAAAAAACTATGTACCAGCTCTATCTCGATCAAAACAATTTTCGTTGGTAGTTTTTATGGCAATATACATCATATATTCTTTTTAGATTAAATCTCTTAATTAATTAAATATAGTTAAGCCGAATGATAAATTTTATCATTCGGCTTAACTTTAGATTAGCTGCCATCGAGTTTGAGGTTCATATTTTTTATACACAAAGCTAATATTATTAGAAGCCTCCACGCGAAGTTTTAACTTGCGGAGATTAATGGTTAACGAGAAAAAAAATAATGAAAATCGTAAAAAAACACCAATAATTTGTCACTTTTCACCACAGAAGACAAACACTCCCAATGTTTTTGACATTCGGCTCGTCCAATACGTTTTGTTTTACGTAACATTAACGCACAACAATGTTTTACTTCATTTAAAAATTTAATTAATAATGATATTTAGTTATTAAATTAAATTTTATGCATATTTTATTATATTACGTATATTTATATAAATGAATGCTATTAAATATTATAATAATTTAATGACGGTTGCCGATATGTGAAACTTAACGTAAAACGTCGTACGCATTCTATGGGTTGGTCAAGGTCAACCCTTTCAAATGACACCCTTTTTTTTTTTTTTTTTTTTTACGTGAGGGAAAATCCTCATGGATGTTATGCCGGACTCCTACCGACTAAAAAACCTCACGCAACGCCCAACAGCCTATGGTTGTGAGCCCCGGGTAAGCCCTCGGAAGGATGTCCCAGGACTCCCAACAGACCTACAGCCGCCTCTGCAGCCTCGCCCAGGGGGTGGTTCGGGTGCTAATCCGCGTCTTTGGGGGTGGGTTTCGGGTGTGATCCCGCTTCTAAGGGGGGTCGTGCGTGAGTTCCTCACGTCACGCTGCCGTCATGGGCCTGCTTCTGTAAGGACGGTGAGCGACTCTCTCACCGTCCTCAGACCCCCGGTCATGGAGGCCGATAGTCCTCGGCGAAGACACGTCGGCGGCGTCCAGGCCGCCGACTGCGGAACTCGGGGGGAAGAGTTCTCTCCCGTACCCGCCCCGCCGCCTCTTTCACGAGCATGACCTGCTCGCAGAAAAAGGCGGCGCAGTCCCACTTACTCCCGCTGGAGAGCATGGCTCGCACCATGGTCTCGAGCGAGAGAGTGTCCACGTCCAGACCCACTACGAGGACCTGGCGCTGTTGCGCCCACGCAGTGCACTCCACCAGCGTATGGAGCGCTGTGTCATCGCTGCGGTCCTCGCAGTGCTGACACTCGGCCGTGGTTTTCCGGTGTCTTCGCCACAGATACCTACCGAAGCTACCGTGCCCGGTTAGTATCTGTGACAGCCGGTAGGAGAGAGCACCGTGTCTCCTCTCCAGCCACTCGTCCATGACCGGTCTGACGGCCGCCATTGTGGCGAATCCCCCCTTTGGTTGCTCAAGTCGCACCTTCCATGTCTCCACGGTTTCCTGGTGGAGCAGGGTCCGCTGGGCCTCGATTTCTCGAGGCGCAGGCCTTTGGCCCCGATCCAGTGCCTCCTTGCGCCATCTAAACAGTGACGCAAGGACTCTCGCTTCCAGGTCCCATGGAGGGGTCCCGGCTAGGAGACATGCCGCCTCACCGGAGATCGTGCGGTATCCCCTTATCACCCTGATGGCCATCGTCCTCTGCGGACTCAGCAGTCTGGCCACATTACTGGCCGACAGGGTCTCCGCCCATACGGGGGCCCCGTATAGGGCCATACTTCGCACGATCCCCAGGTATAGTCTCCTGTAGGGAGCGTTGGGTCCCCTGATGTTGGGCATCAGCCGCGCTAATGCGGCTGATGCCCCCCTCAGTTTTGGGACCAAACTTCGGAAGTGATGTCCGAAGTTCCACCGGTCAAATGACACCTTATTTGTGAATTTGTGTCTTGTATAGGAGACGCGTAGTTTTTTTTTCAACCCCAGGTCGGCATTTGAATTACGCGCATCCCTAATTCAACCATAATTAGTACTTAATGGTTAACACCCCGACTCGGATAGGTTAGGCTAAGGCGGGAGCGAAGCGGAGCGGAGCTCCCGCCTTAGCTTTCGTGGTTTTTTTTTTTTGGCTTGTCGACGAGTTCTTATTTGGAGAACGATTACTTATGTCGTCGATTTTATTGAACATAACCTCAAAAAATAAAAATCTAAATTTAAGGTAACTATTGATTTCCTAACTTTGGGGAGGGGTCAGGGGGATTACCCCCTCCTCCTCCATTTTCCATCTTCCAATTTCGACCTTGAAATCGATTTCAAACCAAGAAAATGCGAAAGTTAGGTTAGAATATAAAAAAAAAAATCATAACTCAAAAAGGGGGGGCGTCCGCAACTTTTCCGTCAAGGGGGGGGTTCTACACCCCCCCTCCCCCCTCCAGCCCCCCTCCCACCACTTAAATCGTGGGATAGTAATCCGAAGTCCTACCTATCATTCTCTTAGTTTAGAAGTTAGAGGGGGGGACACACATTTTTCCACTTTGGAAGTGTCTCTTGCGCAAACTATTCACATTAGAAAAACATTATGTTAGAAACCTCAATAGCATTTTTGAAGACCTATCTATAGATAGATAATCCACACGTATGGGTTTGATGAAAAAAAAAAATTAGAGTTTCAGTTCTGAGTATGGGAACCCCCAAAATTTACTGTTTTTTTTTCTAGTTTTATATAAGAATCTTAATGCGGTTTACAGAATACATCTAGTTACCAAGTTTCAATAGCATAGGCCTTATAGTTTCGGAGAAAAGTGGCTGTGACACACGAACGGACAGACAGACAGACAGACATGACGAATCTATAAGGGTTCCGTTTTTGCCATTTGGCTATGAAACCCTAAAAACGAGCCGTAGGCGAGTTTTTTTGTAGTATCACACGAGTGTTATATGACCAAGTTATATACAGTGTCATACACTACTTTATCTACTCTCATACTATAATATTATACCTGATTTCATTTTCTGATGTATAGTTGCTCCTTGGTTGCTCCTAGATTTCGCCGGTAACAGGTTCATGGTCATGTTTGACGCAGCTTCCTGAATGTCTGGTGGTGTACAATTACCACTATCCTCGCTTTCAGACTTGTTTTTACACAAAACTAATCTATTTGCGCATGCGTGTTTCTTTTTTTTTCCTTCCGAATTGGCCGGTCGGCACCGGCTGCGGAGGCACTACCTTTTTTTAAAGTAGAGGTTCAACCTTCTGCGTCTTTAGGTTGTATAGGTGTATCGTTATGATTAAAAAGTTATTTAATGATATTGGCATAGAGCAATGCAAACTCTGTAAAGGCGCGCGATGCTCTGTGGATATAGGTGTCCATTGGTGTCCATACAAGACCTGTATCGTAATAAAACTATTTTTTCGGCCTGTGCGTAATGTTTGTCATAAGAGTTTTGATTTCAATTTTATAATCTTTGTATTATAGATCAGAGTAGATAAAAACAGTTTTAGTCTCGGTCTTATTAAAACGTAGCGTAGTTTCTTAGCGCGGCTTAAGGGTTAAAACGGAACCCTATTCATAAGACTTCGCTGTCTGTCTGTATGTCCGTCACGAGGCTGTATCTCTGGAACCAAGATAGCTAGAAACCTGAAATTTTCACAGATGATGAATTTCTATTGCCGCTATAACAACAAATACTAAAAACAGAAAAATAATAATATTTAATGGGGATTCCCATACAACAAACGAATCCTCTGTATGCGACACCGACTCTCACATGGCCGGTTTTTTTGTGAAATTAATGACCTGTTTATATTTCAGCACATCCAAACCCTGCATTCTGCCAGGATACCCTGACCACGGCACGTATACATCTGATGTCCCCAATAGTAAACGTGGCCAGTCGTTTGCCAAGGTTACTTTGACAGTCACCTGTCGTCAAGGTTACATAACATCCGGCAGTGCTAAAGTTCACTGCGAAAGTGGAAAGTGGCAGCAGGCCATGCCGAAATGCATTAAGACAAACTCAGGTATTACCGACCCTGTTAAGACAATTTTAAAATCGATGATAACTATTAAGAATAGTGATTGCCTTCACACCCAATGTTTTGATTTTATATGAAACTCTAGTTTGTCTATCTATCTATCTACCTTCACGCCAAATCCCTTGCGGGGTAGGCAGAAAGAACCGAGCGCCACACGCCACGGTCCATACACACCTCACTTGCTTCTTCAACTTTCATTTTTTTTTCATGCATGCACGTCGGTTTCTTTGGCTCTTGACACCACCTTCTGCTAACACACGATTAATTTGGTCGTGGTAGGTGTGTCGTCGCCTTCCCCTACTCCTACGTCCATCCACTTTCGCGTTGTATATCTATTTTGTCATTCTTTTATCTCCCACTCGCTCCACATGCCCGAACCATCGTAGCATGCCCTTCCTTACTTTAACACCGACACTCTCTTCCAGACCAACTCTCTTTCTTACATCTTCATTCCGAACGCGATCTGCGAGCGTCGCAGATTTTGCGTAGCGCGCGCATCTTGACCGCGTTTAATCTACTTTCATGCGTTTCCTGCCATGCCCAACTCTCGCTTCCATACGTTAGCGTAGGTATCAGCACCGCGCTGTGTACTGCGAGCTGGGCCTTTTGACTTAAGGTTTTAGTACCCAAAAGTTTGCCTAACGATCCATTCACACTATTTCCCGCAGTTACCCTCCTTTCTACATCAGCGGTGTACCATCCATCCTTGCTAAATGCACATCCAAGATATACAAACTCATGTACCTATTCCGGCACTACATCATTTACAGTTATCCTGGCATTCGTTCTGTCCTCTTCTCTTTCGATTAACATCACTTTCGTGTTAGTCGCGTTCAAATGTAAGCCTCTCATTAGACAATCATCTTTCATCGTTGTGACTAGTGACTGTAGTTCTGATGGCGATTCGGCTATGAGCACGGCATCATCTGCATACAGCAAACAGTTCACAAGTATGTCACCTATTCGCAATCGAACATTCATCCATCTTACTCTCTTAAGACAATCGTCCAGGTACAGAACAAACAGCAGGGCCGACAGCATGCAACCCTGTATGAGGTCAATGTTGACGTCAAACCAGGGAAACAGGCTGCCGCCCACCCACACACATGCCGTACAGCCCACATAAATGTAGACTGCATGGCACGAAGCAGCTCACCATCAATCCCATATCCTGGCAATATATCCCAGAGATCCTTCCGTACAACTCTGTCAAATGCTTTATCCATGTCCACAAAACCGCAGAAAGCCTTCCGGCCTACAGCCAGCTGCTTCTCTACAATGTTGCGGAGCGAGAAAACTTGGTCCATACATCCCCTTCCATCTCGGAAACCACCCTGGGCCCCCACAGTAATCCGTCAGATTCCACCCTCATTCTCCTTTCAATAATTTTGCCATACACTTTAGCTGCTATACTGATCAAACTGATGGCCCTATAGTTGGCGCACTCCATACGTGAGCCGTTGCCTTAATACAAGGGCACGATGATAGCACGCCTCCAGTCCATTGGGGCCCTTCCAGTCTTCCAGCATAGATTGCTCAATGACCAGAAGGCGTCCCGGACGCAAGGACCACCTAATTTGATCATTTCAGCAGATATCCTATCAATTCCCGCAGACTTTCCATTTTTCAAGCTTCGTATCGACCATTCAATCTCTTCCAAAGTAATATCTCCGCTTGATGCTTGGACCGCAAGATCAGTCACCGACTCCCTTGCAGTGCCCGCATTCGGGAGATATTCATACATTTCTCCAAAGTACTCATCCACCGCTCTAACACCTGGAACGGGTCCGCAAGAATGTCGCCAGCTTTACTCTTTATCTTATCCATTCTGGAAACTGTCGAACAGCTGCGCTCCGAGACTTCTTAACCTCCCTCCAAAAGAGTTTGGTATTTGTCTCGAAGTTCTTCTTCAGTTTCTCTTCCGCAATCAAATTTATTCTTTCACGCTTCTCTTTCACTAAAGCTTTGGCTTCATTCTTGCAAAGGCGGTAAATTTCTTTCTTCGTGTCTTTCATACTGTCATTCAGTTGCAAAGATGAGACAACAATCCAACAACGCTTTCTTCTTTCTTGCTACGCAGTATTGAACCTCTGCATCCCACCAGGCATCACCTTTAGAATGTTCATGTCTCTTTGCACTCCCACATGCTTCTTTTGCACTATCCACTATACTTTCTTTCATAATATTCCAGCATTCATCCACATCTATGTCGGAAAGGCTCACGATTGCAAGCCTTTCACTGACTAAGCCTACATACATACTCCTTACGCTTTCATTTTCCAGTTTTTCATTCTTTATCATTTCAAAGTCTCCGAAAGGGATACGCACTCGCCAGTGCCTCCACTTCTTGAAAAGACCAAAGAACCGGCTTACCACCAGGTAGTGGCCAGTTTCAAGAGTGGAATTTTTTTAACGTGAGGGGAAATCCTATTAATATTATAAATGTGAAAGTTTGTGAAGACGTTTGGATGTTTAGATGTTTATATGTTTGGATGTTTGTTACTCAATCACGCTCTAACCGCTGAACGGATTGGGAGGAAATTTGGTACAGGAATAGAGTATAGTCCGGAATAACACATAGGCTACATTTTATCCCGGGAAAATGTTCCCACGGAAAGCGGGAATGGGAACCAAATTACACGTGGGCGAAGCCGCGCGCATTAGCTAGTTTATAATAATATAGTAAGATTAGTAGATAACATTATGCGTCATATACCATACCGATTATCCTGAGGCATCGGGAAGCGTTGAGCCATTGGTGCAGGGTAGCCATTTGTCTTATACTACTAAGGTGGCCGACAAGCTTACGAACTTCCAAATGGTTGACTACCTAATCCTATAACGTTTGCAATACCAGAGGCGCTACACACGCGCTTTTGACCCCGTAAAGACCTTCTAAGACCCCTTTTCAAGAACCTCATACTGTAGGCGTTTGGTAAAACCGAAGCACTGTTCTTCCACTTAATAATTATTTAATAACTAGCTGATGCGCGCGGCTTCGCCCGCGTGAAATTTGGTTCCCGTTCCCGCTTCCCGTGGGAACATTTTCCCGGGATAAAAAGTAGCCTATGTGTTATTCCAGATTATACTCTATCCCTGTACCAAATTTCAGCCAGATCCATTCAGCCGTTAGAGCGTGATTGAGTAACAAACATCCAAACATCCAAATATCCAAACATTCAAACATCTTCACAAACTTTCACATTTATAATATTAGTAGGATTTTATTTATAATTTCAGGAGCCTGCAAAATACCTCGAGATCTCAGCATTAGGTACAGATGCCCAGCGGCGGATGGTTCCACCAAATGCAACGAGTACGTAACTGATGGGACCTCGGTTCAAGTTTCCTGTGACGCTCCACATTATTTCACTGACAAGCCGCTGCCAAATATGAGATGTATTGGTGGGTCCTGGGATTATATTGCTCGTTGCCAGCCAGGTCAGTAGTCTCACTGATGAAATTAAAAAAAAAATTTAGAATTATCTAGGTTTGTCAATATTTTTGTGACTCTACTGGGGCTTCGGAAATGCTACAGACCGAGAAGATCACCCCAAGAAACTCAGTCCGGCTTTTCTCAAAATCTATCTTAGAATCTAATATAGTTTTTTATTGGAGAGAGGAGCAATTCGCTTCAAGGCCAGGCAGCCTTGTCCTCTAAAAACTCTTTAATTTAACCCCCGACGGAAACCCGGAAGGGGTTATAAGTTTGACGTGTGTGTTTGTGTGTGTGTGTGTGTGTGTGTGTGTGTGTGTAAGTCTGTCTGTGGCATCGTAGCTCCCAAACGGATGAACCGATTCTGATTATGTTTCTTTTTTTTGAAAGATGGGTTAGGGGAGAGTGTTCTTAGCTGTGTTTTATAAAAATCGGTTTAGCCATTTCAAAGCTATGAGGGGTGTAAGTGGTGATGAAAAATTTAATGTGTTCAAATATACCCGTGTTGGGTATCAAATGAAAGGTCATATCTTATACATCACGATACCGCAAGTTATCTGAAAATCGGGTAAGCCATTCGAAAGATATGAGGAGTGGAATGTATTGCTAATTCTGTAACCACACTCCGCGCAATTCGCATTAGCTCTGAATAATTGTTGATAGACTATTCGTCATTGTTGACATTAAAAACCCCTATAAAAAGCAAAAAATAAAAAATTAATAAGCTATCTGCCACAATTTATACTTAAGATTTTCTTAAGGGGCGAGTTCGCAATATGCACAAAAAAGACATTTAGGATTTTGGAAATATTCAAGAACTTACTTCATGACATGACACAAAAATGAAACCTTAAATTCTTAATAGATGAGACTACATTAACACCGTGCGCTTTTTACAAAATATTTATTTACTTGCGAAAAAACCTCTGAAAACCATCGAAATTTACCTTTGTCAATTTCATTATTTCTGCTATTTCGATGATTTTCGATAACTTTGAGAGGTGTTTTTACTAATGTAAATAATTATTTTGTAAAAAGCGCACGGTGTTATTGTAGTTTCATGTATTAAGAATATAAGATTCCATTTTAGTGTCATTTAATGACGTGAGTTCTTGAATATTTCCAAATGCCTAAGTGCATTTTTTGCGGCTTGTTATGGCTGTCGGCAATGTATTGTACGGCAGTAGCCCCCCTCATAGGATAGGACCCAACTTCCCTCCCCTCGCTCAAAGAAGTGGAATTACACCTGAACCCCTTCAAGAAGTTGACTACTGTTGTCAGATTATCACTAATTTGAAATGGTTAGCTGCTTAAATATTAGGTACTTATTTATCGTTAAGTCTTTTCGAATGAAGCGCTCGTGGCCCCGCGGACTCAGTGTTCTGTAAACGATCACTGCAGTAAGCAACTTTCACTATAGCCGGTTCATGGATGGGTGACCATCCATGTGATCACTTTGTGACATTTATTTGAGCGTTTCCGTGCTTCGGAAGGCACGTTAAGCCGTTGGTCCCGGTTGCCAGTAAAATGGCAGTCATTAAGCTAAGTTGAAGGCTTTATTTCAACAGCAGGCAGTCACAACCTGCGCCTGTCCATTTAAACACGGCAATACGGCTCACCACCTATTACGTGGGACAAATTATACAAAAGGTGAAATGTGGGCATATAATATGCCTCTGCCTATTCCTTCAGGGATAAAGGTGTGGCCATATGTATGTATGTCTTTTCGAATGAGGGGCTCTAAGTTTCATCTTCTAGAGCTAAGCAAAAGAATTTTGAAAACTGGTTCAGATGAAAGATTTTAATAGAAAAAAAAATGAAATTTATTCTCATAGAAATTTAAAAAGAAAATTGTTTAGATTTGCCAAATTGTCGTGACTCTACCACACTGAACTCCTCAATAAACTATTCCGGCTTTGTTCAAAATGTATTGTATTTTTACGTAGGTAAAAAGAATCAATTTGTGTCGATTTGATCGCGCCTTGTCGTCTAGAAAATTTTTAATTCATAGGTAGGTAAATAACTGGACGACCACTGTCAGAAGTGGCCCCCAATCGCTAGATACGCCACGGCTTTCCATCAGGCTCGTGGCGACGTCAATTTGGCGAGCTAAATATATAAAAAAAGGTATAGCATATTAAGCTTTTTGGCACAATTAACATTTTTTTTATTTGATTTACTGATAAACTTGGTAAGGCTGTTGGCAATGTATTTACGAGTATTTACTGACAAACTTGATAGGACTGTTGTGATGTATATATATTTGAATACAATTATATACCTAAGTACTTATTTTATGATGCCTTTATTTTATAGGAATAGCCAATTTATCCTTATTTCTTACTAGCTGATGCCCGCAGCTTCACCCGCGTAAAATTTGTTCCCGTGGGAACTTATTCCCGAGATAAAAAGTAGCCTATGTGTTGTTCCAGACTATTATGTATCTCTGTACCAAATATCAGCCTAATCCGTTCTGCGGTTTGAGTGTGAAAGAGTAACAAACATCCACACTCACAAACTTTCGCATTTATACTATTAAGGTAAATGC
This sequence comes from Miltochrista miniata, assembly GCA_933228765.1. Lineage (NCBI taxonomy): Eukaryota > Metazoa > Arthropoda > Insecta > Lepidoptera > Erebidae > Miltochrista > Miltochrista miniata. Next base: position 9,865,735 of record OW121774.1, on the reverse strand, counting down.
AGGTATTACCGACCCTGTTAAGACAATTTTAAAATTGATGATAGTTATTAAGAATAGTGATTGAGTTCACACCCAATGTTCTGATTTTATATGAAACTTTAGTTTGTCTAGTTTATGTTTAAAGCCCTAAATTGCCCTTAAACACAATACTAATAAAATAACAAAATAATTAAGTGATCAAGTCCATTGTTTGTATTACCGACCCATACGAAAGGCTATGAAGCTATTTACCGATTTTTATGAACCTATTACCGACTGTTAAAAACAAGAAGAATGTATAGGCAGGTATTTTGTTTGATTAAGAAGAAACACATTATGGTGTTTTTGCAGAAAACATGTAGGTATACTCTAAGTCCTTTCATACTACCTTTCATACACTTTCATATTATACTTCATAGGAAAAGTCACTTAGATACTCTGGTCCATGCTATTTGACTAAGACATTATGTTGTAAAAGAGCTTTTATGTTTTTTTTATCTTCAAAATATTGTTTGGATAATAAGCTAATATTTCATTTAACTAGTGTTATGTTACATAAACGACCAGGATTTGTATAGAATCGGCAATAGCTTCCCGTACTTGCTATCACCGACTCATATAGATCGGTAATAGTCGATATAATACATAATTACAAAATTGTACGGCCGACTCATAAAAAGTAGATTATATGTATTTATTTGATTTTTGTAGCCATAGCAGAGATTTTAAATAAATAGTGTTGCAAATATTATTAATTAATACAAACATTGTAATGCAATAAAAAGTAATTTTATAATGCTCCTTTATAATGACAATGAATGATTAAAGTTGTATTTCGTAGTAAACAAAAAACGATTAAATAAGAAAACTAGACCAAATAGTATAGATCGGTAATTGTGTGTTACAAAGGCTGACTATATTAGATAAAGATGTCATATTAAAATAATTGCTTTATTGTCACATATCGACGAGAAAGAGGTAAAACAAAATTTAATATGCATCGCAATCACCGGCCCATGAGTCGGCAATAGCTGCTACTATTAAAATAATTGAAGGTATTACCGCTTTAATTAAATGTGAAGTTTATAATATTTAATTAATCAAACTTTATGAAATACTGTAAGAAATTAAGACCTTACATCTAAATGAACACATTCAATAATACAGAACAATCATAGGTGTCATACAATTCTTTAAAAACTGTTAAACGAAGTTTTGGTATGCTTATCTGTAAGGTTAAGGATTTGTACCACACGATCGGCAAGTTTACTATCGTCATAGAAACAAACGAATTTCGTCTTTTTCCCGGAATGCCACGCACACTTACGTAAGTATTTGCGACACTCAATGAACAAATGTGCGTATTTCGTCAAATGTCTCTAGCATAAACTGTTCCAGTAACGTAAAAATTGGAGGTTAATGAAATGGATCGGTAATACCTGCGAATTTTCGATGGGTCGTTAATAGCTGCGTTTACCTTAGTAAGATTTTCATACTTATTCATTCACGTAATTTTTTTTTTATTTAGATTGTGGCAGAGCAACAGCCCACAGTTTTGCAAAGAAGGATTCCAAGGAGATTGGTGTGAATGCCGAGAGAGGCAATGTACCGTGGCACGTCAGCGTCCACCGCACGGATGTAAGGATCTTCAACCAGATCTGTGGCGGGTCTATCGTCTCTAAGAGCGTGGTTATTACCGGTAAGCAAAGTTTAATCGGTCCTGGGACATCCTTCCGAGGGCTTACCCGGGGATCCCAACCACAGGCTGTTGGACGTTGCATGAGGTTTTTTAGTCGGTAGGAGTCCGGCATAACATCCATGAGGATTTTCCCTCACGAAAACAAAAAAAAAGCATAGTCAATCGATTAGCATTCTACAGGTTGAAAAAATTCTTTGGGCACTGGAAGGCAACTAACTCCTTTAATTAGCTCATTTTTGATTTGATTTTTTGTAGCTAATTTTACAAAATCTTTGAATGTTTTAGAAAATAAATAAATGTTTCCATTAATTTACCGGCACGCCTTTATCCCCGAAGTGGTAGACAGAAGCATGGGAGGTATATAGGTACATTATGTGCCTATGTCACACGAGCCAATGCCTCGCCTGTAGATGGTACTTACTCCGCACGCGGAGCTCTCCTTGTAAAAAAAGAAAACCGGCCAAGTGCGAGTTGGACTCGCCCATGAAGGGTTCCGTAGCAGCAAGTAACATAATATAAAAGTTCGTTGTAACTTTCATTGATGTTTTAACACGTTCGCAGTGGTAGTGATTTTTCTGGGCGAAAATTGCGGTTTATGACGTATTAAAAAAAACTACCAACTCTATTTCGTTCAAACCAATTTTCGTTGGTAGATTTTATGGCAATGTACATTATATATTTTTTTCAGATTTATCATTCTCTTAGTTTAGAAGTTAGAGGGGGGGGGGGGCCGACACACATTTTTCCACTTTGGAAGTGTCTCTTGCGCAAACTTTAGAAAAAATGATGTTACAAACCTCAATAGCATTTTTGAAGACCTATCTATACTTAGATACGCTGCACGTATGGGTTTGATGAAAAATATTATTTTGAGTTTCAGCCCTGATTATGGGGACCCCCAAAATTAACAGCTTTTTTTCTAGTTTTATATAAAAATCTTGATGCGGTTCACAGAATACATCTACTTACCAAGTTTCCACAGCATAGGCATTATAGTTTCGGAGAAAAGTGGCTGTGACACACGGACGGACAGACAGACAGACAGACAGACATGACGAATCTATAAGGGTTCCGTTTTTGTCCGAACCCTAAAAAAGGGCCCATCATGTGCCCGTCGGCTGACGTCATTATGGGAGGCGGTCTGTTACACGTTTATTTACTTTAATTTATTTTTTAGCGGCACATTGCTTTTGGAATGAGAAACTTCTTCAACCATCAGACTTCGCGGTGGCTGCCGGGAAGATCTTCAGAGATTGGAAAGAAATGAAGGATAGGGATGCGCAAAAGTCTGTTGTAAGTGAGACACACACATACGTATAATGGGTGTAACAAAATTACCTCTCCAAATTTCATGAGATGACTTGGCATCGGAAATCAAATAAAAAAGGGGGGTAAAATTTTAAATTTTTTTTTAATTTTTTTGTCGCACATTAAGAATTCATTTTTTACCGCGGCAATTCGAGGTAACATGGTCGCCGTGGCAAAACAAACACAAAGCACCCGTCTGGCTGTCGTTGTCGCTTTCTACTGCCGCTCAGTAGCGATAGAAAGGGTGAAAATGACAATTTATAGGACCTTTTAAACGGCTTTACGGTTAAAGTATTCATGTGATTTTTATTCTTCATTTTTGTAATGTTTCTTGACTGATGCCACGTCACGTGACGAAATTTGGAGAGGTAATTTTGTTACACCCAGTATAAATAGTCACGACTTTATCCCCGAAGGGGTATGCAGAGACATAGTATACACCCACATTCCACGTTACAGTTTTATGTCCCACGTAATATACCTAAAAATAAGTTGCGATAGGTTGACCATCTTTGACGTTGTCAATACTAATATCATACCCTAGGTCCATGCGGTCCCAATGCGCAAAAATTTTTCAAGAATTTGAAAAAGCGCCTTGTGGAGTCGACTAGTGACCCAAGTTAAACAACATATATATACTGTGCCCAAGTTCTGGCAGTTTTCTCGCTCAGCAAATAGGTATTGCTAATTTGCTATTCAAAGGGGGAATGCTGCTAGTCTTTGGGCACAATGCCACTGGGGCCTTATTTAGGTTTAGTTTAGATAGTAATAATGTAAAAATATAGATATGTATCTAATAATTATGTTTCTCTGTTTTTTAAACAATAAATGTATATCATAAAGATGAAAGATATAATTGTTTGTGTGTTTGCATCTAATAGGCTCCAAAACTACTGGACCGATTTGAAAAATTCTTTCACTGTTGGGAAGCTACACTTTCCCCGGTGAACATAGGCTATATTTTAGTCCCATTCCCGTAGGAATACGGGAATAAAATATAGCCTAGTTTGGGAACCTTTTTTTTTTTTTTTTTTTTTTTTTTTTATTATTTACAACTTATATTATAATTTATTTACAATTATTATAATAAAATATCTGGGAACCTTTGATTGTAATGTAATATAATTTGTAGTCACCATTAGAAACAATTTTAAGACCATTGCCAGTAATTTTTGTATCAAATAAACTTTTTTATCTACTCTGATACTATAATACAAAGATTATAAAATTAAAATCAATACTCTTATGACAAACATTACGCACAGGCCAAAAAAAAGTTTTATTACGATACAGGTCTTGTATGGACATCTATATCATAATTTGGAGGGAATTGGGTGCAAGCCAGTGATTTGGAATCCGTGATTTTTATTTTATTCTTTTAAAATTAAACAATGAACACTATACTAAATATAGATAAATTTCGCGCGCGTACCTGGCGAGCGCGATGACCAATGACATTCGATTCTAGTGCCTATGGGAGAGTGAGCCGTAGACAAAGATGAGAAATTTAAGAATCTAGTTTCTCTGTCTATTCTGTAAGCCATGTTGTCGTTGTCAATTTGCGCGCGCTTTGGCAAGTTCTGTTCTGTCCGTTGCACAGAGTACCTTTTTAAGCCGCGCTGAGGTCACGGGTTCGATTCCTGGGTCAGTCCAAATATTTGTGTGAATCACAAATGTTTGTTCTGGAGTTTAAGTGTTTTCTTAGTAAAATAAGTATGTATTTAGAAATAATTATGTAAGTATGTCTATCGGTCATCTGGACCCCATAACACAAGCTTAAATTAGATTAATTTGGGCTAGATGATGTTGTGTGTGAATGTCCACAAATATTTATTTAATTACGTGTCTTCACTTTGCAAGAGACGAACACACACGTTTTCTATGGGACTAGGTGCTCTGGAAACCCTGTAAAATATATATTTTTCTTGTAATCCTAATTGTAATAAATATGAAAGTTTGTAAAGATGTTTGAATGAGTACTATGCCACATTAACAATTGAACCGATCTGGTTGAAAATTTGTTGATAGATAGACCAGTGTGTCTAGATTAAAACATAGAATATTTTCTATCCTATGGAAATCTAGAGCAATAAAACAATGTGACGCGGGTGGCGCCGCAGGTATCCTCTTGTTAATATCTTAATAATTGTTCTGTAAATTTTGGGGGGTTTTTTAAAGAAAATCCTAAATTTTGGGGGTTTTCGGAATATTTTTGGGGAGAATTCTAAACAGTCATCTGGCAACACGCCTTGGCGCCAACATTTTACATTTAAATTAAACAAAGTTTGGTTTTGTTTGTAAAATAAATTAGTTTTTGTGTAAAAACATGTCTTAAAGCGAGAATGGTGGTAATTGTACACCACCAGACATTCTGGAAACTGCGTCAAACATGACCATGAACCTGTTACTGGCGAAATCAAGGAGCAATATATCACAAAATGAAATCAGGTATTATAGTATGAGAGTAGATAAAGTAGTGTATGACACTGTAGGTACATAACTTGGTCTTATAACACTCGTGTGATACTATAAAAAAAACTCGCCTATGGCTCGTTTTTTTAAAACACACTCGTGTTATATGAACCCATATTATGCAACAGTGTCATAAACTACTATCTTTTTTTTATCAACACCTTACGTGGGACATAAAACTATAGGTACCTACGGTGAAAAGTGGGCGTATACTATGCCTTTGTGCACCCCTTCGTGGTGTGTCTATGTGTATGTATGTAATAAAAAAATAATTTTTATTTTCAGATTAAGGAAATCCACGTACCAACCCGTTTCCAAGGATCAATAGAAGATATAGCTTGTCTAGTCCTTGTCACTCCGTTTTATTACACGACGTCTATCATGCCTATCTGTCTAGATTTCGACTATAATTTTGAAAAAACTCAACTCCAAGATGGGTCGATTGGAAAGGTAAGTGCTTTTTTTTAATGTGAGGATAATCCTACATGGACTAAAAACCACACGTATCCTACCTAACAGCCCACGGTTGGGAGCCCTGGGTAAGCCCTCGGAAAGATACCTCAGGACTCCCAACGTTTCACGTCTCTAGATTTATAATGTAAGTCATATACAGCGTGTCCCAGAAGTCGACGTCAAGCCGGAATCGGGTAACAGGCTAGGTCATAATAGTTGTCAGAAAAATATAAAAAAAATCTAGGTCATTATTATTTTTTCATTCCTGTTGCTACAGATATGTAGGGGAAACTGGGGATACTTTATCCTTACGGGAGACTAGGTACACAAGATTTACAGAACTTGTATAAGCCGTATTTAGTTTTATAGTTGCAATATCGATTGTATATGGTACCCGATAACGTTTTATAGACGACACATCTATCACATTTGACACTTTGGCGGCAAACGGCGGGCGAGTAAGTACCTAATTGTTGCGGCAGAAAGAAAATTTTGGTGAGTTTTTATTTTGACTAAACATTTATTTAAAATAGGACTTTTAAAAATGTGATTTCGAAAATGAATTAATTGGCAAGACATTTTTTATTAAATTCCTTAGTAATGGTATCATGTGACCCCAAATATGGGAGACTCTATTCCCCAGGATCAAGTCAGACAGACCGGGAGATCAAGTGTCACGTATATAGGGGACACATGGTACGATTCCTTATTATTGATTTTAGTCAAATAACTACTAAATTTAGATATTCATATCTTTGACTCTTACAGCAAATATAAGCAAATAAATTTCACGTATTTTAGTACCAACAGTTTTTTTAAACGGATACTCAATATAGAAATTAGGGATAAAAAACAAAAGGGGGGATCAAGTGTCCCCAGTTTCCCATACTTTATTGGTTTGTTTTTTCTCTTACATATGTAACCCTGAATACTTTTTCTTTAAAGTCTAAACTGAAATTTAAAGTCAATTTCTCTAACTCGGAAGTAAAATTTCACCATTTGCCCAACCAAAAATTCAAAATACACTCATTTGCAAAAAAAACGGGCACCTAAGCAATGAACCATTTCAAATATTAATATTGCTTTTTTTGATAATTATAGGTAGTTTTATCCTTACAATTTGGTAAATTAATAAGAAAATAATCGTTTTCATCAGTATTTCATAAAATTTTGTTACAATTTATGGGAAATAATGCTAAACCTCGCTAGTAGTGTATGTTCGCTAGTAGTGCATATGCTCATGAAGTAAAAATAAAAAAGGTTTTTTGTTTGTTTTTCTTTAATAAAGTAAAAGCAGATAAATGTATAGTATCGAGTGTGACCCCCTCTAGCTAAAATTACAGCTTGAATTCGTCTGGGCATACTAGCGAGTATATCCCGTATACTTGCTTGCGGAATACGTTCCCACTCCGCAGTAATCACATTCTTCAGCTCTCTGATGGTCTGCGGAGCCGGGTGTACTGATCTCACACGCCGTTTTAGAACGTCCCAGATATTTTCTATGGGATTGAGGTCGGGACTTCGAGCTGGCCAATCCAAACGACGAATGCCGACCTCTTGCACATACGCATTATCATCGCGGGATCGGTGGGCGCGAACATTGTCGTCCATAAAAATCGAGTCTTGACCTAGAGCGGCCAATGCGGGTTGTGCATGAGGAATTAGAACTTCCGTTATGTATCGATGCCCAGTCAGTGAGCCGTTTTCATTGAAGACTAACTCTGTACGTTCCATTGAATTTATTGCTGCCCAAAACATAACAGAGCCCCCACCATAAGGTGTGATTTCTTCGAAACATGCATCTGCAAAGCGCTCTACTTGTCTTCTTAGCACTCGCCGACGTCGATCTTCACCGAACAGAGATATCCTGGCTTCATCAGAGAACAAAACCCTATTCCAATCTTCTTGAGTCCATGATTCACAATTTCTAGCGAACCTAAGCCTGTGAACTCTGTGCTCACGGAGTAATTTGGGGCCGCGGGCCGGGCGGTGACTGCGTATATTGGCAGCGAGAAGCCTCCTCCTGACCGTCCATAGACTAATATGCACATTACTTACTTCTTGGAGGTTGTTCTTAAGATCCACATACGAAGATTTGCGATTTCTCAATGCGAGACTCACAAGAAAACGATCATCCCGTGGGTGGGTACATGGTTTTCTTCCAGAACCAGGCCTTCTCTCGACGGAACCAGTCTCCTGATATCGCTGCCAGGTCCTTTGGACCGTCGAGCGACTAACTTTAGCCTCCTAGCCACGAAACATTGGCTGCAACCCTCTTCAAGCAGCGCGATAATTTTGGTAGCTTTTACCACTTTATCTACCATTTTTGATACAGCCAAACAGCAATAAATAAAGCTTTGACAGTCAAGGATATGAAATTATTCGATAAAAATTGAATAAAAGTTGTGAAAGTCGATGTTAACTTCTGGAACTTCGCGCCAAAAATGTAGGATAAAAAGGGGTTTTCTGTAAAAATGAGCATCAAATGAAAATTTGAATGTAGAACGTACTTTTTTAAATACCACGGCATTTTTAAAACCGGCCAGTAACGTGTACAAACGATTGAAACCTTTTTGGTAACTATTGTATCTTTTTAAAGATTAATGAAAATCAAAACCGCCTGTTTTTTTTGCAAATGAGTGTATTTTTTTTGATCGTCCATAATTCTTATAATACAAGACCTAGATTTATTTTTTATTTTTCTGGCAACTATTGTGACCTAGCCCGTTACCCGATTCCGGCTTGACGTCGACTTCTGGGACATCCTGTATTATATATTTGTGATATTTTTTCTTTCAGGTTGCAGGCTACGGTCGTATGTCCCATGACCTCAATTATTTCTCTCAAGTTCTGAAGATTATTGAGATGTCCTACGTAACCCCATTTAAATGCAGGCAGAGTATGAATATTACCGAGGACCAGTTTTGTTCAGCGACTCTTACTTCTAATGGTAAAGTGTTGGTTGACTTTCTTTAAATACTTAGGTACCTCGTCGAAATAATACTAAGTTCCTGATGAAAGTCATAGCGACATCAAGGCAACAAGACTGTTTTCAGTGGCCCTCAAGTTGGCGGCAATGACGCATTCCGTCAATCAAATTTTGAAGAAACAATTTGTAAAAATTTCAACAGCGGCCAGTCACAACCTGCGCCTGTCCATATCATCACGGCAATACGGCTCACCACCTTCTACGTGGGACAAAACAAAAAAAAAGGTGAAATGTGGGCATATAATATGCCCCTTCGGGGACAAAAGGGCGTAGTTTGTGACTGCCCACTGTTGAAATTTTTCAAGCCGCATAACGCCTGTAGCACAACTCCGCGGCGAATCCATGATAGCGGAACCGCAGTAATTTCAAAAAGGTCTGTCCCATATAGGAGGAGCGGAAGACTAGCGAAACCGCCTGTTCTAATGCATAGATCTAATAAGATAACTATCTTATAAGATAGTTATCTTACAAGATAGTTATCTTACAAGATAGTTATCTTAGATAACTATCTTGCCGCGTTGGCTATGCGCGGGTTTGTCAAAATTGACAAAAATACAGAGCGAAACAGCGAAACTAATGTATTTTTTTCATAAAATGGACGTGGAGTTTACGGAAAAACTACCTAAGTACTTCAAGCCATCAGAAATAGACCTATTATATATTTATTAAGTCATCCAGATTATAAAAATAATATGAAATATTGCGATGGCGTCACAGCGACTAACTCGCGTCAAGTTCCGTTGCCCCGTTCCGCTGCTCAATCTACACTTGAACACGGCGGAATTCATCTAGCGGTTCCGCTGTTCTGGTTTCGCGGCGGAGGTGTGCTAAGGGCGTCAAGGCCTTCAACTTGGCTTAACGACTGCCATTTTACTGGCAACCGGGACCAACAACTTAACGTGCCTTCCAAAGCACGGAAAGTCTCAAATAAATGTCACAGAGTGGTCATGTGATGGTCACCCATCCATAACCGACCATAGTAAAATGTTGCTTTCTACAGTGACCGTTTACAGAACAGAGTCCGCAGGGCCACTTGTGGCCCCGCGGACTCTGTTCTTTGCTTCATAACTAGCAATATTTATTTATATGGCGTATATTAAAGTAAAAATAACTTTTTCTACAGGTACTGCAATCCTTTGCCACGGCTACGATGGAGGGGGGCTAGCATTTCCCGCTTCAAAACAGCTAGATATAGAACGATACTACCTCCGTGGTGTTTTAACTTCAAATACAAAAGTTTCCTGCGTTGGGCCTTATAACTTTTATACAAGCATTTCAAAGCATGAAGATATTATTAAAAGGGTCCTTTTGGGCTCGGTGTAGCACGTAGTTTTTTTTTATGGCATGGCACACTGGTTTGACTTACTGACAGTCTGACACTGTACACTCCTTCTTTCTTTTTAGCGTTCCGTAGGTACATATGGGGTAATAATGGAACCTAATTATTGAGACCTCGCTCTGTCGCGTCCGTCGGTCTGTCACCAGGCTGTATCTCATGAATCGTGATAACTATAAAGTTGAATTTTCACAGATGAAGTACCTAGGTAGTTCTGTTGCGTTGTATAACAACAAAAATTAAAATCAGGACAAAACCAAATACTTATTGAGGGCTTTTTTTTTTTTTTTTTTTTTTTTTTTTACGTGAGGGAAAATCCTCATGGATGTTATGCCGGACTCCTACCGACTAAAAAACCTCACGTAACGCCCAACAGCCCATGGTTGTGAGCCCCGGGTAAGCCCTCGGAAGGATGTCCCAGGACTCCCAACAGACCTACAGCCGCCTCTGCAGCCTCGCCCAGGGGGGTGGTTCGGGTGCTAGCCCGCGTCTTTGGGGGGGTTTCGGGTGTGATCCCGCTTCTAAGGGGGGGACGTGCGTGAGTTCCTCACGTCACGCTGCCGTCATGGGCCTGCTTCTGTAAGGACGGTGAGCGACCTTCTCATCGTCCTCAGACCCCCGGTCATGGAGGCCGATAGTCCTCGGCGAAAACACGTCGGCGGCGCCCAGGCCGCCGACTGCGGAACTCAGGTGGGAGAGTTCTCTCCCGTACCCGCCCCGCCGCCTCCTTCACGAGCATGACCTGCTCGCAGAAAGAGGCGGCGCAATCCCATTTACTCCCGCTGGAGATCATGGCTCGCACCATGGTCTCGAGCGAGAGAGTGTCCACGTCCAGACCCACTACGAGGACCTGTCGCTGTTGCGCCCATGCTGTGCACTCCACCAGCGTGTGGAACGCCGTGTCATCGCTGCGGTCCTCGCAGTGCTGACACTCGGCCGAGGTTTCCCGGTGTCTTCGCCACAGATACCTACCGAAGCTACCGTGCCCGGTTAGTATCTGTGACAGCCGGTAGGAGAGAGCACCATGTCTCCTCTCCAGCCACTCGTCCATGACCGGTCTGACGGCCGCGATTGTGGCGAATCCCCCCTTTGGTTGCTCAAGTCGCACCTTCCATGTCTCCACGGTTTCCTGGTGGAGCAGGGACCGCTGGGCCTCGATTTCTCGAGACGCAGGCCTTTGGCCCCGCTCCAGCGCCTCCTTGCGCCATCTAAATAGTGACGCAAGGGCTCTCGCTTCCAGGTCCCATGGAGGGGTCCCGGCTAGGAGACATGCCGCCTCACCGGAGATCGTGCGGTATCCCCTTATCACCCTGACGGCCATTGTCCTCTGCGAGCTCAGCAGTCTGGCCACATTGCTGGCCGACAGGGTCTCCGCCCAAACAGGGGCCCCGTAAAGGGCCATACTTCGCACGATCCCCAGGTATAGTCTCCTGTAGGGAGCGTTGGGTCCCCTGATGTTGGGCATCAGCCGCGCTAGTGCGGCTGATGCTCCCCTCAGTTTTGGGACCAAACTTCGGAAGTGATGTCCGAAGTTCCACCGGCCATCGAGTACGAGCCCCAGATACTTCATCGAGGACTCGATGCCGATGCTGACGCCCCCTACCTGTAGGCTGGATCCCGCAGGTGGCCCCTTCCGAGGTCCGTGGAAACACAGAGCCTCGGATTTGTGAAGGGCCACCTCGAGACCCAGCCGCCGAATACGACCCACGACTTGAGCAACCCCTGCCGTGGCCTTTAGTGCTGCGTCGCGGTGCGTTGCTCCCCGCGCCGTAACGAGGGTGTCGTCAGCGTAACAAGTTACGCCGACCCCTCGGAGCAACGGACCACGCAGCACCCAGTTATTGAGGGCTCCCATACAAAAGACTTGATTTTTTTGCCCGATCGGTCAGGTCGAGGGGGATAGACAATTAATACCTACATTATCAAGTAGCTGCACTTAAACCTCAGTAAATGCTTGAATTTTATTAAAATTTTTATCTTATGAGGTACGTAAGTAAGTAAATACGTGTAGGGGTGTGGAGAGCAACGTGTAGTGTGATTTGGCGAAGCCGCTAGTGCTAGTGCAGTAACAACCAGACGCCCAACTAGTTTTTTTTTTTTAAATAAGTATAATAAATATACCTATTTAAATATTTGTGGACATTCACACACAGCATCATCTAGCCCAAATTAAGCTAATTATAAGCTTGTGCTTTGGGATCTAGACGACTGATGATAGACATACTTATATATTTCTAAATACATACATTTTATACATAGAAAACACCCAAACTCCGAAACAAATATTTGTGGATCACACAAATATTTGGACCGACGACCCAGGAATCGAACCCAGGACCTCCAGCGCCGCAGGCGGTATCACTACTGATGTGCATCTGGATTGAGTGATCTTTTTTTATTTTTCAATGAAACCAAAGCGTACATTTAGTCAAAAATTGTCAAAACTTATAACCGATATCCAAAAATTTGTCACTCACAAGATAATACAGATTTTGACCAATATGTCGATCACTCAATACAGATATTTTGCAAAATGGCTTCAAGCTGAATCTTACCTAATACTTACTCTGTGGTCAAAATTTTCGTACCAAGAATTTGTACCCAATTTGTCACATTATTTTACAAAAAATCAAGGCACTAAAAAATAAATCCAGGAATCTATGAAAGTTTTATTGGATCACTCAATTCAACCAAATTTAGATTGAGTGATTCCAGAAATAGGGTATTATCTCGTAGACTTAGTGAATAATTTTTATTTTCGCCAGTAATATACGACTCGAAAACATTTTTACAAATTAAAACCACAACGTCAATATTTATAGTTAAATAGTTATGAGAAATAAAACCGTTTTAAATTTGCTGAACTGAGTGATCCTTAGAAAGGCATGCAGGTAACTATACCTTTTGTTTAAATGTACACTAACTACGTTGAAAATTTGTACTACTTCGTGACTAAAATTAAGCATATAATTAATTTCTTTATATCATTGCATTTACGAGATCTTCGTTTTACAATTAATTTTGGATTATTCCGTTAATCCACCCCAAAAAATCCACCCAATGGGGTGGATAGCCGGAATTACATGTTATGGTATGTCCGGAATTCCACCCAAGGGGTGGATTTCCGGGTCTATTCATGATAAATAAAAAAGATCAAAAAAAAACAACAAATGAAGATCGAAAAAACAAATGAAGATCGGCAAAACAAATGAAGATCGGCAGAACAAATGAAGATCGTCGAAACAAATGACGGTCGAATAAACAAATGACGATCGAAAAAACAAATGAAGATCGGCAAAATTAATGAAGATCGTCAAAACAAATGACGGTCGGATAAACAAATGACGATCGAAAAAACCAATGAAGATCGGCAAAACAAATGAGGATCGTGAAAAAAATGACGGTCGAATAAACAAATGACGATCAAAAAAACAAATGAAGATCGGCAAAATTAATACAGATCGTCAAAACAAATGACGGTCGGATAAACAAATGACGATCGAAAAAACCAATGAAGATCGGCAAAACAAATGAAGATCGTCAAAACAAATGACGGTCAAATAAACAAATGACGATCGGAAAACAAATGAAGATCGGCCAATAATCTAGCTGCGTTTGCCATTGAAAAAAATAGGTGCCAGCAATTCTCGATCTTATGAACATGCATAATGTTTATTTATTTTTTACATAGTCATCATCAGTGATGTCTGTTAACGCCTAAAAGAACATTTTTAGAGAAGTGTCATTAATGTCGAGATTTGCTTGCACCTATTTTTTGGAATGGCACACGCATCTAGGACGATCTAGATCGTCTCATCTCCTAATATCCTTTTCTCGAAATGTCCTTTCTCATAATGTCCTTTTCTCGAAATGTCCTTTCTCATAATGTCCTTTTCTCGAAATGTCCATTCTCATAATGTCCTTTCGCAGATTGTCCTTTTCTCGAAATGTCCTTTTCTCGAAATGTTCTTTTCTCAAAATGTCCTTTTCTCGAAATGTTCTTTTCTCAAAATGTCCTTTTCCCGAAATGTTCTTTCTCAAAATGTCCTTTTCTCGAAATGTCCTTTTCTCAAAATGTCCCTTTCTCAAAATATGTACACTACAGGATTAATCCCCCTTAATCCGACTTGGATAGGTTAGGTTAGAAGGCTAAGGCGGGAGCGGAGCGTAGCGGAGTTTCCGCATTAGCCTTCGTGGGTTTTTTTTTATAACCACTAAGTTACCACCAGTCACTTGGTAAATTTGATGTTATTTTTTTATAACCATCTAAACAAAACTAAGGTGGTTATAAAAAAAATAACCAAGAAGGCTAATGCGGAAGCTCGGCTCCCACCTTAGCCTTCTAACCTAACCTATCCAATTCGGATTGAACGAGGTTAATCCTGTAGTGTACATATTTTGAGAAAGGGACATTTTGAGAAAAGAACATTTCAAGGAAAGGACCTTTTGAGAAAAGAACATTTCGAGAAAAGGACATTTTGAGAAAAGAACATTTCGAGAAAAGGACAATCTGCGAAAGGACATTATGAGAATGGACATTTCGAGAAAAGGACATTATGTGAAAGGACATTTCGAGAAAAGGACATTATGAGATGAGACGATCTAGATTACAAAAAATGGCTGCAAGTAATTTTTGACCCTCAAAAATCAACAAGACTGAAAGCTCAAAAGTCAGAACTCAGAACTCAGAACTCAAAACCCAAAACTCAAAGCTCATACTTAGGTCTTTTGTTTTATTAAGTTGCATATTTTTGATCGGTTTTCATTTGTTTTTCGAACTTCATTTATTTTGATGATCTTCATTTGGTTTTCGAGCGTCATTTGTTTATCTGACCGTCATTTATTCTGTCGATCTTCATTTATTTATCCGACTGTCATTTGTTTTGTCGAACTTCATTTGTTTTGTCAATCTTCATTTGTTTATCCGACCATCTGAAAAGCTGTTAGCTTTTCGGGAAGAGAATAGCAGAGAGAAATGATAAAGAGGATTAAAATTATAACAGACGATTTATTCAAATAGAAACTCGGGGTCGTGGGTGTGGTCAAGTAGCAATTATGCAAGTGCGACTTCCGATGGTCTCCGCAGGGTTCCGACTTATCTTAGTTTTGGCCTTCCTGAAGAATGCTGCAGTTGCTGATGTAGCCGTGCCGTCGACAACTTCGGCTGGCACGGTGTTTTCAACCCGGAGAGTAAAATATTTCCTGTAGCCCGTAGGGTGAAACTCTGGAACCCGTAGGGTGGACGTTCCTGCTTGGAACCCGAAGGGTGGACCCTGGAATGTTGCAGATGACGGGTTAGCTGGAACCCTTTTTCCCGCCTATTGCTAAGACAGCCGATCCCTGTTAACCATTTCAGGAATCGGGTGCCTTACAATGTTTGCTTATATTCTAATTTTACAGAGACATTTTTTCACACCCCTGTAACTACCCCCCTAAAACAGGGTTGACCAACAGCCGTTAATTTTCACTGTTTTAAAATCTAGATTACATTATAATTAATTTAACTCACCCAATGATGGGGTAATTGATGCTTGCAGCTAAACCACTGTTTACTTAGGGAGTATTTCGCTCCCTATAACTTATATTTTATTTCGATTAAATATATTTACTGACACACATACGCCTTCGCGACGAGTATAATTTAATTTTACGAAAAATGGTTTCTTGAACTTCGCGCGCGGTCGTATTTATATCTTTGTACAGCGCCTCTGGCGGCAAGTCGGGTCCCTACGTCTGACGTCACTTGGTAACGTCAGTGCTGTGTAGATGAGACTAGTTGTCGGCAGATGGCGCTTTCATTTATTTTCACTAAATTTCAATTTTAATCATCTAATATTAATCAATATCTGCACCCGTTGTTTCACAACGTTACACATCATTTGTTTTGTCGATCTTCATTTGTTTTTTCGATCGTCATTTGTTTATTCGACAGTCATTTATTTTGTCTATCTTCATTTGTTTATCCGACTGTCATTTGTTTTGTCGATCTTCATTTGTTTTGTCAATCTTCATTTGTTTATCCGACCATCATTTGTTTTGTCGATCTTCATTTGTTTTTTTTTTTCAATCGTCATTTGTTTATTCGACAGTCATTTATTTTGTCGATCTTCATTTGTTTATCCGACTGTCATTTGTTTTGTCGATCTCCATTTGTTTTGTCAATCTTCATTTGTTTATCCGACCATCATTTGTTTTGGCGATCTTCATTTGTTTTTTCGATCGTCATTTGTTTATTTGACCGTCATTTGTTTTGACGATCTTCATTTGTTTTGCCGATCTTCATATGTTTTCTCGATCGTCATTTGTTTATCCAACCGTCATTTGTTTTTTTTTTCGATTCATTTGTTTTGTTGATCTCCATGTGTTTTGTCCATCTTCGAAATCCACCCATTTCATGGTTGGATTAACGGACTAATTGGATTAACAATATATAATTCCGGAAATCCACCCCTTGGGTGGATTTTCGTGGGTGGATTATCGGACTATTTTGATTAATAATATATAATTCCGGAAATCCACCCAAGGGGTGGATTTTCATGGGTGGATTAACGGACTAAACCTTAATTTTCAGAGAAAAGTGCAGTAGGGTGACCATAATAATATGATATCATTAGACAATTGAACACTACATAAAATGTTTGTCATTTTTTATTTAGAAAGCAAGCTCTTTTAAATCGCAAAGTACGTAAGTAAGTACATGTAAAAAAATAGGTGAATCATTTTTACTATCATACATTTTTTGCATATTATCATCATAGTATGCTCTATAATGACCCATTCCACCAGGATGCATAGAAGCGATGAATTCTATACCTCCTAGTAATCTGTAGGACTTCTTTTTTATTAAAATAATTTCGGGCACATCGTGTAAATTGACCTTTTCTGTTCCATTTAACTCCATTGAAATAACATTTGAAAGTTCATCATTATAGGCTGCAGTACCATTACAAAAAGAACAAGTTCCTTTGTCGCTAAAAGAAATTGCATCTTCTAGAGCGTGAATACCAAATACGGTTATTATATTTATATTCAATGGCAGGAATACAATAGTTCTGCTTATGTCAGCTGATGTGCAAGACTCTGTTAAGCAGGTTTTAGTGGAAACTGCGCTTGAAAAGGAGTTCAGTAGGACTGACTCAAAAATGTGTGTTACGTTACAAGCACAATCAATGTTTATTTTGCGACCTGTATGCTTTTTGGTAAAATATTGAAGAGTTATTAGAGACCTTAAGTTCTCATGATCGTGCTTTGGAATTATTCGGCGTATCCCAGTAGTTCCATTGCGCAGTTCCATGATGGAACTACTGGGATTCTTTTGTCCCAGTAGTTCCATGGTCGGCATCTCTCTGTTAAACATTTAATGTATTCTTGAATGTTTTTATTTGCGAGACTGTCTATATGATCTTCAACATGTTTATATTGTTTGCATCCCAAAGATAGAAGATACATTACTAAGTCAAAAGCACAGGTGTTTGTTAATTTTATTTCATTGGCACCTATAACAACGGAATCACACAAGTTTCCATTTTTAATGAATCTTACTTTTTCATCTTGCTTTATAATGTCTTCTTCTACTTTTCCCTTCCAATTTTCAAGAAATGAAGGTTTATCAGAAAAAATTGAATCTTTAGAGAAATGTTGATGAGCTATAAGTCTTGGACGTTTAGTTATTTTAGAAGAAGTGTTAGAAGCTTTTCGTTTAATCAATCGCTTCTGGTCAGAAGTTCTTTTATTTTTGACATCTTGACAAATGTCACATAGAGCGAGTTTGATTTCTCCATCTAAATATTCTAAAGACATTTTTATAAATTGGTCGATCCGGTATCTGAATATCTTAGTTTTGAAAATTAGTTTTTTTAATGTTTTGAAGTGACTTTCAGCTGCTGATGATGATGGAGATTTGTTTTCTGACTTGTAAAAGGGGCATAATAAATTAGACCACAATGGCATTTTATACAACAATCTCTTCAGGGTAGATATAAATGGTGGATAAAAGTATACATTTTTATTCCCAGATATAATGTCGCATTTATAGGATTCCACTAATTGATCAAACCATGGCATAAAGTCATTGTTTTCAAAAATATCTAACTCTTCGTCGTCGTGCTTAATTTCCTCTTTAGCTGCCTAATGAACTAATGAACCTAATAAGGTTCTTGATAATTATCCAGATAGCCTATGGGATCATCTAGTAAATTATCAAGTCTCATTTTTGCTTTAGTACATCTTGCAAATATTTCATTATTATCATGTATGTACTGTCCAAGACAAATTTTTATAATATCTTCTATTATTTTTTTTGCAGCATCATAGTTCTCACATTTTTTTAACTGTATTATACAACGTATTTAAAAATATTTTACTGAGCTTAAGTTACTGGCAAATCAGAAGTGTTTCCTTCTAAAACTGCAAACGAGTGCTTGATGTAGTCTTTTGTACTAGCGTGTAATGTGAACGCTTGAATGCTAGCTGAAAGCAAAGCTGAAGACTCATCTGTGATTACTTCGTGTGGCACATTATCTACGTAAAGTAGCCACTTCTTCAATAAATCCAAAATTGATTTTGTGCTATGAGCATCAGTGATCATTTGGAAAATAGGAACGGATTTCAGATTTTTATTAGCAGTAATAAGCCCAGTATATAAAAAAAGTGTCTTGGTGATTGCGGTACCATCAGGAAGTCTAATTGTTTCAAAAAACGACCCGGTGGCGTCTAATGTGATAGTGATCCTTTCAAATTTGTCGTAATACATTTTAAAGTAATCAATTTGCTTATCACTCCAGTAATAAATATGAAAATTTGGATGAACTAAAATTTCACGTATAGATTTTTCATGATCTAAAGTTTTTGCAAGCATGATCAACGACATCATCGGATTAGAATCAGGCAACTGTCCAAGTTTTGCATCACATTTAATCTGCCGCAGAGCAGAAATGGAAGGTAATACTGGAGGTCCTATATTTTTGAGATTTTTTCCAACACTAGTTATTAATTTTGAAGACAATTCATTACGAACCAGAATCGCTGGCTTTTAATTTGGACCTTCTTGTTGGGGAATGCTTGAAAGATTTGTCCATATCCCGAATGTTGCAGATAAACGTATGTATTTTACTAGTTTGGGTCAAAGTTGCTATTTCTATCTTTGCATTACATTGAGAACATTTTCCTTTGAGTGTTATGGTGTCATCGCGAATTTTATTTTTCTTTAAAGTCCAAGTACATGGTAACTTCGAATGGAGCCATATCTTTTCTTTTATCATGTTTGACCATTTGAATTTTGGTAACGTCTTATATCTCTGATAGGAAACTGAGCCAGATTTTTTTCTCCTTAAATATAAGGGTGAAATTTTATTAAAATCATACATATCGACTTCAAAAGTAAACGAACAACTTTTATCGGCTGAAACAGTTTTTGGACTATTAGATTTACTGGATGCTAAGGATGTGGGCGTAGTAATATTAGGTGAATTTTCGGTTTGTTGCTCTCTTAAATTAGCAGTGTTGCAATTTCTTTTAAAAGACAAATATAAAGCTCTTGGTGACATTTTTTAATCTAATTCTAGAGACATTTTCAAAAAAACCGGATCCTTATTTAATACCCGGATTTCTCAAAATTTCGCCATATTTTTGAAACAGATTTATTTGTTTATTGAAATCTACTAATGGTTTTCGACCTCTCTTCATAGTTCAGACGTTGTTCCCACTGTATAGAACTACAGGTTTACCACTGCACTATATGGATGATTTATACTAGACCGTGCCGTGCCCCGGGCGTGCCGTGTACGTGGCCCGGACGGGGCACGGATTTGAAACGTTTCATACATCTTATATGTTCAGTTCAGTTCAGTTCATCATCACGCTTTTATCCCCGAAGGGGTAGGCAGAGGCATATTATATGCCCACATTTCACCTTTTTATGATTTGTCCCACGTAATACGTTGTGAGCCGTATTGCCGTGTTTAAATGGACAGGCGCAGGTTGTGACTGCCTGCTGTTGAAATAAAGCCTTCAACTTGGCTTAACGACTGTCATTTTACTGGCAACCGGGACCAACGGCTTAACGTGGCTTCCGAAGCACGAAAACGCTCAAATAAATGTCACAAAGTGATCACATGGATGGTCACCCATCCATGGACCGGCCATAGTGAAAGTTGCTTACTGCAGTGATCGTTTACAGAACACTGAGTCTCGCGGCCACGAGCACATCTTATATGAACCAGTTTATATTACACCGTGGATTATCCGTGTCCCGCCCGGGCCCGGATGATGTTCCGCTTCTGGCTGCGGTCCAGCAACGCCCCGGCCTCGGCCCGGAAACGGCACGGTCTAATATAAATCATCCCTTACTATCACAGTCACTGACACTTGAATTACAATAAAACACCTTGTATCTTCCGAGAGTTACACTTTAATCAACAAAACCCATTGCTTAATGTAACTACTTGCAGAAAAACGATAGCTTGAATTTAAACCGGCGACCGCCATCTAGTTACATTCTAAACAACTTTAACATAAATAAACAAACTTCATGACACCAAACCATAGTCGAAATTTAAATCAATCATCAATGACATCTAGACATAAGGGCGAGGCCGCATCTGCGGTTGCGGTTGTGGCTGACAACCGCAGAACCGCTGATGAGGCCGCACTACGGTTGACTCCGCTCGACAGCACAGATAACTAATAGTACTAACGTAATGACAGTGTGACCGAATTAAGTATTTTAATACTTTTCTGGTAATTTTATTGACTTTTACGAATATAGGTAAATATGACTACGGTGACCACAATTCATCAGGTAGGGCCGTAAGCTTGTCTGTTATCTTAAACCTGAAACACATCCACTGATTTAGTATGAGTGGACTATGGATTCAGTGCAGTGGTTCCGGATTTAGTATGAGTGGACCATGGATTCGGTGCAGTGGTTCCGGACCATATCAAACAGTCTGTAGAGCAATCCAGCGGAGATCATTAGTATTATGTAACAGAAGACCGTCGTGGTCTGCTTGTTTGCACATTGAATGTGGTCTGCTCTGCACCAAATCCGAACACGTGGACGGCTGGGCCGGACCAACTGAACGATCAAGATACACCACTAGAAACCGACTTTCTCGTTGCCGTATTTTTTTCTGATTTGATTTGATACTAACGATCGGACTACTTGGATTTTCTTTTTCGGATATTTTTGCCTTTCTTGCGCGTGGTACTAACAGTGGTACTACTGGTAGTACCACGAGTAAAAAAATTACCCGTGGTACTACCAAGTGGTCCCAGTAGTACCACGGGTAAAATTGAATTACCAGTGGTACTACTGGAACCACTTCGTCAACTTCACTGGATAAAAATAAATGAAGATCGATAAAAACAAATGAAGATCGATAAAACAAATGAAGCTTGGTGAAAACAAGTGAAGATCGATAAAAACAAATGAATCGGTAAAATCAAATTAAGATCGGTTAAAACAAATGAACGTCAGTAAAACAAGCGAAGATCGATAAAAACAAATGAAGATTGGTGAGAACAAGTAAAGATCGATAAAAACAAATGCACATCTATAAAAACAAATGAAGATGGGTAAAACAAATGAAGATTGGTGAGAACAAGTCAAGATCGGTGAATTCAAATAAAGATCGAAAAAACCAGATGAAGATGAATGTAAACAAATGAAAGTCTTGAAAAACAAGTAAAGATCGTGAAAAACAAATGAAGATCGGTAAAACTAAACGAAGATCGATAAAACAAATAAAGATCGGTGCAAACGAATGATGATATTTTGTAAAACGTGTGATTTGCGCAATTGCAATTAGTATGTCCTATACATGTTAGCATACAACTGTAAATGTCAGGTAGTGGCCTTGAAGGAGCCAATAGTAACTAATCAGCCTCATCTGTTTTCCTAGCGGATTTCACGAAAGCGTAGTCAAAGATTGTATTTTGAGTTGTTGTTGTTGTTGCTGTTGTTATTGTTGTTGGTGTTGTTGTTGTTGGTGTTGTTGTTGTTGTCTAAGATTGTCTTTGATGTATGTTTACAAATAAAGCGTTGTCAATGACAAATGAACTATACATAGATGCACGATTCAAACCTAAACGTGGTAGATCATGGCGCTCGATGTAAAGAAAAAATGATCATTTTAATATCAAAGACCTACACTTTTATGATGCAATCTAGATAATAAACAAGTTTGTATAAAGATTGAATTTGTGCACAAAAAGTTATGGAGGTAATAAACAGTCAAATAAAGGACCTCGTCCTTTTTTAAAGTTGGTTAGGAAGTAGAATAGTCATAAACAAAAACAACATCTAAATATAAATATAATGAAATGCTAAGGCTCTTTGCAGATTTTAAAATAAAGTACTAATAACTAAAGATACATGAACTTAGTTCCTTTTTTGTATTTCCTGGGTGAAGATCCAGTAAGATATAAAAAAAAGACAAGATATAAAAAAATCTGGCGACAATTTAAATAGAACCTACTGATTGATTGCAATTTTCTAGCATAAATGCCCTTGAAAAAGTAGATCTTTTTTAACAATTTTAATTTTTGCTTGTACCTATCTTCACTTGTTTTTTCCGACCTTCATTTGTTTTCACCCACCTTCATTTGTTTTCACCCATCTTCACTTGTTTTTACAGACATTCATTTGTTTTACCGATCTTCATTTCTTTTCGCAGATCTTCATTTGTTTTAACCGATCTTCATTTATTTTTGATCCAGTAGTACCGCGGGTAAAATTGAATTACCCGTGGTACTACTGGGACCACTTGGTAGTACCACGGGTAATTTTTTTACTCGTGGTACTACCAGTAGTACCACTGGTAGTACCAACTAATGGGTATACAGAATATATAAACTAATAACAACCGAACTAGTCAACAGAACAGGTGAGAGTAGACAGACATCACAGAGAATCCATTATAAAAACGGCTGCACGCGCGGTGTCTGCCTCTCTCGCTGCCTGCTGCCCTTCAGGTGATGTACCATACACCATCTGCGCGACATCACTGGGTCTGGTGGTCTAGGACTTGAAGAACCCTCTCGTGCTCGTTATATGTTGTACTTGTAATATATCGATTCGCTACATGAGAACAAACGCAGATAACTGCAGTATTACTTCAACCCTATTGTTCATATTTATCTCCTTGGTAAATATGTATAATCATAATCATATAAATATACATAAACTTGGACCGAGATAGGTGGCTGATCCACCCCTCTCGTGCCACCCGTAAACGTCGCCCGTGCAGGAAGCTGGCCAACCAGCGGCTAACTTAGTTATGGGACTCCAAAATAATATACGTACTAAACTAAGCCATTACAAAATTTAAGTATAATCATTAATATAGTGTGTTTTCTATTCTATTCTAAATATTTGGTAGAAACTAAAAAACACGTTGTCGCAGACGTACTATATGCAGCAGACGCAGCTTAAGTTGGTTTAAGTACTCTGTGGTAAGCGGTTTAGAAATCAGTCGCGGTTAAAAACCGCAAGTGCGGCCGCTTGTACAGGGTTTCATAGGTTTTAAATTTTTGAGGTTAGAAACCGCCGAGAAAAAACGCAAATGCGGCCTCGCACTAAACATGCCAGTACAGTACTTATAGAAACTATCAAAGAGTCCTTAACAGACGTCTGTAACAAAATCGCGCTTGGTCAGTTTTTTTATAATTGTAGGTTCTACTATTTATTAGAAAGTGCAACTTTATAATCACAAATTAAGTAAGTATATTAAGATTATAATTTATACTGTTATGTAGGTACTAGTATAAGCAAATGTAATAATGTTACAATTCAAATTAGGACGACATACTCACATTAGGCGCAAAGCAAACGACGGGGCGGGCCGGGCCGTGCAATTTGACCGCGCACGATAGCGCTAAGGGAATCCTATACTATCAACGCACACGACGGGCAAAAAGACCGCGCCGCAAGTGTCCGCCAGGCAGTGGCGGCGCGGCTTCCCGCCATGAATCACACAAACCAGTTTGTATGAAGTAACGCAGACGGCAGCGCGGGGTGGGCCGGGGCGGCTAGCTCAGTCGCAGCGCGGACAGTCGCGGGCATCGACAGGCAGATGCGGTCTTTATAACGTCGCGGGCAAAAAGCCTGGCCCGCCCCGTTGTCTGCCGAACGCCTATAATTGCACAAAACAGGAAAACTGATGACCACTATCACATTTGTGCACTACACCGTAGTAGAACTAAATGAAATAGGTACGTCATAATAATATAAGAAACTAGCTGACCCGCGCAACTTCGTTTGCGTGATAAATGAAGAACCGTTCGACCGATTTTGTGCAAACTTCACATAAACCATCTACTAAATAGTCCGAACAAAGCCTAAACATTTGGTTTGGATAGGTTAGCCCGTTCTTGAGTTATAAAATTACAACGAAAAGTGGCATTGATTTTTATATATATAGATAGTCTAATAGACGGTAGATGATAAAATAGTCCATCAACAGTCAAAATTTATATCTACCCTACAAGACTTCAATCTTTAATAAAAAATAAAAACTTAAATCTCGTAAATGTAATGACATAAACAAATGAATTAGGGTAAACCACCCAATCGTTGGCACTCCTCCAATTATTGGCACTTTAGGTAATTTTGCCCATTTCTGACAGAAAAAGAATGCTATTTTACTTTTTAATGCATACCTACAACTACATAACGGGCAACACCGAACTGAAATAAACTAGGTTTCCCTTATTTTTCGAAATATACTCTTAACTAAAGTGCCAATAATTCATTCTAAAAGTGCCAATAATTGGGTGGTTTACCCTATATGCCAAATTTTAGTCACAAAGTTGTACAAATTTTCAACGTAGCTAGTGTACATTTAAACAAAAGGTATAGTTACCTGCATTCGTTTCTAACGATCACTCAGTTCAGCAAATTTAAAAAGGTTTTATTTCTCATAACTATTTAACTATAAATATTGACGTTGTGGTTTTAATTTGTAAAAATGTTTTCGAGTCTTATAATAATGGCGAAAATAAAAATTATTTATTATTGTCTGCTTAGTACCCTATTTCTAGAATCACTCAATCTAAATTTGGCTGAATTGAGTGATCCAATGAAACTTTCATAGATTCCTGGATTTATTTTTTAGTGCCTTGATTTTTTGTAAAATAATGTGACAAATTGGGTACAAATTCTTGGTACGAAAATTTTGACCACAGAGTAAGTATTAGGTAAGATTCAGCTTGAAGCCATTTTGCAAAATATCTGTATTGAGTGATCGACATATTGGTCAAAATCTGTATTATCTTGTGAGTGACAAATTTTTGGATATCGGTTATAAGTTTTGACAATTTTTGACTAAATGTACGCTTTGGTTTCGTTGAAAAATAAAAAAAGATCACTCAATCCAGATCCAGATTCACTACTGACTATGCCTGCCACAGAGGCAGTCAAATAAATTATAGTTATAAACCAACCTTAGGCATTTATGCAGTCACGGGACATCCTTCCTGAGGGCTTACCCGGGGCTCTCAACCATAGGCTGTTAGGCGTGGCGTGAGGTTTTTTTAGTCGGTAAGAGTCCGGCATAACATCCTATGAGGATTTTCCCTCACGTTAAACAAAAAAAAAAGGCATTTAAGCAGCAACATTTGTTTTAGAATACTTTTGGGAGTCCTTCTTCATCTGTTATTTTTTCAACTGCTGACTAACGAACGAGGCAATGACACAGGCGCGCTTATTGGGTTGAAATACGGATAGCTAAATCAAAATATATCTGCTCCTAACATAGAGCAACGCGAACTGTCTAGGCGCGCGATGCTCTGTGGCTCCTAACAGCCAAATAGAATTGAAGACAAGACTCCTTTCTTTTAATCTATGAATTAAAAACGAATGTCAAGAGTCAATAGTGTCACTTACGTCACACAACTCAAATGTCAATTGTCAATGTCAAATAGTTCCTGCATCCTGCCTGCTGTCCTCTTGTCGTTGTAGTGGTAGAATAAATAAACTTGTAATTTATTATAGTAAATTGTAAGATTCTGTTTTAATATTATGTTAAATATTCATTTAAAAAATGGAAGATAATAAAGTGGAACAAAAGACCAATGTTAAGAAGAAATTTTCTTCCAAAAAGCTGCTCAGAGGTTGCTTTGTAGCAACAATTGGTAACTATGTTTTTATTAACTTTTGATCATAATCAATTCCAATAATATCCTGTTATTATGATTGGTTTTATAACTTCATTAGGTGCATAGTCTCCCTACTTATTTCTTTTCGATAGTAAACATTCTCCATAGTTTACAACAACATTTAAATATTTATATTAATCAGTATATACAATATGAATAACTCATTCACGAATGAAACCAATCATGTGACCTTGTATATGATTTCGCTTGCCTTCTAGTTATTTAAACTGTAGTGGTCCCATAAGATTATATATTATGCAAAGTCTTATCTCGTACTTTAGTACTCTAGTAGTACTTTCTAGCCTGCTAGAATTACTTTTTTTACAGTAAAATATAATATTCAAATATCTCTGTTTTTCTTCTTGATGATACATTATCTGAATTATACACTAGAACCCTCAGAAAACACCTATATTTGTGTGCCTAGTCTGCTGTCTTTACTATTAATGAAAAAAGTAAGTAATCATACAGTTAGGGAGCCAAACTTCATTTTACGAATTTGAGCTAGAACTTGGCGCAAAGTAATGTCAATAATAAAAATTTAAAAAAAAAAATTTAGGTTTGTCAAAATTTTTGTGACTCTACCGGAGGTTCTGAAATGCTACAGACTGAGAAGAACACCTCAAGAAACTCAGTCCGGTCGTAATTTCTTTGCACAGATGTCAATAATTTCTTATTATAAGATTAAAGACCTTATTTTGAAATCTGTGTTCATGCATTTAAATTTCAAATACTGAATCTATAGCTTCATAACACTAAAACACGATTTAAACATTAAATTTAACATCTCATCTTCTCATCACAATTTCTTACCACCAACAATTTTAAATGAAAGATAATAAGTAGTGACCGATCGAACTTTCGGTTTCGGTTTCGGCCAGTTTCGGCCAAAAAATCGAGTTTCGGCCGCAGTTTCGGTTTCGGCCAAAATGGGCCGAAACTTTCGGCCGGGCCGAAACTCACGTGTTCATGAATTTTGAGTGCCTGGCTCTACTTGTGACTTGGTTGGGGTCAGCCCAACCAGTTTATATGGTTACTAACCAAAGATTTACAGAGTTACAAAGGACTTGCAATAAATAGTTATACTAATACTATTTTAACGGAATCCTAAAAAGGTGATCCAGGACATTACATAACCCTATTACCTCTTTGTTGTCGGTTTCATTGACTTCGTTGGTCGTCTGCCTGTCTGTCAGCAGGCTGTAACTCATGCACCGAGATAGTTAGACAGTTAAAATTTTTACAGATGATGTATTTCTGTTGCCGCTTTAGCAATAAATAATAGAAATACTTAGACAAATTAATAATATTGAAGGGGGCCTCCCATACAACATCGTTATTTTTTGCCTCTTTTCTTGTACTACTACTGCTAGTCCAACTCACTGTTGTCCACTTTTACTATATCTTGAAAATTCACCGATAACATATGTCAATACGTACATTTATCTGGGAAAGCAAATTTCATTCAACCAACAAAATAACGAACTGGAAGTAGAGAGAAGAGCCAACATCACATGGAAAAAGTTCTGGAGTCTAAAAGAAATACTCAAAAGTGATATGACCATACGGCTAAAAACTAAAGTTATGAACAGTTGCTTACTCCCTTCATTAACATACGCCTGTCAAACATGGAAATTTACCAGAAAAGTAAAAAATAAAATTGTAGTATGCCAAAGAAGTATGGAAAGAAGCATCCTGAAAATTAAGAAAATTCAAAAGATTCGCCATGATACTATAAGGAAGAAAACTAAAGTCATCGACGCTCTTAGCCACTCACTAAGGCTAAAATGGCGATGGGCTGGACATGTAGCGAGGCTTAGCGATAACCGCTGGACCATCAGGACAACATCATGGGCAGGTCCACTAGGACAGAGAAAAAGAGGAAGACCAATTGCGCGCTGGGCAGACGACATCACAAAAGTAGCAGGTATTCACTGGCCGAGAGTGGCAAAGAATAGGGAATCCTGGTCATCTCTGGAGGAGGCCTTTACCTCTCATTGAGAGGGTTCTTGCAAAGTTGATACAAACCTTGATTACCTACGTATGTATTTGATTTAACTAAATCAATATGTTATTTTATCAAATGTATTGTAATAAATATTGTAATTCATATTTTTTTACTATAAATATTATAATTCTGCTATACTGACTCCTTTCGTCTTCATATTATTTCATAAAATAATAATTATAATGGCAATAATAATGTAATGTAATAATATTTTATTTTATTTTATTTTACATTATTTGGGGAGCTTACGGCTATAATAAAATGGTTAATCAATTATGTAAACATATGCCAATTACAAGCTTCCACATATGGTTTGTAAACAATTTAACAATAGTAAGTTGAACCAGTTGTTAGTTCGAGTACAGTTAAATTAAATAGTGACAGCATTATTAATAAAATCTAAGGTTAGACTACATCTAATAGACCTTACATTTGAGAAAAATAGATCGTATCTACTGTCATGATTAAGCTTATTAAAGCTTGAAAGAGCCCTGTGCAAGTAACTGTTTCTCCTGTAGTTAGTGTGACATGGTGCAATGGTGCAATATAGATAGGTATATGCTTTATTGTACTAACTACATATTTTTGATATGATACAATACATTATTCTGTCTAATGATGTAAAATTGATTTTTAAATTAATATTTTTTTCTATGGGTGGATACTATATTGCTGAGTCCTACCTAATTCTTTTTTTGGAATATTATTTCATATGAATGTACTAGCAAATCTAAAGAATATAACTTATTACTTATAACACTTACAATTTTTAATAAGTAAGCTAAATAATCAAGGTTTACCTAATCATATAACTTTACTGATTGTTTTCTAAATACACCAAAATTAAATTAAAAATTAAATTGAAGAATATATTAGATAAGGGAATAATTTTGCATGCACACTGTAACTAAAATATCCTTAAGAAATGTCAGAAAAGGAAGGTTTGCACATTAAATCTAAAGGTTGAGTGCCTTTGAATTTAATGTGTAAACTTTGGTATTCATATGTATTGACTACATTATAAAAATCTACCTATGTTTAAACATATTTTGGTACTCTTTTTAAATGTAGAATCATAAACAAATTGTAAATGTGAAAATTTTTGCATGCATGGCATTGGAATTTTCATTGTTTTGTATTTAAATTTCCCAAAAAGTAGCAAGAAATAAAAGGCTTTTTTATTTTTATTTATTTATTTTATTTACTTCTAAAATGTAACAAAAACCAGCCAAGAGCTAGTAGCAGGGTACCGTGTGGTTTTAGTCGGTAGGAGTTCGCAATAGCATCAATGAGTAATTCCACACATAAAGAAAAAAACTCATCTTTAGGTGGAGATATTTCTAAAATGAACACTTGAAAAGATTTATACCGTTGATTGATGGCACTTGGTAAAACTTGCTTTGTTGGTGGATAATGGAGTGGTTGGTTATTATTTTTCCAATAAGTGCACTATTGTTAAAATAACCGGCTAAATGCGAGTCGAACTCTCGCGCGGGACCCTATAAACGAGACATGAGGCCTAACCGTCCGTCTGTATGTTAGTCACGAGGTTGTATCGCTGGAACTGTGCCAGATAGAGGCCTAAACTTTTCACTGTACAGTAGTCCTACCGCATAAAAACCACGCGTATCCTACCTACCAGCCTGTGGTTGGGAGCTCCGAGTATGCCCTCGAAATGATGCATACTGCGGTCGCATCTTTGGGGGGCTGTTCAGTTGTTATCCCGCTTCTTGAGGGGGGCGTGCATTAATCTCTCACGTTACGCTATCGTCTAAGGCCTGCTTCTGTAAGGACGGCGAGTAGCCCCGTCACCGTCCTCAGGCCCCGGGTCATGGAAGCTGATAGTATGGGGCGCCGCCGCAGACTGTGGAACTCGGGTGGGAGAGTTCTCTCTCGCTTTCTCCCCACCGCCTCTTTCACGAGCATGACCTGCTCACAGGAAGAGGCCTATGGCCGCGCTCCAGCGCCTCCTTGCGCCATTTAAACAATGACGCAAGGGCGCTCGCTTTCTCGGTCCCATAGAGGGATCCCGGCTAGAAGACATGCCGCCTCAACTGAGATCGTGCGGTATCCCCTTATCACCCTGACAGCCGTTGCCTTCTGCGGGCTAAGCAATCTAGCCGCATTGCTGGCTATCAGGATCTACGTCCATACGGGGGCCCCGAATAGGGCCATGTTCCGCACGATCCCAAGGTACAGTCTCCTACAGGTAGCGTTGGGCCTCCTGGTATTGAGCAACAACCGCGAGAGTGCGGCTGATGCCCCCCTCCCTCAGCTATGGGACCAAACTTCGGAAGTGGTATCCGAAGTTTCACCGGCTACCGAGTACGAGCCCCAGATACGTCATCGAGAGATCGATGCCGATGCTGACGCCCCCTATATGTAAGCTAGATCCCGCAGGTGACCTTTAGGGCTGCGTCTCGGGTTGCTCCTGGCGCTGTAATGAGGGTGTCGTCATAACATGTTACGCCCGCACCTCTGAGAAACGGACCACGCAGCACCTAATCGTAACCGATGTACCACAGAAGCGGTCCTAAGACCAATTCCCATGGAGCACCGAATGACACATCTCACCGACCCTGCCCTAGCCAGCTCGGGTAAGTTATGGCCCTCTCGGAAAGATAGGCCCCGACAATTCGACGGAGGTAACCTCCATACCTCTATTCCATGGTAAATAAGCGCCTCCCAAACGCAGCTCCAGGGCAAGGTGTTGAAAGCGTTGGCGATGTCAAGAGACACCACCACCACCACCTCGCCCTGTTCTGTTGCCGCTATAACAAAAACTACCTACTAAAATCAGACAGAAGCATCTATACAACCAACGTAAATTTTGTACCCAATTTTTGTAACGGCACCCTCTGTGCGGGAATCCGACTCGCACTTTGCTGGTTTTTTTTTTTTTTTCTTTTTCAATATGAACACGTGAGTTTCGGTTTCGGCCGAAACTGACCCTGGGGCCGAAAGTTCGGTTTCGGTTTCGGCTGGAAAACCAGTTTCGGTCGGACACTAATAATAAGCCTGTTTGTTTTTTGCTTACTCTACTATTATTATGTACTTTAGGTGATTACATAAATATCTATTATCTTTCAGCATTCTCTCTGGGGTACCTACATTACCGCTATGTCCACCAACTGTTCGACAATGACAAAAACTTCTCCTACCTCTCCGAGATGGAACGGGAGATGTCTTTCCGCACAGAGATGGGATTCTACTATTCGTATTACAAGACCATTGTGGAGGAGAGACATTTTGTTACGGCTGTATCTAAGCTGATGTATGATAAGTTGGTGGAGTTTCCGAAAGATGTGAATGCTTTGAATAGGTTTAATATTCATCCAGAGGTGAGTGACTTTCTGACTTTGATTTTAATTCAATCCTACATACTTGCACTTTGACTGCCTCTGTGGCGCAGTCGGTAGTAATACCGCCTGCGCCGCTGGAGGTCGTGGGTTCGATTCCCACTGGAGACAAATATTTGTGTGACCCATAAATGTTTGTCTCAAGAGTCTGGGTGTTACTATGTATAATATGTATGTACTTATTTAAAAAAGTATATAAGTATTAATATCCGTGGTCTGATACCCATAACACAAGCAGGTTATTCCTAGCTTACTTTGGGATCAGATAGCGTTGTGTGAAATGTCCGTGAATATTTATTTATATTTAATATTTATTTGCAAATGGTCACGCCTATTATACCGGAAGGCAAAGGCATATTATTTGCCCACATTGCACTTCTAGATTTTGTCCCATGTAATAAGTGGTGAACCGTATTGCTATGTTAATATAGACAGGCGCAGGTTGTGACTGCACGCTGTTGAAATTTTTGAAACCGCCCATAAAGGCCTAAAACTATGTATAATACAGTCAGTCAGTCTGATGGGAAGTGATCACCTTAACATATGAATGTTTGCAATAACAGTGGTGCTGGTGCTACACTTGTGCTGCCAACTCTGCCAATAAAATCAAAGCAGCCTAGCCTAGTTCACTGCTGGACGTAAGCCTTTTCCAAGTCACGCTATAACACAAACCTGCGCCTTTTTCACCCAGCCTCTACTTGAAACCTTTTCCTGGTTGTTGATCCATTGACCGCCGACATGAGACCATGAAGATATTGACAGAGAGCGGAGGGCACTGTCGGTTAGGGCGAATATGATAGCTCGCAGATTTGCACGTTGCTCACAACGTGTTAAGAAAACCTTATTTCGTGCATACTGCACCTCTTTCTACACGTGTAGTCTGTGGGCTGATTATTCGCGGAAATCGTACAGTGCCCTTCGTGTCCAATATAATAATGCGTTTAGGGTGATGATGGGGCTGCCCCGTTTCTGTAGCGCCTCAGGGATGTTTGTTGAAGCTCGTGTAGACTGCTTCTACACGACAATTAGAAAATGGTGCGCTTCCCTGGTGCGCCGGGTGCGGGCCAGCCCCAACTTCATCCTGAGCTGCGTCGCGAGCAGATTGGACTGCTTGTATGTGAATCACTGCTGCAAGTTGTCCACCTCGTTGATAAACGTGTGGCGGTGATTCGCATATCAGCGGCTACCTATTTACTTTATTTTTAGATTAGTTGCTTTTGTTTATGTTATTTTGTGTGCTTAGGTTAAGAATACTAACATAGAATAAGAAATATTGTTACTAACATAATAAGTCTAGTTACTTGAGGAATAAATATATTATTATATTATTATTATTGAACGAGGGATTGCTAAGACAATCACATGCCCTGACCAAATTATTGTCTCCACTCCAGAATTAGTTGATTTCACGAATGCTATGTTTGATAAAACATGGTCTCCAATCTAGACTTTTAATTTCAATGTCCAAAATATTTTTTTTACTTATTCCAGTTAATCATAGGAGCAGTCTACAGATACGTAGAGCCATATATAAACACCACGACACATCGCCAATGCCACATGGTAGACCGAGGGGGGGATTTAGCCCCCGTGGAGAGCTGTGTCGGTATCGGGCAGCCAATATTCTTTTATTTGGAAGCGATTTGGTGGTTGGCTGGATTTACTGTTGCTGCTCTGTTTTTGTATGCTGCGAGTTTAAGGTATGTCTCTGACCCAGCAAACATGATGTCATTTAAAAGGCCTCCCTTATCCCTATTGGTAAATAAATAGCCTGTGAGGTTTTGTTTAGTTGATAGAAGTATAGCATCCAAAAGAATTTTCCCTCACATAAAAAAAGAGAAGTTTTAATAACACATTAGATATTAGAAAATTGCTGAAAATTTTCCAATTACTTATCGCAATAAGTAATTAATTTTTAAAAGCATATCCACAGTGCCTCTCGTGTCCAATTAGCCCCCAGGGAGGGAGAGAATTGACTTATTATCATTACTAGTCTTATTCCTTTCCAGCCAAAGCCTACTAGGCGGTCTCCTGGCCGTAGACCAATACTTTGCGAACCACTCGCGTCCAATTAGCCCCCAAGGAGCGAGATTGTCATTATTAACTTCTTTTTCTTACAGCCAAAGCCTACTAGACGGTCTCCTAGCCGTAGCCTAATACTTTGAGAACCACTCTGAATGCACTTGCGTCCAATTAGCTCCCAGGGAGCGAGATTGTGATTATTAATCTTATTCTTTTCCGGCCAATGCCTACTAAGAGGTCTCCTAGCCGTAGACCAATACTTCCCGAACTTCTCTGATCACTCGCGGCCAACTAGCCCCCAGGGTGCGAAATTGTCATTATTAGCCTCATTCTCTTACAGCCAAAGCCCACTAGGCAGTCTCCTAGCCATAGCCCAATACTTCGCAGACCACTCTGAATGCACTTACGTCCAATTAGCCCCGAGGGAGCGAAATTGTCATTATTAGCCTCATTCTCTTACAGCCAAAGCCCACTAGGCAGTCTCCTAGCCGTAGCCTAATACTTCGCGAACAATTCTGAAAGCACTTGCGTCCAATTAGCCCCTAACCAGTGTAATAATTGACCCATTTTTATTATTTGTCTCATTTTTTTTCAGCCAAAGCCTACTAGGCGGTCTCCTAGCCGTAGCCCAATATTTCGCCAATCACTCTGAATGCACTCGGGTCCAATGGGCCCCTAACGAGAGAGAGAATCTAGCCGCACCTCTATTACTGCTGCAGACCTGGCTAGTCACTGTACAGCTTAGAGATAACCAGAGAAGGACTACTTTTCAACTTCAGGTAAGCTTTTACTTATAGAGTCACGCTTTTATCCCCGATAGGGTAGACAGAAGCATAGCATTTTAGAAGACAAGGCTGCCTGGCACTGACACGAATTGCTCCTTTCTACATAATTTAAAAAAAACTGTATAAGATTCTAAGATGAATTTTGGTAGGGACCGGACTGAGTTTCTTGGGCTGTTCTTCTCAGTCTGTAGCATTTCCGAACCCCCGGCCCCGGCAGAGTCACGAAAATTTTGACAAACCTAAATTTTTTTTTTTTAATTTCATAGTAAATAAATTTTATTTTATTTTCATAGTATACGCCCACATTTCACCTTAAAGTTTCGTCCCACGTTATAGGTGGTGAGTCCATTGCCGTGTTAAAATAAACAGAAACAGTACAGAACGCAATCTTATGTATGTACCTACTTCTTTTTCACACCTACCCTCTATTACTCACACTCGCGCACAAAAACTACTATGAAAATCTTTGACCTCGTGTCTGTGAACTCAGTGAGCAGTGTCTATGTGTGCGTAGCCTCAGCGAATTTAGTATAAAGGTTTCCATCTGTACTATATATATAGTTTATGTGTCATTGTCATATATTTTTCAGAAGCAATAAATAAATTATTAAATATCTATAATTTGTGCAAACAGGTTGTGACGACCTACTTTTAAAATTTTAATAATTATGTTAATAGAAGACAGACGCCCGCGTAGAATTTTGTTCCCGTTCCCACTTCCCATAGGAACTTGTTCCCGGAATAAGGTCACTAATAATAAAAAATGTGAAAGTTTGTAATGATGTTTATTACCCAATCACACATAACGACTGACTGAAATGATTTAAATACTACATTTTATCCCTGAAATGTGTTCCCATGGGTTCGGAAAACGGGAAAAGAATTTCACGTGGTTTTTTTTTATACCACTAAGGTGGCAGACAAGCATACGGCCCACCAGAGGTGGTGGCAAAATGTAAAAGGTCTTATTTTTGTTGCAGGTTTCAATTTTCATTC
Source organism: Miltochrista miniata (assembly GCA_933228765.1). Classification (NCBI taxonomy): domain Eukaryota; kingdom Metazoa; phylum Arthropoda; class Insecta; order Lepidoptera; family Erebidae; genus Miltochrista; species Miltochrista miniata. The sequence goes on along the minus strand of OW121774.1, from coordinate 9,830,174 downwards.
TGAACTGCGCTTGCCTATTATTCTGGCAGTTTTCCCAATTCATATTTCTAACACAAACGGCTATATTCTTCGTGATGGAACAACTCCGAATAATAGATATCAAATCTCTTTGCATTTTCTTGCATTCTCACTTCTGTGGCTTACACATGGCCGTGTTGTTATTACAAGGGAATGATATGCTAAAATCGTCCTTATATGCATCATTTTTCCTAGTAGTTTCTACGTACTGTTTGTTTTTCAGTTCATTTCGCATTAAGATCCAAAATCGCTTGGATATATTTATCGAAGCATGGCTTGTATGTTTAAGATTAGTCATAGCAGTGTTTGCTTCTATATATTTAAAGAAAGTAATAAGTAATTTTCTAGAAGTCCAAGAAGACACCCATATTTGGGATATTTTGTTTTCAAAATTGACGAGTTATAAGTCTTTTCATACTTTAATTTATACTTGTTCCGAAGTATTCGACTTTCTACCATGGTCTACTATCCAGAAACTACTAAAATCGTTTTTAATACCTTTTGTTGGACTTAGTATTCTAAACGTTTGTCACTTTTGGGCAACAAACTCAGCAAATCTATGCAAGAAAGAGATGGAAGAAAAAGCGAACGTAGAAGAAAGAGACGGCGATATATCCGATGAATCCGACAGCGGTATTGAAAACTCAGATACAAAATGTCGTAAGAAAAAGGTGGTGACTGATTTGGACCTTTTGGACAAAGACATAAAGGCGAAAGTCGATTGTAAAAGTGTGAATGAAGATGGGGATTATCTGGTATCGTTTTTGAAACATTTACGAGTGGATCCGGGGATTTTCTATAGTATATCTCAGATGGCTGTGTTTGGAATAATGGCGGTTTTGGTGATGAGGCTGAAATTATTGTTGGTTACCCAAATGTGCGTCGTGTCTTCGTTGATGATGAATTCTCAATATTATATGTAAGTGCATTACATTTCTTACTAAACTAATATTATAATGAGGATAAATTTGTGTGTGCTACTGTGGCGATTTCAAAAATTCTTTCACCATTTGAAAGCTACATTCACCCTCAGTAATAAGTATAGGCCATATTTTATTCCCACGGGAAAGGGAGCTACGTAGATGAAACCGCGTGGCGTCCGCTAGCTTTATGTAAAGTGGTAGACAAGATAACGGCCTACCTGGTGCAAAGTGGGCACCGGTGTCTATAGACGTTTGGAACACTAGAGGCGCTGCCGACCCTGCAAGAACGTTCTATGACCCCTTTTGAAAAACCCATATGGCCAGGCCACACGGTGCGGTGTGGCTCCGACGCGGCGACTGAGCGGTGCCCGGTGCTCCGGCATAGCATCCATCATGGATGCTATGCCGGACTCCTACCGACTAAAAAACCTCACGTTACGCCCAACAGCCTATGGTTGGAAGCCCTGGGCAAGCCCTCGGAAGGATGTCCCAGGACTCCCAACAGACCTACGACTACTACGGCAGTCGGCACTGCGGCCTCGCCCAGAGGGTGGTTTGGGTGCTATCCCGCGTCTTTGGGGGGTTTCGGGTATGATCCCGCTTCTAAGGGGGGGCGTGCGTGAATTTCTCATGACACGCTGCCGTCATGGAAAGCTGGATGGCTATTTTGAAAATTAAAAACCCCCCAACCTTAAGACTTTTATTTTTCTACTGACTTGAACTTTCTACTTTTGAACTTTAATTTTCGTGTTCCAGCATCCCGAAGACCTATATAAAGTACATACCATTTTTCTGGGTGCTAAGCATGTCACCACTGGTCCAGGAACTCTTGCAGAGTATATCTCAGGAGACCTCTCATGTTGGTAAGTCTTATCATGTTTCCCTCCTCTCTATATCTAATTTATTACAATTGTACATACACACATACATACATATAGTCACGCCTTTACCCCATAGGGGTAGGCAGTAGCATAGTCTGGAGTAGCGAGCTCAGCGCTGCGCTCGCCGGGCGGGGGATCACGCTGCCGGTCATAGTATCTGCTATGATCGGAAGCTCGGACGCCTGGGAGGCGGTTGCCAACTTCGCCGACACAGTCATGTCGGCGAAGGAGTCTGCGGAGAGGGTGCGGGAAGACGATGCTCTTGTCTTGCCGCTCCCATCCGGCGTAGGCGGAGGGGTGGGAGAAGGCACGCGACTTTGGCCGCGAACCGTCTCTAACCCCGGGGTTGGCCTGCACACGTCGAGTGGCACTCACGTGTGCATTGCACAGGTCACCGCGTCTGAGGATTACTTGGCACCTACCAGGGTAATCCTCCATCGGCGCAGTAGCTTAGCTACCCTGAGCCGCCCGGTGGTGTTCTGGTGAATTAGACAGATCCCAGAACAGCCAAGCCACATAATCTATTGCCGTGGTGAATGGAAAGGTGCAGGTTGTGACGAAGCGCTGTAATAATTTTTCAAACTGCCCAATAAGCTTTCAACTTGGTTTAACAACTGTGAATTACTGATAACCAGGTCCAACGGCTTAACATGCCTTTCGAAGCTCTAAAACGTTCATAAATAAATTCACGTGGTGGTCACCCATCCATGGACCGGCCATTGTGAAAGTTGTTTACTACAGTGAACGATTACAGAACACAGAGGCCGCGCGGTCACGAGCGCTTCAGAAGGCGAATCCCCACCAGACGATTCATTTTGGATCGCCGATCCTGCGATCCGCGATCCGGGAGCATGAGGCATGGATGGATCATCGATCTTTTCTAGCGATCCCGCCGCGTAGCACCGACACGCTCCAACCGGTCCATACTGATCCGCCTAAGTATAGCACAGTTGAACTTTCGGACGCTATGATCGCGCGCTCCATCCACACACCGTCTCGTCTCCACCGAGCGCGCCTAAAGACCGAGGCACCTGTGTGCTAGTATAGCCCAAACCTGCCCGATCTGGCAATAATGTAAACATGTCATGTTTTGACAATCGTTGTCTAAGACAGTTGAGTAGAAAAATATATTATGACAAATCATTGAATTTTTTACTATCCTGAGTAGGTATTTTAAATGAAAATAAACTGTCATAAAGAAGTTATTTGGTGTCGAAATGATTGTAAGAACACTGTATGACTCCTAGATACTGGAATATAATCAGGGTAAATATTATTAGTCTGGTGTGGATCCCGCTATAGAGCATCTCTACTATTATAAAATTGTAAAAAATATCTGTAGCGCTACATTTTAGATAAATTTAAAAAAATAACAGTAATCGACTAATTTAGGGCTTCTGAGTCCAAATATATGATCTATTTTCTTCGTGTCTGTTTGTTTGTTTATTTGTTCGGGGTTGGAGCGAAATTCTGTAGCTTGATCATAAATGTACTGTTAGGATTTTTTAAAGATTTTTTTAACTTAAATATTGCTATATGTTTCATGATAATCGGTTCAGCGGAAATGATAATACAGCTTGACCTATGTTTTAATAGAAGCCCAATGCGTTGGACAGGTCAAAGTTGTTTGATTGTCCACTGCTAAGTTCCACTAAGGGGTCCAAAAGACGTCATTTTATGTCGTTTTTTGGTACAGAACCCTCTGTGCGCAAGTCCAACTTGCACTTGGCCGGTTTTTTTTGCCCTCTCTTGTTCGGTCATCTGCCGTATATAATCTGAGCGTTTCCCTACTTAGGTGAATTCAGCGACATACATCAAGAACAGTTAATGGAGTGGATTATATCTGAGACGCCCACGACCGCGGTGTTCGCGGGTTCGATGCCCATTTTAGCCACTATCATGCTGATCGCCAGAAGACCTATAGTTGCGCATCCGCATTACGAACATAAGGAAGCGAGGTAGGATGTTGTTTGTATAATAAATCTTATCCACAGAGTAAATGTTACACCTTATTTCAGAGATTCCGTTAAAAAAATTGTGAGGAGCTCCCATACACCGGTTTGGACGTGGACACTCTCGCTGGAGACCATGGTGCGAGCCATGATCTCCAGCGGGAGTAAGTGGGACTGCGCCGCCGCTTTCTGCGAGCAGGTCATGTGAGTGAAAGAGACGGCGGGGCGGGAACGGGAGAGAACTCTCCCACCCGAGTTCTGCAGTCGCCGACGTGTCTTCGCCGAAGACTATCGACCTCCATGACCGGGGGTCTGAGGACGGTCAGAGGGTCGCTCACCGTCCTTACAGAAGCAGGCCCATGACGGCAGCGTGACGTGAGGGATTCAGGCCCCCCCTTAGAAGCGGGATCACACCCGAAAATCCCCTAAAGACGCGGGATATCACCCGAACCATCCCTTAGACGAGGCCGCAGTAGTAGCCGTAGGTCTGTTGGGAGTCCTGGGACATCCTTCCGAGGACTTACCCGGGGTTCCCAACCATAGACTATTGTGAGTTACGTAAGGTTTTTTAGTCGGTAGGAGTCCGGCATAGCATCCATGATGGATTTTCCCTCACGTCAAAAAAAAAGGGGCTCCCATAAACCAAATTTCTTGTAGTTTTTAGGGTTATGTATTTAATGGGTAAAAATTGGACCCCATTACTGGGGTTTATAGAATAGAATAGGATTATGTCTATCACGAAGCTGTATCTTAGGAACCGCGATAGTTAGAGAGCTGAAATTTTAACAGATGATGTATATTAGTAGCCGTTGCAACAACAAAAAGTGAAAAGAGAATAAATATTTAAGGGGCTCTCAAACAAAAACGTCCTTTTAAAGATGTTCGATTACAAACAATTTCTATTTTCATAATATAAGAGGTAAAGGCCCTCCCTCACCGGAAGCATTCGCGTGTAATGTAACATAATAGATTCGACTTTGAGCATTACACACTTACAATACTACCTCTCTGACCGACGAGCGTTCGCGTGTAATGTAACATTAATATCTCCCTGACCGACGAGCGTTCGGGTGTAATGTAACATAATGTAACGTAATGTAAGTATAGAAAAGCGCATTGATGCTACAAGTTGTATCAAAACATTACACATTGTATCATTGCAAGGTGCGCATTGTAATGCTCGGTTCTCCTCCTTCACTGATGTAACCTCGTCTTGTATCATTACAGTTTGTGCACTGTAATGCTCAGGTCTCCTCCCTCACTGCTGTAATGCTCGACTATGTAACGTTACATTACACGCGAATGCTCCCGGCGAGGGAGCGCCTTTAGATGTATTTAATTCCATACAGTCTGAATTCAGGGACGAAAACTACTTTTTAATCCTTTTTCAGGGAACGCGCATACGCCGTATACAAAACGTATGGCCGATACTCACCATACGAATTATATCAAGAATTAACTAAATTACGAGCAACGCATTTGGTTGTTGAAACCAAGTATTGCTATGGGAGAAGCAAGTAAGTTGAAATATTTTGTACCATATACACTTTCTATTTATTTAGGGGGGGGGGGCTGCTCACCGTCGTTACAGAAGCAGGCCCTAGACGACAGCGTGACGTGAGGGATTCACGCACGCCCCCTATAGGAAGCGGGATAACACCCGAACAACCCTCCAAAAACGCGGAATAGCACCCGAACCCCTCCCCCACCCCCCTAGGTGAGGCCGCCTAGGTCGCCTATCCTGGTAGGTTTATTGGGAGTACTGGGATATCCTTCCGATGGCTTACCCGGGGCTCCCAACCATAGCCTGTTAGGCAGGATACGTGAGGTTTTTTAGTCGGTAGGAGTCCCCGGCATAGCATGAGTTTAGGTATTCATAATACAAATTCTTACTCTTTATAATATTAGTGTAGATTAATACTTCTATTTCGGCTAAATGATGCCGTGTAAAGAAAAAAACTCTTCTATTCCAGACAAGGCTGTTCATTCACCGACATCTGGGACATAGAGAACCCCTGGCTATCGGACAGACCTTCGACTTGCCACGTGTTACTCAATGAAAGGGTCGACCATTTCTACAAGGTGTTCTCGAACCGACAGTACACCGTGTTTAGTGTACACGATTATAGTGTCAGGTGAGTGTAATTGTGTAAATAATGTGTAATTGTGTAAATGTGTGTTAATAGGTGTAAATAGCTGTAGATATAAGTACTAGCTACGCCTATTGACTTCACTCATGAATACTCATGATAGACTATGACTCTTATTGATAGAATGTTGAAACCCCTTAGTCATTGTCTACGTTATAAGGGTCAGTATTTTATTCATCCAACGACATCTAGGACGTAGAGAACCCTTGGCTATTAGACAGACATTCGACTTGCCACGTGTTACTCAATGAACGAGTTGACCATTTCTATAGAGTGTTCTCGAACCGACAGTACACCGTGTTTAGTGTACACGATTATAGTGTCAGGTGAGTGTAATTGTGTAAATAATGTGTAATTGTGTAAATCTGTAAATAATGTTTAAATGTGTAAATAATGTGTTGTGTTTATGTAATCTTTACTCTTTTTGGACAAAATGCTCCACGCTTTCTTTCATAATAAATAATAGTAAATATTTCATAAAGATGATTTTTAATAAAGTATTATGTATTAGCACAAAAACAGTAAGAGGATAGAGCCTGCAGAAGTACGGGTGCCAAAGTTTTAATATAATAATAGGTATATTGAAATGGCAGACGCCGTCTTCATCCATAGCCTATGTTAACCAGACCATCTAACACCCATCACAATAGCCCATTACGTAGTTAGCATATTTTACAATAGTTAGCTCCCATTGCAGATGGTCCATTATCATTCTTCTACATAAGGCGGGTGTGGATTGTTTGCAGTGGGGGTCCCATTTCCTTTTAGATTAAAAGTCTCAAAGGGCCTCAGCATGTTGGACCTGTGTCCCCGTGTAAGCCTACCAAAAGTCCGGGTGTCTTCGTAAGAAAAAAAAAGAAGATACCCGTGTGAAAGAGAGACATAATAATAATTTATTTCAGAAAAATACTTTTGTACATAGTTGTAAAATATAGACCTTACGTTTACAATGGTATTAAACATTAGATTGTACTCATAGTTATTACATATTAAGCATAAATATAAAAAAAAATACAATACAATTCAAAATTTAAAGGTCTAACTAATAATAACATTGTTTTAATTTAGTACAAAGATTACCTACTTATAACCATTTCGCAAAAGTAATTATTTATCGTTCGTCATCAAATTATTTATGTTTACCCGCGATCTAATGAAGATTTAGCAAAGGGAAAACTCTTGAGTCATCAAACTAAATGTCCGAATTATTTTGTAATTTTTAGTGCGTGCTAAAAGCGTGTTTTTTAGTTTTTTAAACTATTATTTTATACTTTTTAGTCTTCTTATTATTCAAACTTAATTTACTACTTACTAAGTTAAAATATTAATAGGTATTTAAAGATATTTATTATTAACAAACTTAACAAAATTCACAGTTTTTTATCATGTTGTTCCCACGAGTAGTGGACAAAGGTAGACCCCCCAGAGGTCCATGTAGGGGGGCAAGGCTAATTACAACAGGGCTGCGCCCGGTTCCCCAAGGTGACGCTAGCGACATGATATTTTTTACCACCCTCATAGCATTCAGCTCTCGGCGCGTATCCTACCTTGGCTTAGGTAGGATCTCATAGACTCAAAGTCCAATCTTCGTATTCCTCTCGTCGAACCTTATTGATTGATACCCATGACATGATAATTTGGTAAGAAAATGTCATTTCGGATTATTTTCAGCAAACCCTTTCAGTTTATACCTATATCATAGGGCTGCATTTAAAATAGCCAATCCGCCACCTTGGGACGGCCACCATGTTGGATTTAGGTCACGTGATTATTTTTTTCGTATCCCGTTCAGCAAACCCTTTCATTTAATACCCATATCATGGGGGTGCATTTCAAATAGCCAGTCCGCCATTTTGGGGAGGCCGCCATATTGGATTTGTAATGACGTTTTTTTAGCTAGTCATGTATTGTCATCAGAACTCAGAGCGTGTGCAAAATTTCAGCCTGATCGAAGGACGGGAAGTGGGTCAAATTAACATTCCAAGATTTTCTTACATACATAGTTACAAGTGAAGCTAATAAAAGCGTGTGCGTGTTAAAAAGAAAACAGTAGTTGTCAATTTTTTTAAACCGAGTGGGGCGAAAAATGTTTTGTGTGTTTAATAGATCAAAATGTGAATGTAAAATAAGACTAAGTAGGCATCCTAATAACCTTCCTCAACAAACTAGCTATTTATTAGATTTTTAAAATCTGTTTTAGAATAATCGACTTTTTGAAAATATCACCCATTTAGTTTTTCCGTTTTCGTGCTTCGGAAGGCACGTTAAGCCGTTGGTCCCGGTTGCCGGTTGGTTAAAATGGCAGTCGTTAAGCTAAGTTAAAGGCTTTATTTCAACAGCAGGCAGTCACAACCTGCGCCTGTCCATTTAAACATGGCAATACGGCTCACCACCTATTACGTGGGACAAATTATACAAAGGTGAAATGTGGGCATGTAATATGCCTCTGCCTACCCCTCCAGGGATAAAGGCGTGACCATAATATGTATGTATTTAGGAATAGAATAGAAACCTTAGCGTGAAACGGCTGTACCAATGTAATGAAACTTTTTCTCTCTTCCAGATACATGCCACGCAGTTTCGACACTTGACATTTGTCTTGGAAGACAAACAAACACAGAGACTGATATTTTATTATTAGATAAACTGTTTATAAGATAAATACTTAAGGTTGTTGGTTGAGCTAGTCTTAAAAGTCTAGAAAGGAAATTGGAGGTCGGGGGTTTGATTCCCGCTAAGAAAAAATGTCTTAGTTTGATGAGTACATTGATTTGTTTTGTGTCTGGGTGTCATTTACTTATAATAAGTATGTACTTAGAAATATATAAGTATGTAGAAATATATAATTAGGTTGTCCATTTCCTATATACAAGCTATAGCTTAGTTTGGGCTAGATAGAGCTGTGTAAACAATCGCCAAAATATTTTTTAAGACGATTACAAAATGTAGTACATATTTAATTGAGAGAAAGTTTAGCTGAGCGTTTCATAAGATCGTTCCTCTGTCGAACTATAAAAACCTGGAACGACCTGTCCGCACACGTGTTTCCCTCATCTTACAATCCCGGGTTCTTCAAGAGGAGCGCGAAGAGGCACATCACAGGGCCGCCAACTTGAGGACCACTGTCAGAAGTGTTACGGACTGTGAGAGTGGCCCCCAATCGCTAGATGCGCCACGGCTTACCATCAGGCTGGTGGCGACGTCAATTTTTCGAACTAAATATTAAAAAAAAGCTTTTTAAATATTCCATCTAATGCGCGGGCCACACACACACACACACACACACACGGGCTGTCATAAGTTATTTCGACGTAAGTTTCAAGCAAAATGAAAAAATCGACGCAATACTAAGTTAAAGAAAGAATAGATGGGACGCGGACACAATCCTAATTCCTACATCTAATATATAAAATTCTCGTGTCACAGTTTTCGTTGCCATACTCCTCCGAAACGGCTTGACCAATTCTCATGAAATTTTGTGAGCATATTGAGTAGGTCTGAGAATCGGCCAACATCTATTTTTCATACCCCTAAGTGACCGGGAATAACATTTCACGCGGGCGGAGCCGCGGGCATCAGCTAGTAGATATTATAAATGTGAATGTTTGTGAAGATGTTTGAATGTTTGTTACTTAATCACGCTCTAACGGCTGAACGGATTGGGCTGAAATTTGGTACTGGGATAGCTTATAGTCTGGAATAACACATAGGCTACTTATCAGCCCGGGAATATGTTCCCACGGGAAGCGGGAACGGGTACCGAGTTTCACGCGGGCGTCATCTAGTGCTTCTATACATTTTATTTGAAATGGACTTAAAGGAGACAATATATCCGCGTCTAACGTCTTTTTTTTGTGGCCCACCCCTAAACGTCTTGGTATTACAAAAGTAAAAGCCGGTAGAAGACGCTTACTGCGCCCCAAGACGACTGTAAAATATAGATTGATCTCTGTGACAGTTGCATAAACAAAATAGACTTTATTCCAGTGATAGATACAGCTGTCACGGAGATCAAGATATGGTATACAGACTACGGGCCTAATTCGGAGTTGTTGCCTATTTGTATAAAATTATACTTAAAATTTATTTTGTTTATAAGGTGATATATGGGTGTATGCTATGCCTCTGCATACCCCTTCGGTGATAAAGGCGTGTCTTTATGTATTAATGTAATGTATATTTTGTTTATACAGGGTGAAATTTAAAGACCGTGGTTGAAGGTAAAGTATTGATAATGGCAAGTTTTGCTGAAAGGAAACATTCCTTTGTTTTCAAAAGTAAGTAAAACTGCATTTAAAGATTTTTGAAAAATCACCTGCTGGAGCCAATAATTAAACCGATCGATATTTTTTTTTATCGATATTATGTTGTTTAAAAGAATTTCCTTTTAAAAGACTCTTTCGGTTGGTATCATAAAATAGAGAATGTTTTTTTTTTTTCAAATCTCCCAGGTTCGATTCCCGGCTCAAGCAAGTGATTTTTCAAAAATCTTTAAATGCAGTTTTACTTACTTTTGAAAATAAAGGAATGTTTTCTTTCAGCAAAACTTGCCACTGTCAATATTAAGGGTACTTTAACCTCCTCGTAGTGGGTCTGGGCGTGGACACTCTCTCGCTCGAGGCCATGGTGCGAGCCATGCTCTCCAGCGGGAGTAAGTGGGACTGCGCCGCCTCTTTCTGCGAGCAGGTCATGCTCTCGAAGGAGGCGGCGGGCCGGGTGCGGGAGAGAACTCTCCCACCCGAGTTCCGCAGTCGGCGCCCTGGGCGCCGCCGATGTGTCTTCGCCGAGGACTATCGGCCTCCATGACCGGGGGTCTGAGGACGGTGAGAGGGCCGCTCACCGTCCTTACAGAAGCAGGCCCATGACGGCAGCGTGACGTGAGCACTCACGCACGCCCCCCTTAGAAGCGGGGTCACACCCGAAACCCCCCATAGACGCGGGATTGCACCCGAACCACCCCCTGGGCGAGGCCGCATTGGCGGCCGTAGGTCTGTTGGGAGTCACGGGACATCCTTCCTGAGGGCTTACCCGGGGCTCTCAACCATAGGCTGTTGGGCGTTACGTGAGGTTTTTTTAGTCGGTAAGAGTCCGACATAGCATCCTACGAGGATTTTCCCTCACGTTAAAAAAAAAAAAAAGGGTACTTTAACCTCCAACCACCCTCTTTAAATTCCATTCGGTATATTTGAGTTTGAATAAATGTGGTTTGAGGGCGACTATCAATAGTCTTGTAAACTGTGATAATGACCCTCAATCGCTAGATGTAGAGATAACTATCCATCAGTAGTGTATTTTCCTTTTTTTTCTTTCTTTGTGACATCATTTTAGCGAGCTAGTTATAAAAAAATTTAAATGGTGGCCAGACTCGAATCGTACTAATATTATAAATGTGAAAATTTGTGAAGATGTTTGTTTTTCAATCAGGCTAAATCAGTGTATTCCCGTTCGTCCCGTCGACTTCGACTTCGACGGGAAGTCACAAAAATAATATTTAATCAGTTCCCCATCGTCCCCTTCCTAATTCAAGAGGGTACGAAATTAACACCGCGCAATCCGACTTGGATAGGTTAGGTTAGTTTTTATAACCACCTAAACAAAATCTATTACGTCCCCCCAAAAAAATTAAGGGGACCATCGGGAAAATAAAATAACGAATTCCCGTTCGTCCCCCTAGGGGGACGAAGTCAAGGGGACGAGAGAGAATACACGGACGAATCTGAGAATACATGGAAATGGGGCGATATAGCACCCCGTCCCGTGTAAAGACATCGATGTAATCGAAAAATATTAGCACCCGTGTGTAGCAAGACTAACCCTCATATTCATAATTTTATTGTTTATTAAACCTATTTTAGTTAAAACCATAGATTTAGAATTTTTCGCTACTCTCAATAGATATACAAAGCGTGCGAGCGAGACCTCATTATCCATAGCACTTAGCTCGAGAGGAAAAGAGAAAGCAAATTGTGTACTCATATGTCAGTATTTTGAATCGCTGAGCCCGCTGGGATCCTATGGCGGCTCTATGTTATTCATAATATCCAGTAATCTGTAGTGATCTTACGATTAAAATAGAAAATTTTATATTTTCAACAATATTGTCGTGTTTAGTGTGTGAATAGGATATTACAAAACGCAATTATACGAAGAAAGACTCGTTTAACAGGTCATTTGTGACTTCGTTCATTCCATTTTTGACGTACATATTTTGCCAAATTGGATGTAAAATTTCACTGAAAGTCCAACTCATAACGTAGATTATGCATTTTCCTTCATACATAACACAATATTTAATGTGTAAATGCATTTTTGGAGGATATATAAGGCAGAAATAGAAAGGGCTGTTTACAGTAAAATAGTCATGGGTAGGTATCGATAAGGATGTCGATAGTTCATTATAGTGGCATTGCTGCAAACAAACTTATCTGGATTTAATTTACTATAAATATGATTGATTTTTACTCGAACTGTGTTATTTAACCTTTTTTTTAGGGTTTTGTGCCTATTTTAATATAATATTTCCAAAATTTGTAATCCATTTTGAGTTGAATTTTTACAATTATAGGCTTCACTTAAGGTACTCCACGCCACACCGGGATGTTTGCTGTGCAAGGCGCAGATTAGCCTCTGCGTCGAATACTGTTCTCACCTTTGGGATGACTGTGCGAGGTACTTACTGGACGCGCTTGGCGCTATGCAGAGACGTGTTATCCGATTTCAATTATAGGTTGTCCTAAGATGACGGTAAGCCTCGAGCCGTTAGCGCAGCAAAGAACCATAGCGTCCTTGGCTGCCTTCTACTGAATGTATCACGGCGAATGTTCTGAAGAGCTCTTCAACCTGATCCCACCATCTCCTTTCCGATTCCGAACAACACGTCGGGCAGAGGTGCCACTCATATATAGCGGAGAGAATCTTCGCCAGAACTGAGCGTTTTAAAAGATCGTTCCTCTGTCGAACTACAAAATCCTGGAACGACCTGCCCGCACATGTGTTTCCCTCATTTTACGATCCCGGGTTCTACAAGCGGAGCGTGAAGAGGCACATCATAGGGCCGCCAACTTGAGGACTACTGTCAGAAGTCTTGTGTGCTGTAAGCATGGCCCCCATTCGCTAGATGCGCCACGGCTTTCCATTAGTTTCCATCAGTGGCGACGTCAATTTGGCGAGGTTAATATATTTACAAAAATCTACGAGTAATATCTTTTATTGTTACTAGGGTTCAATAATAAATGAGTTTCTAGGTTTAGTATTACGATAAGAGTTGGATTTTTAGTAAAATTTCAAATTCAATTGGCAAAATATACCTATATGTAGGTACGGCAACAATGCAATGTACGATGCCATAAATTACATGTTAAAAGTGTATTTTCACATTCACACACTGAATCAAAATTCGTAAAATCACTACAGAATTTCTAATATTACGAGTTACCCCATATAATCCCATTTTTACTTTTTCATAGTCGATTACATTCAAATTAACAATTTATTCCCCAACACAAGAAGTTGGAGATGAAACTTCTAAGCACTTTGTGTGCTTAGAAGTTTCATTTCCATTCCATCCATTTATACAGATACTTTTATCGATAACATAGGTGTGACCATTCAACAACACTATTTAACCCACACATAGATCTTTCATTTTTGGTCTCGTCTTCAGTTTGACACTGTTCATCTTGTACATTCTAAATCTATGGTTAAAACACACTTTAAGTCTATTGCTGTCTCTAACCAATGACAGAGTATGGTTAGAGACAGCAATACTTAAAATGTGTTTTAACTAAAATAGGTTTAATAAACGATTATGAATATGAGGGTAAGTGTCACAATTCTATTATTAATTTAAAGTTAAATTGCGTATTTTTTATTGTATTGGTGATGACTGCATTATAAATGTATAGCCCGTCTGCTCTAAGTTTGCAGCTAGCTTAAAGGCTGGTGAAGACGCGTAGTAGGGGAGGCGACCCGCAAACTTATAGCGAACGGGTAGTAAATACCTACTTTTAGATTGTATTCTACCTAGCAAGATTTTAAACTGTTGAAGTATTGTAAACCAAACAGCATTAATACGCGAAGGCGGGCAAGTGAAGCGAGTGAGCCGCGGCAGCGTCCGAACCGAGCGCCCTATTAGTATTATTTTTCTGTATTTTTTTTCTGTATTTTTTTCTTTTCGCTAGTTTTGATTGTAACCTCTCGACATTTTACAATCTCGCCAGGTAGAAAACAATGTAATGATTTATTGAATTTTACATTTTATTTTAATGGAGGATAAAGACATATTGGCAGAGCCAGTGTGTAGAAGACTAACTAAAATATTATTATTAAATGTAATTCCTAACTGTAAATAAAAATATATGAAAATTATTTTCATTAATAAAATGTATTCTGTTAAATTGTTTATTTTATTTATTTACAACATAAACCCATGATCAACGATGCTTTTTAGGGTTTCGTAGCCAAATGGCAAAAACGGAACCCTTATAGATTCGTCATGTCTGTCTGTCTGTCTGTCTGTCTGTCTGTCCGTCCGTGTGTCACAGCCATTTTTCTCCGAAACTATAAGGCCTATGCCATTGAAACTTGGTAACTAGATATATTCTGTGAACCGCATTAAGATTCTTATATAAAACTAGAAAAAAAGTAGTAAATTTTGGGGGTCCCCATACTCAGAACTGAAACTCAAATTTTTTTTTTTCGTCAAACCCATACGTGTGGGGTATCTATAGATAGGTCTTCAAAAATGCTATTGAGGTTCCCAACATCATTTTTTTCTAAAATGAATAGTTTGCGCAAGAGACACTTCCAAAGTGGAAAAATGTGTGTCCCCCCCCCTCTAACTTCTAAACCAAGAGAATGATAAATCTAAAAAAATTATATCATGTACATTGTCATAAAAACTACCAACGAAAATTAGTTCGAAAGAGATAGAGCTGGTAGTTTTTTTTTAATACGTCATAAACCGCAATTTTCGGTTAGAAAAATCACTACCACTGCGAACGTGTTAAAACATCAATCAAAGTTACAACGAACTATAAGAACTTTTATATTATATTACTTGCTTCTACGAAACCCTTCATGGGCGAGTCCAACTCGCACTTGGCCGGTTTATTGGGGTGTATTGTTAGTAATATCTACTTACTTTATATTATATACTCTGCCTAATCGACTGGACCGATTTGAATGGAATTTAATGCGTAAGTAGGTATATTTATGTCAACACCTTATTGCTTACGCATTTATAGTTTCGAGTTTATTATTAATTACCTACAAACATGTTTTTCCTCTTTATAATATTAGCAAAGACTAGCAGTGGCCCCTGACTTCGCTCGCGGGTATGATTAAGTACTGCTCCACTCCCTTAGGTAGGACCGTGATGATAAGTAACCTACGTTACTCTTTGTAACGTCACGAGTCAAGTCACGACGAAAGTTCCTTTCAGACAAAAGAGAAACAATGTCAAATCACGGCTAAGTGAAAGTCGGACTCGTGCAGGGAGAGTTCTATACCATTTTTTTTTTTTTTGTATCGGAGCTCCTCTCACCCCTAAGAAGCCCCTTTGTCCACAAAAATGCATTAAAAAGATCCATCATTGTGGACATATCATGTCCACTTTAATACCTTAAAGTATTTTTTATCAAAAATGGATCGTTTAGGACATGCGAGTGGAAAAAGATCCATTATAGGTTGTGGTATACGAAGAACATCTAAAAGTCAAAATGCTTAAAGTAATTAAATAATTTTCAAAACAAATGAAGATCGATCAAACAAATGAAGATCAACGAAACAAATGAAGATCGGTAAAACAAATGAAGATCGACAAAATAAATGTAGATCAACAAAATAAATGAGGTTCGGTAAAGCAAAAGAAGATCGGTAGAACAAAAGAAGATCGTCCACTTGCTTATAGTCTTTTGTTTTTTTGATCTGATTATTGTTTATCGGTCTTTGTTTTGTTGATCTTCATTTATTTGATCGATCTTCATTTGTTTTGTTGATCTTCATTTGTTTTACCGATCTTCAATTATTTAATTACTTTTTACATTTTACCTTTTAGATGTTCTTCGTATACCACAGCCAATAATGGATCCATTTTCACTCACATGTGCTAAAAGATCCATTTTTCATAAAAAATACTTTAAGGTATTAAAGTGGACATGATATGTCCACAAAGATCCATGAGGGATCTTTTTAATGGATTTTAGTGGACAAACAGTAGCGGCATATCACCCGAAGAACTGCCCAAAGACGCGGGATAGCACACGAACCTCCCCCCCCCCCTAGGTGAGGCGGCAGTGGTAGCCGTAGTTAGTACCTACTCTTTATACTGTGGCCGTAGTCTGGCACGCTAGCACGCCCCCCGTGCGTGAGTCACTTACGTAGACCTACTGATCTTTCATTACGCATTTAGGGAAAACTTGTTCATTTGGAATTACAAACAGACAATTTATTTTTATTTATATATATACCTACCTAAATTGACTTAAAGTTAATTATATTGGTATAGGTAAAGGGAATACCATAGTCCTAATGAGCACAATTAGGTATACTTAATTATGAATAACAATACATTAAAGTAATTAATGAATTTCATGTTAATTTGATTACTGTATTTATAATTGGAATTTGCATATTATTTTACCTGTTGTATGTAGACGTTATAATAATTATAGTATTTGTAAAGGAAATAATATTTCTTAGTACTTATTTTATGCTCTAGGCGGGAAAACATAACACATCTTATTTTTCAGTCGGATAAACTCTATTTAAAGTCTATTCTATGTTTGCAATACCATACATCCTTCAATGGCTAGGATGAACGAATATCCCGAACCACGCGTGCTGGGTTGATGCCGCCTCATACACAGTAGAGAGAATATTTGCCAGAACTGAGCGTTTTAAAAGATCGTTCCTCTGTCGAACTATAAAAACCTGGAACGACCTGCCCGCACACGTGTTTCCCTCATCTTACAATCCCGGGATTGGTTCTTCAAGGGGAGCGTGAAGAGGCACATCTCAGGGCCGCCAACTTGAGGGCCACTGTCAGAAGTTGGTTTAAAAGCCAATTGGAAGTGTCACAGATATGCCGCACAGGTGACAGTCTTATATAGTTGAAGAAGAAAGAAAGATGAAGAAAAAATAGTTAAGAGAATCTTCGCCAAAACAGAGCGATCCTTAGTCGAACTATTGTAGTTCACGTGTATGCCTCTTTTCCGGCACGGAGTGGGAAGATACAATGTAGATATTAAGACATGACATATGGTCACGCCTTTTATCCCCGCAGGGGTAGGTAGAGGCATTATATGCCCATATTTCACCTTTTCAGATTTTGTCCCACGCCCATGCCTCGCCAGCATGGGTAGTCCGTAAGCGGAGCTCTCCTTGTAAAAAAAAAAAAAGAAAAAAAAAAAAAAAAAAAGGTGGTGAGTCGTATTGCGGTGTACATAGGCGCCAGTCCATATCAACACGACAATACGGCGAACCCGCTGACTGCCCGCATTTAAAATTTTTCAAGCCGCCTATAGGTCTTCAACTTGGCTTAACGACTGCCATTTTACTGGCAACCGAGACCAACTACTTAACGTGCCATCCGAAGCACGGAAACGCTCGTAAATAAATGTCACTAAGTGTTCACGTGATGGACACCCATCCATAACCGGCCATAGTAAATGTTGCTTACTACAGTGATCGTTTACAGAACACTGAGTCCACGGGGCCACGAGCACTTCTTATCCATATCCATACTAATATTATAAAGCTGAAGAGTTTCTTTGTTTGTTTGAACGCTAGGATCTCAGGAACTACTGGTTGGATTTCAAAAAATCTTTTACAGTTTGATAGTCCATTTATCGAGGATGGCTATAGGCTATATAACATCACGCTAAGACGAATAGGAGCGGAGCAGCAAACAAGAATGTTTTGAAAACGGGGAATATTTTTTACCGCCTGAGAGCTTCCGAGGCGTACGCTGCGTAAATGGTTAAAGTTAGGTAAAAACTGTGCATCACAAAATTGTTTCTCTTAAAAAGTTCTACAAAAAAGTCCGCGACAGCATATGTCTATTTTTTAAGGTTCACTCACAATAACCTAATTTGTCTAGCTCTTAAGGTTCGCTCACGATATATTGAAACTGAAGAGTTTGTTTGTGCTAGGATCTCAGAAAGCACTGGTTGCATTTCAAAAATAATTTTACAGTTTAATAGTCTATTTATTGAGGTTGGCTAATGGCGATATAACATCACGCTAAGACGAATAGGAGCGGAGCAGCCATGAATAATGTTTCGAGAACGGGGATTATTTCTTTCTTTTGAGAGCTCCCATTGCGGACGCTGCATAAATAGTTAAAGTTACGTAAAAATTGTGTATTACAAAATTGTTTCTCTTAAAAAGTTATAAAAATAAGTCCTAAACAGCATATGTCTATCTTTTAAGGTTCACTTACAACATACTAATATTATAAAGCTGAAGAGTTTGTTTGTTTGTTTGAACGCTAGGATCTCAGGAACTTCTGGTTGGATTTCAAAAAATCTTTTACAGTTTGATAGTCCATTTATCGAGGATGGCTATGGGCTATATAACATCACGCTAAGACGAATAGGAGCGGAGCAGCAAACAATAATGTTTTGAAAACGGGGAATATTTTATACCGCCTGAGAGCTTCCGAGGCGTACGCTGCGTAAATGGTTAAAGTTAGGTAAAAATTGTGCATTACAAAATTGTTTCTCTTAAAAAGTTCTACAAAAAAGTCCGCGACAGCATATGTCTATCTTTTAAGGTTCACTCACAATAACCTAATTTGTCTATCTCTTAAGGTTCGCTCACAATATTGAAACTGAAGAGTTTGTTTGTGCTAGGATCTCAGAAAGCACTGGTTGCATTTCAAAAATAATTTTACAGTTTAATAGTCTATTTATTGAGGTTGGCTAATGGCGATATAACATCACGCTTAGACGAATAGGAGCGGAGCAGCCATGAATAATGTTTCGAGAACGGGGATTATTTCTTTCTTTTGAGAGCTCCCATTGCGGACGCTGCATAAATAGTTAAAGTTACGTAAAAATTGTGTATTACAAAATTGTTTCTCTTAAAAAGTTATAAAAATAAGTCTTTAACAGCATATGTCTATCTTTTAAGGTTCACTTACAATAACCCTCTTAAGTTTTAAAGTATGAGCGACGCGACGGGAGTAAACTTAGTCTGCAGTGGCAGCCAGTCAACTGAACTATAAAAACCGGCCAAGTGCGATTCGGGCTCGCACACGATGAGTTCCATACCGAAAAACGGATGGGTGGAACTAAAAGCGACGGGAAACATTATATCACTTTAACACCTCTTTCCTTCTCAATCTCATGTGACGCAAACGAAGATATGCGGTTCAGCTCTAATGAATTCAAGCGACGCGACGCGACGGGGGTAAATGTAACGGGAAACATTATAATACTCAAAATATTAATACAATACCACTCTCTTTCTCACTCTCATGTGACGCAAACGAAGTAGCGCGGGTCAGCTAGTCAACCATATTTGGCGGACATTAATTTTAAAAAATCTGCCCCTGACGTCTGCTCTCGCATCATGGCACAAACCGCAACTATGTGCGTCTTGACCGTGTTGTAGTCGATATCACTGAACTACAGCGATGACTAGAGGTAATTCCCCAGGCTTGCGCTAGATTCACGGCCAGTAAGTCTCGAGTAGGTAGTTTATTTACTCATACACCCACCTTAAGAAGTCCCCTGGGGCAATCATTCAGCATATTTAGAACTTGTTACATATACTGGGTGTAACAAAACTACCTCTCCAAATTTCATGAGATGACTTGGCAACCGAAATCAAATACAAATATTTAATAAAAAAAAAGGGGGTAAATTTTTTGTCGCACATTAAGAATTCGTTTTTTACCGCGGCAATTCGAGGTAACATGGTCGCCGTGGCAAAACAAATACGGAGCACCCGTCTGGCTGTCGTTGTCGCTTTCTACTGCCTCTCAGTAGCGATAGAAAGGGTGAAAATGAAAATTGATAGGACCTTTAAAACGGGTTTACGGTTCAAGTATTCATGTGATTTTTTTTTCTTCATTTTTGTAATGTTTCTTGACTGATGCCACGTCACGTGACGAAATTTGGAGAGTCAATTTTGTTACACCCAATATAATTTACAGCTAACAATCAATCAATCAAATCAGCCTATGGCGGTCCACTGCTAGACGTAGGCCTCTTTTAATTTACCACCACCACAACGCCCCCCTTTCCCAACCGACCACCTGAGTTATCCACCTGGTTGGTCAGTTAGGAATAAAAGTTCCTAACCACCCACCTACAACGCCCCCACGGCCCAGGCGATTTTTTTTTAATTTATTGAAAGCTTTGGCATTTAAGCCATCAGCTTTGGCCCAGGCGACGCGGCGACCAAAAACAGTATCTAGATAAAATAAAATAAAATAAAATAAAATTTATTCCTTTTAAATTTTTAAAAAATTATTTAGGTTTGTCAAAATTTTTGTGACGCTACCGGGGGTTCGGAAATGCTACAGACTGAGAAGAACACCCCAAGAAACTCAGTCCGGTCCCTCTTATTCATCTTAGTATCTAATACAGTTTTTTTTTAATGTAGAAAGGAGCAATTCGTGTCACTGCCAGGCAGTCTTGTCTTCTAGAAAGTCTTTAATGCTATAATAAGCTTTCTGGCACAATTTAAGTTTTACTAGTTTTTTAAATTTATTAACTGACAAACCTGTTATGGCTGTCGGCAATGTATTGTACATTCGAATACAATTGCCCGCAAAAGAATTGCTTATTTTATTAAGCCTAAATCTAGGTACAGCCAATTTATTCTTATTTCTTAAGTTTAGGTTATGGATATCACTATTTTTAATAAATTTACTGTTATTTTTATGAGTATATAATAAGTTTTCATATATGTACTGTGAACTAGTAGTTTTATTTCTCCATTGGATAGGCAAAGGCAAAACGGCCATCCTTCCTATTTAATATTATAATAGGTATGTGAAAGTTTGTGAAGATGTTTGGATGTTTAGATGTTTGGATGTTTGTTACTCAATCACGCTCTAACGGCTGAACGGATCGGGCTGAAATTTAGAACCGGGGTAGATTATAGTCTGAAATAACACATAGGCACATTTCGTCCCGGGAATATGTTCCCATGAAAAGCGGGATCGGGAACCAAATTTCGCGCGGGCGTAGCTGCGATTATCAGCTAGTACCTAGATAATGAATGTAAAAATAACAGTTCAGGAATGTGCTTGCAGATCAAAGTTCTGGTTTTTTGTAGTTTTTAATTACTTCTGGTATTGTTTATTTTATTACCTATTGATAGGTAGATATTTATTATTTTTGTTAACCAGTTCAACATTGTATAACAATGCTTTTTCTATTTATGTGCGGTGTGATCCCAAATAAACAAATTTTCTGTCTTTCTTTCTATGATAAAAGAATATGCTCGAACTGCAGAAATTATGTTTGTGGACGTGTTTTCTTTTTATGTGTGTGTGGTAATTCATCATTGGATGCTATGCCGGACTCTTATTGACCAAAACCACAGGCGCCCTATCACATTTTTCCGGTCAGGAGACCCGGGTAAGCCCTAGGCACCCGGGTATGACATCTGTCATAGCTGTTAAAGAGACCGCTTTTTCAGCATTCCATGGATTCACCGTGCGGGCGCCGGGTCCATAGCGTGAATGTGTCTGGGACTTACGAGCCATTTGAGTAGGTTTAGAGTGGTCACCTAAGACGCGTCAGCGCTCACCTTCCACCGTTCACAATGTTCAAGAGACCTTATTCTTAGCATTTCATGGATTCACCGTGCGAGCGCTGGGTCCATAGCGTGGCACAGGGGGAACACCCCGACGGCGTCTGGGACGTGCGACCTATTTGAGTAGGTTTAGGGTGGCCACCTTACTATGCGCATAAACGATCACCTTCCACCGTCAACAATGTTCCCTCCCCTGCCCAACCAGATTTGGTAAGATCCTATCAATGCCGCTTTGGATATTTGTTTTAGTAAAGAGCGTACTGAAGCTCTTGGCAATCCAAGGTCTTTAAATAAATTATACAGGGATTTAGCTGGAATCCCCCTTGCTCCTACTTCCACGCATAGAATTATTTTTTAAAAATTAATTGATCAAAATTTTATAATAATAAAACCTTGCTATTTAATTTGAAACTCCGTAAAAGTTGCACAAATATTTGTGTTACCCGAGACCTCACTACATCAGTTGCATAGGTACAGTACAACACTGGCCACTGCGCAACCGAGGCATTGAACTTAATCAGAGGATGATTGTTGTGTGTCACTAAAATTAAGTCGTATTTTCCTTATTCTAAAAATATTATAGACTAGCTGAGCCCGCAACTTCGTTTACGTCACATAAGGTGTATGAAAGGAAAGGTATTTCTTCATCAGAGTCATCAAGCAGCGTCTGAAACTGCCCTGTTTGCTTAATCATAAAAGAGCTTAATGATTAAGTCTATTTTAAAACTACAAACTCTTTTATGATTAAGCCAACACGCCAGTTTAGGTTCACACACATTCAAAGAAACCCCTACAATTAAAATTTTCAAAATATCTGATTCTTAAAAGTGTTATAACTCTTTTATTTCTTAACCGATTTACATAAAACAAACGCTAAATGTTAACTGGAGCAAACCTCAACACAATAAAAAAAACCGCATTGCAATCGGTTGAGCGGTTACTGAGATTAGCGTGCACAACCGTACAGACAAACAGATATACAGACATACAGACATACAGACAAACAGACAAAAATTCTAAAAATCATTGTTTTGGGTTCTATTGCGTTCCTAAAGCCCCCCTATAATATTTTTTCTTATTTATCTTCCATGTACAGACAGCGACCTGTTACGATTTTATTATATGTATTATTATTATTATTATATTTCTATTTATTCAAATACATTAACATATAAATTACATTTTTAAATATACGTATAAAAAAAGGTACATTTAAAAATATAAAAAATAGTGTCCCACCGGCATCGGGTACAGGGACCAAGCTACCGGTGGTTAGGACTTCAGAGACAGGAACTTCCTCACAATACGTGCCGTGCTCAGAAGAACTGCCTTCTGCATCAAGCCCTTGACCCAACTGCCCACCGCAAGCCTCTTAAGGTGTTGGTCGAGGCTTTTGGCTATTAGTCCATGCACAGAGATTACTATCGGTACAATAATAGCTGAGTCAATACTCCACATGTCCACCATCTCGTGGGCTAAGTCCAAATACTTAGCTTGTTTATCTATCTCAGCCTTCACGAGATTGTCGTCATGTGGAATAGTGATATCAATTATTATTGCAAGGCGCTCTAGCCGATCTATTACCACTATGTCAGGTCTATTTGCAATAATAGTCCTATCAGTGATAATAGATCGGTCCCAGTACAACGTGATATGGTCACTTTCGAGAACTGGGTCAGGCACATATCTATAATACGGTACCTCTGATTCGATAAGGTTATATTTTAAAGCAAGCTGTTGATGGATAATCCTAGCTACTTGGTTGTGTCTATGCAAATACTCACTATTGGCAAGACTAGAACAACCTGAAATAATATGCCTAAGGGATTCTCCGGGACGGCGACATGCCCGACATATGTCAACCGTACCATCCTTTAGGATATACTTTCGGTAATTATTAGTCATCACCACTTCATCAGTAATTGCAAAAACAAAACCTTCAGTTTCTCCAAAGAGGTCACCGAATCGTAGCCAGGATACAGAAGATGTAAAATCAATATCGGGCCCGTGCAGGGCTCGATAAAAACGACCATGCAACTCCTTACTCATCCATATATCCTTACGATCATTGAGACTCTGTATCACAGGTTTATGCCAATTCTCTTTAGCCAGAGCAAGTGGGGTAAGTCCTTTGTCAACTACAACCACATCACGATGCACATCCGCGTCAGCGTGAAGAAAATATTCCCTGAGGTTGCACACCTCACGGTTATGGAGGGTCTTAGCATTAAGGAAACCACGACCCCCGCACTTCCGCGGTATGTACAACCTCATCACAGATGAACGCGGATGATGCATTCGGTATGTGGTGAGTAACGTACGGACTTTCCTATCCAGGGCTTCAAGTTCTGTCTGAGTCCACCTGAGTATGCCAAAGGAGTACATCAAAACTGGCATGACCCAATCGTTATAGGCGCGCACCTTGTTACCACCTGATAAAAGACTTTTAAGTACTTTTTTCAAGCGGCCAAAGAAGCGCTCCTTCAACGATTGTTTCATACCAACTTCACAGATGCCTAACGCCTGCGACATACCCAGGTATTTATATGTTTCGGTTGCAGAAAGACATCCAAGTCGTGTAGAATCTGAAAGTTCTACGCCTTCAGATTCTATTATCCCGCCTCTGTTGACATGCATGACCGCACATTTGTCAACACCAAACTCCATCCTGATAGAATTACTAAAAACTTCTGTTATCTTTAGTAATTCTGTCAGTTGCAGCTTGTTGGATGCAAATAGCTTCAAGTCATCCATGTAAAGGAGGTGGGATATAACTTGGCCATCCCTCCGCAACCGATAGCCTAACCCTGAATTCTCTAACAAAGTACTCAGAGGATTCAGTGCTAGGCAAAACCATAATGGACTGAGACTGTCACCCTGGAATATACCCCGCTCAATCCTTATAGGCACACTGTTCCCGCAAACCCGTCGACATCCTGGATAGCACAAGACTGTTTTCCATTGCCCCATACATGTCTTCATGAAGGCACATAGAGTTGCATCAATTTTATACAACTCCAGTACCCTCAAGAGCCATGTATGCGGCACAGAATCGAAAGCCTTCTTGTAGTCTATCCAACATGTCGCCAGATTCTTACGGTTACGGCGTGTCTGTTGGCTAATGGCCATATCAATTATAAGGAGCTCTTTAGTGCCACGAGACCCACTTCTGCATCCATTCTGAGAGGTGGACAAGATGGAATTGTCAATTAAGTGGGACGATATTTTCCCTCTCAGAATAGATGTTAGAAGTTTATAGAGCGTGGAGAGACACGTAATTGGTCTGTAATTCTTTGGGTCTGTGGCACTACCAGATTTAAACAAAAGATGGGTAACGCCAGTAGTGGTGAAATCTGGCAACGATCCTGACTCTAGGCATGATTCGAATTGAGATGCCAAACGCCCATGTGAGCTCTTAAACCATTTTAGCCAGAAGTTATGCAATCCATCTGGCCCTGCCGACTTCCAATTCGGCAGCAGACGGACTGCACTGGAGACATTATTCGGTGTTATTTGAATTGGCTCCATGGTTTTAATAGGCTCACATGAACGTTCAACATCTCGCATCCAATCACCCTCTGTGTGAACTACGGGCATCGACCAGATGTTGCGCCAAAATGAAGTAGTGGCATCATCATCCGGTCGATGCACTTCGGTCCCATTAGAGTCAGGACGCTCCCAATTTCTGTAAACCCATCTTTTGTCTCTCTGGAATGTGCGATTTTGTGAATACCGATCCACTCTTTTTTTGTATCTACGCACACGATTTGCCCACGCATAATTTTTTTGCTTCAGGTAGTCTATGCGTTCAGTGACTCGGGCTAAAAAATCTCGAGGTCTAGTGTTAGTCCCCGAGAAAGCCCGGGTCCGGATGACTCTCGGGTGGGTATTTCCCCACCTGAAGCAAATCAGCTTTCCAATGAGTGCCCTAGTCTCAGAAATACGACGCTCAATTCTGCCCTGCCAAGCCGGCACTGCTTGCTTTGGTCGTATAACAATGTTATCATTAAGAAATTTTACATTTGCTATACGACAAGCTGCAACGGCTCCGCAATACAAAATTGAGTGTGTATCCCCGAGATCTTCACTATTATCGAAATAATTCGATAATAGCGAATCCAGGGCACACACTAGAGCTATGTTTTTTCTATGCGTGGGCAAACGTGGTAGACGCGGTCTAATTTGTACTGGCATAGATCGATATTCAAGCATGGCACACTCCAAAGCACTCCTTAATAATTGTTCGTTGTAATGGGTACTTACGTTTGTAGCACTGGTATTCATCACATCATCGTTACCGTTATTTAATTGTAAAGTAGTTGTAGAAGTTAGTGTCACAGGTAACGATGATGTTGATGGCAGACCAAGACTGCTACACACGTCCGAACGTAGCCTCTCAAGTACGGTAGCATCCAACAGATGACATCGTTGTATGGCCCGCACTTGATCCGATAGACGCTGTGCTGACACGTTGACTGATGGTTCAAGTTCCTGAAACAGAGGCAGCATTCTGACACGATACGCAGTGAGGTTGATTCCTCCCTCTGTAGCCCTGAAATATGCCCGCATGACGTTCTCATTCAATGAATTCGACCATCGCATGCGGTGCACATCACCACCGGAGGCGGGGGCCCTGTTCGAAGCTGGTGGGCCTCGGGGTCCCAAGCGAGACGGTGGCCGGCCTCTCCCCGGCCGACGTACAGGTGTTGGCGACGTCGGCGGAGAGAAAAACTCATCACTCGACGATGAGCTTGACGCCTCTGCGATTCCCCTTGTCGCTGTTACACATTCACGGGGAAGAGAGGCGGAGCTGAGTGATGAGTCCGGAGGTGTAAGGCGTGCTTCTCGTTTCTTGGCTCTTGTTATCATATTTTGCTGGATTTAATTATACCTACATTTTATTGTGTATTTTCCAATACATGACAGCTGTCATAGACTTCCAATTCTTTTCTATTCAAAGATTTTTTATTACTATTATTCTTGAAGTATTTATACATTTTTGATAAAATATTCATTATAAATCTATATTTGTTGATAAATGATGTTAAAATTCTGTAAAATTTATGTGTTTTTAAAGGAAAAAGTAATTAAAACTGTACAGCAAAATGTTGACAGGGATGCCAATTTTTTTTTTTTTTTTATTATTATTATTATTCCCTTTATTTACATTTATAAACTTATTAATTTAAATTTTTAAATACATTCTAAAAATAAAAAAATATATTTAAAAATATAAAAAAAAAAAAAAAAAATAGCGTCCCACCGGCATCGGGTACAGGGACCAAGCTACCGGTGGTTAGGGCTGCAGAGACAGGAACCTCCTCACGATACGTGCCGTGTCTAGAAGTACCGCCTTTTGCATCTGGCCCTTGACCCAACTACCTAACGCGAGCCTCTTGAGATGTTGATCGAGGCTCTTGACAATTAGACCGTGTGCTGAAACGACTATCGGAACAATAATCGCTGAATCTACATCCCACATGTCGACAACCTCGTGAGCCAAGTCCAAATATTTTAATTGTTTGTCTTTTTCGGCTTTCACGAGGTTTCCGTCATGTGGAACCGTGATATCAACGATTATTGCGAGGCGCTCTGATCGATCTATTACAACTATATCAGGTTTATTGGCTACAATAGTCCTGTCAGTGATAATAGATCGATCCCAATACAACGTGGCACGACCATTTTCAAGAACTGGGTCGGGCACATACCTGTAATACGGTACCTCCAAATCCACAAGTTTATATTTTAGTGCAAGTTGCTGATGGACAATCCTGGCCACTTGGTTGTGTCTATGCAAATAGTCGCCGTTGGCAAGACGAGAACAACCAGAAATAATATGTCTGAGAGATTCACCGGGTAGGTGGCATGCCCGACATATGTCAACCGTACCATCTCTCAAAATATATTTCCGATAGTTATTCGTCATAACAACTTCGTCTGTAATTGCACAGACAAAACCTTCTGTTTCGCCGAACAAATCACCGAAACGTAGCCAGGAGACAGATGCTGTTAAATCTACATCGGGCCCGTGTAAGGCCCGATAAAATCGTCCATGCAGCTCTTTGCTCTGCCATATCTCCTTGCGATCTGTAGTTGATAGTATTACTGGTTTGTGCCAGTTCTCTTTGGCAAGAGCAAGAGGGGTCAGTCCGTTATCCATTGCTACCACATCCCGATGCATACCCACGTCAGCATGAAGGAAATATTCCCTAAGGTTGTATACCTCACGATTGTGTAGGGTCTTGGCATTTAAAAAGCCGCGACCTCCACACTTTCGTGGGATATACAACCTCATTACAGACGAACGCGGGTGATGCATTCGGTTTATGGTCAATAGTGAACGGACTTTCCTATCCAGGGCGTCTAATTCAGTCTGAGTCCATCTAAGTATGCCGAAGGAATAGATTAAGATTGGCATGGCCCAACCGTTGATAGCCCGCACCTTGTTACCGCCCGATAAAAGACTTTTCAGTACTTTTTTCAGGCGGCCAAAGAAACGGTCCACCAACGTTTGTTTCATGCCAATCTCTGTAATACCTAATGCCTGCTACATACCCAGATACTTATAGGTTTCAGTCGCGGAGATGGATTTAAGTTTTGTGAAATCTGAAAGATGTACTCTTTCAGATTCCACAATTCGTCCCTTCTTTACATGCATGACAGCGCATTTATCTACACCAAATTCCATTTTGATAGAATTACTGAAAGCTTCTGTGACTTTTAGTAACTCTATCAAGTGGGAATCGGTGGAGGCAAATTTATTATTTTATTATTATGTTTCTTCTTTTCTCGGGTATCTTCTTTTTTTTTTATTGAAGATACCCGGTCTTTTGGTAGGCTTACATGGGGACATATTGGTCCAACACGCAGAGGCCCTTTGAGATTTTTAATGTATTGGGAAATGGGACCCCCACTGCAGACAATTCACAACCGCCTTATGTAGAAAAACGGCAATGGACTGCCTACAATGGGAGCTAAACTATTGTAAAATATGCTAACTACAAAGTGGGCTATTGACTTGGGGGTTAAAATGGACTGGGTGATTTGATCTATGGATGAAGACGGCGTCTGCCATTTCAATATCTTATTATTAAAACATTGGCAGACGGTGACTCGCCAACTCACTAGATGGGCCCCCTATACAATCGCCATAGGCCCGTAGGCCTGTAAGGCGACAGAGGGCAACACCGGTGTGAGCGGCTACGGGTGTCGAGCGGTGCGGCGCCGGTTTCGCCATCGCGGGTCAGACCCGGAGCGGGTTTCCCCGTAGTTGTGCCCTTGAAAATGACACTTCCACCCCCGAGCATATAGCTCTGGCTTCCTCCCTCTGACCAGCCAATTAAGGCAAGCCAGAGTTGAGATTTGCTGCACTCCCGGGAGTAACGTCTCCCGTTAGCCCATTAAATGCTAACTGGTCGAGGAGCGTAACAAAACTCTGAGGAATCGGGACCGATGTGTAGCCACGCATATTCAGCTCGCCACAAGCTGCCCTGCGGATGTGTGCTTTTCTATAACCTTGTGTGATATGTTTTGTTGGTCTCAAAAAGTGGATAAGTAACTCAAAAAGCAATTCTACTATGCCCTCATAGGGATGCGTTAATCCTATGAAAAGATAACGACTGTCCACGAGGGGTTTATTATTATTATTATTATAGATGTGAAAGTTTGTGTGAAGTAGCATTTTCCCTATTCTACTCTACCTACCTACCTATACTAGGCATAATACATTAATGTGAAAGTAGAAGACGTTTGGATATTTGTATGTTTGTTCAAATATCCAAACATCTTACCCCGAGTTACCCGGAGCTTCCGGCTGTAGGCAGTTAGTGGTAGGTAGTGTTGCCAGGTGTCCCTATTTGGGCGGAACGTCCCGATTTTCAGGGGTCTGACTGAGGACGCGTCCCGATTTGCACTTGATCGGGACGCCAAATGTCCCGATTTATGGTAAACAAGAATAATTATGTATTAACATCATGAGCAGTCATCATCTACTGAAACTGTATAAGTAAACAAACTGGTTGGCTTACTATCAACGCCCAGCCGAATCATACAAAAAATATAAATTACGGCAAAATTTGGGCTGAAACGAGGTGGCAAGTTATATATAGTACGAAAGAAAAAAAGCTACTTATATTGGGTGTAACAAAATTGACTCTCCAAATTTCGTCACGTGACGTGGCATCAGTCAAGAAACATTACAAAAATGAAGAAAAAAAAATCACATGAATACTTTAACCGTAAATCCGTTTTAAAGGTCCTAAAAATTCCCATTTTTACCCTTTCTATCGCTACTGAGCGACAGTAGAAAGCGACAATGACAGCCAGACGGGTGCTCCGTGTTTGTTTTGCCACGGCGACCATGTTACCTCAAATTGCCGCGGTAAAAAACGAATTCTTAATGTGCAACAAAAAAATTTAAAAAAAAAATAAAAAAATTAACCCCCCTTTTTTATTTAATATTTGTATTTGATTTCCGATGCCAAGTCATCTCATGAAATTTGGAGAGGTAATTTTTAGTGACCGACCGAAGTTTCGGTTTCGGTTTCGGTTTCGGCCAGTTTCGGCCAAAAAATCGAGTTTCGGCCGCAGTTTCGGTTTCGGCCAAAATGGGCCGAAACTTTCGGCCGGGCCGAAACTCACGTGTTCGTGAATTTTGAGAGCCTGGCTCTGCTTGTCACGTGGTTGGGGTCAGCCCAACCAGTTTATATGTTACTTACCTATGATTTACAGATTTACAAACAACTTCCAATCAATAGTTACAATAATAAAATTTTATTCAATTGACAAGCAATTACAATAAATTGAGAAGTATTTGACAGTTACCCCTGTGTTATGTCTTAGACCACCTTTTTAGAGTCCCGTTTTTACATTTTGGCTACCTAATCCTAAAAAGGTGATCAAGTACATTACATGAACCTACCTCTTTGTAGTCGGTTCCGTACAAAAAGGGTAAAAACAGAGCCTCATTACTAATACTTCGTTGGTCGTCTGTCTGTCTGTCAGCAGGCTGTAACTGGTGCACCGTGATAGTTAGGCAGATACACAAATAATAAAAACAGACAAAATAATACTATTAAAGAGGGCCTCCCATACAACAAACATGGATTTTTGCCGCTTTTCTTGTACGGAATCCTACGTGCGCGAGTCTGGCTCGCTCTTATCCAGTTTTAGGTATATACTTAATGTAACCAAAACCGGCTAAGAGCTAGTAGCAGTAGCAGGGCACCGTGTGGTTTAAGTTGGTAGGAGTTCACAATAGCATCTATGAGTAATTCCACACGTGAAAGAAAGAAAACCATCTTTAGGTAAAGATATTTCTAAAATGAACACTTGAAAAGATATATACCGTTGATTGAGGGCACTTAGTGGAACTTGCTGCGCTTATTGAAAAAAAACTGGCCAAGTGCGAGACGGACTCACGCACTGAGGGTTTAAAGCGGGATCCCATGAACGAGACATGGGACTTAGCTATCCGTTTGTCTATTAGTCACGAGGTTGTATCGCTGAAACCGTTATAGGTGGAGACCTAAAATTTCCACAGATAATATTTCTGGTGCCGCTTTTTTATAACGTGAGGAAAATCTTACGGGGATGCTATACCGGACTCCTACCAACTAAAAACCACACGTATCCTACCTAACACCCTACGGTTGGGCGCCCCGGGTATGCCCTTGGTAGGATGTCCCCAGGACTCCCAATAGACCTAAGCTTTCGAGCCCGGTAAGCATCTGTGACCGCCGGTAGGAGATAGCGTCGTCGTGGCTCCTCTTCAACCACTCGACCATGACCGGTCTGACCGCTTCAATTGTGGTGATTCCCCCACTTGGTTGCTCAAGTCGCACCTCAGGTCTCCTTGTTTTCTGGTGGAGCTGGGACCGCCAAGCCTCGATTTCTCGAGACGCAGGCCTATGGCCCCGATCCAGCGCCTCCTTACGTCATTTAAATAATGACGTAGCAACCTACCAATTTTAAGGGTCCCATGGAGGGGTCCCGGCTATAAGACATGCCGCCTCAACTGATTTCGTACGGTATCCCCTTTCACCCTGATGGTCATCACCTTCTGCATGCTAAGCAATCTAGCCGCATTGCTGGCCGTCGGGTTCTCCGCCCATACAGGGACCCCGTTAGTGTACCTTTTGAGCATCCGCACGATCCCAAGGTACAGTCTCCTGCAGGGAGCATCGGGTCCTATGATGTTGGGCAACAATTGCTAGAGTGCGGCTGATGCCGCCCCTCAGTTGTGGGTTCAAACTTCGAAAGTGGTATCCGAAGTTCCACCGACTATAGAGTACGAGCCACAGATACTTCCAAGGTCCGTGAAAGCACAGAGCCTCGGATTTGTGAAGGGTGACCTCCAAGACCTAGCTCCCGTATTCGACCCAAGACTTGAGCAATCCCTGCCTTGGCCTTTAGGACTACGTCTCGGTGCGTTGCTCGTCGTGCTGTAACAAGGGTGCCGTAACATCTCTGAGCAACGGACCACGCAGCACCCAATCGTAACCGATGTTCCACAGAAGTGGTCCTAAAACCGATCCCTGTGGAAGCGTGACCGATCCCGGCCCTAGCCAGTTCAGGTAAGTTATGGCCCTCTCAGAAAGATAGGCCCGTACAATTCGACGGAGGTAGGAAGGCATTCCATGGTA
This sequence comes from Miltochrista miniata, assembly GCA_933228765.1. NCBI lineage: Eukaryota > Metazoa > Arthropoda > Insecta > Lepidoptera > Erebidae > Miltochrista > Miltochrista miniata. The sequence continues at coordinate 9,797,830 of OW121774.1, read as the reverse complement.
AATAAGTTCATCCCTAACGCAGCTCCATGGCAGGGTGTTGAAGGCGCTGGCGATGTCAAGAGACACTGCCACCACCTTACCTTGTTCTGTTGCCACTAAAACAAAAAATACTTTCAAAAATCAGAAAAAAAAATCCACACAAGAAACGTAATTTTTGTGCCCAATTTTTGTAACGGAACCTTCTGTGCGTGAATCCGACTCGCACTTGGCTGGTTTTTTTTCAATATGAACACGTGAGTTTCGGTTTCGGTTTCGGTTTCGGCCGAAACTGACCCTGGGGCCGAAAGTTCGGTTTCGGTTTCGGTTTCGGCTGGAAAACCAGTTTCGGTCGGACACTAGTAATTTTGTTACACCCAGTATAATTTTTGTAAATCTTAAATTCAGCAATAGTAATAAAGGAACGTTTTTCAGATTTAAGGCGAAGTGCAATTGTGTCTCAAGCGATTCGGAGGGGGTGAAGCAGACGCAAGATGTTCGGGACGCTCCGTGCGTCGGAAACGTTTTCGCGCGTTAACCCGTTCACTACGCAATTGAAATCATTGACAGAAGTACAAGTTTACATAACAATTTTTTTCGCCCTGTTTAGATAAACCTCTTTAGATCTTCTACTCGTGAGCAACTACGTAATTGATTTTGATGCATTTTTTATCACTAACATGCAATGAAATTCATTTTCATAATAAGAATAGAAGATAATATATTTCAGAAGTACCTACTTCAATTTATTTTTTTACCCGTGACGATTTTTGCCAGGTTTATTGAAAAAGTAAGAATCTGCTGCCCCTATCCTTTGTTTATATTTTTTGGTACTTCCTGAAAAGGAAAAAGGAGGGTTCTGTACAAAAAAAAGACTGAAAATATACCTGTATGGGAGCCCTCCTTAATTTTTTTCTGTTCTTAGGATTCGAAAATTTCAAATGCCTAGCTATTGCAGTGGAGCATAAGATGACAGATAGATAGTCTCAGTAATAGGGCCGCGTTATTACAGATTATTAATACTGTTGGCACTTGGTGGAACCTGAATTTATTTACTCTACACCTGACCGCTTTTGCCTCTTAGCATTTTCAAAAGGCAATACTTTCTCCTCGTTCCATTTTTACCCTTTGGATACGGAACTGTAAAAACGGCCGAGGTTCAAGTTGGACTGGCACACTGATGAGGATTTCGTTAAAAAAAAAACGCCAGAAGATTACGTTGTATGGGAGTAACCTTATTTTTTTCTTTATCTAGTGTTATTATAGTCGTTACTGCAGTAGCAGAAACATATCTTTGAAATGTATTACTGCCTAGTTCATGAGATACAGATGAACAAACGGACTTCAAAGTCTCAGTAATAGGGTCCCGTTTGGCTAAGAAAACGAAGAATATACAAAAACGAATATTGCTATTTGCATATATGCAAGGGTGTAAAGGAATAAATTTCGATACTAGTTATTTAAACTAGACTAGGCTTTAGTCCTGTCCAAATGATTACCATTTCCTAAATTAAACATTCTACGTTTCACTTCGCATAGCTATTGCCCGCAGCTTGAGCTGTGTAGAATTCTGTTCGCGTTCCCTACTACCATTGGGTCATATCCAGGGATATAATAGCCTTTATGCTATTTTCTAAATTATCTTACTTCTTACTTAATATTATAAATGCGAAAGTTTGTGAGTGTAGATGTTTGTTACTCTTGTACGCTCTAACGGCTAAACGGATCTAGCTGAAACTTAGTACAGGGGTAGATATAGGCCTGGAATAACACATAGGCCCCTTTTTATCCCGGCAATCAGTTCCCACGGAAAGCGGAAACGGGAACAAAACTAGATGCGGGCAGAGCTGCGGGGGTCAGCTAGTGTATAATATGTCCAGGAATACATTGCAGTCTGGAAAAGCATAAAATAATTATAATAGGCCACCAATTACAGCCAGATCTGCTCAAACCGTTGGAACGTGATTTTGTCACTAACATCTTCACAGACTTTCATAGGGTAAACCACCCAATCGTTGGCACTCCTCCAATTATTGGCACTTTAGGTAATTTTGCCCATTTCTAACAGAAAAAGAATGCTATTTTACTTTTTAATGCATACCTACAACTACATAATGGGCAACACCGAACTGAAATAAACTAGGTTTCCCTTATTTTTCGAAATATACTCTTAACTAAAGTGCCAATAATTCATTCTAAAAGTGCCAATAATTGGGTGGTTTACCCTATATCATAATTAAATAATTCGTAAGTCATATTAAATCATCAGGCCTTTTCAGTAACATATATTTACAAAATCAGCTTCTAGCGCTTAACATATAGGTACCACTATCCATTGAACATTGAATTACTATTTTACATTATGGCTTAAAAACAAAGTTAGGGTTGTATTGACTGTATCGGGTTGTATGTAAGCTGTTTATTTTCAGTTCACTGTTGGTTAAAATTCAAACTGAGGTGACGGGAGGCCTCTAACCGTTTTGGCGCCGCGAAGAACCATAGCGTCCTTGGCTGCCTTCTATCGAATGTATCACGGCGAATGTTCTGAAGAGCTCTTCAACCTGATCCCACCCTCTTCTTTCCGATCCCGAACAACACGTGCCGGGCAAAGATGACACTCACACACAGTGGAGAGAATCTTCGCCAGAACTGAACATTTCAAAAGATCGTTCCTCTGTCGAACTATAAAAACATGGAACGACCTGCCCGCACACGTGTTTCCCTCATCTTACAATCCCAGGTTCTTCAAGAGGAGCGTGAAGAGGCACATCACAGGGCCGCCAACTTGAGGACCACTGTCAGAAGTGGCCCCCAAACGCTAGATGCGCCACGGCTTTTCATCAGGCTGGTGGCGACGTCAATTTGGCGAGCTAAATATAAAAAAAAGAAACTCATACTTACAACTTCAAATTCAATACCTACCTACATCAACTACGACTTACGAGTAGTAAAGTAAGACTACGAGAATACCAACAATACGCAATACGTGCCTTGAAAGCTGTTATTTTGGATAGAAGTTTAATTTATTATATACTCAATTAAGGTTTATTCCTACTGCTATATTGTAAAGTTAGGAGAATTGGCCCACAGATTTATCAGTCATTAGTATTATACTCGTTATGACATTGATTTTACTTAAATATTAATTTAAATTATGTACATGTTATAGGCTCGGTCAGGGCGTCACATACATGAGCGCATTTATAGGTGAATCTTCTGGACTTATCTATTATGTGGCATCAGGCAAACTTTGTATTGGAAAGTATGAAAACGTTACTATAACTTATATAATACACCAAAGAAACTTCCCCAAACAGATGCGATATTTTTACGCTCTTGAGCTTAAGCCTTGAATACTTCCTTTTTTGGTTTTTTTTATTACCTATTTTCGTTACTACGGCAGCGAATTACGTCAGCGGGCGTGACAAAGTTGTACACGGGTGTCCTCAACGAAGCCTGTCGGCTGACTGAGCGGGCTCTGTGAGGTGGTTGATAGCGGCAAAATGCACTCCCGCTCAACAAAACGTTTTTTTTTATTAAAGGAATATGTTTTTAATTAATAAATAACTGCATAGGACCTCGAGGTAACTTATTAGGGACATGGAAATAAAAAATTAGTGTGGTACATTATATAACTACTGAATGAAATTGATTATAGTCAAGGCGGTCACAGGCAAATTTACAGATTCGAGGGAACTTTGGGATTATTTTCTATCGAGCCGAATTTACTCAATCGTGTTTTGGAGAACTGACATCCCTGGTCAATATACTTAATAATAATTATCCATTTAAAAAATTGTGAAATCTTTGTTAACACCGTTGCAAAATTGGTTCGAAATATGTCAAAATTATGTATTTTGAGTCCCACTTCACCTTAAAACGCCCAAAACTAGCCCTTCTTTACAGTTTTAAGGTACATTTTAAAACTGTAAAGATCAACATTTTAAAAGTGGCCTATTTGGCTGCAAATTAAGATATCCATGTTTCAGCTACCCTTTTAAGAAGTAAAATTAAGGGATGAAAATTTGTATGAAAATAATTGATTGATTGATAAAGTTATCAATGGAAAGTTGAAAAAAGAAAAAAAACAATGTGTTAAAACTTTATTTTTCAGGTTTTAGCCGCGGTTGAAGCCGGTTTTTTTGTTATTTTTTTTTTACCTAAGGGGTTATAACGATCTATTGAATGAATACACTGACGCAGATAATTTTAAAGTCAGTCTTTAGAGTGAAACAATCTAGGTATACAACGACTTTGTCCCGAAATAGATAACAACACCAAAATTCCAAAATTACACATATTAACACATTAAATTAGAAGTTCATACTTTAAGCAATTTCATAAACGATTAGGACTACAACCAAATTCCACCCCTCAGGGATAAATAAGAAGTTATTAGCGATTTTGGAAATGGTAGGGCTATGCTAGATTCTTATCGATTAAAACCACACGGTTCCCTACCACTGCCTACGGCCGAGAGCCCTAGAAACTAAGATTCCCCATTGAAAGTCAATGAAAGGCTACCACCGAGGTCTCACCTAGGGGTTCAGGTACTATCCCACGTCTTTAGGGGGTTGGTTGGGATTTGGGATATTATTCCGCTTCTTACGTCACGCCGTTTTAAACCTGCTGTTGTGGGAACGGCGAGCAGCCCTTTCGTTGTCATCAGGCCCTCGGTCGTGGAGGCTGATAGTCTTGGTCGAAGACAAGTCTGCGGTGCCCTCTGTAGACTGCGGAACTCGGGTGGGAAAGTTATCTCCTTCTCTCTCCCAGCTGCTTCTTTTTCGAGCAAGACCTGCGCGCAGAATGACGGGGCGACGTCCCACTTCTTCCCATTGGAGATCAAAGCTTGCACCATGGTCTCCTGCGAAAGAATATCCACGAGGATCTGGTGCACTCCACCAATGTGTGGAGCGCTGTGTCCTCGCTGCGTTCAGAGCTGGCACTATCCTATGGTATTCCGCTCAGATATTTGCTGAAGCACCCGTGCCCGATAATCATCTGTGACAACAGGTAGGAGAGGTTGCCATAGCTCGTCTCCAGCCAATTGTCCATGACCGGTATGATCACCTTGATAGTGGCGTTTTCCCATCTTGGTTGCTCAGATCGCACCTTTCAAGTCTCTATGATTTCCGGCGGAGATGGGACCGCAGAGCCTCAATTTCCTGGGGCGCAGGTCTATGGCCCAGTTTCAGGAAATTGAGGCTTGTGTCATTGTTTGAATGGCCCTTGCACCATTCAAACAATGACACAAGGGCCCTCGCAGGTCACATGGAGGAGTTCCGGTAAAACGTTTAGGGCTACAATCATGAAACAAGCGTCTATATGCGCGTCAATATGAGCGTCGTTTGCTACAATCTAAGACAAGTCTTTATTTGAAAATTTAAAACCCCGATCCCGCGACTGCTCTAATAAACCCAAAATGGCCTGTAATTTCCTGAGTGAATTTTGGTAGAATATCTTCATCACTCTAGAAGTATGCTGTTGATCGCTCTAAAATTTATCCAAGCCAAGAACCACCCCGGTCACATCAGCTATCGTACAAAAAACCGCAACGAACCGCTGAGATTTTCACAATTGATTTATTTCTGTTGCCGCTGTAACAACAAATGCTAAAATCAGAAAAAAAAGGGGTTTAAGGGATGGGCCCATACAACAAAAACGATTTTTCCTGTTTTTTGGTAAGAAACCCTCTTATGCGCTTGGACGGTTTTTTTGTTTTGTCCCGATTGAAAACCCTAAGTCCCGATTCTTTTTACCTTCTGTACCGATTTTCAGCCGATAGGACCTGGAGACACTAGTGGTAGGGCAACGTGAGGTTTTAGTCATACCTAAGTAGTTTTAGGCATGGCACCCATGAGGGATTTCTACACGTCAACAAAAACCGGTGAGGCATGAGGCTGGTTTAGGTCCCGAATACCTACGCCCGAATGTATCCTACGCTAATAGTAGCCTTCTCTGTAGCTTAAGATAACTTTTTTTTACGTGAGGGAAAATCCATCATGGATGCTATGCCGGACTCCTACCGACTAAAAAACCTCACGTAACGCCCAACAGCCTATGGTTGGGAGCCCCGGGTAAGCCCTCGGAAGGATGTCCCGGGACTAACTAATGCAGAAGATGTTTGGATATTTGTATGTTTGTTCTCAATCTAGCTCTAAGCCTCTAACGGCTGAGTGAATCTAGCTGAAATTTGATATAGGGATAGATTTCAATAGATTATAGTCTGGAAAGACATAGGTAGGTAATAATAACATATAGTTTTATTAACTCCACAAATTACATAAAGTCATTGACAAAACATATGGTAGGTACAATAATAGTCTATTTTGTAATTTGTGGGAGATCTGGAGAACTAAGCCTAAGCCTGTATCTTAGATCTCCAGGCCCTCCTATTACATCATCAACGTTACAAAGTGTACCTACTTCTGTCAGCACGGAGTACAATTTTATTTTTGTGTAAATGTGTGGCACGTGTGTGTGTGTGTACGTGCGTGCGTGCGTTCGTGCGTGTGTGTGTGTGTGTGTGTTAAATAAATAAAACATAGGTAGGTTTAGACGTTTTACCTAGGTATCCCTATTAGTTGTTTGAATGTTCATTGGAATGTATAGGTATATAAATAACTGAATGACTTGGCTGGAATTCAATAGGCCCTCCTCTTTTCTGAAACCGCACGATTTAGACGCGTCACAGCTCTGTCACTCATTCTGTGACTAGACTCATATCTCGAAATAATTTGAATGGTATTTCCCCATATAGGGACTACTTACTGCTACCTACTACAAGTACCTACATACCTACCTACTACCTACCTTCCTACCTCCTGTTTCCCCTCTTCTGACTTGATGTTATCCAGCAATATGTTGGTAGATTTTCAAAATATGCAATTATAGCAAAATATTTTAGTAATTCACACTTTTTAGGGTTCCGTAGCCAAATGGCAAAAAATGGAACCCTTATAGATTCGTCATGTCTGTCTGTCTGTCCGTCCGTATGTCACAGCCATTTTTCTCCGAAACTATAAGACCTATGCCATTGAAACTTGGTAAGTAATAAATAAATAAATATTGTTGGACATTCTCACACAACATCATCTAGCTCAAACTAAGCTATAAAGCTTGTGCTATGGGATCTAGATGACTGATAGACATACTTATATATTTCTAAATACATACATATTATACATAGAAAAAGTAGATGTATTCTGTGAACCGCATTAAGATTTTTACATAAAACTAGAAAAAAAGCATTAAATTTTAGGGGTCCCCATACATAGAAATGAAACAAAAATTTTTATCAAACCCATACGTGCGGTGTGGGTGGTGTGGTAGGTACCTATCTATAGATAGGTCTCCAAAAATGCTATTGAGGTTTCTAACGTCATTTTTTTCTAAACTGAATAGTTTGCGTAAGATACACTTCCAAAGTGGAAAAACGTGTGCCACCCCCCCCCCCCCTCTATAACTTCTAAACTAAGAGGATAATAAATCTAAAAATATATATATAATTAGTGTCCGACCGAAACTGGTTTTCCGGCCGAAACCGAAACCGAAACCGAACTTTCGGCCTCAGGGTCAGTTTCGGCCGAAACCGAAACCGAAACTCACGTGTTCATATTGCAAAAAAAACCAGCAACCAGCGAGTCGGATTCCGCACAGAGGGTTCCGTTACAAAAATTACGTTTGTTGTGTGGATGCTTTTTTTCTGATTTTAGTAGGTATTTTTTGTTATCGGCATCAGAACAGTGATGACGGTGAGGGTGGTGGTGGCGGTGTCTCTTGACATCGCCAACGCTTTCAGCACCTTGCCCTGGAGCTGCGTTTAGGAGAGAGACGCTTATTTACCATGGAATACCTCCATATCTCTGTCGAATTGTCGGGGCCTCTCTTTCCGAGAGGGCCATAACTTACCCGAGCTGCCTAGGGCTGGGTCCGCGAGATGTGTCGTTCGGTGTTCCATAGGGATCGGTCTTAGGACCGCTTCTGTGGAACATCGGTTACGATTGGGTGCTGCGTGGTCCGTTGCTCAGAGGTGTCGGCGTAACGTGTTACGTGCGTAACGTGTTACGACGACACCCTCATTACGGCGCGAGGAGCAACGCACCGAGAAGCAGCCCTGAGGCCACCTGCGGGATCCAGCTTACATATAGGGGGCGTCAGCATCGGCATCGAGCTCTCGATGACGTACCTGGGGCTCGTACTCGCTAGCCGGTGGAACTTCGGATACCACTTCCGAAGTTTGGTCTCATAGCTGAGGGAGGGGGCATCAGTCACACTCTCGCAGTTGTTGCCCAATATCAGGAGACCCAACGCTCCCTGCAGGAGACTGTACCTTGGGATCGTGCGGAGCATGGCCCTATACGAGGCCTCCGTATGGCCGGAGATCCTGATGGCCAGCAATGCGGCTAGATTTCTTAGCCCGCAGAAGGCGACGGCTGTCAGGGTGATAAGAAGATACCGCACGATCTCAGTTGAGGCGGCATGTCTTCTAGCCGGGACCTCTCTATGGGACCTGGAAGCAAGGGCCCTTGCATCATTGTTCAAAATGGCGCAAGGAGGCGCTGGGGCGTGGCCATAGGCCTCTTCCTGTGAGCAGGTTATGCTCGTAAAAGAGACGGCGGGGAGGAAGCGGGAGAGAACTCTGCCACCCGAGTTTCAGTCTGCGGCGGCACCCCATACTATCAGCCTCCATGACCGGGGGCCTGAGGACGGTGACGGGGCTGCTTACCGTCTTTACAGTAGCAGGCCTTAGACGATAGCATGAAGTGCGAGATTCATCCACGCCCCGCTCAAGAAGCGGGATAACAACAGAACAACCCCCCAAAGACACGGCCGCAGTATGCATCATTCCGAGGGCATACTCGGGGCTCCCAACCGTAGGCTGTTAGGTAGGATACGCGTGGTTTTTAGTTGGTAGTACTACTGTACAGTGAAAATTTTAGGCCTATATCTGGCACGGTTCCAGCGATGCAACCTCGTGACTAATAGACGGACGGCTAGGCCTCATGTTTCGTTAATACACTTTAACCCCTCCGTGTGTGAGTTAGACTCGCACTTGGCCGGTTATTTTTGTCAATAGGTGCAGCAAGTTTCACCAAGTGCCATCAATCAACAGTATAAATCTTCTCAAGTGTTCATTTTAGAAATATCTCCACCTAAACATAAGTTTCTTTCTTTTACGTGTGGAATTACTCATAGATGCTATAGCGAACATCTACTGAATAAAACCACACGGTGCCCTTCTACTAGCTCTTGGCTGGTTTTGGTTAAATTCTAGAAGTATATAACTAAAAGTAAAACTGGGCAACAGTGAGCCGGACTAGCGCACGTAGGGTTCCGTACAAGAAAATCAGCAAAAAATCACGTATGTGGTTTGGGAGGCCCCCTTTAATATTATTAATTTATCTATTTTTATTATTTGTACCTATAGCGGCAACAGAAATACATCATCTGTAAAAAAATTAACTGTCTAACTATCACGGTGCATGAGTCTGCTGACAGACAGACAGACGACCAACGAAGTCAACGGAACCTACAACAAAGGGTTAGGGTTATGTAATGTCCTAGATCACCTTTTTAGGGTTCCGTAAAAATTGTATTATTATAACTATTGATTGGAAGTCCTTTGTAAATCTTCGGTTAGTAACATATTAACTGGTTGGGCTGACCCTAACCACGTCAAAAGCAGAGCTAGGCACTCAAAATTCATGAACACGTGAGTTTCGGCCCGGCCGAAAGTTTCGGCCCATTTTGGCCGAAAGTTTCGGCCCATTTTGGCCGAAACCGAAACTGCGGCCGAAACTCGATTTTTTGGCCGAAACTGGCCGAAACCGAAACCGAAACCGAAACCGAAACTTCGGTCGGTCACTATATATAATGTACATTACTATAAAAACGACCAACGAAAATTGGTTTGAACGAGATCTAGAAAGTAGTTTCTTTTTAGAAGAGAAAGAAAGAAAATAGTTTATTTTGCAACAATACAGACACAATATTAAGTACAACAAACTATGTGTAGTAGGTACCTTATCTTAAATTAAACCTAGTCATCACAAAATTGTTGTGTATTCTCAGTATTATAGAAAAAATAAAATTTAAAAAATCAAATAACCACCACCACTAACACACACACACAAGAAGAAAGAAAAAAAAATTGACAATTATAACCCCGTTCGCTCTAACTTTGCCGTTGGCGTAGAGGCTTAAACCCGAATTGTTAATTATACGAAGTAAATTGACAGTAGCTAATGTCACTTCGTCTTAAAAAATACGCAACATTGTATGAAGAAGTGACATTAGTTGCTGTCAATTTACTTCGTCTAATTAAAAATTCGACTTTAGTATGGAGCCGAGCGGCAAAGTTAGAGCGAACGAGCAGTAGGCATAGTGAATTGTGCCCATCTTGCGCAAAACTCGGCCCTCTCTATCAATCGACATTGACTGCGCTGATTTTCAGAGAGTGCCGAATATCGAGATGGCGCCACTACCCCTCCCGACCAATGATCGGGGTTAAAACGTCATAAACCGCAATTTTCGCATAGAAGAATCACTACTACAGCGAAGGTGTTAAGTTAAAACACCAATCAAAGTTACAACGAACTACAAGAACATTTATGCTATGGTATTTGCTGCTACGGAACCCTTCATGGGAGGGTCCGACTCGCACTTGGCCGGTTTTTTTGACGTGGGCCACTCTTAATCATTTTGGGAAGATGTTTGGCCTCGTTAACTAGGCGAGTTAGTACCTAATTACCTATACGGTTTGGTTTCGAGTTTTCCTTCTCGTCGCTATTACTTCTTTTATTAATAAGCAGAGGTCTACCTACTATTTAAATTGCGTCAAAACGGAATTAAAATCGTAAGTCTATCAATATACGTGTGGCGACGGTCTCCCGTGTTGCGACGGGTTAGAGTACAAAATGTCGCCACCCCAATACATCCCGAGGGTGTCGTAAGAGGCGACTAAGGGAACACTTTCGCAAAAGATCCATTGCGTAGAGAAGGTAAGCTCTAAATGAAAACTAGTTGTCAGATATATGACAATCGTTATAAGCCAAGGGGTCGTCCATTAATCGCGTGAGGTTTTTTTGGGCATTTTTTGGACCCCCCCTCCCCCTTGGTGATATTTGGTGAGGTTTCAGATTACCCCTCCCACCCTGGGCCGAATCACGTGTATTTTCAGCAACTACAAAGCTTTTTTTTAAATTTTATACATAGAAGTCTCTATTGTTATAATCTATCCATACTTCTATACGAATACTAGCTAATCCCCGCAACTTCGTTTGCATCACATACTAGAGACAGATATGGTATTAATATTATAATATATTTCCCGTTGCATTTACTCCCGTCGTGTTGCTATATAATATTTATTATTTTGGAGCTAATAAAGAAGGTGTCAGTTTGTCAAGCTTAAAATCTTACTTTGGTTTGATCGCAGTTGGCTAAATAGAAGCGAAGTTATGAACAAAAGTACAATAATGAAACGCTATGGTTTCCAGGAAATTGAAGAGATGAATAAAAAAGTGATATTGAAATTTAAAATGCTGGTTTATTGTAAAATTAACTCGGGGTCGTGGTTCGTGATCGGGTAGCAAGGTTTTTTAACGATTTCCGAAGGTCCCTCAGGGTTCGACTTATCTTGGGTTGGCCTTCTTGATGTGACGCCGTCAGCGACGTAGCCGTGCCGTCCACAACTTCGGCTGGCACGGTGTTCTCAACCCGGAGAGTAAATTATTTCCGTAGCCCGTAGGGTGAACCTCTGGAACCCGCAGGTGGACGTTCCTGCTTGGAACCCGTAGGGTGGATCTTGACAACCCGTAGGGTAGATCTCTGGATCCCGTAGGGTGGATCTCTGGATCCCGTAGGGTGGACCCTGGAATGTTCCATATGACGGGTTAGCTGGAACCCTTTTTCCCGCATTTTCACCAAAGACAGCCGACTCCTGTTAATCATTTCAGGAGTCGGGGGTCTTACAATGTTTGCTGATATTCTAATTTTACATAGACATTTTTTTCACACCCCTGTGAACTACCCTCCTACAACAGGGTTGACCAACAGCCGTTAATTTTCACTGTTTTAAAATCTAGAATACATTATAAATAATTTAACTCACCCAATTATGGGGTATTTGATGCTTGCAGCTAAACCACTGTTTACTTAGGGAGGATTTCGCTCCCTATAACTTATTCTTTATTTCTATTAAATTTATTCACTGACACTCGTACGCCTTCGCGACGACTATATTTTAATTTCACGAATAATGGTGCTTTGAAATTCGCGCGCGGTCGTATTTATATGTTTGTACAGCGCCTCTGGCGGCAAATCGGGTCCCTACGTCTGACGTCAATTGGTAATGTCAGAGCTGTGTAGATAAGACTAGTTGTCGGTAGATGGCGCTTTCATTTATTTTCATTAAGTTTCAATTTTAATACTCTAATATTAATCAATATCTGCACCCGTTGTTTCACAACGTTACAATAATAAAGGTTGAATTTCCATGCGATCATTATGCTTTCGGTCACGACTATCGATATCCACGAGACTGAGATGCGTTTTTTTTTGTTACGGGGTAATGCGGTTTGACACCATCATCCTAGCTGCGGGGGCAGCCGGGATGGTGTGTGCAGGAACTCCCGGTCCCGAAAAGGGACCGTCTTACCCACTAAACGCCGCGATGGATATCTAAAGATTATTTACGTCGGCCCGACCCGGCCGGGGGCTCCCAACACTTTCGGGGTTCTCGCCCGAATCGCACCGCTCTCGAGCGCTTCTCTGGAAGCAGAGAGGGTGGAGAGTGGTGAGCGGGTGGGCTCTGAAGGCATCTCCGGAACAAGGAGAGGGGCCTTCCCCCAAATGACCATCGTTGGACGGGGTCATCGCTGCGTGCATCGGCTAGTCTAATATATTTAACTTATGATAAAGCTATAGAGAGTCGAAAACTGTATGTCCAATATATTTGGTAATTATTTTCCAAGATTTTTTTTACTGGACATTCTATCTAATTTTTGTGTTGTATGATCAACGCAAAGGTATTCCGATTTCAATTAATTTCTGATGTAAGAAAGGAATTAAGTGCTTTATGAATTATTCCATACAAGTTTTAATATATTTTGTAGGTTTTGTTGTTCAGAAATTTCAGTGATCTCAAATCAGGGTTGTAAAGTTGCTGTTCAAAATAAATACACGTGATATGTCACTACACCCCCCACCCCCCCTGATGATGTTTCGTGATTTTTGTCAGACCCCCTCCCCCCCCTTTTGAGCCTCACGTGATTAATGGACGACCCCCAAGTTGAAGGCCTTCTGGGCGGCTTGAAAAATTTCAACTGCGGGTCGCGCGACCTGTGCCTGTCCATTTCAACACTGCAATGGGCTCACCACCTGTTACGTGGGACAAAAAGCTATAAGGTGAAAAGTGGGCGTATCATAGTATATGCCCACTTTTCATCTTATAGCTTTTTTATCTCTGCCTACCCCTTCGGGGATAAAGCCGTGATTAGGTATATGTATGTATGTACGTATGTATCAATAAACCTACCTACCTATCGTAGCCGACAGTTTCGTAGTTATAAAGCTACGATTCTGTTCTGAACTAATTACTTAATCGAAGATGCCTAGTACCTACCTACCTACAGTCATTCAAGGCCCCTTAGAAGCGGGATCACACCCGAAACCCCCCAAAGACGCGGGATAGCATCCGAACCACCACCACCCCCTAGGCGAGGCCGCAGTGGTAGCCGTAGGACTGTGTCCTGGGACATCCTTCCGAGGGCTTACCCGGGGCTCACAACCATAGGCTGTTGGGCGTTACGTGAGGTTTTTTTAGTCGGTAGATCCACGAAGATTTTCCCTCACGTAAAAAAAACAGCCGTAGGACTGTTGGGAGTCCTGGGACATCCTTGCGAGGACTTACCCGGGACTCCCAACCATAGGCTGTTGGGCGTTACGTGAGGCTTTTAGTCGGTAGGAGTCAGTGTGTTATATGGTCTAAGGAGTCAGTAGCATCCATGATGAATTTTCCCTCACGTTAAATAATTAAAAAAAACAGTCATTCAAGGAATAATTAAACGTTGAAAAAACCTTCCAGTGCGAATGTTATTATACATAATCAGTGTCATTATTCAAAATACCAGGTAATTTTGAAGATATCAAAAATATGTAAGTAGATAAAATCTTATAGCTTCACTGTCGATGACGACCGTCAGGGGTCATTATCAAAATCGTCATTCTCAAATGTTAACAGGCTAATTATAAAACACTATGTTTACAAATAAATTGGAAGCAGACAATGCCTTCTTAATTTGGTCGTGCAGTTATCATAGTAAGGAGGTGGGTATAATAAGTTTGTAATACAGCCTTGAAGGTTCAGTTCGCGCGCATTTTGTGGTCACATATGTTGTGGCCTTAGATCTCATTTTTAATTAAATTTATTTCATTAAAATATGTATTAAAATACGACAAATAAAATTAATTGAGTGCTTAACATTTTTTTAGTCATCAAAATGAGTGCAAGGATTTTGGTTGTTTTATTTTTTTATTTACAAAGCGTGTTGGGGCAAGGAACTGGTTCTGGAACTGGTGGAAATCGTAAGTGCTTTTTTTACATTTATCTTTTAATTTACAACTGTCTGCGAAAAATAATATTATTGTGCTGTCTGTGTTTTAAAACTACCTATATAAAACTTGTTGAGAGTTGCTTGTATGTTATTGTAATCAAGTTAATTATTCATGATTTTTTTTTCTTTCGTAACAAAGAAAAGAAACAAAGATGAGAAAACATTTTTTGCCGGCCTACCTACTACATGTAGTAGGTAGGCCGGAAAAAAATGTGTTATTAATTTTTATCATTAAGACCGAAAGCTAAATTTTCCGCCATAGCTATGTACCTTAAACTTTTTGATTTTCCATAATGCGTGGGTTGAAATCTGGCTTTTTTTTTGTTTTTTTTTTACTAAGTACAGTGTGGTTAAGGATCTGATAATAAAGAGCTTGATAATGAGGGTAGGAAAATTAGGTTTATGTACCAACCTACTTACGTGTAGCATCGAAATATCCCTGATGTCATCCTTCAGAGGGCTTACCCGGGGCTCCCAACCGTAGGCATTAGGTAGGAAACTTGTAGTTTTTAGTCGGTAGGAGTCCGGCATAGCATTCATGTAGGATTTTCCCTCAAGTTAAAAAAAGGAGGCATCTACATCTTCTTATATATAAAAATGAAACGCAAAATGTGTTGGTAAGCGCATAACTTCAGAACGGGTGGACCGATTTCACTAATTCTTTTTTTGTTGTGTAAGGTATTGTCAGGAGAAGGTTCTTATGGAAGAAAAAATATTGTATTCCCACGGGAACGGGAACTACGCGGGTGAAACCGCGTGACGTCCTCTAGTATTTTATGAAAAAGAAAAAAAAAATACTCTGGCGGTCCCCGCTAAGGACATATTAAGGATAGCGTGCACAACCGTACAGACAAACAGACATACAGACAAACAGACAAAAATTCTAAAAATCATTGTTTTGGGTTCTATTGCATTCATAAAGCCCCCTTTAATATTTTTTCTTATTTATCTTCCATGTACAGACAGCGACCTGTTACGATTTTATTATATGTATTGATTTAGGGTTGACAAAAGTTGTTACTAACAATGCCTAAAATAAAAAAATCTATTAATAAGAGGCTTTTTTATTTTTTACGTGAGGGAAAATCCTCAAAACGGAGGAGGTTACTCAATTCGACCGTTTTTTTTATGTTTGTTCGCGCAGAACTCCGTCGTTTTTTTTATCATTGAAGAATGTTAAAGCAGATTTTTTTTGCATTACACTGTGGGTAGGTACCTACTTATTGAATTTTTTTAAGATCCCCATGGATGCCATACAGGACTTCTACTGACTTAAACCACATGGTGCGGTGCGGTAGGTATTCAATGCTTCGGCATCGGTTATACATTTAACTCGCCTAAATGATGCCACCACCTTATGGAAAGCCACAGCGACATCTAGCGATGGGGGGCCACTGTCCCAGTCTGTAAGACTATAGACTGTGTTCCTCAAGCGCTTACGATCAGGTGTGCAGGAGCAGTATTAGCTCATCTCGTTTAATAAGCCTAAGCCGGCCTAAAGCTTCAACCATTGAACTATTTGACCACAAATTAGAGATAGTACAGATGGAAAACTCATGTATATGTACTTTTTTCACACCTTCCCTCTGCTACACACACTCGCGCACTAATCAGTATCGGAAATTCGGTTGAGACCGCCTGACCTCGTGTCTGTGAATGAGTTGTCTATGTGTGCGTAGCCTCAGCGAATTTAGTAGATATGTAGGTTTCCATCTGTACTAACTCTAATTTGTGATATTACTTTTAATTTGTGTTCTGTAAACGTTTACTGCAGTAAGCAACATTAACTATGGCCGGTCCTTGGATGGGTGACCACCAAGTGACCACTTTTTGACAATTATTTGCGAGCGTTTGCGTGGCTTCTGAAGGCACGTTCAAGTCCCGGTTGCCAGTAAAATGGCAGTCGTTATACCAATTTGAAGACCTATATGGGAGGCTTGAAAAATTTCAACAGCGGACAGTCGAAACCTGCGCCTGGCCGGCAATACGGTTCACCACCTATTACGTGGGACAAAATCTAAAGTTGAAATGAGGGCATATAATATGCCTCTGCCTACTCCTTAAATAGAATAGAATAGAATACACTTTATTGTACACCATATCAATGATTACCTACAAGAACTTATACTGAAAATTAACTCTAGGTACAATCGGCGGTCTTATCGCTTACAGCGATCTCTTCCAAACGACCTAATAGATTTAATGATAGGATCAATACTGTAGGGTAGTTCATGGACTATTTTGACTCAATAGTACCAACATTGTTGATTGAAGGCTACCAATAATCTCAACCGGCCATAGGTCAACCGGAAGTCACTGGAAGCCATTTAATATGATGTTGTGTTTCCACAACAGTGCTCAAATACTTATTATCATAATTTGGGCTAGATGATGTTGTGTGTGTCCAAAAATATTTATTTTAACTACCCTCCCAAAATACTTTTAGCAGTGTTTCAAGTTCTTTCCCGGGACATCCTTCCGAGGGCTTACCAGGGACTCCCAACCACAGGCTGGTAGGCGTTACGTGAGGTTTTTAGTCGGTAAGAGTCCGGCATAACATCCTCTGAGGATTTTCCCTCACGTAAAAAAAACAGTGTTTCAAGTACCTTTTTTTTAACGTGAGAAAAATCCTACAGGGATGCTATTCCGGCCTGTTGGGAGTCCTGGGACATCCTTCCGAGGGCTTACCCGGAGCTCCCAACCATAGGCTGTTGGGCGTTACGTGAGGATTTTTAGTCGGTAGGAGTCATAGCATTCATGATGGCTTTACCCTCACGTTAAAAAAAAAGACGTGTGGCACTCGGGGACTGCCGCGGTAAAGCTATTACATAGCATTTTTTACCGACTATGCTAGTATAATTATTTCTATATAAGAATACTAGCTGATGCCCGCAGCTTCGCCCGCGTAAAATTTGTTACCGCGGGAAGTTATTCCCGGGATAAAAGGTAGCCTATGTGTTATTCCAGACTATAATGTATCTCTGTTACCAAATTTCAGCCCGATCCGTTCAGCGGTTTGACCGTGAAAGAGTAACAAACATCCACACTCACAAACATTCGCATTTATAATACACTCGAGAGCAATGAATCCGGGTCACTTAAAGAATCCTAAAAATCTCGGAAACTAAAAATGCTAGGTTAATGCAATAAATTGTATTTAATAGACAATGTAATACTCCTTAAATGAAGGTATTAAAACTTCTTAGTTATTGTAAAGTTATATCATAAAAAAATCAAATTTGAAAAAGGGCCACTTTCGAAGATGGAACTACGAAATTACAGCATTTGGTGTTGCTTTTGTTTGTAATCTGTCATTTATGTGGGTACATAAACCATGTTGATAGTGCTCTATATTCATTAATCAAGCTGAAATTATGTCGCTTACGCCTGAAGAATGCACCAGAATACTTACAATGCTGGAAACCGGCCGGAGTCAGCGCGATACAGCCAGGACTGTCGGTGTGTCGCTGTCAACAGTACAAAGAGTTCTCCGACGTTACGAAGAAACTGGTTCTAACCTACGCAGACCAGGAACGGGCAGAACCAGGTGTACCACAGCACGAGAAGACCGATACTTGGTGAACACCATGCTTCGAAATCGCTTTCTCACAGGAACTGAACTCACCAATCAGTTTCGACGCCTCGGAGGAAGTAACCCAAGTGCATGGACAGTAAGACGTCGGCTTGCTGAATCTAACTTAAAACCCCTTAGACCTGCAAACGGCCCTAAACTGGAGCGTGGGCATCGTATTTCGAGACTAAGGTATGCCCAGAGCCACGTAAATTGGAGTATTGAAGATTGGTCAAAAGTTATGTTCTCCGACGAATCAAAATTTATGCTCTACAAGCACGATGGAAGACACAGAGTGTATCGAAGACCAGGGGAAAGATTCAAGCAAGCATGCATCGAAGAAAAAGTAGCCTACGGTGGTGGGTCTGTACTTGTGTGGGCCGGAATTTCTTCTGAAAGTCGCACAGAGCTGGTGATCATAGATAACGGCTCTTTAACTAGCGTAAGATATGTGGAAGAAATCCTCAATGATCACGTTGGTCCATTTATGGTCAATTTAGGTGAGGATGCTATATTTATGCATGACAATGCCCGACCTCATACAGGTAGGATTGTGAATGACTACCTTCAAGAGATGAACATTACTCGTATGGAGTGGCCAGCGCGCAGCCCGGATATCAACCCGATCGAGCATGCTTGGGACGAGCTAGGCAGATGCGTAAAACAACGAAACCCTCCCCCAATCACGCTTCGTGAGCTCAAAATTGCTCTCACAGAGGAATGGGAGAATATTCCCCAAAATCGTATAAGGAACTTGGTGTACAGCATGCCAAACCGCGTAAACGCAGTAATGGAAGCACGAGGAGGCAATACGAAGTATTAAAATTCAAGAAAATCGTAATAAAGTTCAAAAATTTCATGTTTCCTATTTTTGTTTTAAGGAGAGATCAGCAGTTTTTTCTTTATGTAATTTTGTGTTAATAAAATGTATGGTGACTCATATTTTTTTTACTTTCATTTAAGGAGTATTACATTGTCTATTAAATACAATTTATTGCATTAACCTATCATTTTTAGTTTCCGAGATTTTTAACATTCTTTAAGTGACCCGGATTCATTGCTCTCGAGTGTATTAGTAAGATTTTAAGGCCTATGTTCAACAAAGTAAAGTACCAAGTACCTACTTGACTGTGGACATTTGGGCTTTTGGACTTTTGGCCTATTGGCCTTTTGTACTTTTGGACTTTTGGACTTTTGGACTTTTGGCCTTTTGGACTTTTGGACTTTTGTACTATTGGACTTTTGTACTATTGGACTTTTGTACTATTGGACTTTTGGACTTTTGGACTTTTGGACTTTTGGACTTTTGGACTTTTGGACTTTTGGACTTTTGGACTTTTGGACTTTTGGACTTTTGGACTTTTGGACTTTTGGACTTTTGGACTTTTGGACTTTTGGACTTTTGGACTTTTGGACTTTTGGACTTTTGGACTTTTGGACTTTTGGACTTTTGGACTTTTGGACTTTTGGACTTTTGGACTTTTGGACTTTTGGACTTTTGGACTTTTGGACTTTTGGACTTTTGGACTTTTGGACTTTTGGACTTTTGGACTTTTGGACTTTTGGACTTTTGGACTTTTGGACTTTTGGACTTTTGGACTTTTGGACTTTTGGACTTTTGGACTTTTGGACTTTTGGACTTTTGGACTTTTGGACTAAAGTCCAAAAGGCCAAAAGGCAGGAATCTTAGCATTATGTTATGTAGCCTATAGCCACTATCAATTAATGTACCTACTTACTATCGAACAGTTTTTGAAACCCTACCAGTAGTTTCAGTAAGACTTGCCTTGGTATGATGTGATCGTGGTCCCTTTGCAGCGTGTGTCCAATCTAGCGCAGCAGCTACACTTCCGACGTTTGATCTGTTGGTGGATAGGGGTCTCACTGCAGCGTTCCAATAGTCTTACGTTCGTGATGTTCTCGGGCCCGTATGTACCGAGGATCCATTGGAGGCAGCGTTTGACGAAGACTTATAGCTGGTAGCTGGTGCGAAATGTCTTTAGTGACCTTCCATGTCTCGCATCTGTATAGCAGTTAGCAGTACAGTTTTAACGTTTACTTTGTTTTGAGTTTCACTCTTCGTGTCTTTTGGACTTTTGGACTTTTGGACTAAAGTCCAAAAGGCCAAAAGCCAGGAATCTTAGCATTATGTTATGTAGCCTATAGCCACTATCAATTAATGTACCTACTTACAATCGAACAGTTTTTGAAACCCTACCAGTAGTTTCAGTAAGACTTGCCTTGGTATGATGTGATCGTGGTCCCTTTGCAGCGTGTGTCCAATCTAGCGCAGCAGCTACACTTCCGACGTTTGATCTGTTGGTCTCACTGCAGCGTTCCAATAGTCTTACGTTCGTGATGTTCTCGGGCCCGTATGTACCGAGGATTCATTGGAGGCAGCGTTTGACGAAGACTTATAGCTGGTAGCTGGTGCGAAATGTCTTTAGTGACCTTCCATGTCTCGCATCCGTATAGCAGTTAGCAGTACAGTTTTAACGTTTACTTTGTTTTGAGTTTCACTCTTCGTGTCCATTTTCGCAACTGCCCACGGGGCGCGGCTGTGTAAAGGTTGTTCTGGCCTTGGCGAGATTCGAAATGATGTAAGGTACTCTTCTATCCCATCAGTTTCTGACACGACACTCCCGAGGTACGTGAATTAGTGCCTCCACCACATCTCTTGCGTCTGTCGATTTTAATTTCAGTCCAGCCATTCGCTGCCTCATCCTGCTCGTTGTCCTGCACGTTGTCCTGCAGACATGCATGACGGCGTGTGTGTGCCTCAGCAGGCACAGGACATCGGCATCATTTAAATCCTCCAGGATATCAGTATAGGCCCCATTCTATGCCGCGCCGATTGTTCTTTGCGGTATTCAGCATTATACCATCTATTTTCTATGGATGGTTGTTAACTATCCTGTTATCTTCATAACGATCCTCTAAGGTAGGCACAGTACGTATTTTCAAAAGAGTTTGTGAACTCTATTTTTAATTTCTTTTTCAGAATATTGATGACATTTGATTGATGTCATTTTATACACGTTACGTCTACTACATTGATACATGTAATAAAATTCTAACACGCCGGTGTTTGTATGTAAATTGTTTATACTGAGGAAAATTCTATACTGAGGAATAGCTTTAACCATTAAGCTCTATTTTGATTAAGCAAACAGGGCAGATTCACACGCTACTTGATGAGTATGATTAATAAATACCTCTAATTTCATAGACCTTGTGTGACGTAAACAAAGTTGCGAGGGTCAGCTAGTTAAAAGATAAAACAATAGGTTTCTTCTTAAAAACTATTTTTACAAATTTTATGGTAATAATAGACATTCTTTGAAATATGCATGTATGGTATTGTTGTGACTTTTATGACACGTTTAAAGTACATAGGTATGAGATAGATGGCGCTCGTGGCGTCAGCGTGAAATTTTCTTTTCTTCCCGCTTCCCATGGGAACGTACTCCCGGGTTTGGTTATCTTTATAGCAGTATTATATATAAATTAACAAAACAAAAAATAATACTGCATTGGTGATAATAATAATAAAATGTATGTATATAGAGTACTCACCTCTTATATTTGCTCCATGGTACTCACTCATTTTCTTTCACTATTTTTCGTGACTTTCTTCATTAATAACTGCACTTTGTTTATTCATATTTAAAACACTTTTTACACAAATTATACGAGTACAGTTCACTGTTGTACATAGATGATGAATACCTATACACCTATAGTCGAATTTTTATTTAGACGAAGTAAATTGACAGCAACTAATGTAATTGACAGCATCGAAATTGTCATTTCACATTATGAATTCTAAATTCGACCAGCACTCTTAATTCAACTTTGGTCGAGTGGTTAAGACGCGGATCGGTACGCAGAAGGCGCAAGATCGATTCTGGGTACAAGCATCAATTTTTGGATTATTTGACACAATATAATAATATATAACGACTGCAGAGTTCATAATTGACGTAAACAAAAAATTTATGAAGTGCGAGACGAGATACACGAACGTGGCCGAAGGTAGCCGAGAGTGTGACTCGTTTTCGTGACACAATTTCTGGATTCGGTCTCCACGCAAGGCCCGCGATAGAAGCTATGCAATAGCTTAAAAACCACACGTATCCTACCTAACAGCCTACGGTTGGGAGCCCTGGGTAAGCCCTCGGAAGTATGTCCCAGGACTTTCTGAGTAGGTACCTACTTAGCTACTGAGTAACCTTTTATAATTCTACCGTCAAAAGTGCATTTTAATTGTAGATAAAATAATTTATATTTAATCTCATTATAGTGACCGCATAAAAATTTGATATATTATGCCAATTTATTATTATCGGCGTTCATTATTTGCCAACCAAGAAGCCTAGGTATAGCTTTTCTTATAGGTATCGTTTTGAAACCAACGATGTCATGCCGGAGTCGAATCGACTGAAACCACGATGTCCCTACCCCTTCATCCAGTGCTGGTTAAGTAACTCCTCGTAAAGATGTCGTGCCGAAAGGCTCGAACTATACTCTAAAATAAAAAAAATAAAAATTAACCTTTCTAAAATTGAATTTATTATCTTTGAAATTAAAAAAAATTGTTTTAAATGTTAACATTTTCGTGACTACTGACTTGCTGAGGGTGAGGAAATCCTTTAAATTATCTATACATCTAATAAAATGATAGAAAAGTCAAAACTGTACATTGGAAATATTTAAAAAAATACTCGCTAGGTGTTCAACATAAGATACCGAACCCGAAAATATAGTTGACATTCTTTTGTCTGTTCGCCTGTTTGCTTTGCTTTGTCCGGAAGGATCTCGAAAAGTACTCAATAGATTTGGTTCAAATTTTGCACAAATATTACTTAGGAGTGGGGTCTTCAAATAGGTTATATAATATCATGCTACATATCCTAGGGGCTAAGCAGAGAGCAATGAAATATGTCAGCCGGGGGATTGATTCAACTAAAACGTAGCAGGAATATTAGTAAGAGATAGGTTTTACACACAGACAACATATTATTACGCTACTTAGCCTAGAGGCTTGGCAGAAAAGAATTCAAATCCAAACCAAATTTGCATTATAGCATAATTTTCACGCGTACGAAGTCGCGGGTAACAGCTAGTTATACATAAGTAAGTAGCATGATCAGGTTTACCTGTACCCACTTCCCACAGGAATTTGTTCCCGCAATAAGAACTATGTCCCTTCCCAAGCCTTGTTCAATCTCTGTACCGAAGCACATCAGAACTCGTTCAGCGGTTCAGGCACAAAATCGTACAGACAGACAGAAAGTTTCACACACCCCACACGCCCCAAGTAGCTTCTGTTGCTCTCCTTCCGGGAGCTTTCAAGTGATTGTTCCTGTGTCGAACTATAAAAACCTGGAACGACCTGCCAGCGCACGTGTTTCCCTCATCTTACAATCCCGGGTTCTTTAAGCGGAGCGTGAAGAGGCACATCACAGGGCCGCCAACTTGAGGACCACTGTCCGAAGTCTTACGGACTGTGAGAGTGGTCCCCAATCGCTAGATGCGCCACGGCTTTCCATCAAACCGGCGATTTTAATTCGGCGGACTTAATATTTAAGAGTCTGTATGACGCCAAATAGACTATTACCTTGATCTAGATCTCAGGACTCGTGAGGTCTAATGAATTAAAATTTTAACACAGACAACTTCAGTTCATAAAGTAAATAAAAACGCACTAGGCTAAAAACACGATTGCTGATAAAATCCTCGATAGATTTTTGTGTTCAAAATACCTCAATTTCTTGAAATTTTAACCTAGATCTCATAAGTTTTAAGTTTTTTTATAATATAAAATATTTATAAGAAAGACAATAGTAAAATCTTCATTTGCACTTGACCACTTTTTTAATATAGGTTATAGTTTTTTTATAATTAATTTATTTCGTTAAAAACGCATCAAAACCGATCGCATCTCTCTCTGTCTTGCACGCTAAAATGTATATCTTCTATCTTCTTTCAACAATTTGGCGTCTGGTAGGCTCTTAAAAATAAAGACGTAGATATCTGAAGGAATTAAAATATGATGCTTTCTCTCTTATGCAGGTACATGATGTCCGCATTGACTTCATTTTATTCATTTTTAATCTTGCTCCAAGGAAAACATGACGGAATGAACTTTTAAATCAACAAAACATCATTCTGAGGCTAACAACATTTCGTAAATGGGTATTTACCTGACCTGTTCTCGCCACAGATAATGTCAGTTCAAGGAAATATTATACCTTTAATATACAAATAAGCGCCTCGAACTCAGTGTTTTGTATACGATCACTGCAGTAAGTTACATTAGCTATGACCGGTCCTTAGATGGGTAAACACCACATGACTACTTTGAGAATATATTTGCGAGTGTTTTCGTACTTCAAAAGGCACATTAAGCTGATCCCGGTTGTTAGTAACATGATATTCGAAAAGCCAAGTTGAGGGTCTGCTATGCGGCTTGAAAAACTTCAACAATGGGTAATCACAACCTGTGACTGGGTCAGCATCGTGGTGAAAATTTTCAACCTAAAAAAACGTTTGTTGTATGGGAGCCGCCCCCCTTAAATTGTTCATTTTTAGGGTTGCGTATGCAAAATGTAAAAACGGGACCCTATTACCACAAATTAGAGATAGTACAGATCAGATGGAAAACTCATGTATGTACTTTTTTTTCACACCTACCCTCTGCTACACACACTCACGCACAAATCAGTATCGAAAATTCTGTTGAGAGTTTGAGAGCGCCTGACCTCGTGTCTGTGAATAAGTTGTGTATGTCTCCTCAGCGAATTTAGTATGTAGGTTTCCATCTGTACTATCTCTAATTTGTGCTATTACTGAAACTGTGCTGTCTGTCTCCAGGCTGTATCACAGTAACCACAAATTAGAGATAGTACAGATGGAAACCTAAATACTAAATTCGCTGAGGCTACGCACACATAGACAACTCATTCGCAGACACTACGCACACATAGACAAGTCATTCACAGACACGAGGTCAGGCGCTCTGAAACTCTCAACCAATTTTCGATACTGATTTGCGCGCGAGTGTGTGTAGCAGAGGGTAGGTGTGAAAAAATAGTACTTACATGAATTTTCCATCTGTACTACTGCTCGTTCGCTCTAACTTTGCCGCCCGGCTCTATATTAAAGTCGAATTTTTGATAAGACGAAGTAAATTGACAGCAACTAATGTCACTTCTTCTTGTAGTGTTGCGTATTTTCTACGACGAAGTGACATTAGCTACTGTCAATTTACTTCGTATAATTAACAATTCAGGCATACGCCTCTACGCCAGCGGCAAAGTTAGAGCGAACGGGTAGTATCTCTAATTTGTGCAGTAACTGTGATAGCTAGGGACTTAGGGAGCTTGGGAGTCACGGGACATCCTTCCTGAGGGCTTACCCGGGGCTCTCAACAATAGGCTGTTGGGCGTTACGTGAGGTTTTTTAGTCGGTAAGAGTCCGGCATAGCATCCTACGAGGATTTTCCCTCACGTTAAAAAAAAAAAAAAAAAAAAAAAAAAAAAAGGGACTTAGGGAGTTGAAATTTTGACAGATGATGTATTTCTGTTGCCGCTATAACAATGAATAGGTACCTACTAAAAAAAAACAAATATTTAACAGGGTCTCCCATACAACAAACGTGAATTTTTTTACAGTATTTATTTTATTTATTTAACAGTTTATGTACACACATTAAAATACATACAGGGATATAGATAGAAGGAAAGAAGTACAATGGCGCTGATTTTTTCTATTAGAAATCTCTTCCAGCAGGCCGGCGAGAGGAGAATGACATGAAACAATAGAGAAAGGCAGAGGTGTGAGAGAGAACTAGACAGAAAATGCTTACCTACACATACTTTGTACAAATACGTACATAATATATACATACTCATAACATAATATATACAAAACTAATAAACAAAAAATATACAACAAAAAATATACAAATAAATATTAAATAGATACCTAAATACTTGTGTTGGTGTAGATAAAAAGATAAAATAGATGCAACCATTTATATGACAACTAGCTGATGCCCGCAGCTTCGCCCGCGTAAAATTTGTTCCCGTTCTCGCTTCCCGTATTTTATCCCCTTGGGGGTAGAATTTCTCAAAATCCTTTCTTAGCAGATGCCTACGTCATAACATCTACCTGCATGCCAAATTTCAGCCCGATCCGTCCAGTGGTTTGGGCTGTACTTTGATAGATCACTATGTCAGTCAGTCAGTCAGTCAGTCACCTTTGAGTGTAACGGTTCGTTACACTTCCTAATATACCATAGTTTGGCTACACCAATACTATGTTAAAAGTACTTAATTATATTTCTATCTAAATTTAAACTAAATAATTAATTCGGAAGCTAACCCCGCGCAAACGAGTAGTATAGCATCGCTATTGTTCATTAGCTTAGATACCTATATCTACATATACCTAACCAGTTACTACAGCGGGCGCGCGCAATTATATATATTTAGACTAGCTGACCCGCGCAACTTCGTTTGCGTGATAGATGAAGAACCGCTCGACCGAATTTGTGCAAACTTCACATAAACCATCTACTAAATAGTTCGAACAAAGCCTAAATATTTGGTTTGGATAGGTGAGCCCGATCTCGAGTTATAAAATTACAACGAAAAGTGGCATTGATTTTTATATATATAGATTAATACAATGGAGAATAGATGACCTCAGAAGTTAATTGTTGATAGTATTTGGTATGGAACCCTTCGAGCGTGAGTCCGACTCACACTTGACCGGTTTTTAGGGTTCCT
Organism: Miltochrista miniata; assembly: GCA_933228765.1. NCBI lineage: Eukaryota > Metazoa > Arthropoda > Insecta > Lepidoptera > Erebidae > Miltochrista > Miltochrista miniata. The sequence goes on along the minus strand of OW121774.1, from coordinate 9,770,870 downwards.
TACCCAAAGGGATAAAACGGAACCGTCACGAGGCTGTATCTCAGGAACCGTGATGGGTAAATAGTTGAAATATTCACAGACTAGCTGTAGCCCGCGACTTCGTACGCTGCATTATCTTGAGAATCTTGAGATTGATATAACTTTTTTATTTATGAACCGAGTGACATGAAACAAACATTTAGATGTTAAGTGGAGCAAACCGCAACGCAATAATGAAAACCGCATCGCTATCGGTTAAGTCGTTGCTGAGATTAGCGTGCACAAATGTACAGACACACAGACAAAAATTCTAAAAACCATTGTTAAAGCCCCCCTGTAAACTTTTTTCTTATATATCTTCAATGTACAGGCAGCGACCTGTTACGATTTTCTACTATCTACTTCTACTAATATTATAAAGAGGGAAGATTTGTTTTTTTGTTTTTTGGTTGTTTGTTTGTTTGTTTGTAACGAATAGGCTCCGGAACTTCTGGACCGATTTGAAAAATTCTTTCACTGTTGGGAAGCTACACTCTTTGCGGTGAACATAGGCTATATTTTATTCCCGTATTCTCTCGGGAACGGGAACTACGCGGGTGAAACCGCGTGACGTCCGCTAGTATTATATTGTATTGACATTGATTATGTATTTCTGTTGCCTCTAAAACAACAGAAAAACTTATATGAATTCTGCTCGACCAGTTTTTTATCATCGAATGCGATACCTAAAGATTGTTAATATGCAAAATAACTCGTTAGGAAAATTGAAGGTTATTTTATTTTTCGCTGCTGTATTGGTATTGAACTTGTATTTACCTTATAAGACCTACATACATAATAGTCACGCCTTAATTCCTGAAGGAGTAACCCGCAGAGGGGTTGTTCCGTATTGATCCCACAAAAGTTGTCCCGAATTCGAAAATTCTCAATTGATCCCACTTTTACTTACTTATTGATCCCACGGCACTTCATTTATATTTTATTCTTAATATCTTAATATTAGAAGCGCTCGTGGCCCCGCGGACTCAGTGTTCTGTACACGATCACTGCAGTAAGCAACTTTCACTATGGCCGGTCCATGGATGGGTGACCATCCATGTGATCACTTTGTGACATTTATTTGAGCGTTTCCGTGCTTCGGAAGGCACGTTAAGCCGTTGGTCCCGGTTGCCAGTAAAATGGCAGTCGTTAAGCTAAGTTGAAGGCTTTATTTTCAACAGCAGGCAGTCACAACCTGCGCCTGTCCATTTAAACACGGCAATACGGCTCACCACCTATTACGTGGGACAAATTATACAAAAGGTGAAATGTGGGCATATAATATGCCTCTGCCTACCCCTTCGGGGATACAGGCGTGACCATATGTATGTATGTTTACTCTTAATTGATCCCATTTTTGCGTAGACTACTATCTGTGCTAAGTGTGCTACTATTCTCAACTGATCCCAAACCATCTTTTTCTTATAAAAAACACTTTTTGTGCATACGATTTACAAATAAGGGAAGTAATTTTGAATGACTGAAAAGGTGGTTATTAAAATCTTGTTACAGAGGCTCGCAGATCTGTATTCTTCATCAAGCATCAGGAGTTACAATTTATGTAATAAACGGATTAAGGAGAATAATATAAAAAAGGGACATATCTGATTAAAATTGTGTTATAATAAAAAAAAACAAAAAAATTAAAATATTACAAAAATTCAATAAAACTTAAGAAAGAGTATTTATATCAATTTCGAAGTACAAGGTGATAAAAATTATTATTAGAGACGTAGGTACTATACGCCCATATTTCAGCTTTGGTTTTGTCCCACGTAATAGGTAGTGGGAATACGGGAATAAAATATAGCCTAGATCACCAGGGTATAGTGTAGCTTATCAACAGTGAGAGGATTCTTCAAATTGGTTCTATTACGCGGGACAAAATCTGAAAAGGTGAAATATGAGCATATAATATGCCTCTGCCTACCCCTTTGGGGATAAAAGGCGTTATCATATGGATATAGGTATGCAGGTTGAAATTTTACCTAACAACAATAGTAGGTAACAAGAAGCCGTGAGAGTCATGAGACGGTCTCACCCAACTGCCCCTCTGTGAAAGTTCACTCCGATTGACGTTGTCATTTTTGTTTTATTTCAAACTTTGAACAGATGATCCATGTGACCTAGTGACATAATATAATGCAACAGAGTCACAGACTACAGACAAAGTCTCGCCATAAGCCCCTCTGCAATCTATTTTATAGAGAGGGGCTAAACCTAGGAAAAAATATATCGAACCGTACGTCACCTACGTGTTCGAATCCGAGTCGCACTTAGCTGGTTATTTTTATCTTTTTTAATTTTAATTTTTTTTATTACATATATCTATATATTTACATTATTACTATCTAAACTAAACCTAAATAAGGCCCCCGTGGCATTGTGCCCAAAAGACTAGCAGCATTCCCCCTTGGAATAGCAATACCTATTCGCTGAGCGAGAAAACTGCCAGCCCTTGGGTCACCAGTTGACTCCACTGGGCTCTTTTTGAAATTCTTAAAAAAAAAATTGCGCATTGGGACCCCATGGACCCTAATTTTAAAATTTCATTAATTAAGTCTACATCGTGATTTATTACAAAAAAAAGCTAATTTATACCTATTTCGTAATATCAGATAAAATGTAAGAAACCATTTGAATTTGACCTTATACTGTATGCGATCGCAGACATATTTAGAGGTCATCATTAATTAGTTCTCACAAATAATACCTACCTACCGCTATATCCTTATTGAAGGATGAGGATAAATATGAAAAAAAAACTGTTTCCGTATGTTATCAACTTGAACTTAGATATGCGAGAACCAAGCGAATTGATTGAATTGAGAAGCGCCCGTAGAACGTCTGACTCAGTGTTTTATAAACGACTGGCTGACCCGCGCAACTTCGTTTGCGCCACATAAGAGAGAGTACTACCCGTTCGCTCTAACTTTGCCGCGGGCGTAGAGGCGTATACCCGAATTGTTAATTATACGAAGTAAATTGACAGTAGCTAATGTCACTTCGTCATAGAAAATCCGCAACACTACAAGAAGAAGTGACATTAGTTGCTGTCAATTTACTTCATCTAATAAAAAAATCGACTTTAGTATAGAGCCGAGCGGCAAAGTTAGAGCGAACGAGCAGTATTACCTGTTCCCGTCGCATTTACTCCAGTCGCGTTGCGTTTTCTCCCGGTAGATACATAACTATAAATATTTACGCAACACACGCAACGAAGCTCTCAAAAAGAATAACTTTTCCCCCGTTTTTGAAACATTTACTATTACTGCTCCGCTCCTATTCGTTGTAGCGTGATGCTGTATAGCCTATGACACTCCACAATAACGTAGCTTTCTATTGGTGAAAGAATTTTTAAAATCGGTTCAGTAGATCCCGAGATTACCCCTTACAATTTAACAAACACACAAACTTTACTTCTTTATAATATTATTATTATAGTATAGACGAGCGGACGTCGCGCGTTTTCACCCGCGTAGTTCCCGTTCCCGTGGGAATACGGGGATAAAATATAGCCAATGTTCACCACAAAGAGTGTAGCTTCCCAACAGTGAAAGAATTTTTCAAATCAGTCCAGTAGTTCCGGAGCCTATTCGTTACAAACAAAAAAACAAATCTTTCCTCTTTATAATATTAGTAGAAAGAAAGAAAGAAAGAAAGAAAGAAATTTATTCAGGCACAAACAATTAGAAAAAGAAAAATAATAAATAATAACAATAATCATGCACCCGAAAAGGAAGCAATAAAAAAATGAAAGAAATAGTATGGATTACTGCAGTAAGCAACTTTTACGATGACCGGTCCTTGGATGGGTGAGGCTATATTTTATTCCCGTATTCCCACGGGAACGGGAAATCGCGAAAGGTCCGCTAGTATTTATTAAAACAAACATTTTTATACAGACAAGGTCGGAATTAATTTGACAATTTATTGTTTTTTACGAAACAGCTGGTGATGAAGAGGAGTTTCTGAAAAAAACACTTAGCTGTTTTTTATTTCATTATTCTAAATGGTTGAAAAATCATTTAAAATTTTATGTCTATACTAATATTATAAAAAGGAAAGATTTGATTGTTTGTTTGTTTGCGTCAAATATGCTCCGAAACTACTACACCGATTAAAAAAATCTTTCACTGATGGGAAGCTACACTATCCCTGGTGGACATAGGCTATATTTTAGTCCCGTATTCCCACGGGAACGGGAGCTATGCGGGTGAAAACGCGTCACGTCCGCTAGTTCTCAATAAACCTACCTAGTTATATGTAGTTACATACTATTAAATGACCTTTTATTCAAAATCTAGAGCATAAAATAACTATTTGATATGCAGATGACACTGCCCTCGTTTTTTCTGCTGACTCGAAGATGTATTAATGTCTATACTTAGGTAGATCTTACTAATATTATAAATGCGAAAGTTTGTGAGTGTGGATGTTTGTTACTCTTTCACGCTCTAACCGCTGAACGGATCGGGCTGAAATTTGGTACAGAGATACATTATAGTCTGGAATAACACATAGGCTACCTTTTATCCCGGGAATAACTTCCCGCGGGAACAAATTTTACGGGGGCGAAGCTGCGGGCATCAGCTAGTAGGTACATAATAAAAAAATGATAGAATAGTCAAAACTGTACATTGGAAACATTAAAAAAAAATACTCGCTGGGTGTTCAACATAAGATACCGAAACCGAAAACATAGTTAGAATTTTTTTTTCTGTTTGTCTATTTGCTTTGCTTTGTCCGGAAGGATCTCGAAAAGTACTCAATAGATTTAATTCAAAATTTTGCACAAATATTAACTAGGGGTAGGGTCTTCAAATAGACTATATATTATCACGCTACATATTCTAGGGGCTAAGCAGAGAGCAATCAAATAGGCATTATAACATAATTTGCACGCGTACTAAGTCGCGGGCAACAGCTAGTTGTGAATAACTAGGCTTTAACTGGCTTTAGCAAAATTTAAAACGTTAAACATCCTGTTAAGGTCACGCCTTTATCCCCGAAGGGGTAGGCAGAGGCATATTATATGCCCACATTTCAACTTTTTAGAACTTGTCCCACGTAAGGTGATGGTGAGCCGTAATGTTGAGATGGACAGGCGCAGGTTATGACTGCATGCTGTTGAAATTTTTCGAAAAAAGGCCTTCAACTTGGCTTAACGACTGCCATTTTAAACATAGACAAGACGAAACATATTGACGTATAAACTATTTCACATGCCCATGACGGCAGCGTAACGTGAGGGATTCACGCACGCCCCCCTTAGAAGCGGGATCACACCCGAATCCCCCCAAAGACGCGTGATAGCACCCGAACCACCCCCTGGGCGAAGCCGCAGTGGTAGCCGTAGGTCTGTTGGGAGTCCTGGGACATCCTTCCGAGGGCTTACCCGGGGCTCCCAACCATAGGCTGTTGGGCGTTACGTGAGGTTTTTTAGTCGGCAGGAGTCCAGCATAGTATCCATGAACGATATTCCCTCACCTTAAAAAAATATATAATAAAGTATTTTTAAGTAGATAATTACTTTTTAACCGACTTCAAAAAAGGAGGAGGTTCTCAATTCGTACGCTATGTTTTTTTTTTTTGTATGTATGTTACGCGATAGCGGCGCCAATTATGGATGGATTTTGAAAATTCTTTTTTTGTTTGAAAGAGGCTACTTCTGAGGTGGTCCCATATCCAGGGTATCAGGATCTGATGCTGGGATCCAGGAGAAATCGAGGGCAACCACCGAAAATTGTAGGGACAACTAGTGCGATTGTTAACTTTTTGATTAAGTGCTTTAATGTAGGTACTAAAATTTAATGAAGGTCTGGAGTCGATCTGATGATGGAACCGAAAGACAGTCGAGGGAATTCCTTAACGATTTACAGCAGTTACCTTGTGTTTCGGCTTGATTGATTTGTGTTGATGAGAACTTTACACCTAGATAGAAATACTTTTCGGTCCACCCGTCACTTAAAATTAAAAAATAAAAATTTTAAATAAAAAATAGAACAGACTTCATACAAATCCTTAAAAATAAAATTTACCTAGCACATTGTAATATGTATTTTGATTTATTCGATTTTATTCAATATAATATTGAAGTTGGTGCCATTAATAATACCTACCTAAACCTATGGGTTTACTTGGCGCCGACTTCAAAATGATGTTGAATAAAATCTGATAAATCAAAATACATATTACAATGTGCTAGGTAAATTTTATTTTTAAGGATTTGTATGAAGTCGGTTCTATTTTTTTTATTTCAAATTTTTATTCTTACACGAAACAACTTCCCAAAATGGTGAATGACCTTTAGAATTTGTTAACAATGATATTGTGGCAGTCAATTAAAATTAATTGCACACATTATTTCGAACTAAGTACTAAAAAGAATAAATTTAAAAATAAGTAGATATTTTACTGTCAATAAAACAATATGAAAATAAAAAGTAATATTTGTGGACATTCCCGCACACACAAGGCAATACACAAGGTCATCTAGCCCAAATTAAGCTAGGTACTACCACAGATTATCTATACTGCTATTCTATATTACTAATATTAGAAAGAGGAAAGATTTGTTTTTTTTTGTTTGTAACGAATAGGCTCCGGAACTACTGGACCGATTTGAAAAATTCTTTCACTGTTGGAAAGCTGCATTCTTTGCGGTGAACATAGGCTATAAGTACTTATTTTATTCCCGTATTCCCACGGGAGCGGGAACTACGCGGGTGAAACCGCGTGACGTCCGCTAGTATAATATATTCTAGTACTACTTCAAGCTTGTGCTATGCTATAGGATCTAGCTAGCCGCTGATAGACAAACTTATTTCTGAATACCTACCTACATACTGCTCGTTCGCTCTAACTTTGCCGCTCGGTCGTAAAGTCGAATTTTTAATTAGACGAAGTAAATTGACAGCAACTAATGTCACTTCTTCATACAATGTTGCGTATTTTCTATGACGAAGTGACATTAGCTACTGTCAATTTACTTCGTCTAATTAACAATTCGGGTATACGCCTCTACGCCAGCGGCATACTTAGAGCGAACGGGTAGTACAATAAATAACTCCGAAACAACATCATCTGTGGATCACACAAATATTTAGAATTTTGGACACCTCTAGGTACCTACCAGATTTTGCCAGGAATCCTGGAACATCCGAGGAGCCACCCGGGGCATCCGGGGATAGACTGATAGGTCGGAAACTGGAAAACATGAAGTTTTTAAGGCTTTTTTTTTGCTTTATTTGAGCTACATGCCATTATGTGAGAATATCCCAAATTATCTATAAGTTAACTAGCTATTTCGCGCGGCTTCATCCGCTTAGAAGTCGTTATCGCGTAAAATCATTACCCTCCTTTTACGCAGTCAGTTAAAAAGTAGCCTATGTCCTTTCCTTGGACACAAACTATCTCTAAATAAAATTTCATCGAAATCGGTTCAGCGGTTTAGGCGTGAAAACAAACAGACAGACAGAGTTACTTTCGCATTTATAATAATAGTAGAGAAGTAGGGATTAAAAAAAACAAATTATGTATCCGATATTATTAGAAATCTCGGTAGGTCCTCAAAACACCAAGTATTTCCCAATTATTCCATATCATAATTAAACAACCAAAACCGAGCACCTATTTAATGTAAAACAAAACGGGAATCCCACTAATTATTTATTTGGACAATTGAATTTGCAACTTCATTATCGATGGCAAGCTTCATAACCAGTTTGTACAAGGAAAAGCCACTTATTTTATCGCTACGTTAGGCGGCCATTTTGAATTGTAGGGGTTTTTGATTGCGTCACATTTCCCAAGAACCGGTGTGTTCGAAACTTAACAAAACAACTGAAAAAATGCGAGTCAGTTTTACGCACAAGGGTTCCGTACCGAAAAGCGTCAAAAAATCACGTTTGTTGTATGGAAGCCCCCTTAAGTAAAATATTTGTAGTTATAGCACAGGGCGGAAACTCCATACAAAAATGTTCGTTTTCACCCACACTGATTTACACGTAATGTGAATGCTTGAATCAAGCTTGAATGTGTGTGTGAGTAGGTATACTATAGGGACACTAGCTATGGAAACAAAATAATAAGGAACAGAACGCAATCTCATGTATGTAAGTACTTTTTTTTTCAAATCTACCCTCGGCTAAGCACGAATTAAACCAAAGCAATAGCACAAAGTACGTAAGTAATAATACGTAATGCAACGCAATGACACTCTCTCAAGTACTGCCACGGCAATAGACACATCAACTTTGGTGGAGGGATGGAGAAGCTTACTCAGTGGGAGGCAGGGAGTTGCCGATCTGTATGTAATACTATTATATTATCTTTGGTTATAGCGGCAACAGAAATACGTAATCTGTGTTAATTTCGGGTCTCTAGCTATCATCGTTCATGGGATACAGGCTCCTCGTGTTGGACAGACAGACAGACGGACGGCGCAGTCTTATGAATTGGGTCCCGTTTTTTACTCTTTGGGTACGGAACCCTAAACCGCGAACAAGTGCGAGTCGGATTTACGCATGGATGGTTCCGTATCAAAAAGTCAGTAGAAGTACATAATCTGTGAATATTTCAAACACTAGCCATATGTATTTAAATCCATATCTGTATATTCCCTTTTTCTGAACTAAATATTTCAAAGTTTAACCAAAAATACTGACTTGCACACTAATTATGCACACCAAATAAATCACATTCCTTATACTGTTTAATGGTATTTGCAGAACTGTTTTACTGAACGAATAACTATTATCTAAATACTATATCTAAAAATTCTTTAGTTCAACAAAAATGACAAAACTTTTTAAAACAAAACCATCGCCTAATTTACTTTTAAGAAAATCGTTTATTCTAAGTAAAACCCCAATTTAATCAGTCACCTCTACAAAATTAAATTTTATTGATCAAAAAAGTAAAAGTCTAACCTAACCTAACCTATTCCGTTATAAGATTGTACAATTTAGAGTGCAAGTTAGTATTTTTGATATACAATTCGTATTTCTGTTTCACAAATCATATATTCGATGTATGACAGTATGAACCACATTTTTGGTGTGAAATTAATTAAAAAGGTCATCTCGTTCTGAGTAATATAGTTGATCAATTGGTTTTTTTGCACAGCATTTAATTTTCTGGTTGGCCTTCAGTAAATTAGTGGAGTTACCTAGTGTGCAGAAAAATTAAACAGATGTGCATTTAAAAATATCCCTTATAAAGGCATATAAATATTATAAATCCATATTTTCACCTTCTAAAGGGAGCTACGCGTAGAAACAACAACGCAAGAACTACAAGAAAGCAAGAAATGATAGTCTTTCAATCTATACTAATATTATAAAGAGGAAAGATTTGTTTTTTTGTTTGTTTGTTTTTTTGTTTGTTTGTTTGTAACGAACAGGCTCCGGAACTACTGGACCGATTTGAAAAATTCTTTCACTGTTGAGAAGCTACATTCTTTGCGGTGAACATAGGCTATATTTTATTCCCGTATTCCCACAGGAACGGGAACTACGCGGGTGAAACCGCGTGACGTCCGCTAGTTAATTATAATGAGCTTCTGTCTACCCTTTGAAGATAATGACGTGTTGTAATGTTATTAAGATGAAATCATTCAAGGCAATTCATCACATTACATCTGAATAATACAATAAGTCATTAGTTACCAGCCTTGTGTATTACGATTATAACGATTCTCACGACGTCATGTCAAACATACATACATACATATACTTACGCCGTTTACGCGAAGGGGTAGACAGAATTGTATTTGTCTGGTGTGGCTACACGCTGTTGAAAATTTTCAAGTCACCCATATGACTTTCAGCTTTGATGTTAAGTAACTTTTTGTTTTTTCTTAATCTTTTCTTAAATATTAAGTTGTAAAAAAAAATTAATAGCAGCGTATTCATGTAAATATCCAAGTTTTAACCCTTAACCACCTACCATAACTTTTTGTCACACAACCACCTACCATACGTCTATGAGACCCCTAAGTAAAATGGTTCTTTAAAGTAATATTTTGTTTATTGAAGTATATTTTTTAGTAAAAAATCAACTTAGGAAAGTATTAAACTCTTTAGTAAAGGTACAAGAGAATCATTTTTATAGACATTTTGTCTTAATTACTATTAATCAACAATATCTGCTTAAAAACTAAGTCATTTGCTAAATGAGATCTATAAAAAATAATCACATGGATATGAACTTCTTTTATAATTTTTTACTGATTCAATAATCAACCATTGCAAAAAAAAGAAAATGGTGAAAATTAAATTAAATAGAAAAAAATTACAAGCCCTAAACTTATAGTTTTTCACGACAATTATTGCACAGCTTATTAGAAAATTCTCGGCAAATTGGTGATTTGCATTCGAAACTGATGTATTGTGGTTTGCACGGCACTGAGGAACACGGGGAAAAGGTACAGGAACGGACGAGTTCGCAAACGACTCGGTCGCCGATATATTTACGTTTTAAATATCTGCTGCGTCTGTGAGACGTATGGTAGGTGGTTAAGGGTTAACTAAGTTCTACTCCAGTAAAGAGGTTTTTTTGAGTACGCAACCCTAAAAATGATAGCCAAAAACACTTTTGTAATCTTCAAGATGTGTATCAAAATATGGTTTATGTATATTAACTGTATTGTGTAAAATATCGCTTAACATACATAAAAAAAACATAGAGGCGAATTGAGAACCTCCTCCTTTTTTTGAAGTCGGTTATAAAGAATAAAATCTACACTAATATTATAAAGAGGATAAATTTGTATTTTGTGTGTGTGTGTGTGTATGTTTGTAATGAAAACTCAAAAACTACTGTGCCGATTTCAAAAATTCTTTCACCATTGGAAAGCTGCATTCACCTGAGTAACATAGGCTGTATTTTATTCCCGTAATCCCACGGGAACGAGAGCTACGCGGGTGAAACCGCGTGACGTCCGCTAGTCTATACTAATATTATAAAGAGGTAAAGTTTGTGAGTATGTGAGTTTGTCACGTTGTAAGGGGTAATCTGTGGATCTACTGAACCGATTTTTAAAATTATTTTACGAATAGAAAGCTACGTTATTGTGGAGTGTCATCCCTTCTATATTAATATTATAAATGCGAAAGTAACTCTGTCTGTCTGTCTGTCTGTGACGCTTTCACGTCTAAACCGCTAAACCGATTTTGTTGAAATTTGGTACAGAGATAGTATGAGTCCAAGGGAGGACATAGGCTACTTTTTAACTGACTGCGCAAAAAGCGGGTAATGATTTTATGCGATAGCGACTTTTACGCGGTTGAAGCCGCGGGAAACAGCTAGTGGGCTATAAATTATCACGCTACAATGAATAGGAGCTGAGCAGCAATGAAAAATGTAACACAAACGAAGTTGTGAGGGTCAGCTAGTCTATACTAATCTATAGGTACTAATATTATAAAGAGGAAAGATTTGTTTTTTGTTTTTTTGTTTGTTTGTTTGTTTGTAACCAATAGGCTCCGGAACTACTGGACCGATCTGAAAAATTCTTTCACTGTTAGAAAGCTACGCTCTTTGCGGTGAACATAGGCTATATTTTATTCCCGTAATCCCACGGGAACGGGAACTACGCGGGTGAAACCGCGTGACATCCGCTAGTCGTTAGTAAAAAATCCACGTCAAACTGAATGCCCTAGTTTTAAAGAGAATTCCGTCTTCATACGCAAATTCAAAGAAACAATTTATCTGTTCGTCATCGTTTTGTAACACAAAAAATGTAGGTATACTGGGTGTAACAGAATATTTTTTTTTGTTGCACATTAAGAATTCATTTTTTACCGCGGCAATTCGAGGTAACATGGTCGCCGTGGCAAAACAAACACGGAGCACCCGTCTGCCTGTCATTGTCGCTTTCTACTGCCGCTCAGTAGCGATAGAAAGGGTGAAAATGAAAATTTATAGGACCTTTAAAACGGTTTTACGGTTAAAGTATTCATGTGATTTTTTTTTCTTCATTTTTGTAATGTTTCTTGACTGATGCAACGTCACGTGACGAAGTTTGGAGAGGTAATTTTGTTACACCCAGTATATACCTACCTAGTTTGAATTCTTTTTTAGTTAAACGAAGTTAAACTTTAATTAATAAAATATTAGACAGATACTACAATAAAGCATAATAACTATTTACAATATAAATAAAACTAAACTAAAAATAGTGCTGGCATTGTGCCTAAAAGACTGGCAGCATTCCCCCTATGAACGGCAATGCCTATTCGTTGGGAGAAATAACTGCCAGCCTTTAAGGTCACCAGTAGACTCCACAAGACGGTTCTTCAAATTATTAAAAAAAATATGCGCATTAAGACCCCATGGACCTAGCTAGGGTCTCGACTAGTGTGGGCGCAACAGCGCTAGGTCCTCGTAGTGGGTCTGGACGTGGACACTCTCGAGAGAGAGCTCTCCCACCCGAGTTCCGCACGGAATCACACCCGACCCACCACGTAGTCGAGGCCGCAGTGGAGGCCGTGGGTCTGTTGGGAGTCCTGGGACATCCTTCCGAGGGCTTACCCGGGGCTCCCAACCATAGGCTGTCGGGCGTTACGTGAGATTTTTTAGTTGGTAGGAGTCCGACATAGCATCTATGAGAATTTTTCCTGACGTTAAAAAAAAGGCTCTCGACTGGTTTGAACTTATTCGTTTGAATTAGGTGTGCATGGGCTATGTAAGCTATGTTCGTAGATTTGTAAGGCCAAAATGATACCCTACCCGGCTGTGTGCAGTGTTAGGGGGCTAAAAAAACTCATTTTCCTCATTTTACATATAGTCACGTCTTTATCCCCGAAGGGGTAGGCAGAGGCATATTATATGCCCACATTTCACCTTTTTTTATAATTTGTCCCACGTAATAGGTGGTGAGCCGTATTGCCGTGTTTAAATGGACAGGCGCAGGTTGTGACTGCCTGCTGTTGAAAAAAAAGTCTTCAACTTGACTTAACGACTGCCATTTTACTGGCAACCGGGACCAACGGCTTAACGTGCCTTCCGAAGCACGGAAACGCTCAAATAAATGTCACAAAGTGATCACATGGATGGTCACCCGTCCATGGAGCGGCCATAGTGAAAGTTGCTTACTGCAGTGATCGTTTACAGAACACTGAGTCCGCGGGACCACGAGCGCTTTATTTTATTTTTCACACGTAAAAATTTAAAAAAGGGAAAGAGTTTTGAAAAGCCAGAAAACTGCCAACGGCCGGGAACCCTGGAAAAGCCACGGAAGGATATCCCAGAATTAATCAATCAAATCAGCATATATCGGCCCGCTGCTGGACGTAGACCTCTCCCAATTAACGCCACTATCCACGGTCCTGCGCCTTCCGCATCCAGTCCCAGCCTGCGACCTTTACCAGGTCGTCGGTCCATCTGGCGGGTGGACGTCCTACCCCACGTTTACCGAGTCGCGGTCTCCACTCTAGAACTCGTTTGCTTCATCGGCCGTCGGTTCTTCTACAGATGTGGCCAGCCCATTGCCACTTTAATATGCTTATTCTGCGAGCTATGTCGACCACTCCGGTTCTCTCCCGAATAACCTCATGACGGAGTTTATCCCTCAGTGACTCATCACGCTACAATGAATAGGAGCGGAGCAGTAATAGTAAATGTTTCAAAAACGGGGGAAAAGTTATTCCTTTTGAGAGCTTCGTTGCGTGTGCTGCGTAAATATTTATAGTTATGTAAAAAATATGTACTTACTACAAAATTGTTTCTCTTAAAAAAGTTCTAAAAAAATTGCGCGATAGCATGTGTCTATCTTTGGGTTGGTGCACAATAACCATTTTAATGACAGTAATTTTTTTTCTACAATAATGCCACGGGATACCTCTTTCATAAACGAAATTGTTCTTAAAAATAATGCGATGGGAATACACGCGCCGAGAAACCTTTCTCTCTCTTTCTCTCTCTTTCTCTCTCTCACACGTAGTATTAAAGCTCATTTCGGAGTTTATCCCTCAGGGACTTGTTAGAATTAATAACATTGCTTTATGTGCTAGAGACACAGCTTCTATTTTCAACAAAAACTTATACTTAAACCCATAATTATTATCTTCATTACTTGAAATAAATATTGACAAACCGGTGCTTTAAATAACTTGAACCGGTTTAGATCGAAGTTGACAGTGATACTGGACGATGACGTCACGTTGATGACGTAACATAGGTACACGTTAAATAAGTATTACAAGTGTCAAGGTAATCTAGTTTTTGTTTCGTAGAAAAAAACATTTGATGTGCTACTAGCGGACGTGACGCGGTTTCACCCGCGTAGCTTCCGTTCCCGTGGGAATACGGGAATAAAATATTGTAGATTCCCAACAGTGAAAGAATTTTTCAAATCGGGTAAGTAGTTTCGGAGCCTATTTGAAGCAAACAAACAAACAATCAAATTCCTCCTCTTCATAATATTAATATAGATATAAACTAGATACCTAGATAGAACAATGCATCCCGCGGTATCGTAAGAGGCGACTAAGGGAACACTTTCGCAAAAAATCCATTGCTTCGAGAAGGCGGACTCGAAATGAAACCTGGTTGTCAGAAAAATGACAATCGTTAAGCCAAGTTTGACCAAGACCTGGCAGTTATTTCTCTCAGCGAATATTTACTGCTAGTCAAAGAGGGAATGTTGCTAGTCTTTTAGGCACAATCGCACGGGAATACAATCTAAACTAAACTAAATCTAAATAAAGATTTCGTGTAGTTTTAACTTAATTTAATTAACATTCCAAATTACTATGACATTTTATTTCAAAGGTTATTAAATATTAAATGAACTATGTACAGAGTAAAATATAGAACAGAAAAAAGGGTTAACTACAAAAAAATAAAAATAAAAAATGGAATATACTTACCTATACAAAACTGACAATGCCCCGTCTGGATGTCGAAGAATTCCTCCCCATCAACGTCAAATGGTAAGGTTCTCATAAGGCTGGCTGCATTACGGCGTTGTATAGCCGTATACTGCTCGTTCGCTCTAACTTTGCCGCTCGGCTCCATACTAAAGTCGAATTTTAATTAGACGAAGTAAATTGACAGCAACTAATGTCACTTCTTCATACAATGTTGCTTATTTTCTATGACGAAGTGACATTAGCTACTGTCAATTTACTTCGTCTAATTAACAATTCGGGTATACGCCTCTACGCCAGCGGCAAAGTTAGAGCGAACGGGTAGTAGCTATGCTTATTCGCTAAGCAAAGAAAAGGCCAGCACTTTGGTCACGAGTAGAGTCGATCAAACGCTTTGCAATGTCTCTGTAAAGCATAATTATGTGCACTTGGACCCCACGAGCCCAATGTCTCGACCCCAAACGGCTCAAAAATATAATTTCCTATCATATTATTATATTTGCGCCGTTTGAGTGTCGTTTAGTTCAGGATAGTAACTTATGATGTAATGTACCTACCTAAATAGATATGTATTATTTAGATTCATTGCATGTTTTTTTTAAATCCCCTACATTAAGAGCTTAATGTAGGGGATTTAAAAAAAAAAGAGGGTCCTGGACTCCTTGTTCCCGACGAGAGCGGAGGAACACATTCCTCCTCGCATGGCTCCGTCTCAGGCACTCAACGCGGAAGGCAGCGAGAACGACGTGCCCGTAGTCACCGAGGGTGAGTTAGGGGCGGCTGTACTGCGGCTTAAGTCCCGCAGAAACACCGCCCCTGGACCCGACGGCATTCCAGGCCGTGCATGGGTCCTAGCTCTCGAGGAGCTTGGGCCTCGACTTATAGGTCTTTTTAGCGCATGCCTCGAAAAAGGCCAGTTTCCCAAGGTCTGGAAGACAGGGAAACTGGTCTTGATCCGAAAGGCGGGGCGGCCGGCCAACTCCCCATCAGGGTACCGGCCGATCGTGTTGCTCGACGAGGTGTGCAAGCTCTTTGAGCGTATTATTGCACAACGCCTCGTCGGGCACCTCACACGCGTGGGGCCTGATCTGGCGGATAGCCAGTTTGGCTTCCGTCAGGGACGCTCCACCGTGGACGCGATCATGCGCATTAAAGGCCTGACGGAGGAAGCAGTCTCACGGGGTGAGGTGGTGGTGGCGGTGTCTCTTGACATCGCCAACGCCTTCAACACCTTGCCCTGGGGCTGCGTTAGGGAGGCGCTTATCTACCATGGAGTTCCGCCCTACCTCCGTCGAATTGTCGGGGCCTATCTCTCCGAGAGGGCCATAACTTACCCGAGCTGGCTAGGGCCGGGTCGGCGAGATGTGTCGTGCGGTGTTCCACAGGGATCGGTATTAGGGCCGCTCCTGTGGAACATCGGTTACGACTGGGTGCTGCGTGGTCCGTTGCTCCGAGGGGTCGGCGTAACTTGTTACGCTGACGACACCCTCGTTACGGCGCGGGGAGCAACGCATCGTGATGCAGCACTAAAGGCCACGGCAGGGGTTGCTCAAGTCGTGGGTCGAATTCGGCGGCTGGGTCTCGCCCTTCACAAATCTGAGGCTCTGTGTTTCCACGGACCTCGGAAGGGGCCACCTGCGGGATCCAGCCTGTGGGTAGGGGGCGTCAGCATTGGCATCGAGCCCTCGATGAAGTATCTGGGGCTCGTACTCGATGGCCGGTGGAACTTCGGACATCACTTCCGAAGTTTGGTCCCAACATCAGGGGACCCAACGCTCCCTACAGGAGACTATACCTGGGGATCGTGCGAAGTATGGCCCTATACGGGGCCCCGGTATGGGCGGAGACCCTGTCGGCCAGTAATGTGGCCAGACTGCTGAGTCCGCAAAGGACTATGGCCATCAGGGTGATAAGGGGATACCGCACGATCTCCGGTGAGGCGGCATGTCTCCTAGCCGGGACCCCTCCATGGGACCTGGAAGCGAGAGTCCTTGCGTCACTCTTTAGATGGCGCAAGGAGGCACTGGATCGGGGCCAAAGGCCTGCGCCTCGAGAAATCGAGGCCCAGCGGTCCCTGCTCCACCAGGAAACCGTGGAGACATGGAAGGTGCGACTTGAGCAACCAAAGGGGGGATTTGCCACAATCGCGGCCGTCAGACCGGTCATGGATGAGTGGCTGGAGAGGAGACACGGTGCTCTCTCCTACCGGCTGTCACAGATACTAACCGGGCACGGTAGCTTCGGTAGGTATCTGTGGCGAAGACACCGGGAAACCACGGCCGAGTGTCAGCACTGCGAGGACCGCAGCGATGACACAGCGCTCCATACGCTGGTGGAGTGCACAGCATGGGCGCAACAGCGCCAGGTCCTCGTAGTGGGTCTGGACGTGGACACTCTCTCGCTCGAGAGCATGGTGCGAGCCATGCTCTCCAGCGGGAGAAAGTGGGACTGCGCCGCCTTTTTCTGCGAGCAGGTCATGCTCGTGAAAGAGGCGGCGGGGCGGGTACGGGAGAGAACTCTCCCCCCCCGAGTTCCGCAGTCGGCGGCCTGGGCGCCGCCGACGTGTCTTCGCCGAGGACTTTCGGCCTCCATGACCGGGGGTCTGAGGACGGTGAGAGGGTCGCTCACCGTCCTTACAGAAGCAGGCCCATGACGGCAGCGTAACGTGAGCAACTCACGCACGTCCCCCCCTTGGAAGCGGGATCACACCCGAAACCCCCCCAAAGACGCGTTTTAGCACCCGAACCACCCCCTGGGCGAGGCTGCAGAGGCGGCTATAGGTCTGTTGGGAGTCCCGGGACATCCTTCCGAGGGCTTACCCGGGGCTCACAACCATAGGCTGTTGGGCGTTACGTGAGGTTTTTTAGTCGGTAGGAGTCCGGCATAACATCCATGAGGATTTTCCCTCACGTAAAAAAAAAAAAAAAAAAAAAAAAACATTAAGAGCTTAAGGCTTTTTAAAAAATATTTATTATGTAGGTATCGGAGATTTTACGCTCAAACGTTTATGACGCAGAAAGCGTAATAAAATTGCGTCAAAAATTACACAATCTCCTACTTCAAGTTAAACGGTAGTATTCACGAATAACGCGCTTTGTCAATTCGTTATGATAGATATCGATTAACGATTCGATTCGAGCGCTCCATTTAAATCAAGTAGTTTACCGACTTACAAAATGGAGGATTCTTAATTCGAGTCTTGTTTTCACGTGAGATAAATCCTACATGGATGCTATGCCGGACTCCTTTTTTTTCCTTTAACGTGAGGGAAAATTCATCATGGATGCTATGCCGGACTCCTACGGACTAAAAAACCTCACGTAACGCCCAACAGCCTACGGTTGGGAGCCCAGGGTAAACCCTGGGAAGGATGCCCCAGGACTCCCAACAGACCTACGGCTACCACTGCTGCCTCACCTAGAGGGGGTTCGGGTGCTACCTATCCCGCGTATCTGGGGGGTTGTTCGGGCACTATCCCGCTTCTTGAGGGAGGGGGGGGGGGGGCATTCGTGAATGCCTCATGTCACGCTGTCGTCTAGGGCCTGCTTCTGTAAGGACGATGAGCAACCCTCTCACCGTCCTCAGGCCCCCGGTCATGGAGGCCGATTGTCTTGAGCGATATACCTACTTATACTCGTAGGTACCTGTTTACGTGGGTTCTTGGAATAAAAGATTCTGTTGGTACTGACTATTATTTGTATTTCGACTTCACACAGTAATATTATATGTGTATTCATATTGGGTGGCTTGTCCGTGCCACCGACAGTTGTCAAGTCCAGTGACGTTTCTAAGATCCATGCTAGTAAAGGGACATACAACCGGCTAAATACTAAAATAGGGATGTAACAGTTTAAAGGTTTTATCAGTCGGAACGGGATTATATTATAAAGATGATAAGGACTTCTGTATCTTGTTCCATTCTATGTAATTCTCGAAAATTGCAGGCTACTATTTTCTTTTTACTTAATATTGTTAGGCTCAGATCTTTGTTACCACCATCTTTAATTTAGATTTAAAAATAAAATCGTTCGCAACCGTTATAAATCAATTTCATAATATAGACTTAATTATAATAATACACTCGAGAGCAATGAATCCGGGTCACTTAAAGAATCCTAAAAATCTCGGAAACTAAAAATGCTAGGTTAATGCAATAAATTGTATTTAATAGACAATGTAATACTCCTTAAATGAAGGTATTAAAACTTCTTAGTTATTGTAAAGTTATATCATAAAAAAATCAAATTTGAAAAAGGGCCACTTTCGAAGATGGAACTACGAAATTACAGCATTTGGTGTTGCTTTTGTTTGTAATCTGTCATTTATGTGGGTACATAAACCATGTTGATAGTGCTCTATATTCATTAATCAAGCTGAAATTATGTCGCTTACGCCTGAAGAATGCACCAGAATACTTACAATGCTGGAAACCGGCCGGAGTCAGCGCGATACAGCCAGGACTGTCGGTGTGTCGCTGTCAACAGTACAAAGAGTTCTCCGACGTTACGAAGAAACTGGTTCTAACCTACGCAGACCAGGAACGGGCAGAACCAGGTGTACCACAGCACGAGAAGACCGATACTTGGTGAACACCATGCTTCGAAATCGCTTTCTCACAGGAACTGAACTCACCAATCAGTTTCGACGCCTCGGAGGAAGTAACCCAAGTGCATGGACAGTAAGACGTCGGCTTGCTGAATCTAACTTAAAACCCCTTAGACCTGCAAACGGCCCTAAACTGGAGCGTGGGCATCGTATTTCGAGACTAAGGTATGCCCAGAGCCACGTAAATTGGAGTATTGAAGATTGGTCAAAAGTTATGTTCTCCGACGAATCAAAATTTATGCTCTACAAGCACGATGGAAGACACAGAGTGTATCGAAGACCAGGGGAAAGATTCAAGCAAGCATGCATCGAAGAAAAAGTAGCCTACGGTGGTGGGTCTGTACTTGTGTGGGCCGGAATTTCTTCTGAAAGTCGCACAGAGCTGGTGATCATAGAAAACGGCTCTTTAAATAGCGTAAGATATGTGGAAGAAATCCTCAATGATCACGTTGGTCCATTTATGGTCAATTTAGGTGAGGATGCTATATTTATGCATGACAATGCCCGACCTCATACAGGTAGGATTGTGAATGACTACCTTCAAGAGATGAACATTACTCGTATGGAGTGGCCAGCGCGCAGCCCGGATATCAACCCGATCGAGCATGCTTGGGACGAGCTAGGCAGATGCGTAAAACAACGAAACCCTCCCCCAATCACGCTTCGTGAGCTCAAAATTGCTCTCACAGAGGAATGAGAGAATATTCCCCAAAATCGTATAAGGAACTTGGTGTACAGCATGCCAAACCGCGTAAACGCAGTAATGGAAGCACGAGGAGGCAATACGAAGTATTAAAATTCAAGAAAATCGTAATAAAGTTCAAAAATTTCATGTTTCCTATTTTTGTTTTAAGGAGAGATCAGCAGTTTTTTCTTTATGTAATTTTGTGTTAATAAAATGTATGGTGACTCATATTTTTTTTACTTTCATTTAAGGAGTATTACATTGTCTATTAAATACAATTTATTGCATTAACCTATCATTTTTAGTTTCCGAGATTTTTAACATTCTTTAAGTGACCCGGATTCATTGCTCTCGAGTGTATAATAGATTTTTTTTAATAATTTTATATCGAAACTAAAATTTATTTTAAGAGGAATTTTACCATTCTGAACCAATACTCACTAAGGTAGCAGACAAGCTTACGGCCCACCTGATGGAAAGTGATCACCATAGGTCCGTAGGCTATGGACGTTTGCAACACCAGAGGCGCTACATCTCTCGGCCAACCCTGTAAAAACCTTCTAAGACTCGTTTTGAAGAACCTCAAACTGTACTAAAGAAAAAACGCTTGGGATAACCGAAGCAGCTCATTCCACAATCTAGGCGTTCCAGAATCTTACCGTTTATTATACACTAGCTAGATGATGACTCACGGTTGCCTTTCCTGCTTCCCGTGGGAACATATTCCCGCGATGAAAAGCCTATGTGTTATTCCAGACTAAAATCTATCCCTGTACCAAATCTCAGCCCGATCCGTTCAGCTGTTAGAGCGTGATTGAGTAATAAACATCCAAACATCTTCACAAACTTACACATTTATAATATACTAGCTGATGCCCGCGTAAAATTTGTTTCCGTTCCCGTGGGAAGTTATTCCCGGGATAAAAAGTAGCCTATATGTTATTCCAGACTATAATGTATATCTGTACCAAATTTCAGCCAGATCCGTTCAGCCGTTTGAGCGTGAAAGAGTAACAAACATCCACACTCACCAACTTTCACATTTATAATATTAGTAGGGTATAAGTAGAAAATATTAATTAGAATATTTCCGTTGTCCACAGTGAGACTCTGCATAGTCGAAGGCCGAGGCAGCTTCAAGCGAGCGCCTCTGTTCTGTCCCATCTTGGACAAAGAAAAGAGTGGAGTAGAATGTGTGCTGGGTACAGACAGGTAATAAAAATATAATCATATAACACAGTTACGCCTTTTTGCCTGAAGGAGTAGACAAAGGCATGCTATACCCCCACTTTCCACAAGTTATATTTTCAAGAGACCAATTTTGCTTGACAAAAACTACCTACTTTTTATATTACTAACTATAAGTAGCAAACAAGCCTACGGAAACTGGTCACCGTAGCATGAGTACGTTTGCAACACCAGAGACGCTACTCTCGCACTGTCAACCATGTAAAAACCTTCTAGGACCCTTTTGTACTCTAATGTATAGAACCCCATATTGTAGGCGATTAGGAAACCCGAAGCAAGGAGCTTCAAGATTGTCCCTGCAGGGACATTCCACTACCTAAGCTTTATTTGGCGGCTCTTTAAATGCAAATGCTGACTCACGGAGTAGCTCGTGGTGAAGAGAAGGAACACTCGAAACAAAACAATAACCCATCGAAATGAAGTCCAGCAGTGAGTTAGGGCTTCTGTAAAGGTGTCGCTTTTGTGGCAACCTTTGAAAATGTCTTGAGCGAAATGCTTCATGATTTGAATGATGACATATTAATTTATCGAATCCACAGATTGGATTGTCTTCGGCGCATCAGCAAAGGTACAGTGGACTTCGGAGTCTTTGATCCTGAGGATCTGATAGCTGCTCAATGGGCTGGCCTGGATGTACTAGTCATCAATGAAATCAAGACCAGGGAACGTGAGTATTGTCCGTTATATTTCCGTCGAAGATTTGGTGATTTACTCAAAAATTAACTGGCTTCTTGGTCAAATGGTTAGACTCTTTTTAAGGGTTTTGGACCTGGGTTCAAACGGGACCCAATTTATGAGACTTCGCCGTCCGTCTGTCTGTTTGTTCGGCACAAAGTTCTATCTCAGGAACCGTGATAGCTAGAGAGCTGAAATTTTCATAGATGATGTATCTTTGTTGCCGCTATGACAACAAATACTGAAATCAGAAAAAAAAATAGGGCCCCATACAACAATTTTTGCTGTTGTTTAATATGAAACTCAGTGCGCTTTTAATGTCTTGAAATCCCAGTAGATGCCGAGCTCCAACCGACTTAAACCATACGGTGTCTTCCGATTTCCTAGCGCTGAACTTGCCGAATACCCAGTACCCAATATAACTCCAATTATAATTCCTAATAAGGGTTTCTAACAGAGTCCTGGGACATCACGAGTCCTGAGACATCCTTCCGAGGGCTTACCCGGGGCTCCCAACCATAGGCTGTTGGGCGTTACGTGAGGTTTTTTAGTCGGTAGGAGTCCGGCATAACATCCATGAGGATTTTGCGTCACGTTAAAAAAAAAAGGTTTCTAACAGACTTCGGCTATCACCGCGGCCTCTCGGGTGCTATCCCGCTTCTTGATTCTATGACTCTAGAGAGAGGGAGAGAGAGAGAAAGAGAGAAGATTTATTAACACTCATGGTCTTTTTCCAGGTCCATTCGCAAGGAACATAGTAGCATTAGTCAACAAACGTATTCTACCAGAACGTTCGACGACCCTCCATGCTGTGTTGTACAACAGGACTTTGTGTGATCCAGAGGAGAGTATGAATGACCTGAAGCCAGTCAGTGAAACTCTTTCTGGGGTGAGTTGAGCATTTTCTGACTATTGTTTTCTTCTTTCATTCCAAACAAATTAGGAGAAGTTGACAAAATCCTCAAATTGAGAAAGCCCAAGAAGAAAGAGGAAAAAAAACATTAACTGTGGTCTTTTGTAACTAGTATTGTGGATCTCAGACATTTTTTTTATATTAAAAGCTTGCCAAATTGCTGCCACCCGCCTGATGAAATGTCATTGCGACATCTAGCGATTGGGGGCCACTCTCACAGTCCGTAAGACTTCTGACTGTGGTCCTCAAGTTAGAGGCTCTGTAATGTGCCTCTTCACGCTCTAATTAAAGAACCCTGTTGTAAGAGGAGGGAAACACACGCGCGAACAAGTCGTTCTTCCAAGTTTTTATCGTTTGACAGATAAATGATCTTTTGAATTGCTCAGCTCCGGCAAAAATACTCTTCACAGTGTAGGAGTGGCATCTCTGCCCGGCACTCATTGTTCGTAATCCCATGAAGTGCTAAAACTAGCCAGTTCTATTAATCGAATCTGCCTACAATAGTCCATTGCAGGACGTATCATCACTTCAACTTCCTCCCCAATCCTCTCTTTTTCTATCCAGACGCGACGCGTGCTGACCAGAAATGCCGTTCTATTTAGTGGAGAGAATCTTTGCGAGAACAGAGCGACTTACTTCCTCTTCAGTCAAATCAGCCTATAGCAGTCCACTGCTGGACGTAGGCCTCTCCCAAATTTCGCCACAATACACGATCCTGCTTACTGCCTCTTACAACCAATCAGTAGTCTTATAAACTCTGGCCTCCAATTTGCTAAATTTCGCCATGACTCTTCATCAGGTAGGCATAAAAACCTTCTAATATTTCGGCCAAAAAGATTCCTAAAAATTGTTCCAAAATATTTGTTTATTTCCACAGTATTTGGAGACGTTGATTCTGGAAAGATCCTGCGACCCCAATCTGTCTCTCACGGAGAATAAGCTGAAATCGCTATCCACCTTCTACAAAGATGCTTGCAAGGCTGGGCCCTGGGTACCTGACAAGAATAGAGACAGGGAACTTAGTAAGTATATTTACGAAATTTAGTTTAAATAAGTACACCTTATAATGAGCTGGCGACATCAGTAGAAGAACTAATGGCCGATAGAGCAAACGAGTTCTGGAGTGGAGACTGCGACTTGGTACACGTGGGGGAGGACGATCCTAGTTTAAATACACCTTGTGGTGAGCTGGCCACATCAGTAGAAGAACCGATGGCCGATGGAGCAAACGAGTTCTGGAGTGGAGACTGCGATTTGGTACACGTGGGGTAGGACGATCCTAGTTTAAATACACCTTGTGGTGAGCTGGCCACATTAGTAGAAGAACTGATGGCCGATAGAGCAAACGAGTTCTGGAGTGGAGACCGCGACCTGGTACCTACACGTGGGGTAGGACGATCCTAGTTTAAATACACCTTGTGGTGAGCTGGCCACATCAGTTGAAGAACCGATGGCCGATGGAGCAAACGAGTTCTGGAGTGGAGACTGCGACTTGGTACACGTGGGGTAGGACGATCCTAGTTTAAATACACCTTGTGGTGAGCTGGCCACATCAGTAGAAGAACCGATGGCCGATGGAGCAAACGAGTTCTGGAGTGGAGACTGCGACTTGGTACACGTGGGGTAGGACGATCCTAGTTTAAATACACCTTGTGGTGAGCTGGCCACATCAGTTGAAGAACCGATGGCCGATGGAGCAAACGAGTTCTGGAGTGGAGACTGCGACTTGGTACACGTGGGGTAGGACGATCCTAGTTTAAATACACCATGTGGTGAGCTGGCCACATCAGTTGAAGAACCGATGGCCGATGGAGCAAACGAGTTCTGGAGTGGAGACTGCGACTTGGTACACGTGGGGTAGGACGATCCTAGTTTAAATACACCTTGTGGTGAGCTGGCCACATCAGTAGAAGAACCGATGGCCGATGGAGCAAACGAGTTCTGGAGTGGAGACTGCGACTTGGTACACGTGGGGTAGGACGATCCTAGTTTAAATACACCTTGTGGTGAGCTGGCCACATCAGTTGAAGAACCGATGGCCGATGGAGCAAACGAGTTCTGGAGTGGAGACCGCGACTTGGTACACGTGGGGTAGGAGGATCCTAGTTTAAATACACCTTGTGGTGAGCTGGCCACATCAGTTGAAGAACCGATGGCCGATGGAGCAAACGAGTTCTTGAGTGGAGACCGCGACTTGGTACAATAGTGTGGTAGGATGACTTCCCGGCAGATAAACCGACGACCTGGAAAAAGTGCACAAATTGAGAATTGGAGAGGTCTACGTCCAGCTGTGCCATGATTTCATTGATTGAAAAACTTCGATAAAAATTGTTTGCAGCGTAAAATTTGGACTGATGTCGGTAATATGTATGAACTCTTTGAGTTAATCTTCTCGCCTTTTGAGTGCCCTCGTGGTCACGTGGTTAGCGTACCTGACTACGGATTCGGAGGTCGTGGGTTCGATTCCCGAACCGAATATCTATCATTTTCACAATAAATAGGGACTAGTACCTATAGAGCAAGAGCCAGCGGCCCCCAGGCATTTGTTAAAGTATAAAAGCTGTAAGTTTCTCAATGTATGTCCCCAACACAGGTAAGAACGAACCCCGCCTATGAAACTTGAGTCGCGGTGGCTTTCGCAGGTATCAGGTAGTAAAGGTGTGTAAAATTGTGTGTTAAATTTGGTAAAGTATAAAACTCAGTTTTTACATATTTTACTTATAATAATCCTAAAAGTCACCTTGTCGAAAGCCAGACACTTTGTACGGTTGCAACCCTCTGCCAGACACCCTTAAAGTATATTTAATTATTACTATACTTACGGTATAGTATAAAAGCTGCAATTTATATATGTTATTTGGAGAACTATGAAATGATGTTTTCTCAATAGCCAGACAGTTTCAGTAGTTCCTTTATGTTGCCAGGCACATCAAAAGTTAATGTTGATGCGAGCGCCAGGGATATATCGACGGAAGCAAAGAGCAAACGGACATCTGCATTTTCGCGAAAATCGTTTTTTTACATTATTGAATTAAGAATTTTGTCTTCCATTTGGCCATATTTATTATATTTTTAAATATTTAGTGGTATTTTGGAGCGTATAAAAAGACAGACGGGCATTATACACTTGTACGTGTATGCGTCGAAAAATTTGGCGCGTCTCACTTCTTAAAAACAAAGGTATCAGATACTTGACCGTTTCGTCACGGGAGGTTGACGTATTAAAGCTTGCGTACTAATTATTCTTAAATCTGTGATTTATTCAACTACATTCCGTAGTACAGTGTTATTATAATAACATAGCAGAAGGAATAAGTTATTGTCAAATTTGGCACAAAATAGAAATCACAGACAGGGAATCCATCCTCACACTCTACGTCCGGAGCGTTCGAGCACGGTTAGATCCGATAGGGGCTTTCTTTGTGGAACGATCTCCCTGCCTCGGTTTTCCCAAACGCCTACAGTGAGGGGGTTTTACAGGGTCGGCAGCGCAAGAGTGGCGCCTCTGGTGTTGCAAACGTTCATAGGCTGCGGTGAACACCGGACCTTCTGGTGGGCCGTATGCTTGTCTAAAATCAAATTAATGTTTACAACACAGCGAAGATCTCACAAATTTGATGGAAAATACAATCATCGAACAATCCCATGAGGGTTCTTTTTTTTAACGTGAGGGAAAGTCCTCACAGATGTTATGAGGGACTCTTACCGACTAATAAACCTCACGTAACGTCCAGCAGCCTATGGTTGGGAGCCCAGGGTAAGCCCTCGGAAGGATGTCCCAGGACTCCCTACGGACCTATGGCCCAGGGGGTGGTTCGGGTGCTATCTCGCGTCTTTGGGTGCGGTGATGAGGACACTCAAGATATTGACGACCACGATTCATAGAATATCTTTGAAATATTTTTCCATTAATTATTGTATTAGATTAATTATATTATTCCAATAACTATTATTAAAATAATTATTTAAATATATTATTTAATTGTTAATTTAATGATTCCTAAACACAGAAATTTTATAAAAGAATTTTCTAAACATTTATTCGTTGATCCTTAGTTATGGTACATAATGAATTTTCATAGTAAATCTAGAAAATAGTTCTCATTATACACAATAAATGATAGCTGATGCGCAGTATAACGTTGCAGTGGACCGAACGCGGTATTTCACTCGCACCCTCAGACACACATATCCCTCGCGCTCGCACCTACATTAGACTTTTGATGTGCCTGGCAACATAAAGGAACTACTGAAACTGTCTGGCTATTGAGAAAACATCATTTGATAGTTCTCCAAATAACATATATAAATTGCAGCTTTTATACTATACCGTAAGTATAGTAATAATTAAATATACTTTAAGGGTGTCTGGCAGAGGGTTGCAACCGTACAAAGTGTCTGGCTTTCGACAAGGTGACTTTTAGGATTATTATAAGTAAAATATGTAAAAACTGAGTTTTATACTTTACCAAATTTAACACACAATTTTACACACCTTTACTACCTGATACCTGCGAAAGCCACCGCGACTCAAGTTTCATAGGCGGGGTTCGTTCTTACCTGTGTTGGGGACATACATTGAGAAACTTACAGCTTTTATACTTTAACGAATGCCTGGGGGCCGCTGGCTCTTAGACCACTATAGATTATGCCAATCCACGAAAAGCCGCCCCGCTCTTTTCGCAAATCGCATTCAGTAGATACAAATGAACACATGCCCTTCTGTCAACTTATCTATACTTCTACACTAATATTATAAAGAAGTAAAGTTTGTGTGTTTGTATATTTGTAAGGGGTAATCTCGGGATCTACTGAACCGATTTTGTAAATTCTTTCACCAATAGAAAGCTACGTTATTGTGGAGTGTCATAGGCTATATAGCATCACGCTACAACGAAATAGCATGTGTCTATCTTTGGGTTGGTGCACAATAACCATTTAAATGGCAATCTTTTTTTTACAATAATGCCACGGGTCTCTCTCTCTCTCTCTCTCTCTCTCTCTCTCTCTCTCTCTCTCTCTCTCACTCTCTCCTCTCTCGGGAGTAAATGCAACGCGACGAGAGTAAATGCGACGGGAACAGGTAATACTCTCTCTTATGTGGCGCAAACGAAGTTGCGCGGGTCAGCTAGTAATTGATTAAAGCAACCACAGAAATCTCTATTCTGATATCTGTGAAAGCAACTTTGCTTGACTGCTACATGTGGAAGATTGCCCACTTGCACTGTGAGCGATTTTATAAAACAGTGGAGTGAGTGGGATGGCACTAGCTCTATCTGGGATAGTACACGTATAATGTTAAAAGGTTTGTGTTGCCATACGTGTAAATACTAAATGCAGAGCGTTCTATTATTTATTTATTTACGTAACTATTTCCCCCACAGAACAGAAATACCCTTCACTGTGCGCGGCTTGTGGAGCCAGCACTTGTTCCAACACAGATCGCTACTACGGAGATGTGGGCGCATTGAATTGTCTCTCTGATGGCGCTGGAGACATCACTTGGGGGGAAGCTTCGGATATCAACCAGTATTTTACCGTGAGTTGAATTTTCTATATAGCTTTAAGTACTGTATTTATTGGACCTTGAGGCAAAACATACATAATTTTTTTTTTAACTATCTGATCCCAAAGAAAGCTAGGAATAACCTGCTTGTGTTATAGGTATCAGACCACGGATATTAATACTTATATACTTTTAAATACATACATATTGTACATAGAAACACCCAGACTCTTGAGACAAACATTTATGGGTCACACAAATATTTGTCTCCGGTGGGAATCGAACCCACGACCTCCAGGGCTGCAGGCGGTATCACTACGGTCTGCGCCATGGAGGCAGTCTAATTACATAGGTACATACATATAGTCACGCCTTTATTCCCGAAGGGGTTGGCAGAGGCATAGTATACGCCCACATTTTACTTTATAATTTTATGTCCTACGTAATAGGTGGTGAGCCTATTGCCGTGTTGAAGTGGACAGGAGCGGTCGCCGCGACCCGCAGTTGAAATTTTTCAAGCCGCCCATATGGCCTTCAACTTGGCTTAACGATTGTCATTATTTACTGACAACCGGGTTTCTGGTTTTAATGTTCACGCAAAACAACGTGTGCTGGACCCGCTAGTACCTATAATATTAATTTAAAGTTTTACAAGCTAAACTGACCTCTTCATGCCAATGTGAATAAACATAGGTACTGGATCTTCAGAAGCCCAAATCTGTTATTACGATTCTGTCAGAACAAAATCGTAGTCGAACTCAAAGCTACGAAAACTGACAAATTTTACCGTAGCCAAGTTTTATATTGAGCTTCCATTTACGAAACATGACTGAAAAAACAGCCTCAAACCAAGAAAAAAGCCTTAATTTTAACGTCAATACAATGTTCGCAGTCTGGCCGAGAAAACTTCGCCTACCTTTGCCGGGATGGCACGTGGAAAGAGATGAAGGAAGAGCCTTGCGTATGGCTGAAGAAACCTTGGAAGGTCATCGTAGCCAAGAGGTAAGGAAAATTTCTTTAAACAAATAAATATTGTTGGACATTCTCACACATCATCATCTAGCCCAATTTAAGCTTGTGCTATGGGATCTAGACGACTGATGACACACTTTATATTTCTAAATGCATAGTTATTATACACATAAACACCGTAACTCCGAAACAAACCTATTTGGGTCACACAAATATTTGTACCGACCCAGAAATCGAGCTGTGCCCTTAGCGCGGCAGTTGGTTACACTAACGAAGGCACCGAGGCTGTCTAACAGAAATACTGAGGAATATTTAGGACTCACTGGTTCAAAACCAAAATTCATAATTATCTATTTAGGACCTACTGTGACGTGCAGGTAAACTGCAATACTGCTCTGTACTGTATGGATTCATTTTGACTTGGTTCTATCCGGCTCGACGGACGAATGTTTTTGATGTAGCCTGTAGATTGGTTTTAAGAAACCATTTTCGAAAGCAGGTACCTATTCCAACAGTGGATTCTCCATTCAAAAGTCAGTACTTAGTAGCTCAGATTCTGATCGAGGATCCGTTTTTTTTGGAGTATTACCTCCAATATTGTAGTGAGTGAAGATCCTGAAGTTACCAACCAATCGTCAATTTAAGGGACTAGTGACTATCTTCAGTGATAGACTTGAACTCAACAGGCTTCATCTCATACTTTGTAATGACTGTTACTCTATAAGTCACTTATATAGTTTCTGCTCAAGGGGTTAATTTTGATTCAAATGTTTAAACAGTCTCTTGATAAAAAATGCAAAAAGTACATTAAATGCTTAAGAATGATTCCTTTCTTTCCAGAAAAGCAGCAGAAGCCTGCAGCGCTATTACAAAGTCTCTAAGAACCTTCACCCCCACCAACAAACATTGGCAGGGAGCCCTACTGTCCTTGCTTGAAAGCAATCGTAATCTATCGACGCCTCTGGAACCGGCCGTGACTGCCATGGATTACTTGGCTAAGGCTGAAGGCTTTAGAGAAGCGTACAGTCAGACTGGGTGTGATCCTACGAGGTAAGAAATTAATCTATACTAATATTATAAAGAGGAAAGATTTGTTTTTTGTTTGTTTTGTAACGAATAGGCTCCGGAACTACTGGACCGATTTGAAAAATTCTTTCACTGTTGGAAAGCTACACTCTTTGCGGTGAACATAGGCTATATTTTATTCCCGTATTCCCACGGGAACGGGAACTACGCGGGTGAAACCGCGTGACGTCGCTAGTAATATTATAAAGAGGAAAGATTTGTTTTTTGTTTGTTTGTTTGTAACGAATAGGCTCCGGAACTACTGGACCGATTTGAAAAATTCTTTCACTGTTGGAAAGCTACACTCTTTGCGGTGAACATAGGCTATATTTTATTCCCGTATTCCCACGGGAACGGGAACTACGCGGGTGAAACCGCGTGACGTCGCTAGTAATATTATAAAGAGGAAAGATTTGTTTTTTGTTTGTTTGTTTGTAACGAATAGGCTCCGGAACTACTGGACCGATTTGAAAAATTCTTTCACTGTTGGAAAGCTACACTCTTTGCGGTGAACATAGGCTATATTTTATTCCCGTATTCCCACGGGAACGGGAACTACGCGGGTGAAACCGCGTGACTTCCGCTGGTATATAATATTTGTGGACATTCACACACAACATCATCTAGCCCAACTTAAGCTAATATAAACTTGTGCTATGGGATCTAGACGACTGATAGACAAAATACACCCAAACTCAGAAACAAACATTTTGTGGATCACGCAAACATTTAGACCGACCCGGGAATCGAACCCAGGACCTCAAGCGCGGCAGGCGGTTACACTACCGACTGCGCATTATTATATACATTAACTTTTACCAGCGACTTCGTTGGCAATTTTAACTAATAATTAAACGACGTTAACCCAATGATATATGAAAACTATAGATACGTTATCAACACTGAAAAATGGCAACAAAATAGTCAGGCAATTGCCTTAATTTTCATACATGCTATCATAGATAATTTCATAGAAATTCTTTTTTTGAATGTATAAAATATTTGCCGTTTTTGAAAGCCGTGATGTTCGTACATGACGTGTCTATATTTTATTACGTCTTTGCGTTAACCTGTCCAAGTGTCCAATGTACAGGACTTGCAGTAAAACATAGCTCAAGCTGTATTATCATTTCCGCTGAATCGATTTTGATGAAACACACAGTAATATTCTGAAGAAAAATTCCTACTAAACCTTAGTAGTACAATTATGATCAAGTTACTAAAATAGGAAGCAAGGAATAATAGATATAGACTTTATTTTTTTAAATTTATTTTAATGTACCGCCACAGCTATTTTTACAATTTTATAATTACTAGAGATACATTACAACTTACTAAGACAGCTCACGGATGGAAGCGCTCGTGTTCCGCGTACTCAAGTGTTCTGTAAACGATCACTGCAGCAAGCAATATTTACAGCTCGTTCGCTCTAACTTTGCCGCTCGGCTCCATACTAAAGTCGAATTTTTAATTAGACGAAGTAAATTGACAGCAACTAATGTCACTTCTTCATACAATGTTGCGTATTTTCTATGACGAAGTGACATAAGCTACTGTCCATTTACTTCGTCTAATTAACAATTCGGGTATACGCCTCAACGCCAGCGGCAAAGTTAGAGCGAACGGGTAGTACCATGGCCGTTCTTTGGTTGGGTGACCATCACTTGACCACAGTGTGACATTTGTTAGCGAGCGTTACCGTGCTTCGGAAGGCACGTCAAGCCGGTGGTCCCGGTTGCCAGTAAAATGACTGTTGTTCAGCCAAGGTGAAGGCCTTAAGAACTGATTGAAATATTTCAATAGGCAGGCAGGTTGTGACTGACAACCTGCGCTTGTCCATTTTAACGTGGCAATACGGCTTACCACATTATTACGTGGGACAAAATACTACAGGTGGAATGTGAGCACGTGATATGCCTCTGTTTACCCCTTCGGAGATAAGGCGTGACCGTATGGACGTATACCTAGACTTCACTGTTCGTCTGTCTGTCAGTCGGTCCTTTACGAGGCTGTGTCTCAGGAACCGTAATAGTTAGAGAGTTGAAATTTTTACATATATTATGATATATTTCTGTTGCTATGGCAACAAATGCTAAAATAAAAAAAACGGGGTATTAAGGGGGGTTCCCATACAACAAACGTGATTTTGTTCCGTTTTTTGGTACGAAACCCTCTGTGCGCCAGTCCGACTCGCACTTGACTGGTTTATTAATTTTTTAATTTCTTTTTTTCAGGTTTATCAATCTATGCACAACAACTGTCTTAGAAAGGAATAAATGTGAATGGTTAAGCGAAGGGGCAAAAGTCTACGGAATCTCTCCATCAGTACAATGTGCCTTTAGAAATAGCACTCTGGAATGCCTTAAGGCCGTAGCGGCCGGAGAAAGTGATGCTGCGATGGGTACCAATGATGATCTTATTATTGCGCCTAGGTAAGTTTATTGTGGATGTTCCCTTAAAATTTACTAATCTTAATATATCTTAATATATCTTCTTAATATATATAAATCTCCTGTCACGAGGTTTTTCCGCGATGGACTCGTGTTTAGGAGTCCATTTCATCAAAATCGGTTCAATAGTTTTATTGAACAGTGAAATAGTTTTTGATGAAATTTGCACACCGTGTGCAGTTTGATCCAACTTGAGAGATGGGATAGTTTTTCTTTTGGAAAGCCTAATCTACGACCGGAAGTAGCGGGTTACAAAAATCTAAGCGACAGCAACGCTTGGCCTGGCCCTCTAGTTAATATATATAAATCTCCTATCACGATGTTTGTCCGCGATGGACTCCTAAACTACTTAACCGATTTTAACCAAATTTGCACACCGTGTGCAGTTTGATCCAACTTGAGAGATGGGATAGTTTTTCTTTGTGAAAGCCTACATGGCTATCGCCGGGAGTACCGGGTTAGGAAAAGCTTAGCCACAGCAACGCGTGCCCTGGCCCTCTAGTATTTATATAGTTCTTTAGACAGTGGAAATTTGAAAAATCTTTATTCACATAGGTCACAATGTAACGCATATGAACGTCCAAACGATTGCTTCTACATTTAAATTTACTGCCAGATTCGCAACGCAATAGGTAGAGTTGGAGAAAAAAGAACCTGGCAATACAACGCCGGCCACTCTTTTGTGGATGACGCTAATCGGGCAAATTGATTCACTCACATGATGACAATTGATTGTAAAGATTGTCAAAATACATATTTAATTCGAATGTGGGAGTAAAGGGGGTGCCAAATTAGGGGGATTACAGTGGTCCACGGTAGTACGGCTTTGGTGGCACTGTAGAAGTGTACGCTAAGGCCATAGTCGAGGATTCGAGCATCGAATCCTGGGTCGGGACAGAAGTTTTCGGTAGGGTCCCGTCTTATTGTATCCATACGGGCATTAACTAGTTAGTAACCCATATAAGTAGGTTTTCGAAGGTTTCAGAAATGTTACTCACGCCCTTATAAAGGTCATGGAAAACTGCTGGATAAAGATGGCACAATTTAACCTGAGTCAGATCAATCTTTGGAATGATTGTTGATGAGATTAGAAATCTAGTTTATAATTTTATTCTTTCTTTCCAGCCTTTCTTTACAACCTCTTCTACACGAGATCACACCCATCATCAACAAAACCAATATGGTGGTCGCTTACGTCAAAACTGACAGTGGCATTACAAAGATGGCGGATTTACGCGGGAAACGGGCTGCTTTCCCGCGATACGATGGAATTGTATGGCATTCCGTTGAACAATATATAACAAAACATGAGAAAATATCCTGTAAAAGCTATATAGATAGTTATTTCCAAGAAATTTGCGCTCCTGGTATGGATGGAAAGAAATGTTACGAGGCTGGTGAAGAAGAGGCGTTGAAATTTCTTCTGGAAGGAAAATCTGATGTTGCGTTTGTCAATAGTCGTACCTATAATATTTTAAATGGTTAGTAAAAATTGACACTACTTTGCGTAACTACACTAATCAGTTATGTCATGTCAGTCATAGTAGATATGTGTACAAAAAGTGACACAATTTTCTTTTTTGTAATGCAAAATTATCCCGAATTCCTCATTTTACCGCTCATTTTTATGCTCAACTCTCTTCTTTATACACTCACACTATTATTTGTTAATTGTTACAGGGTCAATGGACTTGACAAGCATCCGACCACTCTGTCCAGAAGACAATCAGAAATATTGCTTCATAAGTTGGTCTAGTCTCGGCCATATATTTACTGCCAAAAACATTACGGAAGTTCGAAGACACGAGTTGACCAACGTATTCGAAAAGTTGGATCAAATGTTTGGCAAACGTTCACCATTCCATATCCCTATGTTTTCAATGTATGGACCATATAACCACGAGATGAATGTTATATTCCATGCCGATACAAATGCGATTGCCACAACAGATGTTTTAACTACTTATCCTTACCACAAAATGCCTTTCAATTTTGAACTGAGTATTAAAAATGTAACAGAATTTACGTGCAGTTTTGGCGCCAATATTACGCCATCAGCCGCCATTTTGTTTGTTACTCTAGTCGTTTTATTTAGTAGCTAGTTGATACTAATATTTAAGTGATAAATATTCTTATATTTTACCATTTCACTGAACCAAAATGTATATAAACTGCCATAACTATGTTTACAAAGCTCAAGCAGTTGTCTTTAGTTTAATATTTTGTGCAATATAGCATGAGGTGTTGAGAAGGTGAAATTTAATGTTCTTTAAAGAACATATCTATAGCTATTATGTGCTTGAAGTTGTAAATTATTTTGGGAATCAATTCTATCCGAAAATTGTGGATCAATTTTCCGCGGATTTTTATTTACTGATCTGAAAGCAGCCTTAAACGTGTAAAGTATGTTAAAAAAAACAGATTGGCCTGATCTTAGGAGCCGTATCAACGAGCGAGAGAATCGCGACGATGATGTCGTTTTGCCATGTATTTCCATAATATCGCTGTGTTCATTTAAAGTGTATAGAAAAACGTGACACGACGAAATATCGCAGCTATTTTCTTTTTCGTGTACACGGTCCCTTATAGATGTGAATTTATGGCTAGCTCAATGTGCATTACGAAAAATAAAAGCTTGTTATATAAATTACTAGCTGATGCCCGCAGCTTCGCCCGCGATGGCGCTGTATGTGAAAAATGATTTTCCCGCTTTTCTGTTGAAATTTTTCCTGAATTTTCTTTGCTATAAACCTCACGGAGCCCGAGACCTATCCAACGAATGCAAAACCGTGGAAATCGGTTCGTGCGTTCTGGAGTTATAGCGTCAGGAAGGAAAACCCGACTTATTTTTATATAATAGATATAATCAAGAGTCAGGGTTATAATAATGTATGTAATTAAATATAAAAGAGCTGCCAGTCTTCTACCTTATTTTGGGTCGGGACGAATTTAGCAAGTGTATGATATAATTTAATGCATTTAAGATATTTCCTATAAATAATTATATGATAATTTTAATTAATAAAATTAGTACATTTCAAAATTTGAAGTTCTTTATGCTTTATCCCCACCACTCAGCTAGCAGTTGGCGTTATATAAAATACGTTGCACTAGTCATTACAGAGGCGTTTGCAATTTACTTTGGTCTTTAATAAAGTCACTACAACAGTCCAAAACGGTAATGCTTTGAGCAATCTGCAACGCGACCAGTACCTACAAGGGGAGTAGACGGTCATGGACGATCCTTCCGAGGGCTTACCCGGAGCTCCCACACTACCGTAGGCTTTAGGTGAGGTAGGATTTCCCCATTTCCCCAGGACTCTCCCAACAGACCTACGGCACCACCACTGCGGCCTCACCTAGGGGGGTTTGGGTGCTATGCCGTGTCTATGAGGGGTTGTTCGGGTGTTATCCCGCTTCATGGGGGGGCGTGCGTGAATCCCTCACGTCACGCTGTCGTCTAGGACCTGCTTCTGTAAGGATGGTGAGCAGCCCCCTCACTGTCCTCAGGAACCCGGTCATGGAGGCCGATATTCTTTGGCGAGACAATGAAGAACTCGGGTGGGAAAGTTCTCTCCCGCTCCCTCCACGCCGTCTCTTTCACGACCTGCTCACAGAAAGAGGCAGCGGAGTCCAACTTACTCCCGCTGGAGACCATGGCTCGCACCATGATCTCCACGTCGAGAGTTGCCATGAGGACGTGGCCCACACTGTACACTGCACCAATGTGTGGAGCGCTGTGTCCCCGCTGCGCTCCTCGCAGTGCTGGCACTTTGCCGTGGTTTCCCGGTGTATTCGCCACAGATACTTACCGAAACTTCCGTGCATGGTAAGCATCTGTGACAACCGGCAGGAGAGAGCATGTGCGTGCGGAGAGAGCGTGGTGAATAACGCCCCCCCCCCCCCCTGGTTGAGACCTTCCAGGTCTCCACCGTTTCCTGCTGGACCTCGGCGATTGGCTTGTGTGCGAGCGCAGTGCCTTTCTTGTACTTTGACACTGCGCTCTCGTTTCAATCGCTGTTTCGCCCCGCTAGCGGCTTACCTACATCTAGTTTAAGGCATCATGGGACCATAAAATAAAACCTAATGAACCCGTATTATTGTATCATCATAATATGAACGGTGAACTGGGGTTTTGCCGTAGACAGAGAAAACTTTGCCAATATCTAGAAGCCTCCGACTTAATCTGCCTCTTTAGTCGTTGGTCTAGTGGTAATTCACGTCTAGTGGTAGTACGCGACGTGTTTCTATGTGCTGTACCTACTTATTTAAGAATGTGTTTACGAATAGGTAACGAATGTCCAAATATTATTATCTTCTGACCA
Organism: Miltochrista miniata; assembly: GCA_933228765.1. Taxonomy (NCBI): domain Eukaryota; kingdom Metazoa; phylum Arthropoda; class Insecta; order Lepidoptera; family Erebidae; genus Miltochrista; species Miltochrista miniata. Next base: position 9,733,532 of record OW121774.1, on the reverse strand, counting down.
TCGCACCCTTGTATAACACAAGCAGACAATCCTAGCTTACTTTGGGATTCGATAGCGATGTAAAAAAAAATGTAAGTATTTATATTTATGTAAGAGACAAATCTGGGCTACAAATCCAGGGAACGTTTGAAAGCAACCGGAAAGGCGCTAAGACGAAGACAAAGACCATTTTGAACAATATTACGGTCTTTAGGGCACCTTTGTAGTCAGAATCATAACTGTTCCCTATTTGTTTGCCATTAGAAAAAAAGTGCTAAAAGTCAAAGTCATTGTCAATGTCAAGTCAAATTTCATAAACAAAAGTCAAAAAGTTCCCGCTATCTTTTGTTTTCGTCGGAAGTTCGGAACAAAATAAAGTTTTGCCTTTTGCCATTTTAATGAAATAAACAATATTTATTAGATTAAAAATGTCTGCAAATGATTTAAAAAATTTCTTAGCTGCCTTAGACACAGTTAAAAAGGACTATATATGTGGTGTATGTGAAGAAACATGTAATGAACCTGTTGTTCTAAAAAAATGTTTCCATTGGATTTGTGCAGTACACAAAGATTTGAAAAAGTGTCCGAAGTGCCAAATACCCTTAGATGACGCGGAAACTTTCGTGGATGATAAAATAACGCGTTGTATTGAGTATACAACGGAGCTAGATCGTATCTTCGAGAAATTTAGGCCTAAAGACAACAACAAATCAAAGAATGTCAGCACGAAAACTGCCGACGAAATTACAAATAAAGAACCTAAAACTACCGCTAAAGTTGTCAAGAATAGTTCTAAGAAGCCTCTAAGTGACAAAACTAACTCTAGACCAGACTTCAGTGAAACTTTGAACTCAAATGTCAGCTCCCTTATCAGGGCAAAAGAAAAACGGAACACTAAAGGAGAAACTGCCCTTCATACAGCTTGCCGCCTCGGTAAGATCGCTCAAATTAAAGAACTACTTGCTTCAGGAGCCAATACTAACACAAAAGATAACGCTGGCTGGACACCGCTCCATGAAGTTGTACAAAATGGTAAATTAGATCTTGTACACTTACTTTTACAATACAATACACTTATCAATGTACCCGGTCAGAGTAATGAAACACCGTTACACGAAGCTATCAGATATAAACATCCAGAAATTGCCGAGTTATTAGTGAAACATGGTGCTGACATGAATGCTAGAAACTGTAAAGGCGAAACCCCATACCAGCTTGCACCTGTTGATATGAAGAATTTATTACTCGCAGCTGCAGATAATATATTCCAGACCCAAGGCGTCAACGTAAACAGTATAGCGGCCATGTATGAAGTACTGGATGATGAGATCCATATTTACTGTGTTTCGAACTACCGTACTGTTCATAATAAGTTGAAGGCTCTTGCCAAACATCATAGCAACGTGTTTATTGAAGCGAAGTTTACTAAAAAGGTTACACATATGATTGTTGATTCTGATAAAGGTGTTTGCGAGTCTAGTTTAGATGTTTTACAAGGCATTGTCGCCAACGTCTGGATTATATCATCAGATTGGGTAACACAGTCTACGGAAGAAAAACTGGAATCTTTCAATCCACATGAAGTTACCGGTGTCGGAGCCAAATCAAATAGAGGCCCAAAAAATTCCAGATTCAACAAATACAAGCAGTTACCGGGAATATTTAATGGATGTCACTTTTATTTACATAATTTCAACACTAAATATGAAATCTCAAAATTATTAGTACTTAGCAAACCGATCTTGAATAAACTAATTACCGATGCTGGTGGTATTGTACTACGAAGGGTGCCGAACCCGGAATTAATACCGGAAAGTGAGAAACTTGTGCCATACCATGCAGGAAAAGAGAGTAAGCTGTACAATTGCTCTCATTATATTATTTTTAAAGATATGTACGAACCTATGTATAACATGCAGCATTTAAAAGCGTTGCCTATTGGTTGGTTGATAGAGTGCATAGAGAAATATGAGCTTTGTGAGCCCTGGTGATACAAAAAGCTGGTTTTTTTAATATTTAAATTATAATGCCCATTTTCATGAATGTCCTTCCACCAAAGCGGACATGACATGTATCGAAAATACTCGTTACAAGTTTAGCGGAGTCCGCAATGGGTCCGACTCGCTCGCAGTGGAAAGCGGGCATAATACTTATGCAAAAGAGGATATCATCACAAAATAGGGATAAGTACTGACATGTTAGAAACTGCTCTATAAACTTAGATTGGTATACTGGTGGTTTTCCACAAAAAACTAAAAATATTTCTCTTTGTACGTCATATAGTGTCATTCAAAGCAACTGTTTGAAAGGCTCAAATCCTCTTAGTATGTAACCAAACAAATAAATATAATGGTCGTTGAAGAATTTAAAATCGAAGATAGTTCCAGAATATTGACAGGATCTTTATGGACAAATTTAAGGAGTATTATCCTTACCCAGTGAGAATATTAGTAAGTAACCACAGTATGTACATACATATGTACATTTTTAAATATTATATTTTGTATTGTTGTAATAAAATACTTTTAAAAGATTCAGTTTTATTCAAGCTCTACCTTGTCGCTCATTTTTAGGGTTCCGTACCCAACCCAATGGGTAAAAACGGGACCCTGTTTATGAGACTTCGCCGTCCATCTGTCTGTCTGTCAGGAGGCTGTAACTCAGAAACTGTGATATCTAGAGAGCTGAAAATTTCACAGATGATGTATTTCTGTTGCCGCTATAACCTCCTTTTTTGAAGTCGGTTAAAAATAAAATGATAGAAAAGTCAAAACTGTACATTGGAAATATTTTTAAAAAATACTCGCTGGGTGTTCAACATAAGATACCGGAGCCGAAAATATAGTTAGAAATTTTTTGTCCGTTTGTCTGTTTGCTTTGCTTTGTCGGAAGGATCTCGAAAAGTACTCAATAGATTTGATTCAAATTTTGCGCAAATATTAAGGGTTGTATGTTCGAAAGAGACTCATCTTGGGGTTAACTTTATACTAGGAAATATTCTTCGATTTGATCTGATAAAACTATATTATTGTAATTTATTAGATACTCTTGCTTTTTTAACGTGTCAAAACACGATTAGGAATAGTTTGTTCGATCGAAATCGCTCTCGAAAATGAGAAATATTGCAAAAATCTTAACAAGTAATGTACTTTTTTCATCTAAATAGGTAAATGAGTTTAATTCTCATAAAAACTTGTCATAAAATAGATATAGGTCTTTAGAACAATATTTTACGTATGGATTTTTTCGTAATACCCCTCAGATTTTATAACAGTAATATAATGTATTAGAATCGAATGAAATCCGGCAAAAGCGTACGCTGCAATCGTTCGAATTGCCTTAGGATTTGTCAAGGTCGAACTTGCAGCCTTAACTAGGGGATAGGGTCTTCAAATAGGCTAATATCACGCTACATATCCTCGGGCCTAAGCAGAGAGCAACCAAATTGGCATTATTACATAATTTTCACGCGTACGAAGTCGCGGGCAACAGCTAGTAAACAATATAATTAGAAAAAGAGCGGGGTTCCTTGCCCGGTTTTTTAGTACCTATTATATATTACTGTTAAAAAACAGAAACGCTTTCTTCCGTGAACGCTTGAATTGCGGAATGAGCTCCCAGTCTCGGTTTTCCGAAACGCCCACATCACAAATTAGAGATAGTACAGATGGAAAACTCATGCATGTCCTTAGTCCGGAGGGTATTTTAACACTTACCCTCTGCTACACACACTCGCGCACAAATCAGTATCGAAAACTACTTTGAAAATCTCTTGACCTCGAGTCTGTGAACTCTGTGAGCGAAGTCTATGTGTGCGTAGCCTCAGAATTTAGTATGTAGGTTTCCATCTGTACTATCTCTATTTTGTGCCCACACAGTATTGGGTTCTTCAAAGGGGGTCTTAGAAAGGCCACCGCCAGAATGTTCTTGCAGGATCAGCAGCGCGTGTGTAGCGCCTCTGATGTTGCAAACGTTCATCGGTTGTGTTGACAACCAGTTCGCCTGATGGACCGTGTGCGTGTGTGTGTTGTGTGCGTGTCTGCATGTCTGTGGGTGTGTGTGCGTGCGTGTGAGTGTGTGTGCGTGCGTGTGAGTGTGTGTGTGTGTGTGTGTGTGAGTTTATCTAGACTTGTAGTACGAACAACCACAACGTGTATGATAAATATGATACTCCACTGATTGTAAAATATTTTTTTATTTTTTATACTACTTAGGTGGCAGACAAGCTTACGGCCCACCGGAAGGTTGGTAACCGTAGCCTATAGACGTTTGCAACACCAGAGGCGCTACACACGCGCTGCCGACCCGGGCGCAGGTTGTGACGACCCACAGTTGAAATTTTTCAAGCCGCCTGCAAGGCCTTCAACTTGGCTTAACGACTGTCATTTTACCGACAACCGGGACCAACGGCTTATCGTGCCTTCCGAAGCACGGAAACGCTCGTAAATAAATGTCACAAAGTGGTCCACGTGGTGGTCACCCATCCATGTCCGGCCATAGTAAATGTTGCTTACTGCAGTGATCGTTTACAGAACACTGAGGCCGCGGGGCCACGAGCGCTTCAGATAAAATATATGTTCGGTTTATGTGTAGTTAAGTGTCTAAGGGTTTTTTACACCAGTGAGAAATGATAGAAGTTGTAAGTTAATAACTTAAGTTTATTGTTAAATTCAACTCTTAAGCGTAACGTAAAACTAATGAGATGAATAGTGAATCGATGACACACTTGCTAGCGAACCGATTGAGTACAATAGGTACTTGGTAGGTACTAAATTAAGAATGCAATTAAAATATAAGTTAACTAAGTAGGTCGCGCGAGTCGGCGCCAAATGCTGACTCGGCGATGTACGGGTTCAAAGACCGTACAGAGTGTAAGAGACTTTTTTTAGACTTAGAATTTTGTTAAGTTTGTTGTAGAGATATATTCTATGTATAGATGCGTGGTTACATTGACGCGCTGCTGATGCCGTTCTACAGCTCACAGGTATGCAGACATTGGTGATGGTGCGTTTCATTTTTTTATGTACCGGTGTATTCCGATGTTGTTTCAAAGTGAGATTCCGAATATACCTACAGTTGTCTCACTGTTAAAACCTCACAGTCCTCGTAGAGCTCTTTTGTCGGATATCTGTAGCAACTTTGTACCCGTTCCAGCTGAATCATGGCTGTTTTATGAGTACCTCCCCACGCAGCAATCCAGTAGCTGAGAACTTATTGAACTAGTGCCACATTTACAGAGCGCTCCTAGATATCTTACGGTGGAAGACTTCTTAACTTTAGAGCAGTTGCATTGTACTCTATGGTGTCTCTGCAAGAGTGAGCTGTTATTTTAACTTTTGGCTGATTTGTGTTAGACAAGGTGAATTGGAGATAGGTACGTGGTTTTAGGTACGGCAGAGAACGAAAGTGGTCGACATAGCTCGCAGAATAAGCACTTTAAAGTGGCAGTGGGCCGGCCACATCAGCAGAACAACAGACGGCCGATGGAGCTAGCGAGTTCTGGAGTGTAGACTGCGACTTGGCAAACTTAGCGTAGGACGTCCACCCGCCAGATGGACCGACGATCTGGAAAAGGTCGCAGGCTGGGACTGGATGCGAAAGGCACAGGACCATTTGTATTGTGGCGTAAATTGGGAGAGGCCTTCGTCCAGGAGCTGACTGCTATAGATTTGATTTGATACGTTGTTTTTTCGAGATTTAAAGTTAGTAGATTATTTTTTAGTACCGTGCAGGGTCCCTTTTCAGTGGTCCGCCTGACCTCGTCCCAGATCCGTCCATAAAATACAAGTGCAGTATCGTCAGCGTAGCTGAATATTTTACCATTGTAAAAAGTGTGCTGACATACATCATTTACATAGATCAAAAATTAGAGTCGGACCAAGGGTACTGCCCTGTGGAACACCGAATTCAATTGTCGTCTCTGCTGAAAACATATCCAATTTTTTTCTTTCTGCGTGCGGTCGTGTAGGAAGTCCTTAAATAGTTAAAGAACCGTACCTCGTATACCTACTCGTATTCCTATAAATGCTCTAGCTTGTTCACAAGCATAGGAATGCAGCCAGTATCAAAAGCTTTGGCCAGTTTAAGAAAAACACCCAGACATTTCTGTTTAGCGTCTCAAAACAAAATGACACAAAACAAATTAACAGCCTCATACTTATAGAATTCGGGACTTCACGCGAAACACATTTACTTACATTTTCACACCGACGTTTCGAGCACGTTGCAGCGCCCGTGGTCGCGGTTGAGTCCAACCGCGACCACGGGCGCTGCAACGTGCTCGAAACGTCGGTGTGAAAATGTAAGTAAATGTGTTTCGCGTGAAGTCCCGAATTCTATAAGTATGAGTGTAGAAAACCGCGATAGTTTAAAAATAAAATTAACAGCCTAATTACTTCAGACTCCGGAAACTCAAAACAAAACGACACAAAACAAAATGTTCATTAGTTATTATCATAAGTTGTCTCCCAGTAGGTACTTTAAAGGGAATGTGAAGTGGAGAGCAAGAAGATTAGGTACATATCATTGAAGTCCATGTAAGCAAGAGGAGTAAAAATTATGATCCCATGGGATTCAAGAGGATAAAAAAACATTTTAGGATCCCATGGGAGCCAAGAGGCGAAAAAATTATTTGTGGATCCCATGGGAGCGGCATCATGGGATCCTAGTGTCCAGAGGGCAACTCTTTTCCGACTAGTCACTTTAAGGCGAACACGACTCGGTGCGCTCTCCCGGGGTACTCACTGACACTCAGGAGGCGCCTCCCCCTTGTCCCCTACAGGATCTTAAAAAATTAGACTAGCTTAACACCACTCGTTGCGCAATAAAATAAAAATTGCAATGCAGGGAAAAAATAATTTAATAACACAATCACAATTTATCAAAAACGAGTCACGGAACATGAATATTTTTAAACCAGGCGTCAAAAATTACAAACAATACCATAGACAGCGTTACTCTACGAATCTATCATAGGTTCATGATCCATAGCCAAAAAGCTATTGTAACTACTAAGGGATGGCCTACTAGTGCCTGGATTATGTGAATGCTTAGATTTTTGCGCATCGGGACGACTTACAGCGGAGTCTTGCCTTTTCAATTCCTTGGCTTCATTCTCAACCAATTTCTCGTTCGATTCCTGTTTCTTACTACTACCGGGCATGTTGTCTTCAGCATAATCTTCATCATACGTTGATACACTTTTACTTTCAAGAACTGGATAGTATTGGCAACCTTTATTCAAATTATACTTCTCTTTATAACATGTAATGTGTTTTCGATGAAAATATCTTCTTATATTTCTTTTCTTAGGCTTCGTAACTCGGGATTTAACTTTGTTGTTTCTTAATCTTTTGTAAGGCGACCTAGAATATCTTCCAGTGTAATTTTGTTCTCTGTCCTGAAGTCGCAAACATCGACAGCAGAGAGGCTGGCTTCTCTCGCGTTGAGATGTCGTTCGGCTCAATCGCATTGATGGCTGGAAAAATAAACACCGTTCAGCATCAAAAGAAACACTTCGCAATTTTTGTTATGGATAAAATGAAATAGTTTCTCGCAGAAAAAGTACCTACGTTAAAGTGGCAGTGGCTGACCGTACCTCATATGCATTAAGAACCGATGACCGATCGAGCAAACGAGTTCTGGAGTAGAGGCCGCGACTCTTCAAACGTAAGGCGCGGGACATACACAAGAGGCGTACAGCGTGCGGTGCGGCACGCTGCACGCCGCCTGTATTTGGGCGGCGCGGCACCGCGAGGCTGCCATACATTTTGTATGAAATGTGGCTGAAGGTGCGCCGCGCCTGTGCCGCACCCCACGCTTCACGCCTCTTGTGTATGTCCCGCGCCTAGGCAGAGGCCCAGCTACTTGGAATGGACAGATAGGGACGTCTACTCCCACCTGTTCTATTGACTAGTTCTGTTGGCAGAACTACTGGTCATTTTTGGGACTGGGTGACGAAAGGGCAGAACCGTGTGTTGTGGCTTAAATTGAAAGTGATCCATGTCCAGCAATGACTGTCTATCTGCAACATTCTACTAATCCTACTAATATTATAAATGTGAAAGTTTGTAAAGCGCTCGTGGCCCCGCGGACTCAGTGTTCTGTAAAGGATCACTGCAGTAAGCAACTTTCACTATGGCCGGTCCATGCATGGGTGACCATCCATGTGATCCCTTTGTGACATTTATTTGAGCGTTTCCGTGCTTCGGAAGGCACGTTAAGCCGTTGGTCCCGGTTTGCCAGTAAAATGGCAGTCGTTAAGCTAAGTTGAAGGCTTTATTTCAACAGCAGGCAGTCACAACCTGCGCCTGTCTATTTAAACACGGCAATACAGCTCACTACCTATTACGTGGGACAAATTATACAAAAGGTGAAATGTGGGCATATAATATGCCTCTGCCTTCCCTTCGGGGATAAAGGCGTGACCATATATGTGAAAGTTTGTGAAGATGTTTGGATGTTTGTTACTCAATCACGCTCTAACGGCTGAACGGATCGGGCTGAAATTTGGAACCTGGGTAGATTATAGTCTGGAATAACACATAGGCTACATTTCATCTCGGGAATATGGGAAGCGAGAACGGGAACCAAATATCACGCGGGCGAAGCATCAGCTAGTCTGCAATAATTTAATACACATACTTTAGCAGTAGTCCGCCTGTTGTCCAGTTCATCATACATCTTGGGGTAGGCGCTGTTGTGAGCGTGCACCCTGCCAACTTCATCTCGACTCTGCCGTCCCCTTGCCTCATATACGCCGTGATGGTCGCTCTTGAACCTGTCGGCTGCCGTCCGTTGTTTCTAAATAAAATCAAGAAATAACTTTTAAGCGCTTCGTCTGTTCGTTCCGTCCGTCACATCATTTTCTTATGCGTCGAAATATCAGTACGTAATCAGAGTGAGATAGCAATGAGCATTCGCCGGCTTGGACACGAAAGAATGCGTAGGTACGCTATTTGCTGTATACCTACTTATTTCACTTTTTTACTGATGTATAAACTTTCAACGCGTAAGAAAACGGGGAGGGAGCGGGAGAGAAATCTCCCACCCAGTTCCGAAGTCGGCGGCGGGGTCTTCGCCGGCTGCTGTACGCCCAGAACTACCGGCCTACATGACCGAGGGCCTGAGAACGGCGAGTGGGATGCACGTCGTTCTTGCAGAAGCAGGTCAAGACGGTGGCATGTCTCTTCGCCTCTCATAGTAGTGGGATAACACCCAACTATCCCTACCTTCCCCAAGTGACGGGATAAGACCCGAACAAACCCCCCAGACGCGGCATAGTACCCGAACCATCTAGGCGAGGCCGCGGTCGTAGCCAAAGTCCGCCGGGAACCCTGGGACATCCTTCCGAGGCCTTACCCGGGACTCTCGGCCATAGATAGACTGTTGTAAGGCATAGTGTGGTTTAAGTCGGCAGGAGTCCAGCATAGCATCCCTGTAGGACTTCCAAACGTGAAAAAAAAAACGCGTACGAAGGAGATGAGTAGGTAGTCCCTTTAGTCAGCAAGTGAGGTCGCTGGAACCCGAAGATTTAAAAAGCTAAAGCGTATGAAAAAGGTTTCGCCTGTGACACGATATACTTCGACTCGAGTCCCTTATGATACCTTGAACCAGTACTTATGTGCCTATTAGGCGGTATTTACAATAAAGTGTGGAAATTTGTCACATTTTTTGACGTTATTTACTGCTCTGTTTACTTGTAAATTACTTCAGAATAATTAAACTTACTAATGGCGAAGGAATTTTAAAAATTGATTCAGGAGTTTTTTTTCTTTATCGAGGACAAACAAATCTTTCTTCTTTGTATTATTTATCTAGAATACCTGCGAGGGTCTCATATTTCTCATCGGTCTGGGTCCTTCGTCGTCCATTATGTCGACAATACTGTTCACAATACTATTACCCGTTCTGGGCGCTAAATAATATAACGGCCCCCCTTTACCGCCTGCAAATCTACCTGTACCCTTACCGCGCACTTTTAATGCGGGCATAATATTATGCCAAAAATACGGAATCCAAAACCATTATTTCAGGAATTAAAATTTACATTTTTGCACATAATCGCTGACAAGAATTTTATAATGACCGTTTTCAATTTGACAAAAGGTGTCATCTACAAAGAAAAATACTTTCAAAAAGTAGGTATTATACCTACCGTAGTGGATTTCGACTTCAGGAACTTCGACATTAGATCTATAAATACTGGGTGTAACAAAATTTCCTCTCCAAATTTCATGAGATGACTTGGCATCGGCAATCAAATACAAATATTTATACCTAATAAAAAAGGGGGGTAATTTTTTTCATTTTTTTTTAAATTTTTTTGTCGCACATTAAGAATTCGTTTTTTACTGCGGCAATTCGAGGTAACATGGTCGCCGTGGCAAAACAAACACGGAGCACCCGTCTGGATGCCGTTGTCTCGGTTCTACTGCCGCTCAGTAGCGATAGAAAAGGTAAGACCGCACTGAGCGGAACTGCACTACAGCGGAACTGCGCGACACGACGCGACAACATATTCTTTATATGAAATTGTATTAGGCAACACGCACTAAGCGCCAACTGAACTACACTTCAGCCGACTGCAGCGGAACTGCGCGACAAAGTTGATCAACTCACCAAAAGTGTCGCGACCTGTCGCGCCGTGTAGTTGCAGTGCAGTTCAGTTGCCACTCAGTGCGGTTTAGGCCAACTTCATTTTCATAGTCAGTAGGGATGCAATATCGTTTATTAAAAATATCGATTTTGGAATATCGATATTTATCAAAATAAAATATCAATATTGAAAACATTGATGTTTATAAACGATATAATGTTGATGTTTATATGTTTTTTTTATTAGAGATCTTGTTAAGCTTAAAATCTGAGCTTAGTTTCATGGCAATCGGTTGAAAAAAGCGGAGTTATGAACAAAAGTAGAATAATCAAGATTGTGTTTCCGTGTGATCATAATTGTTAAAAAAACAATAAGAGCGGCAAACAAATCGATATATCAATATATCGTTCGTTATTATCCATATTATATCTATACATATATCTATACATATAATAAGACTGTAGAGGGTCGAGAGTCTGTACATGGAAGATATTTTGAAAATTTTGATTGGAGGGCGTTCTCTAATCGATACTGAAGCCGAAAATGTAATTAAAAATTTTCATGTCTGTCTGTCTGTCTGTCTGTATCCCGAATAAGTATCACGCCGAAACTACTGAACCGATTTGAATGATACTCGGTAGATTCCAAGCTTATACTCCGAGGAAGGTTCTTGGATACTTTTGATCCCAATATTTTGCTCGGTTCTTGCGGGAGAGGGGATGAAAGACGAAATAGTTTTTCAGTTGTAATTTCTCAACGCGTGGTCCTATTTCAAATATTTTTGAAGTGAAACTTCTTTATCGGCGTTGGAAAAAAATTTGCGTCACGTCACGTCACGTCACGATTTTTGGTTACGCGCCATCTTTGTTCTCTTCCCCACCACGGTGGATTCGAATTAAGAGTACTTTATCCAGGGATAGCATGTCATTTAAGGATTTTTGGACTAAGGGAGTTAGGGACTTAGGGACTTTTGGACTTGTGGACTTTGGTACTTTGGGACTTTGGGACCTTGGGACCTTGGGACTTTGGGACTTTGAGACTTTGAGACTTTGGGACTTTGACTTTGGAACTTTGACTATGGAACTTTTGGACTTTTGAACTTTTGTACTTTGGGACTTTGGGACTTTTGGACTTTTGGACTTTGGGACCTTGGGACCTTGGGACCTTGGGACTTTGAGACTTTGGGACTTTGGAACTTTTGGACTTCGGGACTTTGGGACTTTGGGACTTTTGGCCTTTGGGACTTTGGGACCTTGGGACCTTGGGACTTTGAGACTTTGGGACTTTTGGACTTTTGGACTTTTGGACTTTGGGACTTTTGTACTTTTGGACTTTTGTACTTTTGGACTTTGGGACGTTGGGACTTTGTTTGGGACTTTTGGACTTTGGGACTTTTGGACTTTTGGACTTTGGGACTTTTGGACTTTTGGACTTTGGGACTTTTGGACTTTGGGACTTTGGGACTTTTGGACTTTTGGACTTTTGGACTTTTGGACTTTTGGACTTTTGGACTTTTGGACTTTTGGACTTTTGGACTTTTGGACTTTTGGACTTTTGGACTTTTGGACTTTTGGACTTTTGGACTTTTGGACTTTTGGACTTTTGGACTTTTGGACTTTTGGACTTTTGGACTTTTGGACTTTTGGACTTTTGGACTTTTGGACTTTTGGACTTTTGGACTTTTGGACTTTGGGACATTTGGACTTTTGGAATTTTTGGACTTATGGACTTTGGGACTTTTGGACTTTGGGACTTTGGGACTTTGGGACTTTGGGACTTTGGGACTTTGGGACTTTGGGACTTTGGGACTTTGGGACTTTGGGACTTTGGGACTTTGGGACTTTGGGACTTTGGGACTTTGGGACTTTGGGACTTTGGGACTTTGGGACTTTGGGACTTTGGGACTTTGGGACTTTGGGACTTTGGGACTTTGGGACTTTGGGACTTTGGGACTTTGGGACTTTGGGACTTTGGGACTTTGGGACTTTGGGACTTTGGGACTTTATTTAAAGTGAGGTGAAAATTAAGTTTATGAAGAAGTTTCACTTCTTACGTGTGTACACTAGTACACGCAATTTTTTTTTTAGTGTTAGTAAGGGATTACTTTAAGGATTGTTCCACACAAGTTTCAATACTGAGGGTTTTGTAGTGTCGATATTAGATACATGTCAACTTTCGCAAAATATAGAATTTAAGGATTCCTTTGAATGTGAGGGTAAATCTAAACGGGCGTGTTGGCTTAATCATAAAAGAGCTCAATTATTAAGGCTATTGTAAAACAAATCAGTCCGCGCCGAAGGCGGGGACTGAATTGTTTTAGAATAGACTTAATCTTTAAGCTCTTTTATGATTAAGCAAACAGGGCCGTTTCACACACGCTGCTTGATGAGTATGATGAAGAAGTACCTCTCTTTTCGCAAACCTTATGTGACGTAAACGAAGTTGCGAGGGTCAGCTAGTCGTATATAAACATCGATGTTTTCAATATCGATATTTTTGATAAACGATATTGCATCCCTATTCAAAGGTTCATAGCGTCCGTCATCCATTTCGACGTCCATCTTGCTCAGAGGTTCCCTACCTAATGAATACATTTTTGTAGTTCCCCTGCAGTTGTAGCGCAGTTGTAGTGCGGTATACCAAAAAATGACGCGACGTGTCGCGCAGTTGCGCTGCAGTGCAGTTCCGCTCAGTGCGGTCTTACCTAAAGGGTGAAAATGAAAATTTATAGGACCTTTAAAACGGATTTACGGTTAAAGTGTTCATGTGATTTTTTTTCTTCATTTTTTGTAATGTTTCTTGACTGATGCCACGTCACGTGACGAAATTTGGAAAGTTAATTTTTTTACACCCAATATACCTACTTACATCTTTCTTTTAATCAATCAGATCAGCCTGTCCACGTCTGGATCTTGGCCTCTCCTAATCCACGCCACAAGCCACAACACACTTTCCAAAGCCGTCCGTAGGTACCCAGTTCCTCGCTGTGAGAGGTCACATGGAGTATGAGGCCCTCCCAATGGACATAGGAGAGGTCCTATGTCCATTAGGAGGGCCTCATACTCCTTTATAGATTCAAAACGGCAATTAAGGCACATCTTTTGAAGGCATATTTAGGTACTAGGTATGGCTATTGATGACTATTTTATTTAATGATACAGGAACATGGACATGAGTTGCTTACTCCTCACTTAATTAGGTGCGATTGTAAGCGTCGCTTGTGTAGACCACAAACCACATTGTTAATCTTTAATGTATTATTATTATATTACTGCTCGTTCGCTCTAAGCACAGAGTACATTTAATATAGGTACGAAGAGCTCTAACTTTGCCGCTCGGCTCCATACTAAAAGTCGAATTTTTAATTAGACGAAGTAAATTGACACCAACCATTAGTTGGTGTCAATTTACTTCGTCTAATTCACACTTCACTTCTTCATACAATGTTGCTTATTTTCTATGACGAAGTGACATGAGCTACTGTCAATTTACTTCGTCTAATTAAAAATTAGGGTATACGCCTCTACGCCAGCGGCAAACTTAGAGCGAACGGGTAGTACCAACAAATATAGTTAGACTAGGTACTTACCTATTTGTAAAGAGTGACCGTGAGTTTTCTTGCCAGGTTCTTCCTCGCAGGCTCTACCTATTGCATTGCGAATCTGGCATTAAATGTAAACGTAGAACCAAAATTTTTACGTTCTTAGGTGTTACTTTGTAACCTTAAATGAATAGAGATATTTTCATTTTCATTTTCACTCTAAATTTGCGTAGCCACTCCAAGCAGTCGGTTCTACAGATGTGATGAGAGGCGATGAATTTCAATAAGGAACAATCTCAACATCCTTGCCCAGTGGTCACGTGATATCAACCATTTTTAGGGTTCCTTAACCAAAGTGTATACACGAGACCCTAATACTGAGACTCAGCTGTCCGTCTGTATCTCATAAACCGTGATAGTTTAGCAGTTGAAATTGTTGTCTTTCTACAGATGATGTATTTCTTTACGTCTCAAGAAGTGTCTGCTTATTCGTCCGTTACGTTAGGTACGTTGAATACTTTTCTCTACTCCTTTCTGCCTTTGACTGCCTGTAGCCGAAGACGTGAAGTAGCTTGTAACCCTTCTGTAACTCTTAACCTACCTGGATTTAGAAGTTGGACCTTGTGTGATGGGCGGCTCTAGAAGCTGATTGGCTTTGTATTGTCGGCACTGCTGAATCTAGGCTACTCGTCACTAGATGGCGCTAGATGTTTTCTTCCTCTTCATTTCTATCTTAGCCTACTAAAGCTTACCCGGGGCTCCCGACCGTATGCCGTGGTAGGGCATGTGGTTTTCTATACTAATAATTATAAAGAGGAAAGATTTGATTGTTTGTTTGTTTGCATCGAATTGGCTCCGGAACTACTGGACCGATTTGAAAAATTCTTTCACTGTTGGGAAGCTACACTCTTTGCGGTGAACATAGGCTATATTTTATTCCCGTATTCCCACAGGAACGGGAACTACGCGGGTAAAACTCGTGACGTCCGCTAGTAGTCGGAAAAGAGTAGGTACGGTATGTTGTAAGCATGTCGGTAAGATTCAAAATAAGTAGGTACACAGGCTCCGTATCACACAATTTAGTAAGTAGGTACCTTTTTTATTAGGTAGGTACCTACGTGTGGCAATCCTTAATGGATGCTATGCCGGACTCTCCGACTAAACCACACGTGGCGCTGAGGCACAAATCACAATATTATACAGGTCCTGGTGTGGGATGCAACTTGTGTTGACACTTTAGCCCCGTCCCATCTTCCTAAAACAAAATTAAAAGCCAGTGCAGCAGCGGAAGCGGCTGAAAATATTAAAATTAATAAATATAAGGGTCTCGACTCATCGTATCGTTTTTGTCCAGTCGGTGTCGAGACCATAGGTCCATGGGGTCCCAATGCGCAAAAAGTTTTCAAGAATTTGAAAAAGCGCCTTGTGGAGTCAACTGGTGACCCAAGAGCTGGCAGTTTTCTCGCTCAACGAATAGGCATTGCTATTCAAAAGGGGAATGCTGCTACTCTTTTGGGCACAATGCCACGGGGGCCTTATTTAGGTTTAGTTTAGAATTAAACTGAAAAAAAAAGGGTCATGGATTCGTGTTCGTTGCCGTGCCCACCGGAGGATCATCCCTCCCGCATTCTTAATAGAATGTTTAAAATTAAAACGTAAGTAGGTAAGTACTTCATAAATTAGGAAACCGACCAAGTCGGATTATTTGGCGATTATGTTTATAGTATTTTTGTTATAGCGGCAACAGAAATACATCATCCCTAACAATTTCCACTGTCTATATAACAAGGTTCATGAGATTAAGGCTGGTGACAGACAAACGGACTGCGAAGTCTCAGTTATAGGGTCCTTAGTAGTACATAGTAGTATCACAGATTATATAATATATTCTATGGTAGTAGTATCACAGATTATATAATATACTAGCGGATGTCACGCGGTTTCACCCGCGTATTTTCAACGGTAGGCAGTCATAACCTGCGCCTGTCCATCTCAACACGGCAATACGGCTCACCACCTATCACGTGGGACAACTTCTAAAGGTGAAATGTGGGCATATAAAATGCCTCTGCCTACCCCTTCGGGGATAAAGGTGTGACCATATTTACTGTGGTAATAAGGTCCCTAGTAGTATCCTCTGGGTGTGGAACCCTAAGACTAGCATCTTAATCCAAGAACCAATTATGAGTGTCTCTTACCATAGTCTTGTGACTCACAGGATCTAGCCGAGTCCATACCTATCTGTTCCTGATAGCCAGGTCTCAAAACTCACAGGAAGGGACTATCAGTATCTCTTTACAGTTTGATCTCTGTGACAGTTGAATAAATGTAAGCAAAATGAAATCAATACATACAAATAAATAAAATTGGAGTGTCTGTTTGTAATATAAAAATAACCGCTTTCTACTACATGCATATGAATGTATATACGGTACACATATCTACCAAAATTACAGACCCATAAGTTTAATTTCAAACATCTATAAAATATTTGCTAAGGTAATTCTAAACCGAATAAGCAACATACTGGACGAAAACCAACCCATTGAACAAGCGGGATTTAGAAAAGACTTTTCAACCATTGACCATATTCACACGGTAAAACAAGTCCTTGAAAAATATAAAGAATATGGAAAATCAGTTTACTTGGCATTTATTGACTATACCAAGGCATTTGATAGCTTAAACCAAGATTCTATATGGAAATGCTTACGGGAACAAGGTGTTAACACTATGTATATAACTTGCATTAAAAATAATTTACTCAAACAGCAAGGCGAAGATACAATTAGAGTCTATAGGCAACGAATTTCCAGTCAGCAGAGGAGTGAAGCAAGGCGACCCTCTCTCTCCAAAGCTCTTTTCTGCTGTCCTCGAAAACATATTTAGGAAACTAAATTGGGAACAACTCGGGTTAAATATTGATGGGTCCAGACTCAGTCATCTTCGCTTTGCAGATGATGTAGTATTGTTCGAGGAAAACCCCAGTAAACTTGAACAAATGATACAAGACTTGGCAGATGCAAGTAAATCAGTTGGACTAGAAATGAATGAGGGGAAAACAAAACTCATGACAAATTCACGGGAACAGAGTATAACTGTAAATGGGAAGATGATAGAGTTTGTAACAGAATATACTTACCTGGGTCAAATTATTGCCATTGACGATCTAACAGACAAAGAAATCAATGTAAGAATCGCATCAGCCTGGAAAAGATACTGGAGTTTGAAAGACATAATGAAAGGCAAGGACTACAACCTCTCCACAAAAAGAAAAACCTTTAACATGTGTATACTACCTTGTCTCACTTATGGATGCGAAACATGGGCACTAAATAAAAAACATAGAGACAGTCTCAGAAGCTGCCAAAGAGCGATGGAAAGGAGTATACTACATGTAAGAAAAGCAGACAAAATTAACAGCAAAAGCATAAGAGAAAAAACAAAACTGACAGATGTCTTACAGAAAATAGATAAGCAATATGGGGCTGGACAGGGCGTATGTTGCGAAACAAACATGAAAAGTGGAACAAAACTATCACCAACTGGTATCCCAGGGATGGAAAGAGACGTAGAGGAGGACAGTACAAACGATGGGAGGATGAAATAAAGTGTATAGCTGGACCTTACTGGAGGAGAGCAGCACAAGGCAGACAACACTGGAGGGAGCTTGAGGAGGCCTTTGTCAACAGACAATTAGAAATTAGGGACACAATATAATGAATTTAAATTATGTAATGATGAATGTCAATTCTATTTAAATGTTATTCAATAATGATGTTAGCAATGAGAAAAAGGACATAGCTTAATTAATTTTAATTTTAAAACATATTGTAATGATAATGTAATTGAATTTATTGTAATGTTAATAATATTCATCTAATAATGCATGTAATGATCTCTAAAATAAAGGCTTATTATTATTATTATTATTATCTACCAAAATTATTTTTCTTTCTGTCTGTCTGTTTGTTCCGGCTAATCTTTGTAACGGCTGGACTGATTTGGACGGGACTTTCACTGGCAGATAGCTTATGTAATAAGGAGTAACTTAGGCTACTTTCAGTACAGAACAATAAAAAAAATATATTTTTTTATTACATTCCACGCGGATGAAGTCGCGGGCACAGCTAGTTTTAAATAAAAAACCAGCCAAGTTCGAGTCGGTTGATGGTTACATACCAAATAAATTAATAAATATTCACTGACATTTCACAGAACGCTATTTGACCCCAAAGTAAGCTAGGAATAACCTGCTTGTGTAATGGGCATCAGACCACGGATATTAATACTTATATACTTTTTAAATACATACATATTATACCTAGAAACACCCAGACTCTTGAGACAAACATTTATGGGTCACACAAATATTTGTCTCCGGTGGGAATCGAACCCACGACCTCCTGCGCCGCAGGCAGTATCACTACCGACTGCGCCACAGAGGCAGTCCTACCAAAGTCATACCAAAACACAGTAAGTAATCATGTCTGTTGTATGGCAGCCCCCCGTAGCATTTCTTACTCTAAACTCTACCGGGAATCCGCAGAAGGTCCCATTCTTCGGTGGGTGCAAGTCGCTAAATGCAGAGGTAGAGAGAGCGGTTTTAGTAGATGGATGATTTTAGTATTTGTTGTTATAGCGGCAACAGAAATATATCATACATACATACATATGGTCACGCCTTTATCCCCGAAGGGGTAGGCAGAGGCATATTATATGCCCACATTTCACCTTTGTATAATTTGTCCCACGTAATAGGTGGTGAGCCGTATTGTTGCCGTGTTTAAATGGAAAGGCGCAGGTTGTGACTGCCTGCTGTTGAAATAAAGCCTTCAACTTAGCTTAACGACTGCCATTTTACTGGCAACCGGGACCAACGGCTTAACGTGCCTTCCGAAGCACGGAAACGCTCAAATAAATGTCACAAAGGGATCACATGGATGGTCACCCATCCATGGACCGGTCATAGTGAAAGTTGCTTACTGCAGTGATGGTTTACAGAACACTGAGTCCGCGGGGCCACGAGCGCTTCCAGTTTTGTCTTTGTTTATATTGTCGCAAATATATTTGTAGGGTAGTGTATTGGTAGGGCGCGCAATCCCACGCTGTTCAGTTACGAAGTAGGAGGAGAGACCATGGCTAGGGTGAACGAGGTCAGAGACTTGGGTATCTGTCTCAATACGGGGCTTAAATTTGGTGACCATATAACTGCGGTGTGTCGGAAGGCTTACCGAAATTTAGGCTTTATACTACGGACAGCTAAGGACTTTACTAACATAAGAGCAATTATGGCCTTGTATAATGCCTTAGTTAGGAGTCAACTGGAGGGCAGCGCAGTTGTATGGTCGCCACATGAGACTAAATATGACCAAATGTTGGAACGGATACAGAATAAAATTAGATACCTGTACCTAAAGCAGTATGGTGTTTACCCATTTTATCCTCTTAAATATCCCACACTATTTGTATTGGGAATGGTAGGTTACAATGAGCTACGGGTAAGGCGTCAACTAGCGTTGGTCTCATATATTTTTAAGGTGATAAGGGGAAAGATGTATAACCCAGCAATATTGGGTGTGTTGTGCCTGTGTGTGCCGGACCGGTACGTGTGGCGCCGGCGCAGGCCGCAACTGTTGGAGATTCCGCACGCGCGCACCAACTTGCCGAGGCGCATTTCACTCGCTCTCTTCGTACCCTCAATGTTATAGCGGATAAAGTTGATATATTTTCATGTTCTCTGAGTGAATTTACGAAGGCAGCGTTATCTACTTTATGTTATTACTAGCTACCGCATTAGGGTAACCTGTAATGGTAGTTTTAAGTGTGATAAATAAATAAATAAAATAAATAAAAAAATAAATATCATCTGTGAAAATTTTAGCTCTCTCACAGTTTCTGAGATACAGCATCATGTCAGACTGTAATCATGTTTGTTCTCTCTGTGGACTGTGACGCAGTCGGTAGTGATACCGCCTGCGGCGCTGGAGGTCCTGGGTTCGATTCCTGGGTCGGTCCAAATATTTGTGTGACCCATAGATGTTTGTCTCAGGAGTCTGGGTGTTTCTATGTATAATATGTATGTATTTAAAAAAAAAAGTTATTAAGTATTAATATCCGTGGTCTGATACCCATAACACAAGTAGGTTATTCCTAGCTTACTTTGGGATCAGACGGCGTTGTGTGAAATGTCCGTGAATATAAGACTGACAGACAAGGATCCTGTTTTTACCCTTAGGAAACGGAACCCTGAACAGGGCCTGAAAAGAAAAGGTCTTGGAAGGTTTTTACAGGGTCGGCAACGTGAATGTAACACCTGCTGTGTTGCCAACATCCATAGGCTGCGGTGCCAGTACATCAGGTGGGCTGTATGCTTGTCTGCCACCTTAGTGGTATAAAAAGAAAATTTAAAAGAGTGTACTCATTACATAAATCTACCTCTGTGGCGTAGTTGGTAGTGATACCGCCTGCAGCGCTGGAGGTCCTGGGTTCGATTCCTGGGTCCGTCCAAATATTTGTGTGATCCACAAATGTTTGTTTTGGAGTTTGGGTGTTTTTTATAATGTGTATGTATTTAGCAATATATAAGTATGTATATCAGTTGTCTAGATCCCATAGCACAAGCCCTATGCTAAGCTATTAGCTCAATTTGGGTTTGATAATGTTGTGTAAGATATTAATATTAATTTTTTTATAGTCTGAAACAGTGTTCTTACTCTGCAGTTCAATCACAAAAGCTGTGCTTTTGAAATAGTTTTAAGTAAAAAGGAAGTACTACAATGGCAAATATTAATATGAATCAACAGTTCTCTTATTTCCATGAAAGTTTTCAACTTGGATGTAAATTGTTAAAACCAAAGATCCACCTTCCACCCAGGGACTCTTAGTAGGAGGTTGTGGCGACCGCCACATAGGGAAAACTAATAGATGTCCTGCATCATGTGAAAGTTCTCAAAACGAAGAATAAATAGATCCTGCATTGTGATATCAGTGTTCTCGCAGCGATGATTAATATAGGTAAACAACAGTCCAACATCAATTGTTAGGCTTCGGCCCGCCAGGAGCGGTCACCTTGCCTGGTCAGAGGATCCCTTGAGTGTTGGAGGAATAAATAAATAAATAAATAAATATTCACGGACATTTCACACAACGCTATCTGATCCCAAAGTAAGCTAGGAATAACCTGCTTGTGTTATGGGTATCAGACCACTGATATTAATACTTATATACTTTTTAAATACATACATATTATACATAGAAACACCCAGACTCTTGAGACAAACATTTATGGGTCACACAAATATTTGTCTCCGGTGGGAATCGAACCCACGACCTCCAGCGCCGCAGGCGGTATCACTACCAACTGCGCCACAGAGGCAGTCAGAATGTTCTTACCCCTTCCTCCACAAGGTATATTAGCAGACTGTCAGCTTGAGAGCTACTATTAATGGTTCTTCTGGCAGTGATAGTAACATTGGGTAAATGGTGTCTCATATCAAATTAAATATAAAAATTTGTATGCAAGGTAATGCTATAATTATCAGTATTTCAATTTTACATTCATTCCTAACAGTTTACAAAAAACTGATACCAAAATCATTTGTTTAATGATATTGAACATCCAAACCTACATTAGCACTTTGGCTTAGAAAAATTCTTTTTGAGTAACACCACAGAAAACTATTGTACATGAATTAAAAGTCATAGAAGATACTTGACCATTTTACTGTAAAAAATAATGCATTAGAAGTACTATTCATTCCGTAGTATCAGTTAATACTTCCGATGAATATATTACACGTTTTAAACTTACAATATGAAGGGACTATCTAAGGCTAAGTTTGAACTAAAACAAATTCAATGTTCCACATTCAAATACACTTAAAGATTTTGGAATTATGTTTATCACATCACACACCAATTCTAATACAAATTGTTTTAGGAAAATAGAATCTTAGCATAACAGAATTCATAATTCTTTGACTTTCTTAGTTCTTAGATAAATAGAAGACCCCTGATACATGAAATAAAACCATTCAGACCTTACACAGATAATGTAATCACAAATTTAAAGTACTTAACATAAGAAATAGTCTTAACGACGGCCACGGCCGCGACCTCCGCGGCCTCCACGGGGTCCTCCTCGGCCTCCACGTCCACCACGGCCTCTTCCGCGACCGCCACCACCTCCACCACCGCCTCCTCTAGAGAATCCCTCTCGCCTACCTCGGCCTTTCGGTGTGTCGTCAAGTAAAAGCGTTTCTAAAGGTAAACTATCAGGCAACAGATAATATCTGATATTGTTGCCACGAATGCTCAACGTCTCCAGTTGCAGATCTTCCTTGTTTTTCAACGTTACCTTCACAGCTTTCAAGTGTGTGTTCATAGCGACATCAACGCCTGTGATCGTTCCGTGCACAACACTGCCGTTTTTTAGTTCGATTGTCACTGTTTCGTGGCTCAATTTCATTAGAAAACGTACGAGTTTCATTTTGACTGTTTTTAATACTATTTACTAGGAAAAATAGCAACGGCGTCGTTCGCCGCTATAACCTCAAAATTAGTCAATAACGATGGCGGGCCGAGGCTGCCGGAAAAAAAAAAGAAACCATAGATAAAATCGATGGGTTAAGCCCGTCATACACGTATTGTAGATTTAAATTTTAAAATAATCACGAAACAAATGTCCAGTGTTTTATTAAAAATCTTATTGCAAAAGGAACAATTGGTATTTAATATACAGAAAAATTTAGTCCATTAAAATAAATATAGTGAGAGATCACTTTATGCGCGCCACGCAGTGTCCCGAGACATAATTTATGGGGACCGTGGTGGGGACCTTAAGTATGTATAATTTGTAAATAAAACTCAATGGTTCTGTTCTTCATAGCCTTTTAATAAAAATCTTGAATCCTCTTTTGAGTCTTGCGTTTGCTCTGTCAGATTTACAGTTGATTTTCAAATTGAAAATATCTTGTGTATGCGTGTGTCGTTATTTATTTTCAGTTTTTTCAAAATAATATAAAGTCAAATGAACCCTAACGAAGAAAGTTTGGCGGCAGCCAGTGAAAATGATAATGAATCTGTTGAAGAGAAAGAAAAAACTGTGTCTGCTGTGCTGCAACTTACAGACGAACAGGTGATAAGTACAGAAATATCAAAACATTTTTAAATTAATGAAGTTCCGGGGTCACTCACTCATCACAACTTATCTATCAACGTCCAGCTCATATTCCAGATTCTGAAATGCGTTACTGACACCCGAATCGTGGAAGTAAATGCTTGGGTAAACTTTGACAAATTAATGTAATATCCAGATCACTATAATGCGAATTTTGGATAGTAACGCACAATTATACCTCTCCTGGCGTCCCGGTTAAGACATGTTGAAGCACCGCCCGTAGTGGTTTCGTTGGTAGTCTAGTACTCTGCAAAACTTCACACAAAGCTGCCTTGTTTTATTGCCCCCGCAGTGTAGCGAAGTGTGCGAAACTGTAAAGATTGACGCTGGTATACTACTGGAAACAGGACCCCTTGTCTGACATATATAATGCTGCGGGCAAGTCTTGCGAGAACAAAACACCTTTTTTGAAGCGTCAGTGCCCACTTTGTCCCCACTACAGAGAGCATCAAAAATAAAAATAAAATCAAATCTGCTTATAAGTTTTTGCCTCTTGCAACACCAATTAATTTTAATGTTCATTGAAGGCTTGCTTTACGATTAATTACTATAAAGGGTTACCGTGCGGCTGCTTGATCAATACATTTTAGTCACAGCCTTGTAGATTTACTTGTCGTTCGAAATGGACGGCAATACTTTATCGGGGACTGCTGAATTTTCTGAAGATGACGTGGTTGAAATTAAAAAATTGGTTACTCAAACTTCGTCGATGCCAATACAGGCAAAATTGGTATTGACTAAGGATCAGGTAATTTAGGCACCTATTTTTCTATTCCATTATATTAAATTCATTTGATATTCTTGGTTTTATTATGATTAATGGCCAGTGCAAATGACTGCCACGGTGGCTCAGTGGTAAGTGCATGCGACTGCCGTGCTGAGATCTTGGGTTCGAATCCCGGATCGGAACATAATATTTGTATGATTCGTACATGTGTACTTCGGAGTGTCGCTGTTTTCTATCTGTAATAATATATGTATGTAGTTAGAAATATAATATATTTACTAATTGTCCAGATACCATTGTAAAAGCTTACATTAGCTTGTGACACTAACTAGGTACATTGGATTGTGGGGAAAGTCCCATTTTTTTTTCAAATTTATTAGCTTGTGACACTAGATTAGCTGCGTACATTAGATTGTGTAGAATGTCCCGATTTCTTTTTTTCATTTATTGTGTTTCTTATATTAAAATTTGGCGGACGGGCGGGCCCGACGACGGGTTGGTAAAGGGTTTTGTTTCCAAGTTTTCCTTCTCTCCGCTCTAACTTCGTGCAGTGTCACCAAGTACAACACTTGCAAGTGAGACTAACAGGTATTTTTCTGTCCAGTTATGAAGTAGGTACCTACCCTTGAAAAATACGAAAAAATAGGGATAGGGATTATTGTTTCAAACAGTCCGACGTTTACGCAATCCGTTCTGGCAAATGAGGACATTTAGTTTTAATTTCATTATCAAAGACACTTCTTGTTAACAGTACTAGATATCATTACCTTTAACTAGTAATGCCTTTAATAATACCTGGCGATACCTTCGCTAAGGCGAAACTAGTCAGGAGATATTAAATTAAAATGTTCATAGAACAAGTACAATAAATAAATAAATAAATAAATTATTTATTTATTTATTGTACTTGTTCTATGTACAAGTACAATACATTAGTGTTAATTTGAATAAAGAATAGCGAAAAGTTTCCATTTAAGTGCCAATATTTTAAATGGAATAATTGTATTGTAATTTGTTTTCAGCAAAGTGATTTACTGGAGGCATTCAACCTTCTAGATTATACTGGCGAGGGAAAAATAAATGCAGCAGATTTTCGTGTGGCCATTAAAGCACTAGGTAAGCCATTTTTGTACTGTCAATCAACTGAAGATGGTCTTTCCTCGACCGAATATACATTAGACAACGACGACAAGCCGAATAATCTTCGTTAGGTACCTGACACAAAGTCTTCTGCCTGTATTAGTCTATAGAAAGTAATTCATAATGAAAAATATTTTTATCCTTTATACTTTTTACTCTTTAGACTGCAACTATAATGTGCTTTGGGGGTAATTTTATTTTGGATTTAAAGGATATTATTTGAAGTCATATTTTAATAGTGTTGTAGACATTCATTAATCCAGTTTTAACCACACGACTTTACAAGCTTACCCGTTTATCTACGTGTAGCGAAAACTTTTTGACACAGTTAAAAAAATAAATATGTGGAAGATGTTTTTCATAATGAATTACTGTCTTATTACGGGCGGCGGTCAACTAGTCACCCGTAAAATCACGGTTAATTTTGCTTTTATTTGTTAGGCTATGAACCAACTAAGGAAGAGCTTCAGAAAATGATAAGCGGCGTTGACAAGGGCGACACTGGCAAGTTAAGCTTCGAAAATTTTCAAACAGCCATAACGAGGAAGATTATGTCCCTCGACAGTGATGGAGACATTATGAAAAGTTTCCGACTTTTTGACATGGATGACACGGGTAATTAATTCTGCTGATATAGTACGCGTTCAACTGACCAAATAAACGCTGCGATATTAGTGTCCGGATCAACACTGTTGCAATAGTTAGCTTGATTAAACAGTCGTTACGTCAACTGAACTAACATTCTAATATAAATGCTGCAATATTACTTCACCCCACTGACCTGTAATAATAATCGCTGGACTGGCTATTCCATACAAAATGACAGCTACTTTTTTGTGCCGATTCAAAGCGCCTCTGTCGAGTGCACTGAGAACTAAATTAGTTTGCAAATGGCCGTTGTTTGTTTATTTCAGAAGGAGTTTATGTGTGAAATTTCGAAAATTTTTAAGTTATTACTGTGATTGGTATAAATTTGAAGTGTTTTGATGTATAAATTTAGTTCATAGTGTAATTAAGTAGATATCTAGCATGAGATCGTGTGTATATTGTAAAACAAGATACGAGAAGGGCTGTGGCGTCTCTTTTTACAAGTAAGTAAATCTAAGAATCTAATTCTTAAACAATTATTATAAAACCATAATTTAGGTTTTTTTTTACTATCATAAGCGAATACCCTTCGAGTTTCGGGGATTTTACGAATATTTTTATAACCTATAATGATTAATAGGGATGTCAAAATGTATATCGATAATTTTCTGTCCAATGCCAAAATTCGTAGTTTAAAAAACAAGAGGCATGGTAAAAGTTCTTTAATAATTTAATGAACATATTAAAATTATTAATAAACACTTAAAATTGTAGTAGATAATCGAAACAGTAACTAACTAGCGTGTGAAATATAACTTTCTAGCACTAACATTGAATTATAACACTTAGTGAGACTATTTTTGTTAATAATTAAGCTTTAAGTTCTAACATGACCCAATTATGATTAAAGACAACCAATGACTGTGTGGGCTGTGTCCGGTGTCATTTTTCAGCCGATTTACAATAGTAACACTACTTTGGCAACATACCTGCGACCGCTGTTTAAGCAAACACTTTTTTTTATATTAAGCTCGCTAAACTGAATTCGCGAGCCTGATGGTTAGCCTACTTAGGTACTTTAAAGTAGTCATTCATATTATGTAAACATCATTGGTACAAAAATATCTATCGACACCAAGACAGGTGTTGTACATCACTAGTATTAGTTCCAAGTACATTCGCTGGCTGCCGTCAGCGCCAAATGGCGATTTTCAATTAGGCACACTTTTATGAAACCGATCACCAGTCCAGTTAATATTACAGGTCAGTGCTTCACCCTGATGAACTAATGTGTTGGTTTGTTTAAGTTGAAAAGAGTCACTCACTTTATACAAGTAAGTGAGCTAATGCTACAGTGCTCACCCGGGCGAACTAATATTGTGGCGTTTATTCATCTAGTTATTCCTAATTTATTTATTTATTGAAATGTAAATCTATGAAACTAAACCAGTCAATCAATCATACTGGTTTTCTGTTTCAAATAGCTTTAATATCATGATGATAATTAATTTTGAATGTTACAGGCTTTATTAGTTTCGACAACGTGAAGAAAGTTACTAAAATACTCGGTTGGTACTTGACAGATGAAGAAATAGAAGAAATGGTGGATGATGCTGACAAAGATTTCGATGGATTTGTAAGACTGCTTTCAAATTTGTAGATTCTGTAGCAATGAGAAGTGCATCTCCTGCTAAAACTGTCCAATCCGTAACTCAACATTTAAACTTACTAGACCGATACATTAAATTGGCAGTTTTATGGATTTTGCAGTTCCAGCAGTAGATGTGCGACTTGTCTTATATTATTTAGGTAAACTAATGACATACCGATCATGTGAGTCTGCTATTTGAAATCGGCGCGCACAGACGACAATTCTGACGATCTGCGAGGGCCTATGATCCTTACTATTTATCACAATCAGCTGTAATGATACCAGGAATAAATGGACAGGTGCAGGTATAATGACCCGGAGTTGAAAATTTTCAAGCCACCCACAAGACCTTCAACTTGGTTTCATTTTGAACTTCCTTCTCTACGCAACGAATCGTTTTGCGAGTGTTCCCTTAGTCGCCTCTTACTTGGGATGAATTGGAGTGGTGGCATTTTGTACACAGGGTTCTCGTCGCCATACGAGGCAAATTTTATTTCCAGATAATGAAAACTAAGCCTTGTGCGCAATGCAATCAAGAATTTTATTTATGTAGTAAAGAGAAATGTAGTAATGATTTCGAAGGACTACATAAAAAAAAATTAGACTATAGTAGACGTGTGAATTGATTTTACCTTTTCATTTTCAGATAAATGTTCAAGAGTTCATGAGAATGATTAAAAATTCGGTACACATTGTAACGCCGTAAGACCTATATTTCTGTTTTGAATTATTTCTTTCTTATGTAATTATAGTAGGTACTCAAACTCATAATTTTTGTTAATTTTAGAAAATAAATGTTAATATATATCTTCATTCGTGCTTTTATTTAATAACTTCAACTCGACCTCATTCATAATTTCACGTGTTTTGATCAGATCAGCGCGAAAACACACTACTCCCGGTACGTTCACACGGCTGACGGCCTTTAGTGTTTCTCTACCGAATCGGTTTTTTGTAGGATTCGGTTCGTGGCAACAGTATTTCAATGAATGAGTTCACAGATGCATTCTGTTTCGAGACACGGCAAAAAAACCGAATCTTGCTGAAGTTGACATCCGATTTTGTGACTAGAAACCGATCCGGCTCCGTACTGCAAAATGTAAGATTCGGTGTAGTGGTATAGCGCATTCGGTTTCGGTAAAACCGAATAGGTACTTCGTCGGGTAAATTTAATTTAGAATAAAAAAAAATATGGATCATTTCTTAAACTGCTGCATTAGAGTTCCAAAGGCACCAAGTATTGATCGACTTTGTACTATTGGATTTAACCACAATCTTTTTCCACGACAATGACGGCGATAATACCAGGAGGTATATTATAGCAAGACTGTTCACGTCCATCGCTTCCAAGTCAACGTAAAGAACTGTGCGCGTTCTTGCTAAAAAAAAGCCGGATGGTGTGTTCACACGGGATCTCGATACGAGGCCGTCGGATACGGTAATGCAAGAGCTGCTGTATGAATACAACATTTGGTTTTTCCAGATTCGATGAAAATAGATTGGGCAAAACGTGGCTCCGTCTGAACGTAGGTACGGTTTTACTTGGTGTAAAAGTCCATGGACAACGGCGACCACTTCCGATCAATAGGCACATCTTAATATGTTGCATGCAATCAAAGAGTATAGTAATATTTATGAAGCATGCAATAATACAAATTTGTAGAGAAACATTTCAGCATATCTTTTGAAAACTTCAATTAATTTCAATTTCAAGCATTGATTAATAGACTATAATTATGTCAGTGATTTCAAGTAATTTTAAATTGTAGTAAGGGGCTTCCTAAACTTTAAAGACAACGGAACACTAGCCAAATACCTTTTAGTTTATGGAACCCCACCGACCGACATCCTCCCCCCCCCCCCCAGGCCGGTAGGCTTAGGAGAACTCGAATAGAAAAGCGTGATACACGGCCACACCTGCCACGAGGACCTGGCGCTGTTGCGCCCACCAATGTGTGGAGCGCTGTGTACCCGCTTTTTTCCTCGCGCTAGCATAGCGGTGGTTTATAGTGGTGGTGGCGATACATCGACCATCAAGTACGACGAGCCCCAGATACTTCATCGGGGGCTCGATGCCTATATAGGCCCGTGAAACCACAGAGCCTCAGATTTATGAAGGGCGACCTCAAGACCCAGTCACTTTATTCGACTCACTTCATTTCTTTTTTTTATGTGTGGAACTGCTACATGGCTGCTATGCCGACTAAAACCACACAATGCCTTACAACAGTCTATGGCCGAAAGTCCCGGGTAAGCCCTCGGAAGGATGTTCCAGAGTGTCACCGCGGCCTCGCCAGATGGTTCGGGTACTATCCCGCGTCTGGGGTGACTACTTGAGCCTGAGATCTCGCCGACCCGGCCCTAGCCAACTCGGGTAATTTATACCCCTCTCGAAAAGATTAGCTTTGACAATACAGTACCTATATCGGCGGAGATCCTGAGGGCCCATAACGTGACTAGAGACCCCGAAGAAGCTGTTGACCGTCAGAGTGACATGAGGGCCCTGCATGATCGCCGTTAAGGCGACATGTCGCAACCTCTCCATATGCCTTAAAAACGCGGGCCCTTGCGTTGTTGTTTTTTTATAGTGCAAGGAGGCGTGGAGCGGGGCAATGGCCTGCATCTCATGAAATCGAGGCTCGGATTCTAGTTCCGCAAAGAACTCATGAAGACTTGGAAGGTCCGACATTAACAACGAAGGTTCGCCACAATCGGGGCGATACAACCGGTTATGAACGAGTGACTAGAGAATATGACAATTTCTACTGTGGGTTGTCACAGATAATTACCTCGGGTGCTTCGGTAAGTATCTATGACGAAAACACTGGGAGCCAACACTGCGAAATTCACGGCGTGAAAATAACACTGCCCAAAATCAGCGCCTCTGGCTGTTCTTTTTATTTTATAATACTTACATGGATTGTGTTCCCCTTAAACTCATTTTTATTTTCAGGATGGTAAACGGACATAGATTTTAGATCTACCAAATGTTCAGTAGTAATAGATTTCCTTTCATTCATAACTCTAACGCGTTTTCTTTGAAGAAGTTATGTATACACATGCACAACACAATTCCAAATCCTACCTAGTTTATATCTCTCTACGAAAATAGATAAATATAATAAATAAATAAATAAATATTCACGAACATTTTCACACAACGCTATCTGATCCCAAAGTAAGCTAGGAATAACCTGCTTGTGTTATGGGTATCAGACTACGGATATTAATACTTATATACTTTTAAATACATACATATTATACACTAGCTGAGCCCGCAACTTCGTTTACGTCACATAAGGTGTATGAAAGGAAAGGTATTTCTT
This sequence comes from Miltochrista miniata, assembly GCA_933228765.1. Classification (NCBI taxonomy): domain Eukaryota; kingdom Metazoa; phylum Arthropoda; class Insecta; order Lepidoptera; family Erebidae; genus Miltochrista; species Miltochrista miniata. Next base: position 9,702,802 of record OW121774.1, on the reverse strand, counting down.
CATCAGAGTCATCAAGCAGCGTCTGAAACTGCCCTGTTTGCTTAATCATAAAAGAGCTTAATGATTAAGTCTATTTTAAAACAATTCAGTCCACGCCTTCGGCGCGGACTAAATTGTTTAAAAATAGTCTTAATCATTAAGCTCTTTTATGATTAAGCCAACACGCCAGTTTAGGTACACTCACATTCAAAGAAACCCCTACAATTCAAATTTTCAAAATATCTGATTCTTAAAAGTGTTATAACTCTTTTATTTCTAAACCGATTTACATAAAACAAACGCTAAATGTTAACTGGAGCAAACCTCAACACAATAAAAAAAACCGCATTGCAATCAGTTGAGCGGTTACTGAGATTAGCGTGCACAACCGTACAGACAAACAGATATACAGACATACAGACATACAGACAAACAGACAAAAATTCTAAAAATCATAGTTTTGAGTTCTATTGCGTTCATAAAGCCCTCCTATAATATTTTTTCTTATTTATCTTCCATGTACAGACAGCGACCTGTTACGATTTTATTATATGTATTGATGATTGATAGAAGCACCCAGACTCTTGAGACAAACATTTATGGGTCACACAAATATTTGTCTCTGGTGAAAATCGAACCCACGACCTCCAGCGCCGCAGGCGGTATAACTACCGACTGCGCCACAGAGGCAGTCAAATAGAGGAGTTTTGAATTAATGGAGTTTTTCTTATCACATCAAATATTTAGCATTTTTCAACATAATTTTGCCGGAACCCTCATGCCTACTCCACGGAACCCCTAGGTTCCGCGTAACCCAGTTTGAGAACCGAGATGTAGTCTACTGTTAATTTTGTATCCTACTAATATTAAATAAACAAATAATAAATAAAAAAAGGTCTAACAGGAGACAAGACCGACGCGACGCACGCGAAGAGCGATTTAATTAACCCTATCAAATAGTTTCCAAAATGATTTGGTGTCATGGGGAGGAGCAATTTTTTTTATTTAAACTTTGTGTATTATAATACAAGTCAAGTCGAAACTCGCAACGTCATTTGACGTCGTTGATGTAAATTACTTTGCTGTAATTCACAAAACATTGTTTTATGTCTTAAAACAACATACAGTTTGTCTATAAAGTCGTGAAATGAATGTTTGAGGAACTAAAAATAGTTATGTGTGTGGCAACACTGGCAACAAGAAACATAAGTACGTCAGTTGTCAATGCTATCGTCGAATTTCGTTTACTCTCTCACGTAACTTTAATGTTTGGATTAAACTGCAACAAATTGAGACCAAACTACGCATAAAGGTTTGAGAAATGAGTAAAGAAAATCGGAGTGGTGCGCAGGAAGTGATTTTTAAAGTTTTCCAGTGATGTTTCGCGGAGTACCAATCTGGACAATTGTTGTGGGATTTTGAGGATGTTTATGAGCGAACAGCATCTTTGGTGGGTATGTAATCGTGTTATTGTTTGTTTTGAATCTGTCTGAAGTTACAAATTTACTGAATTTACGATTTGGAGACAAAAAAAGGCATTGTTTGCATATTTTAAACATACAATCTACCTAATGTAAGTCAGTGGTTAGAACAACATGGTTATTTTATAGTACGACCTACATTTCTGATACTCAGTTCAATCTGGTTTTCTACCAATTTTTATTTTGAATTAATTGGTTCATGTCAATAGTTTGTTTCCAATATGTAATTAATTTTCTTTTTTTACTCTTTTCAGGAAAATCAGAGAGTACAGTTAGGCGAATAGTTAACGAAGGTTTTAATAATGAAGGAAAGTTTGAAACTCCTGGTAAACACAGAAAAGGTCGGCAAAGAAAGAAATAGACGATTTTAATATTTGAGCACTGCGCCAAAAAAATCCTTGTCATTTGGGGGAAAGTTACAGATAAAACATGTAATTACATGATTGTGGCAAAGCAATTGGGACTGCTAGGCACCTGCTGGTGGGTTGTAAGACGCTATTAGACCGGGGCTTCTGGATCTGGTTCAATAACTTTATTCTGGATCTAATTCAATAAAACAGAAACAAAATTAAAAATTGTGAAGAGACTGTATGGATGTCGTCTCTTTGGTATCACAACCTATGGTTTGGGTTGCTATAGTTACTCAGAACTGTGATTTAGAGACTGTCAATATATTTCGATAACTGCTTATTCATATTTCTTAAAACTATAATAAAACAACGTTTTATTTGCTTTAACCAAGCTGTTTATTATTCTTATCTTCTTAGAACTTTTCCACATTACAAAAGTTCATATGGTAGCAGAGCGAAATGTTCATAGTGAAAAGTTGTCACGACGTAATATAGCGAAAATTTTTACGTAAGTTTTTTTTTTGCTATAAACATGCCAAAAGCAACGTATCACATTGATCCACTTGATAAGGATAACTATGACACTTGGGCGATACAAGCCGAAGCTGTATTGGTCAAAAGCAAGCTATGGAAGTATGTCTCAACTCCGCTTGACGTAAAAGCAGATACTGCTGAGATCGAAGCTGATAAACAGGCCAAGGCAGAACTAATTTTAATCATTGCTCCTTCCCAACTAAAAGAGGTTAAGAAATGTAACACTGCGAAAGATTTGTGGGATAAATTGAAACAAATACATGCGAGCAAAGGCCCTGCTCGTAAAGCCACATTATTGAAGCAACTTATTCTGACCAAACTAGAAGGCAGTGATGTTCGTACACACCTAAACAAGTTTATGGACACCGTCGATAAGCTCGCTGACATGGATGTCACCATAAATGAGGATTTGCTAACTATCATGATGCTCTACAGCCTTTCCTCAGAGTACGAAAACTTTCGCGTAGCTATAGAGTCTTGCGACATATTGCCAAAGCCGGAAGAATTAAAAATAAAAATTATCGAAGAAAGCGACGCTCGTCATCACAATGACAATTACGAACCTGGCCAACAACAACAAGAAGAAAACGCACTTTTAGCTTCTTGCTTAATCTGTAAGAGAACGGGAAGCAGAATCTTTCAGAAAAAGACGCACAGAGTTTGCTCTAACTGTTGGAAGAAAAACAAAGACAAACAGAAGTCTAACATTAGCAAAAACGCCGATTCCCTATACGCTGAAGAATGTTTTCTTAGTTCAACACGGAACAACCAGGATGACTGGGTACTTGACAGTGGTTGTACCTCACATATGACCCATCACCACGAGCACTTCAAAAACATGAAGACTGTGTCAAGAAAACTCAACTTTGCATCGGAAAATCACTCCACAGAAATTTTGGGTGAAGGAAGAATTACATTTTCTGATGAAAAACGAGGTCGACAAGTACATCTGGAAAACGCCCTTTATGTACCTTCCCTTTCTACCAATTTACTATCGGTATCTAAAATGACTTCACATGGAGCCACCGTCTCGTTCGACAACAACCGTGCTTTAGTTCGCAACAAGTCAGGTGAACTTGTACTGTCTGCAAAGAAGTCGATCAATGGTCTTTACTATGTAAGCAAACCAAACATTGAACAAAGCTTTGCAGCAACACCGGCAACTGGTTCGACAAACACCAAACAAGGTACCATACAAGACTGGCACAGAAAACTTGGGCACATGAATTACAAAGATCTCCAACTGGCTCTCAACAACGAGACAGTGACTGGCATGAGCTTTAATAAAAATGAGATTTTGTCATTGCCAGACTGTGAAATTTGCATTCAAGCAAAAATGACTCGAGTACCGAGTCCTCCACAACGAACTACTCCTCGAACCACTGAACGTCTAGAAATCGTCCACAGCGACGTGTGCGGCCCAATTAGAACACCTACCCACGCCAAAAACAGATACTTTGTTACTTTTATTGACGATTACAGTAGGTATGGACGGGTCTACTTCCTCAAAAATAAATCTGAAGTATTAGACAAGTTCAAAGAGTACAAACAAGAAATGGAAAAATTTACGGGCAATGAAATTAAACATTTGCAAACGGATAATGGATCAGAGTACGTCAATGCCAAATTCCAAGCCTACTTAAAACAACACGGGATTGCACGACGCTTATCTGCACCCTATACCCCACACCAGAATGGTATCGCTGAACGCAAGAATCGGACACTTGTGGAGAAGGCTAGAGCTATGCTTATTGATGCTAAAGCGCCAATGCACCTATGGGCAGAAGCAGTGAACACTGCTTATTACCTAGCAAACAGAAGTGTAAACAGTGCTGTAGAAAATAAAACACCATTTGAGAAATGGGTGTTAAGAAAGCCCTGTCTTAATCACCTCCACCCTTTCGGCTCAAAAGCTTTTATTCTGAAGAAAGGACCAAGAGGTCATAAATTTGCTCCAAAAGCAATACCGGGGATGTTTGTTGGATATTCTGACACCAGCAAAGCATACAGGGTTTACGTTCCGAACAAAACTTTTATATCCGCAGATGTGAAAGTAGTCAAGGCTGATTACTACAAAAGCCCAACTAGTGTTAACAACTTTAAATACAATAAAAACACTAACTGTGATTCGGTTTCAGAAACAATGAAAACTCAAATAGAAATCGATGATGCTGACGACACTTGGCAAGATCTTTCTATTGACAACATTGAAACGCAAGAAGGTAATTTTATTGAAAATGTTGAAAATCAACAAAATGATAGTATTACTGAAAACGTCGCAGCAGATTCTACTCTACAATATGAAAGTGTTGATGAAAATGTTGATGATGAACAAGATTCTTTTTACGAAACTTCTATTCTAGAAAGTCTTAGTCATGAACATGTTGACACGGAGTCTGAACCGAATAGCTACAGTCTACGAGACAGATCAGCAATACAAAAACCACAACGGTATGATGACTTTGTACTAGCTGCTGTTGCTGAGGTTCAAAATTTACCTAGAGATCCTGTGACTTACAAACAAGCATTGGAATCTCCTAATAAAGAACAATGGATTAAAGCCATGATGAGCGAGATAAACTCTCTAAATGAAAACAAAACATGGGACTTAGTCAGTTTGCCTGATGGAAGAAAAGCACTACCATGCAAATGGATATTCAAATTAAAGACAAATCCAGATGGCTCAATCGATAAATACAAAGCTAGACTAGTTTTAAAAGGTTATTCACCGCAAAAAGGAATCGATTATGACAAAACGTTTAGTCCTGTGGCTCGACTCAGTACTATACGAGCTATTATCGCAATTGCTGCTAAAGAAAATTTAAACTTACGCCAATTCGATGTAGCTACGGCCTTTCTCAATGGCTCAGTTGAAGAAGAAATTTTCATGAAACAACCTGAAGGTTTCCAAGATGGGACAAAGCAGGTATGCAAACTTAATCGCAGCCTCTATGGTCTGAAGCAAGCACCGAGATGCTGGAACTCATGCATTGCCGAATTCTTGAAAATTACAGGCTTTCAACAAAGTGAAGCTGATCCTTGTCTGTACGTTAGAACCAAAGGAAAGTCAAAAGTTTTGATTGGACTCTACGTTGACGACGGACTTGTGGCGTCGAATACGCCAACTGCAGGAGACGAGTTTATCAAGGAATTAAAAACAAGATTCAAGATAACTACCCGACCTGCTTCCTACTTTTTGGGTATGGAAATCAAAGTTGAAAAAGGCAAAATAACATTATGCCAACAAGCCTACATTAAGAAGGTTCTTGAAAAGTATGGTATGACTAGTTGCAAACCAACACCGACGCCAATAATCAAAGAAAGTATCAACGATACAGAACCTGATGTTGGTACCATTTTTCCGTATAGACAAGCCGTTGGAGCCCTTACGTACTTAGCCGTAGGTACAAGGCCCGACATAGCATACGCTGTGAGCGTTGCATCCAGAAACCTGGAGAAACCTAGCACGAAAGATATCATGCTAGTGAAACGGATTCTCCGTTACTTAAAAGGAACGACGGATAAAGGTCTTGTATATAAGCAATCAAAAGAGTCAGACCAAAGGCTTTTATGTTGTTCTGACTCAGACCTTGCTGGAGATCCAGCAACAGGCAGATCAACAACTGGAATGGTATGCTTATTCTCAGGAGCTGCAATCAGCTGGAAAAGTCATCGACAAACAGTTGTCTCTATTTCATCCACTGAAGCAGAAATCATTGCTGCTAGTGAAACAGCACAAGAAATTATATGGCTGAACAGCCTTATGAAAGGTTTGGTGGATTTGAAGAAACCAATACTGTATTTGGATAACGAGTCTGCTATAAAGCTATCGCACAATCCGAAGCACGAATACCACAAACGTACAAAACATATCAAACTTAAGCATCTATTTGTTCGTGAATGTGTTATCAATGGTGAACTTGAAGTTAAGCAAGTACCGTCCGTGCGACAGCTAGCTGATATGCTTACCAAGCCGCTCTTTGGTCCAAGATTGGAAGTTTTAAGCGGACAGATTGGTTTGAAGAGAATTTAAAAATTCTTAAAAGTTCCGAGGGTGTGAAGAGACTGTATGGATGTCGTCTCTTTGGTATCACAACCTATGGTTTGGGTTGCTATAGTTACTCAGAACTGTGATTTAGAGACTGTCAATATATTTCGATAACTGCTTATTCATATTTCTTAAAACTATAATAAAACAACGTTTTATTTGCTTTAACCAAGCTGTTTATTATTCTTATCTTCTTAGAACTTTTCCACATTACAAAAGTTCATAAAAATGTAAAATGTGTTTTATTTATTAACTCACTAGCTGATACCCGCAGCTTCGCCCGTGTCGAATTTGTTCTCGTTCCCGCTTCCCGTAGGAACTTATTCCCGGGATGAAAAGTAGCCTATATGTTATTCCAGACTATAATGTATCCCTGTACCAAATTTCAGCCAGATCAGTTCAACTGTTCGAGCGTGAAAGAGTCTCACATCCACACTCATAAGCTTTCGCATTTATAATATTTGTATTGTTCCCGTTCCCGCTTCCCGTAAGAACTTATTCCCGGAATAAAAAGTAGCCATGGTTATTCCAGATTATAATGTATCCCTGTACCAAATTTCAGCCAGATCCCTTTAACCGTTCGAGCGTGTAAGAGTAATAAACATCCACACTCACAAACTGTCGCATTTATAATATTAGTAAGATTTTACTCGGAACGAACTCCTCGTATCAAAATCATTTTGGTCGTACTCTATAGGGTTGCATACATGCATTCAGCAGCGCCCTCATTTAATTTCACGACTTTATAGACAAACTGTAATTCTGTAAGGAGCAGTGGACGCGCCTTTATACCAACGCAACGTATAATAATAAATATTTTTTTGCTGAAATTGGAACGCGCCTGGAACGTCAAACTCAGTGACAGTTAAACGTCAAATGTAATTTGAATTTGTACTGGCTTGGCTGGCTTTGAATTCTTTTTGTTTATTTATATTGTTTTATCGAATGAAAACTATCGGAAAGATAATGTAATTAATTGAAAACTAAGAATTGTTTCAATATCTAATAACAAAGTATTAACAGAACTCTGAATTCTTACACAATGGGTAATTTATAACATTTTATGCATTGAAGGTTTTTATAAACATTTGTTTGAATTGTGTTGATAATATTAGACATTTTTTGCAGAGAAGGATCTCTCACTTGAATCGAAATGCGAAAATCTCATGAATATCGTCGTAGAATCCCGAAAGCGATTCGGGAAGACATGCGTTGATTACAATCAGAAAATTCTTCTAGTTGAGAAAAAGCTGTTGAATTTACAAGTAGAAACGATATCCAACTATCGTTTCAAACCCAAGAATGTATTACTAAACCTTGATGCAGGGTCTTGCCAAGATTCAGAAGATTTTCTAGTTGAAATCGCCGAAAGACAACAGCGCATTGATGAGTTAAGAAGAAAGTTAAAAAACACTCATGAAGTTGTTTCTCAACTTGAAACTGATGGCGTTGAAAAGAAATTACGTGTTCCTTTGACAGCTGAAGCCATATTAGCACGAGCAAAGGCTAAGAAATAATAGTGCCAAGTGCTGAAAAATAAATTGGACTGCTTATAACTCGCATAAGCCAAAGTACAGGCTTCGAAACTATATCTATAGTGCCATACTATACAGCCTATTGTATTAACCTCTTTGGATCATAATCATGAAGTTATGTTAAGTATGCTGCATGTCGTTTAAGTATGGTGTTACATTATCTGGAAATAGTACTGTTCCAAGGACTGGTTCTTGCAATAATTGTACACTTAATTCCATACCTATATAAGTCTAGTTATTCTGACCGTTCCCAATATACCTTTGCGAGGGGTATTTGTAACAAACATTGATTAATGACAATGAAGATGAAGACAAACTAAAGGATGACTCACGCTACACCGTGCCAGCTCCGAGCCAAGTGTTGGCCGTAGCATCGTCAACTAAATGTTACATATATTTTGTATGAACACACACTATACTGAGCGGCAACCAAGTGACAGCCTAGCAACGGACAACAGCAATGCTGGGAAACAACTCGAACTCGCCGCGGCTCGGACCCGTCATGGTCTAGCATGAGTCATCTTTAAAGCTACTTTCATTCACATTTGAACAGACTTGACTCAAGTCGCTTGACCATCTCTGGAGCTTATTACTAACATCCAGTTAATAGTATTATGTAGTTTGGATGAAAGCTAAAGTAAATTATTATATAAATAAAAATGTTATTATTATCAATGTACTCTATTTATATGTGAACTAGCAGACGTCACGCGGTTTCACCCGCGAGTTCCCGTTCCTGCGGGAATGCGGGAATAAAATATAGCCCATGTTCACCGCAAAGAGTAGCTTTCCAACAGTGAAAGAATTTTTCAAATCTTTCCAGTAGTTCCGGAGCCTATTCGTTACAAACAAACAAAAAAACAAATCTTTCCTCTTTATAATATTAGTATAGATAAATATTATCATTATCATTATCAGTGTAAAATTTAGGAAAGATTTGGTTAACTCTGAAATCACTGAACCAATTTTAAAATCTAAGGGTTCTTAAAAAGTTCTTGCAGGTTCGGCAGCATGAGTGCCTTTGGTGTTGCAAACGTTCACAGGCTAAAGTGACTACCAGTCCATATGGTGGGTCGTGAGCTTGTCTGCCACATTAGTGGTATAAAAAAACAAAGTATAAATACAGACATGTATATTGTAATATGGTTAGGGTATGTAGTATTTTACAGGCAAAGTCATAGGTAAACACCAGCTCAGCGTTCAAGAACTATGCCTGGGCATTATCAACCCTTATGCCCGCCTTCCACTGTGAGCGAGTCGGACCCATTACGGACTCCACCACCAAAGCGGACATGACATGTATCGAAAATCATCGTTACGAGTATAGCGGAGTCCATAATGGGTCTGACTCGCTCGCAGTGGAAGGCGTGCATTATCTATAAATGATAGTAGGAGTAGTCAAAATCAAATCCGCACTAGGGAATGCAATACCGGGATACCGGGATCCCGAAATACCGGGATCCCGCAGTATTTTTGCGGGACCAGTCCCGCACGTAAATCGTGCGGGATCCCGCGGGATTAGCGGGATTGTGCATAGGTAAACGCCATGTGTTATTCTGTAAGCGGAAGCGCACAAACTGATTCGGTTTGAGAAAGTTTTTTGTTATTGTGACGTAATATATAACCTAATAACGTACTTATTTGATTTTAGTGATTTAATCAGGGAGATTTAACTTTTCTTGTACTATAAAAGTATTCATTTATCTCGTACATTGCTTGCTTGACATGTAAAGTTAGGAGTCGTTTGGCAGACAAGAATACTTAAATGTATATCCGTTTAATAATCTCAATACAAAAGTAATATTAAATAATTTATTTTTCCTTGTGCCCCGCGGACTCAGTGTACTGTAAAAGATCACTGCAGTAAGTTACATTTACTATGGCCGGTCCTTAGATGGGTGACCACTTTGTGACATTTATTTGAGCGTTGCCGTGCTTCGGATGGCACGTTATCCCGTTGGTCCCGTTTGCCGGTAAAATAGCAGCTAAGTCAAGTTGAAGGCCCGGCTCGTCTCATCTCATAATGTCCTTTTCTCGAAATGTCCTTTCTCATTATGTCATTTTCTCGAAATGTCCTTTCTCATAATGTCCTTTCTCATAATGTCCTTTCTCAAAATGTCCTTTTCTCAAAATGTCCTTTTCCCAAAATGTCCTTTCCTCGAAATGTCTTTTTCTCAAAATTTCCTTTTCGCGAAATATCCTTTTCTCAAAATTTCCTTTTCGCGAAATGTCCTTTTCTCAAAATGTCCCTTTCTCCAAATATGTGCACTACAGGATTAACCCCGCTCAATCCGATTTGATACGAAGGCTAATGCGGAAGCTTCGCTGCGCTCCGCTCCGGCCTTAGCCTTCTAACCTAACCTATCCAAGTCGGATTGAGCGGGGTTAATCCTGTAGTGCACATATTTTGAGAATGGGACATTTTGAGAAAAGGACATTAGGTATGAGATGAGACCATTATGCCTCGTCCTGCCTACCCCTTCGGGGATTAAGGGGGTGACTATTTTTCAGTTCTAGATGGACGTATGATACAGAATTCTATTCTTTTCTCAATGACTTTCAGAAATATGCGGGATCCCGCGGGACTGAGATTGCTCAGTCCCGCAAATACCGGGATTACAATCTTGTTGCGGGATTGCATTCCCTAATCCGCACCATATCTTTTTTTTTTTTATTAACGTGAGGGTAAATCCCTCATGGATGCTATGCCGGACTCCCACTGACTAAAAAACCTCAAGTAACGCCCAACAGTCTACGGTCGGGAGCCCCGGGTAAGCCCTCAGAGGGACGTGTCAGGACCCGCATCATATCCTGCATGTAATTTACCTTTATAACACATTTGCTCGTAAAGAGTCTCTTATTTGACCCATTTCACTAACGTAATGTATCTCATTACGGCCTAGTCCGGTAATGTAAAGTAAAACGGACGATTGCGTCTAAAACGAACGGTACTTTTTTTAAATCTTAGCAAAGAGTTTTTATGTCAGAAAAGTGGTGAACATTTTATGAATAAAATTAACTTTGGGAGATAAAATATAATAAAATAAACATGTAATTGTTTAATTTAATTAATTTTGACAATAAATTACAACCATTTATGTGAAACCAATACAAACAATATTAATTTACTTTATTAATAATACTGGCTGTTTTTGTGCCTTTGCCTCTTAAGAAATAAGAAAAAAAGAAAGCGTTGTGAACAAGTAAAATTCCGCGCGCTTTATTATCGCTATTTTTTGCTACGTTTTTTTGCTAGTTTATGAATGTCCCCGTTTTATTCATTTCCTTGTTTCCTCGCAAATATGTTATAAAACGTCTTAGGACACACGTTCGCTTTGATAATTACAGCCTCTGCTTTCTTGTAGCCCTCGCCTGTGGCTCGGGCTAGCAATAACGCCTCGGCTGTAATTATCAACTTACCGAACTTGTATCATATTGTACTATTACCAGAAATAACTTGCGCCTCCGGTGTTGCAAATATAGGATATGCTGACATCTGGTGGGGCCTTATGCTTGTCTGCCACTTTAGTGGTATAAAAAGAAAGAAAGAAACTACCCCAACCACTTTACTATAACCTTTTTAATTAAGGTTCTATTTTCTAAGATGTAATAATTAAAATCATCAATCATCGTCCGCTATTGTGTGCGTAACATGTTATACTCGTCGCTCGTCAAAAAATATTAAGTTTAGTAGTTGTATGTTATTGAAGTGCTATCAAAAGTGTCCAAAAAATCGGACAAACAACTATACTGTGCAGGTACTGTTTTAATTTAAGCTAAATGTCTCTAAAATACCAGTGTTAATTAAATCATTGCCTAGAAATAAAATTATCTACCTACATTGCTGATTGACTGGCGTGACTCAGTGAAACGCGTAAGCGCCGCGTATTCCACGGCGCTTATGACCTTCTTCTCACGAACTATCAACAACTCGTTGGTTATTTCGTTGCCGGCCGACAGTACAGCGAAATCAAATAAAACACTGCACGGAGGGACTTTATTAGTGTGCGATTTGCAATATTTTTTCGTTCATAAACTGTTGCGGTCTTTGTTGCTGTAGTATTTTTGATAATTTAACGCACAATGCCTAAAGTAGCTCGCACACCCCCCCAAGCGCAGGTACCCCTTAGTAGTGAAGATCAAGCACCTCAAGACTCCTCAGGCTCGGAATTGATTCCAGTAAGTCAACGCAGTAAACGCAAGCGGGTTTGTGGCTCGCCACGAAATGAATTTAACCAATTCAAGGACGAAATAAATGGAATTTTACAGGGTTGGAAAAGCGACCAAAATACAGTTTCAGAGGGTACTCTAAGGGATATCATAAAGCAGGAATTGTCCCTGGCACTGAAAAATGGCTTTGGTGAGCTGATTGCGGGTCAACTAAAACCTATTCAAGTGGATATAGCTGAATTCAAGACTTCTTTTGCATTTTTTAACGATAGCTTTGAGGATCTCAGGAGACGTTTTGACCAAAAAGAATCAATTATAAACGAATTAAAAGAGGAAAACTTGAATCTTAAAAAAAGTATTAGTGAGCTTTCAACACGTTTGGCTATGGCTGAACAAAACAACCGTGAAAATAATGTTGAGATCAACGGTTTGCCAGAGGATAAGACGGAGAATCTGGTTGAGATGGTGCTGAAAATGGCAAGTGTAACCGATAGTAAAATTAGCGACAGCGATATATTGCAGGTAACACGTGTAGCCAAATTAAATAAAGAGAGTAATCGGCCGCGATCCGTAATAGTGAAGCTTCAAAGTCCTCGCCTACGCGACACTCTGCTGGCGTCAGTTTCCGGCTTCAATAGGGCTCATCCTAGAGATAAGTTGAATTCCGTTCAGTTAGGTGTAAAGGGAAGTCAGGTACCTATCTTTGTAAGTGAGCATTTGTGTCCCTCTGGTAAACAGCTACATGCCTTAACGCGTAAACTAGCCAAAGACTTGTCATATCAGTTTGTGTGGATCCGTAATGGCCGAATTTTTGTACGAAAAGACATACATTCTAAATCGTTATATATCAGGGATCCAGAAAGTCTGAAACGTATGAAAAATTTTGATAGTGAGTAAGATGGAAACAACTTATGCCTATCTTTTTTAACAATGCTCTGGGCGATGTTGTTTTAGAAATGTTCGATATTTATTATCAAAATATGGGGGGAATAAAAACGAAACTTGATGATGTACATAAAAACATTTTGCTTTCAAATTATAATGTAATAGTCATAACTGAAACGTGGTTACAGTCTAGAATTTCAAATGGGGAGTTTATAGATCCAAGATATGTAGTGTATAGAAGAGATAGGGTGTGTTCTAGGGAGACCAAAGAGGACGGTGGCGGTGTCTTAATAGCTGTCAAGCGAGAAATTAAGTCAGTAAGAATTAAAAATTGGGAGAGTGAATATGAAGACTTATGGGTCACTATTGAAATAAACGTTGGTAACACTACAAAGAAAATTGCACTATGTGTAGTTTACTTACCTCCACCGATAAAATTGGATTACTTGTCAGGTTTTTTAAATAGGGTTAGTGATGTTTTAAATAACGTAGATGACGTCCTCCTACTTGGAGACTTCAATCTTAGGTTCATTGCTTGGACAAAGGGCCAGGATGTTTTATATGCAACACCGTCAAACTATGAGAACTCACTTGGTAACTCGTTGATTGACTTTATTTCTATGAATGGATTATATCAATTTAATACAATTCTTAATGTGGAATGTAGGATTTTGGATCTCGTGTTAAGTAACATATCGAATATATCGGTCACACAAGCCATGGATGCATTAAGTAAGATTGACCGCCGTCACCCTTGCTTGCTTATTACAATTCCATTTAGTAGTATGAGGTATTTAAGACCAAAGTATCAAACTAGGTATAACTTCTTTAAAGCTGACTACGAGGCAATAATATGTTACTTGAGCGGTGTAGATTGGGATGATTTGTTTGGCGTATGCAGGGATGTAAATGAAATGGTGAAGAAATATTACGAGCTATTACAAGAATTATTTGAAAAATTTATCCCAAAATATAAGCAGACTAAATCTAAGTTCCCTTTCTGGTTCACAAATTCGCTTATTAGAACTTTATCTGAAAAAGAAAAATATAGACAAAAATACCGCAAATACCATAATCCACGAGACAAACTTACTTATGAACTACTGCGCAGTAGATGCCATAAATTAATAAACAAATGCCATGCTGATTATAAACGTAAACTTGAAAATGAAATAACGAAAAACCCTAAATTATTCTGGCGCTATATCAAAGACAAACGTAGGGGCGAGTCTTCCATACCGGCTAAAATGTTCCTAAATGACAAAATTGCTGATAATGGTCGTGACATGGCCAACTTATTTGCAGATCAGTTTGTATCGGTGTTCGGTGATCAATCTTCTACAAATATACAAAATGTACAAAATTTTCTAATGACTAATAATACTATAGGTAATGTTCAATTCACAAAAATGGAAATTTTAAAAAAACTGAAGCAAATTAATTCTTCTAAGGGCCCAGGGCCTGATTCAATACCTCCCTCATTCGTTAAGCGCTGCGGCGGTTGCCTTTGTACGCCATTGCAGATCATCTTCAATGCCTCTCTTAGCGAAGGCATCTTTCCTGAAGCCTGGAAAAAAGCCAGGATCACGCCCGTCTACAAGAAAGGAGACCCTGCAAACATTAGGAACTATCGGCCAATATCGATACTGTCATGTTTTTCTAGAATTCTTGAGTCATTGGTTTGTGCGGTCGTTACACATCACTTTGACAAGTTTATCTCCACATTTCAGCATGGTTTTAAGACTGGCCGAAGTGTGGAAACCAATCTCGTGCAATATGTGTCAGATGTATCTTTGGCTCTTGATAATAGATTAGAAGTTGACGCTATATATACAGACTTTAGTAGCGCTTTCGATAAAGTGAATCATTCAATATTGTTGTCAAAGCTGGAATATAACGGAGTGCATGGCTCACTGTTCAAATGGTTCACGTCATATCTATCTCGTAGATCCCAACTCGTTGCCCTGAATGGATATGAATCGTATCCTTATTATGCCATCTCAGGAGTTCCCCAGGGTTCCCATCTTGCACCTGTTCTCTTCTCACTTTTTATCAACGACATAACTAGCCAGATACGTAACTGTAAATACTTGATGTTTGCCGATGATCTAAAAATATACAAAACCGTGAACTCTGACAATGACTCCAAATTAATCCAACAGGACCTTTTGAGGATCGAGGCTTGGTGCACGCTGAACCATATGAAACTAAACGTTGAAAAATGCAGTCATATACGTTTCACGAGAAAAAAACAATCTCAATTAGCATCATATAACATGAATGGTATCCAATTGAGTACTGTTAGCGAGGTGCGAGATCTGGGTGTAATAATGGATAGCGAACTAAATTTCAGAAGTCACATTAGTAGCATTGTGAACAAATCTGCACAAATGTTAGGATTTTTAAAAAGAAGCACTAAAGGTTTTAAAATGGAGCGAACTAAAATAACATTGTACAACTCCCTGGTGCGTAGTAACCTCGAATTCTGTAGCGCAGCCTGAAATCCACATTATGCTGTCCATTCGCAAAGAATCGAAAGAATACAGAGAGCTTTCACCAAACACCTTGCATATACTACAAACGGAGTAACCCCAAGATGTCCGTACCAGGAACGTATAAAAAGTTTTAAAATGAACTCACTACGCGAACGAAGAAGATTCAAAGATCTGATGTTCTTCTATAAATTAGCAAATAGTCTACTTGACTGTAATGAACTTGTTGCGCGTTTAAATATTGATGTGCCTTACAAATTACCGAGACACCCCATAACTAAGTTTTATCATGTAGGGTCCAGCAAAACGAATATCGGAGTAAATTCACCACTGATAAGAATGAGTAGGTGCATGAATACTTTTCTTGGAACTGTACCGGACGCCGACATACACCACGATTCACAGGGCTCCTTCAGATCCAAAATCCTACAGTCTCTAGGTAACTAGACTAATAAGAAGTTTAACTTTGTATCCTTAAGTATACCTAGTTTTAGTACAATGTAGTAACGAGATGCCTATTTATTTGTTAAGCAGTACCCATGTTGAACGATAGGGAATTATAATCCTACACTTTGAGATTTACGTATCGGATCTGTCTGTATGTATTTGTCCTTGTGTTTATAGAAATTTAATGTTGCGCATGTTAAAAAATGTTGGTTATCCCGTAATTGGCTAGTGTGTAAGCCTGTTACAAATTGTCTAGTTTAGCTATAAATTATTGTACGCACAAGCTGTGGGAAGACCTTAATAAATAAATAAATAAATAAAAAAAAATAATAAAATACATATTTATTTTATTGTACAAATATATATTTGTTTTAATTTACTGACATTATTTTGTACCTACTGCAAACTCTCTGATTCGATACAGACATTTTCAGGCCTAAAACTAGATCTCAGCGAGGGCGGGTGCAAACACTCGCAAATAAATGTCATCATTGGTCACGTGCTGGTCACCCATCCAAGGACCCGCCATAGTAAACATTGCTTACTACACTGATCGGTTACAGAACAGACTCCGCGTGGCCACGGGGCTATATAGGCTCTACGAAAACGGGAACTACGCGGGTGAATCTGCGTGACTAGAATAAAAAAAAACAACTGCCTCTGCTCTGTGGCGTAGTCGGTAGTGATACAGCCTGCGGCGTTGGAGGTCCTGGGTTCGATTACCGGGTCGTTCCAAATATTTGTGTGAAACACAAATGTTTGTTTCGTAGTTTGGGTGTTTTCTATGTAAAATTATGTAAGTATTTAGAAATATATAAGTATGTATATCAGTCGTCTAGATCCTATAGCACAAGCTTTTGTTAGCTTAATTTGGGCTAGAAGATGTTGTGTGAGATGAGAACGTCCACAAATATTTATTTATTATTGGGATATAATAAACCGAGCCTCAAAAGTTTTTATCGGCCACGGCATTTAGCTTCTGATTTAAGAACTACCTAAGCCACGCGGAAATGAAATAGCCTCTAATATGCTAATTCGTCCTCTTTACAACGTCACCTAAAAAATCTATAATAAGCATCAAATAAAGATCAATAATTATTTTAACTTGTCCTGCGTATTAATATATTAACACCTAATTTACTAATTCAGCCACAGATTTTATATGTAATCACCATTTTATATTTTACAGCTTCAAATCGAGAGCCTCAAACAATTATAATTTAAGCCTCCACAGACAACATCAGTTTTTATAACTTAGCGTGTAAAATAAATATATCCCATTCTTTTTACGTGAAAATAGCCACTGCAAGGTTTAATCTATTTGATGTCACTTTGTAACTAAAAACAGATTACGCTTACCGAACAAGAAAGTGAGGTCAAAAAAGCAAATACTAAACTTAAAAGTGTATAATACATATTCACTTTTAACTTTAGTATATGTATAGGTACAGGTGAATTTTTCAAAAGGCATTGGTAGGCCAAATCCAAAACTATAAGGAATAGCGAAAAATGCTCAAAGGAGGTCACGAGCCCGATTTTGATGAAACTGAAAACCTCATCATCAGATTTTTGTAAAACCAATAATGCTAGCTGGGAACCGAACCCATTGATCAATATCATCATCAATATCAATACATATAATAAAATCGTAACAGGTCGCTGTCTGTACATGGAAGATAAATAAGAAAAAATATTATAGGGGGGCTTTATGACCGCAATAGAACCCAAAACAATTATTTTTAGAATTTTTGTCTGTTTGTCTGTATGTCTGTATGTCTGTATATCTGTTTGTCTGTACGGTTGTGCACGCTAATCTCAGTAACCGCTCAACCGATTGCAATGCGGTTTTTTTTATTGTGTTGAGGTTTGCTCCAGTTAACATTTAGCGGTTGTTTTATGAAAATCGGTTTAGAAATAAAAGAGTTATAACACTTTTAAGAATCAGATATTTTGAAAATTTTAATTGTAGGGGTTTCTTTGAATGTGAGTGAACCTAAACTGGCGTGTTGGCTTAATCATAAAAGAGCTTAATGATTAAGACTATTTTTAAACAATTCAGTCCACGCCGAAGGCGTGGACTGAATTGTTATAAAATAGACTTAATCATTAAGCTCTTTTATGATTAAGCAAACAGGGCAGTTTCAGACGCTGCTTGATGACTCTGATGAAGAAATACCTTTCCTTTCATACACCTTATGTGACGTAAACGAAGTTGCGGGTTCAGCTAGTTATGAATAAAAACACCCCATATTATTTCACCATACGATAGTGCTATTAAGGATCTTATTCTGGGAAGTAATGATATACGGCAAACTAAAGGAAAGTGCTCATCTTTAACAAAATACAATTTATTTTGCTTACGTTGACTGATCAATTGTTCAAAATGTAGACCATTGTTTTCAATACATAGCTGGATTTGAGACCTCAAAGATAGTACTGCATTCAATATTATTGATTCCGTTTAGAATATTCTCCAAATAATCATTCTGAGCACGATTTAAAACCATGAAGCTATAGATAAACATGGAGGCCACACTTCGAATACCTACTTGAAGCGTAGTCTGTATCTGTATATTACTGTCTTGCTCTGTGTGGGCTCTACGTCTCTTTCTAAGTAGGGTAGCCCTATTTTTATTTTTGCCAGGATATTTCATTTTCTATATATTCTTTATTGTACGCAATAAAGACAATATATATTCATAATACAATTAGATGTACAATGCATACATACATGCATAAGGTCACGCCTTTATCCCCGAAGGGGTAGGCAGAGGTATATTATCATTTCACCTTTTTAAGATTATTTTTCTTTACACGGAATAGGTGGTGAAAATTTATTATATAAATTAGATGTACAAAGGCGACATTAACTATTTTCTCTGTTTTTTACGAAGACTGATAGGTAGTATTCTCTGCAGATTGCATAGGTACATGGCGAATAACGAAGCTATTCATTCAAGTGGGTTATTTTTCTAGGTTAATCAACTGTACGTCTCGCGCACTGCGGCTTCTCGTGGCAGGCTGTGACGAATGTCGAAAAAAGAAAGAGAAAAGAATTATTGCCTTGGTTATATTGTAATTTTCCTTTGGTCGGAGGGTCGATTCCTCTGCGAAATTCGAATGTAAGTAATGCAGTATGCACATAGGTACTAAATTCTATCTTTTCATTCTCTTTTTCCTTTGTGGGGAATGTCGCGTATGCATCTGCGGTGCCATGGTGGAGAGCGATGGTTATTATGCTTTGAGTTGTTGTCGCTGCACCGGTAGGCATCCGCGTAACCACGCTCTCAATTAGTTAATCCGGCGGGCTCTGGTGTCGGCCGAGGTCCCCTGTATCCTTGAACCACCAGGTTTTTGCAATAACCAAGGAATCCCGCGCAGACGGCAAGAGACCGGACGGTCTAACCCTTGTGCCATGGAAGAACGGCAAGTGCTTATGTGGGACGCAACATGCGGCAGCACTTTCAACGCCAGTCACTTCGCTCGTATAGTCCATTTACCGGCGGCCGCAGCGGAAGATGCTGCTTACAGAAAACGCCAAAAGTACGCGGAGATGGAGTAGTGTTATCTGGTCGTACCAGTAGCTGTAGAAACGATGGGCTGTTGCGGGAGTGATGGTAAGGCTCTGGTCTCGGAGATCGGCCGTAGGCTACAGGTCAAGACGCATGACTCCCACGCCTGGTCGTATCTGGTACAAAGGATAGCTATCCAGCGCGGCAACGCTGCTAGTGTATTGGGCACCTTTACGCCTGGTATGATCAGGGGTGGAATGTTCAGTAGCCAATAGTTTAGTTTAGTTATTTAATCTATTTATTTTATTTTTATGTATGTGTTTTTAATTTGATTATTGGACAATAAATCTACCGGCAATTTTTAGAAAGTTACACGACGCGAATGTATAGAATTGCACCTTTATCCATTCGATTTATAAGGTACGCAAGAAGACGCAGGTTCGAATCCCGCTCCGAAACCAACTCCTTTTCCATATTTAAAATTTATAATTAGTTAGCATACCTACTAATTGCTTTTCAAAAAAATATTTTAATGTTCGGGCAGGTTTCATCATAAATCGGATGAATATAGGTGCAATTCTATACATTCGTGCCGTGTAACTTTCTAAAAAGTGTCTGTAAATGGTGCATGCGTCGCCCCAAGACGTATATAAGGTGGAAAATTTGGTTGGTTCCGAGTAAGTTTCGGTGGTCGGTGGTTAAGGCGTCCGCACGGTACGTGAGAAGACGCAGGTTCGAAACCCGCTCCGAAACCAACTCCTTTCCATATTTAAAATTTATGATCAGTTAGCATACTAATTGCTTTTATAAAAATATCTTAACTCAATTTTTAATGGTACAATGGATAGCCATATTTCTCGCTGAATACTATTTTTAGGAAACCTTAAACAATTATTCATCATTAACGTACGATAACAATACTTAACTTATTTTATTTACTCTAATAATGACATTCGTGTTTCTTCTAATAATACACAGGTAGTCCCATATAAATCCTCAATATAGTCACTCTACTTCACAACGTTTCCTATTGTAGTTGCTTACTGCAGTGATAATTTACAAAAGACTGAGTCAGTGGCTACTAGTGGTTCTAGCTGTTTAGGTAATGTTAGTGGCCATAATTTGATTTTTGATGGCAATTTTACTTAACTCTGATGTTCCATTAATGTGGGATGAGTTACATTTTAAACATGCTGAATTAGGAAATTAGAAGCTAAGATATTAATAAATAATGTCTATTTTGATGCCATTTTTTAGTAATTTAGAAGTTCACTGTTTGAATGCATGTTACAAAATTTGATGCTAAAAAATAATCAGGATGCTGAATTATATTAACAGTGGCTAAAAAAGAAGTTAAATGGTGGCTAGAATCTATAAATACTGACGCTCATTAATTGTGGCTGACTTATTAATTTGGGGGGCAAACTATTTTTTCGGAGGCCAATAATGCTATTAAAAAGAAGTTCGTTTAATTAGCACTCTTTATTATTTGTATAGGAAGCCCTATCCATGAACAATAATATTGATCAATAGTATTGACCGTGTACTGTAGTTCGACTCGGCCGGATTTTAGAAATAAATGCCTACAGCCGCGCGGTACGTAAGCATGCGATAGGGCTGCCCACCTACAACATTTTAATAATATGTGCCTACTTTGACTTTCTATTTAGTATTGCGATTGTAAACATGTACATACATACATTCATAAAGTCACGCCTTTATCCCTGAAGGTGTAGGCAGAGGCATAGTATACGCCCACATTTTACCTTATAGTTTTACGTACGCGTAATAGATAGTGAGCCTAATGCAGTTGATTTATTCAATCCGCCCACAAGGCCTTCAATTTGTATTAAGGATTGTTGTTTTACTGACAACCGGCTTTCATTTCGAGTAAATATGTACCTTTTTTATTTAAACAAAAAAAATACTTTGTGAGTACCTAATACTATAATATCCCAGCAACGGCTGGCGGCGCGGGGTGGCGGCGTGACGGCGCAGCGCCCGTTATCTACTAACGAATGAGTGAGACGGGTGTAGAAATTAGAAAACGAGTAAGCGGCGTAGACAATAATAATCGGCTCATCACATGTTTCGTCAGTGATAGAATCACGGAATTCTAGTCTTTATAATCATTGCGTTAAATTTTTGATTTACAAAATTAAAACTATTTTTCGATTTGAAAGTACTAGTCAGTCTCTAGTACACTAGTACTAATAATAATAATAATAAATAAATAAATATTCACGGACATCTTGTCCAAATTGTAATAGGACTTTTTCTGGATAGGTACATTTGGTGTGAGATACTGTCTCAACGGAAACATATTGTGATTCATATTGCATTCTCTCTCGATCTAAATCGCGTTATGGTTTGTCGACATGTAATATCTAGATCGCGATAGGGTTTGTCTACATGTAGTGTCTAGATCGCGATAGGGTTTGTCGACATGTAGTGTCTAGATCGCGCTATGGGTTTGTGACAAAGTCTAGATCGCGATATTGAAATTGTGCTAGGATAGTTATAAGTATGTATTACATTTCTAAATTATTGAGATTCATTTTGGAGTTTCGATCATATTGGAACTATATTGTATTGCTAACGTGAGCGATTAATTAAATTATAGTGTTGCCTACAAAGTTGTGGTACATTATTTAACCTTCGCCCTCAAGACCCATTGAATAATATATTCATGGTCCTTCTGCCGGATGGCTGAGAGCGTTTTTTGGTAGTCTTCGGTGGTGGTAAAGAATACCACCCATTGCGTTAGGACTAGTCAGTGGATTGCTGTCTAGAACAACCTCTTCAGAAAGTGAAGAGGTACCTGTTGGCGCTGAAATTTGTTCCTGGAACCTGGATTGGCGCCATCTGGAGGAAACCGACGCAAAGGGAGGCTGAACTGGTGCAGAGCTGAACTCTTGGAACGAGGTCGCTACAAGGAGCTACTGGAAAATAGTTAATGGATATGGTTTGTGTCAGTGAGTGCAGTTAAAAATCGTGAGTACATTTTGAACCTTATATCTTTGAAGAATTAAACATAGACTTTTTATTAAAGAATCCTAACTTAGAAAATTTGAAGAGACAATATTTTAGTGTAAGTGTTACAGACTTTGATTTAGTTTAGATTTATTAACTTGTAAAATTTTTAGGCTAAAAGTGGTTGAGACAGGGACTCTATGCCCGATTTTATTTTGATTTAACTGTGTTCAAACACTTAGAAAAATTTTAGTGTTTAAGGACTTTGAATAGTTTCAAATTATTTTTATTGAACTTGTAAAATTTTCTGTTGTGTTTTGTGATAAGAATATTTTGTCTGTGTTTGTTTTGATAGTTGATAATAATAGTTCATTTATATTTGTTGAAACGTTTCATATAACATACAACACTTGGAAAACATTCATTTTCCTGGGGTCAACTTTGTTAGTAGAAATTAACTTCGTTGTGAATAAAATATCTTTATTTGATTATAAGTAAATACATTACGTTATTTAACATGGAAGCGTTAAACGAAATCCAGGAGGACATTAAAATTAAGATGTCTAAAGCGTTTTCCAATGTTAAAAAGTCCCCTAAGGATTGTTTAACAAAAGCTTATGTACAGATTAGAGTAGACAATTTGGAACAACAGTGGTCGTTATTTAATAATACTCATACACAAATTTTAACTCAAGTTAAACGGGCTGAGTTGCATAGTACGGAGTATTATAAAAAGGGTTTGTATGACGAAGTAGAAGATCTGTATATTGCTTACAAATGTCACTTGCAGGAAAGTTTGAATCAATTTAATGTACCGACTGCATCTGAAACAAATGGAAATGAAAAATTAGCTACTCGAGTCAAATTACCTGAAATAAAAATACCATCCTTTTCGGGCAAATATTCTGAATGGCCGACATTTCGAGATTTGTTTCTGGGCCTTATTCATAACAATAAGGCTATAGAAGACTCGCAGAAATTTTATTATTTAAAGGGACATTTAGTGGGAGAAGCAGAGCAGCTGATTCGAAATATTAGTGTGACGTCAGAAAATTATAAAATAGCTTGGGAAACATTAGATAATATGTACAATAACAAAAGGTTTTTAGTTAATGGCATTTTAAAACGCCTTTTTGGTCAAAAGACCTTAACAGGTGAGTCTGCTAGTGAAATTAAGGCGCTACTCAATACTACTACAGAGTGCCTGCAATCTATTAGTGCTCTTGGGGTGGATATCTCGTCTTGGGACATTCTTATAATTTATATCGTTAGTGGGAAATTAGATAAAGAGACTCGGAAAGCATGGGAATTAAATATTTCATCGCAACCCGGTGATGAATTAGCTAAATTTACTCATTTTTCGGAATTCTTAAATAGTCGCTTCCGAGGGCTCGAGCATTTAGAGACAAAGATTGGTACCCAGGATAGGAATAGACCTCCCAGGAGTACACAGTCATTTCATGTTGTGGGTAATGATAAGCAAATATCGTGTGAATACTGTTCGGCTAATCACAAAATCACGTCGTGTAAAAAGTTCTGTGCGCAGTCTAGCGACAGTCGACGAAGTTTCGTCCGGGACAAGCGCTTGTGTTTTATTTGTTTAAAAGGTAACCACTCTGCCAAGTTTTGTAAAAACACTCTCCGGTGCCACGTATGCCACCGTCGTCATAATTTTTTACTACACCCAACAGGTGTATCTGGGTCTGTTAGTGAAGGTTTTGAATCTCCAAACGCTCACGTAGGATCCTCGAAACCTCTACAAGATGAGGTGAGGGAAGAAAACCACATAACCGCTAAAGCGGAGGGATCTGCCAAGCCACTCGTCGCATGTCTTTCGATAGGGAACGGTCGCAAAACAGTTTTATTAAGTACAGCCTTAGTGAAGGCTGAGTCGAGAGATGGGGCATATCGCGTGGTGAGGGCTTTGGTGGATCAAGGGTCGCAGGGGTCATTTGTTACCGAGTCGACAGTTAAATTTTTGGGGCTCAAGAAAGTTGCTGCAAACCACACCATAGTGGGTGTTGGAGGAAATACAACTGATGTGTCAAGGTCTACTGTTAACTTCAGTATCCAGTCTAGGAGGGACCCCAACTTCACAATGAGGGTTACAGCTCACGTCGTGAAATCGGTCACCTCCCTTCTCCCTGTTACAAACGTAACTAGGGTAGAATGGGTAGATCTGACTGATAATGATTTGGCAGATCCGAAATACTACAGGCCTAATAAAATCGATGTTTTATTAGGTGCTGAGGTTTACAGCCGAATCATTCAAGAGGGCATTAGGAAAAACCATACAGGGACTCTCTTAGCTCAAGATACAGCATTGGGTTGGATTTTGTCAGGGGTTTGTGAAGTTGAGCAGGGGTCTATTCCGGTTTCATCCGTAGTGGTAATGCATTCTATTGTTCGGCAAGACGATTTGTTAAATAACTTTTGGGAGTTGGAAAACGAACCGTTTTCGTCAAAGATAATGCTCACGGAGGACAAAATGAAGTGTGAAGATTTATTTTCTGTCACTTCACGACGTAATGACTCCGGTGGGTACATCGTGCGATTACCCTTGAGAGAGGCCAAGATCAGTGACCGTGACAAGGGCTCCATGGATATAGCTGAGAAAAGGCTAAAGAGTTTGGATGTTAAGTTTGGCAAAAATCCTAAGCTTAAAACGGATTATGCTACATTCACACAAAAATATTTAGAATTGGATCATATGGTCAAAGTTACTAACAAGCATAGGGCGGATAGGGCAGCTATGCACTTGCCGTACCACGTCGACGTTCGTAAGAATAAAACTACGACCAAGGTAAGGGTCGTGTTCGGTGCTTTCGGTAAAACCGTAAATAATAATAGGTTACCTTATAATTATTTGTTAGTTGGGCCTACGTTGCAAGCATATCTTCACCCTATTATCAATAACTGGAGAAGACATGAAATTTGCTTGATTGTCGCTATAAACAAAATCTATCGGCAAGTCTTGGTAAACAGACGGGATGCAAACTCTCAACGCCTTTTCTGGCGAGACAATCCTCACGAGGACAGGAGAGACATTTTGATTAGAGGAGGTTGTCGATTGCAGAAAGGGAACCGTGAAAGCCGGGAGCTTTTAATTTTAAACCTTACCAAATATAAGGAAAGTGCAATAACGGAACACTTAAACATAACCTTAGTTATAATTACTAAAATTTTAGAACTTACCTGGGGTCCTAGCGATGAACTGTTTCAGTACTGTGTTGAACTGCCGCCGTTGGTTGAACCTGTAAAAAGAAAAATTAGGTCAAATATTACTAGACTGTTTGATCCTTTGGACTGGTTGGGGTTGTTGTTGAATTGGGTTCAAGAAATACCAAAGTATTTAATAAGTGAATCGAGGACTTACCATAGCAGCTTGGTGTCATCAAATGACACAAAAATCCCACGATGGTATTGCACGGTTCTCACCGTATAAAAACCGAATTGCACGCCTCAAATCACACATACGATGCTGTTTTTTATAAAATGTATATAGGCATAGCTAAAATATATTGGCAGGCTTGGCCAGATGGTGATGTACTGCTGGCCTGCCTTAATGGTTATCCCAGTAGCTGGAAGGCCTTCGCAGTAAAGTTGCCGATATTTTAATTAGGTTTGATGCTCATAAGTGGTCACGTGTGCTGTCATAAGAAAATCCAGCTGACTCTCGCTGCATTTTGCCTACTGAACTGTAAAGGCATTTTAGATGACCTGGACTTCCTAAACGATGTGTTCCTTGACGATATTCGTGGGTATTTGTTTTTCGATGTAAAATCTCTCGTTTTGTACCCTATACGGATTACGGTACCTCTCATGTTGGACACTTGCAACGATGGTAGATGCACCGAAGTATAAATCAGTACTTTTGGAAGCATTGGTCAAATGAATTCTTTGATCCGGCTTTTACAGAGGCATAAGTGGACACCACATCCATGATTCGGAACCATCTGTTGGGATTTAGCTTGAATCAAAGAAGACGATATAATTCTCGGCAAGTGGTTACTGAATAATATTGAAAAGATACGTCTAGGGTCGGACGGAATTTGTCGGGTCGCTACATTGCGTACACAATTTTTGTTATAAAACGATCCACCCCAAACGCGTGTATGTTACATACCATCCATCTCCATCTCAGCCGACTTGACGCCCACTGCTGGGCATAGGCCTCCCCCAAGGACCTCCACAACGTTCGGTCTTGCGCCGCCCGCATCCAGCAGGCTCCCGCGACCTTAATCAGGTCATCCGTCCACCTCGCGTGGGGTCTCCCCACTCCGCGTTTACCTGTACGTGGACGCCACTCGAGCACTTTTCGACCCCACCGGCCGTCATCTCTGCGAGCAATATGGCCCGCCCACTGCCACTTAAGTCGGGCAATTCTTTCTGCTATGTCGGTGACCCGGGTCCTCCTTCGGATTTCCTCGTTGCGGATTCGATCGCGAAGGGACACTCCGAGCATAGCCCTTTCCATTGCTCTCTGAGTGACAGAAAGCCTCTCTATGGGGACCACTCTCAATGGCCATGTCTCAGTTCCGTAAGTCATCACTGGCAACACACATTGGTCAAAGACCCTGCTCTTCAGACATTGCGGAATTTTGGACGAAAAGATATACCGAAGCTTACCAAACGCTGCCCAACCTAGTTGAATTCGCCGAGTGACCTCTCTCTCGAAGTTGAACTGGCCCAACTGTATTGTTTGTCCCAAATAAACATATTCGTCGACCACTTCAAGGGTTGATTGTCCGATCGTGGTTGAAGCGGGCACGACATGAACATTTGACATGACTTTTGTCTTGTCCATGTTCATCGTTAGCCCAACTCGTTCAGACGCTTTACTGAGGTCATCGAGCATTATGCTGAGCTCCTCCAGGGTCTCAGCCATGACTACTATGTCATCGGCAAACCGAAGGTGAGTAAGGTATTCGCCATTTACATTAATGCCGAGCCCCTCCCAATCCAAAACCTTAAACACATCCTCCAGTGCTGCGGCGAACAGCTTAGGAGAGATAACATCTCCCTGTCTCACTCCTCGCCGCAGCCGGATGGATTTGGTGTTTTGGTTCCGTATTCGGACGGACATTGTGGCACCACTGTACAGGCACTTCAACACTCCGATATACCGGTAGTCGATTTGGCACCGCTGTAAGGATTGCAACACCGCCCAAGTCTCGATCGAATCGAAAGCCTTCTCATAGTCCACAAACGCCAAGCATAGAGGCTGGTTATACTCTTCCGTCTTCTGTATAACTTGCCGCAGCGTATGTATGTGGTCTATGGTACTATAGCTTTTTCGGAAGCCGGCTTGTTCGGGAGGCTGGAAGTCGTCAAACCTACGAGCGAGACGATTCGTAATGACCCTGGAAAACAGCTTATAAACATGGCTCAGAAGTGAGATAGGTCTATAATTCTTCAATAAGGCTCTATCACCTTTTTTGAAGAAGAGAACTACCACACTTCTGTTCCATGCTTGTGGCGTTTTACCCTCGAGTATGACGGAGTTGAATAACTTCTGAAGGCCCTTAAGAACTGGTTTTCCACCTGCCTTCAGAAGCTCGGCCGTAACTCCATCATCACCCGGTGCCTTGTTGTTTTTAAGCTGCTTCAGGGCCATACTAATCTCGTACAGGCTGACGTCCGGGATATCTTCGGTATAGTGCCGAGTCAATCTGGCTCTCGGGTCTTTAGCCTGATTCGTAACGGGTTCTTTTACGGACGTGTATAATTGCCCATAGAACCTCTCAATCTCGCTCAATACTTCAGGCACAGACGAGGCGACGCCACCGTCGCCGGTCTTCAACTTTGCTAGCTGACTCTGCCCGACAGACTGATTTCTCGTGAAAACTTTAGACCCTTTGTTGCGCTCTATGGCATTTTCAATTTGCCTGGTGTTGTGAAGTCGCAAGTCGCGTTTCAAAGACTTAGATATCAGTCTGTTGAGCCGCCCGTATCTACAAATATCTTCCGGCGACTGTAGAGCCATTCCACGTCGCTCCTCTATCAGCCTAAGCGTATTCGGAGAGATCCTTTTTGTTCGTTTAGTACTAGGTCCTTTACAGTATTTGGAACCAACAGCAAGGACAGTTTTCACGAACCCGTTATTGTAGGAATCCATGTCATCGCAATTTGCTAGGCATTCGAAGCGGTTTTGCAATTCTAGCTGAAAGTTTTCCGGGTTTTGGATTAGGTTGGGTGTTGGGCGGAGCGTAGACCTCATCAACCGAGACCTTTCCAGCTTTAGATTTAGATTCAGTGTGCCTCTTACCATACGGTGATCGCTACCGGTCTTGACCGTGTTTAGCACAGAGACATCACTGAAAATCAGCCTCTTCGTCGATAAGATGAAATCGATCTCATTTTTCTTCCCACCTTTAGGGTTTAGCCAGGTCCACTTCCTGTGCTTAGGCTTCCGAAAGAAAGAGTTCATCATATAGAGGCCCTCCTTCTCCAAGAAGTATGTTACATGTTACATGTCACAATTTAATAGTTTTTATGTGTTTAATTTTTAGTGTTGAATTTTAATATTAGGTATTAAGTTGTTTTATTAAGTCCGTCATGGTGGGCGGTGATGAAGGACATATTTTGAAATATGTCCTTGGTGGGCGGTATGTCCAAATTGTAATAGGACTTTTTCTGGATAGGTACATTTGGTGTGAGATACTGTCTCAACGGAAACATATTGTGATTCATATTGCATTCTCTCTCGATCTAAATCGCGTTATGGTTTGTCGACATGTAATATCTAGATCGCGATAGGGTTTGTCTACATGTAGTGTCTAGATCGCGATAGGGTTTGTCGACATGTAGTGTCTAGATCGCGCTATGGGTTTGTGACAAAGTCTAGATCGCGATATTGAAATTGTGCTAGGATAGTTATAAGTATGTATTACATTTCTAAATTATTGAGATTCATTTTGGAGTTTCGATCATATTGGAACTATATTGTATTGCTAACGTGAGCGATTAATTAAATTATAGTGTTGCCTACAAAGTTGTGGTACATTATTTAACCTTCGCCCTCAAGACCCATTGAATAATATATTCACATCTCACACAACGCTATCTGATCCCAAAGTAAGCTAGGAATAACCTGCTTGTGTTATGGGTATCAGACCACGGATATTAATACTATAAGGTATACTTTTTAAATACATAGGTACATATTATACATAGAAACAACCAGACTCTTGAGACAAACATTTATGGGTCACACAAATATTTGTCTCGGGTGGGAATCGAACCCACGACCTCCAGCGCCGCAGGCGGTATCACTACCGACCGCGCCACAGAGGCAGTCATACGGTGCTAAGTGTACTGTAACATCCGTCATCCACAAAGAAATGTATACTCTTGAAACATAGGTACCTAAATCATTGCTCTCAATTAAATAACTACGAACTGACAACGGAACTAAATGAACTACCTACACGTACTAGAGTTCTGAACTAGTTCTTTTTTGGATATTGTACTATATTGGATCGCACCGTTCACTGACTGAGCAAGCACAAGTCTAGTTTTAAACACAAACATACCTACTTCATGTAACTACCTAGTTCACTCGTGTCAATCACTTTGTTTAACTTTAGTTAACTAGTAGTATAGTACCAATTAGTACTTAAGTAAAATCAATTTATAGTCTTACCTTTCGGAGTTTCCAGGTAATCTAAAAAACGTTATCTCTGGGTGCGTTATTGACGAATTCATGCAACCAAAACAAGCAAACCCCAATAGGGGTTATTCTCTAGGAGCTCGAACCTTATTCACTAGTCAACGGTTTCATCTGTCCCCCTATTAGCGGAAGGGGGACAGATGAAACTACTTTTTTCCTGTTTGTCTCCAATAAAATAAAATAAAGTAATTTTTAAGTTTTGCCACCCATTAAGTATAGGTATTGCTGTTAGCGATAAGGCCGCCCATTGTACATTAGTTGATACTTAATGTCTGTAATTTGATGATTAATGGTGTACAATAAAGTATTCATTATTATTATTATTAAATACTGATTCGGGTTTTTAATCATTTGATTACTTCTAAATAAATCTTCAATATACTAATGTAATTGTTCCGTACTGCTCGTACGCTCTAACTTTGCCGCTCGGCTCCATACTAAAGTCGAATTTTTAATTAGACGAAGTAAATTGACAGCAACTAATGTCACTTCTTCTTGTAGTGTTGCGTATTTTCTATGACGAAGTGACATTAGCTACTGTCAATTTACTTCGTCTAATTAACAATTCGGGTATACGCCTCTACGCCAGCGGCAAAGTTAGAGCGAACGGGTAGTACGTATGTTTGTCACCTTACTCCACCCAAACGGCTGAATAATTAGAATATTTTTTATGTATATTTCGATGGATTTCTGAATAGATTGAAAACAAAATATGTATTATTTCAGACTATAATCTATTCTCATAATCATAATCATTCATTTATTTGTGAAACATAGGTACTTCACAGGTCTTAAAAATAATTGTTAAGTTCTCTATGTCCTACCACACAGCGTGGTGTACAAATAGTGCAATTAAACACAGTTATACAAAATAATATTATTACAGACAGTAGTCAACAACGTAAAATGTCAATTACTACATATGCATTTTAAAACAAAATTATACAAAATACATACATAGAATCGCAAATCATTTAAATTCATTAGCATTAAATACAATCATTTCATATATCCAGCCAACACAATCTGCAAGATATCAATATTAAAAGAAAAAGTCCAAAAATCACAAGTCAGAACTAGTCACCATCACAGACAGTTGTCAATAATTAAAAATCTCAAAAGGTCAAAAAACAATCGTACTCGATGGCCGGTGGAACTTCGAACATCACTTCCGAAGTTTGGTCCCAAAACTGAGGGGAGCATCGGCCGCACTCGCGCGGTTGATGCCCAACATCAGGGGACCCAACGCTCCCTACAGGAGGCTGTACCTGGGGATCGTGCGAAGCATGGCTCTGTACGGGGCTCCCGTATGGTCGGAGACCCTGACGGCCAGCAATGAGGCTAGACTGCTGAGCCCGCAGAGAGTGATGGCCGTCAGGGTGATAAGAGGATACCGCACGATCTCCGGTGAGGCGGCATGTCTCCTAGCCGGGACCCCTCCATGGGACCTGGAAGCGAGAGCCCTTGCGTCACTGTTCAGATGGCGCAAGGAGGCGCTGGAGCGGGGCCAAAGGCCTGCGTCTCGAGAAATCGAGGCCCAGCGGACCCTGCTCCACCAGGAAACCGTGGAGACATGGAAGGTGCGACTTGAGCAACCAAAGGGGGGATTCGCCACAATCGCGGCCGTCAGACCGGTCATGGACGAGTGGCTGGAGAGAAGACACGGTGCTCTCTCCTACCGGTTGACACAGATGCTTGCCGGGCACGGTAGCTTCGGTAGGTATCTGTGGCGAAAACACCGGGAAACCACGGCCGAGTGTCAGCACTGCGAGGACCGCAGCGATGACACGGCGCTCCACACGCTGGTGGAGTGCACGGCGTGGGCACAACAGCGACAGGTCCTCGTAGTGGGTCTGGGCGTGGACACTCTCTCGCTTGAGGCCATGGTGCGAGCCATGCTCTCCAGCGGGAGTAAGTGGGACTGCGCCGCCTCTTTCTGCGAGCAGGTCATGCTCGCGAAGGAGGCGGCGGGCCGGGTGCGGGAAAGAACTCTCCCACCCGAGTTCCGCAGTCGGCGCCCTGGGCGCCGCCGACGTGTCTTCGCCGAGGACTATCGGCCTCCATGACCGAGGGTCTGAGGACGGTGAGAGGGCCGCTCACCGTCCTTACAGAAGCAGGCCCATGACGGCAGCGTGACGTGAGCACTCACGCACGCCCCCCCTTAGAAGCGGGGTCACACCCGAAACCCCCCATAGACGCGGGATTGCACCCGAACCACCCCCTGGGCGAGGCCGCATTGGCGGCCGTAGGTCTGTTGGGAGTCACGGGACATCCTTCCTGAGGGCTTACCCGGGGCTCTCAACCATAGGCTGTTGGGCGTTACGTGAGGTTTTTTAGTCGGTAAGAGTCCGGCATAGCATCCTACGAGGATTTTCCCTCACGTTAAAAAAAAAAAAAAAGGTCAAAAAACAAAAATTAAAATATAATTATGTTATCAATGGTTTAAGATGTCACTAAGTTATGTTATTTTATCCACTAAATATTCTTCAACAGAGTAATAGGCCTTACTTAATAAGAACAATTTAAGTTTATTTTTAAATATTTCATAACTTTTCAGAGACTTAATATCTTTCGGCAGCTTGTTTTATAGTTTAGGAGCCATTGCAAATACTTTTGCGTAGCAGGGCTGTTTTAGCTGTGAGCAGGTATAGGTTATCAGCTGTACGACTGCTCGTTACTACTGAGAATTTATCCCAGTTTCGCCTTACAAACGTTACTGTCTCCAATATATACATGCATAGTACAGGAAGTATTCCCAATGTTATAAAATACGGCTTACAAGAAACTGTGCTGGCGATATTACAGATAGAGCGAAGGCAACGTTTTTGTGCTTTAAGAACAGAATCCCTACCAGTTGCATTTCCCCAAAATATAATTCCACATATGTAAGTGGATGCAACCAGCGCGTGATATGCTGTGATAGTTTCCCTATTGACAGTTTTACCCAACATGTACAGATTGTACAGGGCATATGCATACTGGTTTACCCTGTTACACACCAACTCAATTTGATGATTCCATTGTAATGTACTCTCAATCTGAAGACCCAAAAACTTCTCGTGAGACATATTTAATTTCTTTGTCATTATGCTTCAATTCAAATTTCTTTGTGCTTCCCCTTTGACAGAAGATCATCATATTTGTTTTTTCTAAATTTACATTAAGATTATGTGCCTGCAGTCATGCAATCAGAGAGGTAATAGTATTGTTAATAGTGTTGATGTCAAAATGATTATTATTAAATACCACAGTGCTGTCATCAGCATACATAATCATGGGAAATTTGGTAGCTGATGGGAAGTCGTTAATGTAAATGATGAATAAGAGTGGACCAAGTATGCTTCCCTGGGACACGCCGAACTTTATCGTTCTGGTGTCAGACTTGTACAAAACTTCTGTATTTGTTCTATTGCATATTTGATTAATTACTGTGATTTGTTTGCAATTTGTAAGGTATGACTCTAGTAATTTTGAAAGATTACCTCTAACACCAAAGGCATAAAGTTTATTATTAGTTTATTAGTAAGTATTATAAATTTTATTATTATTAGTTTATTATTAAGTTTATTAATAAGTATTAGTAGTTTTTTAATAAGTATAGTTCTAGAACCTTGTTTTGCTGATAGAGATAATATTGTTATTGTTTGTATTTTTACGTGTCTAAAAAGGCAAGAATGGCTGTACATAGGAAAGTGCTTGTCCCTACACTTATGCATGGTAATGAAAGTTGGGTGTGGCAGGAGAAGCATGAAAGTAAAATTAATGCAGTGGAAATGAGAAGTTTGCGAAGTATAGCTGGAGTGACATTGATGGATAAAGTAAAGAATAGTGTGATAAGAGAACATTGCGGCATGACAGAAGATGTAGTAACTAAGATAGAGAAAGGGATGCTCAGATGGTTTGGACATGTGGAGAGAATGGATGGAAATAGGCTGACGAAACAGATTTATGGGGCGAGAGTGAATGAGCAAACTGGTAGAGGTCGACCTCGGCATACTCATGTCGATCAAATCGATAATCTTCTGAGAAAAGGCCAGGTCAAGAGTACCTACCCTTAACCGAAGAGCATGTATGAAGACACTTATGAAAGTTGAAGAAGCGAAAGTTGTTTGCCAGAATCGTAGCAAGTGGAAGGTCATAGTCGTCTCTGCCTACCCTGTTGGGAGACAGGCGTGATGTTATGTATGTATGTATGTTATATTTTTAGGAATTATGACAAAATAGAAGACTGGTTGTTATTATATTAACACCTACTGTAATTTATGTGAATGTGACTATACTAATAGATGCTAAATTAATAGTTAATTTAAATACAGATGATTAGTCATGCCTTTATCCTCGAAGGGGTAGGCAGAGGCATAGTATACGCCCACATTTCACCTTACGCCCACGTTTCCTCCGGAGCAGAATGTACAAAACGCAAAATGAGCACCACACGCACAATTGCCGTGTTGAAATGGACAGGCGCAGGTCACCGCGACTCGCAGTTAAGATTTTTCAAGCTGCCTATAAGGCCTTCACCCTGGCTTAACGATTGTCATTTTGCTGACAACCGGGTTTTATTTCGAGTTTTCCTTCTCTACGCAATGGATCTTTTTGCAAAAAATTCCCTTAGTCGCCTCTTACGACACCCTCGGGATGTATTGGGGTCATAACATTTTGACTAACCCGTTGCAACACGGGATGCCGTCGCAAACGGGGCCTTTAATTTAATATAATGTTTAATTTCTTATAAATTAATAATTATGTTTTATATGGGGACAAACAGGACAAAAAGAGTTTGATCTGTCCCCATATTAGTGGAAGGGGGACAGATGAAACCGCTGAGGAGTGCATAGAGGGGGGTTATTCCGATCTGTCCCCCTTTGAGCAAGGAGGGGACAGCTCGAACCTTATTCACTAATCAACGGTTTCATCTGTCCCCCTATTAGCGGGTTATTCCGATCTGTCCCCCCAGGGGGACAGATAGGAAAAATTAGTTTGATCTGTCCCCATTTTACTAAGAAGGGGACAGATCAAACTCTATGCACTCCTCAGCGGTTTCATCTGTCCCCCTTCCACTAATATGGGGACAGATCAAACTCTTTTTGTCCTGTTTGTCCCCATATAAAACATAATTATTAATTTATAAGAAATTAAACATTATATTAAATTAAAGGCCCCGTTTGCGATGGCATCCCGTGTTGCAACGGGTTAGTCAAAATGTTATGACCCCAATACATCCCGAGGGTGTCGTAAGAGGCGACTAAGGGATTTTTTTGCAAAAAGATCCATTGCGTAGAGAAGGAAAACTCGAAATAAAACCCGGTTGTCAGCAAAATGACAATCGTTAAGCCAGGGTGAAGGCCTTATAGGCAGCTTGAAAAATCTTAACTGCGAGTCGCGGTGACCTGCGCCTGTCCATTTCAACACGGCAATTGTGCGTGTGGTGCTCATTTTGCGTTTTGTACATTCTGCTCCGGAGGAAACGTGGGCGTAAGGTGAAATGTGGGCGTATACTATGCCTCTGCCTACCCCTTCGAGGATAAAGGCATGACTAATCATCTGTATTTAAATTAACTATTAATTTAGCATCTATTAGTATAGTCACATTCACATAAATTACAGTAGGTGTTAATATAATAACAACCAGTCTTCTAT
Organism: Miltochrista miniata; assembly: GCA_933228765.1. Lineage (NCBI taxonomy): Eukaryota > Metazoa > Arthropoda > Insecta > Lepidoptera > Erebidae > Miltochrista > Miltochrista miniata. The sequence goes on along the minus strand of OW121774.1, from coordinate 9,667,084 downwards.
TTTGTCATAATTCCTAAAAATATAACATACATACATACATAACATCACGCCTGTCTCCCAACAGGGTAGGCAGAGACGACTATGACCTTCCACTTGCTACGATTCTGGCAAACAACTTTCGCTTCTTCAACTTTCATAAGTGTCTTCATACATGCTCTTCGGTTAAGGGTAGGTACTCTTGACCTGGCCTTTTCTCAGAAGATTATCGATTTGATCGACATGAGTATGCCGAGGTCGACCTCTACCAGTTTGCTCATTCACTCTCGCCTCATAAATCTGTTTCGTCAGCCTATTTCCATCCATTTCGAATTTATTTAATAATTATTTTATTGACATCACTAATGTAAATAGTTCTTTAAATTTAGTTACTAGTAGCACTGACATTTATAATATTAAACCTAATAAAAATAGTATTTTTTTGAAACCAACAGATGCTTTCGAAGTTTTCAACGTTATTAAATCATTGAAAGACACGAAAGCGGCTGGTTATGATAACATAAGAACTGATCATATTAAAAGTATATCACAGTACATTTCGACTCCTCTGGCCCATGTTATCAATCTGTCCCTAGAGCAGGGCTGTTTTCCTGAGAAATTAAAGTTCTCAATAATAAAGCCATTACATAAAAAGGGAGTAAAAAGTGACGTCAGTAATTATAGACCAATATCTATAACCCCAGTACTGTCCAAAATATTTGAGAAAATTATGTATAAACGCCTACTTAATTTTTTAGACAAATATAATATTTTAGTTGAACAGCAGTATGGTTTTAGACAAAATAAATCAACCACTCTGGCGATTTATATGTTAATAAAAGAAATGATGTCGAATATAAATAGCAATAAAACTACTTGCGCATTATTTCTCGATTTGAGCAAGGCTTTTGATCTTGTAGATCACAGTAGGCTAATTGAAAAGCTAGAGAAGTATGGCATAAGGGGTACTGCTAAAGAATGGTTTCAATCGTATTTACGTAACAGAAAACAAGTCACACGGATAGCAAGGGTTGATGAGATAACAAATACAGTTGTAGACTACGATTCTGAGCCCCGGATTAATGGCTGTGGTGTGCCTCAGGGTAGCATTTTGGGACCACTTTTATTTATCATTTATGTAAATGACCTGCCACAAGTAGTAAACAATAAATGCATTATGTTTGCGGATGATACTACTATAAAAATTTGTTGCAACAAGCAGCAGAATGTTAGTGAGAGGATTAGTAGTGCATTGAACGATATAATTAAGTGGCTGAATAATAATAAATTAAAAATTAATATTTCAAAAACAAATATAATGCACTTCAAAACCTTTCAGAGTAAATCTATACCCATAAACATTTCTTATGACAACAGTACTTTGGAAAAAGTACGCAGTACAAAGTTTCTCGGAATAACTTTAGATGAGAACTTTACGTGGAAGAATCACATAGACAATATTAGCAACAAGATAAATCGATTTGTTTTTGCTTTAAAAAAAGTCAAAGATGTTACTTCTAGGCATACTTCTGTGATGGTTTATAATGCATATATCTGTTCGGTAATAAGATACGGAATAATTGTTTGGGGAAATTCAACCGAATTATCTAGAATTCTTATAGCCCAAAAGAAATGTATTCGGGCCATGTATAGCGTGAACTGGGGCGATTCATGTAGGCCAGTATTTCAATCAGAAAGCCTATTAACAGTTCCGTGTATCTATATTCTGGAAATTGCAAAATTTGTTAAAAGTAATCCAAAATTATTTGAAGCCAGAGATAATTTAAATAAGAGAAAAGTTACTCACCTAGAATGTAATATGCCTGTACCGAAATTAGAGTTGTTTCGTAAAAGTTGTGTGTATATGGCTCCCTTGATTTACAATTCGCTGCCTAAGTCAATAACAAGTCAACCATTTAAAAAATTTTGCATTATATTACGACAGTGGTTAGCAGGGGAGTGTTACTACTCACTTGAAGAATTTTTAAAAAAGAACCCTTGCAAATTTTATAATCTTCGTTATTGACATATGCATGTACCTGAATAGATATAATTTAGTTTTGACATTTAATTTTGACATGTGTGACTTTGTAATGATTATGACTGGTATGACCTAACTGAAATTAATTAATGAAACTTGTAACGTAATGCAGTAACCAAAATTAATATGAGTACTTATTTGAACATTATTATTGCGGAATGAAAATTTGACATTGTATAAAATCTAATGCATTTTAAGACATTGTAGTACTCGTAGGTTATGTAATTTTTGCATGCTATATCTTATGGCTAAATGGGCCTGAGCAATGTAACTTTAATATCATGTTTTTTATGTACCCCATTTAAAGCAAATAAATTATCTTTATCTTTATCTTTTATCCATTCTCTCCACATGTCCAAACCATCTGAGCATCCCTTTCTCTATCTTAGTTACTACATCTTCTGTCATGCCGCAATGTTCTCTTATCACACTATTCTTTACTTTATCCATCAATGTCACTCCAGCTATACTTCGCAAACTTCTCATTTCCACTGCATTAATTTTACTTTCATGCTTCTCCTGCCACACCCAACTTTCATTACCATGCATAAGTGTAGGGACAAGCACTTTCCTATGTACAGCCATTCTTGCCTTTTTAGACACGTAAAAATACAAACAATAACAATATTATCTCTATCAGCAAAACAAGGTTCTAGAACTATACTTATTAAAAAACTACTAATACTTATTAATAAACTTAATAATAAACTAATAATAATAAAATTTATAATACTTACTAATAAACTAATAATAAACTTTATGCCTTTGGTGTTAGAGGTAATCTTTCAAAATTACTAGAGTCATACCTTACAAATTGCAAACAAATCACAGTAATTAATCAAATATGCAATAGAACAAATACAGAAGTTTTGTACAAGTCTGACACCAGAACGATAAAGTTCGGCGTGTCCCAGGGAAGCATACTTGGTCCACTCTTATTCATCATTTACATTAACGACTTCCCATCAGCTACCAAATTTCCCATGATTATGTATGCTGATGACAGCACTGTGGTATTTAATAATAATCATTTTGACATCAACACTATTAACAATACTATTACCTCTCTGATTGCATGACTGCAGGCACATAATCTTAATGTAAATTTAGAAAAAACAAATATGATGATCTTCTGTCAAAGGGGAAGCACAAAGAAATTTGAATTGAAGCATAATGACAAAGAAATTAAATATGTCTCACGAGAAGTTTTTGGGTCTTCAGATTGAGAGTACATTACAATGGAATCATCAAATTGAGTTGGTGTGTAACAGGGTAAACCAGTATGCATATGCCCTGTACAATCTGTACATGTTGGGTAAAACTGTCAATAGGGAAACTATCACAGCATATCACGCGCTGGTTGCATCCACTTACATATGTGGAATTATATTTTGGGGAAATGCAACTGGTAGGGATTCTGTTCTTAAAGCACAAAAACGTTGCATTCGCTCCATCTGTAATATCGCCAGCACAGTTTCTTGTAAGCCGTATTTTATAACATTGGGAATACTTCCTGTACTATGCATGTATATATTGGAGACAGTAACGTTTGTAAGGCGAAACTGGGATAAATTCTCAGTAGTAACGAGCAGTCGTTCAGCTGATAACCTATACCTGCTCACAGCTAAAACAGCCCTGCTACGCAAAAGTATTTGCAATGGCTCCTAAACTATAAAACAAGCTGCCGAAAGATATTAAGTCTCTGAAAAGTTATGAAATATTTAAAAATAAACTTAAATTGTTCTTATTAAGTAAGGCCTATTACTCTGTTGAAGAATATTTAGTGGATAAAATAACATAACTTAGTGACATCTTAAACCATTGATAACATAATTATATTTTAATTTTTGTTTTTTGACCTTTTTTTTTTTTTTTAACGTGAGGGAAAATCCTCGTAGGATGCTATGCCGGACTCTTACCGACTAAAAAACCTCACGTAACGCCCAACAGCCTATGGTTGAGAGCCCCGGGTAAGCCCTCAGAAAGGATGTCCCGTGACTCCCAACAGACCTACGGCCGCCAATGCGGCCTCGCCCAGGGGGTGGTTCGGGTGCAATCCCGCGTCTATGGGGGGTTTCGGGTGTGACCCCGCTTCTAAGGGGGGGCGTGCGTGAGTGCTCACGTCACGCTGCCGTCATGGGCCTGCTTCTGTAAGGACGGTGAGCGGCCCTCTCACCGTCCTCAGACCCTCGGTCATGGAGGCCGATAGTCCTCGGCGAAGACACGTCGGCGGCGCCCAGGGCGCCGACTGCGGAACTCGGGTGGGAGAGTTCTTTCCCGCACCCGGCCCGCCGCCTCCTTCGCGAGCATGACCTGCTCGCAGAAAGAGGCGGCGCAGTCCCACTTACTCCCGCTGGAGAGCATGGCTCGCACCATGGCCTCAAGCGAGAGAGTGTCCACGCCCAGACCCACTACGAGGACCTGTCGCTGTTGTGCCCACGCCGTGCACTCCACCAGCGTGTGGAGCGCCGTGTCATCGCTGCGGTCCTCGCAGTGCTGACACTCGGCCGTGGTTTCCCGGTGTTTTCGCCACAGATACCTACCGAAGCTACCGTGCCCGGCAAGCATCTGTGTCAACCGGTAGGAGAGAGCACCGTGTCTTCTCTCCAGCCACTCGTCCATGACCGGTCTGACGGCCGCGATTGTGGCGAATCCCCCCTTTGGTTGCTCAAGTCGCACCTTCCATGTCTCCACGGTTTCCTGGTGGAGCAGGGTCCGCTGGGCCTCGATTTCTCGAGACGCAGGCCTTTGGCCCCGCTCCAGCGCCTCCTTGCGCCATCTGAACAGTGACGCAAGGGCTCTCGCTTCCAGGTCCCATGGAGGGGTCCCGGCTAGGAGACATGCCGCCTCACCGGAGATCGTGCGGTATCCTCTTATCACCCTGACGGCCATCACTCTCTGCGGGCTCAGCAGTCTAGCCTCATTGCTGGCCGTCAGGGTCTCCGACCATACGGGAGCCCCGTACAGAGCCATGCTTCGCACGATCCCCAGGTACAGCCTCCTGTAGGGAGCGTTGGGTCCCCTGATGTTGGGCATCAACCGCGCGAGTGCGGCCGATGCTCCCCTCAGTTTTGGGACCAAACTTCGGAAGTGATGTTCGAAGTTCCACCGGCCATCGAGTACGATTGTTTTTTGACCTTTTGAGATTTTTAATTATTGACAACTGTCTGTGATGGTGACTAGTTCTGACTTGTGATTTTTGGACTTTTTCTTTTAATATTGATATCTTGCAGATTGTGTTGGCTGGATATATGAAATGATTGTATTTAATGCTAATGAATTTAAATGATTTGCGATTCTATGTATGTATTTTGTATAATTTTGTTTTAAAATGCATATGTAGTAATTGACATTTTACGTTGTTGACTACTGTCTGTAATAATATTATTTTGTATAACTGTGTTTAATTGCACTATTTGTACACCACGCTGTGTGGTAGGACATAGAGAACTTAACAATTATTTTTAAGACCTGTGAAGTACCTATGTTTCACAAATAAATGAATGATTATGATTATGAGAATAGATTATAGTCTGAAATAATACATATTTTGTTTTCAATCTATTCAGAAATCCATCGAAATATACATAAAAAATATTCTAATTATTCAGCCGTTTGGGTGGAGTAAGGTGACAAACATACGTACTACCCGTTCGCTCTAACTTTGCCGCTGGCGTAGAGGCGTATACCCGAATTGTTAATTAGACGAAGTAAATTGACAGTAGCTAATGTCACTTCGTCATAGAAAATACGCAACACTACAAGAAGAAGTGACATTAGTTGCTGTCAATTTACTTCGTCTAATTAAAAATTCGACTTTAGTATGGAGCCGAGCGGCAAAGTTAGAGCGTACGAGCAGTACGGAACAATTACATTAGTATATTGAAGATTTATTTAGAAGTAATCAAATGATTAAAAACCCGAATCAGTATTTAATAATAATAATAATGAATACTTTATTGTACACCATTAATCATCAAATTACAGACATTAAGTATCAACTAATGTACAATGGGCGGCCTTATCGCTAACAGCAATACCTATACTTAATGGGTGGCAAAACTTAAAAATTACTTTATTTTATTTTATTGGAGACAAACAGGAAAAAAGTAGTTTCATCTGTCCCCCTTCCGCTAATAGGGGGACAGATGAAACCGTTGACTAGTGAATAAGGTTCGAGCTGTCCCCTCCTTGCTCAAAGGGGGACAGATCGAACTTTTTTGTCCTATCTGTCCCCCCGAGGGGACAGACCGGGGGGACAGATCGGAATAACCCCTAAAAAAAATGCAACCGTCAGGGGATGCCCCTATAAAAAAATAAATAAAATAATTACAAAAAACATATTCTCACTAAACTAGACAACATTCGTTCATTTTTTTTTATAAATCGATGCCAAGACTATAACTTAATCATGCAAAAATGAAACCACGAAAATAATACGAATAACAAAGGAGATGAAGGGTTTCTATGGTTTCTATGGACTTTTCTCGATTTCTTAAATATTTCTAAAACTATGGGTGATAAACATTTTGGAGTTTAAATATCTGCTTAGTTTGGCTATTATCCATCATAAAACATAAAAAGAAGAGAGTGACCGCTACTGAGCGATTATAATACACTGTGCGTAGGCGATCGGTCAGTCACGATGTAGCTAAGGCTTAGACCATATAACACGGGACTAGCCTTTGCGAACCACCGCATACAAAAATATTCTGCCAGTTTTCATACAAATGAAGGGGGAAACACAAAGACATATAAAATTTCATTGCAATTAAAAATGTATTAATCGACAAACGCGTAATGGCTGCTGTGTGTTAATTGTTATTGTACAGTCAACTACAATGTAATGTACTAGTTTAATCATATAAAATGATGTACTGATGTACAGGCTTTTCATAAAGCCAAAAGACCAAATGGTCATGTGCAATGGCAGAAAACAATGCTTAAGTAAGGCGCATCCTGTGGTTAGATGATCTAAGAGCTAAGGGGTCCCGACATACTCTTTGGTCCCGACACGATTGGCAATTATCAAGCACGTTAAATATCATGTGTACATACGCGTCGATGCAAACACACATGCAAAGAAAGCACGCACACTGAAGCAGCTTCCATTCATATTTAACGTGATTGACAATTGCAAGGCATGATCATGTCGAGAGCCCATTATGGGCGCGATTTAATCAAAACTAGCTAATGAGGAGCAAGAATACTGTGAAAGATAAGAAAGTGAGTTTTAGATGTGAATGTGAAACATCAATATTGTCGAGGCGCAAAATTATTTTTGTATTGTTATGAATTTGAATTTGTATTTTCGATTTTGGATTTTGAAATTTAGATTGGAAGCTGGACTTCGAAATTTGAATTTATAACTTCTTTAAACATGATACTCGGAATAAAAATATTGATGCAATGTTATTGGGTCAATATTTAAATATATAATTTAAAAGGAAGTGATCAATAATATTGAACACAAAAAATACTGATCAATATTATTATTATTATGGGGCCACTTATAAAGCCCCATACACGTACAATAATATTAATAATAGTCGATTTCCTTTTTGGGTCTTCCACTTTTTGAGTGCAACAAAAATATGCAAATAATATACAAGGTTGTAGAAAAGCACACATCCACTTGTGGCGAGCTGAATGTGCGTGGCTACACATCCGTCCCGATTCCCCGTCGTTTTATAGTGCTTTGTCACTAGTTAGCGTTTAATTGGCTAATGGAAGGCCATGTGATACTTCCGGAAGTGCAGCAAATCTCGACTCTGGCTTGCCTTAATTGGACTATCAGAGGGAGGAAGCCAGAGCTATTTGCTCGGGGGTGGAAGTGTCATTTTCAATGACGCGATGGCTAAACCAGCGCCGCACCGCTCGACACCCCTAGCCGCTCATACCGGTGTTGCCCTCTGTCGCATTACAGGCTTACGAGCCTATGGCGATTATATAGGGGGCCCATCTAGGGAGTTGGCGAGTCACCGCCTGCCAATATTTTGATAATGAGATCTTGAAATGGCAGACTCCGTTTTCGTCCATAGATCAAATCATCCAGTCCATTTTAACCCCCAATTCAATAGCCCATTTTGTAGTTAGCATATTTTACAATAGTTTAGCTCCCATTGTAGGCAGTCCATTGCTGTTCTTCTATATAAGGCGGACGTGAATTGTCTGCAGTGGGGGTCCCATTTCCCATTACATTAAATATCTCAAAGGGCCTCTGCGTGTTGGGCCAATTACGTCAACGTGTAAGTAAAAGACCGAGTATCTTCATAAGAAAAAAAAAGATGACACCCGAGAAGCAAGAGATAATAATAATTGCTCAACATAGATGATTGTTCATTTGGTTGTAGGCGTATGGGGACCAGTTTTGGTGTTTAAGCAAGTTGTAGCGACGTTATTCAGCAATTTAACAATTTCGCCACATGCAAACTATTTGTGTGTTTTTTTTTGTAGACATTTTGCGATGTCTATAAAAATCACAGAGCAACAAGTATCTCTTAGAGACTCCATACTCGTACAATAATATTGATCAAAATAGATGATTGTTCAATAAATTGACCGTGTAGGGCTAATATTGAGGTTTGAACAATTACTAAACAAAAGTTTGACGAAGCTTAAATTTTATTGATCAATATTTTGTTATCGCACCGTGTAGGCCTAATATTGATCAATATTTCAGATCAATGTAACCGGCCCCTTACACGTACAATAATATTGATCAATATAGCAATAAATTGACGGTGTATGGATAATATTGATGTTTGAACAGACTATATTCGGATGGAAATAAATATTGATGCAATATCATTGACTCAATAATATTTTACGTGTATGGGGCCGGTTAGTTGTAAAATTTACTTTTCGTCAGACATTTACTCGGACGAAAATAAATATTGATGCAATGTTTTTAAAGGTGTGTATTCAATAGGAAATCTATACTTATAATAAAACTGTTGAGGGTCGAGAGTCTGTACATGGAAGATATTTCTATACTTATAATAAAACTGTTGAGGGTCGAGAGTCTGTACATGGAAGATATTTTGAAAATTTTAATTGTAGGGCGTTCTCTAATCGATACTGAAGCCGAAAATGTAATTTAAAATTTTCATGTCTGTCTGTCTGTCTGTCTGTCTGTCTGTCTGTCTGTCTGTATCCCGAATAAGTATCACGCCGAAACTACTGAATTGATTTGAATGAAACTTGGTACAATCTGAGCTTATGGTCCGAGGAAGGTTCTAGGATACTTTTGATCCCGATATTTTGTGCGGTTCCTTTGGGAGAGGGGATGAAAGAGAAAATGGTTTTTTAGTTGTAACTTCTCACTGCGTAGTCTGATTTCAAAGCTGTTTTCAGTGTCATAAAGGGAATACTCTAAGGATTGTTTCACTCAAGTTTCAATGTTGAGGGTTTTGCAGTTCAGGAATTAGAGACATCTCAACTATCGCAAAACCTAGAATTCAAGGGTTCCTTTGAATGAGAGGGTAAATATAAACGGGCGTGTTGGCTTAATCATAAAAGAGCTTAATTATTAAGGCTAATAGCCTTAATCTTTAAGCTCTTTTATGATTAAGCAAACAGGGCCGTTTCACACGGTGCTTGACTAGTCTAATGAAGAATTACCTCTCCTTTCGTGCACATTATGTGACGTAAACGAAGTTGCGAGGGTCAGCTAGTGATTAATAATAATAATGAACAAGAAAATCATTGATCAATAATACTGTAGGTGTATGGGGTGAATATACTGTTCGCGTTGCTCTCTGAAAAAAAGGGAATGAGCACTCGAGCCCAATGTCTCAAGTCTCAACCCCAAATGGCTTAAAAATCTACTAACATATTCTACATCTACTTATGTACCATATTTGATGCAATAAATAAATTATGATTATGATTATGAATCAAATAATTGCCAATTTTTTTATATGTACCAAATAAGTGAATTATTTCAATAAAATTATATGTGCATTGGGACCCTATGAACCTATCCCATGATTGCCATGGTCTGGATTCGGTGTCAAGGTCCCAATGCGCATAGAATTTCAGCTAGAATTTTTCTCGACTTATCTATTCTGTGTCGAGACTTTCTACTAATTAAATTATTATTTTTGCGCCGTATGGCGCTATTTGTGTCTCGGCAGATGCAGCACTTGCACAGGTGAAGCCCGCGCGCGGTGCAAGAAAAATAAATAAATAAAATGTTAATTACTCTTTTATTCGCAGTTGTTTATAGTGTGTTTATCATAGATTTAGGATTTTTCGCTACACGTGTTTATAGTTCTCTTTTCTGAAAGTGACGTCATTCGTAATCATTATCGTTACTAAGTAACTCGTTGTTGATTATGGTTTTCAATAAAATCTTATTCATAATATTGAATTTGAATCCTGTTCTGATAAAGTCTGTTAAAATATCAAAATACGCTTATTACTGTCAGTTCTACCGATTATATAACACCAATTTAGAATATTATCCAATAGCATCGACGAAAATTATGTCTGATATTCAAAGTTTGTTCAAGGAACATTGTATTGTGCCTGATGTGATTCAAATAGCACCATCCGAATTAATAAGCGTACAGTATCCTAGTGGGACCACAATTGCCACAGGAAAAGAACTAACTCCTACTCAAGTAAAAGACAAGCCAACTGTGAAATGGGCCGCTAAAGATGAAGAATATTATACATTAGCCATGGTTGATCCTGATGCCCCTAGTCGTGAAAGTCCCAAATACCGTGAGTGGCATCACTGGCTCGTCGGGAATATCTTTGGTTCGGATATGAATAAAGGTGAAGTATTATCAGATTACATTGGTTCCGGACCCCCAAAAGGAACTGGTTTACATCGGTACGTTTTTCTGATATATAAACAACCTGGAAAGTGTGATTTTTCTAAAATACACAAACTACCGAATAATTCAGGAGATAAAAGGGGCAAATTTTCTATTACTAAATTTGCTGACCAATTTAAATTCGGTCCTCCTATTGCTGGGAACTTTTATTTTGCAAAATATGACGACTATGTGCCTAAGTTGTATGCACAATTAAAAGGTTAAAATAAAAAATGAACCATGCAAAAATATAAGATTTCGAAAAATTTATGTGTAGGAGAAACCATAGTACAGCGCTTATGTGTAGAGACGGCTTTATAAAAGCATTGATTGTCTATGGTCATGATCGATAATTTCCGCCTCCGCGTGACATTTCCATTTCTTGACCGTGCCGTGGCCGCCATTACATTTTGGAGTTTGCGTAAATTGGTCGTTTGTCACCGAGTGCAAGCACACATCACCGCGCGTTATCTATCAGTGACAGTTTGTGTACGTGCGTAGTATCGCCGAGATTTGTCTAACAAGTGAAAGCAAGTTCAATCGTATGTCCATCCAGAATCTAAACACATTTGACCCATTCGCCGATGCTATCAAAAGCTCGGAAGACGATGTACAAGATGGTTTAGTCCACGTTCGTATCCAACAACGAAACGGCCGTAAGACGCTAACCACGGTGCAGGGCCTCTCCTCAGAATATGACCTGAAGAAGATAGTTCGGGCATGCAAGAAGGAGTTCGCGTGCAACGGAACCGTAGTGGAGCATCCGGAGTACGGCGAGGTGCTGCAGCTACAGGGAGATCAGCGCGAGAACATTTGTCAGTGGCTTACCAAATCAGGCCTAGTGAAGCCCGAGCAGCTGAAAGTGCACGGTTTCTAGGCCGAGGCTTACACCACATTCACACGTAACATAACATGTATACCTTTCATCTTTTTATATTATTATGACCGAGAGAGCGTACGCGATATTTAAATTTAATTAAAATGATAAACATGTTTTTATAATGTGGTGTTTCTTTTTTGTGTCACTCATTAATATCAGGTAAAATAACGGGACAGTGCTATAAATTGTAACTACCGAGCGTCAGCAGTTTCCACTGAATGTAGACCACTTGGCTCCTAGTATCATAATGTATTTAGAAAGCACAGATGTGTATAGAGAAAACATGAGGCATTGTAGGCCTCCGCACACCTGTGTGCCTAGCAAATCTTCATTACGTTCTGTTTGTCTAATTATTAAACATTATACCTATTTATTAAATTGCTGTATGTAATTAATAGAATAATAATAAAACGATCAAGGAACATGTTTTTCTAACTTAAGTGTTTTTATTTATGCCTCAGTCGAAACAACCTAGAAACAACTCCATTGTTTTGAATTTACTCCTACATTATAGCTATTCACATGCAGTTATTATGGTGAAAGTTGGTTAATTTCGGATTAAGTTCTACGCTTCTTCTTCTTTTAATTAATGGCCCTCCGTTTATTAACGATTTTGCCAGTCTCCAGTAAAATAAATTGATACAAATTAAATAATTAAAAAATGGCGATACGCCAGTCTCAAGTCTCAAATCATATAATGATCTCAAGTTCTACGCTATTACAGGTAAACAAAAATCTTACAGGACAAAAGCATTGTTTTTTTTTTGTGACGGACGTCATATTCAGGTTATCCGGATCGAAAGCATAGACAAAAACAATCTTATTTCATTGCAGTAAGGTACAAAATTGTGTGAAGCAATGTTGAGATATGTTTTCTTAAACAATCCTGCGATTGCACCTACAGACAAGGAACTGGAAAGTGTCATCACCATCACTCATCATCATCTCAGATTTAGTCCCGACTCTATTCCTGGTTACATATTTAACCTTCATAGCCTTCATCCGCTTCCGCAACGTGAATCTTGATAGTATCATTTAGCGCCTTTTATGAGTCATCAATATACAAACAGTTGATAAGTATCCAAAACAATAGGTAGTGCCTATTATCAAATCACAGTCTACCACTACCTCTCGGACGGACGTAGACCTAGACCTCCCAATTTTATTTTGGATGGGAGAGCGGCGAAGCTTAGGGGTTGGTAGATAGAATACAAGGTTTTGTATCAAGTTTTCCTCTTAACAATGACTTCAGTCAGGTGTACCGAACTATTAAAGGGTGAGACTGGTTTGGGCCACAAGGATTTCGGTAAGGCCCCTTTGAGAAAGATACTGCAGGTAGTACCTCTTTAGGACGAAGTGGCTAACGCCTTTGTCTGTTTATTTATGGCTTCATTGATAAATAAATTACCTATTTGTGAATGTCATTGTTGTACTTAACAATAAAGAGTTATGATTCCATTGCTAAAATAAGGACCAAGAAATACTATACCTAGCTATGACTCATAAATATGACGACATGTCCTTATTTTCGTGTTTCCAGCGAGGCTGAAGACATGACGTCATTCTTCGAAGTATCGGAATTTTATTTACATATCCATATCTCAGACTAACAATGTATTCTATGTATTCTATTAGTCTGAGATCCATATCATAATAGACAATCATAGTAAATAGATACATACCTATCTGTGCCCTATGGTAGCCTAGGTAATAGATATGATAAGTCAACATCTAAGTTAGGTAGCTACCTAACTGGAGCCCTATTTAAGTAGAATAGGTAGGTACCTAGCCGAAAAGTGGATCTCTGGGCTTTATATTAAGCTAGCCAAAATGACGCCGCCCGCCTGATGGAAATGTCGGCCACTTTCACAGTCCACACGACTTCTCAGTGGTCCTAAAATTGGCTGCCCTGTGATGTACCTCTTCACGCTCCGCTTGAGGAACCGGGGATAAAAAAACTTGAGAGGTGTCAAGGGACACCCGGATGGAACGAAGTTCCTTTCGATTAAAGTGAAGGAATTGTAATAAAATTTTATTTTAATTTAAAAATTTTATTGTAAGCAAAAACAAACAAACCAAAAAAAAAAAAAAAACAAATATAAAAAAAAAGTGAGTGCGTGTAACCTTTACGCGCGACTGAAACTGAACAGAGCGAAACTCCTATTTGCTTTGGTGTTGCTCGTAGAGTTCATGTTCATCCCCTGGCTAGCACTAGCACTACCACTATCACTACCACTATCACTATCACTACCACTACCACTATCATTACGACTATTACTACCACTATCACTACCCCTATCACTACCAGTATCACTACCACTATCAGTACCACTATCACTACCACTATCACTACCACTATCACTACCACTACCACTACCACTATCACTACCACTACCACTATCACTACCACTATCACTACCACTATCACTACCAAAAGTGTCGTTACAACTTTTCGTGAGAATTTTTTCCGTCTAGCCCCCTTTCACAACGCGCAATAAGGAACTTCGTTCCAAAAAAACAGGCATGTAGCCGTTTCGAACCTTTGTCATACAAAATGCAGGCGATGGCGTGTTCTGCATTATACAGAAGCGGCGCGAAGCAGGTGTGGCGTCGCGTAGGTCCCGTACATTTTGTATGACAAAGTTTCGAATAGGTACCTACTTAGAAGCGGCTGCGCCTGTCCCACACATGTATTTATTCACGCTGAAACGCGAAGTCTCTCCTGTTGCGAAGGGGTTCGACATCACCTGCTGTAACACCTGTTTTGTAATGAAGTTGAATACCAATACAAACTATATTTTTACCTTATGAAAGCGTCAGATGGCACCTTGGTTAAATTCTTGGCCTTATTGCAAGGCCAAGGCCGACGTAGGAGCGTTTATTTATAGCAACATGATGACTACTCGTATTCTTTTGGTGATTTGTCTGTACTATTATAAAGAGAAAAGATTTTAGTGTCCGTTTGTATGTTGAAATTGAATAGCCTCCAAAACAACTGAACCGATTGGAAAAAATTGACGAGCGACGAAATAACGGAACGTACGTCTTAATTAGTTGGTTGACCATAACTTACCTTTCAACAAAAAAAAAGTAGGTAGGTAGGTAAATGTGGACCAATAGGTTTAACGCCCTGTTATCTTGTGGTCCCACTAGTGGAACAAATGAAGATCGATATGATATACAGCATGAAAATTACAGCCTTAGGTATTTCGGACCTAATGGCGCCACGAGGAACAGTTCTCCCTCGTAGTTCCACTAGTGTGACCACAATAAAATAGGGGATTAACGTCATACCTCATGTGAAATGCTCTAGATCTCTCTCCCACTAGAGGGGACACTCGAACAGAAATGTTCCGTCGCCGGTCGCCGTCAGTCGTCCTAATGTCTTTTGTTTTCCATGGCAATACCAAAAGTGTCACGGAAAAATTTACCTGAGACTGAAGGGCTACTTATTAACAACAAAACAAGATGTAATATCGTTGCGTGGTTGCATCATCATTTGTTTAGTAAACATATTAGTAAACATTATTTCGATATTAAGAGTCATCAAACTTGATATCTGATTGGGACTTGGGACGCAATATCGTAGACAAATGGGTGATTAGTGATTACCTACTTATTAAATGGAACCATTCTTTAAATCAGTGAATTCTTTGCGTGATCGTTTGCTTATTGTTACACGCGTAGCTCCCAAACGGCTTGACCAATCCGGGAACTTGATACAGCGTAATTTCTGTTCACGATCGATATAGGTACAAAATTGTAAGGGAGGTGGATAAGCTTGAAATTATTTTGGATTTCCTAGTTAGCGCCCACAACTGCGCACGTCTGGAATCCTGTTTTCGCTCCTGCAACCCATGGGAACTATTCCGGAATGAATTGTGTAATTCCAAATAACCTATCTATTTCAGCCAAATTCACAAGTCGATTGCGATATTTCACATGTCTTTAGCGCCATTGAGTCGTTATAGTACAGCATTCAGTCTGCCCCGCCCGCCTCTGAGTAGGTACACACACTGCCACCTACGACAGCACCGAGGCGCCCCATTGCAGACATAAAAGCCATTTTTGCCTGTATGGGGGCAGGGTGCGATTACTTGCTGCTGATATTTTTCCAACCAATTATAAGGCCTACGATTTGACTTTACGTCTTCCACGTTACTGGTCGCCAGGACCAATAGCATGCAAAAACTGTAATGGCGTTCACGTTCTCCCCGTCATCGTTATTGTCTGGTTCCATGATGAAGTCACTTTGACTTTTTGTCCCAGTAGTTCTAATATAGATATCATATTAGTAACTTATAGATAGGCAACTCCGCTGGCCGCACCACAGCTGTCATTATAGTTGACGGACGTGTTGAAGGAACATTTGCTAATTATAGCATTATTGGTCACACGCACACATTCAAGCTGGAGTTTCCGCCCCTGTGGTTCTATCATGGAACTAGACAAGGGAACTATTTGGATAGACGTTTTTTTTCGCCACGTAAACTTATCAGTGCCATAAAATGTTCAGAACTCCTCCAAGCAATGATCAAACAACGCTTTTATTAGTGTGACGACTATCAGACTATGTACAACGATTGATGTAGGTATTTGTGGAAGTAGTAGTACCTTTTACCTAATTAGTCAAATACGTAAGCTGATATGGCGTTCGTCGTTAAAGAGCAATCAACTACAATGCACGTCTAGTATAGGTAAACGAAATAATGGGGATTCGGAACCTATCTCTGTAGCGCTCGCAGCCTCGCTAACTTGGTGGGGGGTCACGATTACTGCGTTTTGCGGTGGCTGGTAGCGATCTGGAGCATTTAAGAAGCGTCTGCCTGGCGTCATTATAATTAATTTACTCGCTTACCCAAACATTTGGAACTACTAGGATATGAAGAAAGTTCCATTCCAGGACAACAGTTCCATGGAACCTAGGATCAAGTAAACCCTGGATTAGGTATACTTGATCCTAGCATGGAACTATTGTATGGCACAAAAAAATCTCAATAGTTCTATCATGTAACTAACATTAACAACAAATCAAAGATAATCTGATAGTACATACTCCATTAATACGAGTACATGAATCAGCGGGGCGCTACAATACTGTAATTTTTTAAAATTTTGTAAAATACGTATTTTGGTACATTTATTGATCTCTCTATCCTAAAAAGTAACAACTAAACGCCTTTTAATGACATACTGACATTGACAGTAAGTTGACGTTTTGACAACACAAAATCACAATCACAAATTGAGAATTTTTGCATAAAATTGCATAAAATTTTCATGTTTATTAAAAATTGGATTTATTAAGTTGCTAATAAATAATCAAAATAAAAAGCCTTGTATCGTAAAAACAATATGTCAAATAGGCTGTAATTTATTAAACATCTTTTCCTTTTTGAGCGAGGTGATAGAATTGTTTTCATAATATTTTTTTGCTTCGCATTCAGTGAGCTAGTTTAATAAAAAACAATGAAATAGAGTTACTAATACGTATTTTTAATTAATGTTTCTCAGTGCGAATATAGCATAAAGCTTAAAAATGTCGGATAACAAGGCACTTACCCTGGGACAGCGTGTGATGGTTGTAGGGAAAGACGTGAAAGGATCAGTTGCTTACGTTGGTTATCCCACCTTCGCTACCGGAAAGTGGATAGGAGTTATATTGGATGAAGCTAAAGGGAAGAACAATGGTACAATCCGGGGTCATGCTTATTTTACCGTAAGTATTCACTGTTCTTTACTCTGTGACTAACTGCAACGTAAAGAAGCCAAATAATAAATCCGACCGTGTCGGATTCACGTACGGAGAGTTCCGTATCAAAAAAACTGCAATAGAATCACACTTTTGGTATGAGAGGGCCTTAGTGCCTTTTCTGTTTTTAGCATTAGTTGTTATAGCGGTAATAAATAATAATAATAATATGCTTTAATGTACACCAAGGATAGTAAATCTTAAAGTAGATATAATAAATATTAATCAGGTACAATGGGCGGCCTTATTGCTAACAGCAATCTCTGCCAGGCAACTTTTAGATAGACAAGACTGTAAAAATATTTCATATCGGGTTAAATTGGTGACATAATAAATAATATCAGAAGTAGCATTCTGTTGTAAAATACATAAAATACATCATCTGTGAAACAAAAAGGAAATGTCTGTGACAAAACAGGAAATGGGCCCCTATTTACCAGCACTTCCACTGTTCCCGATCACGGTAGCGGTTGGGGCGAGCATTTCCACTGTTACGGTAGCGGTTGGGGCGCCGGGGGGAGGTGTGTACATCTGTGGCGTAGTTACTGTACCATGCTGTGGGATTGTTTTGTTTGATTGATTCATATAAAAGTGAATGGCTTTGTTGGTCTTGCAAAAGAAGAGAATGGCTAAACCAGTTTGGCTAATTTTGGTTTTAATATATTTGTGGAAGTCCAGAGAATGTTTAAAAGGTGAGAAAAATTAATTAATTAATAGAAAGGAGAAAATGACATAGAATGACATGATACAGGCAACTATCAGTTGAAGCAACTGCCTGCCTGATTTATCAATAATAATAAAAATGACTCATCACATGATTCTAAGGCAGAGGCGGTATACAGTTCGGCTATACAGCTAGTCATAAAATTAACTTTTAAATTATTATATTACAAGGACTACTTTAAATGTTTATTGAATTACGTATCATGCAAATAAAATTGTAATAAATTATATACTCTCGATTCTCGGCACTTGATGGAACTTGTTGTAATACATTATTGAAACACACACTTGCATTTACATTCCACAATTTAATTTACTTTAACGCTACCTGACCGGCTTCGCTTTACAGCATTCTCAAAAATGAAATGATTTTTTAAAATTGTTTTCAAAGAATTTTCAATTGTTTTGAAACGTGTTCACACATTTTTTATTTTGGTTGATGCCATAGTACAGTAGAAAGTATGTGTCAGGTACACATACTTTCTACTGTTGGTTTTCATTTGTAAGTGAATTATTGTCCTTGCTCTTCTGTAGCTTTAGCATACTTCCGATGTACCCACTTAAACATCTGATTTGTCTGTGGTTGATCAGGGGCAATGCAAGTTAGCTGATATTCCGGCTTGAGTTACAAATTCTTTCAAACAGGTATTAACGCGATCATGCCTTAAAATAGAGGCTTGACGTTTTGGCTGGGTTGCACCAGCCATGGTCGCAAGCAGACTTCTTGCAGCAGAGTTTGCTTGTGACCATCGCTGGTGCCACTGAGCCGAAACGTCAAGTCTCAATTCTAAGGTATGATTGCGTTAATATCCGTTTTGAATAATTAGTAATATCATGCAACGCGAAAGTTTAAAAGTTAGTGTTGAGCTACAAAGTTTTTGGCAAAACAAAAAGGTCACAAGATGTTAGAGCCAACCTTCCCAGATCGATTCGCGCTGCTTTCTCAGTAACTGGTGTACTATCAAGTATCAATAATTATCAACAATGTTGGTTTACAACTAGAATGTTCTTAAGAAAAACTTTTTTCTACCTAATTCCAGTGTGAAGAAAACTATGGTGTTTTTGTACGTCAAACCCAAATCCAGTTACTGGATTCGGACGACAATCCGTTGGAAATGTCTCTGTCGGGCACGTCAGAGCCAGAATCTCGGTCCTCAGTTCCTAATCGACGTTTGAGCAGGTATGTTTTGATAGAAATGTTACGTGTGTCTGTTGTGTTGTCTATATTGAGGTATAACGATGGAGTTTTTGTTTGTTGCCTATTTGTAATGGAGTCAAATAATGCTTGACCTCACAAGAGTCACTAGACTTGAGACAAATGTATCGGAATCTACTCCACTTAAATCATGAGTTGGTGATATTTGTAACCAAGGAATCTGGTATGTCTTTGAATGAATTCATTGGATAACTGACCAGACTTGACTGACAATAATCCCCTAGGCTAGACCTATTAAATGGGGATCAATTTGACCTTCCTCTACTTCTTAATTGAAGACTCTGGTATACATCTGCTATAAATGTAAACCCAGTATAATGTAATACTGATAAGGCAAACATTATGAATAATTGGTATTGATTATTCATTAGGCTACCAAAAGTATAATCAGATGACCTTTGACCCTTAAAAATGGCAACACCAATTTTTACTGTCCTTGTACCTCATTTTATGACAGTTAATTTTTTAACAAAACTCAATGTAACATTCAATTTTAATGTAGTTGGGAGGGCATTAAAACATTTCATTGTAGGTTAATAGCAAGGTGTGTGTGAAATAATTGGGTTAAAGTAAAGCATGTATGACTAGATGTTGCAATAGACGATAATATTCTACTAATTTAGTAATAATAGGTAGGTTTTTAACAAAAAGAGAGAGATTAAAATAGTTTGTGTAGCTAATTAATTAGATTAAGTGTTTATTTCTGATAAGTATTTTAAAAATATGTTTTTCTACCAATAATTTCTAAGTTCTAACACAATGGCAACACCACGTACGAGTTTCAAGCAAGCCCACAAGAAAATAAAAGGGTACAGCTACAAAATATACATACGCTATAGGATGCAAGTAATTGAGAATTATTTACAGTAGAATTTAGACCTTTCAGAGAATGATTGAGGTCGCTAGCAGAGGAAAAATTATAACACATTTTTAAAATGTGTTGCTAGGTATAAACTTATTGATTGGGATAAAAGGTATGCACATAACATGTTTCATAATTAAGACTACCAAAGGGTAGACAATTTTTTTTTTTAGAATTTAGCTCAAGAGATTATTGTAGTGTGGTAACACTGCGCGTCCCTTAAGCGGCTTAGGCGATGTGATAATTTAGTAAAATCACATTTGCTATGTTTGTGTTTTAGAGAATTGATAAATACGATTTTTAACAGTAGACCAGTGGTTCCCTATTAGTGGCCTGGGCTCCAATCTGATTAACATTAACAAAAATGTCCAATTCTAAAACGCATCTCGCGCATTTTAGAGGAAAGAATTTTTGAATGTTGTGGAGGATCGATGATATGTCGACCTACATTTCCGAGCCTTTGCGATCCATTGTTTAGCCTAGACTAGGCTTTCCTAAGCTCCACTTTGAGCGTCTAAGTGCTAAAATTTGCTTTTAATTGAATAATGTTCTACATTTAATTAGTTTCTTAGTAGTCTACGCTGTTATCAGCGTCATAATGGAAAAAATCAATTAGCGTCCATTGTACTTGTAGTCCTTTTCAAACGACTTCTTAAAAACATCTGCGCTGCATAATAAGCTATTTCGAATTTTTTTTATTTACAATTGCTACAAAAGCGGTACATACATTGTTTATTACAAGAATTGCTGTAGTTTCTTTATTAATGACATATTTATCAATTCTCTAAATACATATCGGATGTTTTTAGGACGTGTTCAGATGCATGTAATCAAATCTTCTTAATGCCAAGCGTTGTTGTGGAACCTGAGGGGGTCCGCTTTCCGACTGTTAAAATCCAATATCTTCTAAACATTAGCATTCCGTCCGATTTTTTTCAGCGACGCGGCTTAAAGACATTTTACGTGCTTTCTTGAGACACTTAGCTAAGCTGAATGTCGCTGCAAAATGTACTCCGAAGTCGCTACTACGAATCTGTCTCTTCTTTCTTTGAAGTTTGGACCTTTACTCCTCACTCAGCACCTTTGATTGTGAGACCATTAACACTCATATTTCTACCACATATTTTGAGAATCTTACAAAGCGGGGCAGGCAATTTTGATACTTATTAATATTGGCATACGACTGCTTTTTGTATGACATCTGAACACGTCCTCGTCTTCTTAGAAGTACTTAACTGATAGTTTGTTTCTCTCCTCGCTAGTATAACAGTGGCGCAGAGGTCTAGGCCCACCACGTGAGTATAGTGCACATGTAGCAACCGCACAGCTTGGTAGACGCTTGCGCACCCGTTTTATGTTGCCAGATTTCAAATATTGGTTCGTGTTGCAATTAAGAAAAATATAAAAGCTCTATGGTAGATTTTTTACATGTGGAAGTCCCTGCTTAGTCAAAAAGGTGAGGTAGGTGTTTCAGGAGATTTGAATTGACTTTCACAATGGCATCCTCTAGAAAGGAAGGAAGTCCCTGTAAATACATAATTATGACTTTTCTATTGTAAACCTGATGAAAGGTTGAGATTATGATTGCAAAATTCGACAATCTTATTTCTATTATTGAATAATCGAGTGAACAAATAAAGTTACATATAATTTTTGATTAAGAAACTGCTAAAGATTTTGAATGAAAACCTCTCTTTTTCTCTATCTGGTCGTTTTCATAAAAGTACCAATAAATAACATCCGTTCAAACGTATAGAAAATCACACCTAACATAACTGATCTTTAGTCCCTCTTCGTCCGTCTATCCATATATTTAAGTTAACCTGAATATATTGCGATAATTGTAAGGAATATTAAGATAGAAAAACGTAAACCTGTTAGGTAGTTTATTTGACGTAGAGTTTTTTTTACGAAGCAACACGAACCTCGCTTGCTACGAAGGTTTTCTAGACGTTTTTCAGAAATAAATACTGTAGAGTAGTTTTAGTAACTCTCAATAAAAAAAGGCATCAATACTCTGTATCGAATATTGCCAATATGAAAAGACCTATCTTTAATTGTATTTCTTTGTATATAATTTAATTTCTGCCTCGAGGCATGTATAAGATGCCTCGATTTGAGTAACTAATGTTGCATGAACTCTTTTATAATAAAAAAACGTATTGGGTTACTATAATCATTATTTTATTGTAACAAGAAATTGATAACAATGATTTCGGTAACCTTTATTGTCTATTCTCTCTCTGTCTCTATTCTATTTCTTAATAATTTAATGTTAATCCTGATTTAATAAAATTGTATAGTGTTAGGATAAGTGGTGAGCAATTATCTGGAAATAATTTCCATTTTTAGGGTTTCGTAGCCAAATGGCAAAAACGGAACCCTTATAGATTCGTCATGTCTGTCTGTCTGTCTGTCTGTCTGTCTGTCTGTCTGTCTGTCCGTCCGTGTGTCACAGCCATTTTTCTCCGAAACTATAAGGCCTATGCCATTGAAACTTGGTAACTAGATGTATTCTGTGAACCGCATTAAGATTCTTATATAAAACTAGAAAAAAAGTAGTAAAATTTGGGGGTCCCCATACTCAGAACTGAAACTCAAAATTTTTTTTTTCATCACAACCATACGTGTGGGGTATCTATAGATAGGTCTTCAAAAATGCTATTGAGGTTCCTAACATTATTTTTTTCTAAAATGAATAGTTTGCGCAAGAGACACTTCCAAAGTGGAAAAATGTGTGTCCCCCCCCCTCTAACTTCTAAACTAAGAGAATGATAAATCTAAAAAAAAAATATGATGTACATTGCCATAAAAACTACCAACGAAAATTGGTTCGAACGAGATAGAGCTAGTAGTTTTTTTAATACGTCATAAACCGCAATTTTCGGTTAGAAAAATCACTACCACTGCGAACGTGTTAAAACATCAATCAAAGTTACAACGAACTATAAGAACTTTTATATTATGTTACTTGCTGCTACGAAACCCTTCATGGGCGAGTCCAACTCGCACTTGGCCGGTTTATTTTATTTGCTAGTAACCACTCAAATTTAAACAGTTTTGCTATGTAAAAAAATATTTATATATTATCTACCTAAAACATTTTTCAAGACACCACTATTCCTAACGCAACCAAAGAATGAATAATATTTAACAAACCTTGAGAACTAACTAAATGGTGGTTGCAATAAAGGGTGCGTCGGAAGGCCTCTCCTGCGCAGACCAAAGCAGGCTCCCTATCGATGTCGAGGTAAAAATACATTGTAACATAGTAACGTTGAAAGCAAGATGTTGGGTTAACTTTACTCGAGGCAAGGCATTTTGATTTTGTTCAAAACGAGGCAAAGTCATGTATCAGATTTTCGAGCATATTTATTGCTGTTTTATATGGGGATTAAAGTTAACTAATTTTATTTATGGAAACCCAACATATTGTAATTTATTTTACATCCAATCACTGTTCAAACGCCTTACATTTATCATTTTGGCTTCTTGTATGTTTAGCAGTTATTTTTAAGTTATATTGTGGCGTAATGTCTATCTTACGTTGTGATATCTTATACTTTTCTATAGTTCTTAAAAGGGTATACAAATAAATGTGTAGAGGAGATCCCTCCTATATACATTTCAACGGGTTAAAGTCAGTAAAACTGATATGTTTTATTATTAAAATGTTGTAACTAAAATTTAATGTCATGAATTAAAATTAAATTGTTCGATTTCAAAATATGTAACTTCCAATAGTTGTCCCGAAAAATACGTGAATTGAACAGTGAGCATATAATTTTCGAAAATATTTATGACTTTTATTCAAAATACCGTTTATTAACCCTTGACCTTGAGCGGTATTTATTGCGACCTTTGACCTTGAGATCTATGAGACGTTTCAGATTGGAGTTTAGCTCTCTAATTTTTCTGAAGTTATTATTTGCTTTTCTTTATATTGGACGTTCAAAAAATGAAGTATATATTTTATTTTGTAATGTGTATTTGTAATTTAAAAAATAATCGTAAAAGGGAGAGAAATGGAAATTTGTGTAAATAATATAATGCACCTGTATGAATCGGCACTATCACAAAAATATAAATTAAGTTGCACTTACAAATTAATATTATTAACTTTATTTCGCATGCATATTGGGCAATTATTCTTTAAATAGAGGGAATGTTACTTGAATATCTTTAATTTAAGGTAGATATTTTGTGTATTTCGTATTATTTTATGACCAGTATATTATTTATAATATACCTACATCTTGTTTCTCTACACGTGCATAAAATCACGAAATAAAATGGAATATTATTTTAAAAATCTTTTTATGGCCTACTTACGCAATATTTTTTTTGAATAAATGAAAATATTGTTTTAAAAGTTTAGTCATTTTAACAACAGTGAAAACGATAGGTTGACCTTTATTTAATGAAAAAATATATCACCATTTAAAAGAAAACTTGTTTGAAGGGTGATGATGTTTTTAAGTGATGAATTTTCATCATTAAATAAAGTTTTTTTTTAAAATAATTTACGGGTCATAATTAGATGTTTAAGTGTATTCGTAGTTATTACACAGCATTTTCAGCAGCACATCGTGTATGTTATTTTTGACGTCAATTATATTTCTTAGCTTCGAACCACGTGTGAATAAATTAAAAAAGGGAAAATGCATTCGTTGTGACAAAGAAATATGGTCGTACTGCTCGTTCGCTCTAACTTTGCCGCTCGGCTCCATACTAAAGTCGAATTTTTAATTAGACGAAGTAAATTGACAGCAACTAATGTCACTTATTCATACAATGTTGCGTATTTCCTATGACGAAGTGACATTAGCTACTGTCAATTTACTTTGTCTAATTAACAATTCGGGTATACGCTTCTACGCCAGCGGCAAAGTTAGCGCGAACGGGTACCTGGTACCGACGTATTGAGTAACCTCCTTTTTGAAGTCTGTTTAAAAGAGCCAGACTAGCTTTATATAAGTATCAAAAAAAAGATTCAAACACTGTGTAAATGGTAGATTAAAAATAACAATAGGTGTGAATTATACGGTGATGGTGGGGGACCATGCCGCTTCGAACCTTTGTCATACAAAATGTACGGCGACGGCGTGTTCTAAATTACCTTTATTTCCCGTGGTCCACCTCGTAGTTCACCCAGGTGAACCACGTATACAGAAGCGTCGCGGCGCAGGCCTGTCGTGCCGCGGCCCTAAAAAGGCAACATTGTATGTTTCAGTATCTGATCAGAAAATGTTTCATTTCGTTGCGTTTGTTAATGTCATCATTTTGATGCGTCCCCGTATTTTTTTCTCGGAGTAGCTACATTAATATCATTATATGATTGGGTTATGAAATGAATTGCAAATAATTCATTTAATAGTGTTACCATTTTATGGTCCCTTTTTGTACGAATCTGCAAATAAATCAGATAATGAATAAAACGGGCTATGTTGCCTTTTTAGCCCTTTCGTACTTTGCAGGAGAAAGGTTCGGAGTGTCATGCCAGCACTGCCCCTGTACCACACCGTTAGCCCCTTTTCACACGTACCGGTTGCCGGGTATCCGGCAGGCGGCGAAGTGTATAGCCATGTACTAGCTTTCACATGTACCGGCGTGATTTGCCGGGGAATGCCATACACTCGCCGCCGAGTACCCGACACCGGCTACTCGGCAACCGGTACGTGTGAAAAGGGGCTAATAATTCATGCCGTAGATGGGTGCATTCACAGAAATTCTTTTGTTATTCAAAAATAAGTAGTACATCGACATTTGTTTGAAAAATATTATATTTAAATTGTTCTTTAGTGCATTTTGCTTTCTAATTTATACACGCGTGGTCGCGTTTTAAATTTAAAAAAATATGATTTATGTGACCTAGCTTTTTAGCCTTACTTTTTTTAAAAATATTATTGGTGACTTGTAATTTTGTTCAACAATCTTTGGTCTGACATACATTAATTTTAGCACAGGTTATATTATCTGTTAACCAACAATTTAGCAACTATGTTATTGTATAAATTACAATAACTATACGCTTTTTTATCTGATTATTTTGATATTTTTTTTTTAAATATAATGCCTTTTTCACATAACTAATGCAATGTTGATGAATACTAGCTTAAAAACATCTAATTTTGATAGTAAGGGCCATACCGAGATCTTCGAAACCCATCTTCGTTTTTATTAAACTGTACCTACAGTTACAGTAAGGCCAATTACCACAAAAATAAAATTGAGAGACGCATTTTAGTATATAAATTTACTTGGTTTCGATTTTTGTAACTACGTAATATAGATACAGTAGGTACAGTATCTACGTTTTGATGACAGATAATATATAATGCTAAAATTATTGTATGTGACAAGACCGTGATATCAATATTTAATCGACTTCAAAAGAAGTTATTATGTACAGCAACATATATCAATGTTTTAATAAAACAAAAGTCGTGGAACATATGTTATTTTTAATGTTAGCCATGTAGTTTTAGCAGGTTGCTGGTTTTTTACAAATGAAGCTGTAGAATGGCCGTTACTTCTTTAGAAGTCTATGTACTATTAAGTTTATTGTATTATGTGCTGTACCAGCTTATATTTAGTTCGAGAATCTCATGTCTGCTTGTCTTGTCTGCCTGTCCTCGCTTTTATGAGCTTATGTATTACTCTGACCTGAGGAATAAAACACTAGATGGCGTTAAAGTTTAGTTTGTGCCTAAATACCAAAATTCTTTAAATACATAATATAAGTTATTCAACTTTTACTGATTAATGTACTGGAAACAAATTTTGGCTTGGCAAAAAAGGGTAGAAAATGATGGGGGCGCCACTGAGCAGTTTTTATGGCAACCCGTTAGAAAATAACAACGTTAGAAAATAAAACGTCAATAAAAACCGCCAATCAAATTGTGGTACTTTATCTATTACATATGGTCACGCCTTTATCCTCGAAGGAGTAGGCAGAGGCATATTATATGCTCACATTTCACCTTTTCAAAATTTGTCCCACGTAATAGGTGGTGAGCCGTGTTGAGATGGACTGCCTGCTGTTGAAAATTTTCAAGCTGCCTAAAAGGCCTTCAACTTGGCTTAACGACTATCATTTTACTAACAAACGGGACCAACGGCTTAACGTGCCTTCCGAAGCACGGATCATCTATTAACTGACAAATATGACGTTATTGACAATGTTGCAAGCATGCAAAATATTACCTCTTATTCGAAACTTTTTTGTCAAGCTCTACAATAGTTCAGTCAATGGCAGTAAATGGTTGAAAAGTACTGTCCAAAAAGTTTTTATTATCAGGCCAGAGTATTTAGGGCTTACTGCCAAAAGATAGAATAAGAAACATAATTTATATGTAGTGAATGTTGAATGTTAGTTTAGTTAAATTTATCTGTACTCGTAATACTTAATAGTGATTGACCAGGGACAATACGAGTAATATCTGAATTTTCTAAAGAAATTTTAAGAATGTTTTAGAAATGTAATGTTATTGCTAGTCACGAGCTCAGAAATAAATTAAGTACCTAAGTAATTTTCATACTCAGAAATAATGTATTTACTATTTATACGCATGACTAAGACCTACACTAACCTTTTAAAACTTAATTAAGAAGTACCTTCTTAAAATCGTACACATTAAGTGCTATGATGACACAAACACAAACTTATAACATCTCTATTTTTGAAAATCAAAAGTCAGGTTTAAGTATCTAAAGTGGGCTTGATGATTTCACCCATACTAATATTATAAAGAGAAAAGATTTGATTGTTTGTTTGCATCGAATAGGCTCCGAAACTACTGAACCGATTATAAAAATTCTTTCACTGTTGGGAAACTACACTCTTTGCGGTGAATATAGGCTATATTTTATTCCCGTATTCCCACTGGAACGGGAACTACGCGGGTGAAACCGCGTGATGTCCGCTAGTTATTTAAATAAAAGCCAGGTTTCAATAATCAAAGTATGTGCTATATGATTTTATCTTTTATATTTAAAGCTCTTGACTGTATTTGTATGAAACAAAAACCATCAGCTAACATCATTTTACTAAATTTAAATAATTAATTATAGGTACCTATGAAATTAAATAAAAAAAAAACAAAATGTGTGTTATCCCTTGTCAATCATTATCGAGCAACAAAATTGTCTCAAAATTCATACTAAAATATACATTTGCTTGTGTTTTTTTATAATTTCATATTTATTTTAGATGCATGATCGAGAATGTGCAAGTTGGTTATAAACATCCATACATCCTACATTGCTACACTGTATAAAATAAATTGTGTTTTTTTTTTCATATCTTGTGGTGGTAAGTTCCATAAATTACCTTCACTGGGTTGTTGACTTGTGCTGTGTGTTGAAGATGAGTATTTGTGAGTTAAGATATAGTTGTCAAAAAATATTTGGCCTGTTTTGACATAAGAAAGCGCCACTCTCATTGGTAGATTCAGGAATCGGCTATTGAGAGTTCAGTGGCTAAAATGTCATTGGTGGAATCTTCTAAAAATGGGGTACGAATTTTAATTTCAAAGACATCGATTCAAGACTTTAGTTGCCAAGATTTTCAAGACACCACAAAAAATTGAAATCTGTCTGTAAAAAAAAAAAAAAATTCATATAGTTTGGCAAATAATGGTAGAAAATGTTTTCCATGTGGCAACCCTTTCCAAAGTATCATTATATTTTTCTGTTAAATTTACTTCAGTTTTTGAAAGACAATTTGACAGTGTAGCCAGCATAAAAATGACGTTTTTGACAAAAATTTGAATGGACAATATTTTTTTCATTCGTTAATTGAAAAAAATACAGTCCAGTCTACATTTTGCAAGAATTGTCGACTCGATTATTTTTAATGAGACCACCATTCATAAAAAAAAGCCACAAAATACCCACAAATCTCATCACCACAGCACCAATCACAACCCAGTATAGATACGGTTACCAACCTGATGTAGGCCCAAATATTCCAGCTCGCGCACCTCCCTGGCGAGCAGTCGCCAGTCCCTCACTTCCTATGTGTCGCCTACTGCTGAAAGGGCTGCTTCGCCTGACACGCCGAAAAGATCTGCTTTTGTCGAGGTATGACATTTACACACAAACATCAAAAATTAGAGATAGTACCTTTACCCTCTGCTACACACACTCGCGCACAAATCAGTATCGAAAATTCGATTGAGAGTTGAGACGCCTGACCTGTGTCTGTGAATTGTGAATTAGTTGTCTAATTACGTGTCTGTGAATTAGTTGTCTATGTGTGTCCTCGTGTCTGTAAATGAGTTGTCTATGTGTGCGTAGCCTCAGCGAATTTATAGTCATCTCGGTGTAGCATGGTGCGTATGACAGTTGTCGATCGCGTTTCGTTTCACTCTTGAAAGTTGCCGTGAATTACAATTATGAACTTATTATTTCAGCTACATCCCATTCATAATATATTAAATCGTTAATCACTGTTGTATATAAAATTAAACTCAACCAGAATATTCTAGTCTACAAATAAAATGAATTTGGAAGAAAAAATTAACAAATTGTTGAGTATAACGTAACACCAAAGATGTCTTTAGTGATGGGATCATATACATCTACGATGGATAGTCGATATTTTGATTAAACAAAACGTATATTATCCGTAGTTCCAACTTTTATTGTAAAAAGTATATTATTGAGTTATTATTATTAATATTTTTCCTCTTCTCGGTTACCTTATTTTTTTCTTGCGAAGTTACCCGGTCTTTTGATAGGCTGTACCTTATGAACGGTGATAGCTAGAGAGATGAAATTTTCACAGATTATGTGTTTTTGTTACCGTTATAATAACAAATACTAAAAACAAAAAAAAAAAATTTAAGGGGGCTCCCATACAACAAACGTATTTTTTGTCGTTTTTCGGTACGGAGACCTCTGCTCACTTGGCCGGTTTTTTAAGCTGTTTAGTTAATTCAAAAATAAATATATCAATAATTTTCATAACAATAATAAGCAGAACATGATTTATCTCGTTTATCGTAGGATTCTAAACATGAATTGCATATCGACACATCCCTAGTAATGTGGTACTGATAGATATCAACGTCATACTGCCAACTGTCATACGCACCTTGTTACAGCGAGGCGACTATAGTATGTAGGTTTCCACCTGTACTGTCTCTAATTTGTGCAAACATATAGTAGAATTGGCTGATACTCATGCAATTCTGTTCCCGTCCCTAAATCCTTAGGCATCGTATTCAAGGGATCAAAAGTAGCCTATGATTAATTCTACCCGCACAAGAATTACAATATATGGTCGCCATCCGTTTATATAGAGCGCGATTGAGTAACAAACATCCAAACATCTTCACACCATTTTGGTAAAATGGCGCTTTGTCCAGTACTCTTAAACGGCGCTTACACTACCTATTGTAAAGGATTTCAAATTGTTTCTGTATGGTTCAATAGCTCAGTTGGCTTAGCACTGTCCTGGTTTAGGTAAATATTATGGGTTCGAATCCGCAAATTATTATGAAATAACTTACTAATTGCTTTAAATATTTATGCATCTTGGTAACGTCCATGTCAGCTCAAAATACACAAAACTTGAACTTCACAATTACTTTCCCACCTTCCAGACTGGCTTCGTGGAGACCCTGACGCCTCAGTACACGCCGGGCCAAAGCATCACGTCGCCACAACCGGCTACTTCCACCATGGAGGATAAGATAGCCAACATTCAAGCACAACAGGAGGTAAGAATAATAATCAATCTCTTATTAGACGACGCCCTTTTTTACATAGAAAACTTCGCCCAATAGACCAGTGCAGATAGCTCTGAAAATGATGAAAAATGTAAAAAATTGGTAGTAGAATGAAACCTATTGCAAATGGAAGAGAATGTGACAAAAATAGGAAAAATAATTTACGGGCGATCTGAGGTCGGGAAGTGAAAATAAAACGGGGGTTTAAAGGGGGGAAAAGGGGGTTTTCTCGATTTCCGACAAAACTAAAAGTCCTATGGAAAAATATTTAATGGAAAAGTTGTAGGAAATAAAAAAATCTACAACTTTTGGATTTACACTTTTGTGACATATCCTCAAAAAGTATGTCAAAAACTCAAAAAACCCAGATTTTGAGTTTTTGATTTTTTTCTTTTACAAAAATGTTCGTTTTGTCATGAAATTTGGCAGAAACCTTTCTTTTTATGTTTCTAATGCACTGTAATTTTTTTGATCCAAAATGTTTATTTTTTCTCTTTTTATTGGCAAAATTGTACATGAATAATTAACATAGAAAAATATGATTGGAGTTCTTTTGCATTTTCTGAGGAAATTTGCCATTGTGATGTATATAATATATTTTTACATCATCAGAAAGAAGAGATTTTAAGTAACAAAAAGCCCACCAATTTTTAAAAAATATCTGATATTTTGATAGGTGATTTTCGATTGAAAATTTTAATGCTTTTGCGATATTAAGTCAATAAAATGAGAAAAAATAAACATTTTGGATCAAAAAAAATACAGTGCATTAGGAACATAAAAAGAAAGGTTTCTACCAAATTTCATGAAAAATCAAACATTTTTGTAATAGAAAAAAATCAAAAACTCAAAATCAGTTTTTTTTGAGATTTTGACATACTTTTTGAGGTTAGGTCATAAAAGTGTAAATGCAAAAGTTGTAGATCTTTTTATTTCCTACAACTTTGCCATTAAACATTTTTCCATAGCACTTGTGGTTTTGTCGGAAATCGAGAAAACCCCTTTTCCCCCCTTAAAACCCCCATTTTTTTCGCTTCCCGACCTCAGATCGCCCGTAAATTATTTTTCCTGTTATTTTTGTCACATTCTCTTCCTTTTGCAATAGGTTTCATTCTACTACTAATTTTTTAATTTTTGAAAGCTATCTGCACTGGTCTACAAGACTATCGGCCTCCATCACCGGGGGCCTGAGGACGGTGAGTGGGCTGCTCACCGTCCTTACAGAAGCAGGGCCTAGACGACAGCTTGACGTGAGGGATTCACGCACGCCCCCCCTAAGAAGCGGGTATAACACCCGCAAAACCTCCCAAAGACGTGGGATAGCACCCGAACTCCCCCTAAATGAGGCCGCAGTGGTAGCCGTAGGTCTGTTGGGAGTCCTGGGGTATTCTTCCGAGGGGGCTCCCAACCTTAGGCTGTTAGGCAGGACACGTGAGGTTTTTTAGTCGGTAGGAGTTCGGATTAGCATTCATGCAGAATTTTC
This sequence comes from Miltochrista miniata, assembly GCA_933228765.1. NCBI lineage: Eukaryota > Metazoa > Arthropoda > Insecta > Lepidoptera > Erebidae > Miltochrista > Miltochrista miniata. Next base: position 9,634,590 of record OW121774.1, on the reverse strand, counting down.
CCTCACGTTAAAAATAGTAGATTGTATTACAAGGGGGCAAAATAGTATTTTTACGGCGAGGGCGCTACTTTGAATCACGAGCGAAGCGAAGGATTCTAGAATAGAATCCCGAGCATAGCGAGGGATTCTAACGTAGAATCCTGAGCGCAGTAAGGGATTCAAAGTACACCGCCCAAGGGGAAAAATAATTTGCCCTCGAGTAATATACTCTACTTTTCATTCCCTTTTTATGAGAAAAGCGTATACTAAGTTTTGTACGACGTAGTTACCTTCTATAGTTATTGTTCCAGGAGTTCATGGATTGTCACTTTCATAACTTGACGTAAAACTTATTATATTTGCAGAATACAATAAAATGAGTTTACTGATTACAAGAACATTAATAATGACGAACACGAACAGATAAATGGCGCTATTTCTTTTTTAGTTAGCTCTGGACACCGCGCTGTGCAGCCAAGCCAACACTTACCAGCCAGTAATTTATATTTGCGGTCGATTTCTATGAAATTTTCAAGTTCCAAATTCAAATCCTTTGCCGCCCGCTAAAAAGCTCTTAACAGAAAAGAGCTATTTTGCGCCCCGTTATCGTGGTGCAAAGTGATTCTTTTCGAATAGAAGGAATGAAAAAAATATAGATGGTGCCATCGGCACTGCCCGCGTGAAAATTTGTTCCCGTTCCCGCTTCCCATGAGAACTTATTGCCGGATGCCCGGATGCAGAAAACCAATCTGCTTATTCTCATTCAAAAGTATAAGTACGTCTGGAACGATATTTCCCTCCGTATCGGGAGAAAGGCGTTGATGGCTGCGCCTCAGTGTATACTATTGCGGCTGTCATCGTTCCAATCTAGTATTAAGTTTTCAATTTGTTTTTATGTTCCAAATAAAATAATAAAAATAATAATTCAGAAATACGAACATCTACACTTACAAACTTTTGTATTTATAACACTACTAGCTGATGCCCGCAGCTTTGCTCGCGTAAAAAAAAGGCCTTCTGTTACCTCAGGACAGTGTATGATACGAGGCCCTATAGACCTCTCTCTCCACTGTAAGAGAGTGTGATTACGCGGCACTTCACGTTCGAGATTGGCAAATAGAGGGTGAATTTAAGTTAAAGAGCACTTCAAACCACTCCCCGTGACCTTGCGTACCTCCATCTATACTGCGAGGTCCCATAGACCTTTCTCCACTATATGAAAGTGTGACATCTTGACTGGGCACACCGTGTTCGAGATCGAAAAGGAGAGATTGGGAATCTCAAAATATATAGTTTGGAAGAGCTCTTCAACTTGGTAGCAACTGGGTAAAATTTGTTCTCGTTCCCGCTTCCCGTGGGAAGTCATTCCCGGGATAAAAAGTAGCCTATGTGTCATTCCAGACTATAATGTATCCCTGTACCAAATTTCAGCCCGATCCGTTCAGCCGTTTGAGCGTGAAAGAGTAACAAACATCCACACTCACAAACTTTTGCATTTATAATATTAGTAAGATATGAATGAGAAATGTTATTATCTCTTAAATAAAATAATAACAAAAATAGAGATAAGCTATGCAGTATAGGGTCAGTTATCATTGCAATAAGTATTGTTTCTCGTCAATATTGCATAAAAATACCGGTTGCTTTATGTTTACTTATTAAAGTCAACAGTATACCTAACTAGTTTACCTATTATAATGTGAGTATTCACTTGCATTTTCATTTGCAAGTAACCATACTATATATTGCTTCTTTGTAGATAGGGAAAATTCGTACCAAAAGTAATGTAAAATCACCAAAGATAGCGTTAGGTAGGACTTGTTTTAGTATAGTTCCAAGTAACGTTTGGTGAAGAAATGGCGAATTCGTCCGTAAAATAAAAATATGGCCTGAGTTGGTTTGAATTCGATAACCCTGCCGAGTCGCAGAATCGCTCGCGGTTGAGACACTGCGACTTTGCAAAGGCCTTTCTCCGAAATGGGCTCTCTTTGGAGGGCTAGACCTTTCAACTGCTCAATCAGGAGCTTTTCATTCCGCGGGTCTCTGACAAAACAAGGGGGCAGAGAGCGAGTGGCTCACTCGCTCTACCTACGTACCGCTGCAATCGCTTGTTCGTGATCGAGAAGGTGAGGGTAGGAAAAGTTGAAGAACTCTTCAGATAACTTGCTGTGACATATTCGGTATAATGCGTCGAAGAACGCTATAGTTCTACACGGTGCCAGCGTATCGAAAGTCTACTGGTCCTGTTACCTCAGGACAGTAAATAGCGAGGGCCTATAGACTTTTCTCTACTGAATGAAATTGTGACATCTTAACCCGACACGCCGTGTTCGGGTTCGAAAAGGATTGGATGGGATTAAGTTGAACCCTTGGACATCCTTCCGAGGGCTTACCCGGGACTCCCTTCCGTAGACACTTGTAAGGCATCATGTGTGGTTTTAGTCGGTAGGAGTCCGGCATAACATCCATGTAGGATATCCACACGTAAAATTGAGAAGCACTTCAAAACAATCCCAATGACATCGGTAGAGTGCAGCAAAGAACACTATTGCTCTGTACTCCGCCAACAGCTCAAGGCCTTCGGTTACCTCAGGACAGTGTATGGCACGAGGTCCTATAGACCTCTCTCCACTGTAAGAGAGTGTGATTACCCGGCATGGCACGTTCTGGATTGGCAAAAAGAGGGTGGATTTAAGTTAAAGAGCACTTCAAAACACTCCCCGTGACATCGGAAGAATGCAGCCAAGAACGCTATGGTTCTACGCTGCGTCAACCGCTTAACGGCCTGGCCACGGGGCAGTCGCCATGGCGAAAATTTGTGCGGCGCGACCGGCGAAGCGTCTTGCGACTCAAACAAATGAATAGAAATGTACTGAGCATGCCACGCGGCACGGCGACCGGCGATGCGACCGGCGAAATGTACCGAGCGAACGACACGGCGACTGGCGGTGCGGCGAGCGAGTGAAACAAATGCATGAATCAGTACGGCGCAAGCCACGGCGTCGGGCGGCAGTCGCGGCGACTAGGCCAGTGATCAAATTACTGGTCGCGGCGGCGAACGCGACTGCCCCGTGGCCTGCAAACGATGCCGCACGATTAGTCGCCTCCGCCGCCGCCGCCGCCGCCGCCGCCGCCGCCGCCGCCGCCACCGCCAATCCCCGTGGCCAGGCCGAGACCTTGCGTACCTCCGTCTATACTGTAAGGTCCCATAGACCTTCCTCCACTATATCAGAGTGTGATATCAGGTGGGATTTAGTCGAAGAGTTCTTCAAAACACTCTTCGCTACATCTCGGTAGAATGCAGCCAAGGACGCTATAGTTCTACGCTGCGTCAACCGCGCAAGGCCTTGCGTTAACTCAGAACAGTCTATAATCCGAGGTCCCATAGACCTTTCTCCACTATATGCGAGTGTGACATCTTTACTGGGCACACCGTGTTCGAGATCGAAAAGGAGAGATTGGGAATCCCAAAATATATAGTTCAGAAGAACTCTTCAACTTAATCGCAACTTGGGATTATGTAGAAGAGCTCTTCTTAACACTCCCTATAGTAGATTCCGTAGAATCCACCCAAGAACGATATTGTTCTACACTCCACCAACAAATCAAGGCCTTGCGTTACCTCATAACAGTCTATACCGCGAGGTCCCATAGACCTTAGACGCGCCTTTCCACTTCACAAAGCAATTAAACGCAACCATGTTTACTAAAACTTACTTTTTTAACGCACGAGTACACATTCACTTGTGCCAAGGTAATATAAGTTTTGTGCATATGTTTATGTTTAGAAACATTTTTTTAGTCTTTAGAAGTATTTACTAATTATTGGATTTGAAGTTTAAGTTGTGTTATAAAGGAAAAGGTAGGAAGATTTTATTTCTTCTTTTAACAAGCTAGATGTCGCTCTAGATATGAATCTAATGAATCTTGTAATCGCGGTTCAATAATATTGTTATTTTACCATTGGCGCCAAAATTTTTACATTTTACTTTTATACATAATGATGCTCGCTGCTTCGCCCGCGTGAAATTCGGTACCCGTTCCCGCTTCCCGTGGAATCATTTTCCCAGGATGAAAAGCCTATGTGTTAGTCCAGACTTTGAGCTATCTCTGTACCAAATTTCAGCCCAATCCGTTCAGCCGTTAGAGCGTAATTGAGTAACAAACATCCTAAAATCTAAACATCTTCACTAAACTTTCGCATTTATAATATTAGTAGGAAGTAGGATTGCTAGGAAGTTTTCACGTACCGGTTTCCCACATGGTAATAGTTACCGGGATAGTAAAATACTGTGTTATTACAGGATGTTAGCTATCTCCATATCAAATTGGTTCAGGGGTTAGAATCTCATTGAGTAACTAACATCTTCACAAATGTGACATACGTTGGGTGTTTTCTATCAATCAATATCAATACATATAATAAAATCGTAACAGGTCGCTATCTGTACATCTATACTAATATTATAAAGAAGTAAAGTTTGTGTGTTTGTTAAATTGTAAGGGGTAATCTCGGGATCTACTGAACCGATTTAAAAAATTCTTTCACCAATAGAAAGCTACGTTATTGTGGAGTGTCATAGGCTATATAGCATCACGCTACAACGAATAGGAGCGGAGCAGTAATAGTAAATGTTTCAAAAACGGGGGAAAAGTTATTCCTTTTGAGAGCTTCGACGAGACGCTACGGGCGTAAACGCAACGCGACGGGAGTAAATGCGACGGGAACAGGGAATACTCTCACTCATGTGGCGCAAACGAAGTTGCGCGGGTCAGCTAGTGGAAGATAAATAAGAAAAAATAGGCTTTATGAACGCAATAGAACCCAAAACAATTATTTTTTGAATTTTTGTCTGTATGTCTGTTTGTCTGTACGGTTGTGCACGCTAATCTCAGTAACCGCTTAACCGATTGCAATGCGGTTTTTTTTATTGTGTTGAGGTTTGCTCCACTTAACATTTAGCGTTTATTTCATGTCAATCTGTTTATAAATAAAATAGTTATAACACTTTTAAGAATCAGATATGTTTAAAATTTTAATTGTAGCGGTTTCTTTGAATGAGAGTGTAAATCTAAACTGGCGTGTTGGCTTAATCTTATTTTAAAATTTTAAAACAATTAGCTCTTTAATGATTAAGCAAACAGGGCAGTTTCACACGCTGCTTGATGAGTCTGAATAAGAAATACCTCTCCTTTCATACACCTTATGTGACGTAAACGAAGTTGCGGGGTCAGCTAGTGTATAGTATGTTTGATTTAGAAATATAAAGGTATGTATATCAGTCGTCTAGATCCCATTGCACAAGCTTATATTTAGCTTAATTTGGGCTAGATGATGTTGTGTGAGATTGTCCACAAATATTTATTTATTATTTATTATTATTTATACCGAACGCCTCATAATATTACAAGATGTATTATAATATCTACTGTCTCCGCGCTTATTAAAAGTTTTTTTTTAATTTTGACATTAACACTTCTCTTTTTAAACCCCAACGAAAACGAAGGGTGTTAACAATAAGTTCAAAGTGTGTATATGTCTGTATGTTTGTGACATCGGAGCGGCTCAACGAAGTGACCAATTCTGATGCGCAATTTTCTTAAAAAGGGGTACATATTGTTTGCATCCTGTTTTTATTGCAAAGAAAACATCCAAACGTCTTATAGTTAGGCTGTTGCTATTTTTTGTTACACAAATATTTGTATCGAGGCGTAATTAAAATCCGAGCTTTCGGCAACGACAATTCTTTACACTGCCACTGCATCATAGATGTAGTTAATGAACATTATAGTACAGTGTTACTGCTAAAAACCTCTATAAAACTAGTCACAATTAATTTTCCAGATAACAACTCTAAAAACAGAAGTAGAAGATCTAAAAGAGAAACTGGAGACTCTCAAAGTTAGAAGAGCTGAAGACAGAGAAAAGTTGAGAGAGTTTGAAAGAGTGAGACTTCAGTTGGACCAAGCGAACGAGTTCAAGTCTAAGATAATGGAGTCTCAAGCGCAGCTGCAGCGTGACTTGCAGAGGGCTAAGCAGGAGGTAAGTGTCTGTCTCGTTCTAACGTTATTTATGTGAGAGAGAGAGGGAGAGAACAGAGACCAAGCGAACAAGTTCAAGTCGAAGATAATGGAGTCTCAAGCGCAGCTGCAGCGTGACTTGCAGAGGGCTAAGCAGGAGGTAAGTGTCTGTCTCGTTCTAACGTTATATATGTGAGAGAGAGAGAGGGAGCGAACAGAGACCAAGCGAACGAGTTCAAGTCTAAGATTATGGAGTCTCAAGTGCAGCTGCAGCGTGACTTACAGAGGGCTAAGCAGGAGGTAAGTGGCTGTCTCGTTCTAACGTTATATGATTGAGTGAGAGAGGGAGAGAACAAAGACCAAGCGAACGAGTTCAAGTCTAAGATTATGGAGTCTCAAGCGCAACTGCAGCGTGACTTGCAGAGGGCTAAGCAGGAGGTAAGTGTCTGTCTCGTTCTAACGTTATATGAGTGAGTGAAAGAGGGAGAGAACAGAGACCAAGCGAACGAGTTCAAGTCGAAGATAATGGAGTCTCAAGCGCAGCTGCAGCGTGACTTACAGAGGGCTAAGCAGGAGGTAAGTGTCTGTCTCGTTCTAACGTTATATGAGTGAGTGAGAGAGGGAGAGAACAGAGACCAAGCAAACGAGTTCAAGTCTAAGATTATGGAGTCGCAAGCGCAGCTGCAGCGTGACTTGCAGAGGACTAAGCAGGAGGTAAGTGTCTGTCTCGTTCTAACTTTATATGAGTGAGTGAGAGAGGGAGAGAACAGAGACCAAGCGAACGAGTTCAAGTCGAAGATAATGGAGTCTCAAGCGCAGCTGCAGCGTGACTTACAGAGGGCTAAGCAGGAGGTAAGTGTCTGTCTCGTTCTAACGTTATATGAGAGAGGGAGAGAACAGAGACCAAGCGAACGAGTTCAAGTCTAAGATTATGGAGTCACAAGCGCAGCTGCAGTGTGACTTGCAGAGGGCTAAGCAGGAGGTAAGTAAAAATTTAATAAATCAATGGTTTTCCGTCTCGTTCTAACGCTATTTATTTATTTATTTTAATTTCATGTACACAAAATGCTTACACAGGTAAATAAGTGCGATTGAAGTAAAACTTCTTTGCCATTGATGGCATCAAATGTAGTATTAATATCATTCATTCAAATTTTAAAATCAAATTTTTCAAATTGTAAGCGTTACTTCCGTCAGAAAAAAAATCCGAGTAACTCCCTAGTCTTGCGCCTAAAGAAGTTTTATTTCAAAAATAAGTACAATGGTACTGCTTATTTCTAAATGAGAAATTTCTTGCAGAAGTCCGACGAAAGGATAGAGCTGAAATTTCCACAGATTATGTATTTCTGTTGCCGCTATAACAACAAATACTAAAAACTCTGTGCGTGAACTCGACTCGCATTTGGCCGGGTGGTTTATTGATACTACATTTTCTGTTATTTTTAAACTATCGCGGTTTCTAACACTCATGCTTATAGAATTCGGGACTTTACGCGAAATACTGTTTACTTACATTCACCGACGTTTCGAGCACGTTGCAGTGCCCGTGGTCGCGGTTGGACTGATTTTTAAACTATCGCGGTTTCTAACGTTGGTGAATGTAAGTAAACAGTATTTCGCGTGAAGTCCTGAATTCTATAAGTATAAGTACTACATTTTCTCTTTAGATTAAAGATTGTTTTTGATCAATCCCAATGCATTTAGAATGACAATACTCCACTAAAGAACCAATCCCACCTTCCTCTAGGTTCGCGAAGCCCAAGAAGCTCTAGAAGCTCACAACGAAGAAACAGCAGAACTTCAAGAGGCAGCCGAAATGGCAGCTCTAGACAAAGAGATGGCGGAAGAAAGGGCTGAAGCGTTGCAGATGGAGTTAGAACAATGTAGGGAGAAATTGGAAGAAGCCACACTGGATCTGCAGCTTATGAAGGCAGAGATGGAAGCTGGAGGGAATATACGTGAGTTTAGTTGCAGTATCTTTGTAAAATAGCGCGTCTATGAGTAATTCTGATATGTTCTGCCTCTTTCTGTCTTGATGGAAATGAGAAAGATAGAAATAATATAGAAAAGTATAAATTAGAATAGCGTACAGTAGTACCACGTTTATAAGTTACACCGATGTACCTGCGCAGAAGTCTCATATTTGAAACGCGCGAAAAAATCTTAACCAATTACAGCCTTAGATCATCTAACCACAGGATGCGCCTTACTTAAGCATTGTTTTCTGCCAAGCCAATAGACCAATTGGTCTTTTGGCTTTATAAAAAGCACTGTACATCTGTACATCATTATATATGATTAAACTAGTACATTTCATTGTAGTTGACTGTACAATAAAAATTAACACACAACAGCCATTACGCGTTTGTCGATTAATACATTTTTAAATGTAATGAAATTTTATATGTCTTTGTGTTTCCCCCTTCACCCACTATGAAAACTGGCAGAATATTTTTGTATGCGGTGGTTCGCAAAGGCTAGTCCCGTGATATATGGTCTAAGATTACAGCGCTCGGCGTAGACGCGCCAAAAGTATCTGCCCTTTGTTATTGGTTGCCGCCTGCCCGTCATGTTCGACGCCCGCAGGATTGCGGTGCAATGAGCTACAATGAGCGAGATAGCACTACTCTCTGGATATATTGCATTTTCAATCTTAACGTAACGCAATAAAGTCGGTTTTTCAACAGCGGTGGCAATCGTTATTAATCGGCGTTAGCTTGCTCCCTTCTTAACAGGCGAACTTTGCCGATGCGACTTATAAATGTTGTTTACCTGTACACCAAATTAAAAGTTGTTTACAATATTTTCGTACAAAATATTGTACAAGGGCGGCTTTATCGCTAAAAAGTAATACATTACAAGCAACCTTGGTATGGACAGAAAATAATAAGAATGAAAGGAGGAAGGTGAGGGAAAATCCTTCATAAATGTTACCTGTACACCAAATTAAAAGTTGTTTACAATATTTTCGTACAAAATATTGTACAAGGGCGGCTTTATCGCTAAAAAGTAATACATTACAAGCAACCTTGGTATGGACAGAAAATAATAAGAATGAAAGGAGGAAGGTGAGGGAAAATCCTTCATAAATGCTATGCCGGACTCCTACCGACTAAAAAACCTCACGTAACGCCCAACAGCCTATGGTTGGGAGCCCCGGGTAATCCCTCGGAAGGATGTCCCAGGACAATAAGAGGGTAGTTTAGGTAAAGTAGTAATATGTTTACTAACTAATATATAAAATTCTCGTGTCACAGTTTTCGTTGCCATACTCCTCCGAAACGGCTTGACCGATTCTCATGAAATTTTGTGAGCATATTGAGTAGGTCTGAGAATCGGCCAACATCTATTTTTCATACCCCTAAGTGACCGGGAACAACATTCCACGCGGGCGGAGCCGCGGGCAGCAGCTAGTAATATCATAAATTTCATGTGGAAAGACGCGAAAGAGTGATAGTACTAGCATTTTCTATCTTGACAGACGCTTAACCATGCGCCTCAAAACGTATGAGTTGAATGAATTGTAGGTCTTGACAACTTAGGTATAACGCCCTAGGCACATCTCCGCCGCGAAACCAGAACAGCGGAACCGCTGAATGAATTCCGCTGTGATCAAGTGTGGATTGAACAGCGGAACTGGGCAACGGAACCTGACACGAGTTAGTCGAAGTGGCGCTATAGCAATTTTATCATATCATTTTTATTATCTGGATGACTTAATAAATACATAAAGGGTCTATTTCCGATGGCTTGAAGTAGTTTTTGCGTGAACTTCACGTCCATTTACTGAAAATATATTAGTTTCGCCGTTCCGCTCTGTATTTCTGTCAATTTTGACAAACCGGCGCGTAGACAACGCGGCACCGCAATAACAAGGCGGCCGAAGCGCGAAGGTTTGACTGGCGTAGGAGCAGATTGGCGAAACCGTGCGGTGAAAGAGATAGAAGATAGTTAAATCTATGCATTAGAACAGGCGGTTTCGCTAGTGTTCCGCTCCTCCTACATGTGACAGAACTTGGCGGAATTACTGCGGTTCCGCTATCATGGTTTCGCGGCGGAGGTATGCTAAGGGCGTAAGTCCAATCCTGCCCAATCTCGCAATAATGTAAACATGTCATGTTTTGACAATCGTTGTCTAAGACAGATAAGTAGAACAGTATAGTATGACAAATCATTTAATTTTTTACTATCCTGAGTAGGTATTTTAAATGAAAATAAACTATCATAAAGAAGTTACTTGGTGTCGAAATGATTGTAAGAACACTGTATGACTCCTGGATACTGGAATATAATCAGGGTGAATACTCAATTGCAAGTAACTATGGATATATAGGATCAAATGTGTTTGTTTACATTTTTGCGCAAAGCTATTGAAATACAGTATATCTGTTTAAGCGTCTGTCCTGGGAAGGCTTAAGATGCGGGTTCGAGTCCTCCTCAATACTGATAATTTTTTTCACAATGAATTTAAGAAAGATAGATACTATTTTTCTCATTTTTCGCGCGACAGAGACAGATATTTATCAAGAGAGAGGGATGGGACATGTGTCAGAATTTACTTCTTACTCTACCGATCGCTATAGTAGGCGTCCATGACTCAATCCGTATAATATATTGCTTACAGTCTGTATAATAAAGATGGATTCGAGAGACAGTTGTATTGACGTAAACGAAAATAGACTTTATTACAAAGGCATAAAGTAGTTATTTATAGTTTACACCAGTCTGTGTTATAACTCTCTACATTTCAACACTTATAAGCTTTATGCCGTTGTAATAAAGTCTATTTTTCTTTACGTCAATACAACTATCACTCGAATCTATCTATATTTCACAGACTATAATACTGGCGAGGTGGCGTATGTTACTTCTGCTTCTGTCTCAGGTACGAATCTTGAGATATTTTCCAAAATTTTGACTGCTTTTCGAAACGGTTATAGCTTGGCGAAAAAGTGTAGAAAATTATAGAGGCGACACTGTGCTGTTCTTACGACTACCCGGTATAAAGAATCGGTGAAATGAATTATACAAACTAATCGATATCTCATAAAATCATTACCCTCCTTTTGCGCAGTCAGTTAAAAAGTAGCCGATGTCCTTCCCTTGGACTCAAACTATCTCTATATCAAATTTCATCAAAATCAGCTCAGCGGTTTAGGCGTGAAAACATAACAGACAGACAGACAGAGTACTTCATTTACTGACTGACATAAGTGACGTTTTTGACAGTTGCAAAATATATGTTCGTTTTCTAGACTCTTCTTAGTTCTGATAATATGTGTGATCGTTTGTGGCAATTTCTATGTATGAGAGTTTCTCTCTCTGCCAGTAAACTGTAGTCGCTAAGGCCAAGTTTAAGGAAAAACTTCCAACGTTGGGTCGTCGCAACAACACGACAATAGGCTCGCTATCTATAATGTAGGGCAAAAATATACCTTCGGCCCCATTCTCGAGCACACAACGAGAATGCGTTGATGCAAATTTACTTGTAAAACGTCATCTGTCTCATTCAGACAGCAAAATATTAAACAAATGTTATTTACACCCGTAAATTTCCGCCCACGCATTCAAGTCGAATGATTGAGAATCGGGCAGCGCTGTTACAATGTAGACATTGTGTAGTATGGTTCTACTTACTTTTGCGAAGATGATCGTCCTTACAGTACCACGGTGGTGAGTCGGGTTGCTACAGGATTTAGTTACGAGCTTGGCCGTTAGTCAGATGGTGCACCACTAGCTGATGACTTAGACGTTGAGGATCTCGCAAGAGCAACTCATGGGCGTTGATTCTTGACCACAGGACATGAATGCGCGGACGGAAATTTACGGGTGACACGTCATCCTGTCTCATGTTTCGTCCCTTAATATCAGATAGATGACGATTCACACCTAAATTTCCGTTCACGCATTCACGTCGTGTCGTCGAAAGTTGGCGCCTTGTAGAGAAATAAGTTTCTGAAGTTGTCTATTTGTTTTATAATAACCGGTCAATGTGCGAAGATTTGTTTTATAACTATAAGTCAAAGAAATTTGGACGTAGGGCTCTCCTAATTCACGTCACAACACGGTGCAGCGCAAAACAATGAAGGGCTCGTGGTCCCGCGAACTCAGTGTTCTGTAAACGATCACTGCAGTAAGCAACTTTCACTGTGGCCGGTCCTTGGATGAGTGACCACTTTGTGACTTTAGTTTGCGAGAGTTTCCGTGATTCAGAAAGCTCGGTAAGCCGTTGGTGGTCAGTAATAAGACAGTCGTTAAACTAAGTTGAAGGCTTATTAAAAACTAGCTGTTGCCCGCGACTTCGTACGCGTGAAAATTATGTTATAATGCCAATTTGATTGCTCTCTGCTTAGCCCCTAGGATATGTAGCGTGATAATATATATAGCCTATTTGAAGACCCTACCCCTAGTTAATATTTGTGCAAAATTTGAATCAAATCTATTGAGTAATTTTCGAGATCCTTCCGGACAAAGCAAAGCAAACAGACAAACAGACAAAAAAAATTCTAATTATATTTTCGGCTTCGGTATCTTATTTTGAACACCCATCCCAGTTTTTAAATATTTTCAATGTACAGTTTTGACTTTTCTATCATTTTATTAAATGTATAGATTTCAACAATGGTTCGTCACTACCTGCGCCAGCGTCGATAACTGCAATATACCCGCGTTTCTTGTAACAAGTTATTCTATTATGTGTTCCAATTTCTTTGCAATAGATTTAAAAAGTAATTCGAAAAAAAAAATTCGGTATTATCAATATTGTCCATATAAAATGTTAAATTTCGCACATTGACCGGTCAATATGAATAATGCAAAGACATAACATTTAATCAGAGCACAGGCACACACAGATCTTCAAGAGTTTATTGTATTTTTATGTTATTTTTATCGCTTTTATTGTCGTTTATTATTATTTATCTGCCACTTATGTATTTTCTATTTTTTTTACTACTTTCGAAGTAATGCACGACACTGACTTTATGAACGGTAATGACGGTGAATTGTTATAAAATAAAATATGCTAACTTTAAAATAAGCTAATATGTATTTGTGTATATTGTTTTATTATTATTGCTTTTTTTATATTTATAGAACTTCATAAACAGCTATTATTTGTACGTATTTTAATATGTCTTTTCTTTGGTTCAGATCATACAGAATATCATATTCTGCGTATTCATTTAGTTTCATTATTTTCTGTGAATAAGCATGAACTTGGCACATTCACTGCTTCTTGAAAATTATATATTTGGGGCTCAAGGTATTGGCTATACGCAAGAGGCATAGCAAGCTGTAGGAATTTCAATATAGTTTTGCATAAGCTACTACATTATCTGGCTGTCAGAATTAGACTGACATGCATTCAATTGAATACAAATTATTAATTTGAAATTAATTATGACGGTTGCTAAGACTCCCAAACTGAATTTCGACAAATCCTTCTACGACAAGATTTTACTTCGACAACATGAAACTCCGATACGACTCAATTTCGACAATATTTTAGATCGAAACAACTTAACCCCGACACTACTGTACTCCGACAAAGCGTTTAACGCTTTGTCGGAGTAAATTCAGTTTCGGGCGCGGTTGCTAAACCTCTGAGGTTGCACTGTGGAGTAGCTACAGGGAGTCGATCCTCGACTATACAACTTAAATGCGTGGACGTTTATTTACGGGGGAAAAGTCATCTGAGCTAAATATGAGCCAGATGATGTTCCACCCGTAAATTTCCGTCCACGCATTTAAGTTGTATAGTCGAGAATCGTGGCCTAGATAATTTTTGATCATAGTCTGTACAATGGTCACGCAGCTCCGATATTTTTCTCGTGGAAAGATTTCGTGAGGTCTAAATAATCAAGTAACGTCTTTCTTTGCTTCGCTTGCAATAGTTCTGCCGAAATTGAAAATATCTTGCTGTACGAAATTTCTGGACTCCGAATTTCATGAACTTAGATGCATAGATGGGACAGAATTACTCAAAATTATAGGACTTAGGCTGTATATATTGATACTTAGGCAAATATATTTGACCATAAGTGAATCACCTTTAGACATAAAGGCGATGAAATAAAATGTGTTAATATTTTTCATCGTGAATGTGTTAAGTCTTTGTACGTTAAGTGTAGCATGTTTGTTTTTTGATTTTTATTGTTTTTTTGTGTTGTGTTTTTACTCCCTCTATGACTATTACTCGTACATTTTCCATTTAGTCCCACTTTCTTCAAAATTATTTCCTCTGCTTTTAAAGCGATTCCCACAAATTATCTTCTATAATCACTCCTATTTCCATCTCTATTACAAAGTTTCGTTTTTTTTCCCATCATATACATATCTCTATTTTACACCAGATCAATTTAAGACCATTTATTTATGAGGTAACTGCACAGAACTCACAGTCATTGTTTCAAAAGTAGTGATTGTTTTCTAGACTCACGAAAGAAGTTGGACTCTGTGCACTTCGAATAAACAGTAGTAGTGCATTCCACAACCGAACTCCTTGAACGGAGAAATATTTGTCCATAAAATTTGTGGAATGCCAAGTTTCTTCAATCTGAGTTTCTCCGACTATCTTCTCCGCCTTGTTATCAAAGACGGATTTAACCCCCACTCCATAATACTAGTCCTTTTTTGATTCAGGCGTATCCAGCTCTTAAAATATCAATCAACCAACTAATCAAATCAGCCTATAGCAGTCCACTGCTGGACGTAGACCTCTCCCAATTCACGTCACAACACACGCTCCTGCTCCTTCCACAGCCATCTTCGGCCCCTTCTTGTCAAAGACAAATTTAACCCTCATAACATAATACTTGTCCTTTTTTATCGATCCAGGCGTATCCAACCCTTAAATTATCAACCACATCAGCCTACGGCAGTCTACTGCTGGATACTTCTCTCAATTCACGTCACAACACACGGTCCCACGCCTGGTCCTTCCCTGCGACCGTTTCTAGCTCATCAATTGACCTTTTCGATTCTCTTCTTCCAGTGCCTCTCCGCTACCTGCGGTTGGCCTTTAACTTCTGATCCTCCAGTGTTCCTCATAATTCTCCGACTATGACAGACAGACAGAGGGTTATACATAGTCCCCATTTTTGTATAACTTGATATGTGTGTGCGGTGCGCTGACAGAGCACCCATACGTAGAGTCCGGAGCCACTGGGTACGAGATGCGTCAACTTCAGCAGCAGAACGTTCGACTGAGAGACACTCTTGTTCGACTGAGGGACTTATCTGCGCATGATAAGCATGAGATGCAGAAGATGAATAAGGTAAGCATGCTGGTGTATGAATTTGAATGTAATTCTGTTTGTTAAGTTTTTATGTTTGTACTACTGAATCGATTCCCTCAAAAAATCCTTTTTTTTTACAAGGAGAGCTCCGCTTACGGACTACCCATGCTGGCGAGGCATGGTCTCGTGTGAGGGTCGCCCAGCACCTGATCACGATAGCACTGGGAATACTCACTAAAACTCCTTGACACCGATCTGCCCCTGTGGCAGTGTTCTGGGATCTGCCTAATTCACCAGAACACCGCCGGAACCCCTCAAAATATCTACTAAAATGACTCCTATTTCCATCTCTATTACAAAATCTCGTTTTTTATCCTATTATAAAGAATCTCTATTTCATTTCCCATAAGGGAGAGAGAGAGATAGAATATAGCATGGAAAAGGAGATAGGCTACATTTTATCACGGGAACCAGGTGCTGTGGGAACCGCCTGGTTTCTTTTATAGGTGAAATATATACAACTTATATTTACTATACACTTTTACATAAGAAAAGAAACTAAGAATATGTACGTAAATTTCAAACAAAAAAAAACCCGATTTAGGCATCGACAAATTCTTCCACATCACTGTCGACCACAACCGTGCTTAAAACGCTGGGGGCATTGCCACGTTGAATGGCAATACTGAGTCGCTGGTCCAAGTACACGCCAGCCTTCTGGTCACGGGAACTCGTGACCAAAAGCTTGCATATAGTTCTGTATACAAGCTTTGCACTAGGACCCCACGGTCCAAGAGTTTCAACCCCAAAAGGTGAAATTAATTTAGGATCATTATATATTAAGCTCGCTAAATTGACGCCGCCCGCCTGATATGAAACGCCAAGGCGAAATCTAGTGATTGGGGGCCCTCACAGTCTGTACGAATTCTGACAGTGGCCCTCAAATTCGCTGCCTTGTAAAGTGCCTTTACACGCTTCGCTTGAAGACCTCTTGCCCGCTTTCCACTGCGAGCGAGTCGGACCCATTACGGACTCCGCTATACTCGTAACGATGATTTTCGATTACATGTCATGTCCGCTTTGGTGGAAGGACATGTATGAAAATCGTCGTTACGAGTATAGTGGAGTCCGTAATGGGTCCGACTCGCTCGCAGTGGAAAGCGGGCATATGGGTTGTAAGGTGAGGGAAATATGTGCGCTTGCAGGGCGTTCCAAGTTTTTATAGTTCGATAGAGAAACGGTCTTTTGATCCGCTTAATTTAGACTCAGTTGGGGTCGGCTTTCCAAAATGAAATTATTTAACGAATAATGAAAAAATTGTTCCTAAAATGATGACGCCCGCCTGATGAAAAGTCATGGCGACATTTAGCGATTGGGGGAGCACAATCCCTAAGAATATGACAATGGCCCTCAAATTGGCGACCTAAAGATATTCCTTTTCACGTTCCGCTTGAAGAACTTCTTTGGTTCCTTTGGTATCCTAAAATCAAATTGTAAAACCTTCATTCAAACTTCAGGACCTAGAGCAATACAAATCGGAGATAGCAGAGCTCTCCCGTACGAAGGAGAAGCTTTCCTCCAGGGTTGAGGAGTTGGAAGCCCAGGTGGCTGATCTTAGGGAACAGGTGGATGCCGCGTTAGGGGCTGAAGAAATGGTTGAACAACTAGCTGAGAAGAAGATGGGGTTGGAAGATCAGGTATGTACAAATTAAAAATTCTTAAACCTGAGACCGTCTTAATAAGCCCCAACTATGGTGTATGTGCTGTAATTTTTTGAGGAGTTTTGTAAGTATTCCGCAGACTACCAAATGCATAGTTTCTGGTTACTATACTAAAACAGAGAAAGGAATAGCGTGATTAGAAAACAATGTGTTCTAACTGAAGATGTAGTGACGAAGATTGAAAAAGGAATGCTTAGATGGTTCGGACATGTCGAGAGGATGAATGAAAGTAGACTGACTAAACAGATTTATAAGGCGAGAATGAATGGGCAAACTGGTAGGTGTCGACCTCGGCATACATATGATGACCAGATCAAAGACCTGTTGGAAAAAGGCCAGGTCAAGAGTACCCTTAACCGGCGAGCATGTATGAAAGCACTTATGAAAGTAGAAGAAGCGAAAGTGGCATGCCAGGATCGTAGCAAGTGGAAAGCCATAGTCTCTGCCTACCCCGATGGGAGACAGGCGTGATGATGTGTTAGATTTTAGTTAGTTAGACTGGTTTCTATGTCGTGGAAATACAATCAAATTAAAATAAATATTCACAGACATTTTCACACAATGCTATCTGATCCCAAAGTAAGCTAGGAATAACCTGTTTGTGTTATAGGTATCAGACCACGGATATTAATACTTATATACTTTTAAATACATACGTATCATACATAGAAACACCCAGACTCTCGAGACAACAAAGTAACTGTAGTAGTACCAATTTCCTTCATATCTCTTCATCACTCGGGAAGTGAGCTGAAAAAAAACGCATCACAATTTGTCCATCCGTTGGACAGCTATGATGCCACGTACATTCGTCAGCGCCTGGTAAATCCTCGAAAGGATATTCTATGGGCTTGCTTTTATAAAGGATGGTAACCTTACAAAAACAAGCAAACCGCCCCCTTCCGTCCTCAGTACCCCAATTATATTGAAATAGATCATTCCTCACATTTTGTATATAATTTCAGGTAGAACAGCTAAAACAAGATGTATCAGAACTGGAAGCTCTTCAGGAAGTCCACGAACAACTGGTCGAGTCAAACAGAGAGTTGGAAATGGATTTGAGAGAGGAATTGGAAATGGCACATGCTAATACTAGAGAGGTAAGAGTAGTAGTAAAGAGAATATAATAGTATTACATACAGATCGGCAACTCCCTGCCTCCCACTGAGTAAGCTTCCCCATCCCCCCACCAAAGTTGATGTATCTATTGCCGTGTCAGTACTTGAGAGAGTGTCACTGCGTTGCATTACGTACTTTATGCTATTACTTTGGTTTAATTTGTGCTTAGCCGAGGGTAGGTTTGAGAAAAAAGTACTTACATACATGAGATTGCGTTCTGTTCCTTATTATTTTGTTTCCATAGCTAGTGACCCTAGTATACTCACACACACATTCAAGCTTGATTCAAGCATTCACATTACGTGTATATTAGTGTGGGTGAAAACGAACATTATTGTATGGAGTTTCCGCCCTGTGTGGTAGTAGTAAATTAGGTGTTTTTTTAATGTGTTTCAGTCGCGTAGCTCCCGTTCCCGCGGGAATCCAGGGATAAAACATAGGCTATGTTCTCCGGGGATAGAGTAGCTTCCCAACAGTGAAAGAATTTTTCAAATCCGTTCAGTAATTTCGGAGCCTATTCGATGCAAACAAATACTTTATGCGCACAGAAATAATCAAAGTTTTCCTCTTTATAATATAAGTATAGATTACTTTCTTTCGATTCGAACAATAAGTACAAAAAAATAGAAAAAAATAGAGGCTCCCATAGACGAAATTGCATTTTTTGCGCTTTTTCGGTACGGAACCCTCCGTGCCCGAGTCCGACTCACACTTGGTCGGTTTTTTTTCTTATATTCTTATCAATGCGCGTTCGCCGTCGTAGACACAAAAGAATGTGTTCGCTAACGCCCTTAGCACACCTCCGCCGCGAAACCAGAACAGCGGAACCGCTCAGTGAATTCTGCTGTGATCAAGTGTGGATTGAACAGCGGAACTGGACAACGGAACCTGACACGAGTTAGTCGATGTGACGCTATCGCAATTTTATCATATTATTTATATTATCTGGATGACTTAATAAATACATAAAGGGTCTATTTCTGATGGCTTGAAGTAGTTTTTACGTGAACTTCACGTCCATTTACTGAAAAAATATTAGTTTCGCCGTTCCGCTCTCTGTATTTCTGTCAATTTTGACAAATCGGCGCGTAGACAACGCGGCACTGCAATAACAAGGCAGCCGAAGCGCGGAGGTTTGGCTGGCGTAGGAGCAGATTGGCGAAACCGTGCGGTGAAAGAGATAGAAGATAGTTAAATCTATGCATTAGAACAGGCGGTTTCGCTAGTGTTCCGCTCCTCCTACATGTGACAGAACTTGGCGGAATTACTGCGGTTCCGCTATCATGGTTTCGCGGCGGAGGTGTGCTACAGGCGTTAATATTGTGTATTTCGGTCTGATTACTTATATTTCAAAATGTAAGAAAAATATAGAAATACTACAATAACAGTAGGCGCACACTGGGCGACTTGTTGCACAGTGAGCGCCTGCATCGGGCGATTTGTCGCGCCGACAGACGTCGTGCATAAAGCTGTCGCCGCGACAAGTCGCCCAGTGTGCGGAGCTTAGAACAAAATGTATGTAATTTGACGCCCGCAGATTGTCGCCGCGACATGTCGTCCAGTGTGCGCCTACTGTAACACACCATTATAGATATCACATAACTCACATACAACTGATCTCACATTTCTTTCTCCATTTTCCAGGCTATAAGAGAAAGAGAGGCAGCCCTAGAGACTATAATGGACAGAGACTCTACAATTCTGAAGTTCAGAGAACTGGTTCAGAGAATGACGGAACAGTATAACGAAATTCGTACACAACTTGAGTCTAAAGGTAAGCATACTGATTATAAAGCGATAATATAGGAGGGGCGGGAGAGGAACCCGCCTCACACACTCAATTCGTCAATCCTAACGTACAAAAGTTGAGGTTAACCACAACTAATTGTAAGAGAGGAATGACGAACAACTCAGGAAAGGAATTTTGAATGTTGGATAGGAAAATTACCTATTCCCTCCAGATTGTTGATAATGAGCACTACTCCGCTTAATAACGTGACTAAAAAGTCGACACGTGTTCGCCTACACACGAGGCATCTCCAGGACTCCATGGCAGCAAATGAGGTGTGAGACGGGTTCCTCCCCCTCCTTTATTATCGTTTTAGGATGGATTTCCACCATGTCACTGATTATGTTTTTAAACCTCGACGAAAAAACAAGTGGTTTTATAATATAAGTTCGACCTGTGTATCTGTGTGTCTGTCTGTGGCATCGTAGCGTCCCAATAAATGGACCAATTTTAATAAATACATATAGTCACGCCTTTATCCCCGAAGGGGTAGGCAGGTGCATAGTATACGCCCACATTTAACCTTATAATTTTATGTCCCACGTAACAGGTTGTGAGCCTATTGCTGTGTTGAAATGTCCAGTCGTTGCGACCCGCACTTGAGATATAATCTCTACGCAATAGATCGTTTTGCGAAAGTGGTCCCTTAGTCGCCTCTTACGACACTTGGGATGAATTGGTATGGCGAAATTTTGTGCTCTTTCTCGTCGCCACACGGGGCCGATTTTGATGCGGTTTAATTTGTTCGAAAGCCAATGTGACGGGGGACGGTTCTTAGCTATAAAGTTTGGAGATCATCAGCTCAATTCCTGAGTGATGAAGGGATTTTTTTTTTGTTTAACGTGGGGAAAAATCCTCATTGATGCTATGCCGACCTCCTACCGACTAAAAATCCTCACGTGTCCTGCCTAACAGCCTACGGTTGGGGGCCCCGGGTAAGCCCTCGGAAGGATACCCCAGGGCGATGAAGGAATTTTAATAAAATTCACTGGTTTTCATCATCGGAAATGTTGTATACTGTTACTTAGTTAATATTTCTACCACATGATAATCTGTAACTAGCTGATGAATAAAGTAGTCTGCGGGATACCCAACTCCTCAGAATATTACAGCATATATACCATGTTTGGACTTATTAGAACTGTCTCGAAATCGTAGGTCTAATTTCCAAATCATGCAAATTTAACTTCATTTTTTCAAGTTAAATTTCAAGTTAAGTTTCGGTCTCGAGCAGGACTCAAACCTGCGCCTTCTGTCTTGCCGGGCCTCCATCTTGACCATTGGACCACCGAGACAATTTGTGATTTAGTTAGCATTCTAATTGCTTTTCAAAATTATCTAGGACTAGCGGATGTCACGCGTTTTCACTTGCCCAGCTCACGTTCCCATGGGAATATGGGAATAAAATGTAGCCTATGTCACCCGGGGATAGTGTAGCTTCACAACAGTGAAAGAATTTTTAAAATCGGTCCTGTAGTTTTTGAGCCTATTCTACGCAAACAAACAAACTAACAATGAATCAAATCTTTCCTCTTTATAATAGTAGTAGGTATAGATTAGTTTGGTTCGATTCCCGGATCGGAACTAATATATTTGTGTTGGAGTTTGCATTGCAAAAGGTCTTGGGTTCATTGCCTGTTCTGGACAAATTTTTGTGTGATGAGTGTGTTTTTTTGTTCTATGTCTAGGTATAACTAATCCTATATTCTGTACTAGTAGACGCTCCTGTTCCCGTGGGAATACGGGAATAAAATATTGCCTTATTCACCTGGGGATAGTGAAGTGGGGATATTATTATCATTCTATCTATCCAACTAATGGAATCGGGCGTTATATGGCAGAAATTCACCTTGATTTCCGCCATATAACGCCCGATTCCATTAGTTAACGCCGAATATGTCCCGAAACATTTATCTATTTATTCCATTCCAGGCTCCCCCGGACCAGCCTCAGAGCAAGACTCAACTCCAGAACCAGTCCAGCCTCGGTCCTCACCACCCATGGAGCTGGGCTCGCTGGTCCACTTGTCCCGCGCCTCCACCAGGTCGATAGACTTGCAGCTGCGCGCCTTGGAGCTGAGCCAGGCCAAGTCGCGGGCGGACATGCTTGCCGCTTGCTTGCCGGACCACTTCATGAGCAGTGCAGGTACGTACTGGCTATCTGTGGTGCTGATACAGGGTTCCGTAGCGAACAATGGATAGGGAAGTAGCTAAAAAGTGTTTATTTAGGGTTCCGTAGCTGAAAATGGATAGAAAAGTAGCTAAAAGTGTGTTTATGGAGGGGTTCCGTAGCAAAAAAATGTCCAAAAAGCCAGTTAGTTGTCGGGCGCCTCCACCAGGTCGTAAGACTTGGAGCTGAGCCAGGCCAAGTCGCGGGCGGACATGCTGGCCGCTTGCTTGCCGGACCACTTCATGAGCAGCGCAGGTACGTACTGGCGCGTGATGCCGCACTAGCTCACAGTGGGGTGGGTTGAGGGTTCCGTAGCTCAAAATGGGTAGAAAGTAGCTAAAAGTGTGTTTATTTAGGGTTCCGTAGCTAAAAATGGATAGAAAAGTAACTAAAAGTGAGTTTTTCGAAGGGTTCTGTACTAAAAATGTCCAAAAAGCACGTACTGGCGCGTGATGCCACACTAGCTAACAGTGGGGTGGGTTGAGGGTTACGTAACTGAAAATGGAGAGGAAAGTAACTAAAAGTGACTTTGATTTAGGGTTCCTTTGCAAAAAATGTATAGAAAAGTAGCTAAAAGTGAGTTTATGGAGGGGTTCCGTAGCAAAAAATGTCCAAAAAGCCAGTTAGTTGTCGGGCGCCTCCACCAGGTCGATAGACTTGAAGCTGAGCCAGGCCAAGTCGCGGGCGGACATGCTGGCCGCTTGCTTGCCGGACCACTTCATATATACTTCGATACAGGGTTCCGTAGCTCAAAATGGATAGAAAAGTAACTAAAAGTGTGTTAATTTAGGGTTCCGTAGCTGAAAATGGATATGAAACCAGCCAAAAGTGTGTTTGGATTAAGGATTCCGTACCAAAAAATATCAAAAATTACATTTTGTTATATGGAGCGCCTCTTACATATCTCGGGCTGGGCTTAGAACTGAGTTGTGTTAAGGGTTCTGTAGATAAAATGGATATAAATTCAGCAAAAAGTGTGTTGGATGAACATTCTAAGTCTTTTGTACGAGAGCTTCATAGAGTCGAATTAAGTACATACACACGACGCTGTTATCGCGTCTAGAGAATGTATGGAAACTCGTATGGCCCTTTCATTTTTTTTCAGTTTTTTTTATGTCTATTGTTATATACTTCGGTGTTTAAAAAAATCCTTTGACTACGGTAACCGCTTACCATCACGTGATGTAAAAAACCTCTTTGTTTTATTTCTAGGTGACCACGACGCAATCCTGCTAATATTACTGCTACAAAGACTAAACACGAAGGCTGAAATTATCCTGGGGCAGATTCGGGAGAGGTGAGTTTGATGGCCATTGTAATTCTACTTCCTACTAATATTATAAATGTGAAAGTTTGTGAAGAGGCATATTAAAGGATCATCAAGTATCAAGTTGCCAACAACCGTCAATAAAACCCACCAATCAAATTGTATAACGTCATTGACTGACAGACATATGTGACGTTATTGGCAGCTTTTTGACTATGTAGCCAGCCTGCAAAATATTAGTTCCGTTTCTAGACTTTTTTGCCAAGCTGTAGATTACGAGTACAATCTAATAGTAGTTTATGACACTGTTGCATAATGAGGGTTCTTATAACACGAGTGTGTTTTAAAAAAACGAGCCGTAGGCGAGTTTTTTTATAGTATCACACGAGTGTTATAAGACCAAGTTATGTACAGTGTCATACACTACTTTATCTACTCTCATACTATAATACCTGATTTCATTTTGTGATATATAGTTAGTTGCTTCTTGATTTCGCCGGTAACAGGTTCATGGTCATGTTTGACGCAGTTTCCACAATGACTGGTGGTGTACAATTACCACCATCCTCGCTTTAAGACATGTTTTGACACAAAAAACTAATTTATTTTACGAACAAAATCAAACTTTGTTTAATTTAAATGTAAAATGTTGGCGCCAAGAGCAAACATCGATTGCGCATGCGTGTTTCTTTTTTTTTCATCACATTTTTTTTTAAAAGTAGAGGTTCAAACTTTTTTTTCCAACTGGAGGTTGTTTATGGTGTATCGTAATGATTAAAAAGTTATATTATGATATAGGTGTCCATACAAGACCTGTATCGTAATAAAACTTTTTTTTTGGCCTGTGCGTAATGTTTGTCATAAGAGTATTGATTTCAATTTTATAATTTTTGTATTATAGTATCAGAGTAGATAATAGTAGTTTATGACACTGTTGCATAATAAGGGTTCTTATAACACGAGTGTATTTTAAAAAAACGAGCTGTAGGCGAGTTTTTTTATAGTATCACACGAGTGTTATAAGACCAAGTTATGTACAGTGTCATACACTACTTTATCTACTCTCATACTATAATACCCTTTGACTGTTTAACTAAATACCTGATTTCATTTTGAGATATATAGTTGCTCCTTGATTTCGCCGGTAACAGGTTCATGGTCATGTTTGACGCAGTTTCCAGAATGTCTGGTGGTGTACAATTACCACCATCCTCGCTTTAAGACATGTTTTTACACAATAACTAATTTATTTTACAAACAAAACCAAACTTTGTTTAATTTAAATGTAAAATGTTGGCGCCAAGGCGCAAACATCGATTGCGCATGCGTGTTTCTTTTTTTTTTTTCAGGCTGCGGGAGGCACAATTTTTTTTTAAAGTAGAGGTTCAAACTTCTTTTTCCAGCTGGAGGTTGTTTATGGTGTATCGTAATGATTAAAAAGTTATATTATGATATAGGTGTCCATACAAGACCTGTATCGTAATAAAACTTTTTTTTTGGCCTGTGCGTAATGTTGGTCATAAGAGTATTGATTTCAATTTTATAATCTTTGTATTATAGTATCAGAGTAGATAAAGAATATTACAATGCCATCAATACATATAATAAAATCGTAACAGGTCGCTGTCTGTACATTGAAAATATATAAGAAAAATGTTTATAGGGAGGCTTTATGAACGCAATAGAACCCAAAACAATGGTTTTTAGAATTTTTGTCTGTTTGTCTGTACGTTTGTGCACGCTAATCTCAGCAACCGCTCAACTGATTGCGATGCAGTTTTCTTTATTGCGTTGCGGTTTGCTCCACTTAACATTTAGTGTTTGTTTCATGTCAATCGGTTCATAAATAAAAAAGTTATATCAATCTAAAGAAAATTCTGCGTACGAAGTCGCGGGCTACAGCTGGTATTTAATACATGATTGCACTTTCCAGATTCCCTCCAGTTAACGTATGGGATCGAGAGGTAGTGACAAAGACTCACACAGCGGTCCAGTACAGCTTCAGGTGCCAACTGGAGTACCAACTGCAAATGATACAGGTATTTAGAGACAATTTTGAAAACCAGTTGATTTTTTTTTTAAGTAAACACTACACACGGTAAAACGACTCACTATTTATTACGTGGTATCAAATTCTAAAAAAGTGAAATGTGAGCGTATCCTATGCGTCTGTCTATCTCTTCGGGGAATAAGGCGTGATTATATGTATGTATGTAAAAAAAACACGGAAAATACGGAACCCTCTGTGTGAGAAATTGGTGCTTGCTGTTTTTTGCTTTATAGCAAAAGAAATCGCTTAGGTTCATGCGTTCTATACCGTCTTGTTAGAAATTCCTTGATTCGACTAATAGATACAAATGGTCAAGCCTTTATCCCCGAACGGTTAAGCAGAAGCATATTAAATGCCCTCATTTTACCTTTTTAGAATTTGTCCCACGTAGGGTTGGCAGCGCGAGAGTAGCGCCTCTGGTGTTGCGAACGTTCATAGGCTGCGGTGACCACCAGCCCTTTTGGTTGGTCTTATGCTTGTCTGCCACCTTAATGGTTAAAAAAAGAATCGTAATAGATGGTGAGCCGTATTGCCGTGTTGAGATGGACAGGTGCAGGTTGTGACTGCCTGCTGTTGAAATTTTTAAGCCGCCTAAAAGGTCTTCAACTTAGCTTGCTACTTATACTTGTGTGACTAATACTTAGATCATCTAACCACAGGATGCGCCTTACTTATAAGCATTCCTTTCTGTCAAGCCAATAGACCATTTGGTCTATTGGCTTTATAAAAAGCACTGTACATCAGTACATCATTTTATATGATTAAACTAGAACATTTCATTGTAGTTGACTGTACAATAAAAATTAATACACAACAGCCATTACGCGTTTGTCGATTAATACATTTTTAATTTCGTCGATTAAAAAATTTTCCCCCTTCACCCGCTATGACTAGCAGAATATTTTTGTATGCGGTGGTTCACAAAAGGCTAGTCCCGTGATATATGGTCTAAGGACTAATACACATACATACATACATATGGTCACGCCTTTATCCCCGAAGGGGTAGGCAGAGGCATATTATATGCCCACATTTCACCTTTTTGTATAATTTGTCCCACGTAATAGGTGGTGAGCCGTATTGCCGTGTTTAAATGGACAGGCGCAGGTTGTGACTGCCTGCTGTTGAAATAAAGCCTTCAACTTTGCTTAACGACTGCCATTTTACTGGCAACCGGGACCAACGGCTTAACGTGCCTTCCGAAGCACGGAAACGCTCACATAAATGTCACAAAGTGATCACATGGATGGTCACCCATCCATGGACCGGCCATAGTGAAAGTTGCTTACTGCAGTGATCGCTTACAGAACACTGAGTGCGCGGGGCCACGAGCGCTTCAAGGACTAATAGATGATTGATATATCATGTTTTCTATCCCCAGTGTATAGTCTGCATGTGGAGCGCCGCCCTAGACGAGTGTACACCGGAGCTGTTGCTAAGATGCGCCAGCGCGCTACCCGACGCGACGCAACAAGAGAGAGCGCTAGATGCGCTCACACATCTGCTTAAGACGAATGAACTGGATGAGAACTGCTCGCTAGACGGTTAGTAACCACTAGCTGTTGCCCGCGACTTCGTACGCGTGAAAATTGGTACAATGCCAATTTGATTGCTCTCTGCTTAGCCCCTAGGATATGAAGCGTGATAATATATAGCCTATTTTAACACCTTACCCCTAGGTAATATTTGTGCAAAATTTGAATCAAATCTATTGAGTACTTTTCGAGATCCTTCCGTACAAAGCAAAGCAAACAGACAAACAGACAAACAGATAAACAGACAAACAGACAAAAAAAAATTCTAACTATATTTTCGGCTTCGGTATCTTATGTTGAACACCTAGCAAGTTTTTTTTTTTAAATATTTCCAATGTACCGTTTTGACTTTTCTATCATTTTATTATATGTATAGATTACCACAGGGTGGAAACTCCATACAAAAATGTTCGTTTTCACCCACACTAATATACACGTAATGTGAATGCTTGAATCAAGCTTGAATGTGTGTGTGAGTATACTAGGGTCACTAGCTATGGAAACAAAATAATAAGGAACAGAACGCAATCTCATGTATGTGGGTACTTTTTTTTCAAACTTACCTTCAGATAAGCACAAATTAAACCAAAGCAATAGCACAAAGTACGTAGGTAGTAATACGTAATGCAACGCAGTGACACTCTCTCAAGTACTGACACGGGAATCGACACATTAATTTTGGTGGGGGAATGGGGAAGCTTACTCAGTGGGAGGCAGGGAGTTGCCGATCTGTATGTAATACTATTATATTATCTTTGCCATTACCTTACTACATACATACGTATAATCACGCATTTATCCCTGAAGGGGTAGGCAGAGGCATAGTAGCCCACATTTACCTTATTCGTAATAGGTGGTGAGCCTATTGCCGTGTTAAAAAGGACAGGTGCAGGTCCTCGCGACCCGCATTTGAAATTTTTCAAGCCGTCGATAAGGCCTTCAACTTGGCATAACGATTGTCATTTTACTGTCAACCGGGTTTCATTTCGAGTTATGCTTTACGAAAGGAGATCATTCACGTTTCATAAATTTTTGGGCCAATTCTGAAAGTGCCGGCCAGAAAAATAAAATGTAATATTCGCATAGAACACACAATTTCTAGCAAAAAATACTACTACAATAACCCTGTGCGTGCTATGGTTTTGATGTTACATGCTTTTAAAATACTAGAAAAATGTTATTTTGATTATGTATTTTGATACATTTCATCACTTGAATAGTGATTTGTTTTTACGTTATTCTATTATAATAAAAAATAATCGTCATTTTACTAATTATCTACGTACCTACGCACAGACAAAACGTGCCTAACGATTCACAACAAGTCCAAACTTGTTTCAAAAACCTTATACATAGGTGACGCGCGCGCATCCCCCCATACTCAAGCGACAGGTACCTGGCAAATCACCCCGCCACCTCCCGACGCTCGATGGGTGCGATGGGGCCCTACCACCAACCCCGGGGTCAAGCCAGCCTCACCTGCGAGTGGTGCACCTGCTGATAAACGGACGAGGTCATGGCGCACAGAAAAGGAAAATTCGAAACTAAACCCTGTACCAACCCGTCTGGCCAGCGTGGTACAGTAAGGCCAAATATCCTCCTATGATGCACACAACAAAACAACGGCCCCCAGTTCCCGGCACTCCCGCTGTTCCCGATCACGGCAGCGGTCGGAGTGACGGCGGGAGGGGGGATGCTAAGAATCTCCGGGTTACGGGAGGCTGCCATACAAAACTGACCCTGGCTACGTTTAATGGAACTACTCTGCGCCTGGACGAGCGGCTCACCGAACTCGAGGTAGAACTAGGTCGTATTAACTGGCACATCCAGTATTGTGCGAGGTCCGAAGAAAGGGGGAGGACACGCTAACCCTTGCATCAGGCGACCTGTTTTACTTTCGGGAAGGTGACGGAAGACATTCTTCCGAGGACGGGATCGGCTTTATGGTGAGAAGGACCTCGTTAGCAGCGTTGTGGAGATCAGCAGTGTTTCGCCTCGGGAAGCGTACTTAATGCTGAGACTCACCAACAGGTACACCCTGAAGGTGATACAAGTGTACGCCCCGACCTCGAAAAGCACTGTCGAGGCAGTTGAGACCGTGTACGAGTACATAGCAAAAGCACTACATGGTACTGCCAAGACTCACGACAGCGTTGTGACGGGGGACTTCAATGCCAAAGTGCGAGTACAAGAACGCGGCGAAACGAAGATCGGCCCCTTTGGTGTG
Organism: Miltochrista miniata; assembly: GCA_933228765.1. Taxonomy (NCBI): domain Eukaryota; kingdom Metazoa; phylum Arthropoda; class Insecta; order Lepidoptera; family Erebidae; genus Miltochrista; species Miltochrista miniata. Next base: position 9,605,474 of record OW121774.1, on the reverse strand, counting down.
AGGCGCAGATATGACCGGGCCATATGCTTGACAGTTTTCTTGAGTCTCAGGGGCTCTTCTTGATGAACTCTTTCTTTAAGAAGAAGCCCCACAGAAAATAGACTTGGCGATGCCCCGACAAGGTCACAAGGAACGAGATAGACTTCATCATGACGGACAGGAAGTGTATATTTAGAGATGTCTTTGTGGTTAACAGGTTTAATACCGATGGTGATCACCGACTTGTACGAGCGTCTCTGAATTTGGACTTCCGAGCTGAAAGGGCCCGTGAAGCCTACTCTCCGACCTACCGCGCTCCAGTTAGCCTCTGGGGCTGAGAGGTTCGAGTTAGAACTTCAAAATCGTTTCGATCTGCTGGAAACCACTGGCAATATTCACGATAAGGCCGACAATGTGGTCAGGACGCTACAGCAAGTGTCCCGAAGGTTTTTGTCCGGAAAAAGCAATAACAGGTGCTCTAAGCTCTCGCCCGAGACTCTCGAACTTATGAGAATAAGACGGGACGCACTCGTCTTCGCACTCGTCTTCGTCAGACCAGCGGGATCTAAATCTCAGAATCCGAAAGCTGATACGACGCGACTTTAGACGCTATAACACCAGTATCGTCGAGGCAGCGATCGAGCAGAACAGGGGTACCAAAGTATTTGCCCAACAGCTTGGAAGACCCTGTCTTCCAAGCTGTTGGGCGAATCTGAAGACAGCGGATGGCAGAACTGTGACCTCAAGGTTCGAGATTCTCGAGGAAATTAAGAGCTTTTACAGAGACCTGTATGCATCACGGACAAAAAGGCCGACTGGTCCTGCTGATTGTGACCACCTAGTCCCACTATCGCGCCACTATACCGAGGACATTCCGGACATCGACCAGGGCAAGGTGAGGTCGGCTCTCGGGCAACTTAAAAACAACAAGTCCCCTGGGGAGGACGGAATTACAACTGAACTACTGAAGGCGGGGAGAGCTCCGGTTCTCAACGAGCTGACGAGTTTGTTTAATTCCGTCCTCCAACAGGGACAAACACCTGAAGCGTGGAGCGGGAGTGCGGTGGCTCTGTTCTTCAAGAAAGGTGATAAGACCTTGCTGAGGAAGACAGACCCATCTCACTCCTGAGCCATGTTTACAAGTTGTTCTCGAGATCGAGAGTAGTCACAAACCGCCTCGCCGGAAGGCTCGACGAGTTTTAGCCAAAGGAGCAAGCCGGATTTCGAAAAGGCTTCAGCACCGTGGATCACATCCATACTGTACGGCAGATTGTACAGAAAACAATGAGTACAATCAGCCGCTGTGTATGGCTTTTGTGGACTACGAGAAGGCCTTTGACTCTGCCGACATAAAATACTCTTTATCTTTATTTTACATGCTCCTTTATGTAGGAACGAGAAATCAAAATTGGGCATAAAATATGCCTCTGCCTTACCCTTCGGAGAAACAGGTATAATTATATATATGTGTGCTTATATGTATGCTGAAAGACATAATTACTAAAATAAATCACTATTCAACTGCTCATATCAATTAGAATGACACTATCGAAATAACATTTTTCACGTATTTTAAAAGCATGTAACAAAAAAACCATAGCGCGCACAGGGTTAATGTAGTAGTATTTTTTGCTAGAAATTGTGTGTTCTATGCGAATATCACATTTTCTTTTTCTGGCCGGCACTTTCAGTTTTTGGTCCAAAATGAATGATGTCCTTTACTACCAAATTTTCAAATATTTATTACCTTGCTAATACCAAAGATATTATAATAGTGTATTACATACAGATAGATAACTCCCTGCCCCCACTAAGCAAGCTTCCCCACCCCCGCCACCAGTGGCGGCTGGTGGGTCCTCTAACTGGTGGTGCACTTTACTGGCTCTCTAGTTTTAAATTTAATAAGAGCCTTGGTGGTCCCGCCAATTTTATATCAACTTTATTTTGAAACCCGGCATTAGGCTCACCTATTACGTGGGACATAAAACGTTATTATTTTATTCTGAGATAAAACTATAAGGAGAAACGTGGGCGTATACTATGCCTCTGCCTATCCCTTCGGAGATAGAGGCATGCATATGTATGCAGTATGTTTATTTTGAAAAGTTTTGTAAACACACTCCAGACACTTTACAAGCAATATTTTCTTTTCTTTAATAAATAAATATATATTTGTTTATTACAGAAAAGAAATATAGAATAGAACTAAGATCAAAATAAATGAAAAACTAACAAATTAAAAATCAAACAATAAATATTTAACGCGACACAGATACATACATAATTACATACAGCGAAACAATACCGGGAGAATTTGAATTTCGTCAAACAAAACATCGGGTGATCTCGGGTAAAGTTCGGATTTCTCGAGCGCGTGCGGCGCACGAAATCAGACTCATCGCTCGGTACATTTTCTATGAACGATGCTTTGTCTCACGCGCCAGGCGTTTTAGCTCGGATATAGTACAAGTTGTACGGGCCGTTCTCGTGCGCTCGGGAAAACGCACGCCGACGTTTTTTACAGGGAATTTAGGCTTTAGAAGTGTAGCAAAGAGCTTAAATTGTTTCGTTTCAATAAGATATGTTATTTGTTTTAAGTTTTTGTAAGAATAGGTGTTGCTTACATACCTAATGGTAGGTATAATTAAATAATAAAGATGTCGTAAAATTTTGTAATTTTTATATCTTTTGAACTGGTGGTTCACCGCACGAGCGCACTTAAGGTACAGCCGCCACTGCCCGCCACAGCTGTCATTATAGTTGGAGGGTATTTTGACGGAACGTTTGTTTATAACTTTAGTGGTCACAAACACATTCAAGCTCTGTACAAAATAACGTGTTTTTAGTGTAGGTGACAGACTTGAAAACCTAACTAATAAGAGAAAAAAAAACTACTAATTTTGATCATTGAGGGTGAAGGAATCATATTCTTTAAGTTTCAGTAAAAAATCGTCAAGATCCGTTCACAAACAAAGCGACAACAATCTTCACCAATTTCCCCCCCTATCAAGAAAAATATCAAAAGGATGAATGAATGAATCAAGAAAAACCCTCGACAAAAGGTGTACTTTAAATCAAAGAACACGTGCGCCAAGTTTGGTGAGAATTCGGTTAAGAATTGCGTCTTCTAGAACAAAACTGACATACATACATACACACAGACATACGGACGAAAGCAAAATCGTTCATACTGTCGAATCAGAGACTCTCGCTCGCTTCGCTCGCTCGGTCAATAAAGGGGAAAGTTTCTAAGTATAGATGTTTGTTACTCTTTCACGCTCTAACGACTGAACAGGTCTGGCTATAGCTCGGTACAGGTATAGGTCTGGCATAAAAAAAAATATCCCTGGAAAATGTTTCTGTGTGATGCGGGAGATGGGAACACATTCCAGGGATAAAAAGTGGAAACTAATCATCTATCACAGAGTGCCACCCTGATTTCATTGTATTGTGGGGCTTATCTGAGTGGCAAGTGCGTGTTTCGGCGTGGGCCTGTCAACATTCACGGTGCGCCGATTCGTATGGAATCGAGACACCGCCACCTAGCTGTAAACGCGGAAACTTGTCTCGATTCCATACAAATCGGCGATAACGCGGTCACAGGCGCACGCCGAAACTAGCACTTGCCACTCTGTATTAGAGAACCATAACTTACCCTAGCTGACTAGGGCCAGGCCAAAAAAAGATTTCGTACAGTGTTTTGTGACTGACTGAATGCGGAAGGCGCACGACCTTGTGTTGTGGTGTAGTTTGCGAGAGGCCTAAGTCCAGTAGTGGACAGTGTTCCGCAGTGATCGATCCTAGAACCGCTTCTGTGGAACATCGGTTTAGTTAACTTTGGGTGTTGCGTGGTCTGTTGCTCAGAGATATCAGTGTAACACGTTATGCTGCGTCAATATTTGTAACATTATTGCGGCACACTTCTCCATTACCGTATCAGACTCCCGTGTCGGTACCGTTGAAAACTGCAGCTACGAGTTACATGTTCGATACGTTGACACGCTGCGCTGTAAGGTTCGTTAATATGTTACAAATGTGGACACAGCATTACGCTGATGACACTCTCGTTACGGTGGGAAACCGCACCCAGACGCAGCTCTAAAGGCAACGGCAGGGGCTGCTCAAGTCGTGGTTCGGATACGGCGGCTTGGTCTGGAGCTGGTCCTTGACAAATCCGTCGGTCTGTATTTCCACAGGCCTCGGAAGGGGCCACCATACTAGTAGGGGGGCGTTAGCATCAGTATCCAGCCCTCGATATAGTATCGAGGCTCGTACTCAATGATCGATAGAACTTCGGACAATATTTCCGAAGTTTCTTCCCAAAACTGAGGGCGGCAAAAGCGGCACTCTCGCGTTGTTGCCCTACATATGGAACTTGACGCTCCCTACAGGAGACTGTACCTCGGAATCGATCAGAGCATGGCCCTATACCCTATACCCATATGGGCGGAGACCCTGACACTCCACAATGTGACTAAACTACATCAGAGTGAAAAGAGGGATGTATCCTTGCCGGTAACTCTCTTTGCGAAGCTCCTTGGAAACGAGAACCCTCACGTCGTCGTTAATTAGCGCAAGGAAGCACTGGAGCGGCCCCAAAAATCGAGACTTAGCAAACCCAGCTCCGCCAGGAAGTCATTCAGACTTGGAAATTGCGTCTTGAGCGACCAATATGGGGAAACGCTACAATCGATAGGCTTAGACAGGCCATGGATGTGGATGCAGAAGCGCCAGGTCCACTTGGCAAGTTTGGAGGTAAACATTCTTTCGTTGGCGACCATAGTGCGAGCCAGTGTGACGTGAGAGTCTTACGCACGCCTCACGCCCCAAGAAGCGGGATTTCAACCGAACCAACCCCCAAAGACGTGGGATAGCACCTGAACCTCTAGCCGAGGCTGCGGTGGCAGCTAAAGCTTACCGCAAACAAAAAAATATACACACACACACATTATCACGCCTTTAGCCCCGAAGGGGTAGGCGGAGGCATAGTATACGCCCACATTTCACCTTATAGTTTTATGTCCCACGTAATAGGTGGTGAGCTTATTGCCGTGTCGAAATGGACAGGCACAGGTCCCCGCGAGACGCAGTTGAAATTTTTCAAGCCGCCCATAAGGCCTTCAACTTGGCTTAACGATTGTGATTTTACTGTCAACAGGGTTTCATTTCGAGTTTTCCTTCTCTACGCAATGGATCTTTTTGCGTAATTGTTCCCTTAGTCGCCTCTTACGAAACCATATTTATTTGATTTATTTACATACTCTCCATATAACGAGCGTGATTTTGTTACCGTTTTTGGTACGGGACCCTCCGCGTGCGCGAGTCCAACTCGCACTTAGCCTGTCTTTTTGCAGTACATAAGTCAAGCTACATCCAAAAAACTTTCCATTCCAGGTATCGAGCGCGTATGGACGTATCTATGCGCAATGTGGTCGGCTCTCTCCCTCAGCGGGAGCGCGGGGGCCGCGGGTGTCGCTCGAGCGCCCCTCCTGCACGCGTGCGGCGCACTCGACGCACTGGCTCGTGCGCTGCACGCTGACGCCTCCGCGCTCACACATATACTGCAGGTAGGGGACTGATGTGTGTTTATGTAGCTCTCTCTCTCTGTGTCTTTCTCTCTCTAGCTAAGATTATATTGTTACATATCGAACCCATGTCAACGAATTCGACTCTTAGGTGGAGAAGAGCAGTAGCTAAAAGAACAGAGTACTTACAGTAGACTTTTAGTTATCGCTCTTTATCTCTCTCCCTCTCTCACTTGCTATCTCTCTCTCGTTCTATCTATCTATCTCTCTCTCTCTCTCGTTCTATCTCTCCCTCTCTCTCTCTTTTGCTCGCTATATCTCGCTCTTTCTCTGTGTCTCTCTTTCTCTCTCTAGCTAAGATATTGTTACATATTCAACCTAGGTCGACCAATTCCTAGACTAGACCTAGACTCTTAGAAGGCGGCGGGCACTAACTATGTGAAGAACAGAGTACCTACAGTAGACTTTTTGCCGTCCCTCTCTCTCATTTGCTATATATCTTTTATCGCTCTCTCTCTCTCTCTCTCTCTCTCTCTCTCTCTCTCTCTCTCTCTCTCTCACACACTCTTGCTGTTCTTTTTCTCTCTCTCTCGCTCTTTTTCTCTCTGTCTCTCTCATAGCGCTATCTAGCCTAGATGCAGGTATCTATAATCCTAAGGTCCTTTCCCTAGGCGGGTGTGCGTGCGGTGCGGATGTCGCTCGAGCGCGAATTATGTTGCCGACAGCGAGTTGATTTAAAAAAATACTTTATTTCAGAGAAACAGCGTAACAGTAATTGATTTAATTTAACAAAATGCTAATCTTATATACTATGTTATTGCTAATTCAGCACGTTACCAATAGACGCAAATCTGGGGTAATAGTGCTGACGTCTATCGAATATTCAGCTGATGAAGCTGATGTTAGGGTTTTGGGGTTCCTTAACTCCTCCCCCCCCAAGAGAGAAATTATTCGAAGGCATCTCAGGTGACTTCGAAGAAATTCGGCTAAAAATATAAAAAAATTTAAGTTTCCACAATATTGAAATTATTACAATTATAACTATACAATACAAACAGATAGTCCAAACATTTATGTCCATAGTAAATAACTCGTTTTCATCATTGTAATTTTCACTGAGTTTTGCACTGTGTAAAATTTCCTTAATGTCACTAAAGTTCACATTTCTTAAGTCTATTTTCTTCGTTCTTGTCTTCATTTCGTGGGGTATTACTGGCATCTGGACCAACTGGAGCTGGAAGCTGGATATTGAGCTATTTGATGAAGCGGCTATCAATAAATCTCCGACTTGTGTTTCACACTGTTGGTTTGGCGTCAACAAATACGTTCCCAATACGTTATGCTTGTGAATTTCGGTATTACAATTTTCTGTGATGACCACGTCGTCTTTGGGGTAAACCAACCATTGGTTCTCGAAAACTTTCTGAACCTTGGTTTCTTCGATTCAATGTGGTTTTGTATGCAGCAGCTGTAGTTATTTTTCATCAGCATGATTTGTTCGATGCAGGTTTCAGTCGGGTACTGGACCAGGTTGTCTTCATCGCAAAGGTACAAATCATTTTCAACCTTTGTGCATGAGTTTGCTACAGGAACATATTTCAATCTATTCACCATTAGGTATGGGTATTTAGGAATGATAGTAAATGTGTTTGGATGCTGGAAAATAGGAATAGGGATAACCTTGTAATAATTGTATGTTCCCTCGTGTATTAAGGGGACTTCTATTTATACTAATTATTTATAAATGATTTGACAATGATATTACGTTCTAGTTTAATTAAGTTATTCTTACTAACGGGAAATATGGTCCTAGCATGTCTACTAATAATTTATAAAGTATTAAACAATTCTGAACTATTTATAATTGACTGATGAAGAATATTAAGTTTACTAAAAGCAATAGCTGACTCTACTTCTTGAATCTCTTCGTAACAATTTCGAAAGCTACCTAAGATCTGATACATAGAATTCAATATATGAAATAGGTTATTAAATTTGAACTCATTTCTAGCTAGTTTTTCTATTTCATTCGTTTGTAAACCTAAGTTTTGAATATTAGAATTAACGATTTCCGAATCATTCACTAACTTATCAAAAGCTTTCTGGATTGACGAAACCTTTCGCTCTACAACGTGTTCTTCCTTTCGTAATGTTTTTATTGCCTTATCATACTTAATAGCATCATTTTCATCTAGATTTCCAGTAATGGCTTTTATGACTGAACCTAGTGGATTAAACAAAGCTCGTTTGCTCCTAGGGTTAAAAGGTATAATTTGAGATAATCTTTCCTGTGTTAATTTAACTAAATATTCTATTTGGTTCTCTATTCCTGTCGTTTCGTTAAATAGTCGTATTTCTCTAATTGCTACTTTTACTTTGCTAAAATCCCGAATATTATTATCTATTTGTAACTCTAACGATTCTAAATCTAATGTCTTAAATATAGTCCAATAACTAATCCTCTTCACTGCTGTGCCCATCTTCAATGACGCTATGCCCGGATTCTGACCGAGGTCTTGAAGGTCCAGCGTGAGCGCTGATGCTACTAGTACCAGAAGTACTAGGGAGGATCTGTGGAGGACGTTTTACATTTTTAATCGCTACTTTGGTGGAACGTTTATTTAGTTCTACCGGGACGATATTACGCTGGGTTTCACCCGTAACTTTGGCTTTTTCGTATCGTGGTTTTTCTTTCGCTTTCCTAATTCTCGTGTTTTTCATAAAAACGTTGTCACCTGTTTTAAGAACCGGGACTTCTTCTCCGCCTCTCTTATCCCTAACTTTTGTCTTATCTGTTTCTAACTTTTCCGCTATAAATTCGTACAATGTCTTAAGACGTTTCCTATGATCTAGGAGTAATTTTTGAGTTAAATTTCTTTCCCTATCAATATCGAATACATTTCCAATATCAGTATGGCCAAATACTAATTCAAAAGGCGTGAAACCTGTGGCTGAATGAATACTGTTATTGTAAGCCATAATAGCATAAGTCATGACAGATGACGCATCTAAATCTGTTTTCTCATACTTGGCTAACCTATATATTTCGATAATAGTTGAGTGGAATCGCTCGACTATCGCCATGGAACTCGGGTTATTCGGAGTTCCTATGTGGAGTTCAATTTTATATAAACTTAACATCTCCTTAATTAATGTATTATTAAATTCAGTTCCTGAATCGCAACTAATCTTTCTAGGTAATCCATAAATACTAAAATATTTAATTAGTGCTCTAACTATTGATGGTGTACTCCTATTAGGTACTTCTATGGCTTGTGCTAACTTACTAAATGCATCTACTATGGTTAAATAATATTTACTTTCAATATATAGCAAGTCCATGAAGGCTTCCTGAAATGGACTGTCTTGGGTTTGAGTTAATTGAATCTGCGGCTTAATGGGTTTTCTATCATACTTCATTTTCTTACAAGCTTCGCAGGCATTTATGACAGCTGTTACTGTTTCATTCATATTTGCTCACCAATAATGTCTCCTAAGTTTGGCTAATGTATCTTTGATACCCCTATGACAGGTTTTACCATCATGATATTTCAAGATGACTTCCTTTTGGTCTTCTTCTGACTGTGTAAGGTTAATCACTCTTTCTGTACATTCTGTTAACTTAACGGTATTCTTCTTAAATAATTTAATAACTACGCTGGTGAATATTTTTCTAAAAGATGGGTGTTCAAAGTAAATGAAATATTTGTGCTTAGGGTCTATGTATTCCTTCAGAAAATCTTTAACTAATCTATCATTGTCTGTTGGCAAGTGAACCTCAAGAATTTTTTGTTTATTGTTCGAGATGTCTTTAACTGCCATTTTATCCTTAAACCATGAGTGAACTAATATTTGCCTAGCCTTAGAGTCTACTGCCTCATTTAAGATAGGAATCCCTTCGTGTTCCCTATTGGAAACAGAGTTCGCGGTAACTCCATCGTCGGAATCTGATAGCTCTATGGTTTCTAAAGGGGTTTCGTTGAGCGAGAGGTCATGTTCTAGTTCCTCTACAATTTTCTGGACACACTCCTTCCTGTCGCCTACATTTACAAATATTGAGTCCAAATCATCGTCTATCGCGTTGAGTTTGACTCTCGATAAGGCGTCTGCATTTGTATTTTGGGGTCCCTTTTTGTAGCGAACCTCAAAATCATACTCTTCTAATCTTAATCGCCAACGTGTTAGCTTGCTGTTAGGTTCCTTGAGAGAGTACAACCAAGCTAATGGCCTATGGTCGGTGAAAATGGTAAACTTATTACCGTATAAGTATTGTCTAAAATGCTTTACAGCCCAAATTATAGCTAAAAGCTCTTTCTCTATCGTACTATATCAAGTTTCCGTATCACTTAGAGTCCTACTAGCATATGCTACTGGTTTATCTGAACCTACAGTTCCTTGTGACAATACAGCCCCTATCGCAAAGTTAGATGCATCAGTAGTTAAAATAAAACTCTTACTGAAATCAGGGTATTGTAACAAAGGTGCATTGGTTAAGAGTTGCTTACAAGTTTCGAAGCATTCTTTATACTCATTATCAATAATAACTTTACGACCCTTCTTTAAACAGGCTGTCATGGGTCTCGTTATTTTTGCAAAATCTTTAATAAACTTCCTATAATACCCTATGAGCCCTAGAAAACTTTTAATTTGAGTTACGGTCTCTGGTATAGGATATCTCAACACGGCATCAATTTTATCATTATTAGGTTTCAACCCTTCACTTGTAATAGTATGTCCTAAGTAAAGGACTTCTTTTCGAAGGAAATGGGATTTATCTAACTGTACCTTCAAGTTAGTTTGACGGAAACGGTCAAAGACTTTCCTAAGTTTCTCTACGTGCTCTGGAAGGCTTTTTGAGAAGATAATGACGTCATCGAGGTATACTAGGCAATGTAATCCCTGTAAACCTCGCAGGACGTTGTCAATAGCCCTTTGAAACGTAGCAGGGGCCGTCTTCAAACCAAAGGGAAGGCGATGGAAGCTATAGTGGCCTGATGGGGTGCTAAAAGCAGTCTTATCCCTATCTTCCTCTGCTACCTCTATCTGGTGGTACCCACTGGCTAAGTCCAGAGTCGTGAAATAAGTACTTTTCCCTAACATATCGAACAGGTCGTTGATGTTGGGTAAAGGGTACTTATCATCGATTGTAATCTCATTGAGACGTCTGTAGTCTACCACCATTCTCCATTTTTGTTTCCCAGATGAGTCCATCTTTTTGGGAACCAAATGCGCGGGAGCACTCCAAGGAGAATGTGATTCTTGGATAATATTGTCCCTAAGCATTTTCTCTACCTGACTCTTAATCTTTTGTGTTTGCACAGGAGGAAGCCTATATGCTTTAATATTTATCGGGTCCTCATTTACTGTCCTAATCCTATGCTTGACTTGATTCGTAAAACTTAAAGGAATGTCCTCACAATAAAAAATATCCTTATATTCCCTACAGAGATTTTCAATGGTCCTACGTTCCTCTTGGTTCATATGATCTAGCCGTAATTTAATATTTGTATTCCTAAGGTGTAAAGTAAGACGTTCATAGTTAATTTTAGCCTGCAATTGTTTCAACAAATTACTACCTATTAACCCATCATATCTTTCGTCTACGGTATAAATATAAAACTTATGCAATTCCTTACATTTAAAAGTATTCGGTAAAGGTATAATAATAGTTTCACTATGTGTACTCGTAGCGTGAGTACTAACGACTTGGAACGGCTCATACTGTAAATAATGCCTAAAATACTTATTCGCAATATGCGGACTAATAAACGATCTCTCACTACCGGTATCAATCATAAAAACTGCGTTTAACTCAGGTAAAACTATGTATGGCAAGTTCAAACGATTATCATAATTTAATTTTATTCGTTCCCTATTGAGGAGGCCGTTATGTGAAAATTTTCAGCACTACAGTCCTCGGGAACTGATTCCTGGAAATCATGATTCGAATGATGCATATCCTGATCGTAATAACTATCATTATTTGTGTAATTAACACGCCTAGAACTCGCAGTACGCATCGTGACATCGGTGTTCGAACATGAAGAATGTGCAAGCGGTGCAAAAGGCGGTTGACGCGGTGTATGCATGTCCGGTCGGCTCTGTTGCGCAAACGGAAGCGATGACCTATTTGCGGACGGTGACGAGTAATTGTTATTATAGCTGTTTCTACGATTAAAATAATTAAAATAATTACGATTACTATCCTGCTGTCTAAAGTTCCTAAACTGATGCGAATTGTTCGGTGTAAATGACGAACTCGCAGTGTTGTTCGGTGCATGTGCACTTGATAAGTTCTGGGAATTGTGACGTTGGTTAGTGCTAGCAAAATGAGAACGATTTGTTCTATTAAAGTTGGGGCGGTTATTTATTTTAGAGTCAAACATCGTTTGGAAATTTTGTTCTTCTAAAACTATTTTTAACGCGTCTTCTAAGCAAGAAGCGTCTCGTAGTCGAACTACACGTACTAAATGCTGTGGTAAATTATATAAAAACACATGAAAGGCTCTATTGCTGTAAATTATACGCTTTGCTCGGCGTAAGGCTTCGTCAGAGTTAGATTCTGATAACTTGGCGAACAATACACTTCTCATATGTTGTATTCTAGAGCAAAAATCTGAGTATCTTTCACCCTTATTTATTCTACATGTCTCTAACTCGTATGCTAAACACTCTTCTGTTCGCGGGTCCCCAAAGTGCTGGCTGAGTAAATGATTTAATTGTTGCCAGTTTTCTATGGAGTCCCTTTCACCTATTAAAATAGCTGCTTCGCCTGATAACCTACTCGTGAGAACATGGAATAGGTATTCGTTCTGTTCTGCACTACCGGAAAAGGTTTTTAATATGAATTCACACTTCTTAATATATAAAGGGAGTGTTCGCGCCTCGCCACTGAATAGAGGGATACTCTTGATCATCTCTTGCGGGACACGGACTATTCCTTCCATTTTAATAAATATATTTAAACTAAAAGAGAAAAATCAAATACTATGGTACCTAAATAAAATAACGTAAATTAACGTCCTACCTAATACACTAATAACCTATGCGAATATTATTATGGCGTTGTCCAATCCCTAATAATACACACACACAAAATTATAACAAGGTGGAAACAATAGGGAGAGCTGAAAGGAATGGTGAAAAGATTTACTCACGGTTCCGCAGCTTTCCACATGTCCTCCGTGAATTACTGCTGGCTGGCTCTGTCACTGGTGGCTCCTCAATAAATTTATTTGTTCGGATCCTTGCCTAACCGTAGAGACGGACGTCAGAGCTTCCTGTAGATCTGGATACGTGAACACTGACTACAAGGATCCTGTCCTCAGCGCCAATTAACTTGCCGACAGCGAGTTGATTTAAAAAAATACTTTATTTCAGAGAAACAGCGTAACAGTAATTGATTTAATTTAACAAAATGCTAATCTTATATACTATCTTATTGCTAATTCAGCACGTTACCAATAGACGCAAGTCTGGGGTAATAGTGCTGACGTCTATCGAATATTCAGCTGATGAAGCTGATGTTAGGGTTTTGGGGTTCCTTAACTCGCGCCTCCTGCACGTTGACGCCTTCGCGCTCACGCATATACGGTGGTAGGACCGGTGTGTGTTTATATAGCTCTATCTCGTGTGTGTGTCTCTCTTTCTCTCTCTAGCTAAGATATATTATTACATATCTAGACCAGGTCAACAAATTCAGACTCTTTGGTAACGGCGGGCAGTATAGCTGTGTGAAGAACAGAGTACGTACAATAGAATTTTAGTTATCGCTCTTTATCTCTCTCCCTCTCTCACTTGCTATCTCTCTCTCTTTCTCGCGCGCTCGCTATCTCTCTCGCTGTCTAGGCCTAATTTAAACTACCATAATTATATAACTTAACCTTACATATAGTAACTTGTAGTTTTTTACGCTAAGCGAACATTATAAACTAAGCATCTACTAAGAAAAAGGAGGTTTTAAATTTTATCCCTAAAAGGGTGAAATAAAAGTTGAAAGATTTTAACGATTACGGATTCTAGTATGAGCACAAAATAATAAGGTACAGAAGGCAATCTAATGTATGTACTTTTTTTCATACCTACCCTCTGCTACGCACACAAATCAGTATTGAAAACTGCTATGAAAGTCCTATGACTTCATATCCGTGAATTCCGCGAGCGGTGTCTATGGTGTGCGTAGCCCGAGCGCACTTTGTAAATACAAAGTAATTGCTAATAGCATTCTGGTCTATTCCAGCAATCCGAACGAAGCCAAGACCTGGGACAGCTTCACGAAGCCATCTGCACTTCAACCGCAACTCTTCAGCAGCAGATCAAGAGTGTGCGCAGACGGCTACCTCCTGGCGTCATGCTGCAGACGGTTTTGGACCCACTGGTATGTTTTACACGAGTAGAAATCCTTGCGAATGTTGTGTACTGTGATGTGACCTTCCACTCGCTAGATGTCGCTCTCTGCCACTCTATACAACACTGTACCGCTCCTCTACACACCACAGCTAGTGGAGCGCATTCGCGGCGAGTGCGCGGCGTCCCTGTGGCGCGGCGCCCGTGCTACGTCACTGGCGAGTCTTGTGTACTGTGATGTGACCTCCCACTCGCTAGATGTCGCTCTCTGCCACTCTATACAACACTGTACCGCTCCTCTACACACCACAGCTAGTGGAGCGCATTCGCGGCGAGTGCGCGGCGTCTCTGTGGCGCGGCGCCCGTGCTACGTCACTGGCGAGTCTTGTGTACTGTGATGTGACCTCCCACTCGCTAGATGTCGCTCTCTGCCACTCTATACAACACTGTACCGCTCCTCTACACACCACAGCTAGTGGAGCGCATTCGCGGCGAGTGCGCGGCGTCCCTGTGGCGCGGCGCCCGTGCTACGTCACTGGCGAGTCTTGTGTACTGTGATGTGACCTCCCACTCGCTAGATGTCGCTCTCTGCCACTCTATACAACACTGTACCGCTCCTCTACACACCACAGCTAGTGGAGCGCATTCGCGGCGAGTGCGCGGCGTCCCTGTGGCGCGGCGCCCGTGCTACGTCACTGGCGAGTCTTGTGTACTGTGATGTGACCTCCCACTCGCTAGATGTCGCTCTCTGCCACTCTATACAACACTGTACCGCTCCTCTACACACCACAGCTAGTGGAGCGCATTCGCGGCGAGTGCGCGGCGTCCCTGTGGCGCGGCGCCCGTGCTACGTCACTGGCGAGTCTTGTGTACTGTGATGTGACCTTCCACTCGCTAGATGTCGCTCTCTGCCACTCTATACAACACTGTACCGCTCCTCTACACACCACAGCTAGTGGAGCGCATTCGCGGCGAGTGCGCGGCGTCCCTGTGGCGCGGCGCCCGTGCTACGTCACTGGCGAGTCTTGTGTACTGTGATGTGACCTTCCACTCGCTAGATGTCGCTCTCTGCCACTATACAACACTGTACCGCTCCTCTACACACCACAGCTAGTGGAGCGCATTCGCGGCGAGTGCGCGGCGTCCCTGTGGCGCGGCGCCCGTGCTACGTCACTGGCGAGTCTTGTGTACTGTGATGTGACCTTCCACTCGCTAGATGTCGCTCTCTGCCACTATACAACACTGTACCGCTCCTCTACACACCACAGCTAGTGGAGCGCATTCGCGGCGAGTGCGCGGCGTCCCTGTGGCGCGGCGCCCGTGCTACGTCACTGGCGAGTCTTGTGTACTGTGATGTGACCTTCCACTCGCTAGATGTCGCTCTCTGCCACTATACAACACTGTACCGCTCCTCTACACACCACAGCTAGTGGAGCGCATTCGCGGCGAGTGCGCGGCGTCCCTGTGGCGCGGCGCCCGTGCTACGTCACTGGCGAGTCTTGTGTACTGTGATGTGACCTTCCACTCGCTAGATGTCGCTCTCTGCCACTATACAACACTGTACCGCTCCTCTACACACCACAGCTAGTGGAGCGCATTCGCGGCGAGTGCGCGGCGTCCCTGTGGCGCGGCGCCCGTGCTACGTCACTGGCGGCGCGTGCTGCGTGCGCGTGTGCGGCCACTGCTGGAGACAGGGGCGAAGGAGCGCCTCTTACTCACGCCACTCTGCTGCAGTTGTGGTCGGCTGCTGTTGATAAGGTTTATCAGCAAGTAAGTTTTACATCAAACGTATGGTTTAGCCTTATATTGTACCTTTCTCAATATTCAAGTTTCTGATCATGCTTCTTTCCTATGTACGTACCTATTTCTCATACTGTACCTTTCCCATTACGTACAGTAGTACCACGTTTATAAGTTACACCGATGTACCTGCGCAGAAGTCTCATATTTGAAACGCGCGAAATAATCTTAACCAATCACAACGCTCTGCATAGACGCGCTAAACATGGCCCTTTGTTATTGGTTGCAATGAGCGAGATAGCACTACTCTCTGGATTTATTGCATTTTCAAGCAATAAACTCGGTGTTTCAACAGCGTTGGCAAACGTAATTAATCGGCTTTAGCTTGCTCTCTTCTGAGCAGGCGAATTTTGTCGATGCTACATAAAATCGTGGTTCACCTGTTCCTGCCTAATATTGTACCTTTCTCATACTGTACCTTTCTCATAATGCACCTTTCCTTTAATGTTCTCATAATGTACCTATCCTTTAATGTACCTTTCTCATAATGCGCCTTTCCCATAATGTATCTTTTCCATAACATATCATAAAAATAAAACAATTTGTATGCAGCTAAAGTCTAAATTTAATGTAAAAAAATTATCGGTCTCACGCACATCGCCCAAGCTGTATGAGGTAAATAGTTCGCCGTTTAAGAGAAGTGTCTTGATGGTCATCTGGCCTGGCTAGCTAAAAGATGCACGTTGGAGTCATGCTCAATTCCGACCTAACTTGTTTTTATTTGAATTTGAATAGTCCAGTAAAAGTTAATATGTTGACTGCTGAGTGCCCTTGGTGGCGCGTTCGGTAGTGTAACCGCCTGCCGCGGTGAGGTCCTGGGTTCGATTCCCGGGTCGTTCCAAATATTTGTGTGATTCACAAATGTTTGTTTCGGAGTTTGGGTGTTTTCTATTTATAATTTTAATGTATTTAGAAATATATACCTATGTTTATCAGTCGCCTAGCTCTAGATCCCATTGCACAAGCTTATATTATTGGGCTGAATGATGTTGTGTCACAATGTCCACAAACTTAACGATTGTCATTTTACTGACAAGCGAGTTCATTTCGAGTTTTTAAAAAAATATTTTCGGGTAAAAAACAACATCACAGTGAGTACCTGGGTACATAAATAGTAGTTTTCCTTTTCAAAGCAATGGATCGATTTGCGAAAGTGTTCTCTTTCGCCTCTTACGACACACACGATGAATTAGGGTGGCGACATTTTGTACTCTCTCGCGTCGCCACACAGGGCAGTTTTCACATTAAATTTATAGCTATGTTGTCTCTATATGAATTTGAAAGCCAAGTTAAAGTTTATTTATTAATTTCCAGGACGACCACGGCCCAGTACGCACAATCAAACACTCCCTGTCGCAAGTGGCCGGGGACGTGACGAAGCTGGCTACCTTCGCGCAAGACAGGGAGTACGACATGTTGTCGCTCACCAACGTGCCCGCCGACAAGGTTACTGCCATTGCTGGCGTTGTTTTTAGCTTATTTCATGTTGCTTCTAGATGCCTATCTTAGTATCAATATCAGGGGATCTAAGCGATTTCTTCAAGAAACTTATTTAGAGGGAGAAAACATACTAAACACCTTGGTGTTTCTTAAAAATCGATGTAGATGCGTGCCCGGAGGAAGAAATGGGGGGGGGGGGGGGGGTACATGCTTAAATGGCAAGTTTTTCGCCGATATCTCAAACTTGGTTTTCATTTTCGGCATCGATATAGCGACTGGTTCTCTGACTGGTCTTGACAAAATCGATAAAGACGTATGTCGGAGCGAGAGGAGGAGCGGGGAAAAGAGGGGGAGGGGGCAGGTTACATAGGTCTCAATTTGACGGTTTTCGCCGATATCTCAGTATCGGTTTATATTTTCCTCATCGTTATAAGCGACTCCCTTCAGACCTAGTAACTAGGTTTACCTCAGGTCGCCTGGGCCTCTGGGACACATTCCAGGACGATCACGGCCCAGTACGCACCATCAAACACTCCCTGTCGCAAGTGTCCGGGGACGTGACTCGGCTGGCCACCTTCGCGCAGGACAGGGAGTACGACATGATGTCGCTCACCAACGTGCCCGCCGACAAGGTTACTGCCATTGCTTGCGTTGTTTTTAGCTTAGTACAGGTTGCTTCTAAAGCTAATCTAGATTTGGAGTGTGCCTGGATCGATGGCCCGACGAAATTCATTCATGAAAGTAGTTTTAAGCGATTTTTTCAGAATCTTATTTTAAGGAAGAAAACACACTTTTTATTGCCTTCCTTCCAGAAGTCTTCTATTATGTGCAAAATCTCAAATTTTCGGTACCTATCGTGATGATAGTGACGCAGCTCGAGTAAACATTAAAAAAAAATTGCGTGTACTTAGTGTACACACGTAAGAAGTGAAACTTCTTCATAAACTTAATTTTCACCTCACCTTACATTAAGTCAAAAAGTACAAAAGTCCAAAAGTCCAAAAGTCCAAAAGTCCAAAAGTCCAAAAGTCCAAAAGTCCAAAAGTCCAAAGTCCAAAGTCCAAAAGTCCAAAAGGTCAAAAGTCCAAAAGTCCCAAAGTCCCAAAGTCCCAAAGTCCCAAAGGCCAAAAGTCCAAAAGTCCCAAAGTCCCAAAGTACCAAAGTCCCAAAGACCCAAAGTACCAAGGTCCCATCTAAAAGTCCAAAAGTCCCAAAGGCCAAAAGTCCAAAAGTCCCAAAGTCCCAAAGTTCCAAAGTCCCAAAGACCCAAAGTACCAAGATGCCATCCAAAAGTCCAAAAGTCCCAAAGTCCCAAAGTCCAATAGTCCAAAAGTCCCAAAGTCCAAAAGTCCAAAAGTCCAAAAGTCCAAAAGTCCAAAAGTCCAAAAGTCCAAAAGTCCCAAAGTCCCAAAGTCCAAAAGTCCAAAAGTCCCAAAGTCCCAAAGTCCCAAAGTCCCAAAGTCCCAAGGTCCCAAAGTCCCAAAGTCCCAAAGTCCCAAAGTCCCAAAGTCCCAAAGTCCCAAAGTCCCAAAGTCCCAAAGTCCCAAAGTCCCAAAGTCCCAAAGTCCCAAAGTCCCAAAGTCCCAAAGTACCAAAGTCCCAAAGTCCCAAAGTCCCAAAGTCCCAAAGTCCCAAAGTCCCAAAGTCCCAAAGTCCCAAAGTCCCAAAGTCCCAAAGTCCCAAAGTCCCAAAGTCCCAAAGTCCCAAAGCCCAAAGCCCAAAGTCCCAAAGTCCCAAAGTCCCAAAGTCCCAAAGTCCCAAAGTCTAAAAGTCTAAAAGTCTAAAAGTCTAAAAGTCCAAAAAGTCCAAAAGTCCAAAAGTCCAAAAGTCCAAAAACCCTTAAATGACATGCTATCCCTGGATAAAGTACTCTTAATTCGAATCCACCGCACCGTGGTGGGGAACAGAACAAAGATGGCGCGTAACCAAAAATCGTGACGTGACGTGACGCAAATTTTTTTCCAACGCCGATAAAGAAGTTTCACTTCAAAAATCTCGAGGTATCGCAAAAAATCGATGGTAGACACGTGCCGGAGCGAGGGTAGGGGGAGGGGGAAGCTTTTCAGCAAAATCTCAAAATTTGTTTATATTTTCGTCATCGTTCTAAGCGACTCCCGTCTGACCTAGTAAGCAGGTCTACCTCAGGTCGCCTGGGCCTCTGGGACACATTCCAGGACGACCACGGCCCAGTGCGTACCATCAAACACTCATTGTCGCAAGTGTCCGCCGATGTGACTCGGCTGGCCACCTTCGCGCAGGACAGGGAGTACGACATGATGTCGCTCACCAACGTGCCCGCCGACAAGGTTACTGCCATTGCTGGCGTTGTTTGTAGCTTAGTACATGTCGCTTTTAAATTCTATCTAGATTGAAGACGAAAATAAAGTAGTTGTAAGGGATTTTACAGAAACTTATTTAGAGTGCTGAGGGAGAAAATATACATTAAAATTTTGACGTCTCATAAAAAATATAAACATAATTGATGTCGAAGCGTGCTATAGCGATGGTGTTACAAAATTATTTTAAATTCTTAGTCAAAATTTAAAATTTTCGGCATCGTTTCAAGCTACTGGGTAGTAGCTTGCAGCTTGCACTTAGAATGTGAATCATCTAAACAAAATAAGAAAAGAAAAGGAATAGGAATATTGGATTAAGAAATTTTGGACTTTTATAAAAATATTTTTAATTTTTTACATCTGCAAGGCGTGTAGGCGTTTCTTATAGTTTTTTTAAAATTTCCTTTTTTACACTAAAAGTGGTGGTTTTTTTACACCCTAGAAGACTTATCTATCATCTATTCTACCAATTCATATACGTTGCCACGACGCGGAACTACACATTTATCATCATAGACTCGATCACATCTTATATCTAAAAAAATAAATGATTGTCACGACATTCATTTGCGAGCGTATTCGTGCTTCGGAAGGCACGTTAAGCAGTTGGTCCTGGTTGCCAGTAAAATGGCAGTCGTATATTATATTATTTATATTTCAACACGGCAATACGGCTCATCACCTATTACGTGGGACAAATTCTAAAAAGGTGAAATGTGCCTTAACTTGTCTCTCAGAGCGCCGCGCTCGCTCTCTAAAGAGTCTATTTGTTTTATAGAATAAATAAATAAATAAATAAATAAATAATAAATAAATCTGTTCAATGTGTCCTGTAGTGAAATTCGCAATACATTTTGTGTATTTGTCCACAGCCAACCCCACCAGTGGTTCTCCGCGCGCAGCTGGTGAAGAAGCAACTCGAAGAGACCAAGAGCCTCACCATCAAACTGGAGAATAAGGAAGCTGACCTTCGAGAGATGAAGAAAGCACTTAAGGTATATACAGGGTGAATTTTTGAAAAGGGCTTGGATGGCCAAATCCGAAGGAATAGCTAAAAATGCTCAAAGGAGTCACGAGCGCGATTTTGATAAAACTTAAAAACTCATCATTAGATTTTTGAAAAACCAATAATACTAGCTGGGAATCGAACCCATTCATTTTGAAAAAAAAAACACATCCTTTATTATAAACCCTACTTCCAATATTTTTTAGAGTTCCGTACCCAAAGCGTAAAATCGTGACCCTATTCATGAGACTTCTTTTTTTTTTATACCCCTAAGGTGGCAGACAAGCATCAACCCTCCAGATGTACCGGTGGTCACCGCAGCCTATGGACGTATGCAACACCATAGGCGCCACACTCGCGCTGCCGACCCTGTAAAAACCTTCTAAGACCGCTTTTGAAGAACACCATCAGTCTTCTTCAGTCTTCTTGGGCTCCCATTTTCCGCACTTAGTTCCGGCACTGGACCCATTGTACGTGAGTGTTGGCTGTCACTCCAGCCAACCCAGCTCCGACCAGAAGCGCAGGATCCTCTTCGGGTCCTCACACGCTTCCCGGAGTGTTGTGGGGCTGCCAAGTATGAAGAACCCCATACTGTAGGCGTTTGGGAAAACCGAGGCAGGGAGATCATTCCACAACCTAAGCGTGCGCGGAAGAAAGCCTCTATCGGATCTAACCGTGCTCAAACGCTCCGGACGCAACGTGTGACTTCGTCGTCCATCCGTCTGTCTGTCTGTCTATCTGTCTGTCTGTCTGTCTGTCTGTCTGTCCGTCACGAGGTTGTATCTCAGGAACGGTGATAGCTAGAGAGCTGAAATTTTCACAGATGATGGATTTCTGTTGCCGGTCAACAACACTTACCTAAATGAGAAAAAAGGGGGGATAAAGGGGGGGGGGGGCTTTTTTGGTATGGAACGCTATGTACGCGAGTGGGACCCCTTCTTCTCCGTAGTTCCATGGGACGTTCCATTGATGGGACGACGGAAAAAAATCATTTAAGCTTGGTTCCATTTGCTGTGGAACCACCGAAAATAGTTTTTTACTCCACTACAGGTTTTCTGTGATACCATTAAATTTAGAGTTGTGTAGGATCATTATGACACGAATTCTATTTAATTTACTTTACAAATTCAATTAAAATTACGGACTTGGGTCTTCTCATAGTCCGCACGACTTGACAGTGATGTTCAAGTCGGCGTATAAATCTTTTTCACTTTTATTTAAGTACGTGCTTTAGATTTTTTTTTAACTAGCTCTTGCCTGCTACTTCGTACGCTGCATTTTATAAGTGACTAGCTGATGCCCGCAGCTTCGCCCGCTTCCGTAGGAACTTATTCCCGGGATAAAAAGTAGCCTATGTGTTATTCCAGACTATAATGTATCCCTGTACCAAAGGACCATGGGCAAAAATGTATGAAGCCTGGGCTCACCCACCAACAGAGATGAGATCACTTTGAATATACTTGTAAAGCACTAAATGTAAAGATTTAAACTCATTTTTGCGAATAATCCATGGGGTTATTTTGCTATAAACATTTTTCTCCGACCATAAATAAACTAAAAAGTAGTACTGTTATGGCATTGTAGGTTTTGTTGATTGACATCTTTAACAAGTTTTAATTCCAGGTTTAATGTATACATAAAAAATAAAACAGCTCCTAACAGTTAAAATCATTTTTATTAACATTTCAATCAATATCAATAATAATATCGTCTAAATGTCCTGCCGGTGGCTTGAATTGTATGTGCCTGCCTAACCCTAGATACCATATTATTGAAATGGTATGAGCACAACTTCCTGCTGTGCGTCTACCTGTTAGCTCGGTCATAGACGTTTCGTTTGCGACCCCTGAGATCGCCCGCCGTGTCCAGAGATGGCGCGTGGTGGACGAGGAGGAGACGTCGTTAGATCACCGATATATTCGGTTCGACGTCTCCCCTCCTACCTAACCTGCCGCCAGCAATTGCGAATCCCCCGGAACCGCGTTGGGCACTCCATCGCCTTGATCAGGAGGCTCTCCTGGAGGCGGCCATCGTGCAGTCCTGGATTCCGACAGCGGACAGGCCTGCCGATGTTGATACCGAGGTGGAGTGGTTCGGGAGAGCCATGTCGCACATCTGCGATGCGGCGATGCCCAGGGCTAGGCCCAGACCGGTGAGGAAGCAGGTGTACTGATGGACGCCGGAAATCGCGCAGTTGCGCGCGGATTGCGTTAGCGCGCGCCGCCGGTACACCAAGTTACCAGGTACCGCAGCGATGACACGGCGCTCCACACGCTGGTGGAGTGCAAGGCGTGGGCGCAACAGCGCCAGGTCCTCGTAAAGGGTCTGGGCGTGGACACTCCCTTGCTGGAGACCATGGTGCGAGCCATGCTCTCCAGCGGGAGTAAGTGGGACTGTGCCGCCTCTTTCTGCGAGTAGGTCATGCTCGTGAAGGAGGCGGCGGGCCGGGTGCGGGAGAGAGCTCTCCCACCCGGGTTCCGCAGTCGGCGGCTTGGACGCCGCCGACGTGTCTTCGCCGAGGACTATCGGCCTCCATGACCGGGGGTCTGAGGACGGTGAGAGGGTCGCTCACCGTCCTTACAGAAGCAGGCCCATGACGGCAGCGTGACGTGAGCAACTCACGAATGCCCCCCCTTAGAAGCGGGATAACACCCGAAACCCCCAAAGACGTGGGATAGTACCCGAACCACCCCCTGGGCGAGGCCGCATTGGCGGCCGTAGGTCTGTTGTGAGTCCCGGGACATCCTTCCGAGGGCTTACCCGGGGCTCCCAACCACAGGCTGTTGGGCGTTACGTGAGGTTTTTGAGTCGGTAAGAGTCCGGCATAACATCCTCTGAGGATTTTCCCTCAGGTAAAAAAAAAAGCATGAGTATATACATAGTTACAATAAGTTTTATGACTCTAATAATTAACTTTTTACGCAAAACCTATTTAGGTGCATATCTTTTTTCTGCAATGGAATTGAAGGTGGTGCCGGTAGTAACAATTTTAGTACAAACCAATATCATTACAACGGCATATGGTATAACTCTGTTGGACACTGAGCCCAATTTGTCTCATGGTCCTTTGAGCCCGATCCGTTCAGCGGTTTGAGCGTGAAAGAGTAACAAACATCCACACTCACAAACTTTCGCATTTATAATATTAGTAAGATTCTTTAGATTGACATAACTTTTTTATTTATGTACCGATTGACATTAAACAAATACTAAATGTTAAGTGAAGTAAACCGCAACGCGATAAAGAAATCGCATTGCAATCGGTTGAGCGGTTGCTGAGATTAACGTGCACAAACGTACAGACAAACAGACAAAAATTCTAAAAACCATTGTTTTGGGTTCTATTGCGTCCATAAAGCCCCCCTATAAACGTTTTTCTTATATATCTTCAATGTAAAGACAGCGACCTGTTACGATTTTATTATATGTATTGATGATTTACTGTTTTCATCACAGGCAAAACAAGAAGAGCTATCAGAAATGCAAATCCGCCGGGAGCTAGGCGAAAAGAAACTATCCACCGCGGCGAGAGATGCGGAGTTACGCGCGGAACAATTGCAGAGGAGATTGGAGGATGCTCATAATCAATTGAAGAGGTAGGCTGTATGGGACTCATTGAAGAAGCCTCTGCATTGCCCTGTTGCTAGTAAACCTAGACGAAATCCAGTTACCCTCAAGGGTGGAAAAGCACAAACAACTCACCTGGAGATGTGGATGGATCTTGACGGGAGCCGGCGGCGAAACCGTTGTAATGATCGATCGGCCTGCTATCACGAAAATTCACCCAAATTGCACTTTCACCGTATCAGTAGATTGATCGTAGGTTTAGAAGTCATTGAACTTCTAACAAGTATAGTTTTGCCGAGAGTAGCTTAAATCTATATATATAAAAATCAATGCCACTTTTCGTTGTAATTTTATAACTCAAGAACGGGCTCACCTATCCAAGCCAAATGTTTAGGCTTTGTTCGGACTATTTAGTAGATGGTTTATGTGAAGTTTGCACAAAATCGGTCGAGCGGTTCTTCATTTATCACGCAAACGAAGTTGCGCGGGTCAGCTAGTTATTTATATTATACGGACCTCAGACACGTCCATTACGAAGAAAATTTTTGAACTATATTTAGTTCTAGCCGCTAGAGACGCGAGCGGCGCGCGGTACGTTCATTCATAGGCCGATCGGTTCGACCGGCGATATTAGCGCCATTGGCGGTAAATTTAAAAGGAAGGGAAACAATTTGGATAGGAAATCAACTCAGGATTGGCTTGATGTCCGTACATAGGCTTTGGTTCAAAGTCTTGTTAAAATCAGTACAGCCGTTTCGGAGATTAGCCTTGGTAGACAAACTGTATATGTGTAAGTTGAAACGCTCATGGCTCGTGGACTCAGTGTTCTGTAAACGATCACTGCAGTAAGCAACTTTTACTGTGGCCGGTCATGGATGGGTGACCACCACGTGACCACTTTGTGACATTCATTTGCGAGCGAATTCGTGCTTCGGAAGGCACGTTAAGCAGATGGTCCTGGTTGCCAGTAAAATGGCAGTCGTATATTATATTTATATTTCAACACGGCAATACGGCTCATCACCTATTACGTGGGACAAATTCTAAAAAGGTAAAATGTGGGCATATAATATGCCTCTGCCTACCCCTTCGGAGATAAAAGCGGGACCATATTTCGTATGTAAAAAGAAGTATTCTTAACGGTAATGAACTATAAATATACATCTCTATCTTTACAGGAAAGAAAAAGAGTTCGAAGAGACAATGGACCACCTACAACAGGATATAGACTCTTTAGAGAGCGAGCGCGGCGCTCTGAGAGACAAGTTGAAGTTGTACGCTAAGAGGGGAGGCTCTCATCATGGTATGTACTTAGTTTGTACAGTTGTTTTTGATATAATTCAAATTATGACATAATTTTAATTTTGACATAAATTTGACATAATTTTAATTTTGACAAATTTGACTTTATTTATGACATTTAATGACATAATTTATAGGTACCGCTATAGAAGCATTTTTGGCGTTTTTAGTATTGAGATAATACGTTAGAATTAAGTTTACCGACACTCTGAAACTGTTATATGCTCGAATTGTTCGAGGTGATGCTTTTGAAAAAGAAATTAGCTTTACAAAAAAAGTAATTATTTTAATAGTATCGAAATAAAATAATAAGTTCAAGTTCTTCTCTTCTCACGGCACTCCCGGAGTGCCATTTCACTATTATTAAATAAAATTACCAATTTTAAACATTTCAGTGGGTACGACAATGAATTCCTAATTTATTTTAGCTGATTTTCAAAATACAGGAGCTCTACGTGTCGACTTTGTATTTTTTATGTTTGTTATTTTTAGTGTCCGACCGAAACTGGTTTTTCGGCCGAAACCGAAACCGAAACCGAACTTTCGGCCCCAGGGTCAGTTTCGGCCGAAACCGAAACCGAAACCGAAACCGAAACTCACGGGTTCATATTAAAAAAAAAAACCAGCCATGTGCGAGTCGGATTCCGCACAGAGGGTTCCGTCACAAAAATTGGGCACCAAAATTATGTTTATTTGTGGATACTTTTTTCTGATTTTAGTAGGTATTTTTTGTTATCGACATCAGGGTGAGGTGGTGGTGGCAGTGTATCTTGACATCGCCAACGCTTTTAGCACCTTGCCCTGGAGCTGCGTTTGGGAGGCGCTTATTTACCATGGAATACCTCCATACTTCCGTCGAATTGGCCGCTGGCTAGGGCTAGGTCCGCGAGATGTGTCGTTCGGTGTTCCATAGGGATCGGTCTTAGGACCGCTTCTGTGGAACATCGGCTACGATTGGGTGCTGCGTGGTACGTTGCTCAGAGGTGTCGGCGTAACGTGTTACGACTCCCTCATTACAGCGCGAGGAGCAATGCACCGAGACGCAGCCCTGAGGCCACCTGCGGGATACAGCTTACATATAGGGGGCATCAGCATCGGTTTCGAGCTCTCGATGACGTATCTGGGGCTCGTACACGATAGCCGGTGGAACTTCGGATACCACTTCCGATGTTTGGTCCCATAGCTAAGGGAGGGGGTATCAGCAGCACTCTCGCGGTTGTTGCCCAATATCAGGAGACCCAACGCTCTCTGCAAGAGACTGTACCTTGGGATCGTGCGGAGCATGGCCCTATACGGGGCCCCCGTATGGGTGGAGATCCTGATGGCCAGCAATACGGCTAGATTGCTTAGTCCGCAGAAGGCTTTCAGGGTGATAAGGAGATACCGCACGATCTCAGTTGAGGCAGCATGTCTTCTAGCCGGGACCCCTCTATGTCCCATAGGGGGTTGGAAGCAAGGGCCCTTGCATCATTGTTTAAAATGGCGCAAGGAGGGGCTGGATTGGGGCCATAGGCCTCTTCCTGTGAGCAGGTCATGCTCGTAAAAGAGACGGCGGGGAGGAAACGGGAGAGACCTCTGCCAACCGAGTTCCACAGTCTGCGGCGGCGCCCCATACTATCAGCCTCCGTGACCCGTCTTTACAGAAGCAGGCCTTAGACCAGTGGTGCGCAAACTTTTTTAATGGGGGGCCAGAAAAATGAAGAAATTTCAGGGGAGGGCCAGAATTACAGGAAAATCGGATTTTGTGGGTCGTGGTTTTTTGTCGGTAGGACAACTGCAGTGAAAATTTTAGGCCTCTATCTGGCACGGTTCCAGCGATACAACCTCGTGACTAATAGACGGACGGCTAGGCTTAATGTCTCGTTAATAGGCTTTAACCCCTCCTTGTGTGAGTTATACTCGCACTTGGCCGGTTATTTTTTCAATAGGTGCAGCAAGTTCCACCAAGTGCCATCAATCAACTGTATAAATCTTCTCAAGTGGAACTCTTAAAGATGAGTTTCTTTCTTCTACGTGTGGAATTACTCATTTGCGAACTCCTCCCGACTAAAACCACATGGTGCCCTGCTACTAGCTCTTAGCTGGTTTTGGTTACATTCTAGAAGTATATAACTAGAACTGGACAACAGTGAGCCGGACTAGCCCGCGTAGGGTTCCGTAGAAGAAAATCAGCAAAAATTAACGTATGTTGTTTGGGAGGCCCCCTTCAATATTATTAATTTGTCTATTTTTGCATCATCTGTAAAAATGTTAACTGTCTAACTATCACCTTCTTAGGATTCAGTAAAAATCGTATTATTATAACTATTGATTGGAAGTCCTTTGTAAATCTGTAAATCTTCGGCTAGTAACGTATTAACTGGTTGGGCTGACCCTAACCACGTCACAAGCAGAGCTAGGCACTCAAAATTCGTGAACACGTGAGTTTCGGCTCGGCCGAAAGTTTCGGCCCATTTTGGCCGAAACCGAAACTGCGGCCGAAACTCGATTTTTTGGCCGAAACTGGCCGAAACCGAAACCGAAACCGAAACTTCGGTCGGTCACTAGTTATTTTATAACTCCAATAGTTACGCACCGACTTGAGCAATCTTAAAGGATGACTCACGCTACACCGTGCCGGGTCCGAGCCGAGTGTCGGCCGTAGCACGGTCAACTAAATGTTACATATATTTTGTACGAACACACTCACGCTATACCGAGCGCCAACCGAGTGACGGCCGAGCAACGGACAACGGCAACGCTCGGAAACAACTCGGTCCCGCCTCGACTCGGACCCGGCACGGTCTAGCGTGAGTCATCATTAATTCTTATGATATTCTTACTTCAATAATGAAAATATACCGTCTCCTTTCCGTCGTGGGTAGCAAAAATGTATGATGCAATTTAAATTGAATTAATTTTTGTGACATAATTTAAATAAAACAAAATTTTGCGACAAAATTAAAATGGTGTTAAATGTTATGACAATTTAAATTTAATAAATTTAATGACATAATTGAAATTAAATTAAATTGATTTAAAGATGAAATAATTAAATTAAAATTAAATACTTCTTGTTCATGAAAATTTATTAATATTACAATCGTTTGATGAAATAATAGCTTTAAAGTCGGTTAGTGACAGTATTTATATAATAGTAAAATAAATCTGATTATTGTTTTTTCTTCTTATAGATTTGGAGTTCTTAAGTAAGTCGAGTTTGTTTGCATGTTATGAATGGATATTGAACTAATAACCAATAACATAGAATAGTGATAGAAAATCCAGATATTATGATAATGGTAGGTTGCAAATGAGTACCGACTTAAGTCTCCTGACCTGCTGCTACGTACTATCGCGAAGATTATTACTATCTTCAATAACTTCTATGCAAATCTTTCAAATTTGTGTTCGCGCTTCGAACCAATTAAAACACACGATCCCTACCTACCCGTCTAACGCTGGTCGCTTTTTATTGCACACACATAATATAATATAAATTGGCCCCCGTTTTCATGATTTACCCACGATAAGTCTCTGTTTTGGACTCGATTTTAAAAATTTATAGATACTCCATTAGTGCAACAGTGGACGTTTACAACACCGTAGGTGTTCTATCGAGCTTACTAACCTATAAAGGTGCGGTTCGACTTAGGCGAAGCGGAGAGGAGCCGTACCGCGAGTCACCAATCACGGTGCGGAGCGGAGAAGAGATGTGGATTTTAAGCCATGTGATTGGCGGCACAGCTCCTTTTCGCTCCGCCTTAGTGGAACCGCACCTTTAAAAACCTTTTGAAGAATCCCATTACTATAGCTTGGGAAAACCACATTACGGAGTTGCAGACTGCAACCCCTATTGGTTTGATCCCGGAGATATTAAAAGCATCCCTTTGTGCTTTTTTTTTGTTTTCATAAACCTTATAGGCACATAATGCAATTCATAATAACTGGATTCTACAACTGACATGTTCAATATTCTATTTGTAACCGAGAACGTATAACATCTTGTGGAATGCCATTTATTTCATAAACATTAACAACGTTTTCTATTCACTGATATTAAGTACGCTGGACTAAACATCTTCGGAGAAAAAACAGTTTATAATACGTATGTATTTAAAAGTATATACAGGGTGAATTTTTCAAAAGGGATTGGATGGCCAAATCCGTAACTATAAGAAATAGCGAAAAATGCTCAAAGGAGTCACGAGCCCGATTTTGATGAAACTTAAAACCTCATCATTAGATTTTTGAAAAACCCATGATCCTAGCTGGGAATCGAACTTGTTGATTTTGAAAAAAAAAACACACCCTTTATTATTACACCATACGATAGTGTTGCTATTAAGGATCATATTCTGGTAAGTAATGATATACGGCAAACTACAGGAAAGAGCTCATCTTTAACAAAATACATTTTATATTTCTTACGTTAACTGATTAATTGTTCAAAATCTTTGCAATACATAGCTGGATTCGAAACCTCAAGGAATGATTAAGGAATATTATTGATTCCGTTGAGAACATTCTCTAAAAAATCATTCTGAGCATAATTTAAAACACGGAATAGTTACGATCTATTCTGGGATTTCGAACGAAACAAATTATGATACAAAATTTAGGTACATGAAATATGCATTCTATTAAAATTCCAATTGTTCCTAAAATTTGGCGTATATCATTACTTTGCAAAATTTGATCCTTAACAGCGACTCTATCGTATGGTGTAATAATAAAGGGTGTGTTTTTTTTTTCAAAATCAACAAGTTCGATTCCCAGCTAGGATCATGGGTTTTTCAAAAATCTAATGATGAGGTTTTAAGTTTCATCAAAATCGGGCTCGTGACTCCTTTCAGCATTTTTCGCTATTCCTTATAGTTTCGGATTTGGCCATCCAATCCCTTTTCAAAAATTCATCCTGTATAAGTATTAATATCCATGCTCTGATACCCATAACACAAGCAGGTTATGCCTAGCTTACTTTGGGATCAGATAGCGTTGTGTGAAATGTTCGTGAATATTTATATTTATTTATTTATATTTAGTTATCTGTCTTTGACTGCTGGGTGGCGCAGCGATATGCGACTGCCGTGCGAGTTCCCGGGTTCAAATCCTGGGTCAGAGCAAATATTTGTGTTATTTACAAATGTTTGTTTCAGTTTGAAAGAAAGAGAAAAAAAAAACTGTTTATTTCTATAACAAAAAGAAAGCCGTGAGATCGTTCTCACCAGACTGCCCCTCTCTAACACGTTTATTGTAAAAGTTCGATCCGATTGACGTTGTCATTTTTGTTTTATTTCAAACTTTGAACAGATGATCCACGTGACCTAGTGACGTAGTTTAATGCAACAGAGTCACAGACTATAGACAAAGTCTCGCCATAAGCCCCTCTGTACTGTATTTTATAGAGAGGGGCTAAAATTGTGAATGTTTTCTATGAATAACTAGCTGACCCGCGCAACTTCGTTTGCGTGATAAATCAAGAACCGCTCGACCGATTTTGTGCAAACTTCACATAAACCATCTACTAAATAGTTCGAACAAAGCCTAAATATTTGGTTTGGATAGGTAAGCCCGATCTCGAGTTATAAAATTACAACGAAAAGTGGCATTGATTTTTATATATATAGATATGGCGCTTGGAAAAATATTACTATGTTTATCAGTTGTCTACATTTCCATAGCTCAAGCTTATATTATCTTGGTTTGGGCGAGATAGGCTTTTGTAAAAAAATTACCCCCAATATTTATTTCATCAGCGCCAAAATAAATTCAATTAAACTTCGGTAGCAATTAGTCCAGCGTATTTGTAAAGGAGATCAGTGTTTCTACTAATAATTATCTTCTTTGTATCTTGTTGGTAATTTTAATATTTATTTCTGGAAAAAGGGTGTGTTTTCTCGGACCACTCATGGTAATATGGTCCAATGGTGAAAGTCGACTGAACATGGTTTTTAATCTTAGAGGCTATGAATTAGGCCCGGTATCCATCAAAGTGGAGACGAGAGATATCACGCTTGATGACGCAACACGAAATATGGAAATAACGAAATCTGATTGATTATCAAATCTCCTCTCTTCTCCGTTTTGGTTGAAATTGGCCCTTAGAAGGTTGATGTTGGCTGTATTCAACATTATTTTATGTCTTAGAAGCGTAAAGAAGAAACAAGTTATAATTTATATATGAAACAAAAAAGTTTTTGGTCATTTGATCGTTGCTCCACTGACGGCGAATGGCGATTCGCGATTAATCATAGCCCAAATTACTGAATTCCTGCTTTGCATTTTGCAATTCTATGAAATTAGATGCTGTTGTTTCTGTTTCATTTACAAATAAAACTTGACACAACCTACCAGCGCACGTGGTTATTTCCCCTTACAATCCATGGTTCTTCAAACGGAGAGTAAAGAGGCACATCATTCGGCTGCTAACTTAAGGGCCACTGTCAATAGTCTTGTACACTGTAATAGCGATCCTTAACTCGCTAGATTGCTCCTTGACTTTCCATCAAACGTGCATTATATCATTTTGGCTAACTAACTGAAAGAAAAATAATACTTGACTTCGATAAAGCGCAGTTTATAATAAGAAAAATATTCTATCGCTCATCGCTTACGTCATCAGTGGAACACATACCTTATAAAGTGTGTTATATAAGCGTTTGTGTGTGCGTGCAGCTATGGTGCCGCCGGCGGTGCGAGCCTACAATAGTAAGATATCAATACTAGCATGCGTTCCCTTTGCGTACAATCCTGAAATGTAACTGTTTCGATGTGTAACCACTGGTTTTTTGTATTGTCTTCACGTGTTTTCTTAAAGGTGTTTATTTTTTGACATATCTAGCCATTTTACTGGAAATTAATATCCTATCATAAAAAATAGATTATAAACTTTCTTTCATAGTTATTTTAATGATAAATGCTTGACTTCTATTAACAGACCCAACCTAAATTTATGAAATTATGTGTTTACGAATTGACGTAGAAGTTGTTTACATGAACATTTCTAGGGGTTTAATGCCGGATGTAACGTTGTGAAACAACGGGTGCAAATAGGGGTTCAACGTTAGGGGTTTTAAAATGAAAACTTAGATTAATAAATGAAAGCGCCATCTACCGAGTTAGTGTCGCAACGACGGAAGCTATAGGCAGTGATACGGTCTTGACGATTGAGTAGTTTCGAGCGGTGCCACTAGAGGCGCTATTTCATTGATATATAAGGCATTGCGTCAATGCAGGAGGACCGCCAGATTAATATTTAAAATAGATCACGAACGTATCAGTGTAATTGGAAATTGGGAGAATCACATCAGTTTAAAAATAATCGTTTATATCATCGCAAATATCCTCGTAAATATTTGTCAAGGATAAGGAGCAAATAGCTATAAATAGAAGACCCCATCATTGGGGTCCACCCTACGGGTTCAAGAAGTCCACCCTTCAGGTTCCACGAAGGAACATTCACCCTACGGGTCCAAGAAACCGTCTACCCTACGGGTTGGTAAAATCCACCCTTCGAGTTCTACGAGCGAATATCCGCCCTGCGGGTTGGGAATACCGTGCCGGCCGAAATTGTGGAAGACACGGCTACCTGGCGGACTGCATCGACATCCTGGAGCCACAAGATAAGTCGAACCCTGCGAAGGCCTTCGGAAACCGTACTTGCTGCCCGAAGTTGCCACACCCACGACCCCCAAGTGCTCAATTCTAATAAACTACTAATTATTTACATTTTAAATTCAATCTTTTCATTTCTCTCTCTCTTCCTGAAAGCCATCAGCTTTTCACGGACTCAAACCGACTAAAAGCACGTCATGGTTCCTACCTAGGCGTCTAGCGCCAAGCACCTCGGTTATTACCCTGTACCTCGTCAAATAAGAATGTGACATACGTAATACATCACGTAAATTTTGTGCCTAGCATAAAACATGTCAAAGAATCATAATTAATAGTTAAAATTTGACTGAGTTTAGCCCAAAAAGTTCGTGTTTTCGATATAAAAACAAACACCTTTCATAGAAAGCGACTGTGAAGATAAAATCACCACATTTATATATAACCATTGGCCTTCGTGTGTCTAAAATTACTCAAAAAGCTAATGAAATATTTTAGCTGTGGCGACGCCCGTGGCCCCGCCTAAAGAAGCTATCCGTAAGATATAAATAATTATATCCGTTGGTGTAGCTTAGACTTTATTTTTATTTTACAATTTTTTACTTAAATTATTAGTAGGGTTTTCTTTGAGCCTGAATTGCAGTGGATGAAATAATATAAGATGATTGTCGCTTATGTCATAACCCGAATCTTATAACTGCATTTGAAAATGACAATTTTTCACAGTGCACATTAACTAGACTGTAGGGATCATAAATACATATACATCTGACGAACAGGCAAATCTAAACAGTTCTGGCACAATTTTCGCCAGTACGAGACGTTGCGATTAAGACGGTGCGGAGTCAGAAAGTAGTTTTAGATAGTCAGAATGCAGCGAGATTTATACATTTTTCACAGACAAATTTGTTGATTTATAGATTCGTGACATAAATTGACATTTATAAGTGCAGAGTAATAAAATAATATAAGAAAATTACATCATTCCAACGTAAAGTTCAAATCTCTACTAAACCTGGATTAAATTGACTTAATTTTCATTTCGTGATAAATCTATGATTTGCATCAATAATACGCATCAAAAACTAATGTGCGATTCAGGTTCAAAGCGTCTTTTTTATAGAAGTGAAGGGAATGCGTTTTTTTATTTATACGTTACTAAAATATTAAACTCAAGTGGGCGTATGCTCGAGTTTTGAATAAATTACTGTAAAATTTCGGGAAGAATTTGACAGTTGATCAATTTAACAAAATTATAATCGTTGTTCAATTCAGATTAAATCCATATTTATTAGTACAACAGCGTGTTTACAAACTAGTGTTAGTAATAACTGGCCAGTTTAATTATAATTTAATATTAAATTATAATTAAAAAAAAAGAAAGAAACTCGAGCATGAAAAGCCTGAGCCTGAGCCTGAAAAGAAGTTATTAATTACAATTTAATTTAAATTGATGTTATATGTGAATAACTGTTTGCATGGTTGTCTGGTCACAAATTTTTGTGTTTCATGTCATGCAATTAATTTTCTTACGTTTTAGCATTGACTGTGATAATTTTGATTTATGCCTGTATTATTGAATCTAAACTTTGAACGACTGTATTATATTTTTAAAGACTAGTAAGTAATATCGTTGCTAAGCTGTAGTATCTAAGGCCCAATGACGTGCTACTTGGTTCACTGAAGTCTATTTATGAATACGTTTTAAAGGTTAACATTTTTTAATACAGGCTATAAGGTGGAACCGTACTTGTGACATATTGAATTGAAAATTTAATTGAATTTAATTTTAATAATTTAAAATAGAATTAATTTAATTTTAATTGAGGTTAATTTATTAAAATTAAATTAAATTTTATTTTCAATTAAATTTAAATTTAATTGACTTTTTAAATTCTATATTGACTAGCAATGAAATTCGGCTATGCGTGGTTCCACCTTAACAAACATAGCTTTGACTGTGCTTATCCATGCATTATACCATGAATGCTACCCATTTTAACAACTGCAGTGGAAGATCGAATAAATAAATAATTTATTTAGGTTCATCAATGAAGAAGCGCTCGTGGCCCCGCGGACTCAGTGTTCTGTAAACGATCACTGTAGTAAGCAACATTTACTGTGGCCGGACCTTGGATGGGTGATCACTATGTGACATTTATTTGCGAGCGTTTCCTTGCTTCGGAAGGCACTTAAATCGATATATTTCTATTTAAACACTTGATTTATTCGATCTTTCACTTCCCATTTACAAAAAAATCCCATTAATGCATGGGAGAATGGTATCTAACATATTTATGGGGTATACAGAGGAGTCTCCTGTCAAAGTGAGCAGTGGAACTTCATCGGGCGAAGTTAATGAAGCTTTGCAACACCAGATCAAGATGTTGAGTTGGTGAGTCGTACATTTTATAATATAGTTCCTGTTCCCGTGGGAATATGGGAATAAAATATAGCCAATGTTCACCGGGGATAACGTAGCTTCCCAACTTTGAAATAATTGTTCAAATCGGTTCAGTAGTTTTGAAGCCTATTCGATGCAAACAAACAATCAAATCGTCCCACTTTATTATATAAGTATAGACTAGACGGCTCACGCGGCTTCAACCTCGTAGTTACTGTTCCCGTGGAAATACGGGAATAAAATATAGCCTGTGTTCACTGTGGATTACGTAGCTTTTAACAGTGAAAGAATTTCCAAATAGGTTCACCAGTTTTATAGCCTATTCGATGCAAACAATCAATCAAATCTTTCCTCTTGTTATGTTGTAGTATAGACTTTCGAAAGATCCTAAAACACATTTTCCTTTATAATTTTTTGCTGAATTTGAAGACAATAGCATTATTTTTTCAATTTCCCCATCACTACGTTCACCACCGTCCTGCTCCAAACGCGATCAGTCACAGTCAGCATCCTTTTCTAAGTCGTCAGTAAATTTTAGCAGAGAGTCGTCCTATCCTACGTTTGTCAAGTCGCGGTCTCCACTCCAGAACTTAAGCGTCCGCAAAAACTGCACTTAGAATTTTGGAAATATTCAAGAACTAAAATGGAACCTTAAATTCTTAATAGATGAGACTACTTTAACACCGTGTGATATTTACAAAATAATTTATTTACATTAGAAAAAACACCTCTCGAAGTTATTCAAATTCATCGAAATAGCAGGAATAATCAAATTCACAAGGGTAAATTTCGATGATTTTCAGAGGTTTTTTCGTAAGTAAGTAATTATTTTCTAAATAGCACACGGTGGTATTAAGAAAATAATAGTAAGAAAATAAGGTAAGAAATTAAAGTTCCATTTTAGTGTCATTTAATGAAGTGAGTTCTTGAATATTTCCAAAATCCTAAATGTCTTGTTGTGCATTTTACGGACGCGCCCCTTAACTAATATTATTTCTGCCTAGGACGGTCGACCAAGAGCGCTCTGCCCGTATTTCTGCCTGTCGGAAGGCAGAAAGGCTAGCGTTTAGAGCGTTGAGGCCTTTAGACAACCCGGGAGCTCCCGCCGCTCGCGCGAGGAGGCAGGCCGCCGCTGCTTTGGAGAGCGAACTCGCTAAGTTGCAAGCGGTAAGTGGTATCTTAAGGTTCTCTACCCAACGGGTAATAGAAAACCGGCCAAGTGCGAGTTGAACTCGTCCACAGAGGGTTCCATACCAAAAACGGCAAAAAATCGCATTTTTTGTATGGGAGCCCGCGCGAGGAGACAAGCCCCTGCTGTTTTGCAGAGCGAACTTGCTAAGTTGCAAGCCGTAAGTGGTTGAATAGGGTTCCATACCGGCCAAATGCTAGTCAGACTCGTCCACAGAGGGTTCCATACAAAAAACGGCAAAAAATCGCGTTTGTTGTATGGGAGACAAGTCGCCGCTTTTGGACAGCGAACTTGCAAAGATGCAAGCGGTAAGTGGTATTTTAGGGTTCCCTACCCAACTGGTAATCAAAAAAACCGGCCAAGTGCGAGTCGGTCTCGTCCACAGGGGGTTCTGTGCCAAAAAACGGCAAAACATCGCGTTTGTTGTATGGGAGCCCGCGCGAGGAGACAAGTCTCCGCTGCTTTGGAGATCGAACTCGCTAAGTTGCACGCAGTAAGTGGTTTATAGGGTTCCGTACCGGCCAAGTGCGAGTGGAACTCGTCCACAGAGGGTTCTATATCAAAAACGGCAAAAAATCGCATTTTTTGTATGGGAGCCCGCGCGAAGAGACAAGCTGCCGCTGTATTGGAGATCGAACTCGCTAAGTTGCACGCGGTAAGTGTGTTTATAGGGATCCTTATCCAAAGGGTAATAAAAACCGGCCAAGTGCGAGTTGGTCTCGTCTAAACTCGTCCATAGAGGGTTCTGTACCAAAAACGGCAATGCATCGCGTTTGTTGTATGGGAGCCCGCGCGAAGAGACAAGCTGTCACTGCTACTGCTTTGGAGAGCGAACTCGCTAAGTTGCAAGCGGTAAGTGTTTTATAGGGATCCTTACCCAAAAGAGAAAAACCGGCCAAGTGCGAGTCGGTCTCGTCTACAGAGGGTTCCGCACCAAAAAACGGCAAAGCATCGCGTTTGTTGTATGGGAGACAAGTCGCCGCTTTTGGATAGCGAACTTCCTAAGTTGCAAGCGGTAAGTGGTTGAACAGGGTTCCATGCCGGCCAACTGCGAGTCGAACTCGTCCACAGAGGGTTCCGTACCAAAAACCGGCTAAACCTCACGTATTGAAAATTTGAAATTTATCATTAATTGACCCTATTCATAAGACTTCGTTGTCCATCTATCTGTCTGTCCGTAACGAGGCTGTATCTTAGGAACCGTGATAGCTACAGAGCTGAAATTTTCACATATGATGTATTTTGGGATTAAAGGGGATCTCCCATACAACAAACTTGATTATTTGCCACAAGTGAACGTCACAGTTTCACCCGCGTAGTTCCCGTTCCCGTGGGAATACAGGAATAAAATATAGCGTACTAGCTGATGCCCGCAGCTTCGCCCGCGTAAAATTTGTTACCGTGGGAACTTATTCCTGGGATGAAAAGTAGCCTATGTGTTATTCCAGACTATAATGTATCTCTGTACCAAATTTCAGCCCGATCCGTTCAGCGGTTTGAGCGTGAAAGAGTAACAAACATCCACACTCACAAACTTTCGCATTTATAATATTAGTAAGCGTATGTTAACCGAGGATAGTGTACCTTCCCAACAGTGAAAGAATTTTTCAAATGAATCTAGTAGTTTCGGAGCCTATTCGATGCAAACAAACAATCAAATCTTTCCTCTTTATAATATTAGTATTGATTTCTTTTGCCATTTCTTGGTACAGAACTCTTCGTTTGCGAGGCCGACCATACTGTTTTAATGGTTCCGTTCCCAAAGGGTAATAATAAATAAATAAAATAAATATACATGGACATCTCACACAACGCTATCTGATCCCAAAGTAAGCTAGGAATAACCTGCTTGTGTTATGAGGGGCTTATGGCGAGACTTTGTCTGTAGTCTGTGACTCTGTTGCATTAAACTACGTCTCTAGGTCACGTGGATCATCTGTTTAAAGTTTGAAATAAAACAAAAATGACAACGTCAATCGGACTGAACTTTCACTTTCACAATAAACGTGTTAGAGAAATAAATAAATAAATATTCACGAAAATTTCACTCTACGCTATCTGATCCCAAAGTAAGCTAGGAATAACCTGCTTGTGTTATGGATATCAGACCACGGATATTAATACGTATATACTTTTTTTAAATACATACATATTATACATAGAAACACCCAGACTCTTGAGACCAACATTTATGGGTCACACAAATATTTGTCTCCGGTGGGAATCGAACCCACGACCTCCAGCGCGGTATCACTACCGACCGCGCCACAGAGGCAGTACGAGAGGGGCTGTCTGGTGAGAACGATCTCACGGCTTTCTTGTTTTGGTATGGAACCCGTTGTCCGCGAATCGGATTCACAAATGGACGGTTTTTTATATATTTGGCACACATAATGATGAATATATATTTTGATTTCAGGAGTGGACCCTATTCGTGGCCAGATCGGGTCTGGTCAAGTTCCCTTCAGAGCCGGGCCAGTATGCTCACGCCTTACAAATGCATAAGGAGAAGCAGAGAGAGATTAGGATGCAGCTGGAGGTATGTTTACATCATACATTAATTATATCTATACTAATACTAGCTGACCCGCGCAACTTCGTATGCGTCACATAAGAGAGTAAATCACCCGTTCCTGTCGCATTTACTCCCGTCAGAATAATTTCGTTAACTAAAGATGTTTCCCGTCGCATTATTGTAGAAATTGCGCATATTCATGCATTGGACGTGGACTACCGGTGTACGTCGCCAGCAGAATAGTGAATCGACCAAAAAAAGCGATGTCAAACAGGATAAAAAGTATCCTATGTCCGTCTCCTGGTTCTAAGCTACCTCCCCACCAATTTTCAGCCAAATCGGTACGGCCGTTCTTGAGTTATAAATGTTGTAACAAACCCGTCTTTGTTTTATATATTAAGATAATTAACAGGTGGGTAACTAGAAACTTCTTCTAAAGATACCCTTATAAAGTTGATTCCAAGAAGAGGTTTTTGAAAATGAAATTGAAAAATCTTTATTTATATAGGTCACAATGTAACGCTTATGAACGTCCAAATGATTGCTTCTACATTTACATTTACTGCCAGATTCGCAACGCAATAGGTAGAGTTGGAGAGAACCGTCCGTGAACCGACCGACGTTAACCGAACGCCCCCATTAGAAGCGGGATCACACCCGAAACCCCCCAAAGACGCGGGATAGCACCCGAACCACCCCCTGGGCGAGGCCTTTTTTTTTAATCGCGGTATGGTTTCGTTACATAGGGTCATATAAGTAAGACTACTTTTCTGCCCAAGGTAGTTTATTATTACTTTTTACGATCTTAAAACTAGTTTTTTTAAAAGATTCAGGTTTACTTAAATATATTTGTTACTGCTCGTTCGCTCTAACTTTGCCGTTCCGCTCCATACTAAAGTCGAATTTTTAACTAGACGAAGTAAATTGACAGCAACTAATGTCACTTCTTCATACAATGTTGCGTATTTTCTATGACGAAGTGACATTAGCTACTGTCAATTTACTTCATCTAATTAACAATTCGGGTTTAAGCCGCTAGGCCAGCGGCAAAGTTAGAGCGAACGGGTAGTACATTTGATTTTTATTTCATGGTCACGCAGTCTTAAAGTTTCTTGCAATAGCTGCTTGGCACTGGCACCGCTGGTGTCGTCACTTAGTATTAGTAGAGTGACGTCTCTATCTCATAATATACAAATGTACTCTGTGGGTAGTGATACCGCCTGCGGCGCTGGAGGTCGTGGGTTCGATTCCCACCGGAGACTAATATTTGTGTGACCCATAAATGTTTGTCTCAAGAGTCTGGGTGCTTCTGTTATCTATGTATGTATTTAGTATTAATATCCGTGGTCTGAATCCCATAACACAAGCAGGTTATACCTAGCTTACTTTGGGATCAGATAGCGTTGTGTGAAATGTCCGTGAATATTTATTATTTATTTTAACACGGCAATACGTCTCACCTCCTATTACGTGGGACATAAAACCATAAGGTGAAATGTGGGCGTATACTACACCTTTGCCTACCCCTTCGGTTATAAAAGCGTAACTATATATTGTGGTGTAATTACAGGGTCGTCTAGCCGCGTTACAAGCGGAGGTAAAAGAACAACTTCTGGTACATCGTCCTTGGAGGTGCGTAGAAGCACACTTCGCAGAGTTCCCAGCGCCAGAGTTGGCTGCGGTAAGTGTACGGGAATGGGAATACGGGAATAAAATATAGACCATGTCATTTAGGTATAGTGTAGCTTCCCATCTGTGAAAGAATTTTTCAAATCGGTAAAGTAGTTTTAGAGCCAATTCAGTACAAATAAATTAAATCTTTCCTTTTTATAATCTATACTAATATTATAGAGATTTTTGTTTTTTTGTTTGTAACGAATAGGCTCCGGAACTACTGAACCGATTTGAAAAATTAATTTACTGTTGGAAAGCTATACTCTTTGCGGTGAACATAGGCTATATATTTTATTCCCGTATTCCCACGGGAACGGGAACTACGCGGGTGAAACCGCGTGACGTCCGCTAGTATTAGTATAGACTAGCGGACGACGTCGACCAATCCCGTGGGAATACGGGAATAAAATATAGCTCATGTTACTCAAGGTGAATGTAGCTTTCCAATGGTAACAGAATTTTTGAAATCGGCACAGTAGATTTTGAGTTTTGTTATTACAAAAGTAGGTACAAAAATAAACCTTTTTACTATGTATAAGTACAGTCCGTTCCAATATTGCATGGTCCCCTTAAGATCTATTATCCCATGCACATTTGAGTCCAAATTCACAAAAACTCCACTAGATGGCGCAACTTTCCTCGAATATAATATTGCGTAGACACCTTAGAATCACAAAAAAAATTACTAGATGGCATATTTACATTACTCAAAATATTAATAAGTTGTTATTTTGAAAATAATCGCGTTCCTGTGTGAGGTATTAAAAAAATCGGCAACGCTAGATACTTGACTTCCAATGTTATCCGAGAGATGGCGTCAATTCTCAGTGCAAAGCAATTTCGTTTCGTATTGACCATGCATTCTCAAATTCGTCTGTATATTTTGTTAATGGCTTCTTTTTTTTTATACTACTTAGGTGGCAGACAAGCTTACGGCCCACCGGAAGGTTGGTAACCGTAGCCTATAGACGTTTGCAACACCAGAGGCGCTACACACGCGCTGCCGAGCCGGGCGCAGGTTGTGACGACCCACAGTTGAAATTTTTCAAGCCGCCCGTTAGGCCTTCAACTTGGCTTAACGACTGTCATTTTACCGACAACCGGGACCAACGGCTTATCGTGCCCTCCGAAGCACGGAAACGCTCGTAAATAAATGTCACAAAGTGGTCCACGTGGTGGTCACCCATCCATGTCCGGCCATAGTAAATGTTGCTTACTGCAGTGATCGTTTACAGAACACTGAGTCCGCGGGGCCACGAGCGCTTCAAAAGCTTCTATATTTTATTTGCAGGTGCTATCTTCAAAGTCGGTGGACATCGGTACGATTACATACCCGGCGCCTGCTAGAGGTCAAAACAACGAGACCATATTTGTGACCCCCACACAGTTAGCCAGGTAAATGAATACTGTATTTGTATAGTAAATTAGTTTTCGAAAAATGATGTACTGAAACGCACAATGAATACACAATACTTATAAAGTTTGAAGTACTTAAAATCTAAACTTAAACTATATGATACTAGCGGACGTCACGCGGTTTCACCCGCGTAGTTCCCGTTCCCTTGGGAACACGGGAATAAAATATAGCCTATGTTCACCGCAAAGAGTGTAGCTTCCCAACAGTGAAAGAATTTTTCAAATCGGTCCAGTAGTTCCGGAGCCTATTCGTTACAAACAAACAAACAAATCTTTCCTCTTTATAATATTAGTATAGATTTATTATTATACAAATTTTGGATTTTACAAAATGATTTTCATGTTCTCACATCTGCAAGACATCACAATAATTATTTATTACTAGCTGAACCCGCAACTTCGTTTACGTCACATAAGGTGTGTGAAAGGAGAGGTATTTCTTCATCAGACTCATTAAGCAGCGTGTGAAACTGCCCTGTTGCTTAATCATAAAAGAGCTTAATGATTAAGTCTATTGTAAAACAATTCAGTCCGCGCCGAAGGCCTTAATCATTAAGCTCTTTTATGATTAGGCCAACACGCCAGTTTAGATTGACCCATTTTTAGATTCATTGATTATTTAAAGTGATATAACTTTTTTATTTATAAACCGATTGATATGAAATAAACACTAAATGTTAAGCGGAGCAAACCTTAACACAATAAAGAAACCGCATTGCAATCGGTTAAGCGGTTACTGAGATTAGCGTGCACAAATGTACAGATATACAGACATACAGACAAACAGACAAAAATCCTAAAAATCATTGTTTTGGGTTCTATTGCGTTCATAAAGCCCCCCTATTTTATTTTCTTATTTAGCTTCCATATACAGACAGCGACCTGTTACGATTTTATTATATGTATCTATATATATAAAAATGTTGTGTGCGTTTAAGTATCTATTTAAAACTCAAAATTTACTGAATCGACTGAGCTCAAAATTGGACAGGATATACAATAGGATTCAGAAATGGTTTTAGGCTACTATAAACACTTTTATCATAACAGCAATAAGAATAAAATAGCTTTAAACAGTGATTTTACCAATAGATGGCGCTGGTCGTTTTTTTTTAAATTATATTCTGCCAGCTTCAGAACAAAATATTATAAACAACCTATTTAGAAGGTACCTACCAGATTGATGTTTTTTAAGAGAAGTTTGATTGCGGCCTCTTTGCATTCAGAATAATAAAAGAGAATACTTACCTTATGGAGAGGTCAGATATGTTTTGCACGTTATTTTTGACCTTCTTGGACATTCGGAATTTTGGAGTTTTGGACCTTAGACTTTTGGAGCTTTGGAGTTATGGAGTTATGGAGTTTTGGACTTTTGTACTTTTAGAATTTTAGACTTTTAGACTTTGGAGTTTTGGACTTATGGACTTTGGACTTTGAACTTTGGACTTTTGGACTTTTGGACTATTGGACTTTTTGGACTTTTGGACTTTTGTACTTTTGGACTTTTGGAGTTTTGCGCTTTTGACCTTTTGGACTTTTGGAGTTGGAGTTTTGGAGTTTTGGACTTTGGCCTCTTGGAGCTTTGAACTTTTGGACTTTGGACTTTTGGACTTTTATACTTATGTAGTTTTGGACTTTTGGAATTTTGGAGCTTTGGACTTTTAGAATTTGAGACTTTTAGACTTTGGAGTTTA
The DNA here is from genome assembly GCA_933228765.1 of Miltochrista miniata. Classification (NCBI taxonomy): domain Eukaryota; kingdom Metazoa; phylum Arthropoda; class Insecta; order Lepidoptera; family Erebidae; genus Miltochrista; species Miltochrista miniata. The sequence continues at coordinate 9,561,688 of OW121774.1, read as the reverse complement.
AACTTTTGGTCTTTGGGCTTTTGGACTATTGGACTTTTGGACTTTTGGACTTTCGGACTTTTAGACTTTTAGACTTTGTAGTTTTGTACTTTTGGACTTTGGACTTTGAACTTTTGGACTATTGGACTTTTGGACTATTGGACTTTTGGACTATTGGATTATTGGACTTTTTGACTTTTTGACTTTTTGACTTTTTGACTTTTTGACTTTTTGAGTATTTGACTTTGGACTTTTGAACTTTTGGACTACTAACTCTTATGTATATTTCATGATATTTCTTTCGAAAAATAAGGTACAAAAACCTTCATGGTCAACTGAGCCCACATACCATTTAGCCCGCGGGCTCAGTTGACCACGTTCGCTTTTTTTTGGGAGTAACTCAGCCCACTACCCAGCCAACTTGCCCTGCGGGCTCAGTTAACCACTTGCTACGACTATGGGTCTACTCAGCCCGTGGGCTCAGTTAACCACTTGGCACGGCTAAGGGTTTACCCAGCCCACATCCAGTGCGCGGACACAATATGCAAATTGGCAGATTTAGGGAATTACTATAAGATTCGGCAGATAGATTCGGCAGTTTTAGAGATGGGCCGAGTACTCGGTTGATACTCGGTACTCGGCGCACTCGGCGGGTTTTTTGATACTCGTACTCGGCCGAATAACTCGGTTTTAATGCCGACTATACTCGGTTTAAGTAAAGCAATATATTTAGGTGGATATAATTAAAATATTGCACCTGGACAAGGAAATCGCTAGAAGGATCCGTTTGGGCTAGGCAGCCTTCAGCAAGATACGTCGCGTTTTCAATTCGCCTATAACGCAGTGTCTGAAGACGAAAGTCTACAATCAGTGCGTACTACCAGTTATGACATACGGTGCTGAGACGTGGACACTTACGGTAGGGCTAGTTCATGCCCTCAAAATTGCACAGTGAGCTATGGACCGAGCCATGCTTGGAGTATCTCTGAGGGATAAACTCCGAAATCAAGTTATTCGGAGGAGAACCGGAGTGGTCGACATAGCTCGCAGAATAAGCACATTAAAGTGGCAATGGGCTGGCCACATCTATGAACGTAGGGTAGGACGTCCACGCGCCAGATGGATCGACGACCTGGTGAAGGTCGCAGGCCGGGACTGGATGCGAAAAGCACAGGAATCTGTACTGTGGCGTGAAATGATAGAGGCCTACGTCCAGCAGTGGGCTGCTAGAAGCTGAGTTATTTGATTGGTTGATAATTAATACAACGGGGTTAATCAAAAAGTATTTAATACTAATTACATACCTATTTTTTTTACAACAGGCTTCCAAGCGAAATTAAAAGCATGCCTCTAATTAAGTTTAAAAAGTGTATAAAAAGTAAATTGTGCTGCAGGGGCTACTATACAATTGACGATTATTTGATTGATAAGGAAGCCTGGAAGTGATCTGCTTGCTCTACTGATGGAGTCTACTTATTGTAAATATGTAGTGCACAAAAAGAATAGCCCGCCGAGTTTCTTGCCAGTTCTTCTCAAGCGGACCGCGTTCCGAACTGGTGGTACTATTTGCATTGTATTCATTGACGTGTCGCAAGTGCCTATGTATTAGGATTATGCGAAATAAATGTTTTTTTGAGTTTGAGTTTTGAGTTTGAGTTTGAGTAAACTAGCAAGCGACTGATAGATGAAAGGCGCAGGCGGGGTCTGAGGTGTATCAACGCGAGTTGGCCGCTCGTGCCGCGTGAACCTGTTTGTACTTGCTTTCAGGCCCGAAACGGGAATTTGATTGAACCGAGTTACTCGGCCGAGTACTCGGTTGGAAAAAAATTGAAGCGAGTAAAACTCGGTACTCGTTACTCGGCAAAAGTGTCACTCGGTCCATCTCTATTAAATTGATATTTTGTTTTGTCAGTGTGCTGGGTAAACCCTTAGCCGTGCCAAGTGGTTAACTGAGCCCACAGGCTGAGTAGACCCATAGTCGTAGCAAGTGGTTAACTGAGCCCGCAGGGCAAGTTGGCTGGTTAGTGGGCTGAGTTACTCCCAAAAAAAAGCGAACGTGGTCAACTGAGCCCGCGGGCTCAATGGGATGTGGGCTCAGTTGACCATGAAGGGAAAAAAATAATTATTTAATTTTGTAAAAAAAAAGGTCATGAAGAAGTTTCACTTCTTACGTGTGTTCAATAGTACACGCACACATTTTTTTAAGTGTACCCATCTTTTAGTTTGTTACTCATTTCTCATAGGTACATAAAACCACCATAAAAAAGTCACAGCGAAGCGTGGCAGGGTACCGCTAGTTGATTATAAATAAATAAATAAAAGTATTAAAGTATTAATATTCGCGGTCTGATACCCATAACACAAGCAGGTTACTCCTAGCTTACTTTGGGATCAGATAGCGTTGTGTGAAAATGTCCATCAATATTAATTACCAGCGGACGTCACGCGGTTACACCCGCGTAGTTCCCGTTCCCTTGGGAATACGGGAATAAAATATAGCCCATGTTATCTGCACAGAGTGTAGCTTTCCAACAGAAAATAGTAGTTTTCGATATAAGTGTGGGATTTGTGTTATTACGACGAGTTCGACAGATGTTGACCCGAGCCGAAGGCGAGGGTGGACAGTCGGAACGAGTTGAAATAACAATCCCACACGTTGTATTGAACAACTATTTTTAATACAGTTGCGAAAAAATTAAGCAATTTAATAAAATAATAAAAACACAATAAACCTGAATTGTCCAAAATGGCGGCAACCGTAAAAGAATATATACCTACCTAAGCAGAGACTATGGCAGTGCACTTCATACAGCCAACTTTTTTTATATTTATAAATTTAATTTGGCCGATACTTATATTAATATAGTTTAAATTTTAATTAAAATTACTTTTAATCTGATATTGAAACAAGTTAGTATCTTTTTTTGAAATATTTGCATGAATCACACATTATTTTGACAGTTGGGAAAGGAAACGCGCACTAGTGCGGGAAAGGTAAAGAAAAAGAAAAAAGCACGAGTGTGTAATAGCCCACATCCCGAACGCTAAACGTCCCTGTAATACGCCACTTTTTGAGCAACTGTATTAAAAAGAATTTTTCAACTCGGTCTAGTAGTTCCGGAGCCTATTCGTTACAAACAATCTTTCCTCTTTATAATATTAGTATAGATTTATTATTATACAAATTTTGGATTTTATAAAATGATTTTCATGTTCCTACATCTGCAAGACATCACAATAATTATTTATTATTATACAATTTTGAATTTTACAAAATGATTTTTCATTTTTTCCAGATTGAGAGAGCTGGTTAACGAGTTACAATCGGACGATGTTAAGTTGGAACTAAAACCTTTAGACAACACTACTGTATGCGCCGCTTAGTATTATTATTACTAATAACAACTAAATAATAATAATATAATTATTATTACAGTCTGTGAAATATAGATAGACTATCTGATGCCCGCAGCTTCGCCCGCGTAAATTTTATTCCCGTTCCCGCTTCCCGTGGGAACTTATTCCCGGGATAAAAAGTAGCCTATGTGTTATTCCAGACCATAATGTATCACTGTACCAAATTTCAGCCCGATCCGTTCAGCGGTTTGAGCGTGAAAGAGTAACAAACATCCACACTCACAAACTTTCGCATTTATAATATTAGTAAGATTCGAGTGACAGCTGTATTTACGTAAATAAAAATAAACTGTACTAGCGACCATCACGAGGTTTTATCCGCGCAGTTCCCATTCCCGTGGGAATACGGGAATAAAATATAGCTTACGTCAGTCAAGGATAGTGAAGCTTCCCAACAGTAAAAGAATTTTTCAAATCCATTCAGTAGTTTCGGAGCCTATTCGATGCAAATAATTAAATTTTTCCTCTTTATAATATTAGTATAGAAAAATAGACTCTATTTTAACGGCATAAAGCCCTTTTTGAAATGAAGAATGTGAGAACAAAGAGGTCTAAACTATATCGACTTTGCCTTTGAAATGTATCGTTTTGCGAAAGTGTTCCCTTAGTCGCCTTTTACGACACCCTTGGGATGGGTGGCGACATTTTGTACTCTGTCCCGTCGCCACGCGGGCACATGAAGGTATACAAGTCTATTTTTTGTTTATTTTAATACAACTGTTACAAAGATTGTGCTATATTTTACAGACTAAATAATTACGTTAAATATTATACTGGGTGTAACAAAATTGACTCTCCAAATTTCGTCACGTGACGTGGCATCAGTCAAGAAACATTACAAAAATGAAGAAAAAAAAATCACATGAATACTTTAACCGTAAATCCGTTTTAAAGGTCCTATAAATTTTCATTATCACCCTTTCTATCGCTACTGAGCGGCAGTAGAAAGCGACAACGACAGCCAGACGGGTGCTCCGTGTTTGTTTTGCCACGGCGACCATGTTACCTCGAATTGCCGCGGTAAAAAACGAATTCTCCCCCCTTTTTTATTAAATATTTGTAAGTATTTGATTTCCGATGCCAAGTCATCTCATGAAATTTGGAGAGGTAGTTTTGTTACACCCAGTATAGGCGAAAAATATAATATATTATAGTAAAAATAGCTTCAATATTAATTCGATAGGTGCCGATTCTATGGATTTTTTTACTATACTTAACTAAAGATCACTATATTTAAATCTAATTTTGTTAAAAGCAAGTTATTTAGAAGTATTTTAATTTGTATTGGTATGCTTTTCAATTAAAAATGTACCATCTCAGAAATTACTTAAATGGCTTTGATAGATTAAGCTGTTAATACTTTCCTGAGACAAGACTAGTTTAAAATAAAAATTCTTAGGCTATGGTCTGACAACGGCGCTCGGAAGAAGTAGCTGTCATTCGAACGCTGTGCGCCGCGTCACTAGTTATTTCGAACCATTGCAGCTTCAGCGTCATGACAAAATGTCAAAATTCAGTGAAGAAATAGGTGAATATATCCATTTAAAACTACTGCTATGAACGAGACGTCGCCGGCGTCGTTTATGTATTGACAGCCGACGCTGTGCCTGGCGTTCAGACGTCGATAGGAACATTCACGATGAAGTCTGACGCCGCGTATAGCTTATAATAGGAGACCATAGCCTTATACTTAACAAACATTCCAAAAGTCCATCCTTGTACTTAATTAAGGTGATTTTCTAGTTAAGTTTAGTAAAACCAATTGAATCTACATTCGAATGTTGATCCCGATTTTAAATTAAAACTTCAATCGATTCTGCTTCGGTGTTATTCTAGAATAAACATAATATCACTTTCGAAAATACTGGTTTCCACCGTAAGCTGAGCGGTCATTAATGAATCAGCATAACTCGCTGCAGTAAACTGTGGTGTGCGACAGGAAAACAAATATAGCCCGTTCGCTCTAAGTTTGCCGCTGGCGTAGACGCTGGTGTAGAGACGTAGTATGGGAGGTGACCGGCAAACTTAGAGCGAACGGGTAGTACTTACCTATGCGTTTACTTTTGTGAGTTAAGTGAATTCATTAATGGGTCCGCTCAGCTCGCAGTGGAAGCCGGGTTTAAGATATGTTGCTTAAAGTGTTAATGTTTATTGCACGCAGTATCAAAGACTTTTATAAATACATATTTTCCAATTTTCTCTTCATAAAGATATCCAAGACTAGAGGACGTCACGCGGTTTCGCCCGCGTAGCTCCCGTTACCGTGGGAATACGGGAATAAAATATAGCCTATGTTCACCGCAAAGAGTGTAGCTTCCCAACAGTGAAAGAATTTTTCAAATCGGTCCAGTAGTTCCGGAGCCTATTCGATGCAAACAAACTTACCAATTTTCTCTTTATAATATTAATAATAATATTGATTCCGCGCTTATATCTCAAACGATGCGACAAATTTCGATTCGAGACCTAAAATAAACGACATACAATGCCTCCTTTTTCAAAATATGTAAAAAGGCCTTCGCATTGGTGACTATTTATTTATCTTCTAACTCTTTAAGTTGGCTAAAATAATTGTATTATTATTTAGTAATAAAATACATTAGCCGTCTTCTACTTTAAGGAGGTAGTGGATTGTCTAAATAATTAAAATATCTTTATTCATATACAGGGTGTCCCAGAAGTCGACGTCACGCCGAAATCGGGTAACGGGCTAGGTCATAATAGTTGTCAGAAAAATTAAAGGAAAAATTCTAGGTCTTGTATTATAAAAATTTTTGGTTGGGCAAATGGTGACATTTTACTTCCGAGCTAGAGAAATTGGCTTTAAATTTCAGTTTAGACCTTATAGAAAAAGTATTCAGGGTTACATTAGAGAGAAAAAACAAAACAAAAAAGTAAATATCTGTAGCAACAGGAATGAAAAAAACCGTCACTTTGAACGTCCATAATTTTTAAAATGCAAGACCTAGAACTTTTTAAATATTTTTCTGACAACTATTATGACCTAGCCTGTTACCCGATTCCGGCTTGACGTCGACTTCTGGGACATCCTGTATAGGTCACAAAGTAACACTTAAGAACGTCAAAATTACATTTACTGCCAGATTCGCAACGCAATAGGTAGAGCCGGAGAGAAAAGAACCTGGCAATAAACCTCACGTACAATCTTTTCTGTAGTGGGAATAAAACTAGTTGGTGGTGAAAATCTGTTCCCATTCCCGCTTCCCAAGGGAACATATTCCCGGGATAAAAAGAAGCATGTTATTTCGGAATATAAAATATCGCAGTACCGAATTTCAGCCCGATCCGTTCATCCGTTAGAGCGTGATTGAGTAACAAACATCCAAACATCTTCACAAACTTTCACATTTATAATATTAGTAGGATTAGTACTTCCTACCAATATAATGATTCGAAAGACATTTTCACTTTAAAAATTCACTTAACTAAAATTCATCTACCATAAATATCGTCCTGGGACATTCTTCCAAGGGCTTCCCGGGGCTCCTGACCGTAGGCTGTTGGGCGTTACGTGAGGTTTTTTAGTCGGTAGGAGTCCGGCATAACATCCATGATGGATTATCCCTCACGTTAAAAAAAATACTTCTATAATATTTTTTTTCGCAGAATTAAGTAGGTACAGTAGAAAAGGCAGCAAAATTGTTTAATAATAAATTAGAAATTATATAACACACTTATTATTTGTATATAAGAATGTAGCACTACTTATTTAAATAATAAAAATATATAACTTATTGATATTTGATTTTTATTTTGAACATCCTTATGACTTGTGTAGAGAGTCTTGGGGATTTTGCGCGGGAAACTTACAGGCTAGCGTTTTCCTCAGCTAAAAAGTTTTTCAAAACTAGTGTACTTTTGAGTGTTTATGTATCATTTATGGTGGATGCTTAAATATAAAGGTTTGACAACGTGCACAAGAGATAGAAAGTGTTATAGCGCTGTAATACGGGACTTTTTAGGTTTATCGACAAATTCCATAGCAAGCTCTAATAAAGTACCTCCGCTTTACTAGAGTAGAACTTAGTCCAAACCAAGAAACTTATTTAGAAGTATAAGTTCCTTGGTCCAACCTTGGACATACGTGAATACGCTGTTGATAATATATGGAATCTAGATTTGGCATTATGGTCTAAGTAACCAAAGCCAGTTTAATTTAAAAAAAATAGAGTCTTGGGGTCTCCTCCGAGGGTTTTAGTCGGTAGGAGCATAGCGGCCATACATACATACATATGGTCACGCCTTTATCACCGAAGGGGTAGGCAGAGGCATATTATATGCCCACATTTCACTTTTGTATAATTTGTCCCACGTAATAGGTGGTGAGCCGTATTGCCGTGTTTAAATGGACAGGCGCAGGTTGTGACTGCCTGCTGTTGAAATAAAGCCTTCAACTTAGCTTAACGACTGCCATTTTACTGGCAACCGGGACCAACGGCTTAACGTGCCTTCCGAAGCACGGAAACGCTCAAATAAATGTCACAAAGTGATCACATGTATGGTCACCCATCCATGGACCGGCCATAGTGAAAGTTGCTTACTGCAGTGATCGTTTACAGAACACTGAGTCCGCGGGGCCACGAGCGCTAAGTAACCAAAGCCAGTTTAAATTAATAAAAAAAAAAAATAGAGTCTTGGGGTCTCCTCCGAGGACATACCGGAAGGGCATCGTGTGGTTTTAGTCGGTAGGAGCATAGCGGCCATACATACATATGGTCACGCCTTTATCCCCGAAGGGGTAGGCAGAGGCATATTATTATATGCCCACATATCACCTTTTTAAATTCGTCCCACGTAGGTAATACTTAGGTGGTGAGCCGTATTGCCGTGTTGAGATGGACAGGCGCAGGTTGTGACTGCCTGCTGTTGAAAATTTTCAAGCCGCCTAAAAAGGCTTTCATTGGCTTAACGTGGTCGTGGTTGGTCGTTGGTCCCGGTTGTCAGTAAAATGGCAGTCATTTTACTGACAACCGGGTCAAACGACTTAACGTGCCTTCCGAAGCACGGAAACGCTCAAATAAATGTCACAAAGTGGGCACATGGATGGTCACCCATCTACGGACTGGCCATAGTTAAAGTTGCTTACTGCAGTGATCGGAGTCCGCGGGGCCACGAGCGCTTTATAGAAAGCGTCTATGAAGATATAAAAACTTACAGTGATGATATTTCCAACTGCTGGTCACAAAATTACAACATTTAACCATGTTTGGGCTTCTATATGCGCTTTGCAGACGACGGGGCGGGCAGAACTTTTTGACCGCGTCTGACACCAGCGGCACGGTCTTTTTGTCCTTCATGTGCTTTGGTAGTATAGGATTCCCTTAGAGCTATCGTTCGCGGTGAAATTGACCGGCCCGGTTGCCCAGTCGTTTGCAAAACGCTTATAACAGTCCCAATGTTGGGGGATGTTAAATTTTTGAACTAACGTAGGTAATGGACGAGCTTGTTACCTCATCCGAGGTTCGAAGAGCTGGAAGTCAAAATCTACGTCCACGATCTTATCTACGACTTTTTTTGGGTGCACTTCCGAACACCCCCACCTCAGATCGATTTGAAACTTTGCACAGACCTTCCTTTGGACGTTCTAAGACAACCCCTAAAGGGATTTTTGACGCATAGCAATAGCTTCCGAGAAATCAAATTTTGAAAATTGGATGTCTCTTGCTCAAAATATGTGCACTACAGGATTAACCCCGCTCAATCCGACTGGGATAGATTAGTTTAGAAGGCTAAGGCGGAAGCGGGGCGCAGCGGAGCTTCCGCATTAGCCTTCGTGGTTATTTTTTTAAAACCGCCTAAGTTTTTATTAAAAACTAGCTGACCCTCGCAACTTCGTTTACGTCACATAATGTGCACGAAAGGAGAGGTAATTCTTCATCAGACTCGTAAAGCACCGTGTGAAACGGCCCTGTTGGCTTAATCATAAAAGAACTTAAAAATTAAGGCTATTCTAAAACAATTCAGTCCACGCCTTCGGCGCGGACTGAATTATTTTACAACCTTAATAATTAAGCCTTAGCCTTAATAATTAAGCTCTTTTATGAGTTAGCCAACACGCCCGTTTAGATTTACCCTCTCATTCAAAGGAACCCTTGAATTCTAGGTTTGGCGAAAGTTGAGATGCCTCTAATTTCTGAACTACAAACCCCTCAATCTTGAAACTTAGGTCGAAAAATCCTTAAAGTACTCCCTTTCCAATACTGAAAAAATATTTGTAATCGCATCACGCGTTGAGAAATTACAACTCTAAAACCATTTTATCTTTCATCCCCTCTCCCGCAGGAACCGCGCAAAACTTCGGGATCAAAAGTATCCTAGAACCTTCCTCGGACTATAAGCTCGAAATGTACCAAGTATCATTCAAATCGGTTCAGTAGTTTCGGCGTGATACTTATTCGGGATACAGACAGACAGACAGACATGAAAAGTTTAAATTACATTTTCGGCTTCAGTATCGATTAGAAAACGCCCTCCAATTAAAATTTTCAGAATATCTTCCATGTACAGACTTTCGACCCTCTACAGTTTTATTATATGTACTAGCTGACCCGCGCAACTTCGTTTGCGTCACATGAGAGTGAGAAAGAGAGAGGTATGTATGGTATTAATATTTCGAGTATTATAATGATTCCCGTTGCATTTACCCCCGTCGCGTCGCGTCGCTTATATTCATTAGAGCTGAACCGCATATCTTCGTTTGCGTCACATGAGAGTGAGAAGGAAAGAGGTGTTAAAGTGATATAATGTTTCTCGTCGCTTTTACTTCCGCCCATCCGTTTTTCAGTATGGAACTCATCGTGTGCGAGTCCGATTCGCACTTGGCCGGTTTTTATCGTTCAGTTGACTGGCTGCCACTGTAGACAATTTTACTCCCGTCGCGTAACTCATACCTACTTTAAAACTTAATAAGAGGGTTATTGTAAGTGAACCTTTAAAAAATAGGCATATGCTGTCAAGGACTTTTTTTTATAACTTTTTAGAGGAACAATTTTAAAATACACAATTTTTACGTAACTTTAACTATATATATGCAGTGTACAAAATGGAAGCTCTCAAAAGACAGAAATAATCCCCGTTCTCGAAACATTATTCATGGCTGCTCCGCGCTATTCGTCTCAGCGTGATGTTATATTGCCATTAGCCAGCCTCAATAAGTGGACTATTAAACTGTAAAATAATTTTTGAAATGCAACCAGTAGTTTCTGAGATCCTAGCACAAACAAACTCTTCAGTTTCATTATATCGTGAGCGAACCTTAAGAGATAGACAAATTAGGTTATTGTGAGCGAACCTTAACAGATAGATATATGCTGTCGCTAACTTTTTTTTTGAATTTTTTAAGAGAAACAATTTTGTAATATACAATTTCTACCTAACTGTAACCATTTACGCAGCGTACGCCTCGGAAGCTCTCAGATGGTAATAAATATTTCCCGTTTTCAAAACATTATTGATTGCTGCTCCGCTCCTATTCGTCTTAGCGTGATGTTATATAGCCTATAGCCATCCTCGATAAATGGACTATCAAACTGTAAAAGAATTTTTGAAATCCAACCAGTAGTACCTGAGATCCTAGCGTTCAAACAAACAAACAAACAAACAAACTCTTCAGCTTTATAATATTAGTATGGATATATACATACATACATATAATCACGCTTGTTTCCCATCGGGGTAAGCAGAGACTATGGCTTTCCACTTGCTACGATCCTGACATACAACTTTCGCTTCTTCTACTTTCATAACTGTTTTCATACACGCTCGCCGGTTAAGGGTACTCTTGACCTTGCCTTTTTCCAGAACGTCTCTGATTTGATCGGCATGCGTACGCCGAGGTTTACCCCTACCAGTTTGCCCATTCATTCTCGCCTCATAAATCTGCTTTGTCAGTCTATTCTCATCCATTCTCTCCACGTGTCCAAACCATCTAAGCATCCCTTTTTCGATCTTAGTCACTACATCTTCTGTTATACCACATTTTTCCCTTATCACGCTATTTCTTTTTTTGTCCATTAAAGTCACTCCAGTATGGATATATGTATAGATATAAAAAAATCTTACCTAAATAATAAAAATGATAATAAAAATTATCTCGAAAACTGCTTCGAATCACCAAAAACAAGGCCTGTGCAAAATTACAGCTCAATCGAAGGTGGGGGGTTTTCGGAAGTTTATCCCCTCACGTAACACCCAACAGCCTATGGTTGGGAGCTCCGGGTAGACCCTCGGACGGATGTCCCAGGAATCTTATCTACGGCTACACGTGACTAAGAAAACTCAAATTGTTCTATTCGAAAGTACGTACGGAAGAGATTGCATCGTTTTTTGAATCGCATCCATACCAAAAGTGAAGTTAGTTACTAGAAGTGCGCCATCTGTTCAACTTTAATATGGACTAATTCGCAATCATCTGAGTGGCAAGTGCGAGTTTCGGCGTGTGCCTGTCGACATTCACGGGTGAGCGTTGTCGCCGATCTGTATGGAATCAAGACAAGTTCCCGCGTTTACAGCTAGGTGGCGGGGTGTTGATTCCATACGAATTGGCGCGCCGTGAATGTCGACAGGCTCACGCAAAAACTCGCACTTACCACTCTGTTTTACATGATCGAGTAGTATAAGATGGCACGATGGCACTAGTGAAGCTGGGTTCGTTCAAAGATAAATTATATTATTAAGGCACCCAAACGATTTACCCCTTAACCCCCAACATACGCATAATTTTACGATATTATCACTTGAAATTGACACATAAGTTACTACCTCCACAGTAACTTTGATTATTTCGTGTAGTTAGGTTCGTTATAACTTCGCTTTCTCTGGGAGTTGCATATTCATACCTCCGATCGCGGTTAACTTCACAAAGAGGGCGCTGGGTGCTGGATAGTTTTCGAAACTTCTACACATTCAAAAATAAGGTACGGTCTGAATAAAAAGTAGATTAACACAATCCGAAGTAAAAAATTTGATCCATGTCTCGTTGCCGTAGGCTTACTGCTAGTTAGCAAATTATTTTGAAACTATAGTTAGGTACGTACTTGTAAAGAAAAAGTATACCTACCTATCATGAAGTGTCGATCAATATTTTTTCATTCCTTCTATTCGAAAAGAATCACTTTGCACCACGATATCGGGGCGCAAAATAGCTCTTTTCTGTTAAGAGCTTTTTAGCGGGCGGCAAAGTGATTTGAATTTGGAACTTGAAAATTTCATAGAAATCGAACGCAAATTGTATGAATTACTGGCTGGTAAGTGTTGGCTGCACAGCGCGGTGTCCTGAGCTAACTAAAAAAAACTAAAGAGCGCCATTTATCTGTTCGTGTTCGTCATTATTAATGTCCTTGTAATCAGTAGGTAAACATATTTTATTGTATTCTGCAAATATAATAAGTTCTACTTTAAGTAATGAAAGTGACAATCCATGAACTCCTGGAACAATAACTATAGAAGGTAACTACGTCGTACAAAACTTATTTTTTCTCATAGAAAGGGAATGAAAAGTAGAGTATATTACTCGGGGGCAAATTATTTTTCCCTCGGGCGGTGTACTTTGAATCCCTCACTGCGCTCAGGATTCTATGTTAGAATCCCTCGCTATGCTCGGGATTCTATTCTAGAATCCTTCGCTTCGCTCGTGATTCAAAGTAGCGCCCTCGCCGTAAAAATACTATTTTGCCCCCTTGTTATACAATCTACTATTTCATTCCTTCTATTCGAAAAGTATCACTTTGCACCACGATAAGGGGGCGCAAAATAGCTCTTTTCTGTTAAGAGCTTTTTAGCGGGCGGCAAAGTGATTTGAATTTGGAACTTGAAAATTTCATAGAAATCGAACGCAAATCGTATAAATTACTGGCTGGTAAGTGTTGGCTGCACAGCGCGGTGTCCTGAGATAAATAAAAAAAAACTAAAGAGCGCCATTTATCTGTTCGTGTTCGTCATTAGTAATGTTCTTGTAATCAGTGAACATATTTAATTGTAGGTATTCTGCAAATATAATAAGTTCTACGTCAAGTTATGAAAGTGACAATCCATGAACTCCTGGAACAATAACTATAGAAGGTAACTACGTCGTGCAAAACTTATTTTTTCTCATAGAAAGGGAATGAAAAGTAGAGTATATAACTCGAGGGCAAATTATTTTTCCCTCGGGCGGTGTACTTTGAATCCCTCACTGCGCTCAGGATTCTACGTTAGAATCCCTCGCTATGCTCGGGATTCTATTCTAGAATCCTTCGCTTCGCTCGTGATTCAAAGTAGCGCCCTCGCCGTAAAAATACTATTTTGCCCCCTTGTTATACAATCTACTATTGTTTGGTAGATTGTTTGGCATACTATAGTATCACGCCTATATCTTTGAGGAGGATGACACAGGTTAATTAGTCACACAAGAATATAATAATAAGCCCCGTGTGGCGACGGAGTCCCGTGTTGCGACGGGTAAGAGTACAAAATGTCGCCACCCCAATATCCCGAGGGTGTAGTAAAAAGGGTACACTCTCGCAAAAAGATCCATTGCGTAGAGACGGAAAACTCGAAATGAAACCCGGTTGTCAGTAAAATGACAATCGTTAAGCCAAGTTGAAGGCCTTATGGGCGGCTTGAAAATTTTCAACTTCGGGTAGCAGCGTCCTGCGACTGTCCATTTCAACACGGCAATAGGCTCATCACCTATTACGTGGGACATTAAACTATAGGTAAGGTGAAATGTGGCCGTATACTATGCCTCTGCCTACCCCCTCGGGGATAAAAGCGTGACTATATGTATGTATGTATAGGGAACAATACTATTGCCGTCACAGAGGCATATACATAAGAAAATCTATAACCTGTACATATAAAGAGATTGTTTATAGGGACGTAGGAGTCGGGGAAGGCCACGACACACCTATCAAGAGCCGTAGGAACCGACGTGCATGCATGAAAAGAAAAATGAAAGTTGAAGAAGCAAGTGAGGTGTGTATGGACCCGTGACGCGTGGCGCTCGGTTCTTTCTGCCTACCCTGCAAGGGATTTGGCGTGAAGTTACATAGATAGATAGATAGTTTATATATCTATATATATAAAAATCAATGTCACTTTTCGTTGTAATTTTATAACTCAAGAACGGGCTCACCTATCCAAACGAAATGTTTAGGCTTTCGCTTTGTTCGGACTATTTAGTACCTAGATGGTTTATGTGAAGTTTGCACAAAATCGGTCGAGCGGTTCTTCATTTATCACGCAAACGAAGTTGCGCGGGTCAGCTAGTAGTTTATAGGTACTAGGTACTTACTTTCTTAAAAAGAACGAAAACAAATAATAATTTCGGGAATCCTGGGACATCCTTGCGAGGGGTTACCCGTGGCTCCCGGCCTTGGGCAGTGGTAGGGCACGTGGAATTTTAGTCGGTAAGAGTTTTTTTAAATGTTTTTTTTTAATATGCTTTCCCTGCTGACCGTATCTAAAAGATTATTCGTCGTTCGTCGCGGAGCCCCGGATATAAAGACAGTTACAATCCGGCCCCGCTTCCAAATGCTATTAATTTAAATACCCGACATTCCAAGCGCACAGGGACGGATTTAATCGATTTCAGTAATTTTTTTTCGCTTGCAACTCCGAGTTTTGTAAATAGAGCGTAAAGAGGTACGTCATTGGGCAGTCAACTTGAGGGCCACTGTCATTAGGGTCTTTGACAGTAAAGGTATGAGTCCGAACACGACTGCAAGCAGCATTGCTGTCGCGGCGGCAACGCGACAGTACTGAGTGCAGTCGCGACGCTGCTGCCGAATTCGGAATGTATTCTAATACAAATCTATACAGAATGTATGGGGACCAAAGGTGCGGTCCCGCATTGCAGCGACCGCAGTGCTGCTTGCGGTCGAGTTCGGACTCATACCTTTGATAGTGATAGTGATAGTGACCCCAATCGCTAGATCGCTATTGGTTTTCATAAGGCGGGCGGCATCGTCATGGCTTTTCATTAGTAGCATCATTTTGCCGAGCTAAAAAAGATGACGTTAAGCTGTTTCCTTATGGATTTTACACCAGATTCTACCGGTACTTCGCAATACCTACTACTTTTATGTAGATTATTTTGTAATTATTGGTATCAACTAACTAGATGAAACAAGAGGCTTCGCCCTCGTGAAATTCGGTGTCTATACCCGCTTCCCGTAGAAAAATATTTTTTGAGTTGAAAAGTGTATCCTATGTGTTATTCCAGACTGTAATCAATAGGTACCTGTTTCAAATTTTAGCCCAATCCGTTCAGCCGTTAGAGCGTGAATGAGTAACAAACATTCAAATATCTTCTCTAACTTTCACATTTACGAGTATAATATTAGTAGGATAGTAGGATTAGATCAAAAATACCATACTGTCATAATTAATACCTGTTATGATTGATAGTAGGTACATTAGAAAGCCTGGGCGCCGTCGACGTGTCTTCGCCGAGGACTATCGGCCTCCATGACCGGGGGCCTGAGGACAGTGAGAGGGCCGCTCACCGTCCTTACAGAAGCAGACCCATGACGGCAGCGTGACGTGAGGAACTCACCACGCACGCTCCCCCTTAGGAGTGGGATCACACCCGAAACCCCCCAAAGACGCGGGATAGCACCCGAACCTGGGCGAGGCCGCAGTGGCGGCCGTAGGTCTGTTGGGAGTCCTGGGACATCCTTCCGAGGGCTTCCCCGGGGCTCCCAACCAAAGGCTGTTGGGCGTTACGTAAGGTTTTTTGGTCGGTAGGAGTCCGGCATAACATCCATGAGGATTTTCCCTCACGTTAAACAAAAAAAAAGGTACTTTAGTAAGAAACTAAATAAATAAACAAAATAAGTTACTACCTTGGCGTCTAAATCCGCCCCATTGCCAAAGGAGACAGCGATTTATATCGCTTGTAATACAGGGCCCCCTCTATAGAGTGAGCGTAGAATTAGCACCAAATGAACAATCTTGTGCTTAACGGGCTAATAACATTGGTCTCATCATCATCTGAGCATCAGTCCCGGTTCATTGCTCTTGTTTCGTTATGTTTGTTACAATGTATAACGCTAGTAGGTAATACAGGGCGACCTTGTCGATTGCTGTTGTTGGATCCTATACTTGTCTGCTACCTCAGAAACATTAAAAAACATTTAAACGCTACTCCTTTATTAAATCATAATTCGTACAACTGTTGAAATGTGAGCGATATGTAGTAGAGCGAATTTTAAATCGGTTCAGTAATTTCAGAGTCTATCTACTACAAACAGACAAATGTTTTCTTTTAATAGATAATATTTGAAATGAGAGAGTGCTTTTATGATTATGAGCATAAGGATACATCAAAAGTAACCGGGATTCACGCTTGAATGATGATGATATTAAACACAACACTAGACTTTGAAATATGACGATTAAATTCTGTGTTGTTGCGAGTTCACATCAAAAACCGCGCAATATGAAATTATTTCATAAACTGATTGACTTTGATCTCTCTGGCGAGTATCAGCCGTGAGTGCATGGAATGTTTGAGGGTTCCGTACAGTACATGATTTAAAACGAGAACTGGTGAAAGAAATTAGAATAAATTGTCAACCAGTTTTACTGACTTTACTCACGAAGGCAAGCACAGAAGAAATACACTACTTATCTTTTGTGGCGCCTCTGGTGTTGCAAACGTTCAGAGGCTTTGGCGATACTTTCCATCAGGAGTAATGAACTGTGATAGGCTTACTTTGATATTTTTAAAATGCCTAGAACTTAAAATTCTGAGACCGTTTTTAGGGTTCCGTACCTAAAAGGAAAAAACGGTACCCTTATTGGATCACTTTGTTGTCCGTTCGTCCTTCCGCCATTCAAACTTAAAGCTCTTACGTAAATAAAAACACAATAAAAAATATTTATTCTCAGACATTGTCCATAAAACCTTCTTTATTAATAAGCTTTTATTAGGTCGTCGTGTATGTAACTAACAATGTAATGGAATCTAAGGATACTAATTTAACCATCTTCCAAGGATCGTAGCGTCATGAAAATTGGCAGATGTATGTAGTTCTGATGACAATACAATAATATGGTACTGTCAAACTGATATGATGATGGAGCCGGAAGATAGGCACAGAAAACAAGTGGAATCTAAGGTAGCTAATTTAACCAGCTTCCAAGGATCGTAAGGTCATGAAAATTGGCAGTTGTATGTAGTTCTGATGACAATACAATAATGGTACTGTCAAACTGATATGATGATGGAGCCGGAAGATAGGCACTGAAACTTCGATGGAAAAAGTGGAATCTAAGGATACTAATTTAACCATCTTCCAAGGATTGTAGCGTCATGAAAATTGGCAGATGTATGTAGTTCTGATGACAATACAATAATATGGTACTGTCAAACTGATATGATGATGGAGCCGGAAGATAGGTACAGAAAACAAGTGGAATCCAAGGTAGCTAATTTAACCAGCTTCCAAGGATCGTAGGGTCATGAAAATTGGCAGCTGTATGTAGTTCTGATGACAATACAATAATATGGTGCTGTCGAACTGATCTGATGATGGAGCCGGAAGATATGCACTGGAACTTCATGATGGAATATCGTATTATATCTGTTTTTGGATTCGTCAGAAAAGTCTTGTAATGAACTTTGACCAGGCTTAGGTTTCAAGGTTATAACAAACCTTTTTTTAATTGACTTGTAAAACTATGCAATGGAATCTCAGGTAACTAATTTAAGCATCTTCCAAGGATCGTAGCGTCATGAAAATTGGCAGATGTTTGTAGTTCTGATAACAATACAATAATATGGTGCTGTCAAACTGATCTGATGATGGAGTCGTAAGATATGAACTGTAACTTCATGATTGAACATCGTATCATAGCTGTGTTTGAATTTGTTAGAAAAGTCGTGTAATGAGCTTAGACCACGATTAGGGTTTAAGGTTATAACAAACCTGTTATATATTGAAGTTAATATTGAGTGTAAATATTGACATAGGACTGCAGAAAATGTATATGTATTAGAGTAATAATGAAATATTTTCACATTAGTCGAACTCAGACAAGACACCATGTAATACAGAAATCCCTACTAATATTATAAATGCGAAAGTAACTCTGTCTGTCTGTCTGTTACGTTTTCATGCCTAAACCACTAAACCGATTTTGATGAAATTTGTTATAAAGATAGTTTGAGTTTAAGTGAAGGACATAGGTTACTTTTTAACTGACTGCGCGAAAGGAGGGTAATGATTTTATGCGATAACGACTTCTACGCGGATGAAGCCGCAGGGAACAGCTAGTTAAGGTATAAATGTTGTGACTAAAAAGTATAAAATAAATAAATGGTTTAAAAAACCCTAGAAAAATACGCTTTTATAATGCACGATAAAACCCAAAAATAAATTATGGATCTTTCAAGTTGCCTCTATTTCTGGGCTGAAGTGTAAACTATGTGCTTTTAGTTATAATATTTGATTATAAAAGCGTGGGGTGCTAGAACAAGAAAGAGTTTTTTGCAAGCATATTCCTATTAATACAAATCCTTGTATAATAAAAATCCTGGCGAAAGCTGCATGAGGTCGCACAAGAGCATAACATTTATGCTGCCAAAGGGAACGCCTTTTCTTTCAGGCAATTAAGTAGATACATGAGGGGAATACGTTAACAGTGGCAAAATGTAGAGTTCTTGTTTGAGAACGAGATATCTTTGGTTACCGTTAAAAACCCGCTTGGGGATATATGCGTTTGTATTCCTATTACGTGATTACTACTTATGTACTAAATATCTCGGAATGCCGAAATCTTAAGGAGTAGGTCCTTAAGATTTCGGCATTCCGGGATGTATGAATTATCTAATAGAGATCCGTAACGGTAATAGGTTTGCTCCTATTACGCGGGCGTCACGAAAAACTGGCAAAAGTGGGTGTTGAAAATGCGTAGACGTGATTAACTATTTTACTTTTCAAGTAAGTATGTTATGTATTTCAATTAAAGCCTATCATCGTTAATACATTTCCGAAAATTAAAATGATAATTATAACAGTAAAAGTCACAATAGATATATAAAAGCGTGACAGTGTAAATTAATAGTTTAAAAACACGAAAAAAACACGCTTTTATAAAGGTGACCTTATCCTTAATCTGACAAGACTTCATGCAGCTTCCGCCAGGAAGGTCTTTCCTGTTCCAGCGCCCCACGCTTTTGCAATCAAATATTATAACTAAAAGCACATAGTTTACACTTCAGCCCAGAAATAGAGGCAACTTGAACGATCCATAATTTATTTTTGGGTTTTATCGTGCATTATAAAAGCGTATTTTTCTAGGGTTTTTTAAAAAAATTATTTATTTCTACTTAGACACATGTAGCCTACAATTTTGACTAATACTAAGTAATAATATTTAAAAAAAAATTTGGTAGCATATACCTACTTACTCATTAAGCTCACTCAGGAGCAATTCATTAGTTCATCATAAGTGAAACTATTCAGTAATCTGTGACGGTACCTTCAATAACAATGCCTATGAACATACCCGTTTAGTTAGATTTCTTACGGATCCCTATAAATATCCAATAACAGGGAGCGGTGTGCCAAAGCATACCGCGCCGTTTGGGGTTGCCCAACGAGAAATGTTATTTGTTGATCATAATACTTTTCGGTATCTCATCTCAGCTCTCGTACAGGTTACATTCATAAACCTCTCTGAAAAGCCATATTTTAGTTAACAGGTTTTTTGCGCTCGTGTTGTAAACTGCTATATACCTATAGCTAATCTCGACCATTGATAAACACACTTAGATATATCTAGGGCTATTTTGTGGGCGGGCGCACTTTAGGGGCAGGCAGTGCCCCCAAAAGGGAAATCGAAAACTTACCATAAAATGAAAAAAATATTAAAAGGGTCTAACTCTACTTAATAGTAGCTGTGAGAGAGACGTTGCGATTCACATCGTAAGCACCTTTCACAGGAGGGTATGTGGAAGCTTAGTTGTGCTCTACAGAGGATCCTCTTCAGGAGCCCGGACAGGCCAGACCGCCAGTTTTACCTGGTGACCACTTCTTAGGTCTATTCACCACCACTTCGATTGGGAAAATGTATCTATATATTACATACTAACATAAGGTTACGCCTTTAGCCCCAAAAGGCAAAGGCATAATAAATATAATAAAGACCGGCTGTGACTGCCTGCTTCCTGAGGCCTTCAACTTGGCTTAATGACTGTCATTTTACTGGCAACGCGACCAACGGCTTAACGTGCCTTCCGAAGCACGAAAACGCTCACAAATAAATGTCACAAAGTGGTCACGTGGTTCGTCACCCATCCAAGCACCGGCCAGAATAAAAGTTCCTTACTGCAATGATCGTTTACAGAACACTGAGTCCGCGGGGCTATGAGGCGCTTCGTCATACGCTCCGTCTAAATTGTAATATTGCCACATCCATGTTTAGATTACTCTATCTATGGTTTTATTCAGTGGCTCCCTGTTCATAGCGGCGGCCATTTTGCGATGATTAATTATTATGTAATGTAATAACGCGGCTTTGATAATAACACAATTGTTATGGTTTGTGGTGGAGCTTCATATTTTGCGTGAAATTGAATACGATTTGAAATAACATTATCGGTAACTAGCTGTGATAAATGACTTTGCCTATTACGTACATTCAATGAACACCGTAGCTCTCATTGGTTGCCCATCTTTTATTTTGATTGGCGTTCCCCGCCTGTCTCTATTTAATGGGCGCCCTGAGAACGACTCGGACTCGGCAGGGAGTCCTAGAATTTTCGTTAAACTTTGGCTACAACTGCGCCCCGCTTAAGGGATTGGTCTGGGTATTAATGATCTCTCTTCTTAGGCCCTAGTCTTACTTAATACTTTCACCTCACGCCCTGTCTTGGGCCTGCTTCTGAAAGGCACAGGCCACACAAAAAAGACGACGGGGCGCACCACTTCCGTGCCCGTTTCATATAATGTAATTTTATTGTCTATTTCTGTAGACAATCTCACACAACATTATCTAGCCCAAATTAAGCTGATAATATAAGCTTGTGCTATGGGATCTAGACATCTGATATACATACTTATATATTTCTAAATACATACATATTATACATAGAAAACACCCAGACTCCGAAATAAATATGTGTGCATTACCTACTCAAAATAATATTTGGACCGACCCAGGAATCGAACCCCGGACCTCCAGTGCGGCAAGCGGTTACACTAGCGACTGCGCCACAGAGGCAGTCATAGTCATAATGGAAGGTAATGGTTACCTTTCTCTTGCTCTTTGACATCCTATCATCCGGCTCAAAGGACCATAAGTTAGGTTCCAAGTGTCGTGTCCCCACCCGACTTTTCTGTATAATTTGCGTTGCGACTTAACTATACACTTCAGGTATGTCAGCCCCTACGTCTATAGGTCTCTAACCAAAGATAATTAAGTCTACATTAATCACCTGATTAATTAATTAGCGCCTTGTGGAGTCAACTGGTGACCCAAGGGCTGGCAGTATTCTCTCTCAGCGAATATTGCTATTATATATTGCTATATATTGCTATTCAAAGGGGAAATGCTGCTAGTCTTTTGGGCACAATGCCAGGGGGGCCTTATTTAGGTTCAGTTTAGATAGTAATAATGTAAATATATAGATCTGTAAGAATTATATTTCTCTGTAATTACCTAATTAGGTATGCGTCTACTTATAACAAGCGAACTCGCGGCATGTAAATTGTCGTCCCAGGTACGTTATATGAGCGGCAATAACTACACTATCTCATTATCTGGCGAATGGCACCTACTGAATCATGAAGAACAGGGTACTATGGAGTCGAACGAATTAAATTCTACTAATTTGAGAGGAAAGATTTGTTTTTTTTTTCAATAAACTTTCAAGCTTTCTCTATTAGAAAGCCAAGTTATTCTTGCGTATTATACATAATATCTTATACATAAAATTCTTCAGCTAGTATTAATGTAAAAGTTTGTAAATAATGAAGATGTTTGTTAATTATTCACGCTCTAACGGCCAAACGGATAGAGCTGAAATTTAGTACATAGATAGATTATAGTCTGGAATAACACATAGGCTTTTCATCCCGGGAATATATTCCCATGGGATGCGATAGCGGGAACAGAATTGCACACCTATGTTAAGCACTGGCGAATTTGCGGTATGTAAATTGTCGTCCCAGGTACGTTATATGAGCGGCAATAACTACACTATCTCATTATCTGGCGAATGGCACCTACTGAATCATGAAGCACAGGGTGCTATGGAGTCGAACGAATTATAATTATACTAATTTATAAAAATCTCATATCACCGTGTTTGTTTTCGGACTCCTCCGAAACGGCTTAATTTTTTGTTAAGTCTGAGATCGTAGGCGCCGGTGTAAAGGGAAATCTTTATTATAATTAGGGTTCCGTACCGAAAGGGTATAACGGGACCCTTTTACTGAGACTTCGCTGTCCTTTTGTCAGTTACATTATCAGTACACAACGCTCTCTGATTCCAAATTACGCTAGGAATAATCTGCTTGTGTAAAGTGATTGTGATTTTTACATTACGAGCTTTTTGTGTTTCGAAAAGCACGTTAAGCCGTTGGTTCCAACTGACAGTAACATCGCAGTTCGTAAGCTAGGTTGGAGGCATTGAAAATTTTCAACAATAGGCAGGTAGGACCACCTATCTCTGTCCGTTTTTACACGACAATATGCTGAACATGATCAATCAGAGTGTTCCCAATGCTAATTGAGATTGTTTGATACCTACTTTAACACGAGCCAAAAATATCAGTTTTTTCTATAAATAAATAAATAATAAATAAATCTTTATTTTCAGGCAACATTAGAAAGTTACAGTTGGTATTAACTTATTCTACGTTCTATACTAAACCAAAAACTTTTAAGTAAAAATATGACTCTATCCCACTTTTATTCCCCAAACACGCCAGTACCCTAATATCTCGGCCCAATAAACCGTGTTCCTTTGTCGTGGGGCAATTTGTCATCCATTGTGGGCTCCCCCTCTCTTCGTTCGCGAAATTACCCGATAATATTTGAAAACATGCTTTTGGAGTGGCAACACGTGCCGATGGAAACAATTAAACTTGTCTATGGTCAAGTGTCATGGCGGAAACATTGTTCATTTAGGCGCGAAACGTTCAATTTGGTATTGGCTCAATTCTCTTTTAAGACGAACATGTTATGTTGTTTAATGTTTGTATAGAAATAAGTAGATGGAATTGTAAAACGTGTGCATAAATCCGGCCAAGTACTAGTCGGACTTGCGCATTAAGGGTTTCGTACCAAACAACAGTAAAAAAAACACGATAATTGCATGGGTCCCCCCCTCCCCCTGGGCGAGGTCGGAGTGGTAGCCGTAGGTCTGTTGGGAATCTTGGGGTATCCTTCCGAGGGCTTACCCGGGGCTCCCAACCATAGGCTGTTGGGCGTTACGTGAGGTTTTTTAGTCGGTAGGAGTCCGGCATAGCATCCATGATGGATTTTCCCTCACGTTGAAAAAAAATGGGTGCCCCCTTAATTCTTTTTTCTATTTTAGTACCTAAGTATTTTGTTTTTAAACTCACACGACTTGTACTACACATTATTGATGTCGGATCTTTTTCGTGTATCATGTAGGTACATCTAAAACTAGGTTCAACTCTCGACGTTTCGGCTATATTGCCATAGCCGTGATCACGAGTAGGCATTGTTCACGTATGCACTTCTAGATAGTCTTCACATTTTTCACTTTTGGATTTAGTATTCACTTTTCTCTGCTACAATTTTCACAGCGCCAAGGCATTCATTAATGAACCTTGTAAGGCGTAACAACGATTTGTACTGCTCCAACGAACATACTCTTTAATTTACTGAAACATTTGCACAGATAAAATCAATTATTCACTATAAAAAACTAATATAATGTCGGCTACCGAGGGTTGTCAGTTTCGGTGATTACGTCACTTAATATACGAGTGGTGATATTAGCGAGGAGAATGTTAATCACCGCTGAGACAGCCCTAAGTGAAGCTTTGACAAGGATCGTTAAGTAGGGTTGTCACGAAATAGTATCGAAAATAAAATACATAATTGTTCCGATGACGAAGAGAGACTAATGGAAAGGTCCATTGATCTCTCACCATTTTATTTTCGATTGGGACTAGTCCCACCCGTGCAAGTGCGGGGTCTGATTACTGTGACTCTTGTAATCGTAGATTTAAAGCAACTATGAAAAGTTACGCCTCGACAAAGTCAGAAGATAAATTCCCTCAAGTTTTTTCTCATAAATTTATTATGATATATTAACTAGGTTTACACGGGCTGATTTCCGCAGCTTGACGTCATTTATTGCGCCTATTTTACGTAGGAGGTTGTGGTATGTCGTCTTATCCCCGTTCGCCCAGGAAGTATAACAGACTCTTCACGTTGCCGATGACTTTCTGGAGCGACCTCAGTGTGCTGATGACTTCCTGGAGCGACCTCAGTGTGCCAGTTCCGGGCATTCCATAAGAATGTGACTGGCAGTTACGTCGGTCTCCATGTGGGCTCTGCAAAGTGGACTGTCTGTGACACCTAAATAAAAGAGATGTCTGTTAAGTGGATTGTGACCTGTAACTATACCTGTTACCATAATATAACTGTTTTAAAAAAAACATAAAGCAAATTATAATTTGGTATCTGCTTAAGGCACAGGACTGAACAGTGTGTCAACCCTACAAAATCAAGGGTGGCACGATCAAAAAGAGCATCATCCGATTGTGGATTTTCATTTTGTACTTTTTGTCATCTACCCCCGTTCAAGTATTCATTATATTTAGCTGGGGCAAAGTTTAATATTGTTTGTTGTAGGGTGGCGTCCCCGTTATTGACTTTGACAATTATTGTAACGTTTAATGTAGGGTGAGTACGACAATTGATGTTCATATTATTTGTCTGGTTATAAATTTTCTATCTAACGTTTTTGTTAGGGTTATTTTTTGTAGTTTGTTTAATTAATCATTTGGTGATGTTGTTTTTATTGTGTTTGGTAATAAATTATACTAATAATTATGTGTTAATTATTTTATGCACCTGCATGGTATGTTTTCATGGATTTTTACTATTATTTAGTCAAAGGATTTTCCTCACAATAATAAAAATTTTAAGTACCTATTAGTATTTAGTATAAGTTTAAGAGTCCGTCTGACGCCAAATAGACTATTACTTTGATCTAGATCTCAGGACTCGTGAGGTCTAATGAATTAAAATTTTAACACAGACAACTTCAGTTCATGAACTAAAACGGTCTAGGCTAGAAACACGATAGATTTTTCCTTCATTCCCAGTAGTTCCGCGGCAGTTAGTAGTATTTCATTTCTACTTTGTTCCGCGGAACTAATGGGAACTGAATTATTGATGCTTTGTTCCGCGGGACAACTGGGAAAAAAAGTCTCACTAGTTCCGCCACGGAACTACTTCAACGGAACAACTGGGAATAATCGAGATTTTTGTGTTGAAAATACCTCGATTTCTTGAAATTTTAACCTAGATCTCATAAGTTTTAAGTTGTTTTTATAATGTAAAATATTTAAAAGAAAGACAATAGTAAAATCTTCATTTACACTAGACCACTTTTTTAATATTCGTTATAGTTTTTTATAATTAATTAATTTTATTTTATTTTTATTATTATTATAATATACTAGCTGACCCGCGCAACTTCGTTTGCGTGATAAATGAACCGCTCGACCGATTTTGTGCAAACTTCACATAAACCATCTACTAAATAGTCCGAACAAAGCCTAAAGATTTGGTTTGGATAGGTGAGCCCGTTCTTGAGTTATAAAATTACAACGAAAAGTGGCATTGATTTTTATATATATAGATATTTATATTTCGTTAAAGCGCACAAAAACCGATCGCATCTCTCTCTGTCTTGCACGCTAAAATGTATATCTTCTATCTTCTTTCAACAATTTGGCGTCTGGTAGGCTCTTAAAGGGTGTAAAGATGTTTGTTACTTATTCAGTATTTATCTTCTGACTGGGGATGAAAGGTATTGAAATAGGTAGCTGAAATCCTGAATTAACCAGGAGTACCTACCTGGCGGGCAGAATCCCATGGTTGATGCTGAACTGTTGTAATTACAATTTTTTATACTACTACTAAGGTGGCGGACAAGCTTACGGCACACCTGATAGAACAGTTGGTTAACGTATCCTATGGACGGTTGCAACTCCAGAGGCGCCACACACGCGATGCCTACCCAGGCGTAGGTTGTGACGACTCATTGTTTTTAATTTTTCATACCGCCCGGCTTGAAAAATTAGGTTTCCAACTTGGCTTAACGACTGTCATGATACTGAGAACCGGGACCGGACATCTTCCAACAGTGTTATCTTCAGAAGTGTCACCTAAATGTTATCAAGCCGCCACGGTCACCCATCCAAGGACCGGCCACTATAAAAGTGACTCCCTGCAGTGATCATTTACATTTTATGTCTCTGTTCACCCCCTTGAGGAAAAGACGATAACATGACATTACCTAATATTATAAACGCGAAAGTTTGTATGAATCAAATTGTTTTACTCTTTCAAGCAAATATGATCATGCCTTTTATCCCTGAAGGTTTAGGCAGAGGTATATTATATCCGCACATTACACCTTTGAGATTTTGTCCCACGTAATATGTGATGAGCCGTATTGCCGTGTTGTTATGGACAGGAGCAGGATGTGAATGCCCGCTGTTAAAATTTCAAGCCGCCCAGAAAGGCCTTCAACTTCGCAAATTTACTGACAACCGGGACCAACGACTTAATGTGCCTTTCGAAGCACGGGAACGCTCGCAAATAAATGTTACAAACTGGTCACGAAATGGTCACCCATCCATGACCGGCCACAGTAAATGTTGCTTACAGTGATCGCTTACAGAACACTGAGTCCGCGGGGCCACGAGCGCTTCTTGAAACTTAATACGGTAATAATCAGAATAGGACTTATGTAGGCTACTTATTATGCCAGGCAGTCATTATGAGAAGCAAGTACGGGAAGCTTTCCCAGGCAGGCGAATCCGTCGGCATCAGCTAGTAATTTAAAAAAAATAAAGCTATAGGTAGGTATCATCTGTACAACTTAAAAATTTTCAAAGTAGCACTCTCTAATCGAATTTGACCAATCAGAATTACCTTCCTTTTTTTTAACAGGAGGAAAAATCCTCATGGATGCTATGCCGGACTCCTACCGACTAAAAAACCTCACGTAACTCCCAACAACCTATGGTTGGGAGCCCCGGGTAAGCCCTCGGAAGGATGTCCCAGGACTCCCAACAGACCCACGGCCGCCATTGCGGCCTCGCCTAGGGGAAATTACCTACCTGGAAAACATAAATCAAAAATTATTAAAAATCCAGTCTAGAAATAGTCGCCGATAGATTCAGTTAGAGGCTGGGGTCCTATCAAATGCGAACAGCGAGAAGCGATATAAGGCAGTTTTAAAGTCTGTAAAGCAAAGTATGTCCTGGGGTATCCTTCCGAGGGCTCACCCGGGGCTCCCAACCGTAGGTTGTTAGATAGGATACGTGTGGTTATTTTTCGGTAGGAGTCCGGCATAGCAACATTGTAGGATTTTCCTTACTCAATTTTTCCTTACTCCAATACGGCAATAGGCCACCTATTTCATGGGACATAAAACGATAAGGTGAAATGTGGGGGAGTATATATTGCCTCTGCCTAACTCTTCGGGGATGATGGCGTGCCTGTATGTACTACCCGTTCGCTCTAACTTTGCCGCTGGCATAGAGGTGTATACCCGAATTGTTAATTAGACGAAGTAAATTGACAGTAGTTAATGTCACTTCGTCATAGAAAATACGCAACATTGTATGAAGAAGTGACATTAGTTGCTGTCAATTTACTTCGTCTAATTAAAAATTCGACTTTAGTATGGAGCCGAGCGGCAAAGTTAGAGCGAACGAGCAGTGTATTTCAGGTACAGCTAGCAGTGACACAAAATCTTTATCAATAAGTTGACCGTTTCTGACCGCTTTCAGACTTGCAGATATTGCTATTTTGATGGATATCTATAATTAAATTGTTTTTCTGGATTTGTGGTCTCAGTTATTGCTTTTCTCATACATTACTTAGAAACGCGCTGGAGGTCGTGGGTTCGATTCCCACCGGAGACAAATATTTGTGTGACCCATAAATGTTTGTCTCAAGAGTCTGGGTGTTTTATGTATAATAAGTATGTATTTAAAAAGTATATAAGTATTAATATCCGTGGTCTGATAACCATAACACAAGCAGGTTATTCCTAGCTTACTTTGGGATCAGATAGCGTTGTGTGAAATGTCTGTGAATATTTATTTATTTATTTTAAGGTGCATTCTTCACGGCTACATCCCCGAGGGTGTACTGTCCCTCATAATGGGTGGGGTGAGCGCATGCCATGAGTTTTATTGCCAGGTTCTTTTCTCTCCGACTCTACCTATTGCGTTGCGAATCTGGCAGTAAATGTAAACGTAGAAGCAATCATTCTGATGTTCATAAGTGTTATTTGTGATCTATATGAATAAAGATTTTTTTTATTTTTCATTTGATTTTCATTCATTCATTGCCGTGTTGATAATTATGAATAACTGCAGTTTGTGGTAATCTATTGTTGAAATTTTAAAAAGCCTTATTGGCGTCTAACATGATGTTGACTGCCTTCCGATGCATGAAAACGTTTGTAAATGGACTTGAAGTCATCCATCAATCATCCATCTCAGGACCAGTCGCAGCGTAAGATGCTTAACTCAGTAAGTCTTTTACAGAACACTGAGGTGAGAATTACACGATGAAATCGATAAAAAGTTTTATAAAACTACTCATCATCTAGCCCAAATTAAGCTAATATAAGCTTGTGCTATGGGATCTAGACGACTGATAGACATACTTGTAAATTTCTAAATGTATACAGTGAAAACACCCTAACTCAGAAAAAAAAATTGTGGATCACACAAATATTTGAACCGACCTGGGAATAGAACCAGGACCGCGTCAGGCGGTTCACAACCGAATAAATCTTAATAATGTTTTTAAACTTGTACTTACTTACACACAGGTCACGCCTTTTATCTCCAAAGGGTTATACAGAGGCATATTTTATGCCCATATTTCACCTTTTTTTTTAGAATTTGTCCCCCGTAATAGGTGGTGAGCCGTATTGCCGTGTTGAGATGGACAGGCGCAGGCTGTGACTGCTCGCTGTTGAGATTTTTCAAGCCGCTTAAAAAAAGGCCTTCAACTTGACTGCCATTTTATATGGGAACTGGGACCAACGGCTTAACGTGCCTTCGGAAGCACGGAAACGCTCAAATAAATGTCACAAAGTGGTCACATGGATGGTCACTGGTCACCCATCCAAGGACTGCCCATAGTGAAAGTTGCTTACCGCAGTGATCGTTTACAGAACTATGAGTCCACGAGGCCACGAGCGCTACTTACTACGTGTTAGGTGAGGCCACGGTGGTAGCCAAAGTGTTAGGAATTACCGGGACATCCTTCCAAGGGCTTACCCAGGGCTCCTAACCATAGGCAGTAGTAGGCACCGTGACGTTTAAGTCAGTTATACGTTTAGGCATAGCATCCATGAGAGATATCAACCCGTAAAAAAACTAAGTAGGTAATACTATTCATGATGCTTTACGGTTATTTTTAGAGTATTAACTCTAGTTGTGACCACGGCGAAAGCAATATAGTATAGCCGAAACGTCGAGAGGTGAGTAAATTTCGCATTAAGGACCCAAAACTATAATAAAAACTACCACATCCAAAATTCGTAGTTCCACGTATTTTCAAGTATCGGGCTCAGATTATGATATTAAATTGTTTCATGAACGAGAGCGGGCTGCGAGGGGCAGCGGAGGACGGGGTGAGTAAGACGATGGGGGCCGGACTTAGAACTAAATACAATTGGTGTATTGGCCCCCCTTACACTCATATTCTGTGTTGTTCTGGGGCCCCATTACGATCTCTGGATAGAAGCTTACCTGACTTACAAGTGAGAATATGGCATAGGGGTTTTAAACCACGCGGTTTCTACTTATCCGTCCTAACCTAACCCTTGCAAATGAGGAATATAGCGTTAAGATTTTAAAACACACGGTTTTTGCCTATCCATTGTAACCTAACTTACCTCCTTACCCATGATGGATACGGACGGGGCCTGTGACACTATGGGTCGGTTCCAATGGGCTCACGAAAGTGCGCCCAGGGTAGTCGACACTGTAGTTAGCCGAGGCTATCAATAGACAAAACACGGGTCTCTGAGCGTCCCCGCCCCCCGCCATCTCTTGAAGTAGTTTCTTGAAGACCCGTGGGGCTAGCAGTCTAAAGATATTTAGCTAGTAAAGTATTGTTTAGGCTTTGCCTATGGCAGATATGCGAGAAAAAAAACTTTACTCCTTGGATGGAAAGATGTCCCAGGATATTACACTTACTTTAGATGCCAATTAAAGCGTGTTATGAATATCTTCTCATTGTGGAATTTATTTCCAAGTATTCCCACGGGAACTGAAACTAAATAAATAAAACTACGTAATATCCGCCCTAGTTATCAAATAATTTAATTTTATTGATAATGTCATTGGCTCCTAAATTATCTGTATGATAGAGCCTCATAATGTTTTTGAAATCCGTGCCTGCTTCAGTCAAAAGCTTTTAACGACCGCAAATCACTGCGAAACCACACCCCTACAATCTGGTCCCGCCCATTAAACGCATGCGCGCGGTACTCCAATCAGATACCCTCAAAACAACCCCTCTCCTAAAGGTACAAGCCACCCTCCAATTTGACCAGACGATGTCATTTTTTCACTACGAAACCGATAGCTTATAGCCCCGCCCTAACAATTTTAAATTCGAGTCCCTTTTTAAATCTAAACCACAAGCAATATTGCCTTGATAGTCAACTTGAACAGTCGTCTCAACTAGCTAATTAACTGTAAATTTCTAAATTAACTAATAGACTTTCAAACATAGTGACATGTGTATCAGTGAATAAAAAAATGAAATTAAAAAGTTATAAAGTTAACTAAAAAAAAAAAGAAACGATGATGGAACAGAGACAAAATTCGAATATGTATCCGGCGAATTTGACAGATTTGCTAGCCGTGTCGGCGTATCAACAGAATGTCGACAGATTGTCGGCGATATCCGACGGCGAAGATAAATATCCTGGAGAATACATCGACAACACGGAGAGATTTATAGAAAATGCTGACCGATCTTCATCACCAGTGTCGACTTTAGATGACGGCGATAGTCAATCGGCTTTTGGTGTCGATTTGACAGGCAAAGGAACAAATTTAGGCGGGAAATCGTTCACAATAGCCGCCATTTTGGGTTTAACGAATAGTGATGATGATGTGATTAATTTAAGCGTCCAGGAGAGGCTGCAGCAGAATCAGAGGCAGTTACAGAATTATCTGTACGCTGGCCATGACGTTCAGAGGATAAATGAGGGGTTTTGTAGAAGTATGGTTGGTGTGCCGACGGGGTTAAGACAAGGTAAGACAATTTCACAAATCATCTGTTAATTTTAAAAAAAACTGGCGTAGTACAATGATATATAAAAACTATAGATATGTTACCAATACAGAAAAATGGCCACAAAAAGTCAGGCAATTGCCTTACTTTTCATATATGCTACCATAGATAATTTCATGGAAATTCTTTTTTTAAATGTTTATACATTTAAAAAAGAATTTCTTCACGGCTTTCAAAATCTGCTGTTTTTGAAAGCCGTGATGTTCATGCATGACGTGTCTAATTGTAATAGATCGTTGGCGTAGTAGGCATCTACCTACCTCGTATAAGATAAAGGTTTGACAAATGCATATTGTGTGTATTATGAGCATCCTAAATTCAATGTAAGTTCATAGATTTCAAAATAGTGTGCAATGTAGCAGTCCGTAGCCTGTAGCGTGCAGTACGTAGCGCCGTAGTTCATGCTACGGTGCTACGAACTGCTACAACTACCCCTAGGCGTTCGGGAACAGACGATTTTTAAACCGTTTAAACTGTTTCCATGAACAAATTTCATTTTACAATGAAATATTTCCTTATTTTCATAATTTAAATTCTTTATATAGATCAAGCATGGAACGCTCTGATAATATTTCGGTGTACCGTTTATGGAAAGTGGAAATTAAAGTGCTTATTATCTAACTTTGTTCATGTAGATCATAGAATCACACTAAAATAAATAATTATTTTCTAAACATTCTCCCTCAACATCATCTAAAAATCAAACTTCAAAGTACCTATCATTTTTTTTTTTTTTTTTTTTTTACGTGTGGAAATCCTACATGGATGCTATGCCGGACTCCTACCGACTAAAACCACACGATGCCCTACAACTGTCTACGGCCGGGAGTCCCGGGTAAGCCCTCGGAAGGATGTCCCAGGGCTCTCGGCAGACTTTGGCGAACACTTCAACCTCGCCTATGGGGTTCGGGTGCTATCCCGCGTCTGGGTAGTTGGTTCGGGTGTTAACCCGCTACTAGGGGAAGGGGGGGGGGTGAATTGGGTACTGTCCCACCACTATGAGGGGCAAAGAGATATTCGCCATCGTCTTGGCCTGCTTCTGTACGAACGGCGAGCAGCCAGCCCACCGTTCTCAGGCCCCCGGTCATGGAGGTCGGTAGTCTTGGGCGTATAGCAGCCTGCGACGACCTCGCCGCCGACTGCGGAACTCGGGAGGGAGAACCCTCTCACGGTCCCTCCCCGCCACCTCTTTTTGAAGCATAACTTGCTCGCAAAAAGATGCAGCGGCATCCCACTTGCTCCCGCTAGAGACCATAGCTTTCACCATGGTCTCCAGTGTGAGAACGTCGACGCCCAGGCCCACAACGAGGTCTCGGCGCTGTAGCGCCCATGCTGAGCACTCCACCAGAGTATGCAGCGCCGTGTCCTCGCTGCAGTCATCGCAGTGCTGACACTCGGGTGTTACCTCCCTATGTATGCGCCACAGATACTTACCGAAACACCCGTGTCCGGTAAGCATCTGTGACACCCGATAGGTGAGGCTACCATGACGTCTCTCCAGCCACTCCTCCATGACCGGCTTTACCGCCTCAATAGTGGTGAGCCCCCATTTTGGTTGCTCAAGTCGTAACTTCCATGTTTCCATGAGCTCCTGGCGGAGCAGGGATCGCTGAGCCTCTATTTCTCTAGACTCAGGCCTGTGGTCCCGCTCCAGCGCCTCCTTGCGCCACTGATAAAGCAACGCAAGGGCTCTCGCTTCCAGGTCCCATGGAGGGGTCCCGGCTAGGAGACATGCCGCCTCGACAGAGATCGTGCGGTACCCTCTAATCACCCTGACGGCCATTGCCTTCAGCGGGCTATGTAGTCTAGCCACATTGCGGGCCGTCAGGGTTTCTGCCCATATAGGCGCCCCGTATAGGGCCATACTCCGCACGATCCCGAGGTATAGTCTCCTGCAGGGAGCGTTGGGTCCCCTTATGTTGGGCAACAACCGCGAAAGTGCAGCTGTTGCCCCTCTCAGCTTTGGGACCAAACTTCGAAAGTGGTGTTCGAAGTTCCATCGGCTATCGAGTACAAGCCCCAGGTACTTCATTAAAGTACCTATCATAGATTTAGAATGAACGTAGCGAAAAATTCTAAATCGCAATCGCGTACCTATTGCAATCAAACTTCAAGAGTACATTTACTGCCAGATTTGCATCGCAATAGCAATATGAGAGAAAAGAACCTGGCAATGTCATTTCACGACAATCTCTTTTTTTACTGCCAGTACCTACTTAGTTAATGTTCTGTATTTTTCTTCACCTACTATGGCTATTTCTGATAAAATAATAATTATGTATATACTAGCTAGTACCAAGCACGTTCGTAATTAAAAGAATTTTTAATCATGCTAGCAAAAAAATGTTTAGAGAACAACTTCTGCTGCGGAACTGGCGCGCTTTAGGCATCAACACATTTTTCACTAAGTTCAGCTCTATATTTACAGAAAGCTTTAAAAAGAAAAAAGTTAGGATTCGCACTCAGCATATGACGGGTATTCCTTGGATTACGAAAGGAATTAGAGTTGCAAGTACAATGAAACGGTTTCTATGCGTGGGTAAATCGAGTGATTGCCATGAGTCTCTCTGACGATATAGAAATATCTACCTAAGAACGTATCGATCGGTGATAAGCAAGCAAAAAGGTTGGCTGTTCAATCTGCGTTATCAAATTCAACACTCCTAAAGATATATGGAAAATTGTTAACAGATGCAGAAATAAAACAACAGCGGATGGGAACATAAAACTAGACTATGGTAATCATGTCACTACTGACCCAATAAAAATTGCTGAACTCTTACCCCCAGTTTCCGAAAGGCTGATCAACGCTAAAATTAACTAATCGGCTGTTAAGTGCGGATCCTCACAGAAGATCCAAAATGGATCGCCAATTCCTGCGATCAGCGAAAACTTTTCTTGCGATCCCGCCGCGTTCCACCGACACGCTCCAACCGATCCACATTGATCCGCCTAAGTATTGTGCAGTTGAACTTTCGGTCGCTAAGGAGTCACATGTGCAGCAACGACGTCGAATCGCTTTTGTAGCAACAACCTACATTCTTCTTAAATATTTACGAAGCATTTATGTTCCTTGTAAATGGATTTTCATTTTGGATCTTCTGTGAGGATCCGCCTTTAACAGCCGATTAGTTAATTTTAGCGTTGATCAGCCTTTCGGAAACTGGGGGTTAGTCTCTCAATTTGACTGTGGTTTTAGTGGTAGACAAATGGATAGCCAAGCAGCCCTAAAATGTCTTGGTGAATGTAGTGTCAGAGTGGCACAGGATATGGAAGTTGATGCAGTTACACCAAAGGAAGTGTTTGACGTTGTAAAGAGAATGCCAAACAAAATGTCATGTGGTTATGACGAGGTACCAATAACTGTGATCTGGGATAATATAGATATCTTAGCTCAACCTTTAAGTGACCTGTATAGTAACTGCATTCAGGAGGGCGTGTTCCCGGATCAATTTAAGATCGCGAAAATAGTTTCAATACACAAAAAAGGCTCAAAGACCGATCCAAAAATGTACAGACCTATATCTTTGCTTCCTACCAACGCAAAGATATTCGAAAAAATATTAAAAAGTAGATTATTGCGACACTTAAATAGAGTAATTAATGTACGTCAATTTGGGTACATCAAGAATGTTGGAACTCTAGACGCTATTGATGCTCTAATAAGAGACATTCTAAAAGCGCTCAATAATACGGAAAAAGTAGCTGGAATATTTCTTGACCTAAGTTCGGCTTTTGACTGTGTGAATCACAAATTACTTATAGATAAACTAGACCATTACGGTGTTAGAGGCAAAGTAAAGCAGTTATTTGTGTCATATCTTCACTGTAGAACAATGTTCGTTAAGTAAGGACAAGTAGTGACATAAATGTGTCTGGCAGATTACAAAATATACGTAAAATTCACAACTCCAAATGCGTAACAATTAAGACTGGTGTGCCACAAGGATCAATTCTTGGAGCCATATTTTTTGTAATATTTATAAATGACCTTGTTAACTATATGACCAAACATGACTTTATAAAGTTGACAGTTTATGCAGACGACACTAATTCTGTAGTTACAGCCGATGACATGCAGACCCTGAATATAAGGGTAAGTAAATCATTACATCTCTTTCAAGAGTGGTTTACTATCAATGATCTGCGTACCCTTAGAGCTCCTCGCGGCGACCCGTCGCCGCGCATAATAATCAAGTTTTTCCGTAAAGCCCCGCGCGGCGACCGGTCGCCGCACCTACCCAGACGACTTTAAACTTAAATTTAGCCTGCTTACGTCCTACTTTTCAATGAACAGGTTTATTGCATGTGTAGTTTATAACATTTTCTTGTTTTTGGAATCTTATGAAATGACGTCAATGGGCCAGAATTATTTACAAAAATCGAACAGTTGAAGTTGAGAGTGGATTGCGCATGGATGGCGTGCGTTTGTGTAGTACGTGTGTGTTTCGTGTTTTTATTATAAATAATGTGTTTGCATTATTATTTATTATTATACACAGTAAAATAAACAATATATCAATAATCCGGTTGGTGTTTACAGGATCGTAAAATATGGTGTGGTGGTAGAGTAATCAATGTTTTTTTTGTTGAGTGCGTGTGTACCAAGTGCAAGTGTGCGTGTGTGTTTTGTTTTTTTATTATAAATAATGTGTTTTCATTATTGTTTATTATTATACACAGTAAAATAAACAATTTATCAATAATCCGGTTGCTGTTTGCAGAATTGAAAAATTTGGTCTGGTAAGTGAGATAAAAATTTTTTTTGGGAAATGGGAAATCTTTTTTCATTTTTAGGGTGGTGGAGCTAGGTCCACGTGATTACCGATTTTCGATATATTTTTTTAGTGTGTTGAAGGGTTAATCCTAGTAAAACAAATTTAATGTTAGTGAAGACAGTTTCTAGAAATACAGATCAGTTAGAGTGTGTCATGGATGGAACAAGTGTAAACATAGTCGATGTCGTAAAGTTTCTGGGAGTCCATGTTGACTTTTTACTAAACTGGAAACAAGAAGTAGCTTCCATAGAGGGTTCTGTGAGCTCTGCGTGCTACGTTTTGAGAAGTTTGAGAGAAGTAATCAGACTGGACCAACTTAAGAATGTCTATTATGCGTTAGTGGAGTCCAAGCTAAGATATAGCATTCTGTTCTGGGGTGGAAGCTATGAATGTAATGTTCAGACAGCATTCATTATCCAGAAACGGGCAATACGAACCATGGTCAGAATCAGGCAGCAAGAGTCATGTCGGCCATATTTCAAGGAACTTGAAATTCTAACAGTGCCCAGCCTGTATATAATGGTGCTGGAAAGTGAACGTGAGCGGCGCGGCGTGAGAAAACTAGGAGGCTGGACTTGGCTGGAAGGATAGTTCCCTCTTTGGATGTAGTCAAGCACGGCTCACTGTTTAATGGGGTTAAGTTTTTCAATAAATTACCTGTACAGTTAAAGAAATTACTTTATACCAGCACGTTTAAGGCCCAATTAAGAATATTTCTTCTGGACAGTCTTTCTGGATGTCTTTACTCTTTAGATGAGCTGTAACATACTTAAAAAAATTTGCGACTAAAATAAATGAATGTAAGGTACTATATTGTATACTTATTATAAACTTTACGAATTAACATTAATTTACTTTATTTATCAATAAACTAACTAATGAATTGTATTTTATAAATTTGTGATATTCTTTGACATTATTGTGACATGACTATGGTTGATATGAAATCTTTATCTAATGATTGGTTTAAATGTGTACCGTTAACTATTAATTAATTATTATGGAGTATTTTTATGTATGATTATGATTGATAATGTGAATAATTTATTTTCGTGAATATTGTTAGTTATTGTTATTCTGTGTACTATTTTGATCTTATTATTTTCAACACAATTTATATTGTTATGAAAATAAATAAAACTAGCCTATG
Organism: Miltochrista miniata; assembly: GCA_933228765.1. Taxonomy (NCBI): domain Eukaryota; kingdom Metazoa; phylum Arthropoda; class Insecta; order Lepidoptera; family Erebidae; genus Miltochrista; species Miltochrista miniata. The sequence continues at coordinate 9,523,801 of OW121774.1, read as the reverse complement.
CCAGCGGCTCCAGCTGCTTGTAATCCTGTTTCCATTTCCGCGTTCTATAGGGACTTATTCCGTTATTAAAAGATCTATTATGCGTTCCACATTATTATTTATCCTTGTACCAAATTTCAGCCAGATCTGTTTAGCCGTTAGAGGGCATTTGAGTAACAAACATCCACATATCTACTAGCAAATTTTCGCATTTTAACTAATATTAGTAGTAAAGAAATAACTTCTGCTGACCACTCCACTGACATGACCCACTGACAAATTAAGCCTAAAAAAGACTGCTGCCGCTTTGCTGATGTCACGCGGTACTACTCGACCAAGCGAAGTTGACGATTCAAATGTTACGAAAAATCTTTATAATCGATCGGTTTTTGTTTTGTCCTGAACTAAATTTACGAAAACGGAAACATAAGCGTGGTCTGCATCCTTGCGGATGGTACTAAGACGATTCCGGTACCTGATGTAGGTGCAGGCGGTAAGGGATCATTCCACGCGTTGGCCAAGAACTCTTTTTTTTTAACGTGAGGGAAAGTCCATCATGGATGCTATGACGGACTCCTACATACTAAAAAACCTCGCGTAACGTCCAACAACCTATGGTTGGGAGCCCCGGTTAAGCCCTCGGAAGGATGTCCCAGGACTCCCAACAGACCCACGGCCGCCACTGCGGCCTCGCCCAGGGGGTGGTTCGGGTGCTATCCCACGTCTTTGGCTGGTTTCGGGTGTGATCCCGCTTCTAAGGGGGGGCGAGCCTGAATTCCTCACGTCACGCTGCCGTCAAATATCGTCATCATCAAGAACGCTTGGTCGAGTAGTAATGGTGGTAATGCTGTCGTGCGATGCAATAGGTTGTGGTTGTCCCGATAGGGGCTTTCTTCTGCGATTAGATTGTGTAATGATTTCGATGCTTGATTTTCTCGGACGCCTGCCGTATTGGGTACCTAATTAAAAAATACGAGTAGTTATTGTAAGTGAACCTTAAAACCATCATATCTTTTTATTGAAAACTTTTAAAGAGGAACAATTTCAGCGTACAAGAATTTCAGGAATCGTAAATTTTGATTACCGTGTACCTTAAAAGAACATTATTATAAAATTACAAATACTTATATTGTTTTAAGATTTTATACTGTATTTGTAGTCCCTAAGTATATGAGGATATTATATGCTCAGGAAATTTCATAGTTCTAGTTCAACGGCAAGTAACTTAATTATTTTGATTCCCTTGAGTGTGTCGAAATACCTACTCGGTTTTGGCGATATAAACGGCTGTAACTTTTTTCTTAACCTTGATATTTTATGTTTTGCAGCTTCAAGGGACCATGAACTTAAAATACAGGTGAATTTTTGAAAAGGGCTTGGATGGCTAAGTCCGAAACTATAAGGAATAGCGAAAAATGTTCAAAGGAGTCACGAGCCCGATTTTGATGAAACTTAAAACCACATCATTACATTTTTGAAAAACCAATAATCTTAGCTGGGAATCGAACCCGGTGATTTTGAAAAAAAAAAAACATCCTTTATTATTACACCATACATTAGTGCCGCTGTTAAGGATCAAATTCTGCGATGCACAGTGTGTTATAGAAGCTAATTTGCGGTCACGTCCGTTTTATAAACTCTTTGTAAAGAGAATTTTAAGACAAACTACTTAAAAAAACTTTCGTTACTGTATGTCTCATACTTTTTAAGAAATTAAAAAAATTGAGAAAAATCCATAGAAATCAGAAAAACCTTATAGCTGTTTTCCTTATGATTTTTAACTATAAAATGTATTTAAACACAATGAAGGTTAACCTAAAGAATAAATTTCCATTTAAGAAATTGATGACTGGAGTCCCAAAAAAAAGAAAAAAAATATTTTCTAAAATAACCTAAATATTTTTTTATTCAAAAACTCTTGCGTTGTAGCATTTGTTTGAAATTGATTTATATGTATAATGTTAATATGTATTGTCACAAAAAATACCAGACGCGACAGACGTATTGTTCGTAAGATATGAATTTTTGAAAATCTTGCTTAGGGTTGTCAAAAATTAAGTTATTTTGTTAAATGTACCATATATTATGATCTGCTAAGTTTTTACTGATGACTTATAATTGACGTTATAGATAAATATTATACTAATAGGAATGATGACAAATTTTGAAAACACTTCCTAAAATGCTCTTGATTATATATTATTTACTGGGAATAACATATTTTTGTAGAAGTTAGAGATTTATTAGGAAAACAAAAATATTTACTTAGATTTAAAATACGCACCAAAACGATACTCAGTGACGGTCGCAGAAGTGACGTCATTATTCAGCCTAATCTATATAATAAGCCCACAGGTTCTACTGGACGCCGGTTTCAGATAGCGTGGCGAGTGAATTATGGTGTTCAATGTACTTGTTAGAATAAATCGTTGCACTAGTGTCGCGAATATAATTATTTTAATTATTGGATGATAGAAACGCACTTATGTGCGATAAAGCAACAAATATTACGGCGGATAATAACGTGTCTGTGTGCGGAAGCCTTTATTAGTGTAAAGTGACGTCATTCGCTCTGGCTGGTGTTCATGAAATCATGGCGGATTGCCGTATTTCATAGTTTTTTCATTTTTTCATCCAAATAATTACTAATATCACAAAATTTATCTAGATAAATGAGTGTTTTGTATTTTACTACTAAAATCTATTTTTAGTTAGTGTCATCATGCCTGTTGTAAATAAACTATTCTCATGGCAAAAGATATGCTACTCGACTATTTTTCTTTTATGAAGGTCATCGTGTGATATTGAGAAGGAGTTCGCCCTTAGAAATATGCTAAAACCCAATATCAGGTACACAACGACTGGAGAAGCGGGGGTGAGGCGTCATGGAGCCCCACTCTGATGAAGAGTCCTAATGATATAAATGTGTATTTATTTTAGTCTTTATTTTGTTTTGGGGATTATTTAATGCGTCATCATGGGGTTGACGCGATTAACCTTTCTCCTTCCTTAATCTCTTCTCAATTTAAATCTTCAAATAAAAATTTATTTTAATATTTGTAATTAATTAAAAGTTGACAACCCTATTTCCATAGAAATATCTCAAAAACTTAGAAACGCTTTTTCTTCTTTACAATACGTTTGTAGTTTGCGAAATTTTAGAATATTGTAGACGACTATGTTGTGCATGGTAATAACCAAAAATAAAATGCTACAACGCTAATCTATAATTATTAAAAATATAATTGTGAAAAACAGAAAATACTTTAATATTTCTCAAACTACTAAAGCTACTGTCTTCTACTTTTTAATATAAATATATAGCAAACAGTTACACTACTCTGAGTGCTAATAATGTGTAATAGGGTCATGATTTTCGCAATCAAAATAGACAAAGATTTTCTTAAGGTCACTGACCTCTCATAGAAAAATTAATATCTCTAAAACTAGAGAAGATTATCGTATCGGGATTTCTGTCAATTCTTCATCATGATGGTGCCCATTAAATAGACATATAAACCATGCACGACCGCAAATCGACTTCTATAACACACTGTGCGATGATGGCAAATTTAAGGAAAATTTGGAATTTTAATAAAATTCATAGATATTTCATGTACCTACCTAAATTTTATATCATAATTTGTTTTAAATTATGCTCTGATTCTGGTAAACTGGTAAAATTTGAAAGTAGAACATAATATCACTTTTAATTTCGTTCTAATATAATTTTTTTTTTTGGTTCTGTCTTGGTCTACATTTTGAACAATATTAATCAGTTAACCCGAGTTAACTTAAGAAAAATAAAATGTATTTTGTTAAAGATGAGCACTTTCCTTTAGTTTGCCGTATGTCATTACTTCCCAGAATAAGATCCTTAACAGCAACACTATCGTATCGTGTAATATACATGGTGTTGGAGTTTTTTTTTTCAAAATAAATGTGTTCGATTGCGATTCCCAGCTAGGATTATTGGTTTTTCAAAAATCTAACATAATGAGGTTTTAAGTTTTATCAAATTCAGGCTCGTGACTCCTTTGAGCATTTTTCGCTATTCCTTATAGTTTCAGATTTGGCCATCCATTCCTGTATACAGGGTGATAAATCCAAATGGGTCAGTAGGGAAAAGTCAGAAACTATGAGAGATAGCGACATCTGTTCTTAGGAACCATGGCTTCGATTTTAGTTTTAACTAACTGACCCTCGCAACTTCGTTTACGTCACATAATGTGCACGAAAGGAGAGGTAATTCTTCATCAAATTTGTAAAGCACCGTGTGAAACGGCACTGTTGGCTTAATCATAAAAGAGCTTAAAGATTAAGGCTATTCTAAAACAATTCAATTTTTTTTACAACAGCCCTAATAAATAAGCTCTTTTATGATTAAGCCACCACGCCCGTTTAGATTTACCCTCTCATTCAAAGGAATCCTTGAATTCTAGGTTTGGCGAAAGTTGAGATGCCTCTAATTTCTGAACTACAAACCCCTCAATCTTGAAATTTAGGTCGAAAAATCCTTAAAGTACGCTTTTTCCAATATCAAAAAAATATTTGAAATAACATCACGCGTTGAGAAATTACAACTGAAAAACAATTTTATCTTTCATCCCCTCTCCCGCAGGAACCGCGCAAAACTTCGGGATCAAAAGTATCCTAGAACCTTCCTCGGACTATAAGCTCGGAATGTACCAAGTATCAATCAAATCTGGTCTGAGGAACAAATGTAGCTATCTCTCATAGTTTCTGACTTCTCCCTACTGACCCATTTGGATTGATCATTCTGTATAGTACTAGCTGACCTCACAACTTCGCTGCTCAGCTCCTATTCATAGTAGCGAGACGATAGCCTATGACACTCCACAGAAACCTAGCTTTCTATTAGTGAAATAATTTTGAAAATCGGTTCAGCAGATCCAGAGATTACCTCTTACAACGTCACAAACTCACAACCTCAAAAACGTTACCTCTCTATAATATTAGTATACATTAATTTCAATTCGATACCTACCTCAACGCCTTCATTGACGAGATAAAGAGTCTTCACAGAAAGATGCTCTATGTTCACAACTTAGATTTCTCGAGCTTTAATCGAGGAAAATGACATTAAAAAATTAAAACACATAATCTGATAATCTTAACATCAAAACCCGGCTTTACCTTACTAATTAATACTCTTGGTCCAGTTGCATTTGTATAACAGGTGGACATGATTATGTCAAATCCCCTTGACCCATGTCATCACCCTTTAATTAATGTCAAAATTGACAGCAAGTTGGGGAGAATTGTAATATGTAATCCCTTTAGTTAGGATGTTTAGTTATATAGATATGATACCTATGGCGCTTATAAAAAAAAACAAACGTTCCGGAGTTTGCCGCCAAATTTAGAGAGAAGGGGATGCCACACACCGTTAGAAAGAAAGAATTATATATAAAGAATTATACTAACTTCGACTAAAAAAATACTTGACTCAAGAAACAAGAGGAAATACTAATTTCTATTTTGTCGTGGATAAGTCTAAACCGGATATCACTCGCTAAGAACAGATTTAAAAAACTTTGCTACGTTCACGAAATAAATCTATCTATGCATCTATCTATCTATCTATCTATACTTATAGAAGTCACAGTCCGCGCCGAAGGCGTGCACTGAATTGTTTTAGAATAGCCTTAATCTTTAAGCTCTTTTATGATTAAGCCAACAGGGCCGTTTCACATGGTGCTTGATGAGTCTGATGAAGAATTACCTCTCCTTCGTACACGTTATGTGACGTAAGCGAAGTTGCGAGGGTCAGCTAGTACATATAATAAAACTGTAGAGGCTCGAGAGTCTGTACATAGAAGATATTTGTAGGGCATTCTCTAATCGAAACTGTAATTTTAAAACATTATGTCTGTCTGTCTGCCTGTATCCCGTCCCCGAATAAGTATCACGCCGAAACTACTGAATCAATTTGAAAGATTCTTGGCACAATCTGAGCTTATGATCCGAGGAAGGTTCTAGGTTACTTTTGATCCCGATATTTGGCATAGTTGCTTTGGGAGAGGGATGAAAGACAAACTGGTTTTTCAATTGTAATATCTCACCGCGTGGTCCGATTTCAAATATTTTTTACTGTTATTAAGGGAGTACCTACTCTAAGGATTGTTCCACACAAGTATCAATTTTGAGTGTTTTGTAGTTCAGAAATTAGAGACATCTCAACTTTCGTTAAACCTAGGATTCAAGGGTTCCTTTGAATCTACCTAAGTGTCATGTGTCATTCTAAACTGGCGTAACTAAAAAAAATCAGCCCACGCCACTGGCGTGAACGGAATCATTTTACAATACCCTCTTTTATGATTTAGCAAACGAGGCAGTTTCACACGCTCCTAGGAGTCTGATGAAGAAATACTTCTCCTTCCATAGACCTTATGTGACGTAAACGAATTTGCTATGGTCAGCTAGTCGAAATATAAAAGTACTAGATGATGCTCGCGGCTTCGCCCGCGTGAAATTCGGTACCAGTTCCCGCTTCCCGTGGGAACATTTTACCGGGATGAAAATTAGCCTATGTGTTAATCCAGACTATAAGCTATCTCTGTACCAAATTTCAGCCCAATCCGTTCAGCCGTTAGAGCGTGATTGAGTAACAAACATCCAAACATCCAAACATCCAAACATCTAAACATCCGAACATCTTAACAAACTTTCACATTTACAATTTTAGTAGGAATACAACCTACCTACAAAAAAAAATTATAAATAAATAAAATTGTGACGTGGAGTGTATGACGTCATTATAACTGACAATCCCCTTCTATTTGCCTCGTAGTCTAGTGGTCTAGTGGTCGTTTTCGGTACTCATTCCCCACAGGAAATGAATTTGCTTTTTTCGGGATGACAATTTATATTTAACTAACTTTTTTTTAACTTGTGGAAAATCCGTCATGGATGCTAAGCCGGACTCTCACCGACTAAAAACCAGACGTTTTCTACCTACTGCCTATTGTTGGAAGCCCCGGTAACAAGTAATCTAGGTCTGTAAAGTACAACACGGCAGAAATATCTGCAAACCTGGCTTCCCCTCGCGCTTCCCCGCACCTGACCCCGTTTTCGCCTATTTCGTATAACCCGCACACGATTGAATGGTATGGTATTTTACAAGATTCTCGTTGCGCGCGTAGGTATTATCCCGTACAGTTTACATGACGTCACGAGCCAGCTAGCCCTTAGACCATATAACACCACGTGTTGTATCATTATTAAATTCATTAAATAGCCTTTTTGTGAAAGACTGACAAACATACATCCATACATCTAACTAAACAATAACTTTCGCGGCTATGTTATTGGTAAATTACTGTGATAGTACCTATGTTACAGGAGTTTGTACCTACATCTATTAGGTTCGTTTGAAGATAGCTTTTACTTGTTGCAGATAGTCCTCGACCAGAGATGAGGCCGCAGGGGGGACAGCTCAAGACCTCCCGGAGTCATTCGTTGACGTGTTCTAGCAGGTAGGTACATCCTTTTTTGGAGTTCCTTATTCAAAAGGTAATATCGGAACTTAATTAAGTATTGAGAATCGCCGTCCATCACGAGGTTGAATCTCAGAAACAGTGATAACTAGAGAGGTAAAATTTTCACAGATTATGTAGGTATTTCTGTTGCCGCTATTAATCAAATAGAAAAATAAGAAAAAAAAATATTCAAAGGGAGATTTCCATATAATAAAGGTGTTTTTGCCGTTTTTATGTCCACGCAATAATTTTGAATAGGTATATAAACTAAGAAAGGCTTTCTTATGAATGAATTCCACAATAGGGACTTTATTATTATTTTTTTTATAAGAAGCTCTCCAAATTGACATCGCCAGCCTGATGGAAAGCAATGGCGCAACGCAACTAGCGATTGGGGACCACTCTCACAGTCGTACCGACTTCTGGCTTTAAAGAGGCAGTGGGCCGGCCAGCAGAACAACCGACGCCCGATGGAGCTGATTTGATTGATTGACGACCTTTGACAGTAATTCACAAATTGGGATGGTAAAATTATCACGCAGTCGGAGCCGCGGACGTCCACTCGGTTTTCGCAAGACTGTGAAGTTAGCTAGAAAGAATGAAGTTTAAACCGTTCTTTATTTCATTCATTCCCGTACAGTTCAGGCAGAAGTAAGCGGATACGGACAATCTTCACGCCCGAGCAACTGGAGCGGTTAGAAGCAGAGTTTGAGCGACAACAGTATATGGTGGGGCCCGAGAGGCTGTACCTGGCGCATGCACTGCAACTCACTGAAGCACAGGTAAGAAATTATGCATACTTAGTTTTTTTTATATACGGCAGTAAGCAACGTCCCGGCAGTAAATATACCTACCCCTGTGAGGCGACGAAGTGTAATATGTTGGGACATCCTTTCAACCAGTTTCAAGGAGTTAGGTTAGGTTAGGTTAATCGTCTGATTTAAAATCCCTACGCCTCATCCTCAGTTGCAAGTGAGGTTAACTTTAATCCGGAGATCGTAGTGAGGCCCCAGAACACCACAGAATTGGTGTGTGATGGGGCCCATTACACTAATTGTATTAAGTTCCAAGTCCGGCCCCTATCGTCTTACTCACCCCGTCCCCCACTCCCCCTCGCAGTCCGCTCTCGTTCATGAAACAATTTAATATCATAATCTGAGCCCGATACTTGGAAATACGCGGAACTACGAAATTTGGATGAGGCAGTTTTTAGGGTTCCGTAGCCAAATGGCAAAAACGGAACCCTTATAGATTCGTCATGTCTGGCTGGCTGTCTGTCTGTCTGTCCGTCCGTATGTCACAGCCACTTTTTTCCGAAACTATAAGGTCTATGCTATTGAAACTTGGCAAGTAGATGTATTCTGTGAACCGCATTAAGATTTTTATATAAAACTAGAAAAAAAACAGTAAATTTTGGGGGACCCATACTCAGAACTGAAACTCAAAAATTTTTTTTTTCATCAAACCCGTGTGGGGTTGGATAGGTCTTCAAAAATGCTATTGAGGTATCTAACATCGTTTTTTTCTAAAGTAAATACTTTGCGCAAGAGACATTTCCAAAGTGGAAAAATGTGTGTCCCCCTCCCCCTCTAACTTCTAAACTAAGAGAATAAAAAATCTAAAAAAAATAAATGATGTACATATCCATAAAAACAACCAACGAAAATTGGTTTGAACGAGATAGAGCAGCTAGTTTTTTTTTAATACGTCATAAACAGCAATTTTCGGTTAGAAAAATCACTACCACTGCGAGCGTGTTAAAACAACAATCAAAGCTACAACGAACTCTAAGAACTTGCTGCTACGGAAGCCTTATGGGCGAGTCCAACTCGCACTTGGCCGGTTTTTATCATTAGCCCCGTGTGGTGACGAGGTACCGTGTTGCGACGGGTAAGAGTACAAAATTTCGCCACCCCAATACATCCCGAGGGTATAGTAGAAGTGACTAAGGTAACACATTCGCAAAACGATCCTTTGCGTAGAGAACAGTCGTCTCAACCAGCGCCTGTTCATTTTAATACGGCAATGAGCTCACCGCCTATTACATGTGACAAAGAACTGTAAAGGGGTCCCGACATGATCAATTGGCAATTGTCAATAACGTCGAATTTCATGTGCACGTATACTTACGTCGATGCACACACACATGCAAAGCAATCACGCACACTGAAGCAACTTCCATTCATATTTTAAGTGATTGACAATTGCAAGGCATGATCGTCTCGGGAGCCTATAAGGTGAAATATGAGCTTATACTACAGGGCGGAAACTCGATACAAAAATGTTGGTTTTCACAAACATTTTTGTATATACACGTATATATAAAAAATATACACGTAATGTGAATGCTTGAATCAAGCTTGAATGTGTGTGGTGTGAGTAATAATACTAGGGACACTATGTAGTTATATTAGGGAAACAAAATAATAAGGAACAGAACGCAATCTCATGTATGTAGGTAGGTACCTACTTTTTTTTTCAAACCTACTCTCGGCTAAGCACAAATTAAACCAAAGTAATAGCACAAAGTACGTAGGTAGTAATACATAATGAAACGCAGTGACACGTGACACTCTCTTAAGTACTAACACGGCAATAAACACATCAACTTTGGTGGGAACTTTACTTTGGTGGGTTACTCAGTGGGAGGCAGGGAGTTGCCGATCTGTATGTAATACTATTAAATAAATAAATAAATATTCACGGACATTTCACACAACGCTATCTGATCCCAAAGTAAGCTAGGAATAACCTGCTAATAATTATATTATCTTTGCTTATACTAAGCCTCTACTTACCCCTTTGGGGATAAAGGCGTGTCTATATGTATTTATGTATGTAATAAGTGCTGAGTCTTGCTATGTTGATATGAACAGGAGCACTTTGTAGTTGAAAATTATCGAGCCGGCCATTTCGCGAGCGTGTGAGACTGCCCCGTTTGTTTAATCATAAAAGAACTTAAAGTAAAATAAAGTCTAAGTAAGTATTCTAAAACAACTCACTGAATAGTGAATTGTACTATAATTTAATGTATTGTAATGGTACTTTATCCCAAAGACTTCTATATAAACTGAGGTAGACGAGCCCTTCTCTAACAAACGAGATTTCAAAAGCAATCCTCAAATACACACATTACTAAGACTACACTCACTTATAAATATTTTTTACGTAATTGTCACCACACACAATAGCAATATACGAATAGAAAAAGAGTAAAAGAGAAGGCGTATGGACTCCGATTGCAAGTCGAGCACCTACTCTTGAAGTTTTGACTCACAACAGTGCGAGCAACGCTGCTAATTAGCGCAGTTTATAGGTTTCAAAAATCGGTGCGTAGGGCATGTCTACCTCAGTTTATATAGAAGTCTTTGCTTTATCCATCCATCCTCTAGATTAGACCAAACTCTTCTTCTGCAGAATATACTTGCAACTAGCTGACCCCGCAACTTCGTTTACTTCACATAAGGTGTATGAAAGGAAAGGTATTTCTTCATCAGACTCATCAAGCAGCGTGTGAAACTGCCCTGTTTGCTTAATCATAAAAGAGCTTAAAGATTAAGTTTATTCTATTTTAAAACAATTTTCTATTGTAATTAAGCCAACACGCCAGTTTAGATTTATACTCACATTCAAAGAAACCCCTACAATTACAATTTTCAAAATATCTGATTCTTAAAAGTTTTAAACTTTTTTATTTATAAACCGATCGACATGAAATAAACACTAATGTTAAGTGGAGCAAACCTCAACACAATAAAAACCGCATTGTAATCGGTTTAGCGGTTACTGAGATTAGCGTGCACAACCGTACAGACAAACAGATATACAGATATAGGTACAGACATACAGACAAACAGACAAAAATTCTAAAAATCATTGTTTTGGGTTCTATTGCGTTCATAAAGCCCCTCTATAATATTTTTTTCTTATTTATATTTCATGTACAGACAGCGACCTGTTACGATTTTATTATAGATATGTATTGATTGATATTGATTGATAAATCGCTTTACAGGGGCTTTTTAAAGGATTTAACCTCAAAAAAGATCTTTACCTGTTTTATGGTATCTTTATACAAAACCCTGAAACTGGCACTTAAGATATGTGTATAGCAAGTCCATCATAGCCTTTTTCAGTGTCTTCGCCGTCAAAATCTGATGATATCACTAATTACGTAGTTACAGAGTTTTCATCTTCAATTACGTATCTATTTATAAAAGCTCTTAAAACAGTCCGTAATTACGTAATTGCGCAATTCCGTAATTACGTTTTGGAAGTAGGGCTTCCAAAACGTCGTGACCCTAATACATTTTATTTTTTCTAAATTATACAGATACTAAATTTGTAATATTTATATTAAACACTAGCTGAGCCCGCAACTTCGTTTACGTCACATAAGGTGTATGAAAGAAAAGGTATTTCTTCATCAGAGTCATCAAGCAGCGTCTGAAACTGCCCTGTTTGCTTAATCATAAAAGAGCTTAATGATTAAGGCTATTTTAAAACAATTCAGTCCACGCCTTCGGCGCGGACTGAATTGTTTAAAAATAGTCTTAATCATTAAGCTCTTTTATGATTAAGCCAACACGCCAGTTTAGGTTCACTCACATTCAAAGAAACCCCTACAATTAAAAATTTTCAAAATATCTGATTCTTAAAAGTGTTATAACTCTTTTATTTCTAAACCGATTTACATAAAACAAACGCTAAATGTTAACTGGAGCAAACCTCAACACAATAAAAAAAACCGCATTGCAATCGGTTGAGCGGTTACTGAGATTAGCGTGCACAACCGTACAGACAAACAGATATACAGACATACAGACATACAGACATACAGACAAACAGACAAAAATTCTAAAAGTCATTGTTTTGGGTTCTATTGCGTTCACAAAGCCCCCCTATAATATTTTTTCTTATTTATCTTCCATGTACAGACAGCGACCTGTTACGATTTTATTATATGTATTGATAATAATAATATATTAAGATATATACAACTTATATTACCTATCAATATCAATACATATAATAAAATCGTAGCAGGTCGCTGTCTGTACATGGAAGATAAATAACAAAAAATATTATAGGGGGGCTTTATGAACGCAATAGAACCCAAAACAATGATTTTTAGAATTTTTGTCTGTTTGTCTGTTTGTCTGTATGTCTGTATATCTGTTTGTCTGTACGGTTGTGCACGCTAATCTCAGTAACCGCTCAACCGATTGCAATGCGGTTTTTTTTATTGTGTTGAGGTTTGCTCCAGTTAACATTTAGCGTTTGTTTTATGTAAATCGGTTTAGAAATAAAAGAGTTATAACACTTTTAAGAATCAGATATTTTGAAAATTTTAATTGTAGGGGTTTCTTTGAATGTGAGTGTACCTAAACTGGCGTGTTGGCTTAATCATAAAAGAGAGAAACAATTCAGTCCGCGCCGAAGGCGTGGACTGAATTGTTTTAAAATAGACTTAATCATTAAGCTCTTTTATGATTAAGCAAACAGGGCAGTTTCAGACGCTGCTTGATGACTCTGATGAAGAAATACCTTTCCTTTCATACACCTTATGTGTAAACGAAGTTGCGGGCTCAGCTAGTATGCAATAAAATACTATTATAAATTATTACTAAATACAATCAGATATATCAACCGTGATCATAGTCAAATAACCCACCCCTAACCGTTCTTGGTGTAAAGGTGCCCATTACGCTAGCCGCATTGCCACGCTGAATGGCTATGGCCAGCCTTTGGACCAGGAACGATTTGGAGCGGGAGTCACCCGTTTTTTCCCCAATTCTTCATTTGTAATTGATAACCTCTGAAACTACTGAACCGATTTCGAAGAGGTTACTGCTCCGTTCCCTTAAATATTCACAATAAAAAATGTTTAAAACTATTGCATAATCAATTTAGTAAATACTGAATAGTGAATTGTACTATAATGTAATGTACAGTAATGGTACTTTATCCATCCATCCGCTAGATTAGACCAAACTCACGTATGGATAGCATCCATTGAGGGATGCTATGAGGTTCGTAGCATATCAGGTGAAACCGTGGGGCACAGGTATCTCAATGTAAACATCATTAGGGTTCCGTACCCCGAAAGGGTATAAACGGGACCCTATTCATGAGACTTCGCTGTCTGTCTGTCTATCACGATGCTGTATCTCAGGAAAAAATTACAGCTCTCTAGCTTAACAGATGATATATTTCTCCAAAAGGTTTCTGAGAGCCTTTATCAACAAATACTTTTATTTTTAACGTGAGGGGGAAATCCTCATGGATGCTATGCCGGGACTCCTACCGACTAAAAAACCTCACGTAACGCCCAACAGCCTACGGTTGGGAGCCACGGGTAAGCCCTCGGAAGGATGTCCCAGGAGTCCCAACAGACCCACGGCCGCCGCGCCACTGCGGCCTCGCCTAGGGGGTCGAAGATGATGTATTTCTGATGCAGCTATAACAACAAATACTTAAGTCTGAAAATAAATATAATTAAGAGACGCTCCCATACAACAAACGTGATTTTTTTCCGTTTTAGCCCCTCTATAAAATAGAGTGCAGAGGGGCTAATGGCGAGACTTTGTCTGTAGCTGTGACTCTGTCGCATTAAACTACGTCACTAGATCACGTGGGTTATCTGTTCAAAGTTTGAAATAAAACAAAAATGACAACGTCAATCGGAATGAACTTTCACTTACACAATAAACGTGTTAGAGAGGGGCAGTCTGGTTAGAACGATCTCACGGCTTTCTTGTTTTGGTAAGGAACCCTCCGTGCGCGAACCTGACTCGCACTTGGCCGGTTGTTTATCTGTACGTGTCTTTACCACAACGTGCTCCTAAACAGCTGAATCGATTTGGCTGAAACTTTGTGTTTATATTTCAAAGGGTTTCTAGTTGGTTTGAGCTTACAATAAGACCCGGTAGATGGCGTTGCTGTCGCTATATCACCAATGTTCATCACCAAATCTGCCGTCTCTGCTAGTAACTACTACATACTAAATTTTCTAATTCCAGGTAAAAGTATGGTTTCAAAATCGTCGCATAAAATGGAGGAAACATCATTTGGAAGTGACTCAACAGAGACTAGCGGTGCTTCAAAGACACGCGCCGCATGAAAGAGACGACGAGATGTAGACTGTTCAAGTGCGAAAGAGATAGTGATACTTTTAGTGCAGTGACTGTATATAAAACTCTTTAATATTAGGAAGTGAGTGAATGTACCTACATTTAATTTTAAAGGTAAATTTGTCAGTTTTTCTGTTTAAACTGTGCGTTTTTTCCTATCTCACTTTACCTGATTAGAATGTCACTTTACCTTGTAAAGTGGTCCTTTTTTTACATTACATTATTTAAAGTTTAAGTATTAAACTTAAATGCTACTTTGCCGGGTAAAAATGACACTATTCTTGTTCAAGCTGTTCGTATTTTGCTAGATACATACTTACCTGATAAAATGCCACTTTACCTGGTAAAATAGCCCCTTTACCTGGTATAAATGTCACTTTACCTGGTCAAATTATTATACTTTCTTGTATTGAATCCCTAAGCTATTAAATTTATTAAAATAATATGATTTTATTAAATTTTATTAGATGAAATTGAACGGTTGAACTTGAATCTTAAACATTTTGACTCTTTTGACATTTTATCACGTAATTTATTCTGTCACCGGTCGTTTTTACACTTTGACATAACTTGTATCAATTTGCTGCCTTTACACATCGCATGACATAACGCTGTTACCTTTTTTAGGGTTCCGTCCCCAAAGGGTAAAAACAGGATCCTATTCGGAGACTCTGCTGTATATTGTAGGTATTACCGTGGCTGTATGTCACCGAAATCCGTGAGAGCTGAAATTTTCACAGATGATGTATTTTTGTTGCCGCCATAATAACATACTTATACTAAAACCTAATAAAATGTAAATATTTAAGGGGGACTCCCATACAACAAACGTGATATTTTATCGTTTTTTAGTACAGAACATTTCAAAACCAAACGCACACTTGACCGGTGTTTACACTTTGACATAACAGATACTACAGTCGCGCAGATATTAACAAAATTATTTCAATTTACCGTCATTACACTTTACGTGGCATTCCGACATTACCTTTTTTTTTGTAAATTACACTTTTAAATTGGCAAAAATATACAATTATGGTTATAATTAGTCAAGATTGCATTTATTATGCCTTTTTTAGGGTTCCGCACCCAAAGAGTAAGAACGGGATATTCATAAAATAAAATAAAATAAAATAAAATAAAATAAAATAAAATTTATTCCCTTTGAAATTTTTAAAAAATTATTTAGGTTTGTCAAAATTTTTGTGACTATACCGGGGGTTCGGAAATGCTACAGACTGAGAAGAACACCCCAAGAAACTCAGTCCGGTTCATGAGACTTCGCTGTCCGTCTGTCTGTTTATCATGAGGCTGTATCTCAGGAACCGTGATATCTAGAGAGCTGAAATTTTCAAAGATGATGTATTTCTAACAACAACTACTAAAATCAGAAATAAGGGGGGCTTCCACTCCCCCCAAAGACGCGGAATAGCACCCGAACCACCTCCTGGGCGAGGCCGCAGTGGTGGCCGTGGGTCTGTTGGGAGTCCTGGGACATCCTTCCGAGGGCTTCCCCGGGGCTCCCAACCATAGGCTGTTGGGCGTTACGTGAGGTTTTTTAGTCGGTAGGAGTCCGGCATAACATCCATGTGGATTTTCCCTCACGTTTAACAAAAAAAGGGGGGCTTCCATACATCAAACGGAATATTTGCTGTTTTGATACGGAACCCTCCGTCCGAGAGTACGACTCGCACTTGGCCAGCTATTTACATCCTTGATTACCTACATGTGTTAATTAATTTCCAAGATGGAGGAACTAATTGTATCATAATTTAGAACTCGTGATGACCTTTAATTAGTTAATTACTCTATTATACAATTAAAGTATGATATAATAAGTGTGAATATTTCTGTATATACTTAGTTATCGGTTAATATTTTTAGAAACTGAGTTTGTTTGAATGTTAGAAAGAAAACATTAATTAAAAATTACGAAACTGCGAATGAAAACACCATTATTATTGCCGGACTCTTACCGACTAAAAAACCTCACGTAACGCCCAACAGCCTATGATTGGGAGGGCTTCCCCGGGGCTTCCAACCATGGCTGTTGGGCGTTACGTGAAGTTTTTTAGTCGGTAGGAGTCCGGCATAACATCCATGAGGATTTTCCCTCACTTTAAACAACAAAAAAGTATACCAGTGGATCCGCGTAAATTCGTTTACGTCATAATTTGACTTTTCTGTAAAATAATATATTTTTTTCGTATGTAATTATATCCATAAACCCACCTCTTAAATCACTCTATCAATTACTGAAACCTGTATTAAAGTTCGTTGAGTAGTTTAAAAGATCTAAGCGCTTCATGTAGGATTTTCCTCACGTTGAATGAAAAAAAAAGCACAGGTCATTTTACATACACACTTTTCCTTTTCCCAAGTAATAGGGAAGTGTAAGTTCCCCCCCCCCCCCCCCCTATGTGAGGCCGCTGTGGTAGCCTTAGGTCTGTTGGGAGTCCTCGGGGTATCCTTCATAAGGCTTACCCAGGGCTTCCAACCGTAGGATATGTGAGGTTTTCAGTCGGTAAAAGTCCATAGGATCCAAGAGGATTATCTCTCACATTAAAAAAAAGAGAATTTTTGTTGAATTCTTACTAACATTCAGACGAACTCTTTATATTAGAAAACGAACTTCCCTATTAGATTATGTATTTTGAATATTTGTATATTTAAGTGTACATAGTACTAGTCATTAAATAAAATACGTTTTAAATAAACAGCAGCCTTTTCAGTTGAAATTTCTGTGCTTTGATCAGCGATTGGCGACCATATCCCTTCCCTAATACCCCGTCTAGGTACAAACACTCAAACCAACCCCCAAAGATGTGGGATAACACCCGAATCAATCTCGAAAGAAGGTGCATATCACTCAAACATACCTATAAGAAGCAGGGAAACACCAGAAACAACCCCCAAAAGAGCGGAATAACACCCAAACCAACACCAAAAGAAGCTGAATAACACCCCAAACCAACCCCTAAAGAAGCTGAATAACACCCTAATCTACCTCAAGGAAAGCTGAATAATCCCGAACCAACCTCCAAATAAGCGGTATAACACCCGAACCAACCCCAAAAGAAGCGGGATAACACCGGAACCAACCCCCAAAGAAGCGGGATAACACCCCAACCCAACCTTTAAATAAGCGGGATAACACCCTAATCTACCTCAAGGAAAGCGGTATGACACCCGATCCAACCTCAAAAGAAGCGGAATAATGCCCGAACCAACCCCTAAAGAAGCGGGATGACACCCGAACCAACCCCCAAAAAAGCGTGATAACACCCAAACCAACCTACCTTATAAAGAGGTATAGCACCACATAGAACCAACCTCCCTTACAAGAGACATAACAACCGAACCAACCCTAAAAATGCGGGAACAACAGAAGCAACCCCCACAGAAGCGAGATTAAACCCGAACCAACCCCCACAGAAGCGGGATAACACCCGAACCAACCCCCAAAGAAGCAGGATAACAACAGAAGCAACCCCCACAGAAGCGGGATTACACCCGAACCAACCCCCACAGAAGCGGGATAACATCCGAACCAACCCCCAAAGAAGCGGGATAACAACAGAAGCAACCCCCACAGAAGCGGGATTACACCCGAACCAACCCCCACAGAAGCGGGATAACACCCGAACCAACCCCCAAAGAAGCGGGATAACAACAGAAGCAACCCCCACAGAAGCGTTAAAATACCGGAACCAACCCCGAAAGAAGCGGGATAACACATGAACCAACCCCCAAAGAAGCGGGATAACAACAGAAGCAACTCCCAAAGAAGCGGGATAACACCCGAACCAACCCCCAAAGAAGCGGGATAACAACAGAAGCAACCCCCAAAGAAGCGGGATTACACCCGAACCAACCCCCAAAGAAGCGGGATAACAACAGAAGCAACCCCCAAAGAAGCGGGATTACACCCGAACCAACCCCCACAGAAGCGGGATAACAACAGAAGCAACCCCCACAGAAGCGTTAAAATACCGGAACCAACCCCGAAAGAAGCGGAATAACACATGAACCAAGCCCCAAAGAAGCGGGATAACTCCCAAACCAACCCCCAAAGAAGCGGGATTACTCCCGAACCAACCCGCAAAGATGCGGTTACCATAACACTTGCACCGTTAGACGAGACCGCAGTGGTAGTCAAAGTCAGCGGAATATCCTAGGGGGGGCTTACTACGAGATTTTTCCCCGGTTTGGATAAGTAGGGTGTGTGTACTGTGGTCGAGTCCAGCATGACATTATAGGGACTTCTTCACGTGGAAACACCAGGGCGGTATTCTTACTGCATTTTCAGGGTTCCGACCTGGTAAAGATGGCTGGGACTGGATGCGCAAGGCGCAAGACCGTGTATTGTGGCGTAAATTGGGAGAGGCCTATGTCCAGCAGTGGACTGCTATAGGCTGATTTGATTGATTGATTGATTGTTCTAAAAACGAGGCCCTATGTGTAAGACCCCGCTGTCCGTTTGTCTGTCTGTAGGCTGTATCTCAGGAACCTTGATAGCTAGACAGCTGAATTTACAAAGTTGATGTTTTTCTGTTTCTGCTATAACAAATTATAAAATCAAAACTAAAAAAATAAGATAACCTTCACAACAAACGTATTTTTTGTATGAGATCCTTCGTGCGTGAATGGAATTCGTACTTGAACGGAGTTTTTCTAGCATATAGTTTTACTGTAAACTGATTATTAATTTCAGTCAGTAAATCAAAATGACATTTCCAGTGTTGCAGGTTTTGACAACGGGAAACGTTATAAACGTTTGAGTTGTGTAAGAAATACTAAAATGAGTAAGGGTTGCTACACACATAAGCGGGCCGGCATTGTCGGTTCGGCAGTATTTGTCGAACAGCAAAGCCGACCCGAAGCAATTACTGCACGTGTTCGACTTCAATCGGCTAGTGCCGATCGAGTTGTTTATTCGGGTCGACAAATCATTCCATTCGGCAGTATTGCAGAATGAAAAAGTCAACCCAAAACCAACTACAGTAGAATCCGTTTATTATGACTCCGCCTATATTGACCAACCGGTTATTATGACGAATTGCACTACGAAGTTTGGTTTTCATATAAAATTCTTTATAAAAAAGTCGGATATAATGACTTCCCTTACAGTGACATGTCGCTTATTATGACCCATTTTTAATAAATTATAATGACCGACAATTCTTTACACCTTCGGTAATGTTCGTTAATTCCCGATGATGTTCGACACGTGGCTCGTTTTTGTTTTGAATCTCAGTGAGTAATTTACGGTTGAAGGTCACGCATTGTTTTTCGTTTGTTACTGTGAAAAAAATGTAATTTCAACGACGTAAAGCATTTACAATTGAGGAGAAAGGTGCAATAATATGCAGATTAGAAAATGGAGAATCTAACTCACGATTTTGATTTAATATGTACCTACGTGTACATATGTAATTAGTGTAATTACTATGTTTCTATATTAAAATATTTAAGTACATACATATTTACATAAAAAAGGTTTTTCATTTCACATAACGCTTTGTATGACGTTCGCTTATTATGACGTGTTTGTCAATTCCTTTCGATGTCATTATAAACGGACTCTACTGTACTAAATTACGTTCGGCTTGTGCCGATCGGCACAATTAGGTTTCATTCATAGGCAAAAGTCGGCGATTGGCAAGCCGTGTTATAATGTGCGGCAGCCGAGCGGCTTATGATTCCCGAACATTCATCTACATATATTCGATTTTACCGCCCGGCCTTGCCGATTAATGCCCGCCCGCTTATGTGTGTAGCAACCCTGTCTATTGATTGCCGAACATCACTATTGTAGCGGGTCACCCTTTTTGTATCAGTGACAGTTGCACTCGTCATTTTACTGGCTGAGATTAATAATCCTATAGTCTATTATCATCTCTTTAAAAAGTACGTTTGGAACGAAAAACAGTTGATTTCGATGAAAGGCAAACAAACACTCCTTGAGGTATAATAATTTCCTTCTTTTACGAATCCTGTCGACCTTGGGTTCATGGTAACTGCATAAAACCAGTTCTACTTACCTACAGCCAATACTCGACTTCCTTTTACAAATGAAATACCTATTAGGTACTCATACGATTTTAATAATATGCTTGAATAGAATATATCGAGATATATCTGTCGACGTATTTTGTTGACGTCATAGAAATATATATTACTAGCTGACCCGCGCAACTTCGTTTGCGGCACATGAGAGTTAGAAAAAGAGAGGTATGGTATTAATATTTTGAGTAATATAATGTTTCCCGTCGCATTTACTCTCGTCGCGCCTAGTCCCGTCGCGTTGCTTATACAGGGTGAATTTTTCAAAAGGGATTGGATGGCCAAATCCGAAACTATAAGGAATAGCGAAAAATGCTCAAAGGAGTCACGAGCCCGATTTTGATGAAACTTAAAACCTCATCATTAGATTTTTTTAAAACCAATAATCCTAGCTAGGAATCGGTCTCATTGATTTTGAAAAAATAAACACACCCTATACTATTACACCATACGTTAGTGTTGCTTTCTGGGAAGCAATGACATACGGCAAACTAAAGGAAAGTGCTCATCTTAACTAAATACAATTTATTTTTCTTACGTTAACTGATTAATTGTTCAAAATGTAGACCATTGTTTTCGATACATAGCTGGATTCGAGACCTCAATGATCATACTGCATTCAATATTATTGATTCCGTTTAGAATATTCTCCAAAGAATCATTCTAAGCATGATTTAAAACACGGAATAGTTACGATCTATTCTGGGAATTTGAACGAAACAAATTATGATACAAAATTTAGGTACCTGAAATATGAATTCTATTAAAATTCCATACTTTCCTTAAATTTGCCGTATATCATTACTTCGTAGAATTTGATCCTGATCAGCGACACTATCGTATGGTGTAATAATAAAGGGCGTGTTTTTTTTTAAAACAATGGGTTCGATTCCCAGCTAGGATTATTGGTTTTTCAAAAATCTAATGATGAGGTTTTAAGTTTTATCAAAATCGGGCTCGTGACTCCTTTCAGCATTTTTAGCTATTTCTTATAGTTTCGGATTTGGCCATCCAAGCCCTTTTTAAAAATTCACCCTGTATACATTAGAGCTGACCCGCACAACTTCGTTTGCATCACATGAGATTGAGAAGGAGAGAGGTGTGGTATTAATATGTAAAGTGACATAATGTTCCCCGTTGCATTTACTTCCACCCGTCCTTTTTTTGGTATGGAACTCATGTATGTCCGACTTGCACTTTGCCGGTTTTTATCGTTCAGTTGATTGGCTACCACTGCAGACCACATTTACCTACTCCCGTCGCGTTGCTCATACTTCAAAACTTATTAAAAGGGGTTATTGTAAGTGAACCTTAAAAGATAGGCATATGCTGTTGAAGACATTTTTTTGTAACTTTTAAAGGGAAACATTTTTGTAATACAAAATTTTCACGTAACTTTAACCATTTACGCAAAGTACGCAGTATAAGCTCTCAAAAGAAAGAAATTTTCTCCGTTCTCGAAACATTATTTATGGCTGCTCCGCTCCTATTCGCATTAGCGTGATTTTATATCGCCATTAGCCATCCTCAATAAATGGACAATTTAACTGTAAAATAATTTTCGAAATGCAACCAGTAGTTTCTGAGATCCTAGGACAAACAAACTCTTCAGTTTTATAATATTGTGAGCGAACCTTAAGAAACAGACAAATTAGGTTATTGTGAGCGAACCTTAAGAGATAGGCATATGCTGCAGCGGACTTTAATCACAGATTACTAAATAGTTACTACGTAACAGATACATCACTCCCATACAAAAGCGACAATACCTACGTTATATTAGCCTACAAAATTTTAATAAAATACCTGCTGCTCAGAACGAGAAGAATTGTACCTTAAACACGCGCTCATAGCGTCGAGACTGTGTTGCCCGCTGTGCGAGTGACGTCATCGTAAGAATGCGCTAGGGTTGAGCCTATAATGATTTTTGTAGTAAAACAAATGTTACGAATCAACCATGTTTTAATACGCTTTTATTAGGTTCGACGTGTATGTACCTAAAAAGGTAATGAAATAAAAAAAATAATGAATGGTTTAAAAAAAACCCTAGAAAAACACGCTTTTATAAATGCACGTAAAAACCAAATATAAATTATGAATCACAGTAGGTAGGTATACCTATATATTTATATTGTTTATCTTATTCCTACCCATAACTAAATAACTAAAATATCAAAGAAATTTAAAATTAACTGACATTACCTTTAGCGTAAGTACCGGCTATTCACCTATCCCACCCGGCCATCCTACCTTACTATGTTACACACACATACATATGGTCACGCGTTGATCTCCGAAGGGGAAGGCAGATGCATATTAGATGCCCACATTTCATTTTTTTATAGTTTGTCCCAAGTAATAGGTGGTGAGCAGGCAGGTTGTGACCGTCTGCGGTTTAAATTTTTCAAACCGCCTAAAAAGGCCTCCAACTTGGCTGACTGCTATTTTATTGGCAACCGGGACCAACGGCTTAACGTGCCTTCCGAAGCACGGAAACGCTCAAATAAAGGTCACAAAGTTGTCACATGAATGGTCACCCATCCAAGAACTGGTCATAGTGAAAGTTGCTTACTACAGTGATCGATTACAGAACACTAAGTCCGCGGGGCCACGAGCGCTTCGACTACCTATAAAACCTATTTACCTATAAATTCTATAAAATTGCCTATTGCCTATAAAAAACAACACTTTTATAATACCTGACTCAAATAACTCCTTAATTTACGATTTACATACTTATCACCTACCTACTTATGTTCAAACAAATAAATGGTGAAAACATTCTTATTGATAAGATTTAAAATATTACTCAGCTTTCTTCGTCTCTCGGCAATTTAAAAAACGACAAATTTTCTTTCTTTTTTGTACTATTACACCCATCCACTGCACAATAATTACGTGGTTTCGGCATTTCGAAGCGTAAGCGCGGGAAACGAGCGGTGCGGTGCGATGCGAGCGCTCAGTCGGGCGTTCGGCAGCCCTCTGCCAGTTGTATCCCCAGGGACGTGCCGAGCGGTAGGTACATAGCACGCGGTTTTGAGCGAGTGACGGAGGCCTGCTTTAATTTAGAACTTTTTAAGAGAAACAATATTGTAATACACAATTTTTACGTATCTTTAACTATTTACGCCGCGTACGCCTCGAAACATTATTGATTGCTGCTTCTCCCCTATTCGTCTAAGCGTGATGTTATATAGCCTATAGCCATCCTTAATAAATGGACTATCAAACTGTAAAAGAATTTTTGAAATCCAACCAGTAGTTCCTGAGATCCTAGCGTTCAACCATACAAACAAACAAACAAACAAACTCTTCAGCTTTATAATATTAGTATAGATAACTGCGTGTTTGTTTGCTTGCATCGAATAGGCCCCGAAACTAATAAACCGATTTGGAAAATTCTTTCACTGTTGGAAAACTACACTATCCTCGGTGAACATAGGCTATATTTTATTCCCGTATTCCCACGGTAACAGGGGCTAAGCGAGTAAAACCGCGTGTCGTCCACTAGTATATTGTAGCTACGTATGTGGTGGTTTTAATTATTCATTGGCAAAACAACTTACGTACCTATTTAATTCTTCTTCATACATTTTAAATTTACGAACTTTTCGCTTCAGTATCTATAAGGGTGCGCGTCCATTGGCCCGCGCCGGACGCAACGCACGCACGGCACGCAACGGATTTTAGTTTGCTTTGTATGGTTTTACCAAAGACTTCTATATAAAATGAGGTAGACATGCCCTACGCACCGATTTTTGAAACCTATAAACTGCGCTAATTAGCAGCGTTGTTCGCACTGTTGTGAGTCAAAACTTCGAGAGTAGGTACTCGACTTGCAATTGGAGTCCATACGCCTTCTCTTTTACTCTTGTTCTATCCGTATATTGCTATTGTGTGTGATGACAATTACGTAAATAGTATTTTTAAGTGAGTGTAGTCTCAGCAATGTGTCTGTTTGAGGATTGCTTTTGAAATCTCGCTTGTTAGAGTACGGCGCGTCTACCTCAGTTTATATAGAAGTCTTTGGGTTTTACACAGCGCTGCGTCCACTATCCGCACCGGCCGCATCGATAGACGGCATTTATGAGCAAACAATGCGTTGCGTGACGGTGACGTCACACAAATCAGTTGGCCACTGGCATCACCCACTGCGCACGTGTTGAATTTTTTTTTTAATACATAGTTAGATACATATCTACGTATGTACTTTTTTATGGGTACTTAACCGGCGCGGGCCAATGGACGCGCACCTTTAATCTGAATTACTACCATTTACTTAAACTATTTTAAATTTCCCACGCTTAATTTCAATACAATGCTTTCCATCTAAAGGTTGCCTGAGCGAGATCGCTGTTTGCGATAAGGTCGCCCATTGTACCGAAGTAAAATCTTAATGCTTATCTATAATTTTTTTGCGATTTCTGTGTACAAGAAAGCATAAAGGTATTATTATTGAAGATTACTGAGCAACTTCATCTACAATACACAGTCGAAACCTACATGAATGCTATGCCGGACTCCTACCGACTAAAAACCACACATATCATGCCTAACAGCCTACAGTAAACCCTTGGAAGGACACCCCAGGCAGGACTCAAAACAGACCCACGGCTACCACTGCGGCTTCACCTAGGGGGGATTTGGGTGCTATCCCGCGCCTTTGGGGGGTATAGTTCGGGTGTTATCCCGCTTCTTATGGGTGAACTCCTCACGTCACGCTGTCGTCTACGTCGTAAGGACGGTGAGCACCCCTCTCACAGTCGAAACCCTTGAAACTAGAAACTTGGTGCAGGCTAAGCGAGCACTCATTAAGAATAGACATACATTTGGTCACGCCTTTATCCCTGAAAGGGTAGACAGAGGCATATGATATGCCTACGTTTCACCTATTTTTAGAATTGTCCCACGTAATAGGTGGTGACCTGCATTACCTTATTGAGATGGACTGGCGCAGGTTGTGACTGCCTGACTGTAAAAAGGCCTTCAACTTGGCTTAACAACTGCCATTTTACTGGCAACTCATTAAGAAGGGGTATTGTAAATATTTCATAATTCCACCTCTACGGTAGTGATAAAAATAAAATACATTGGTAAATACAAAAAATAAAGTGAGCGCGTGTAACCTTTACGCGCGATTGAAGTAAAACTTCTTTGCCATTGACGGCATCAAATGTTATAATAATATCAAGCTATTCAAATAGCGTTACTTCCGTCAGAAAAGAAATCTGAGTTACCTACTCCCTAGGTCGCGTCTAAAGAAGTTTTACTTTGATAATACGGAGGGGAGACCTGCGACTTGATAAGCGTCAGGTCGAACGGTCCTCCGTCTAATGGACAAATGGACAGAGGATCTGGAAAACTTCGCGGGAAAGGACTTTTTTTTAACGTGAGGGAAAATCCTTTATGGACGCTATGCCGAATCCTACCGACTAAAATACCTCAGGTAACGCCCAACAGCCTACGGTTGAGAGCCCCAGGTAAGCCCTCGGAATGATGTTCCAGGACTGGATGCGGAAGGCGCATGACCGGGTGGCGTTAATTGGGGGAAGCCTACGTCCAGCAATAGATTGCTATACTCGTCTCTTACTAATATTATAAATGCGAAAGTTTGTGAGTGTGGATGTGTGGATGTTTGTTACTCTTTCACGCTCAAACGGCTGAACGGATCTGACTGAAATTTGGTACAGGGATACATTATAGTCTGGAATAACAAATAGGCTACTGTTTATCCCGGGAATAAGTTCCTACGGGAAGCGGGAACGGGAACAAATTTTACGCTTGCGAAGCTGCGGGCATTAACTAGTTTATAGTTTACTAGCTGACCCGCGCAACTTCGTTTGCGCCACATAAGAGAGAGAGAGATTATATAATATATTCTATAGTATTACCTGTTCCCGTCGCATTTACTCCCGTCGCGTTGCGTTTACTCCCGTAGCGTCTCGTCGTTAATATTCAATACTACGTGAGAGAGAGAGAGAGAGAGAGAGAGAGAGAGAGAGAGAAAGGTTTCTCGTCGCTTGTATTCCCGTCGCATTATTTTTAAGAACAATTTCGTTCATGAAAGAGGTATCCCGTGGCATTATTGTAGAAAAAATTGATTGCCATTAAAATGGTTATTGTGCACCAACCCAAAGATAGAGACATGCTATCGCGCAATTTTTTTAGAACTTTTTTAAGAGAAACAATTTTGTAGCACATATTTTTTACATAACTATAAAATATTTACGCAGCACACGCAACGAAGCTCTCAAAAGGAATAACTTTTCCCCCGTTTTTTAAACATTTACTATTACTGCTCCGCTCCTATTCGTTGTAGCGTGATGCTATATAGCCTATGATACTCCACAATAACGTAGCTTTCTATTGGTGAAAGAACTTTTAAAATCGGTTCAGTAGATCCCGAGATTACCCCTTACAATTTAACAAATATACAAACACACAAACTTTACTTCTTTATAATATTAGTATAGGAGTCCGGCATAACATCCAAGAGGATTTTCCATCACGTTGAAAAAAAAAAAAACCCATACCTATTTTAAAAATCAGTTTATTTTTAGTGACATCAGTAAAGTTCATCGATCAGCCTTGGTTGGGAGTACCGGTAAGCCCTCGGAAGGCAAAGACTTCTATATAAACTGAGGAAGAAGTCTTTGTCGGAAGGATGTCCCAGGACTTCCAACAGACCCACGTCCGCCACTGCGGCCTCGCCTAGGGGGTGGTATCTCGCGTCTTTGGGGGAGTTTTGGGTGTGATCCCTCTTCTATGGGGCGTGCGTGAATTCCTCACGTCACGCTGCCGTCATGGGCCTGCTTCTGTATGGGCGGTGAGCGACCCTGAGACCCTGATGGTCTCGAGCGAGAGAGTGTCCACGTCCAGACCCGCTACGAGGACCTGGCGCTATTGCGCCCACGCCGTGCACTCCGCCGTGTCATCGCTGCGGTCCTCGCAGTGCTCGGCCGACGTGGCTACGTGGTGTCCGCCACAGATACCTACCGAAACTACCATGCCCGGCGAGTATCTGTATCAACCGGTAAGAGAGAACACCGTGTCTCCTCTCCAGCCACTCGTCCATGACTGGTCTGACGGCCGCGATTAAGGCGATTCCCCCCTTTGGTTGCTCAAGTCGCACCTTCCATGCCTCCACGGTTTCCTGGTGGAGCAGGGTCCGCTGGGCCTCGATTTCCCGAGACGCAGGCCTTAGGCCCCGCTCCGGCGCCTCCTTGCGCCATCTGAACAGTGACGCAAGGGCTCTCGCTACCAGGTCCCATGGAGGGGTCCCGGCTAGGAGACATGCCGCCTCACCTGATACCGCAGGTCTGAGCACAAATAATATTTTTCGTTTAGTTTTCTCACGTGTGCCTTTATCCCCGAAGGGGTAGGTAGACGACTAGAGGCATACATACACCCACTTTTCATCATTTGTACTTTGCCCCTCGTATATAACAGGGGCCTAATACGATGGGAGCCCAAGGTAAGCCCTCAGAAGGATGCCCCGGGACCCCTAACAGTCCTACGACTACCACTGCGGCCTCGATTAATATTTTATATATTTTTATATTTTTTGCAGATTTTTTTAACCCATAATTCATAAGGTGAAAATGTGGGCAAATAATCTGTATGTAATTCGTGAACAAGTAACATTTAATAGACCTGTGACCATTTCCCCCCTAGACGAGGCCGCAACGGAAGCCGTGGGTCTGTTGGGAGTCCTGGGACATCCTTCCGAGGGCTTACCCGGGGCTCCCAACCATAGGCGGTTGGGCGTTACGTGAGGTTTTTTAGTCGGTAGGAGTCCGGCATAGCATCCATGATGGATTTTCTATAACGTTAAAAATAAAACCTGTGACCAGTAGTTTCACAGTTTATCTACATATTCTAATAGAAAGGGAAAGATAATAATAAATATATCATAGGATATATTTATCCCGGGAATAAGTTCCCATGGGAAGCGGGAACGGGAACTAAATTCCACGCGGACGAAGCGACGACGGCGCCATCTAGTTAATAAATGCATTTAGTTCGGTACGTATGAATGTTTTATTTATTAGACCGACTGATGAACTTTACTGATAACTTTAGTGTCGTGACCATTATTTTTTATAACAAAATATCGAGTTCAAATAATCTTAATAAAATGATAGAAAGTCAAAACTGTACATTAGAAATATTTAAAAAAATACTCGCTGGGTGTTCAACATAAGATACCGAAGCCGAAAATATAGTTAGAAAAATTTTTGTTTGTTTGCTTTGCTTTGTCCGGAAGGATCTCGAAAAGTACTCGATAGGTTTGATTCAAATTTTGCACAAATACTAGATTTAGGGTTTTCAAATAGGCTATATATTATCACGCTACATATCCTAGGGGCTAAGCAGAGAGCAATCAAATTGGCATTATAACACAATTTTCACGCATACGAAGTCGATTGCAACAGCTTGTTTTAATAATTTCCTTTAAGTTTTATCATCAGCCTTTGCCTTCTTGAAAAAAGGCGTGACATTATTTATATAAAACCTACCTATCTATACTATTATACTAATAATATAAAGAGGAAAGATTTGTTTTATTGTTTGTTTGTTTGTAACGAATAGGCTCCGAAACTACTGGACCGATTTGAAAAATTCTTTCACTGTTGGGAAGCTACGCTCTTTGCGGTGAACATAGGCTATATTTTATTCCCGTATTCCCACGGGAACGGGAACTACGCGGGTGAAACCGCGTGACGTCCGCTAGTTACCTACGTACATACGTAGTCGTTAAGCTAAGTTGAAGGCCATAAGGGCGGCTTGAAAATTTTCAACGGTGGGTTTTTTATTTCTTTTTTTTTTAACGTGAGGGAAAATCCTCATGGATGGTATGCCGGACTCCTACCGACTAAAAAACCTCACGTTACGCCCAACAGCCTATGGTTGTGAGCCTCGGGTAAGCCCTCGGAAGGAGTCCCAGGACTCCCAATCTAGTGGGGCACGCGTCACAAACTCACAACAGTACCTACCTGTTCCTGGGTCGGCAGCGCATGTGTTGCTACCGTCCGTAGTCTAATGTAACCAACGGTGGTTGGTGGGCCGTAAGCATGTCTGACACCTTAGTATTATAAAAATCTACCTCAAAATACAATTAATGGTTAAATTCAAAAATAAACTATCCACACGCCCCCAAATTATAATACTAAAGGCAGAAGAGGAAACAAGAAAATAAAGCTAAGAAAGCAAATATCTACTTAAATCTTTACTCACTTTTAACCAATAGTATTACATACAGATCAGCAACTCCCTGCCTCCCACTGAGTAAGCTTCCCCATCCCCTCAACAAAGTTGATGACAATGTGTCTATTGCCATGTCAGTACTTGAGAGAGTGTCACTGCGTTGTGTTACGTATTACTACCTACGTACTTTGTGCTATTGCTTTGGTTTAATTTGTGCTTAGCCGAGGGTAGATTTGAAAAAAAAAACCTACATACAGGAGATTGCGTTCTGTTCCTTATTATTTTGTTTTCGTAGCTAGTGTCCCTAGTATACTCACACACATATTCAAGCTTGATTCAAGCATTTACATTACGTGTAGTGTGGGTGAAAACGAACATTTTTGTATGGAGTTTCCGACCTGTGTTTTAACTTTAGTATTTTGCTTTCGCCACCCCTTAGACGAGGCCGCAGTGGTAGCCGTAGGCCTGTTGGGAGTCGTGGGACATCTTCCGAGGGCTTATCCGGGGCACCCAACCGTAGACTGTTGGGCGTTATTACGTGAGGTTTTTTAGTCGGTAGGAGTCCGGCATAGCATCCATGATGGATTTTTCCGCACGTTAAAAAAAAGTAATTTCTTGACCTCCCTTGCCATTAATGGATGGCTTTCACTAAAGTTTTATATGGATACCAATATATGAGGAAAGATCTGCTTATTTGTTAGTGAAGGCTTTGAAATTAAGAGTCTGTATGACGCCAAATAGACTATTACCTTGATCTAGATCTCACGACCCGTGAGGTCTAATGAATTAAAATTTTAACACAGACAACTTCAGTTCATAAACTAAAAACGCACTAGGCTAAAAACACGATTGCTGATAAAATCCTTGATAGATTTTTGAGTTGAAAATACCTCGATTTCTTGAAATTTTAACCTAGATCTCATAAGTTTTAAGTTATTTTTATAATATAAAATATTTATAAGAAAGACAATAGTAAAATCTTCATTTGCATTAGACCACTTTTTTAAAATTGATTATAGTTTTTTTATAATTAATTTATTTCGTTAAAAACGCACAAAAACCGATCACATCTCTCTCTGTCTTGCACGCTAAAATGTATATCTTCTATCTTCTTTCAACAATTTGGCGTCTGGAAGGCTCTTAATGCATCAGTTTTAAATAAATCTTTAACCAATAATGTTCTACATTATAGCGTGTAAAATAAGTTGTATAACATCACACTATAATCGTAAGACCGAAGCAGTTATGAAAAATATTGCAAAATGGGAATAAATCGGTTGTCTGTAAAGTCGGTTTACTGACGATAGTTGAACGTGACAACTCAGCCTTAAATGGAACGCCTCAGACCGAGGTAGCGCCGCATACATCATGTTTTTTCGTGCGTGCAGCCGGCTCCATCGAATTATAAGACGTAGTCAAGTCAAAATTTAAACATTAAGTATTAGAAAATAAACTACCAATATAGAGCCTGCCGTTCCATACCTGTGAAGTTATTTTCCCGTCCGTCCCGCATTCCATGGCAATATATACCTACCAGAGATCAAAAAGTAGCCTGTGGGTTATTCCATGTACGGAACTTGGATACTCACAGTGAGGCTAGTCCATGCCCTTAAAGTTGCTCAACGAGCAATGGAATGAGCTATGCTTACAGTGTCTCTGAGGGATAAAATCCGAAACGATGTTATCCGTCAGGGAAATAAGCTACTACTACTACTACTATCTTCACGCCAAATCCCTTGCAGGGTAGGCAGAAAGAACCGAGCGCCACACGGCACGGTCCATACACACCTCACTTGCTTCTTCAACTTTCATTTTTCTTTTCATACATGCAAGTCAGTTTCCTCGGCTCTTGACACCACCTTCAACTAACAAACGATTAATTTGGTCGTGGTAGGTGTGTCGTGGCCTTCTCTGACTCCTACGTCCATCCACTTTCGCGTTGTATATCTGTTTTGATATTCTTTCATCTCTCATTCGTTCCACATGCCCGAACCATCGCATCGTAGCATGCCCTTCCTAACTATAGGAAATAAGCTATGGTCGACATAGCTCGCAGAGTATTCGTTTTGAAGTGAAAGTGGGCTGGCCACATATGTAGAAGAACCGATGGTTGATGGAGCAAACGAGTTCTAGAGAGGAAACCGCGAATTGGTAAGCGTGGGGTAGGACGACCCTCCGCCAGATGGACCGACGACCGATGGCAGGACTTGTGTTTGTGGCGTAATTTGCGAGAGGCCTACGTCCATCAGTGGACTTGTTTTTTTTTTTAACGTGAGCGAAAATCCAACATAGATGCTATGCCGGACTCCTACCGATAACCTCACGTAACGCCCAACAGCCTATGGTTGGCAGCCCCGGGTAAGCTCTCGGAAGGATGTCCCAGGACTGCCAACAGACCCACGACCACCACTTCAGCCTCGCCCAGGGGGCGGTTTGGGTGCCATCATGCGTCTTTGGGGGGTTTCGGGTGTGATCCCGCTTCTTAGGGGGGGGGGGGGGCGTGCGTGAATCCCTCACTTCTGTAAGGACGGTGAGCAACCCTCTCACCGTCCTCAGGCCCCTGGTCTGGACACCGATAGTCTTCGGCGAAGACACGTCGGCGGCGCCTAGGCTGCCGACTGCGGAACTCGGGTGGGAGAGTTCTCTCCCGTTCCCGCCCCGCCGTCTCTTTCACTCACAAGACCTGCTCGCAGAAAGAGACGGCGCAGTCCCACTTACTCCCGCTGGAGATCATGGCTCGCACCATGGTCTCGAGCGAGAGAGTGTCAAGCAGTGGACTACCATAGTCTGATTTGATTGATTGATTAATTGTATCAAACTTCAGCCAGATAAGTATTGTCGTTAGAGCGTAAGTAAAAAACAAACATCCAAACATCTTTACAAAGTTTCACGTATATTAGACCTGGCATGAATGGGTTAAGTGGGTGCTGTGGGGTCCATAGTACATCATAGGCGATGTCGCGGGGCACAGCTAGTTTATATCAAACACTATGTCGAAACTATGCTAGTATTTATTGCTTGCAAAACGTTATATATGTGACGTAAAGCGTGCTAGTTAGCTAATTCAACGTAACTTCGGCTCTGACTGGGAACCGGTTGCAGAATACTTAATGATAATACTAGTGATGGGTGTTACAAGTATCGATAAATATTCTAATTCGACTAATATTGTAAGTGTGAAAGTTTGTGAAGATGTTCGGTCTTCGTGAATCATTCACTCCCTTACGACTAATCGGATCGGGCTATAATTTGGTGCAGAGCTATATTGTAGCCTGGAAAACACATAGGTAGGTTAACACATGCGAAGCGGAAACGGGAACAACGACCGGAGCTGCGCGCTTGTTCGATCTGAAGTGACCGAATGTATAAATTAAATACTCCTAAATAGCATAAAATGAATAAATATAATATGTAAGAAATATACATTGTATATTGAATTTGGGAAGTTCTTATTCTTTGTTCGTAACCAAGTTGCGGTTCAGGAAAAAGCTGTATTGGTTCGCAACTGAGTGCGAACAAGGAATAATAATTCTTTATTCGCATTTGGTTACGAATCGCAGTTGCGAAAACGGCAGGAGGGTTTACATCAACCCCTTGCTCCTACTGGAGACCACGGCCATCACCTGCACTGTTTGTTTTAGACACGTACAGACAGTATTCGTTGTAAATGTAG
This sequence comes from Miltochrista miniata, assembly GCA_933228765.1. Lineage (NCBI taxonomy): Eukaryota > Metazoa > Arthropoda > Insecta > Lepidoptera > Erebidae > Miltochrista > Miltochrista miniata. The sequence goes on along the minus strand of OW121774.1, from coordinate 9,490,241 downwards.
ATATTCAGTGTGTTATGCTATATTCAACCTTAAATGCAATTTGAAGGTCGTGACCGTATTCCTCAAAAGTATCAAGTAAATGTTTATGAGAAAACACTTCAATTCCTCACAGGTAGGGTCAACAAGGCTGAGAACTACTTCCTGAAGACCGGCCATAGTACCTAAATGTTGCATACTACAGTGATCGTTTACAGAACACTGAGTCCACGGGGCCACGAGCGCTTCGCTACTATAATAACAAATAGTAAAAACCTTTATCCCACGGAATTCTAGCGTAGCCTTTTGAACATAATTTAGTTAATTCTCTAGTTACAAGTTGTGTACGTTTAACTCTAAGCCAGAGCAAATACAATAAGAAGAAACAATAGAAATTAACCGATAAGAGACGTTTAACCTTTCTAAACACAAATCGTGACGATAAACATATTAAGACAGACACAAAACATAACAAACACGATAAAACATAATCATTCACTTATCTAAAAGACAGTCGATAACATATTATCGATATGCAACGTTCACAACACTACGTCGTTATTGTTTAACTCTCCGTATCAAAGCGACAAGACGTCAATACTACAATGTTTACATAAACATAAACAAAATAATATTTTTGTTATTTTTTTATTTTAAATAATCTCCATTGTGTGTGTGATATTCAGTGTTGATATTCAATATGGCAGACGTGATTTTGAACGGTAAGTTTTTATTTTTTTATTAATTAATTGATAGGCAGTGACCGGGACATCTTGCAGAGGGCTTACCCAGGGCTCCCGGCCGTTACGGCATCCATTAGGGGTTTCCACACATAATGTATCTCTGTACCAAATTTCAGCCAGACCCGTTCCGTTAAGGCGTTAGTTTTTTTTTTTATATTTAGTTCGCCAAATTGACGTCGCCACCAGCCTGATGGTAAGCCGTGGCGCATCTAGCGATTGGGGGCCACTTCTAACAGAGGTCCTTAAGTTGGCGGCCCTGTGATGTGCCTCTTCACGCTCCTCTTGAAGAACCCGGGATTGTAAGATGAGGGAAACACGTGTGCGGGCAGGTCGTTCCATGTTTTTATAGTTCGACAGAGGAACGATCTTTTGAAACGCTCAGTTCTGGCTAAAATTCTCTCTCCACTGTGTATGAGTGGCACCTCTGCCCGGCACGCGTTGTTCGGGATCGAAAAGGAGAGGGTGGGGTGGGATCAGGTTGAAGAGCTCTTCAGAACATTCGCCGTGATACATTCGGTAGAAGCCAGCCAAGGACGCTATGGTTCTTCGCTGCGCCAACGATTCGAAGCCTCCCGTTACCTCAGGACAACCAATTATTCGGATAGCACGTCTCTGCATAGCGTCAAGCGCGTTTAGTAAGTACCTCGCGGAGACAACCCAAAGGTGAGAACAGGTCGTGAAAGAGTAACGAACACTCATACATTGATAGGTCTTTTTACGTATGGAAATCATCATGAACAGCATCCATGTTGGACTTTTACGACTAAAACAACACGGTGCTCTAGCACTGCCCAGGGGGCTCCGGGTAAATCTTCAAAAGGATGCCTCAGGATCAGGATCGACGGTGCCCTACATACAACTGCCTTTTTTTGTAACGTAAGGGAAAATGGATGCTATGCCGGACTCCTACGGACTAAAAACCTCACGTAACGCCCAACAGCCTATGGTTGGGAGCCCGGGTAAGCCCTCGGAAGGATGTCCCAGGACTCCCAACAGACCCATGCTACTGCGGCCTCGCCTAGGGGTTGTTCGGGTGCTATCCTGCGTCTTTGGGGGGTTTCGGGTGTGACCCCGCTTTTAAGGGGGGCGTGCGTGAATCCCTCACGTCACGCTGCAGATAGGGCCTGCTTCTGTAACTCTGGGGTCCTCAGGCCCCCAGAGTACCCGTCCCTACAACTTCCTACGGCCTGGAGCCCCGGGTATAGGTCCTCGGAAGAAAGTCCCAGGAGACATGTAAATAGGAACATGAACATTTTCAGTATTGGTAAAGATATCATCTGATCTTAGCGTTGTAATCAGACTACTTCAGTGTTCTACTGTAACGATTACTGTGTTAAGCAGGTTATTATAATAGGTAGCTAGTATAGATGGGTCACCATTAGTGGTAGTAGTAGGTAGTAGTAGTTAGTTTACGATCGTTTACGTGCCATGGTAGTCGGTAGGCCAAGTTGAAAGCCTGGGTTACCTTTACATTTAACCATAGCCAGCGCCTGTCCATTTCAAGACTGCAATAGGTACCTCGGAGATACTGTTGTTGAAACCTGTTAAGAGCTTGCCTGACCCTAACCAAATCGCATGATTCACGCCCGCTACCCCCGCGCCCTTTTGCTACAGATCGCGCGCCACATTCACGCGGCGCGGCGCCGCGTCAGTCGGTGACAGATTACGATTCGATAGTAACGCAAGTAGGGGCGGACCACAACGCACTGGCGAACAATGAATAGAATGGAGTAGATATTTGTGTGCATAGTTTTACTCGGTTTTTAGTTTTACTTTTTTTAAAAATTGACCGTATTATACTACTTATAAAAATAGGAGGAGATTTTTTTATAAAATTTTAAAATGAACAATTTCGCAATTCACAATTTTTATGTAACTTTAATTATATTTACTCATCGCACGCAACGTATACTCTCAAATGGAATAAATTTTCCCGTTTTCGAAACTTTATTCATAGTTGCTCCTATTCGTTGAAGTGTAATGTTATAAACCTTCCTCAACAAACGGACTATCGAGCACCCAAACTCCGAAACATCATTTTCTGGATCACACGAATATTCGGCCCGACCCCAGAATAAAATCAGGGCCTCAGCGCGACAATCGGTTATACTACCGAATGCACCACCGCATCAAGGCGAATTATGAAGAACGAATAATCCTTTTTTACTGTAAAAGAACAATGATGAAAAAGATACTATCCATCTATCTACCTTCACCCCAAATCCGTTGCGGGGTAGGCAGAAAGAACCAAGCGCCACATGGCACGGTCCATACACACCTCACTTGCTTCTTCAACTTTCATTTTTCTTTTCATGCATGCACGTCGGTTCCTTCGGCTCTTGACACCACCTTCAACTAACACACGATTAATTTGGACGTGGTAGGTGTGTCGTGGCCTTCCCCGACTCCTACGTCCATCCACTTTCGCGTTGTATATCTGTTTTGTCATTCTTTCATCACCCATTCGCTCCACATGCCCGAACCATCGTAGCATGCCCTTCCTTACTTTAACACCGACACTCTCTTCCAGACCAACTCTCTTTCTTACATCTTCATTCCGAACGCGATCTGCGAGCGTAACTCCACAGATTTTGCGTAGCGCGCGCATCTCGACCGTGTTTATTCTACTTTCATGCGTTTCCTGCCGTACCTAACTCTCGCTTCCATACATTAGCGTAGGTAGCAGCACCGCACTGTGTACTGCGAGCTGGGCCTTTTGACTTAGGGTTTTGGTACCCAAAAGTTTGCCATACGCTCCATTCACTCTATTTCCCGCAGTTACCCTCCTTTGTACATCAGTGGTGTACCGTCCATCCCTGCTTAATGCACATCCAAGTATACAAACTTATCTACCTATTCCAGCACTACATCATTTACAGTTATCTTGGCATTCGTTCTGTCCTCTTCTCTTTCGAATACAATCACTTTCGTTTTAGTCGCGTTCAAATGTAAGCCTCTCATTAGACTATCATCTTTCATCGCTGTGACTAGAGACTGTAGTTCTGATGGCGATTCGGCTAGGAGCACGTCATCATCTGCATACAGTAATCCATCTTGGCATCCAGGAGTTAGGTCGTCATGAAGCCATGTTGAAGGTCAAGTCTAAGCAGGTTTCCATAGCCTGCCTCTGTTCACTTACGTGGGACCAAGTGATATTTTTGAAATGTGACCGTGTATAAAGCCTTCAATTTCGTTTTTTATGAAATAAAAAACAAAAAAGAACTCTAAAATCTTTTTATTTAGTAAAATAATTAGCAATTTTAAATTTCATGGATTCATCAACAGGCTGTCGATGAATCTATGAAAAATTTGAAATGACTACATTAGGCCGATAGAAACTACAGCTAATAAGAACAGTGCATGGCTTTAATCAGTTCAAGTCTGACACGTTTATAATGTCTTTTATGTCCAGTGGGGTAATGAATGGGACTCATATAAATAACGTATTTTCAAAAGTATTTTTTGATACATTGCTGTTTTTTTGGAATCAGGTGTTATATAATTGCTCTTTCTTTTCACATCACTGAGCTCTTTTTAATAACCACGTCAATTTCTCTTAGGGGCATGTTTCGTGAATGTCTGGGATCCAAGAATTCAGCCAGTAAGGATACAATCGAGATAAGAAGACTTAGAGTTTGAGGACCATGAAATCTTCCCATAATATCTGGTTTCGTTTATTTCGTTCTATTTTTATGGGGCGATTTTCACCTGACCAGGTAGCAATTAAAAATTCTTTCCTATGATTAGTATTAAATAAAATTGCCGTCATTCAAACAAATTCTTCAAAGGCATTTTGTATTGCCTCTTGGGTATTGAATTTCTTTCCCGCCAAAAAGTTATCCAAATTCTGGAAATAGTAGTAGTCTGTATCGCAAAGTCTGGTTTTTTTTATGCTTGTCTGCCACTTTAGTGGTATAAGGTGGCAGACAAGCATACGGCCCACCAGAAGGACCGGTGGTCACCGCAGCCTATGAACGTTTGCAACACCAGAGGTGCCACACTCGCGCTGCCGACCCTGCAAAAACCTTCTAAGACCCCTTTAGTAGAACCCCATACTGTAGGCGTTTGGGAAAACCGAGGCAGGGAGGTCATTCCACAACCTGAGCGTGCGCGGAAGAAAACACCTATCGGATCTAACCGTGCTGGAACGCACCGGACGCAGAGTGTGAGGATGAACTCCCTGTCTGTGGCGAGCGGTGCGATGATAGAACGTAGACGTGGGCATAATATCAAAAAATTCCTCAGAGCACATACCATTGTACAGGCGGTAGAACACGCAAAAGGAGGCAAAGTCGAGAGAGTTTGGCGGATGACGGAGAGCTTCTAACCTCAGTTCTTGCAACTTGGGGACCGTCTGCAGTATGAGGTCGCGCATTGTCGTGCAGGAGCAGCGGAGACGAGCGATTGATCAATGCTGTGCCAGCTTCTCCATCAATGTGTTCAGTTCTTCACAGAACACATCTGCATCAATGCTCACCCCGTTTGGTAAAAAGCTGTGATGAATCACACCGGTGCGCTAGACCACCGAACAGTGACCATCACTTTTCTAGGTGTAAGTTTTCGTTTAGGGCATTGTTCGTCTTTAATTCGTCATTGTCGACCAAAGTCTTCGGACGACCGCGAGGTTCATTTTTCAGGTCGAAATTTTCAGAGTTAGCGCCGTAAACGTCGTTGATGTTGCGTGCCGCTTGTGCCGCGTTGCTGCCACGACGATTCTCATATTTCATAACTAGCGGACGTCACGCGGTTTCACCCGCGTATTTTCCGTTCCCATGGGAATACGGGAATAAAACATAGCCTATGTTCACCGCAAAGAGTGTAGCTTTCCAAAAGTAAAATAAATTTTTCAAATCGGTCCAGTAGTTTCGGAGCCTATTCGTTACAAACAAACAGACAAACAAAAAACAAAAAATCTAATCTTTCCTCTTTTAGATTAGTATAGATTACTCGAATTTTTAACGTATCCACGATGACGAAAAAGATTGAAATGCGATGAAAACGTCACACTAATCAATAAACAAATGACCAATTTTGGAAAATTAATTCTATGTTTTTAAAATAAAATTAATTTGAAATTAGAATTCTTAGCCAAACAAAAAATATTTTGATTTGAAATGGCCAGTACTGCAGAACGGCAATTTCAGAGGTAAAGACTTATTATTTGATTGTCCTCAAACCTGCAAAACCATTGGTGTTTTTTAATTAACAACGAATTCCCCATTATATTTCAAGAATAGTATCTTTTTAAATTTTTACAGCATCATCGTTTTTTTTTGTTTAACGTGGGGGAAAATCCTCTTGGATGTTATGTCGGACTCCTACCGACTAAAAAACGTCACGTAACGCCCAACAGCCTATGGGTGTGAGGCCCTCAGAAGGATGTCCCAGGACTCCCAACAGACCCACGGCCGCCACTGCGGCCTCGCCCAGGGGCTGGTTCGAGTGCTATCCCGCGTCTTTGGGGGGTTTCGGGTGTAATCCCGCTTCTAAGGGGGGGCATGCGTGAGTTCCTCACGTCACTCTGCCGTCATGGGCCTGCTTCTGTAAGGACGGTGAGCCGCCCTCTCACCGTACTCAGGCCCCCGGTCATGGAGGTCGATAGTCCTCGGCGAAGACACGTCGACGGCGCGGCGCCCAGGCCGCCGACTGCGGAACTTGGGTGGGAGAGTTCTCTCCCGTTCCCGCCCCGCCGTCTCTTTCACAAGCATAACCTGCTCGCAGAAAGAGGCGGCGCAGTCCCACTTACTCCCGCTGGAGAGCATGGCTCGCACCATGGTCTCGAGCGAGAGAGTGTCCACGTCCAGACCCACCACGAGGACCTGGTGCTGTTGCGCTCAACAGCATCATCATTCAGTAAAAACTCATTTTTCTTTCATTAGTACCTTCAATAAAATGATTATTCTTTTATGTGTATCAACAAGTATTTTTGAAACAATAAATTTGTTTTGAAAATATCACCGGCAATTTTCTACTATTAAATCGAAAGTCTAAAGACAGTGTTATATTTTACAGATTTTTTTTAAATACTTACACTGTCTTTTTTGTACTTGAATTAGCCGACTCCATTGTTTTATGTTCCGTGCAATTACTTCCGGCACCAACTCGCCCGCACTCCTAGTAGTGGCGGTTTTGTATGACATTTTTAGGGTTCCGTAGCCAAATGGCAAAAACGGAACCCTTCTAGATTCGTCATGTCTGTCTGTCTGTCTGTCTGTCCGTCCGTGTGTCACAGCCACTTTTCTCCGAAACTATAAGGCCTATGCTGGTAAAACTTGGTAAGTAGATGTATTCTGTGAACCGCATCAAGATTTCTCAAACTAACTCAGAACTGAAACTCAAAATTTTTATTTTCATCAAACCCATACGTCCCCACACGCATGGGTTTGATGAAAATAAAAATTTTGAGTATATATATAATATCAATAGATAGGTCTCCAAAAATGCTATTGAGGTTTATAACATATATTTTTTCTAAAGTGAATAGTTTGCGCAAGAGACACTTCCAAAGTGTAAAAATGTGTGTGCCCCCCCCCCCCCCCTAACTTCTAAACTTAGAGAATGATAAATCTAAAAAATATATATAATGTACATTGTGATAAAATCTACCAAAGAAAATTGATTTGAACGAAATCAAATTGGTCGTTTTTTTTTAAAACGTCATATACCGCAATTTTCGCCGAGAAAAATCACTACCACTGCGAACATCAATGAAAGTTACAACGAACTACACGAACTTTTACATTATGTTACTTGCTGCTACGGAACCCTTCATGGGCGAGTTCAACTCGCACTTGGCCGGTTTATTATTATTGTTCCTAGAAAGCGTCCAGTTCAATTAGGCAACCTATCGAGCTTGGGGAGGTAAGACAGCAGTCGCTCTCAACTTTGCCCATGGGGATGAAAATTCAATTCATAGCTGCTGCTCCTGGCAGCCAATAAAAGCTGCGTCTGGTTTGAAATATGGTTGGGCTTGAAGGCAACTGGGCAGATGCTAATATGCAGATAAGGTCTGGGCCCCATGAAGATCTTCTAGGCCCAGGCCGACGTCACTTGAAGAAGTGCAAGTGCTGACCAACGAACGAGATCCTGGTACAGGCATTCCGTAACGACATTGGGAACTTAGATGATTCTCGGTGGCAACATTATCGAGGAGATAATATGCCATATCATACCGACCTAGTCCACACAAAAGTAACACCCCAGTTTCTACAAGCCATCGTGAAGAAGCTAAGTAAGATGAAGAAATTTACATCGGATGGTAAACAATCAATACGGTTCTTAGCTATTTATTTCTCTCGTTCTACGAGCGAAAAACGTTTTTTATGTTCCTTTTTTAGTCATTTTTTTGGTCTTTATATTTATAACTTTTATAATTAGTTACATTTATTATTTACACAAATTATGCACCTACATACAAGCCATCGTGAAGAAGCTAAGATGAAGAAATTTACATCGGATAGTAAACAATCAATACGGTTCTTAGCTATTTATTTCTCTCGTTCTACGAGCGAAAAACGATTTTTATGTTCCTTTTTAGTCATTTTTTTGGTCTTTATATTTATAACTTTTATAATTAGTCTTTATATTTATAACATTTATTATTTACACAAATTATGCACCTACAGCCACCGCAACCCCCCCCCCCCCCGAGCTTACTTCAGGAATTCAAAAGTTTTTTAATCGATCTATCGATGTCGTAATTAAGCATTGTGTGACGCAATCGGGCATAGGTCCGCTTCCTACAAGGCGCGCAGCCAGACTAATCGTAATCGGTAGAGGATAGCGCATACAGATTTCGTGAGGAAAGAAAGAGAGAGAAGGTTTGGAGCGCGTTTAGCGAAATGATATGAAAGCTAAAAAACAGATAATTACAGATAAAAAGAAAACTATTATAAATATTAAAAAAACCGACTAGTGTAAATTAAGTTTTTAGTATTGTCTTTCTTATACATTAAAAATAATATCCAAATAATAGATAATTATAGAGATCCAGCCTAAAGTTTAACTAAAACGAGGTGTTTTTAAAAATTAAAAGTATCGAGGTTTTTTTTAGTAATCGTGTTTTCAGGCTAGTAGATCTTTAGTTCATGAACTGAAGTTGCTTGTGTTGTAATGTTAGTTCATCAGACCTTACGAGTCCTGAGATCTAGATCAAGATAATAGTCCATTTGGCGTCATACGTCCTCTTAAATACTGCTCGTTCGCTCTAACTTTGCCGCTCGGCTCCATACTAAAGTCGAATTTTTAATTAGACGAAGTATATTGACAGCAACTAATGTCACTTCTTCATACAATGTTGCGTATTTTCTATGACGAAGTGACATTAGCTACTGTCAATTTACTTCGTCTAATTAACAATTCGGGTATACGCAGGAGCTACGCCAGCGGCAAAGTTAGAGCGAACGGGTAGTACAGATAAATATATTATCTGTTAACTACGACGCGGAACAGCACGGTGCACGGTGCATTTTGACTGCCTCTGTGGCGCAGTCGGTAGTGATACCGCCTGTGGCGCTGGAGGTCGTGGGTTCGATTCCCACCGGAGACAAGTATTTGTGTGACCCATAAATGTTTGTCTCAAGATTCTGGGTGTTTCTATGTATAATATGTATGTATTTAAAATGTATATAAGTATTAATATCCGTGGTCTGATACCCATAACACAAGCAGGTTATTCCTATCTTACTTTGGGATCAGATAGCGTTGTGTGAAATGTCCGTGAATATTTATTTATTTATAACCACACGATGCCTTACAACCGTCTACAGCCGGAGTCCCGGGTTAACCCTCGTAAGGATGACTCAGGGTACCCGGATGACTTTGGCTGCTACCGCGAGCTCTCCTCTACTGTAAATTTAAAACATACCTAACTATGTTTTAAATTTACAGTAGGTACACCAAAAAAACGTGTCATCAATTTTATTATGAACACTACAAAACAAAACCTTACAAAATTGGAGGCCACATCATAATCAAAGATCGACCCAGGGGCGACACGAAAACGACAAAGTATAAATAACACCGGCCAAGTGCGAATCGGAGTCGCGAATGAAGGGTTTCGCACTAAAAACAGCAATAAATCACGTTTGTTGTATGGGAACCCCCTTAAATATATTTTTTTATTATTTGTTGCTATAGCGGCAACAGAAACACATAATCTGTGAAAATTTCAGCTCTCTGGCTATCACCGTTCATGAGATACATCCTCATGACGGAAAGACAGAAAGACAGACGGACCGCGAAGTTTCATGAACAGGGGTCCGTGGTTCATAAAAAAACCGGCCAAGTGCGAGTTGGACTAGCCCATGAAGGGTTTTGTAGCAGCAAGGAACATAATATAAAAGTTCTTATAGTTCAAACCAATTTTTCCACTTTGGAAGTGTCTCTTGCGCAAACTATTCACTTTAGAAAAAAATTATGTTAGAAACCTTAATAGCATTTTTGAAGACCTATCTATAGATAACCCACACGTATGGGTTTGATGAAAAAAAAATTGAGTTTCAGTTCTGAGTATGGGGACCCCCAAAATTTACTGATTTTTCTAGTTTTATATAGAATCTTAATGCGGTTCACAGAATACATCTAGCACAGTTACCAAGTTTCAATAGCATAGACCTTATAGTTTCGGAGAAAAGTGGCCGTGACACACGGACGGACAGACAGACAGACAGACATGACGAATCTATAATGGTTCCGTTTTTGCCATTTGGCTACGAAACCCTAAAAAGCACTGTTAAAAAGGTTAAGAGGAGTAGTAACCAACCTTTTTGTCCTCAACGTTAAGTGACAAAGAATCACGTTAAAAACATTTTTAAAAAACACAAACGTCAAATGTATCTAAGGTCATTGACAATAACAGTCATTTATCGATCTTTGAACCGGACCGGTCATATGACGTCACATCGCCATTCACAATCTTGTTTACATACAATAAAGGTATATAATTATAAATCTTTTATTCGCTCAAGACTCCATTTTTGTTTTAATACTTAGGGAAAATCCATCATAAGTGCTATGCTATATAAGCAGCCCGCTCCCACCGACTAAAAAACCTCACGTAACGCCCAACAGCCTATGGTTGGGAGCCCCGGGTAAGCCCTCGGAAGGATGTCCCAGGACTCCCAATAGATCCACGGCCACCACTGCGGCGGTTCGGGTGCTATCCCGCGTCTTTGGGGGGGTTTCGGATGTGATCCCGTTTTTAAGGGGAGACGTGCGTGAATCCCTCACGTCAAGCTGCCGTCATGGGCCTGCTTCTGTAAGGACGATGAGCAGCCCACTCACCGTCCTCAGGCCCTGGTCATGGAGGCCGATAGTCTTCAGCGAAGACACGTCGGCGGCGCCCAGGCCGCCGACTCGGGTGGGAGAGATCTCTCCCGTTCCCGCCCTCGGCCTCCATGACCGGGGGCCTGAGGACGGTGAGGGGGTTGCTCACCGTGCTTACAGAAGCAGGCCATAGACGACAGCGTGATGTGAACGTTTCACGCACGCCACACGGCCGATAACACCCGAACAATCCTACAAAGACGCGGGATAGCACACGAACCCCCTAAGGCGAGCCCGCAGTGGTAGGTAGCCGTAGGTCTGTTGGGAGTCCTGGGATATCCTTCCGAGGGCTAACCCGATGCACCCAACCGTAGGTATTAGGCAGGAAACGTGTGGTGTTCTGTCGATAAGAGTCCGGCATAGCATCCATGACGGAAAAGTGGTTTACAAATATGCTGGTTGAATTTATAGTTGTTCTGGAACGGAAAGGTTTAGGCACAGTTTCGATAACAGAACCGATCGGCACTGTCAATTTAAAAAACAACAAAAAAAAATTACGAAAATGTTGCCTGCGTCGAATACTGTTCTCACCTTTGGGATGACTCCACGAGGTATCTGCATAGCGTGCGTCAGGTATCTGCAGAGACGTCTCTGCATAGCGTCAAGCGCGTCTAGTAAATACCTCGCGGAGTCATCCCAAAGGTGAGAAGTATTCGACGCAGGCAACATTTTCGTAATTTTTTTTGTTGATTTTCAAATTGACAGTGCCGATCGGTTCTGTTATCGAAACTGTACCTAAACCTTACCGCTCCAGGACGACTATAAATTCAACCAGTATAATTCTTTTAACTAGCATGGAATGGATTAAGAAAAAAAGACTACGCCACCGCTCAAAGACGTATGAAGGTGAAAGAATTAGTCGGTTGAGTTTTTTTATTTTTTAACGTGGAGACTGAGGTTAGGCACTTCGCCGCCTTGTTTCGGGGAAGCAAGGCGACTTTGTGTGGGACTCACGGCCAACATATGGGACCGTCCTACCCACTAAACCCCGCGGTGTTCCACCTCGCCTTAACCGGGTCGCAGGATAGGCCGTTGGATAAATCACTGCGGCCCGGCAAAGGGTCGTCCCGTTACGTAGGGACTCTCCACGGGGGGGACTTGATGGTCTGCCCCCTCCCTGAACTCCTAAATGAGAAGTACAAATAGCGTCGTACCGCTCTCGGATACCTCTGTAAGCAGAGGGGTTAGAGAGCGGCCGAGCGGGTGGGCGCTTGAGGCACCCCCGGATCGAAAAGGCACCCCTGGAATACGGGGAGAGCCTACCGCTGCTTGGTCATCGTGGGCGGTGGTCGGGGAACCCCGCCCACGATGATCAAACAGCGGTCGGACAAGGAACTAGTCGAGGGCGCACATCCACGCCGCCATGCGACGCCCCGAACGTGACGGCGGGGTGGGACCGTCTGACCAGCACGCTCCCGCACTCGCAACTCCTCTCGTTTGGCCGCCATCACATCACCTGGCTAGCAAAAGAGGCAACGGCGACCCAGCACGATTAAAGAAGACGCAGGTTCGAATCCTGCTCGAGACCGATAATTTTTTAAAATTAAATTTGCGAAGAAGAAAAGAAATAATTGAACATTGGCTGTTGTAATGTAATGCCCTTTTAACTTTCATATTATGACCAGTGTGCCTATTGCCGTGCTGAAATGGACAGGCGCATGATGTTTTTGAAACTTGAACAACAGCAGGTAGTTAAAGTCGACTTTACTTTGACTACTTGCTGTTGTTCAAACACATCATGCGCCCATCATAAACAAGAAGCCGTGACGCGGTCTCACGCAACTGCCCTTCTGTGAAAGTTCACTCCTTGACGTTGTCATTTTTTTTTTCAAACTTTGAACAGATGATCCACGTTACCCAGTGACATAATATAATGCAACAGAGTCACAGACTACAGACAAAGTCTCGCCATAAGCCCCTCTGCAATCTATTTTACAGAAAAGGGCTAAAACGTATGTATTTCGTTATGAAATAAAAGTCGACACAGGTAGCGCGAAAAGGTGTTCATCAGTAATTCGGTTTCTATTGAGATTTTGCGTAATTTTAAGACCGTAAAAGTTTGTTCGCACACATAGGTACGCGACGGAAACATCGCCATAATTTTCTGTTAGAAGACTCCTTCACCTATGCGTCTATTGTTCTATTAAGTACATACACATACATACATACATATGGTCACGCCTTTATCCCCGAAGGGGTAGGCAGAGGCATATTATATGCCCACATTTCACCTTTTGCATAAATTGTCCCACGTAAGAGGTGGTGAGCCGTATTGCCGTGTTTAAATGGACAGGCGCAGGTTGTGATTGCCTGCTGTTGAAATAAAGCCTTCAACTTAGCTTAACGACTGCCATTTTACTGGCAACCGGGACCAACGGCTTAAATAAATGTCACAAAGTGATCACATTGATGGTCACCCATCCATGGACCGGCCATAGTGAAAGTTGCTTACTGCAGTGATCGTTTACAGAACACTGAGTCCGCGGGGCCACGAGCGCTTCCGTGACTACATAAAACTAGGCCGTCAAATTATGACTATCGCGAGCCTCATGTCATAATATACTCATGTCGAAGGACCGTTGGCGGGCCGGATTAAAAGCTTTCGCGGGCCGGAGTTGACCCGCGGGCCGTACTTTGCCATCGCTGATTTAGACACTACTCTCTAACTTTAACATCTTGGGTCTTGGGTCGAAACTACCTAATTGCTTACTGGTGGTCACGGCCGGCCCTGCCCTACGGACGCTGTACTCGCGCTGCCGACTTTATTAAAACCTACAACCTTTTTTTTTAATTATCTCCTTTCACAATGTATTTAGAACTAGCAATTGACATGAAAGAAACATGAAAATGTTAAGTGGAGCTAACCGCAACGCAATTAAGAAAACCGCATTGCAATCGGTTGAGCGGTTGCTGAAATTAGAGTGCACAAACGTACAGACCGTACAGACAAACAGACAGTTACGATTTTATTATATGTATTGATTAATGATTGATTGATGATATTGATTATGATTGATATTGATTTATTGATTGATGATATTGATTGATTGATTGATGATGTGTGTTAGTGTGTTGACTCTTGAATCTTTTTTTTTTCAGAACCGCTAGAAACGAATGCGACTAGTCTACAAGGCCTGTATACTGATTTCGACGAATGGGTTATCAAATATCGGAGGTTTTATAACAGGTATTTAGTATTATTTGTAAACTAGGTAACCCCGTTGCACCCGTTCATAGAGCGACGCGACCGTTGAACATCGGTCGTGTGTTGCTCTATGCAACCATTCATGACCGTTCTTCTTACATACATACATATGATCACGCCTTGCATCCCCGAAAGGGTAGGCAGAGGCATATTATATGCCCACATTTTCACCTTTTTAGAAATTGTACCACGTATTAGGTAGTGAGCCGTATTGCCGTGTGGATATGGACAGGCGCAGGTTGTGACTGCCCGCTGTTGAAATTTTTCAAGCCGCTTATAAAGGCCTTCAACTTTGCTTAACGACTGCCATTTTACTGGCAACCGGGTCCAACGACTTAACGTGCCTTCCAAAGCACGGAAACGCTCGCAAATAAATGTCACGAAGTGGTCATGTGATGGTCACCCATCCATAACAGGCCACAGTAAATGTTGCTTACCACAGTGATCGTTTACAGAACACTGAACCCGCGGGGCCACGAGCGCTTTGGTGGAATCTTAGTAAAAAGTCAAAATGTAGGTATCGGAGTTCTGGCCAAAATTGATAGGCCCCTTAGCACCCACATTTTTTTATATTCGGTTTTGGTCATTCATTGTTTCAGCATTTGATTAATGCTATTGATAACAACTACAAAGTCCAAATAGTGTACTTATCTACCTAAAGAGTTTCAGTAGATAGGGGTCATCGGAGGGCATTCTGATAATAAAATCTATGGATTTCGCTAAGAACACGATAAAATAAATATCTGCAGATTGGCTGAAAGGCTGAGTCCAAAGAGCAATTTTTATTAAGGTTAGCCATTCAAATTTTTTTTCTTGCGCTTTCCCGATTTGAGAATTTTGCTAAACACACCTAACCAACTTTTTGAAGAATGATTTACATGCTTACTATGTAGTGTTTGACAATTTAATTAACAATTTTGACGGCTATATTATACTATAATCTGTGGTACCTAGTGGTACCTTTTTTTTAACGTGAGGAAAATCCTCATGGATGCTATGCCGGACTCCTATCGACTAAAAAACCTCACGTAACGCCCTACAGCCTATGGTTGGGAGCGCCGCGTAAGCCCTCGGAAGGACTCCCAACAGACCCACGACCGCCATTGCGGCCTCGCCCAGGGGGTGGTTCGGGTGCTATCCCGCGTCCTTGGTGGGTTTCGGGTGTGATCCCGCTTCCAAGGGGGGGCGCGCACGAATTCCTCGCCGCCGCCGACTGCGGAACTCGGGTGAGAAGTTCTCTCCCGTACCTGCCCCGCCGTCTCTTTCACGAGCATTACCTGCTAGCAGAATCCCACTTACTCCCACTGGAGATCATGGCTCACACCATGGTCTCGAGCGAGAGAGCATCCACGTCCAGACCCACCACGAGGACCTGGCGCTGTTGCGCCCTCGTAGTAGTGGTACCTGCCTCATTGGTCACGAGTTCAACGTCATCTGAGTATTATTCTATCCTCTCAATAAAATAATGTTTTTATTTACAGATCTCAAAACACACAACAACAACCTCAAGATGATTTTTTAAAACAACAAACTACGAATAATTTAAGGATATCAGATATTTTCACGGCAGACATATTGTTGAAGCTAAGACCGGATCCGAAACAGCCTAGTGTGAATATTAGAGACAACGATGAATTAATATTTTATGACTATGTTGTGTATAGGTTAATGGATAAAAATGGTGATAGAAATATTATTTGTAGATTTGTAAGATCAAAACTTTAACATACACAAAGATATTGTACGTGATATCATTGGGCAAGTATTCATAGGTACCTAAATGGCGACTTTTATGAGTAATGAGTTATGACCTATGCTTTATTCATAACTAGCGGACGTCACGCGGTTTCACCCACGTAGTTCCCGTTCCCGTGGGAATACGGGAATAAAATATAGCCTATGTTCACCGCAAAGAGTGTAGCTTCCCAACAGTGAAAGAATTTTTCAAATCGGTCCAGTAGTTCCGGAGCCTATTCGTTACAAACAAACAAACAAACAAACAAACAAAAAAACTAATCTTTCCTCTTTATAATATTAGTATAGATTATTTATTAAGGTAATAACTCACGTCTGTATTTTATTGAATAAGAATATGTAGGTACTTACCTAAGTATAATTTACCAACGGTATTTTAATACAGGGCAAATCAATATTTATGTAAAATGGTTACCTTCCAATAACACATACCTATTCTTAGCTTAGTATTATAAATACTTGTTTCCTATACTAGATATGCTGATTATGAACGCGTATTTTCATGTAAATACTAGAGTTTATGATTTTTATTGATCTTTTTACTTAGTCATTACTAATCTCAAAAAACTGTAAATTGTATAGGTATAATTTATTGGATTTTTTGGAATAATAAATGTTCAATCAATACAGTAGTCGTTATACCGACCATAATTATTTCTCTGGTACGAAATCGTGAAAATGTAATTTTTCACTATTTCGTACATACCTTCCATTATTTATTTGACTGTCGTAACAAGGAATTTCCGCCAAAATCGCTGTCTTTTATATTTAGCTCGCCACATTCGTCCGTAAGACTTCTGACAGTGGTCCTCAAGTTGGCGGCCCTGTGATGTGCCTCTTCACGCTCCTCTTGAAGAACCCTCGGGGTTTAGGGGACATGCGTTACTTCTCATGAAGCTAACGTTACACCCTGAGGGTACAGTAGTGGCTTCTTCAATCAGATCCCTAAGATTCAATATCTTAGGGATTAACGAAAAAGCCCACATTAGGAGGAAGGGCATAACGGCACTCCGTTCGTTGAGCAGCCCGCCTGGGGCAGTACCTCCGCCCTGCAGAAGACCGCGGTAATAGTAACCTGACTCCGGTTGGGTTATGTTCTCCGTCGATTAGCAGGGATCCAGAGCTCATTGGGGCGACTTCGTGCCGGTGACGGTGAGACCAGAGGCTTATCTGGCTCCATTGGCGGATAGAGGCGCGGAGTATTGGTACGGCGGTCAGGGAGACCCGGTGAAACGGTTGACCGCTGACCGCCCGCAGGCTGTACGAGACCCGAACCTGGGGATCACTTAATCTCCGCCCCAGGAGGCTGAACCAGCAGCCTGTGTAAAGTCCCTGGTGCTGTATTCGTGCCGGAGGAGGATACCGGAGTGGACGCGGCCACTGCATTGGGGGGGGACCGGGGGCCCTTCCGTACGCCGTGCCAATCTTCCGCATTACCTTTGTCTGCCTTTGGTGATTTGGAGCCTCGCTTAGTCTCCTGCGCCAGCGGCACACAGGCGCCCCCTCAACCTTCTTAATTCCCCTTTTTTAAAAAGCAACAATGGCTGCAAAAAAGAAAAATAAAAAGGTATCCACAGCGGCATCGGCGTCCACACTTCAAGTGGACTTTTTCAACATCAGAGGCATGCGCGCGAATATCAACGTAGTCCACCACCATCTTGAAACTGCGAAGCCGACCCTTTTTTTCTTTTGTCTTACATGCCTCGAAGACAGGAACCTGTCTACGTTATGGGCGCGCGTGGATCACGGGGGCCACACCCGGATCTACGCGTGCGTGTATAGGTCTCACAGCGGTAATACGGACACAGTTCGCCTTTATGACCACCTGCAGCAATCGACTGACAGGGTGATTGAGCAGTGTCCCTCCGCTGAGATAGTGGTTTTGGGAGATTTCAACGGTCATCATGTTGACTGGTTGGGCTCCCGGACCACCGACTTTGCGGGAAAAGCTGCTCACGAATTTGCCTTGACCTATGGGTTCTCCCAGCTGGTTAAATCCCATACAAGGATACCAGACAAGGAGAACGAGCATAGTGCATTGCTGGACCTTCTGCTGACAACGCGTCCGGACGGATACAACGTTTCAGTGGATGCTCCGCTAGGATCGTCGGACCACTGTGTCGTTCGGACGCATGTGCCTCTCGCAAGGCCTGAACCACCTCGGCCCAAGGAGTGGCGACATGTGTGGCACTACAAGTCAGCAGACTGGGATGGACTGCGAGAGTTCTATGCGTCGTACCCGTGGCGGCGGCTTTGTTTTGCCTCAGGGGATCTGGATTCTTGTGCTGTAGCAGTCGCTGAAGGGATCTTGGAGGGTATGGAATGCTACATTCCCAACCGATGGATCCCTGTAGGTGCAAAAAAGCGACCGTGGTTCAATCGGCTCTGCAGAGAAGCTCTAATACAGAAAGAATCTGCCTACAGAGCTTGGACCACGGCTCGTGCAAATTCAGATCCAAACATCTCTGAGGTGAAACGCAAATTAAATGCCGCCTCGAGGTCCAGTAAAAGAGCAATCGTCAAGACCAAGTTCGATTTCATCGGCAGAATTGGCTAACGGCTAGCAGGCTACCCTTCGGGAAGTACTTACGTAACTTCTGTAGGTCAGGATTACCACCCTTGCTTAAACTCGACGGTAGTTTGGCCCAGAGTGCCAAGGAGAAAGCCGACCTTTTGGGTAATCTCTTTGCCTCTAACTCGACCATGAGCGACGGGGGTGCTTTACCGCCGGGCATTCCGAGTTGTGGCACTTCCATGCCGGAAGTTAAATTCACACAGCGGAATGTCCGGCGGGAGCTTCAATCTCTGGACGTTCATAAGTCGAGTGGGCCAGACGGCATTCCCGCGGTGGTACTTAAGCATTGTGGTCCAGAGTTGTGTCCGGTACTTACACGTCTTTTCACACTTTCCTATTCTATGCAACAAGTCCCGGCGTCGTGGAAGATCGCGTATGTACATCCTGTACCCAAGAAGGGTGACAGAACCGACCCGGCCAATTACAGGCCTATAGCCGTCACCTCCCTTTTATCCAAGGTGATGGAGCGTGTAATTAATACACAGCTCCAGGTACCACACCTTGAGGAACACGACCTGCTCAGCGACCGGCAGTACGGTTTCCGTCACGGTCGCTCGACGGGCGATCTTCTTGTGTACCTAACACACCGATGGGCGGCGGCTATCGAGAGTAAGGGTGAGGCTCTAGCTGTGAGCCTCGACATCTCTAAAGCCTTTGACCGGGTCTGGCACCGTGGTCTTCTTACGAAACTGCCCTCATAAGGACTACCCGAAAGATTATGCGGATGGGTGTCCAGCTTCTTGGCCGGTAGAAGCATCAGGGCCGTCATTGACGGCAGCTGTTCAGGGCCGTCATTGACAGGAGAGACTTTGCCTCCTTATGCGTGTTCTACCGCCTGTACAATGGTATGTGCTCTGAGGAATTGTTTGATATGATGCCCACGGCTACGTTCTATCATCGCACCGCTCGCCACAGACAGGGAGTTCATCCTCACACCCTGCGTCCGGTACGTTCCAGCAAGGTTAGATCCGATAGGTGTTTTCTTCCGCGCACGCTTAGGTTGTGGAATGACCTCCCTGCCTCGGTTTTCCCAAACGCCTACAGTATGGGGTTCTTCAAAAGGGGTCTTAGAAGGTTATTACAGGGTCGGCAGCGCGAGTGTGGCACCTCTGGTGTTGCAAACGTTCATAGGCTGCGGTGACCACCGGTCCTTCTGGTGGGCCGTATGCTTGTCTGCCACCTTAGTGGTATTAAAAAAAAAAAACCGGGATTGTAAGATGAGGGAAACACGTGTGCGGGCAGGTTGTTCCAGGATTCTATAGTTCGAAAGAGGAACGATCTCTTGAAACGCTCAGTTCCGGGAAAGATTCTCTCCACTGTGTTTGAGTGGCATCTCTGCCCGGCACGCATTGTTCGGGATTGGAAAGGAGAGGGTGGGATCGGGTTGAAGGGCTCCTCAGAACAGTCACTGTGATACATTCGCTAGAAGGCAGCAAGGACGCTATGCTTCTTCGCGCTAATCGCCTCAGGACAACTAATAATTCGTATGGCACGTCTCTGCAAAGCGTCAAGTGTGACATCTCAGTCACTCTTATCTGCTGCTTAGTTTGCTTAGTGCTTAGTCACTGTTAGCTGTTACCTATATGCAGTTTATTAACTAAAAGAACAGGTCTCCCCTTGGCAATTGGTGCGTTCTTATCTATTCTTTACAACCTCTAGGCCTTTTTTTCTCTAAAGTCTTCACGTTAGGTTTATTACCAAAATTTGAGAGATTTTAATTTTAAGCAAATCTCATTTTCAGTGATTTGCTCTTAATATTTCATCAGGCGGCTTGAGAATGGTTGGTCATTTCCTGAACTTTTTCCCAAGGATTATACTTGGTGTTTCAGCCGTAAAGGTGAAGATGAATTACAGCATTTCAACATTAATAGTTGTAAGTATATGATAACGAAGGAAGGAAACTGACTAAAAAGGATACCATTAACGTTCAGGGTCAGGGTTCCAAACATATCGTGTCTTAGGACAAGTAGTTAAATAGTTGATATCATACATACATCCATATAGCCACGCGTTCCCTGAAGGGGTAGGCAGAGGCATAGTATACGTCCACATTTTACCTTATAGTTTTTTGTCCCACCATAGGTGGTGAGCCCATTGCCGTGTTGAAATGGCCAGCCAGGGTCAGACCCACTGTTGAAATCTTTAAAGCTGCCCATAAGCTTTCAACGTGGCTTAACTATTGTCATTTTACTGACAACCGGGTTTCATTTCGAGTTTTTGTTCTCTACGCAATGGATTTTTTTGCGAAAGTATTCTCTTTGTCGCGTCTTACGATACCCTCGGGATGTATTGGAGTGGTGACATTTTGTAGTCTTACTCGTCGCAACACGGGACCCCGTCGCCACACGAAGCTGTTTGTAAGTAAGTATATGATAATTATGATAAGGTAGGAAGGAAACTCACTAAGAATACCATTAACGTTCAGGGTCTTCCAAAAATATCGTGCGGTAAGACAAGGCGTTAAATAGTTGATAAGTGTACCAAAATTACTACTGAAGAAATACACGATGTTTAACTACTAAGGTGGCATACAAGTTTAAGACCCACCTGATGAAAAGTTGTTACCGTAGCCTATGCACTGCTGCAATACCAAAATATCCAGAAACGCTACACACGCGCAGCCAGTATGATATCTTTAAATGCAACACGATGATTGTATTCGAACGAATGAAACCTGTTTCACACACTGATGAGCAAGTGATTCATAATTTACCACTACGTATACCAAACGCGTGCTTATCTGTGTAACTTTTTTAGTTTGTTGTGCCTCTTGGCTCACTGTGACGTGTGTTTGTCTCAGATTAATAAAAAAAACAAATAATTGATAAAACATGTTGTAAATAGATTAAACACGTCGTTATTCAATATACCTACTGAGTACTTAATAGGTACAACCTATTATTTTGACATCTGTCATATCGATAACATAATTTTCAGAAAAATTAAAATTCAGTTTTTGTTGTGCTTGTGAAGTAGGTACATAGGTTTAAAGTTCATGCAATTATTATATCTTGGAAACAAAGCAACGAGTAGGTACTTATTAGTGTTTACAAAAAGTATATCATCCATTTTGTGCGAAAAATGGTAAAATATACTAAGGAATGGACTATAAAACTTCCCTGGGGTAACATTGCAAGTAAGTGTCCTTTTAATATATAGATATATACTTAGTTATTGCTTTTATTTAATGATACATGTGTGGTAGCTCTTTAATATGTCTACATAATAAATATAAACTTGTGTCTAGGTAGTTAATTAACCTACTTTCCTACAGTTACCATTATTTAACAAAGTCAAGTACAATGTTTTCAATGAAAAAGGCACTATTTACGATACTTATGTAATATCTATTAATACATAATAATCATAAAGTAGATTCACGAAATCAAGACCAAAGTTCAGAGTCATAAAAGACGATTATTGCAAGCCACTAGAAGGAAACTTATTTTTTTTACTTAGCTTGTTTATCTCAGTGGTGTTATCAACGACAATATTATTTACATTAAATGTAAAAGCAGTTCTATTGCCTGTACATAAAGTTGTTTTTATTTACAAGTACTACCAACTGTCAAATAGTGTTGTGTTCTGTGGTGTGTATGTAACTAGTTTCGACTATTATTGAGATACTAACCTACATAGCAAATCGTAAAGAGTGCACTTGACCCTAATCGATTAAAAGAAGATAGCACATACTTATTTCACCGTACCAGCGTATTTAATAAAATAAAAATAATAATGAATGGAATAGGTATACTCATCAGATAAAAGTGTCTGGAGTAAAATAAAGATTTTACTATTTTCTTCCTCCTTTCAAACTAAAAATATTTTAGTACCAACTTCATGCTCATGAGATCCTGCTTAAAATTTCACAAAATCAGCCTCAATTTTTTCAACAAAAATCTCTCGGTAATTTAATCAGTAGATAATCATTTTTTTCGGGAACTATCAGTTCATGAACTGAAGTTGCTTGTGTGATAAGGTTTATTCATTAGAATTCACGAGTCTTTTCATCGAATATCTGCTAGATTAGCATGTTTTAGTCAGAATAGCTTCTGCGGCAATTCAGTTCAAACTCTGAGTGCTAAATCTCCAACTTCACAAAAGAGTTTTGCTTGTTGGTTAACAGTTTCGTCAAGAACTTTTATATTACTTCAATATTTAAACATCGCAAAGCTGATGAAATTTTATAGCAGGAAAACGGAGACCAGACTCCTTAGCGAGGACTAAATCGTAGTATGAATAGATGTCCAGTAATTTAAAAATCTCTTATTTTCCAGTTGCATCCTGGGGGAATCCAAGACATCCACCGGTTCTTTTAATGCATGGTTACATGGACAGTGCTGCTACATTTATACCTTTAATAGAATTACTACCTAAGGCGTATTATTATGTGGCCTATGATTTACCTGGTAAGCCAAGCGTCAAGTATACATACATACATACGGTCACGCCTTTATCCCCGAAGGGGTAGGCAGAGGCATATTATATGCCCACATTTCACCTTTGTATAATTTGTCCCACGTAATAGGTGGTGAGCCGTATTGCCGTATTTAAATGGACAGGCGCAGGTTGTGACTGCCTGCTGTTGAAATAAAGCCTTCAACTTAGCTTAACGACTGCCATTTTACTGGCAACCGGGACCAACGGCTTAACATGCCATCCGAAGCACGGAATCGCTTAAATAAATGTCACAAAGTGATCACATGGATGGTCACCCATCCATGGACCGGTCATAGTGAAAGTTGCTTACTGCAGTGATCGTTTACAGAACACTGAGTCCGCGGGGCCACGAGCGCTTCTCAGCGTCAAGTATACCATATAAAATTATCTTATGACTACATTTTAACCACCAACTTTGCCGTTCACTGCATGATTCCTTTACTTTTTTTACATAGAACTACTCTGTAAAATTACTGCTTACACTTTCGTGAATGTTTAAGGCATATTTTATTTGTCAATTTTTATACTGCTCGGATTTATTAACCCGGGTTAAATATTCGACACACACACAGAATACTCTTATGTAAATTGCACTTGATCTTAAACGGTTTTCAATTTTCAGGTCATGGAAAATCGGACACCTACCCTCCTGGCATGATTGTAACACATTTATGCAATATAGAAATCATGCGTGCTGTAGTAGAACATATGAAATGGCATTCTTTCATGTACATAGGCCATTCTAGGGGTTGTGTTTCAGGTAACAATCTGAGAGAATCATTTGCTTTGAGAACATATTCAAGCTGTACTTTTGCTCCATTAATAGTTAATATTATATTAAGTTCAGTTTTGGCAATATTTTGAAAAGGCAGATTCATATCTGTATGTTTGTATTGGGACCTTTTATCCAGACACACGCAGGGTGGCCAGCCAAGTTCGGTATTATAAAGTTCTGGATATACTTTCAAAAAGCAGATTGATGTCTCCAGTTATTTGTACCTTTGACTTTGACGCAAGTTATCTTGTAATTGTATTTTTAATGAAAATGAAAATATTTAATGTGTACTTTTGTTCCAGGTGTATTTTATAATCACATTTATCCGGGTAAAATGACGAAGATGATACATTTAGATCCTGCGCCACCTTTGTCTATGTTTTACTACGCATATTACAAACCATCTTATTGGTATCATTTCTTTTATGATACTTATTATAGTAGCTACGACAGGTAAGTTTTCATAAGAATAATAGGTATTTTTATTTCTAAATAAGATATTTATTAATGAAGGATTTGTATCGGGCGAAGCTGAAGGGCATAAGCTAGTATATCGTAAGAGCAATGAACTTCTTAAAAAAATAATTACAGATGGACCAAAGGCCGATCAAGAGTTATGACACCGGATGAGGCTACAAACTTAGTTATCCAAAATAGAAACCTTACAGAGGAACAAGCTGAAACTGTTTTATCCAGATCCCTCATTCCAGCCGGTGAAGGAAAATTTAGGTCAGTAATCCAGTTAAACAGATCGCAATCAGGCTTAATGCTTAGCTAAATTTTCTAGCTGGGTGGTTTTAGAAGCGCTTGTGGCCCCACGGTCTCCGTGTTCCTTAAACCATCACTGCAGTAAGCAACATTTACTATGGCTGGTCTTTGGATGGGTGACCACTACGTGACCACTTTGTGAAATTTATTTACGAGCGTTTCCGTGCTTCAGAGGGCACATTAAGCCGTTGGTCTCGGTTGCTAGAAAAAATGGTTTTCTTTTAGTAAAATTCAAGGCAAAGGCCTTCAGGTGGGCGGCTTTGAACACGGCAATACGGTTTATCATCTATTACGTGGGACAAAGTCCAAAGTTAAATGTGTGTGTAATAATACTGCCTATCCCTTCGAGGACAAATACCGTATGTACACGTATATATCCTTATGCGTTTTCAGACTATCCTGGGAGCCAAGAATGAAAAAGATGGCAAGCATTCCCGTATCGGAAGAAACTCTATTTACAGTCATTACGGAACGCACAC
Organism: Miltochrista miniata; assembly: GCA_933228765.1. Taxonomy (NCBI): domain Eukaryota; kingdom Metazoa; phylum Arthropoda; class Insecta; order Lepidoptera; family Erebidae; genus Miltochrista; species Miltochrista miniata. Next base: position 9,465,199 of record OW121774.1, on the reverse strand, counting down.
CACCAATCCTCTTCATCCAAGCTTCAGAAAATACAAGCTCAGTCGATGGAAAACAGTTTGCTCAGAACATTCTAGAGAAATGTTGTCTTTTACAACCCAACTGTTCCTCGATCACTGTTCCTGGTGGCCATGATGTGCATATCACTAACCCTGAAGTTATAGTTCCACATATTGTAGAGTTCTTAAGTGACAGTGGAAAATATAAAAAGTCTAAATTATAATTATTATGTAGGTAAATTGTTTTACTACCTACCCATTCCAGTGGCACACAGCATTGGCAGACAAATAGGTAGGTATAATTAGATGAAAGCTATATTTTTGGGCAATTACTGTGCGAACTACGATTTGAGAGCAACGTACAAAAATGACTGAACTCTGTATTAGGACAGTATTGGTCCAATATAAATAAATAAATATTATTTGAAGAGAGATATTTAATGGAACCCGTCTTTTATTTTTTTTCGTGAGGAAAATCCTACAGTGACGTTATGCCGGACTCCTACCCACTAAAAACCACACGTATCATGAGGGGTTTTTCAGGTGTTATCCCGCTTCCTATGGGGAGGGGAGGGGGCGTGTGTGAATCCCTCACTTCACGATGTCATATAGCTAGGGCATGCTTCTGTAAGGACGGTGAGCAGCCCACTTACCATCTTCAGGCCCCTGGTCATGGAGGCCAATAATCTTGGGCGTAATGAAACCCATCTATTCGTTACAATTTATTTGTACAGGATACTTACTTAACTTTTTTTAGTCTAATCAGGTAAAATTTATTTTATTTTAACGGCAGTATTAATGGTTATTTAATAATTTTCAAAGTCTTATCTATTGATCCTAAATGATAATTCTAAATGAAAGCGGCATTATTAAAATGACTTTGAAAAACTATTTAACGATGCCCTAATGATGTAGCTTTCTAACTTTACTATTCACATGAACGCGGTTGGAAGTCTCCAATATTGAATTCTCATTGATGTTGTCCTCCTATTGACATCCCCAGGATTAATGGACTCCGGAAACGGTCAATAACCATCAATAACTTGACGTCAATAAATCTAAGACCGTACGAAAGTAGCTTCTAGTGTGCGTGCTTTCTTTGCACGTGTATGTGCATCGACGTGTATGTACACAGACACACGGACTTAAGTTAAGTCGCTTTCGCTTGACTGTCACCGGAGCCCATAAGAACCATTGAAAAAGGTAAATGCGCTTTGTCCTTATCGGCCCCATACACGTACCCAGGGCCTGATTTAGGGTTCCGCGCGCCCTAAGCTAGCTATGAATATGCGCCCCAGCTGCAACTAATTTAAGTCCTACCTACAAAAGAGATTACGTAAGCTGATCCTAAGTTCCTAATCGTTATTCTTTGTTAATTTGAAAATAAAATAAAACCCGATTTTGAGACTTCTTATGAAGTTATGACTTGATGCATCATGAACCAGTGAATCTTAGTGAAATCCCTTCATAACTCAGGAAGTAAGCTGATGAATGCAAAATTTATAGCTAAGAACGGTTCGAAAGCCGATGTGCTGGGGATGGCCCCTGCACATTGGCTTTCGAGCATAGAAAACCGCAAAATTTGCTCATCTGTTGGGCTGCTACGATGCCACAGGCAGACACACACATACAAAGATACAGAGGTCAAACTTAAAACCTTCTCAATTTTCGGCGGGGTTAATTAAATCGTCAGTAATATTGGTGCGATGGTGCCTTTCCAGCCACTCCTCCATGACCGGTTTCACCGTCTCAACAGCACCGTCTCACACTTTTTGGCCGACAAGCATACGGCCCACCAGTGGTACCAGTGGTCACGCACAAGGAGGCAAAGTCTCTCCTGTCGCGAAGAGGTTCCACACCACCTGCCGGCATGGGATCGTTGACCACTTCATGGCTCGCCTCTGCACCAAGTCATATGGTCACGCCTTTATCCCCGAAGGGGTAGGCAGAGGCATATTATATGCTCACATTTCACCTTTGTATAATTTGTCCCACGTAACAGGTTGTGACTGCCTGCTGTCGAAATAAAGCCTTCAACTTAGCTTAACGACTGCCATTTTACTGGCAACCGGGACCAACGGCTTAACGTGCCTTCCGAAGCACGGAAACGCTCAAATAAATGGCACAAAGTGATCACATGGATGGTAGGTACTCTACACCGAGTCGAACGGAAGAATTCAGTCAATTCATTCTGATATTCTGGTGCCCCCACCCAGCAGAGGCAGCTGTACTCCATGTGCGGCCGCACTTGCGAATTAATCAGAAGCAGTGTTTGCGCCGCAGTAAGTACCGCCGCGCCCTGTTGAGCACACCGAGCGGCTTGGACGCCAGCTTGGTTTTATTCTCCAAATCACTTCGGAACTGAACGTCACTGGAGATGTCAACACCAAGGATACCTATACTGTCAGAGTTGGAGAGAGTTTTCCCCTTAAAATATGGCGCTACAGTAAATTGGGTTTTCTTTCACAAACTTGTGTCTTAGAAGGGTTGAATTGAACAAGATTTTGTTTTTCCCAATCGGACACTCTATTGCGAGTTGTCTCGATTTCAAACACAAGTTGTTTACAGCTTTCTTCCACTGCAGCCCGAGAGATACCGGTGCGGCCCGTGTAACAAGTGTCGCCCGTACTGTCGTCCGCATAACAATGAATGCCGTCAATAGACAACATCTCATTGATATGCAGCAGAAATAGAGTGGGGGACAACACTGAGCCTTGTGGTACTCCAGCGTTTATGGCCATGCATTCAGAACCTATGCTTCTACCGGCCAAAAAGCTGGACACCCATTCGCTTTGCTTCCTGGGTGCCTTGAACGCGACACGGGTGGAGCTGTCGTATTTACTACCACGCTGCCAGGGAGATGGGTGCAGGAATTTAATTTTAACGCACGTATTTGTATTTTCACTAAATTACCAAATATTATTATGTACTTTGGTGTAACAAAATGTTAACTAACAATTTTAAACATGTTGTTAGGAGTTGTTACAATCTGTTAAAAATTGCTAGATGTTTTATGTGCTCCTTTTTGGGAGCACCGTAAGTCACAGCCCTGCGCCGAGCCCAACACCAGGCGCCCCCTTGATCCTGGCGCCCTAAGCTTCCGCTTAGTTAGCTTATGGGTAAATCAGGCCCTGCACGTACCTACAATAATATTGATCAATATAGAAATAAATTTACCGTATAGGGTAATATTGAAGTTTGAACAGACTCCGTCCGCCGTCACCTCCCTATTGTCTAAGGTGATGGAGCGTGTAATTAATACACAGCTCCTGAGGTACCTTGAGGAAAACGACCTGCTCAGTGACCGGCAGTACGGTTTCCGTCACGGTCGCTCGACGGGCGATCTTCTCGTGTGCCTCACACACCGATGGGCGACGGCTATCGAGAGTAAGGGCGAGGCTCTAGCAGTGAGCCTCGACATTTCTAAAGCCTTTGACCGGGTCTGGCACCGTGGTCTTCTTAAAAAATTGCCCTCCTACGGTTTCGGGTGTGATCCCGCTTCCAAGGGGGGGCGCGCACGAATTCCTCGCCGCCGCCGACTGCGGAACTCGGGTGAGAAGTTCTCTCCCGTACCTGCCCCGCCGTCTCTTTCACGAGCATTACCTGCTAGCAGAATCCCACTTACTCCCACTGGAGATCATGGCTCACACCATGGTCTCGAGCGAGAGAGTATCCACGTCCAGACCCACCACGAGGACCTGGCGCTGTTGCGCCCTCGTAGTAGTGGTACCTGCCTCATTGGTCACGAGTTCAACGTCATCTGAGTATTATTCTATCCTCTCAATAAAATAATGTTTTTATTTACAGATCTCAAAACACACAACAACAACCTCAAGATGATTTTTTAAAACAACAAACTACAAATAATTTAAGGATATCAGATATTTTCACGGCAGACATATTGTTAAAGCTAAGACCGGATCCGAAACAGCCTAGTGTGAATATTAGAGACAACGATGAATTAATATTTTATGACTATGTTTTGTATAGGTTAATGGATAAAAATGGTGATAGAAATATTATTTGTAGATTTGTAAGATCAAAACTTTAACATACACAAAGATATTGTACGTGATATCATTGGGCAAGTATTCATAGGTACCTAAATGGCGACTTTTATGAGTAATGAGTTATGACCTATGCTTTATTCATAACTAGCGGACGTCACGCGGTTTCACCCACGTAGTTCCCGTTCCCGTGGGAATACGGGAATAAAATATAGCCTATGTTCACCGCAAAGAGTGTAGCTTCCCAACAGTGAAAGAATTTTTCAAATCGGTCCAGTAGTTCCGGAGCCTATTCGTTACAAACAAACAAACAAACAAACAAACAAAAAAACTAATCTTTCCTCTTTATAATATTAGTATAGATTATTTATTAAGGTAATAACTCACGTCTGTATTTTATTGAATAAGAATATGTAGGTACTTACCTAAGTATAATTTACCAACGGTATTTTAATACAGGGCAAATCAATATTTATGTAAAATGGTTACCTTCCAATAACACATACCTATTCTTAGCTTAGTATTATAAATACTTGTTTCCTATACTAGATATGCTGATTATGAACGCGTATTTTCATGTAAATACTAGAGTTTATGATTTTTATTGATCTTTTTACTTAGTCATTACTAATCTCAAAAAACTGTAAATTGTATAGGTATAATTTATTGGATTTTTTGGAATAATAAATGTTCAATCAATACAGTAGTCGTTATACCGACCATAATTATTTCTCTGGTACGAAATCGTGAAAATGTAATTTTTCACTATTTCGTACATACCTTCCATTATTTATTTGACTGTCGTAACAAGGAATTTCCGCCAAAATCGCTGTCTTTTATATTTAGCTCGCCACATTCGTCCGTAAGACTTCTGACAGTGGTCCTCAAGTTGGCGGCCCTGTGATGTGCCTCTTCACGCTCCTCTTGAAGAACCCTCGGGGTTTAGGGGACATGCGTTACTTCTCATGAAGCTAACGTTACACCCTGAGGGTACAGTAGTGGCTTCTTCAATCAGATCCCTAAGATTCAATATCTTAGGGATTAACGAAAAAGCCCACATTAGGAGGAAGGGCATAACGGCACTCCGTTCGTTGTGCAGCCCGCCTGGGGCAGTACCTCCGCCCTGCAGAAGACCGCGGTAATAGTAACCTGACTCCGGTTGGGTTATGTTCTCCGTCGATTAGCAGGGATCCAGAGCTCATTGGGGCGACTTCGTGCCGGTGACGGTGAGACCAGAGGCTTATCTGGCTCCATTGGCGGATAGAGGCGCGGAGTATTGGTACGGCGGTCAGGGAGACCCGGTGAAACGGTTGACCGCTGACCGCCCGCAGGCTGTACGAGACCCGAACCTGGGGATCACTTAATCTCCGCCCCAGGAGGCTGAACCAGCAGCCTGTGTAAAGTCCCTGGTGCTGTAGTCGTGCCGGAGGAGGATACCGGAGTGGACGCGGCCACTGCATTGGGGGGGGACCGGGGGCCCTTCCGTACGCCGTGCCAATCTTCCGCATTACCTTTGTCTGCCTTTGGTGATTTGGAGCCTCGCTTAGTCTCCTGCGCCAGCGGCACACAGGCGCCCCCTCAACCTTCTTAATTCCCCTTTTTTAAAAAACAACAATGGCTGCAAAAAAGAAAAATAAAAAGGTATCCACAGCGGCATCGGCGTCCACACTTCAAGTGGACTTTTTCAACATCAGAGGCATGCGCGCGAATATCAACGTAGTCCACCACCATCTTGAAACTGCGAAGCCGACCCTTTTTTTCTTTTGTCTTACATGCCTCGAAGACAGGAACCTGTCTACGTTATGGGCGCGCGTGGATCACGGGGGCCACACCCGGATCTACGCGTGCGTGTATAGGTCTCACAGCGGTAATACGGACACAGTTCGCCTTTATGACCACCTGCAGCAATCGACTGACAGGGTGATTGAGCAGTGTCCCTCCGCTGAGATAGTGGTTTTGGGAGATTTCAACGGTCATCATGTTGACTGGTTGGGCTCCCGGACCACCGACTTTGCGGGAAAAGCTGCTCACGAATTTGCCTTGACCTATGGGTTCTCCCAGCTGGTTAAATCCCATACAAGGATACCAGACAAGGAGAACGAGCATAGTGCATTGCTGGACCTTCTGCTGACAACGCGTCCGGACGGATACAACGTTTCAGTGGATGCTCCGCTAGGATCGTCGGACCACTGTGTCGTTCGGACGCATGTGCCTCTCGCAAGGCCTGAACCACCTCGGCCCAAGGAGTGGCGACATGTGTGGCACTACAAGTCAGCAGACTGGGATGGACTGCGAGAGTTCTATGCGTCGTACCCGTGGCGGCGGCTTTGTTTTGCCTCAGGGGATCTGGATTCTTGTGCTGTAGCAGTCGCTGAAGGGATCTTGGAGGGTATGGAATGCTACATTCCCAACCGATGGATCCCTGTAGGTGCAAAAAAGCGACCGTGGTTCAATCGGCTCTGCAGAGAAGCTCTAATACAGAAAGAATCTGCCTACAGAGCTTGGACCACGGCTCGTGCAAATTCAGATCCAAACATCTCTGAGGTGAAACGCAAATTAAATGCCGCCTCGAGGTCCAGTAAAAGAGCAATCGTCAAGACCAAGTTCGATTTCATCGGCAGAATTGGCTAACGGCTAGCAGGCTACCCTTCGGGAAGTACTTACGTAACTTCTGTAGATCAGGATTACCACCCTTGCTTAAACTCGACGGTAGTTTGGCCCAGAGTGCCAAGGAGAAAGCCGACCTTTTGGGTAATCTCTTTGCCTCTAACTCGACCATGAGCGACGGGGGTGCTTTACCGCCGGGCATTCCGAGTTGTGGCACTTCCATGCCGGAAGTTAAATTCACACAGCGGAATGTCCGGCGGGAGCTTCAATCTCTGGACGTTCATAAGTCGAGTGGGCCAGACGGCATTCCCGCGGTGGTACTTAAGCATTGTGGTCCAGAGTTGTGTCCGGTACTTACACGTCTTTTCACACTTTCCTATTCTATGCAACAAGTCCCGGCGTCGTGGAAGATCGCGTATGTACATCCTGTACCCAAGAAGGGTGACAGAACCGACCCGGCCAATTACAGGCCTATAGCCGTCACCTCCCTTTTATCCAAGGTGATGGAGCGTGTAATTAATACACAGCTCCAGGTACCACACCTTGAGGAACACGACCTGCTCAGCGACCGGCAGTACGGTTTCCGTCACGGTCGCTCGACGGGCGATCTTCTTGTGTACCTAACACACCGATGGGCGGCGGCTATCGAGAGTAAGGGTGAGGCTCTAGCTGTGAGCCTCGACATCTCTAAAGCCTTTGACCGGGTCTGGCACCGTGGTCTTCTTACGAAACTGCCCTCATAAGGACTACCCGAAAGATTATGCGGATGGGTGTCCAGCTTCTTGGCCGGTAGAAGCATCAGGGCCGTCATTGACGGCAGCTGTTCAGGGCCGTCATTGACAGGAGAGACTTTGCCTCCTTATGCGTGTTCTACCGCCTGTACAATGGTATGTGCTCTGAGGAATTGTTTGATATGATGCCCACGGCTACGTTCTATCATCGCACCGCTCGCCACAGACAGGGAGTTCATCCTCACACCCTGCGTCCGGTACGTTCCAGCAAGGTTAGATCCGATAGGTGTTTTCTTCCGCGCACGCTTAGGTTGTGGAATGACCTCCCTGCCTCGGTTTTCCCAAACGCCTACAGTATGGGGTTCTTCAAAAGGGGTCTTAGAAGGTTATTACAGGGTCGGCAGCGCGAGTGTGGCACCTCTGGTGTTGCAAACGTTCATAGGCTGCGGTGACCACCGGTCCTTCTGGTGGGCCGTATGCTTGTCTGCCACCTTAGTGGTATTAAAAAAAAAAAACCGGGATTGTAAGATGAGGGAAACACGTGTGCGGGCAGGTTGTTCCAGGATTCTATAGTTCGAAAGAGGAACGATCTCTTGAAACGCTCAGTTCCGGGAAAGATTCTCTCCACTGTGTTTGAGTGGCATCTCTGCCCGGCACGCATTGTTCGGGATTGGAAAGGAGAGGGTGGGATCGGGTTGAAGGGCTCCTCAGAACAGTCACTGTGATACATTCGCTAGAAGGCAGCAAGGACGCTATGCTTCTTCGCGCTAATCGCCTCAGGACAACTAATAATTCGTATGGCACGTCTCTGCAAAGCGTCAAGTGTGACATCTCAGTCACTCTTATCTGCTGCTTAGTTTGCTTAGTGCTTAGTCACTGTTAGCTGTTACCTATATGCAGTTTATTAACTAAAAGAACAGGTCTCCCCTTGGCAATTGGTGCGTTCTTATCTATTCTTTACAACCTCTAGGCCTTTTTTTCTCTAAAGTCTTCACGTTAGGTTTATTACCAAAATTTGAGAGATTTTAATTTTAAGCAAATCTCATTTTCAGTGATTTGCTCTTAATATTTCATCAGGCGGCTTGAGAATGGTTGGTCATTTCCTGAACTTTTTCCCAAGGATTATACTTGGTGTTTCAGCCGTAAAGGTGAAGATGAATTACAGCATTTCAACATTAATAGTTGTAAGTATATGATAACGAAGGAAGGAAACTGACTAAAAAGGATACCATTAACGTTCAGGGTCAGGGTTCCAAACATATCGTGTCTTAGGACAAGTAGTTAAATAGTTGATATCATACATACATCCATATAGCCACGCGTTCCCTGAAGGGGTAGGCAGAGGCATAGTATACGTCCACATTTTACCTTATAGTTTTTTGTCCCACCATAGGTGGTGAGCCCATTGCCGTGTTGAAATGGCCAGCCAGGGTCAGACCCACTGTTGAAATCTTTAAAGCTGCCCATAAGCTTTCAACGTGGCTTAACTATTGTCATTTTACTGACAACCGGGTTTCATTTCGAGTTTTTGTTCTCTACGCAATGGATTTTTTTGCGAAAGTATTCTCTTTGTCGCGTCTTACGATACCCTCGGGATGTATTGGAGTGGTGACATTTTGTAGTCTTACTCGTCGCAACACGGGACCCCGTCGCCACACGAAGCTGTTTGTAAGTAAGTATATGATAATTATGATAAGGTAGGAAGGAAACTCACTAAGAATACCATTAACGTTCAGGGTCTTCCAAAAATATCGTGCGGTAAGACAAGGCGTTAAATAGTTGATAAGTGTACCAAAATTACTACTGAAGAAATACACGATGTTTAACTACTAAGGTGGCATACAAGTTTAAGACCCACCTGATGAAAAGTTGTTACCGTAGCCTATGCACTGCTGCAATACCAAAATATCCAGAAACGCTACACACGCGCAGCCAGTATGATATCTTTAAATGCAACACGATGATTGTATTCGAACGAATGAAACCTGTTTCACACACTGATGAGCAAGTGATTCATAATTTACCACTACGTATACCAAACGCGTGCTTATCTGTGTAACTTTTTTAGTTTGTTGTGCCTCTTGGCTCACTGTGACGTGTGTTTGTCTCAGATTAATAAAAAAAACAAATAATTGATAAAACATGTTGTAAATAGATTAAACACGTCGTTATTCAATATACCTACTGAGTACTTAATAGGTACAACCTATTATTTTGACATCTGTCATATCGATAACATAATTTTCAGAAAAATTAAAATTCAGTTTTTGTTGTGCTTGTGAAGTAGGTACATAGGTTTAAAGTTCATGCAATTATTATATCTTGGAAACAAAGCAACGAGTAGGTACTTATTAGTGTTTACAAAAAGTATATCATCCATTTTGTGCGAAAAATGGTAAAATATACTAAGGAATGGACTATAAAACTTCCCTGGGGTAACATTGCAAGTAAGTGTCTTTAATATATAGATATATACTTAGTTATTGCTTTTATTTAATGATACATGTGTGGTAGCTCTTTAATATGTCTACATAATAAATATAAACTTGTGTCTAGGTAGTTAATTAACCTACTTTCCTACAGTTACCATTATTTAACAAAGTCAAGTACAATGTTTTCAATGAAAAAGGCACTATTTACGATACTTATGTAATATCTATTAATACATAATAATCATAAAGTAGATTCACGAAATCAAGACCAAAGTTCAGAGTCATAAAAGACGATTATTGCAAGCCACTAGAAGGAAACTTATTTTTTTTACTTAGCTTGTTTATCTCAGTGGTGTTATCAACGACAATATTATTTACATTAAATGTAAAAGCAGTTCTATTGCCTGTACATAAAGTTGTTTTTATTTACAAGTACTACCAACTGTCAAATAGTGTTGTGTTCTGTGGTGTGTATGTAACTAGTTTCGACTATTATTGAGATACTAACCTACATAGCAAATCGTAAAGAGTGCACTTGACCCTAATCGATTAAAAGAAGATAGCACATACTTATTTCACCGTACCAGCGTATTTAATAAAATAAAAATAATAATGAATGGAATAGGTATACTCATCAGATAAAAGTGTCTGGAGTAAAATAAAGATTTTACTATTTTCTTCCTCCTTTCAAACTAAAAATATTTTAGTACCAACTTCATGCTCATGAGATCCTGCTTAAAATTTCACAAAATCAGCCTCAATTTTTTCAACAAAAATCTCTCGGTAATTTAATCAGTAGATAATCATTTTTTTCGGGAACTATCAGTTCATGAACTGAAGTTGCTTGTGTGATAAGGTTTATTCATTAGAATTCACGAGTCTTTTCATCGAATATCTGCTAGATTAGCATGTTTTAGTCAGAATAGCTTCTGCGGCAATTCAGTTCAAACTCTGAGTGCTAAATCTCCAACTTCACAAAAGAGTTTTGCTTGTTGGTTAACAGTTTCGTCAAGAACTTTTATATTACTTCAATATTTAAACATCGCAAAGCTGATGAAATTTTATAGCAGGAAAACGGAGACCAGACTCCTTAGCGAGGACTAAATCGTAGTATGAATAGATGTCCAGTAATTTAAAAATCTCTTATTTTCCAGTTGCATCCTGGGGGAATCCAAGACATCCACCGGTTCTTTTAATGCATGGTTACATGGACAGTGCTGCTACATTTATACCTTTAATAGAATTACTACCTAAGGCGTATTATTATGTGGCCTATGATTTACCTGGTAAGCCAAGCGTCAAGTATACATACATACATACGGTCACGCCTTTATCCCCGAAGGGGTAGGCAGAGGCATATTATATGCCCACATTTCACCTTTGTATAATTTGTCCCACGTAATAGGTGGTGAGCCGTATTGCCGTATTTAAATGGACAGGCGCAGGTTGTGACTGCCTGCTGTTGAAATAAAGCCTTCAACTTAGCTTAACGACTGCCATTTTACTGGCAACCGGGACCAACGGCTTAACATGCCATCCGAAGCACGGAATCGCTTAAATAAATGTCACAAAGTGATCACATGGATGGTCACCCATCCATGGACCGGTCATAGTGAAAGTTGCTTACTGCAGTGATCGTTTACAGAACACTGAGTCCGCGGGGCCACGAGCGCTTCTCAGCGTCAAGTATACCATATAAAATTATCTTATGACTACATTTTAACCACCAACTTTGCCGTTCACTGCATGATTCCTTTACTTTTTTTACATAGAACTACTCTGTAAAATTACTGCTTACACTTTCGTGAATGTTTAAGGCATATTTTATTTGTCAATTTTTATACTGCTCGGATTTATTAACCCGGGTTAAATATTCGACACACACACAGAATACTCTTATGTAAATTGCACTTGATCTTAAACGGTTTTCAATTTTCAGGTCATGGAAAATCGGACACCTACCCTCCTGGCATGATTGTAACACATTTATGCAATATAGAAATCATGCGTGCTGTAGTAGAACATATGAAATGGCATTCTTTCATGTACATAGGCCATTCTAGGGGTTGTGTTTCAGGTAACAATCTGAGAGAATCATTTGCTTTGAGAACATATTCAAGCTGTACTTTTGCTCCATTAATAGTTAATATTATATTAAGTTCAGTTTTGGCAATATTTTGAAAAGGCAGATTCATATCTGTATGTTTGTATTGGGACCTTTTATCCAGACACACGCAGGGTGGCCAGCCAAGTTCGGTATTATAAAGTTCTGGATATACTTTCAAAAAGCAGATTGATGTCTCCAGTTATTTGTACCTTTGACTTTGACGCAAGTTATCTTGTAATTGTATTTTTAATGAAAATGAAAATATTTAATGTGTACTTTTGTTCCAGGTGTATTTTATAATCACATTTATCCGGGTAAAATGACGAAGATGATACATTTAGATCCTGCGCCACCTTTGTCTATGTTTTACTACGCATATTACAAACCATCTTATTGGTATCATTTCTTTTATGATACTTATTATAGTAGCTACGACAGGTAAGTTTTCATAAGAATAATAGGTATTTTTATTTCTAAATAAGATATTTATTAATGAAGGATTTGTATCGGGCGAAGCTGAAGGGCATAAGCTAGTATATCGTAAGAGCAATGAACTTCTTAAAAAAATAATTACAGATGGACCAAAGGCCGATCAAGAGTTATGACACCGGATGAGGCTACAAACTTAGTTATCCAAAATAGAAACCTTACAGAGGAACAAGCTGAAACTGTTTTATCCAGATCCCTCATTCCAGCCGGTGAAGGAAAATTTAGGTCAGTAATCCAGTTAAACAGATCGCAATCAGGCTTAATGCTTAGCTAAATTTTCTAGCTGGGTGGTTTTAGAAGCGCTTGTGGCCCCACGGTCTCCGTGTTCCTTAAACCATCACTGCAGTAAGCAACATTTACTATGGCTGGTCTTTGGATGGGTGACCACTACGTGACCACTTTGTGAAATTTATTTACGAGCGTTTCCGTGCTTCAGAGGGCACATTAAGCCGTTGGTCTCGGTTGCTAGAAAAAATGGTTTTCTTTTAGTAAAATTCAAGGCAAAGGCCTTCAGGTGGGCGGCTTTGAACACGGCAATACGGTTTATCATCTATTACGTGGGACAAAGTCCAAAGTTAAATGTGTGTGTAATAATACTGCCTATCCCTTCGAGGACAAATACCGTATGTACACGTATATATCCTTATGCGTTTTCAGACTATCCTGGGAGCCAAGAATGAAAAAGATGGCAAGCATTCCCGTATCGGAAGAAACTCTATTTACAGTCATTACGGAACGCACACCACCAATCCTCTTCATCCAAGCTTCAGAAAATACAAGCTCAGTCGATGGAAAACAGTTTGCTCAGAACATTCTAGAGAAATGTTGTCTTTTACAACCCAACTGTTCCTCGATCACTGTTCCTGGTGGCCATGATGTGCATATCACTAACCCTGAAGTTATAGTTCCACATATTGTAGAGTTCTTAAGTGACAGTGGAAAATATAAAAAGTCTAAATTATAATTATTATGTAGGTAAATTGTTTTACTACCTACCCATTCCAGTGGCACACAGCATTGGCAGACAAATAGGTAGGTATAATTAGATGAAAGCTATATTTTTGGGCAATTACTGTGCGAACTACGATTTGAGAGCAACGTACAAAAATGACTGAACTCTGTATTAGGACAGTATTGGTCCAATATAAATAAATAAATATTATTTGAAGAGAGATATTTAATGGAACCCGTCTTTTATTTTTTTTCGTGAGGAAAATCCTACAGTGACGTTATGCCGGACTCCTACCCACTAAAAACCACACGTATCATGAGGGGTTTTTCAGGTGTTATCCCGCTTCCTATGGGGAGGGGAGGGGGCGTGTGTGAATCCCTCACTTCACGATGTCATATAGCTAGGGCATGCTTCTGTAAGGACGGTGAGCAGCCCACTTACCATCTTCAGGCCCCTGGTCATGGAGGCCAATAATCTTGGGCGTAATGAAACCCATCTATTCGTTACAATTTATTTGTACAGGATACTTACTTAACTTTTTTTAGTCTAATCAGGTAAAATTTATTTTATTTTAACGGCAGTATTAATGGTTATTTAATAATTTTCAAAGTCTTATCTATTGATCCTAAATGATAATTCTAAATGAAAGCGGCATTATTAAAATGACTTTGAAAAACTATTTAACGATGCCCTAATGATGTAGCTTTCTAACTTTACTATTCACATGAACGCGGTTGGAAGTCTCCAATATTGAATTCTCATTGATGTTGTCCTCCTATTGACATCCCCAGGATTAATGGACTCCGGAGACGGTCAATAACCATCAATAACTTGACGTCAATAAATCTAAGACCGTACGAAAGTAGCTTCTAGTGTGCGTGCTTTCTTTGCACGTGTATGTGCATCGACGTGTATGTACACAGACACACGGACTTAAGTTAAGTCGCTTTCGCTTGACTGTCACCGGAGCCCATAAGAACCATTGAAAAAGGTAAATGCGCTTTGTCCTTATCGGCCCCATACACGTACCCAGGGCCTGATTTAGGGTTCCGCGCGCCCTAAGCTAGCTATGAATATGCGCCCCAGCTGCAACTAATTTAAGTCCTACCTACAAAAGAGATTACGTAAGCTGATCCTAAGTTCCTAATCGTTATTCTTTGTTAATTTGAAAATAAAATAAAACCCGATTTTGAGACTTCTTATGAAGTTATGACTTGATGCATCATGAACCAGTGAATCTTAGTGAAATCCCTTCATAACTCAGGAAGTAAGCTGATGAATGCAAAATTTATAGCTAAGAACGGTTCGAAAGCCGATGTGCTGGGGATGGCCCCTGCACATTGGCTTTCGAGCATAGAAAACCGCAAAATTTGCTCATCTGTTGGGCTGCTACGATGCCACAGGCAGACACACACATACAAAGATACAGAGGTCAAACTTAAAACCTTCTCAATTTTCGGCGGGGTTAATTAAATCGTCAGTAATATTGGTGCGATGGTGCCTTTCCAGCCACTCCTCCATGACCGGTTTCACCGTCTCAACAGCACCGTCTCACACTTTTTGGCCGACAAGCATACGGCCCACCAGTGGTACCAGTGGTCACGCACAAGGAGGCAAAGTCTCTCCTGTCGCGAAGAGGTTCCACACCACCTGCCGGCATGGGATCGTTGACCACTTCATGGCTCGCCTCTGCACCAAGTCATATGGTCACGCCTTTATCCCCGAAGGGGTAGGCAGAGGCATATTATATGCTCACATTTCACCTTTGTATAATTTGTCCCACGTAACAGGTTGTGACTGCCTGCTGTCGAAATAAAGCCTTCAACTTAGCTTAACGACTGCCATTTTACTGGCAACCGGGACCAACGGCTTAACGTGCCTTCCGAAGCACGGAAACGCTCAAATAAATGGCACAAAGTGATCACATGGATGGTAGGTACTCTACACCGAGTCGAACGGAAGAATTCAGTCAATTCATTCTGATATTCTGGTGCCCCCACCCAGCAGAGGCAGCTGTACTCCATGTGCGGCCGCACTTGCGAATTAAACAGAAGCAGTGTTTGCGCCGCAGTAAGTACCGCCGCGCCCTGTTGAGCACACCGAGCGGCTTGGACGCCAGCTTGGTTTTATTCTCCAAATCACTTCGGAACTGAACGTCACTGGAGATGTCAACACCAAGGATACCTATACTGTCAGAGTTGGAGAGAGTTTTCCCCTTAAAATATGGCGCTACAGTAAATTGGGTTTTCTTTCACAAACTTGTGTCTTAGAAGGGTTGAATTGAACAAGATTTTGTTTTTCCCAATCGGACACTCTATTGCGAGTTGTCTCGATTTCAAACACAAGTTGTTTACAGCTTTCTTCCACTGCAGCCCGAGAGATACCGGTGCGGCCCGTGTAACAAGTGTCGCCCGTACTGTCGTCCGCATAACAATGAATGCCGTCAATAGACAACATCTCATTGATATGCAGCAGAAATAGAGTGGGGGACAACACTGAGCCTTGTGGTACTCCAGCGTTTATGGCCATGCATTCAGAACCTATGCTTCTACCGGCCAAAAAGCTGGACACCCATTCGCTTTGCTTCCTGGGTGCCTTGAACGCGACACGGGTGGAGCTGTCGTATTTACTACCACGCTGCCAGGGAGATGGGTGCAGGAATTTAATTTTAACGCACGTATTTGTATTTTCACTAAATTACCAAATATTATTATGTACTTTGGTGTAACAAAATGTTAACTAACAATTTTAAACATGTTGTTAGGAGTTGTTACAATCTGTTAAAAATTGCTAGATGTTTTATGTGCTCCTTTTTGGGAGCACCGTAAGTCACAGCCCTGCGCCGAGCCCAACACCAGGCGCCCCCTTGATCCTGGCGCCCTAAGCTTCCGCTTAGTTAGCTTATGGGTAAATCAGGCCCTGCACGTACCTACAATAATATTGATCAATATAGAAATAAATTTACCGTATAGGGTAATATTGAAGTTTGAACAGACTCCGTCCGCCGTCACCTCCCTATTGTCTAAGGTGATGGAGCGTGTAATTAATACACAGCTCCTGAGGTACCTTGAGGAAAACGACCTGCTCAGTGACCGGCAGTACGGTTTCCGTCACGGTCGCTCGACGGGCGATCTTCTCGTGTGCCTCACACACCGATGGGCGACGGCTATCGAGAGTAAGGGCGAGGCTCTAGCAGTGAGCCTCGACATTTCTAAAGCCTTTGACCGGGTCTGGCACCGTGGTCTTCTTAAAAAATTGCCCTCCTACGGACTGACCGAGAGATTATGCGGATGGGTGTCCAGCTTTTTGGCCGGTAGAAGCATCAGGGCTGTTGTCGACGGCAGCTGTTCTGACTGCATGGCCATTAACGCTGGAGTACCGCAAGGGTCAGTGTTGTCCCCTACTCTGTTTCTGCTGCATATCAATGACATGTTGTCTATTGACGGCATTCATTGTTATGCAGACGACAGTACGGGGGACACTTGTCACACAGGCCGCCCCGGTATCTCTCGGGATGCAGTGGAAGAAAGTCGTGAACAGCTTGTGTCTGAAATCGAGGCTACTCTTACTAGAGTGTCCGATTGGGGTAGACAAAACCTTGTCCAGTTCAACCCTTCGAAGACACAGGCGTGTTTCTTCACCGCTAAGAAAGCCCCAATTACTGTAGCGCCACAATTCCAGGGCACATCTCTTTCCATCTCTAAAAGTATAGGGATCCTTGGTGTTGACATCTCCAGTGACGTTCAGTTCCGCAGTCATTTGGAGGACAAAGCCAAGCTGGCGTCCAAGAAGCTCGGTGTGCTCAACAGGGCGCGGCGGTACTTTACTGCGGCGCAAACACTGCTTCTCTATAAGTCGCAAGTGCGACCACACATGGAGTACTGCTGTCACCTTTGGGCGGGGGCACCTGAATATCAGCTTCGTCCATTTGACTCGGTGCAGAGGCGAGCTGTGAGAGTTGTCAACGATCCTATACTGACAGGTGGTGTTGAACCTCTTCGCGACAGGAGAGACTTTGCCTTCTTATGCGGGTTCTACCGCCTGTACAATGGTATGTGCTCTGAGGAATTGTTTGAAATGATGCCCACGGCTACGTTCTATCATCGCACCGCTCGCCATAGACAGGGATTTCATCCTCACACCCTGCGTCCGGAGTGTTCGAGCACGGTTAGATCCGATAGGGGTTTTCTTCCGCGAACGCTTAGGTTGTGGAATGATCTTCCTGCCTCGGTTTTCCCAAACGCTCACAGTATGGGGTTCTTCAATAGGGGTCTAAGAAGGTTTTTACAGGGTCGGCAGCGCGAGTGTGGCGCCTCTGGTGTTGCAAACGTTCATAGGCTGCGGTGACCACCAGTCCTTCTGGTGGGCCGTATGCTTGTCTGCTAAAAAAAAACTATATTCGGACGGAAATAAATATTTATGCAATTTTATTGAGTCAATAATATTGTAGGTGTGTGGAGCCTCTTAAACACTTACAAAAATATAATATAGATCACTATGGGTAATTGCGCAAATTGACCGTGTAGGGATAATATTGAGGATTGAACAATGATCGAACAAATTTTGAGCAAACTTTAACTTTATTGATCAAGATTTTTTTTCTTGCACCGTGTAGACTCAATATTGAGTAATAATTTTTGTTCAGTGTTTGGAGTGGTCGCGGTCAGTCACGATGTAGCTTAAGGACGTGATTTATTTAAATCTAGCAAAATGGAGAACAAGATCAAAAATATTATGAAAGATACAGAAAGAGAGTTTTTGGTGTGAAACACCTATCGCCAGCTGATTTTTGCGATGGTGACCATTGCGGTGTATCGGAACTCGGAGTCCTGAATTTGCATTTAGATTTTAGATTTAAAGCCGGACGAAATTTTAATTTACTTCTTCGTCAGACCACAGACTTACAATAAGTAGCAGACAAAGCATTAGAGATTGAAAAGTACGCCAAAACTAACACATATAAAAACCACACACACTAACGCAACTACAGGGAAGGAGTTAGCCGCCTAGTTCAATCAGATTTATTTTAATGAAATAAGAGTATCTTAAAATATCTCTTTTAAGGTTCTGTAGCCAAATGGCAAAAAACGGAACCCTTATAGATTCGTCATGTCTGTCTGTCTGTCCGTCCGAATGTCACAACCACTTTTCTCCGAAACTATAAGACCTATGCACTTGAAACTTGGTAAGTAGATGTATTCTGTGAACAGCATTAAGATTTTTAAATATAACTAAAAAAAAGCAGTAAATTTTGGGGGTCCCCATACTCAGAACTGAAACGAAAAGATTTTTTTTTCATCAAACCCATACGTGTGGGGTATCCATAGGTAGGTCTTCAAAAATGCTATTGAGGCTAAAGCACCTTTAGAAAAAAATGATGTTACAAGACATCATTTTTTTCAAAGACGTATTATAATATAGACACGTCATGTACGAACATCACGGCTTTCAAAAACGGCAAATATTTTATACATTCAAAAGAAGAATTTCTATGAAATTATCTATGATAGCATGTATGGAAATTAAGGCAATTGCCGGACTTTTTTGTTACCATTTTCAGTGTTGATAACGTATCTATAGTTTTCATATATCATTGATTTTTTTTCTAAAGGTGCTCCCTCACCGGGAGCATTCGCGCGTAATGTAATGTTACGAGTCGAGAATTACAGCCAGTGTGGGAGGTGAACCGAGCATTGCAATGCGCACCTTGTAATGATACAAGACGAGGTTACAGCAGTGAAGCAGGTGATCCGAGCATTGCAATGCGCGCCTTGTAATGATACAATGTGTAACGTTTTGATCCAACTCGTAACATCAATGCGCTTTTTTTGTTGCGGCCGGCCGGCCGCACACTGGTCCGTAGGTATTATAAATAGGTGGACATACGATCTAAGATGTCAAACGCTTTTGGGAAAAAAATAGTAGTACGAGTACGAATTTCAGGTTAATTTTGCAATCCACTATGGCCGCCGCGCCACCATTGTAAAATTTCATGTTGGATATCGTTTATGGGGTTTTTTGGTATGCTGAGTACGAATTTCAGGTTAATTTTGCAATCCAATATGGCCCCCGCGCCACCGTTGTAAAATTTCATGTTGCATATCATATAAGGGGTTTTTTGGTATGCTGAGTACGAATTTTGGGTTAATTTTGCAATCCAATATGGCCGCCGCGCCGAATTCACAAAATTTCATGATGGGTATCGTTTAAGGAGGATTTTGGTACGCTGAGTACTAATCTCATGATAATTTTGCAATCCAATATAGCCGCCGCGCCGAAATCACAAAATTTCATGATGGGTATCGTCTAAGGGGTTTTTTGGTATGCTGAGTACGAATCTCATGATAATTTTGCAATCCAATATGGCCGCCGCGCCGATATCACAAAATTTTCGTGATGGGTATCATTTGAGGGGTTTTTTGGTATGCTGAGTACGAATCACATGATAAGCAATCCAATATGGCGGCCGCGCAGAAATCACAAAATTTCATGATGGATATCGTATAAGGGGATTTTTGGTATGCCGAGTACGAACTTTGGGTTAATTTAGCAATCCAAGATGGCTGTCGCGCCAGCGTGCAAAATTTCATGTTGCATATCGTAGAAGGGGTTTTTTGGTATGCTAAATACGAATTTTAGGTCAATTTTGCAATCCAAGATGTCCGCCGAACCACCTTTGTAAAATTTCATTTTCACGATGAAAGGGGTTTTTTGGTATCTCAGCATACTGACAGAAATCTCGCAACAGTGGCGCGGTGGCCATATTGGATTGCAAAATTAACCTGAAATTCTTACTCAGCATACCGAAAAACCCCATAAACAATATCCAATATGAAATTTAACAACGGTGGCGCGGCGGCCATATTGGATTGCAAAATTATCATGAGATTCGTACTCAGCGTACCAAAATCCCCCTTAAACGATACCCATCATGATATTTTGTGATTACGGCGCAGCGGCCATATTGGATTGCAGAATTATCATGTGATTCGTACTCAGCATACCAAAAAACCCCTTAAACGATACCCATCATGAAATTTTGTGATTTCGGCGCGGCGGCCATATTGGATTACAAAATTATCATGTGATTCGTACTCAGCATACCAAAAAACCCCTTAGACGATACCCATCATGAAATTTTGTGATTTCGGCGCGGCGGCCATATTGGATTGCAAAATTATCATGTGATTCGTACTCAGCATACCAAAAAAAACCCTTAAACGATACCCATCATGAAATTTTGTGATTTCGGCGCGGCGGCCATATTGGATTGCAAAATTATCATGAAATTCGTACTCAGCGTACCAAAATCCCCCTTAAACGATACCCATAATGATATTTTGTGATTACGGCGCAGCGGCCATATTGGATTGCAGAATTATCATGTGATTCGTACTCAGCATACCAAGAAACCCCATGCAATACCCATCACGAAAATTTTGTGATTTCGGCGCGGCGCCCATATTGGATTGCAAAATTATCACGTGATTCGTACTCAGCATACCAAGAAACCCCTTAAGCAATACCCATCATGAAATTTTGTGATTTCGGTGCGGCGGCCATATTGGATTGCAAAATTATCATGAAATTCGTACTCAGCGTACCAAAATCCCCCTTAAACAATACCCATCATGAAATTTTGTGATTTCGGCACGGGGGCCATATTTGATTGCAAAATTATCATGTGATTCGTACTCAGCATACCAAAAACCCCCTTTAACGATACCCATCATGAAATTTTGTGATTTCAGGGCGGCTGCCATATTGGATTGCAAAAGTATCATGAGATTCGTACTCAGTGTACCAAAATCCCCCTTAAACGATACCCATCATGAAATTTTGTGATTTCGGCGCGGCGGCCAAATTGGATTGCAAAATTATCATGTGATTCGTACTCAGCGTACCAAAATCCCCCTTAAACGATACCCATCATGAAATTTTGTGATTTCGACGCGGCGGCTATATTGGATTGCAAAATTATCTCTTAGTCTTTCTGTTTCCGGTTTCCATTTCGGAGTTTCCAGTTCTATGATCCGATTCAAAATCGCAATAAAAAACATTTCTGCTAATAGTTTTGCACCAATTTTTTTAAAACCTTCTCCTGACAGAAACAAACACAGCTTTTTGCTGTGTTTGTTTCTGTCAGGAGAAGGTTTTGTGATTTCGGTGCGGCGGCCATATTGGATTGCAAAATTATCATGAAATTCGTACTCAGCGTACCAAAATCCCCCTTAAACAATACCCATCATGAAATTTTGTGATTTCGGCACGGGGGCCATATTTGATTGCAAAATTATCATGTGATTCGTACTCAGCATACCAAAAACCCCCTTTAACGATACCCATCATGAAATTTTGTGATTTCAGGGCGGCGGCCATATTGGATTGCAAAAGTATCATGAGATTCGTACTCAGCGTACCAAAATCCCCCTTAAACGATACCCATCATGAAATTTTGTGATTTCGGCGCGGCGGCCAAATTGGATTGCAAAATTATCATGTGATTCGTACTCAGCGTACCAAAATCCCCCTTAAACGATACCCATCATGAAATTTTGTGATTTCGACGCGGCGGCTATATTGGATTGCAAAATTATCTCTTAGTCTTTCTGTTCCCGGTTTCCATTTCGGAGTTTCCAGTTCTATGATCCGATTCAAAATCGCAATAAAAAACATTTCTGCTAATAGTTTTGCACCAATTTTTTTAAAACCTTCTCCTGACAGAAACAAACACAGCAAAAAGAATTAGCGAAATCGGTCCAGCATTTCACGCGTGATGCCGTGACCACGGAAATCGGGCTTCATTTTTATATATTGTATACTCAATATCATCGAAGATTACAGGCATTATATTAAAATGCAATTCTGAACTAATTAAATGCTGAATCAAAGTTTTCCACACTTATTTTTATGTTAGCATTAAATTTAATCTTGAAAAGAAGTGCCTGAGTTTGGCCCCTACATTAATGAGAGGTATCTAATACGTCAAACTGCAGCATCGGCAGCTTAAACCTTTCAAAAACCAGGCGGACGTCATTTTTTTTAAAATGTCATGTATAGTGTTGCTATACGTGTAGAAACGAGATAGCAGCATTCACTAACCCCTTAGAGCGAGCGGAATGGAAAGACCAACGCACACAAACATAATTAATGTTTCGTCTGCTACTTATTGTACGTCTGTGCGTCAGACATGTTGTTTGGACGGAAAAAGTATTGATGCAATGTTATTGAGTCAATATTATTGAACGTGTGTATTCAAAAGGAAGTGTTTTATAAAATTGAACAATTAAAATATTGATCACAATAATTGTCAGTGTAGGGGGCCTCTTAAAGTGCCTCATGCATACATGGGCTGATTAATACCCTGCATTTTTGTCAAGATCCGGGTGGAAAACATGTAATAGTAACAGTCTCGAAAGTATGATATCTGTTTGCAGGAACAGGAACAGGTACTTCACTCACATCACTATTGTAAACTGACATCAACAGGTAGCTGTCAATAATGTCAATTTTCATGTGACTGATCCAATGATATTCTCTTTGTGAGTTTTGTGACTTTTGTGTGACTGATGCTTTGCTAGAAAACGTTACCAGTTAAATTTAAATCACACGTTTGACATGTGTTGTTTCTTTCTTTGTCTTATCGAATATTGAATCAAGAGACAGCGCTATAATTTCATGTTACAATACCGTGTTTGATTGATTCTTACTCTATTTCTACGACGAAAAACAAAAACAAAAAAAGTCGTAATTTTTATGATAGCTATCTTTATTTTATCGTAAGATTTCTAAGGAGGCTCCAAAGGTTATTCACGGTGATCAGATAGTAATCAGTATCGTCTGTATGTCAATAGATTCGAAAACTATTATTCAATTCAGATTAGCTATTGAATTGCAGTAAATAAACAGTGCAGTACGCATGTCCATAGGCCTATCAATAAAATAAATACATTTTCCAAAATGCAGTGCACATCAAAATGTGAGTGGCAAATCCAAGCACCCTGGGGAAACATAACACGTAAGTTTCTTTACACTTTTTATTTATTAAATGAGTATATATTAGCCATCAATAATGATAAATAAATCTATACAAACATGGCATCTCTTCTGTATCCTGTATTGATTGTTATTTGAAATAAGAATTTTATTGATTCTGTTTATTTTTTAATTAGATTTATTTTTTCTGATTGTGAGTTGTGACTTGTGCTTGGTGACACATGTTATTAAATTGTAACACTCATGATACAGGTAGTGTGATTAGTCTTATAAAACAAAGGAGAGATGCTCAAATATTATTTTCAGAGAATAATGTTTTCTTATTTTTTGAGTGAAGTAATAATGTACACCCGTTCACTCTAAGTTTGCTGGTCGCCTCACATACTTCTCATCTACGCTAGCGGTAAACTTAGAGCGAATGGGATATAGGTACTTATTATTCCTACTGTCCGAGTGTAGCCTTTATTTCAATATACTTTAAATATGTATCTATCTATGTATAGTATTACACTACAATAAGCTTGTCTTGGTCACTTCTAAAATAAAAGGAAAAAAAATGACACATGGTGTTAACAACATGTGTCATTTTTTTTAATCCACCTTTTTTTTGTCAAGGCTTCGGTCACTATAAATGACCATTCTAGCCTCGTAATTTGACTCGCTTACTGCTACTACTCATTCATTTCCATAGACACTACTCAGCCTCTTCCATCCTTTTTCTTCTCTCTTTCTTACAAGCCTTTACTAATACACATAATGCCTTGCAGTTTTCAGACAGTGGTAGACTCAGAACAATATTACTAAGCTGTACTACCCGTTCGCTCTAAGTTTGCTGCTGGCGTAGAGTCGTATACCCTAATTGTTAATTAGACGAAGTAAATTGACAGTAGCTAATGTCACTTCGTCATAGAAAATACGCAACATTGTATGAAGAAGTGACATTAGTTGCTGTCAATTTACTTCGTCTAATTAAAAATTCGACTTTAGTATGGAGCCGAGCGGCAAAGTTAGAGCGAACAAGCAGTATACTAAATAGGTGCCTTTCAGGACTCAATACTGGTCACATTCCATCATCATAATGTATAAAATCTTTAGGTTTATTGCACATGGGGCTTAAGTTTTTCCTATCATAAAGTAATACTTATTTAATGGAAAATGTGTAGCGCGCATCCCAAGCACCACAGTTTCTCTCGAAAGGCTGAAATAATAATGTTTCCTACAGTCCAAGTGTAGCCTTAATTTCATTATACTAAATAATTTAGGTACATACCTATCTATAGTATTATACTAAAATAAGCTTGTCTTGGGCTTGAACTCACCATGTGTCATGATTATCGCGACCAGTACAAGGGGAGTAGACATAGCATGTTGGCTCTATACATTTCTGTGTCACATAAAACAAGTCACTTTAAGACTTTGAAAACAATACACTTATAATTCCTATGATGTGTGACTTAGACAAAACAACACTTTCAATAATGTGTTATAAGCATAGGTGCCCCTTTTGGACCCCGCTTTGACAGAGGAGAAAGTCTCAGTATGGTGTCTCCCGTCCCCATAAAAGTCATAGATGGTGTTGTTCTGTCTTTTTTTGAATAGATTTTGCCAAAGTCAAGCAGGCTAGTTGTGGTGAGGTCCGACATATTTTGAGTTGGAAGTGTTACTACAAGGGGTTAAAAAGTGTACAGTTCCCTTTAACACCCCATTATTATTTACTTTCATACAACAAACTCGTTTTTAGAACCCTCTGTGCTCTGTCCGACTCGCACATGGCCATTTTTTTGTTTTTGCTCATGCATGCATCTTTATTTTTTGTGTTTTTATTTTAAGTTAATGTGGTGAGTATACAATTATTGCTTTTTTTAAATTTGATTTTTAATTAATGCTAATACAAACCCAAACTATGTATTCTGTTTTTTTTTTTCATTATATTTATTGGCAACTGAATACAAAGTTCTTAATGCCTAATAATCTGTTTTGTTTTTAATAAATACTAAAAAGTTACTGTGATATGTTATATTTGTAGAATGTGAACTTCAGTCATCTTCAGCATCGCTGCTCTTGCCTCCACCGACAATGAGGAGGTTACCACTACTTCAGATGTCATCATCGACAGCAGATATGGAGCCGAGATACATTTCTTTCAACGGTATAGACCAAAGACATAAATAAGGGAGTGCGTTCATATCCGATATTGCCTAGCACATTCTATTTCTTACAGATACGTAATTTGATTCGTCAATGTTAAGATTTTATTTCTGATAGACGAATTACAATTTCAGAAATAAAATTTTACTACATGAAAATTTAATATACCTACATATAGTCGGATTATTAATCTCAGTCAGTAAAATGACAAGTGCAACTGTCACTGATACAAAAAAGGGTGACCCGCTACAATAGTGATGTTCGACAATCAATAGACTTAGACATTTTAGTCATTCTTTATTTTATTAGGTGTAAAGGTGCTTTTGTATTGTGTTTTAAATTTTATATTGTAAATATATAATATCTATCTATTACATATCATCAATACATATAATAAAATCGTAACAGGTCGCTGTCTGTACATGGAAGATAAATAAGATAAAATATTATAAGGGGGCTTTATGAACGCAATAGAACCCAAAACAATGATTTTTAGAAATTTTGTCTGTTGGTCTGTATGTCTGTATATCTGTTTGTCTGTACGTTTGTGCACGCTTATCTCAGAAACCGCTTAACCGATTGCAACGCGGTTTTTATATATGTTGAGGTTTGCTCCACTTAACACTTAGCGTTTATTTCATGTCAATCAGTTTATAAATAAAAAAGTTATAACACTTTTAAGAATCAGATATTTTGAAAATTTTAATTGTAGGAGTTTCTTTGAATGTGAGTGTAAATCTTAACTGGAGTGTTGGCTTAATCATATAAGGTACTGAATTGTTTTAAAATAGACTTAATCTTTAAGCTCTTTTATGATTAAGCAAACAGGGCAGTTTCACACGCTGCTTGATGAGTCTGATGAAGAAATACCTCTCCTTTCATACACCTTATGTGACGTAAACGAAGTTGCGGGGTCAGCTAGTTTACAATACGTATTATCAATATCAATACCTATACCTACATATAATAAAATTGTAACAGGTCGCTGTCTGTACTTGGAAGCTAAATGAGAAATAATGTCATAGGAGGGCTTTATGAACGCAATAGAACCCAAAACAATGATTTTTAGATTTTTTGTCTGTTTGTCTGTATGTCTGTATATCTGTTTGTCTGTACGTTTGTGGGCGCTAATCTCAGTACCCGCTTAACCGATTACAATGCGGTTTTCTTTATTGTGTTGAGGTTTGCTTTACTTAACATTTAGTGTTTATTTCATGTCAATCGGTTGATAAATAAAAAAGTAAACACACACATCAAGTAAAGTAAACATTTTTAAGAATTTATTACATCGAAGATATTTTGAAAATTTTAATTGTAGGGGTTTCTTTGATTGTGATGGTAAATCTAAAATGGAGTGTTGGCTTAAGGGGCGGTTAACCCGCACAAGTAGGCATTTGGCGCTCCCCTCGCCCCGGGCGCAAGACACACCGCGCGCCGGCAGCGGCAGTCAACTCTCATGCCACAGTATACAGTATAGTAGAAAGAAACAGCATGCTAACTTTGTTTGACGTAGTAAATGCATCTAACTTTATTAAGTGTAGTGATTTATTAGTTTCGTAAATAAAAATAAATGAGTTAATCGTAAATAAATTATGTATATTATACTATTATTTTTAAGCTAAAGAGTATGTTTGTTTGTTTAGTTGTTCTAACTCCAGAGTCTAAGAGACTGCTAGTTGAATTTCAAGAGTTTCTTAACAGAATGTCCATTTTTGAAAAATACCAAAATATATAACATCACGCTAAGGCGAATAAGAGCTTAGCAGCAACGAAACATTTTTCGACAACTAGGATATTTCATTTTCTTTTGAGAGTTTCCGTTGCGTACGTTTGCTACAGTTGCGTAAAAAATGTAAATTACATAATAGCTGGTCATAAAAATTTCTAAAGTTTTCTAAAGTTGGTATGCTAAGTATGAATCACGGGATCATTGTGCAATCCAAAATGGCCGCCGCGGTGTAATCACAAAATTTCATGATGGGTGTCGTTTAAAGGGTTTTTTGGTATGCTGAGTACGAATCACGTACTAATTTTGCAATCCAATATGGACGCCGCGCCGTAATCACAAAATGTCATGATGGGTATCGTTTAAGGGGTTTCTTGGTATGCTGAGTACGAATCACGTGATAATTTTGCAATCCAATATGGGCGCCGCGCCGTAATCACAAAATTTCATGATGGGTATCGTTTAAGGGGTTTCTTGGTATGCTGAGTACGAATCACGTGATAATTTTGCAATCCAAAATGGCGGCCACGGTGTAATCACAAAAATTCATGATGGGTATCGTTTAAAGGTTTTTTTGGTATGCTGAGTACGAATTACGTACTAATTTTGCAATCCAATATGGCCACCGCGCCGTAATCACACAATTTCATGATGGGTATAGTTTAAGGGAATTCTTGGTATGCTAAGTATGAATCACATGATAATTTTGCAATCCAATATGGCCACCGCGGTGTGATCACAAAATTTCATGATGGGTATCGTTTAAGAGGTTTTTTGGTATGCTGAGTACGAATCACATGATAATTTTGCAATCCAATATGGGCGCCGCGCCGTAATCACAAAATTTCATGATGGGTATCGTTTAAGGGGTTTCTTGGTATGCTGAGTACGAATCACGTGATAATTTTGCAATCCAAAATGGCGGCCGCGGTGTAATCACAAAAATTCATGATGGGTATCGTTTAAAGGGTTTTTTGGTATGCTGAGTACGAATTACGTACTAATTTTGCAATCCAATATGGCCACCGCGCCGTAATCACACAATTTCATGATGGGTATAGTTTAAGGGAATTCTTGGTATGCTAAGTATGAATCACATGATAATTTTGCAATCCAATATGGGCGCCGCGCCGTAATCACAAAATTTCATGATGGGTATCGTTTAAAGGGTTTTTGGTATGCTGAGTACGAATTACGTGATAATTTTGCAATACAATATGGCCGCCGCGCCGTAATCACAAAATATCATGATGGGTATCGTTTAAGGGGTGTATTGGTATGATGAGTACGAATCTTGTGATAATTTTGAAATGCAATATGGCCGCCGCGCCGTAATTGCAAAAATCCATGATGGTTATCGTTTAAGGGGTTTTTTGGTATGCTGAGGACGAATCACATGATAATTTTGCAATCCAAAATGGCCACCGCGCCGTAATCACATAATTTCGTAATGAATATCGTTTAATGGGTTTTTTCGACTGCTGAGTACGAATAACATGATCATTTTGGAATTCAATTTGGCCGCCTAAGCTATTTAGGCCCGCTTGCGCGGAGAGTCGAGTTAAATATATAAATATAGAGTTAGTAAGCTCTGAGTTAAATAAATAACTTCTTAACTCTGACCACGTCTTGCACAGTTGCAAATTGGCACGCGGTTAACTAACTCACAGTAAACCGAACAAGTTTTTTTAGTCTGTGTCGTTCCATGCAATCCAACCACACACAAATGTTAGATCGAAGAATGGAACATGTGTCTCTATCTCTTTTACACTACAGTCTGCTACGTATGATTTACGATGCTACCATTTACGATACCAATCATAAAATTTTCTGATTACGGCGCGGCGGGAATATTGGATTGCAAAATTATCACGTGATTCGTACTCAGCATACCAAAAAACACCTTAAACGATACCCATCATGAAATTTTGTGATTATGGCACGGCGGCCATATTGGATTGCAAAATTATCACGTGATTCGTACTCAGCATACCAAAAAACCTCTTAAACGATACCCATCATGAAATTTTGTGATTACGGCGCGGCGGCCATCTTGTATTGCAAAATTAGTACGCGATTCGTACTCAGCATACCCAAAAAACCCCTTAAACGATACCCATCATAAAATTTTCTGATTACGGCGCGGCGGGCATATTGGATTGCAAAATTATCACGTGATTCGTACTCAGCATACCAAAAAACCCCTTAAACGATACCCATCATGAAATTTTGTGATTATGGCACGGCGGCCATATTGGATTGCAAAATTATCACGTGATTCGTACTCAGCATACCAAAAAATCCCTTAAACGATACCCAGCATGAAATTTTGTGATTACGGCGCGGCGGCCATCTTGTATTGCAAAATTAGTACGCGATTCGTACTCAGCATACCAAAAAACCCCTTAAACGATACCCATCATGAAATTTTGTGATTAAGGCGCGGCGGCTATATTCGATTGCAAAATTATCACGTGATTCGTACTCAGCATACCAAAAAACCCCTTAAACGATACCCATCATGAAATTTTGTGATTACGGCGCGGCGGCCATATTGGATTGCAAAATTATCACGTACTTCGTACTCAACATACCAAAAAACCCCTTAAACGATACCCGTCATGAAATTTTGTGATTACGGCGTGGCCGCCATTTTGGATTGCGAAATTATCATGTAATTCGTAGACATTTTAATGCATTAGGTAGCTGGTTACCATGTCGTGAAAACACTTAAAAATTAAAAGATCACCACATTTTTACCATGAGTCGCGTATGTATTTGTAACGGTTAATCTAATTACATTTTGCCCATTACTGATATTTTTATACTGTGGCGCGATTTCAACGTAATTTGGCATAATAATTACGAAATAGTTGCGAAAAAAACTGACACAGGTCCTGCCTCCACAAGCGCCATGGCGAGACTGATCGGCCGTCAGCGGCGCAATTCTATTGCGTTTGGTAGATATTCGTACATGATAACTATGTAAATAGTTGTTTATAGAAAAACGCTCGGAAAATGTGTATAAAAACTTAATACCTTTAATTGAGTGCAAAAAAAATATATAAAATGTTAATAGTTTAGCCACAGTATTGAAAAAACTTTTCTGAGAGAGTCAACTTTGGGTTTTTTTTCTATCTAGTGAAATTTGTTGCATCGTGTAACGGGCTCGGAATATGTTTAGCTTATATCCTTAACTATTATATATATATTTTTCAGATTTAAAAACCCTTTACTTTTTGACTAGGATTGTTTCAAAAAACTCAAAATCTGACCCACGCGGCCTTAATCATAAAAGAGATTAATGATTAAGGCTATTTTAAAATAATTGACTTAATAATTGAATTGACTGGACTGATTTTTTTTATAATAGACTAAGTGCGCCTTCACACTAGCGTAGGCGTTCGATGGACGTATGCGCGGCGTATACGTCGCGTACGCCCGACGCTTGTTCAGCGTACTCATGTGTTCCAGTGGAGACGCCGCGCCAACGCGGCGTATACGTCGCGCACGCCCGACGCTTGTTCAGCGGACTCATGTGTTCCAGTGGAGACGCCGAGCCAACGCGGCGTATACGTCGCGTCGGCGCCGCGCATACGTCCATCGTACGCCTACGCCGGAAAAACGCTAGTGTGAAGGCGCACTTTTAATCTTGCCGTGCACTGCACTGCGAGGACCGCAGCGCTGTGTTATCGCTGCGGTCCTCGCAGTGCTGTGGATTCCCGGTGTCTTCGCCACAGATACTTACCGAAGCTACCGTGCCCGGTATCTGTGACAACCGGTAGGAGAGAGCACCGTCTCTCCTCTCCAGTCACTCGTCCATGACCGGTCTGACGGCCGCGATTGTGGCGAATCCCCCCTTTGGTTGCTGAAGTCGCACCTTCCATATCTCCACGTTTTCCTGGTGGAGCAGGGACCGCTGGGCCTCGATTTCTCGAGACGCAGACCCTTGGCTTTTGCTTCCAGGTCCCATGGAGGGGTCCCAGCTAGGAGGCATGCCGCCTCACCTGAGATCGTGCGGTATCCCCTTATAATCCTAACGGCCATAGCCCTCTGCGGGCTCAGCTATCTAGCCACATTGCTGACCATCAGGGCCTCCACCCATACGGGGGCCCCGTATGGGGCCATACTTCGCACGATCCCCAAATACAGTCTCATAGAAGTTGTTTTGTTGTTATAATCCCACAAGTGAAATGTAAAGGCAATTCATCCATACAGCCTAATTACATGCTATGTTTAATCGTGACGCAAATACGCGCGCTTTTTGGTATAATCATTATGTTGATTTTTTGATGCCAAACCATTAAAAAAAAAAGTTTCATTGTAGAACGGTTTATCCGTGTGGAAATGGTCATTGTAACACGACTTGGCAAGAATGAGTACTATTGAGATATGACTTGTGGTTATGTATGTATGTTACAAATTACCAAATGGTCGTAGAAAATAGTAGGTTGTATAACAAGGGAGCAAAATAGAATTTTGACGGCGACGGCGCTACTTTGAATCACGGAGCGAAGCGAAGAATTCTCGAATAGAATCCCGAGCTCAGCGAGGGATTCTAACGTAGAATCCTGTGCGCAGTGAGGGATTCAAAGTATACCGCCCGAGGGCAAAATAATTTGCTATTATGTAATATATTCTACTTTTCATCCACTTTCTATGAGAAAAAATGAGATTTGTACGACGTAGTTAGCTTCTAATAGTCATTCAGGAGTTAATGCATGGTCACTGTCATAATTCGACGTAGAACTCATTATGTTTGCAGAATACAGTAAAATTATGTAGGTATACTGGTTACGTTATACTTATGTAGTATACTATTTGCGTTCGATTTCTATGAATGTTATAAATTTAGTTCCAAGTTCCAAATTCAAATCACTTTGCCGCCCGCTAGAAAGCTCTTAACGGAAAAGATTATTTATATTTTGCGCCCTGTTATCGTGGTGCAAAGTGATGCTTTACGAATAGATGGGATAAAAATAATATAAGGACAAGCAAAAATGACAGTTTTAAATTTTTGTCATCAAAGTACTTTTCATGAAATTATTTTCAAGGTAAATTGGTGTGCAATGTTTGTATAAAACAAACTATGGTTCCTAGAAAAGTGATTATATTTAAATGTAGGGAAATAATTATGGAGCAATCGAGATCCAAATTGTTTGTTTACTGCATTATTTGAATGAGTTGTAATACGGTATAGGTGGTTTTATGTAATATATAATTACTGTTTGATATGGAATTAAAAAATATAATCTCGACTAACTTTTAATTGTAAAACTCGATTCAACCACATCACTATTTATTTGTGACAAAAATCCCGCAACACTGAAAATGTCATTTTACTGACTCGAATTAAAAATCATAGTATAGATATTATTTACTTAAATTTAAAAACAAAATTCACACACTAACAATAGTCTTTCTTAATAAACTAACATAAGAATGTAAATGTAAGAAGTATGGGAAACAATTGCTTTATTGTTGACTAGCTGTTTCCCGCGGCTTCGACCGCGTAGAAGTCGTTATCGCGTTAAACCTCCTTCTGCGCAGTCGGTTAAAAAGTAGCCTATGTCCCAGGGCCTCGAACTATCTCTATACCAAATTTCAACTCAATCTCTCCAGCCGTTTAGATGTGAAAGCGTAACAGACAGACAGACAGACAGAGTTACTTTTGCATTTATAATATTAGTAGGGATTAGTAGGGATTATAAATGAAAATGAAACGTTGTAAAATGGAATAGAATGTGTGTTGAGAAACAGTCTGCCAGATTGTCAGCCCTACAAAAAGTCTGGTATGGACGCGCACCCGTCCAGTCAATTGTACAGTACAGTTTGGCCCAAATCGATCGACCGTTCATGTACACTAATGTTATAAAGAGAAAAGATTTGATTGTTTGTTTGCATTGAATAGGCTCCGAAACTGCTGAAAACCGACTTAATATTATTTCACTATTGGGAAGCTATCCTATCTCAGGATGACGGATCCATATTCCCACGGGAACAGGAAACGTGGGTGAAACCGTTTGACGTCCTCAAGTAGTTAATAAATCGAATTTCAGTACTACCTCCATAAAACATAGATATTTCTATATGTACTAGGTAGTTCTTTTTTAATATTTATTTGTGTTGCATAAGTTTGTTACTTTTAATTATTATGTTTGTTTTGTTAACAGTTTATTATTTTACTCAATGGTTTTAATTATGTTTTGTTAATTATATATTTAAGTACCTTTGTGAAATAAATGGTTATATAAACATTTTTTTTATTCTTTTAATTTTTGTAATCATATAGAGTGAACTTAGTGGGTTGGAGAATTTAGCTGCCATCAGAACTTGCAACCTCGTAAAAACGTCTTCATTTTGTCCATGTCCATTACAATGGACAAGTATTAAACGCAGCATACATTTTCGAAAGTTCCCCACCTGCTGACCTAAGTAGGCGAGATACGTAAGATACGTTTGAGCCCTGAAAATATTGGTGAAGAATCACTTTACAAAAATGTATTAATCTTGATTTTTTTTACACAAGTCTCAGCTAGACTTAAAGAATCATCAACGTCTTCATTTTGTCCATGTCCATTACAATGGACAATAATTCAACGCAGGATATATGATCAAAAGTATCCCACCTGCTGACCAAAGTAGGCGAGATACGTAAGATACGTTTGAGCTCCGAAAATATTGGTGAAAAGTCCCTTTACAAAATTTATTAACCTGTATTTTGACACAAATCTCAGCAAGACTTAAAAAGAATCATCAACGTCTTCATTTTTTCCACAATGGACAATTATTCAACGCAGGATAAATGATCAAAGTACCCCACCTGCTGACCCAAGTAGGCGAGAAACGAAGATACGTTTGGGCCCCGAAAATCTTGGTGAAAAATCCCTGTAAGGTTAGGTGGGGAAAGGGAAACATACTTTATTTTTCTTGTGATATATTGTGTTTTAATTTGAATATTTAATGACATAGTAATATATTTCTTAAATATGTGACTTCTATGTACATGGAGCTCGACGATATGAAAGGGGTTTTTACATTATGTTTGGTACTTTTGACGAAAAACGCAAAATCATCAGCCTAGTCCTGTTGTTCCCCTTTCCCGGTTTTTGGGGTAAGGGAAACTATCTCCATAATTGTGTCAATAATATTATCTGTCTATGCGATGTATGCAAGTTTCATAGTTTATCCTTTTGTCAATCAAATTTGAATTCTATTAGTCAGAAATAAAGTTCAAAATGGGAAACATTAACAAAAAACGGAATTTGGGGTAAGGGAAACATACGACACCCAGACAGGGGTTGTCAACCAAGGCAATATGGGCTATATATTTCATCGCGGCACCACGGCAGCGGCAGCGCGACCAGTCACCCGCCACCAACACAATACTAAAAACACCAAAGTACAAAATACAAAAAGCCACCAATAAAATACAACAAAATACAAAAAGCGCCGCCAATTTAAACATTTTGTTAGTAGTGGCGACTGGTCATGCAACCATGGTGTCCCGGAGAAATATAGCTCAAGCAATGGTTTGAATATATTTGTGGTACTATAATTAACCCTAAATTAACATAAAAACACACACATGTATAACTAACAATTTATTCATTTATTATTAAATACAGTAGTACCACATTTATAAGTTACACCGATGTACCTGCGCAGAAGTCTCATATTCGAAACGCGCGAAAATATCTTAACCAATCACAACGTTCCGCATAGACGCGCCAAACATGGCCCTTTGTTATTGGTTGCCGCCTGCGCACCATTTTCGATGCCCGCAGCATCGCGGTGCAATGAGGAACAATGAGCGAGATAGCACTACTCTCTGGATTTATTGCATTTTCAATCTTAACGTAACGCAACAAAGTCGGTGTTTCAACAGCGTTGGCAATCGTAATTAATCGGCGCTAGCTTGCTCTCTTCTGAGCAGTCGAACTTTGTCGATGCGACTTATAAACGTGGTTCACCTTGTAATTAGGAGTTGTAAATTCAAGTAGTGTAAATTAAAAGAATCAAAAGACATTTTGAAGCTTATGTGACCTCTTCAGCCAATAATAGATAAAAGCCTTTACCACATAATTTCTAGGCATTTCTGTAACAAATAATATAACAATTACACGATCGAATGAACATTATTAAATGTGCTCATAATAATAAAACACACTACATAATTATTCACTTTAGGATAGGGAACCGGGCATACGTCAAACCAGTTCTTAAAAGGTTTACCCCCTCTGACATCGGCAAAGAGAAACATATGTTTCCTTTACCCCCGTCAGCACAGTTCCTCTTACCCCACTTATAAATTTTTAGATTAGTTTTTAAAACAAGTGGTTAGTTTATGTGTGTTGCATAGTTTTTCACGTTTCATAGGTAATATAATCTAATTTTAAGTATAACAGAACACTTACCAATGTTTATACACTTCCAGCAAAAAAATATGATGCACAAATTACTAACAGAAAAAAGCACGTCGAGCTCACGTATTCGCGGAGATCGCACAAAATTTTTGATTGCGTCATAATTTGTATTTTGGTGTGAGAAAGAGCCATCTATGTTTTTGCTTTGAAATTAAATTGACATTACTGCTATATCAACCGCGTAGATATAGAGAAATTGTGTATAGTTTTTGATACGCGAACTGCTGTTTCCCTTGCCCCGTAGTTCCTCTTACCCCACCTGACCTTACAAATATTTATTAGCCCTGATCTTTTGTACAAGTCTCAGCCAGAAGAAATCCTACAGTATCTATACTAATATATTATCCACGAGTGGCATAGGCTATATTTTGATTTCCGTATTCCCACGGGAACGGGAGCTGTTTGGCATAAACTAAATATCTATCCAAGACGATATTACTACTATCGATATCGCTACTATTTTTTAAAATATTCTTGTTAATACATAAAGTCCCAAAAACTGTAGCAAATGAATATAAGAACACGCTTTTAAAAACAAAAAGTGATAAACCATGTATAACTTCCAGTGATCGCATGGGGAAATCCCCTGGCGTATCCAGTGTTCCTGGTCCACGGGCGCCAGGACTGCGCTGCGACCTTCCAGCCGCTCCTCGAGCTGATGCCACCTGAGGAGTTCTACTACGTGTCCATCGACATGCCTGGCAGTGGGAATAGCGACCATTTCCCTAATGGTGAGTATTAGCACAATTATAATCTTACTGACTGGCACGCAAAACTTCTTTTGATCACATCTATACTACAGGGACCAAAAGTCGCACTAGTTCCGCCACTGACCTTCTTGCGCGGAACTATAAAAAAATGAAGGATCCTTCCTATCTTACGCCAGCATAGCATTACACAGGGTTTAAAAAAACTTACAATCGGTTAGATGGTTTCGGAGTTCATTGTGAGCAGCAACTTCTTTGATAGAAGTTAATGTAGTTTGAACGATAATAATAAAAAGGGGGAGGGAGGTGGAACCCCTAAACACTCAGCCTTGAATTGTCAATTCTAGCGCACACTACACTACACAATTTGTCTTCATTCGTTGCCATACAGCAATAGGTTCGGCAGTGCGGATGTATTATCTCTAGTATTATAAAGCTACCATAACCATCTAAAACTGAGCCATGGAGCAATTATTCTTTGCCGTTAGCCCGAATTCGTGTGCACGAAAGACGTTACCCGAATTCGGGCACCCGAAGCTGTGTACACTGTCGGTTACTGCAGCACTGGCAATTGACCCTGCACCCGCGAAGTACTGCTTGACAATAACTGCGTTGGGTAATCGAAATAAAAGCTGCCCGAATACGGGCGTAGTCGACTTCTTTTATTTACACTTAGTCGTTTGCCCGAATTCCATTGGCAAACGAATTCGGGCTAACGACTAAGAATCATGGAGAAAACACAAAAAATGTGAAGTAAATCTGTGTTTACGAATCTATGTAGTTTTCCTAAATAAGGTGGCATGTAAGTAACGGGTACTTTTCAGAACCGCAGACCGAACTAGCCAAGATAAACTGGCGCAATATAAAACTACCAGAAGAGATTTCTGATTCTGAAGATACCGAAGTCACTTCACTACTTGCTAATCCTGTCAAATGCTGTGATAGGAAGGAATTTGAAGGAACAAGTACATCTCTATATCCCCAGTTTTATAACGTATATATTGCTGGAAAAGA
This sequence comes from Miltochrista miniata, assembly GCA_933228765.1. NCBI lineage: Eukaryota > Metazoa > Arthropoda > Insecta > Lepidoptera > Erebidae > Miltochrista > Miltochrista miniata. Next base: position 9,427,860 of record OW121774.1, on the reverse strand, counting down.
CAAATGTGTACAAACGGAATGTGAGGACACAGCACCTAAAACAGAGAAAGTGAATGATGGTGATGTCAATTCTTTGATCAGTGGTGAAGACTACGAAAGAAATTGGACAGATATTGATGATGAAACTGAATCTGAACCTGAAGATGGCGACTTCAATGATGACTCAGGAAATAGCTCTGGGCTATGACTTTCGACAGAAGAATTTATGCATTACCGAAGATTAGGTAATGCTATTATTTCTGTTGATGTGTAAAGTGATGTTTTAGAAGCATGTAGTTTTATTTTATTTGCTGTGTTTTGTGTGACATATTGGTTATATTTTTTACGTTAATGAACGCTGGCTGCACGCACGAAAAAACATGACTCATTGTCACGTTCCGCCTAAGATGAGTGTGCAAGCGAGAGCACAATCCGCCTAAATGTTCGGCTTGTATTGAAACTATCTCTCTTCCGTTTTATCTTCGGATGACGTTTATGTTTTCTTTCTTATGACGTTATCATGTAAAGTTATCGTACGTCAACATTTCAGACTACCCTATTTTTTACTTGGTACGGATTTCAGAGTTTGAATTTTTGGATGTTTAACATGTGTTCCTACTAGTGACCGACCGAAGTTTCGGTTTCGGTTTCGGTTTCGGTTTCGGTTTCGGCCAAAAAATCGAGTTTCGGCCGCAGTTTCAGTTTCGGCCAAAATGGGCCAAAACTTTCGGCCGGGCCGAAACTCACGTGTTCGTGGATTTTGAGTGCCTGGCTCTACTTGTGACGTGGTTGGGATCAGCCCAACTAGTTAATATGTTACTAACCGTAACCTACAAACGACTTCCAATCAATAGTTGCAATATAACAATTTTATTTAAACTACAAGCAATTACAATCATTGAGAATTATTAGACAGTTACCCCGTGTTATGCTTAGAGCACCTTTTTAGGGTCCCGTTTTTTGATCTATGGTTACAGAATCCTAAAAGGTGATCTAGGACATTACATGAACCTACCCCTTTGTAGTTGGTTCCGTACAAAAAAGGTAAAAACAGGGCCCCATTACTAAGACTTCGTTGGTCGTCTGTCAGCAGACTGTAACTCATGCACTATGATAGTTAGACAGTTAACAATTTTACAGATAATGTATTTTTGCTACAATAGAAACAAATAATAAAAACAGACAAATAACAATGCTAGAGGTGGCCTCCCATTCAATCATTGCGAGACGGCAGTGGTAGCCAAAGTCTGGCGGGAATCCTGAAACACCCTTCCGAGGAATTACCCTCCGTAGCTATTAAGCATCTGTGACAACCGGTAAGAGAGAGCGCCGTGGCTCCTCTCCAAGTGAGTACTTGGAGAGGGACGAGTGTCCGTGTCCATGATTGGTCTGACCGCCTCAATTGTGTCGATTCCCCCTCTTGGTTGCTCAAGTGGCACCTTTCAGGTCTCCTTGGTTTCCTGGTGGAGCTTGGTCCGCCGAGCTTCGATTTCTCGAGACGCAGGCCTATGGCCCTACTCCTCCGCCACCTTACGCCATTTAAATAATGACGCAAGGGCTCTCGCTTCCAGGTGTCATGGAGGGGTCCGGCTAGGAGACATGCCAACTAAACTGAGATCGTGCTGTATCTCGTATCTCCCTGACGGCCATCGTCTTCTGCGGACTAAGCAATCTAGCCGCATTGCATGGCCGTCAGGGTCTCCGCTCATACGGGGGCCCCGTATAGGGCCATGTTCCGCGCGATCCCAAGGTACAGCCTCCGTAGGAAGCGTTGGGTCCCTTGATGCTGGGCAACAACCGCGAAAGTGCAGCCCCCCTTAGTTTTGGATCAAACTTCGGAAGTGGTATCCGAAGTTCCACCGGCTAATGAGTACGAGCCCCAGATACGTCATCGAGGGCTCGATGCTGATGCTGACGCTTCCTACCTGTAAGTTGGATCCCGCAGGTAGTCCCTTCCAAGATCCGTGAAAGCACAGGTCCTCGGATTTGTGAAGGGCAACCTCAAGACCGAGACAACGACTTGAGCAACCCCTGCCATGGCCTTTAGGGCTGCGAATCGGTGCGTTGCTCCTAGCTCCGTAACGAGGCTGTGTCATCGGGCGTAATACGTTACGCTGACACCTCTGAGTAAAGGACCACACAGCACTCAATTGTTACCAATGTTTCACAGAAGCGGTCCTAAGACCGATCCCTGTGGAATACCGAACGACACAACTCGCCGACCCGGCCCTAGCCGCTCGGGTAAGTTATAGCCCTCTCGGCAAGATAGGCCTGCACGGACAGTTCGACGGAGGCAGGGATGCATTCCATGGAAAATAAGCGCCTCCCTAACGCAGCTCCAGTGCTACGTGTTGAAGGCATTGGTGATGTCAAGGGACACTGCCACCACCACCTCACCCTGTTCTGTTGCCGCCATAACAAAAAATACCTACTGAAATCGGAAGCGCTCGTGGCCCCGCGGACGATCACTGCAGTAAACAACTTTCACTATGGCCAGTCCTTTCCATTAGCCTAGGCAAATACGCTAGTGTCTTCCAAGCGGAAATTAGAGCAATCACAGAGTGTGCGCAACTGATACACAACCACACAAAAATAAAGAAGGCCACTATATACAGCGACAGCCAGGCAGCACTGAAAGCACTTAGTAATGAAGAGATATCGTCAGCTACTGTTAAGGAATGCAGAGCATCCCTTGATAGACTGGCGGAACCAGCAGAAGTCAGCCTGGCCTGGGTACCCGGCCACGAGGGAAACCAAGGAAATGAAGTGGCAGACAGGCTGACCAGAGAAGGAGCAGACGAACCCCTGGTGGGACCGGAGCTCGGGATCCCCATTGCTCACAAAATCACCAAGGGAGTAATAAACAGAAGAATAACAGTAGAAACCAACCGCAGATGGAAATCTTCGGATGTCATGAGACAGTCAAAGATCTTCATCAAAGGAATGGACAAGAAAAGAACTAGCCAACTGGTCAAACAAACCAGAGGAAACATGAGGCTAGTCATTGAGATCATCACAGGACACAGTAGACTAAACAGACACCTAACCCTAATAGGAGTGAAGGACGACCCAATTTTTTTTTTTTTTTTTTTTTTTATATTCAGCTCGCCAAATTGACGTCGCCACCAGCCTGATGGTAAGAAAGCAGTGGCGCATCTAGCGATTGGGGGCCACTTCTTACAGTGGTCCTCAAGTTGGCGGCCCTGTGATGTGCCTCTTCACGCTCCTCTTGAAGAACCCGGGATTGTAAGATGAGGGAAAGACGTGTGCGGGCAGGTTGTTCCATGTTTTTATAGTTCGACAGAGGAACGATCTTTTGAAACGCTCGGTTCTGGCGAAGATTCTCTCCACTGTGTATGAGTGGCATCTCTGCCCGGCACGCGTTGTTCGGGATCGGAAAGGAGATGGTGGGATCAGGTTGAAGAGCTCTTCAGAACATTCGCCGTGATACATTCGATAGAAGGCAGCCAAGGACGCTATGGTTCTTCGCTGCGACAAAGGTTCGAGGCCTCCCGTCACCTCAGGACAACCAATTATTCGGATAGCACGTCTCTGCATAGCGTCAGGCGCGTCTAACAAGTACCTCGCGGAGTCATCCCATAGGTGAGAACAGTACTCGACGCAGGGACGAATCTGCGTCTTGTACAGTAAACATCTCTGATGTGGCGTGAAATACCGTCTCACCTTATTCAGGATTCCCAGTTTACGCGAGGCTAGACCAATACAGCTCTCTATGTAGTTTTTGTGATTGAGCTCACGCCGGACGTCTATACCGAGGATCTCCAGGTTGTCCTTTAGTGGAATTGTAATGCTCTGAAGAGAGGGCAGGGGTAGGAATGGGGACTTCTTAGCTGTAAACGCACACGCCTGTGTTTTTCTGGCATTGAACTCGACCAGGTTGTCTGAACCCCATTGGGCAATGCGGCCCAGGTCCAGATCGAGATCCGCCACGAGTTGTCGTCTCTTCTCATCCACGTAGCCTCGCCCCGCCGCTGGACGGCCAGAATAGCTCCCATGAAGAGTACTGTCATCCGCATAACAATGAATGCACCCAAGGGACAGCATGTCATTGATATGCAGAAGAAAGAGAGTTGGGGACAATACCGATCCCTGTGGTACTCCGGCATTTACCTGAAAAAAACAGGAAGCCTGACCATCACAGAGGACCCGAATCCGTCGCCCGTTCAGGAAGCTGGCCAACCAGCGGCACAACTGATGCGATAAACCATATGACGGCAGCTTGGAAAGAAGCGACGCACCCAATATGCCCGGAATGCTTGGAAGAGGAGGAAACCAGCATCCACCTACTAGCTGAGTGCCCAATGTACTCGCTGAGCAGATGGGAGATTATGGGCACAGACAGAATAGAACAAGAAGAACTGGAACTACTGAAGGTGGATCAGATAGTAAGGTTCTGCAAAGAAACCAGAAGATTCAACGGGGCACCGTGAGGATTGCTGGGATACCCAAACCCATCCCTCGGAGATGTCCGGGGAAATGTACGAAATGGGCGGCAATGTAGGTGGTCGGATCGTCCACCCGGCGATGCCGGCGTCCACACAAGAAGATAATAAAGAAGATAATGGCCAGTCCTTGGATGAGTGACCATACATTTGACCACTTTGTGACATTTAATTGAGCGTTTTACGCACCTATTACATGGGACAAATTCTAAAAAAGGTGAAACGTGGGCATATAATGCCTCCTCCTGCCTTTGGGATAAAGGCGTGACCATATGTATGTATGTATGTTTGTCAAATCTTAAAAAAATAATCCACACACAATAAACGTATATTCTGTAACGGAACCCTCTGTGCGCGAATCCGACTCGCACTTCGCTGGTTTTTTTTTTTTTTTTTTTTTTTTTTTTTTTTTTTTTTCAATATGAACACGTGAGTTTCGGTTTCGGTTTCGGCCGAAACTGACCCTGGGGCCGAAAGTTCGATTTCGGGTTCGGCTGAAAAACCAGTTTCGGTCGGACACTAGATCCTACACATGTTCAACATCCAAAAATTTAAACTCATTCATTTTAGTTCCGAGTTACAGAATGGTCATAGAAGGTATATGTGTTACATACTGTCTTATATTAAATACCCGGTGATAGCAGTAGGCTTGCCGTTATTATATGGGACCAATAACATTGCTGGAAAAGTGTAAGTGTGAAAGGCACCTCTGCCTACCTCATTGTACGTGTGATTGTATGTTAAAATGGTTTATGTCAGTTGACAATAGAATAATCAAATGAATTTCAACAATTTTAGCGGAAGTTAAAACGAAATATTTCAAAAAACAATTGGCTCGTTGTTTATGGTCCTTCGAACCGGATGTGACTCGTAATCGTGACGTTGTGAAATAATAAAAATTAATACTTAATAGCAAACTTAAAACAATCACCGACATATTTTGCCTGAAGATCTTTTACACGAAAAACTGCCCAAGATGGGCAAGAAGGGGCTCTTCTCCTTTAGTGCTATGTTATATCTGTGCTTTGTTGTCAGCTTCATATTTTAAAAAGCGTAAGTTATTTTTTTTATTGCTTTTGATGTTATGTGTCAGAATATACAGACTTCAAAAATCTGTTAAAAAGTAATCGCGACAGAAAATTACATGTTTATTGTCCTTTTTATTTATCTCTATTTTTTTTTGTTGGTTAATGACAGGGCCTTTGCTGAAGAAGAACCTATCCTTGAAAAGAACTAGCTAAAATTGATACTGGTCCGATTCAACAACTTAATTATTTTTGAAGTCTGTAACATTATACCAGACTGGTTAAACGAGGAATAAGTTAAAAGTGACTATTTAGTATTGGAGTTACATTCCATAGTTAAATGACAAACATCCAAACATCATTATATCAGTTTTGAAAAGTACAACGGATTAATTATTCTTTTGTCTATAGTATATTCCTTTTGGGCGAGCGTCTAATATTTGATCAATCCCCGACGTGACTTGTTTGAAATTTAATCAAAATTCGAGACTTTCGCGTTTTAAAAGATAAAAGCAATAGTTACATCTTCCTTCTTAATGTTCCTCGTTCAAACCAGGCACTCAATGTTAAAATTAGCGTACACAAACTAGTACTTTTGCGGAAAATTTTTCATCATTCCAAAAAAAATTATACCTACTCGCATTCCCTTGTCGAGAGAGCTGCTTTGACCGCTAAGCTATCAAGCCAAGCTCGATACTGATGAAATATTCCACCTTATGCGTCTTGGGGCGACAAAGTCGTGTCTCGAAAACTTAACGATTGCAGTACCTACAGTAAGTGAGAAGATGCATGAAAAATTTCCCGCCTCTGAAGTATGATATAGCATACTTATTGCTTTTCAAAATTATTTCAGAAAATATTCTAAGATTTCAGTGAAATTAACAACATACATGTTAATTTTAGTATTACCCGCAATTCCAACATTCAAATTCTACACCCAAAAGACAGTACATAAAAGGAAAGGTATCGCTATAAAATTGATATTACCTGGAGAAAATATTGTGTGCAACGATCATGGCGATCGACCTTGTCCCTTCGCGACAAAACCTAGAATTGTTTCTCCACTAGAAAACTTTGACAAAGCTACACTTGCACATAAAAGATCCATAATACCTTTACGATTTATTAACAAATTGGCCAGAGGATGGGCCACAAAAGCACAGCTTAGAATAATACCAAGTGCTGATGAGGAACCCCGGAATTCAGTCAGAGAACCAGCTAAGGTTGATAATGATATTGAGGTACTTAGTCCATCTAACAATGAAATTGTAAAGGATTGTCAGTTTCCTGATTGTTGTCATATGCCGCCTGGTCTGATTCAGTGGATTCATCGATTTTATGAAAGTGAGTTATTTTTCTATTAATTCCTTTGATTCTTCAGAAAATAAAACTATAGTACATCCATCAAATATCTAAGATGAGTTTTTGGCAAAGTTTATTGCTGACAAGAGACAAAACCATAACTGCTTCTAATGTTGTAAAAGCGAAATCTATTCCAATTAATATACTCTTCTAAAATTATAAGTATTGTTGTAGATAACAACGGAATATATTCACAACAGGATGAGAATCATTCTGTCGGTTTGCGAGCCAAAAATTCAGATTCTGACATTCAAGGGCCTCTTCAATGCCCTGACTTACCATCACCAGAGCTAAAACTACCTTCGATATCTCCTGCTAGTAAGTTATTTGATCTTATTAAGTCATTTTTGTTTCTTTAGTTGTTCAGGATCTTCTAAAATCTTCGCGGTACCTGTTAATGTGTGATGTTCTAGTGCAAAAGTCCTTCTGGAAGCTTAGATGTCGAAAAGCAGTTTCTATTGGAAGTCGACCAGAGATCATAAGGGAAAGCTTCGGATTCAATGACGATGAACATCCGTAGACCCATTGCAGCTCAATAGTCCTTCATGTCTCATCCAATAACTTGACTATTCTTTAATAAATATTCAGTACAATACAAAAGGATGGCCGTGTGAGGCAAGAATTCGATCAAAGAAATTCGAGATGAATCCATAAATCTACTTGGGTTGCTGTAATTTGAGTTTTTGCAGTATTTTTGGATGCAACAGCCCTATGTCCATAGCCATATGTTGCATCAGACCATTGTCAGTAGGTGTATAAAATTGCAGTTAATGTCTGTGCCCCGAAGATTTTAATGACACTTCTAAATATTTTTGACAAAGTTAGTAACTACATAATTTTTTTTCAAGCTCAGCCTCTCTTGTAACTCGGATTTCTTTTCAGTTTCTATTGCAGCACACGAACCTACAGAATTAGAGAGCAAAACTGTTGAATTACAAGATGACGATGAAATTGATGCATCAATTGCTTCCACTCCGTGTAGCTTCAAAAGTGATAACTTATCAAATTATTCACTGAAGATTGTTGAACCTCCACAGTGCGAGTGTCCTGTCCAGTCTCCTGGAAAATATTTAGCTCCACCTAATGAGCACGATAACTCATTATATTCAGATGGATTACAAACCAATAATGTAAACAAGTCAGTAAATGCCCAAAGCTCATCAAGAATTGCACAACTCCTTAAACATGGGCATTATTTCCATCCTTCAAATGAACATTTTAATTCATCAAGCGAGTACGATAATCCAATAAATTTATGTTTACAAAGTAATTACCTAAAGAAGACATTAAATATTCAGAACTCATCCAATATTCCAGAATCACCAAAATATGGGTATTTTTGCCAACCTTTAAGCGAATGTTTATCTCCTTTAAGAGAATACGATGATCCAATAAATCCAGGTTTAGAAAATAATTTTACAAACGAGACACTGAATGCTCAGACCTCATCAAATCCTACTAACTATGGACATTTTTTTCAATCGTCTGCAGAAAATTTAGCTCCGCAACAAGAGTATGATAATTCCGTTAATCAAAATAGTTTGCCGACTAATTATGTCAAAGAAACGCTGAATACCGAAAATTTCTCTTATCTTGCAGAATGCCCAAAATGTGGGTATTTTTTTCAATCTTCAGCCGAATATTTAATGCCACCAAAAGACTACAATGATCTAATAAATCCAGTGGTACTTCAGACGAATTATATCAATGAGGCGCTAAATACAGATAAATTATCAAATCCTGCAGAGAATCTAAACAACGGGCATTTTTTCCAATATTCAACAGAATATTCAGCACCACCAAAGGAGTATAATAATCCAATAAATCCAGCTGAACTTCAGACGAATTATATCAATGATGTGCCAAATACAAATAACTTGTCAAATCCTGCAGAGAACTTAAACTATGGGCCATTCTTTCAATCTTCAACAGAATATTCAGCACCACCAAGAGAATCCACTAATCCAATAAATGCAGTTGTATTTCGGACGAATTATGTGATAGAGCCGATTACTACTGAGTGCTTATCCAATCTTGCAGAACTTCCAAACTATGGGCATTTTTTCCAATCTTCAAGAGAATTTTTGGCGCCACATAGAAAGTACAATAATCCAACTGAATTTCGGGCGAATTATGACATAGAGCCACAAAATACTGAGTACTCAGCAAATCTTGCAGAACGCCCAAATCATGGGCATTTATTCCAATCACGAGAACTTTTGGCGCCAATAAGAGAGTACGATAATCCAATTAATCGAGATGGATTTCGGACTAATTATGTTGAAGATGTATTAAATACATGGTCTGCAGCTCCTGGGGGACCATGTGAATCTTCATATCTATAATTTTACTTGTTGATATTTTAATTCGGCTAAGATTTTTTGTTAAATCTTCATTTATTTACTAATCAAAATTATGTAAATAGATTTAAAACGAAATATATACAGAAAAATGAAGAGGGGATTTACAGGGCTCGAAACCTTATCTAGATGTTGAAGAATTCTTCCCCATCGCAATTGATTAGTAAGGTTCGCATTAGGCTGACTCTTTGGATGACAGTGCAATATAGGGCCTCAAACTGAATATCAGCGGCTGGCGGGGCGGACGGCGAGAGCGCGGTGCTAAAGTACAAGAGAGTAGACAACTTCGAACAAATGATAACAAACGCATCCTGCAAGCCGCACAGCGCACACTTTGACCAAATTTTTGACACAATTTGACTGCCTCGGTGGCGTATTCGGTAGTGTTACCGCCTGCTGCGCTAAAGTTCCTGGGTCCGTTCAAATATCTGTGTGATCCACATATGTTCGTTCCGGAGTTTGGGTGTTTTCTATGTATATTACGAGTATGTATGTATTTTTAGAAATATTTAAGTACTCGTATCAGTCGTCTATCCTATAGCACAAGCTTATAATAGCTTAATTTGGGCTAGATGATGTTATGTGATAATGTCTACAAATATGTACTTATTTATAAATTTGGTCTAAGTGTGCGTGACGCGGTTCATTCCGCCCGTACCGCACTGCGCTTGTACACAAGCAAACCGCGCTCTAGCGTACAGCTTGGCAAAAAAGAGAAGAAAATAATGAATGAGCCACTGTGCTGTTCATATGGCAACCCGTTAAAAAGAACCACCAATCAATATCCAGTTGTCAACAACCGTCAATAAAACCCACCAATCAAATTGTATAACGTCATTTACTGACAGACATACGTAACGTTATTGGCAGCTTTTTGACGTAGCCAGCCTGCAAAATATTAGTTCCGTTTCTAGACTTTTTTGCCAAGCTACAACTTAGAATGCCCTGGGACATCCTCCCAAAGGGCTTACCCGGGACTCCCAGCCATAGGCTGTTGGGCTTAACGTGAGGTTTTTTAAGTCGGTAGGAGTCCGGCATAGCAACCATGAGGATTTTCCCTCAAGTTAAAAAAAGTTTTAACTTAGAAACCCTGTTTAGCAAATAAATATTCTATTCTATTCTGTGAGTGGTTTGAAGTTGCTTTTTCTCTTGTACTTTGCCGCCGCTATCGCCGTCCGCCCCGCTAGTCGCTAACATCTAGTTTGAGTCCTTATGCTGTGAACGAGAAAGAGGCTAGCCTATAGATGTAATATTAATAATATAATTAATTATTATCTGCTGTGTATTAAATGTTGTCGGCTTATTAATGGAATAAAATTTGGTCAATTTAATGTTATTTATTTATGGTGTAAAATTCTATATTTTGTTAGTGTTTCCTGTAGGGATTTTTTAAGGATAGTTAGGACTTCTACATCTACCTTTCTATATTAATAAAATAACTGGATAACTTATTCATGTATCAACGCCCAGCTGAAAAACTTGGACCTAGGAACTTGAATGTTTCTGGGTAAGCTACCATCTTAAAGTGACGTCACTTAAATAGGTAATATTTGACGTCTGTCAGTTTTATCTTTTTATTGAGAATGAAGAATGAGAAAATAAATAAATCGTAAATTTAAGGAGCAAAATAAGATAAGTACATAATTTGATTGTCAAATGATTGTGAAATTGAATTGTCAAATGTCACCTATTAAAATGACTCCACTATAATTTAATTATACACTAAAAAAGATTGTTAAAATTTCCACCCCGATGGGAGTAAAAATAGGGGTTAAAAATACAGTGAGTACCTAGTTATTTAAAAAGTGTAGTGTGATTTTATCAAACCAGGTTGCAAAAGAAACTATTATTTCGAAGGACTATGATTTTGATTTAAGACTTTCCTCGGACTTACGCCGGTAAGCAGATGGTAGCCCAACGTATGGTTTAGCAGGTAGCAGTCCGGCATAGCATCCATGAGGATTTCTACAGGAAAAATAAGTGGCAAGTAAAAAAAAAGGTATTGTGTTGGCAAGAGCAGTTTTGAGACACGAAAAATTTTGTTACAATTTTTTTTTTGTGATTGCTCTGCGACATTCTTTCGGTGTTTCTTTAAGGTCAGTATTGGATTGTATTATTGTCCGTTTCTATTGTATTTTTTGACCATTTTCTTTATCTGTGTGAAATCGTTAAATAAGTACTTTTGTATTTTGTTTTTGCTTCTTTCCATAGCTTTATAAATTGTTATTGTTTGCTGTGAATAAAGATTTTGTTAAAATTGTATATTTCCATTTTGTTAAGTGCCGTTTTTTTGTTTACCTTATCTTTCTTTCTTAATTAAATCTATCCTTTAATCCTATCAAATGCTGTAATATTTATTTTTCATTAGATGATGCTCGCGGCATCGCCCGCGTGAAATTCGGTACCCGTTCCCGCTTCCCGTGGGAACATGTTCCCGGGATGAAAAGTCTATGTGTTATTCCAAACTATAAGCTATCTCTGTACCAAATTTCAGCCCAATCCGTTCAGCTGTTAGAGCGTGATTGAGTAACAAACATCCTCACAAACTTTCACATTTATAATATTAGTAGGAAGTAGGATAGTATTTTATTTTGTCAATTAAATGTACAACTATATTTTGTTCACCTTCAACATGCAGTGACTTATAGTAGTTCTTCAAACTAACATCGCCTCATGACTCATGACCAATAAGGAGTCCCAAAAAAACTCGCTCTATTGTTACTGCAGCAACTGGCGAAGCGCATAAAAGCTTAGACCATGCTCTTCTTTGTAAATGAAATATTCAACCGCCCACGTGGAATTTGGTTCCTGTTTCTCCCATGGGAGTTTATTCTGGAGATAAAAGTAGCCTATGTTATCCCAGGCCATGTTCCCTGTACCAAATTTCAGCCAGATCCGTTTAGCCGTGAGAGTGTGAAAGAGTAACAAACACTTCATCCATACTAATATTATAAAGAGGAAAGATTTGTTATTTGTTTTTTTTGTTTGTTTGTAACGAATAGGCTCCGGAACTACTGAACCGATTTGAAAAATTCTTTCACTGTTGTGAAGCTACACTCTTTGCGGTGAACATATGCTATATTTTATTCCCGTATTCCCACGGGAACGAGGACTACGCGGGTGAAACCGCTTGACGTCCGCTAGTCTTTTATAATATGAGGAAGGATTGTTCACCTTAAGAATGCAGTGACTCGTCATTGCCCCTTATCTAATCTGGAGTGTCGTACACATATTGTATTAGCAAACTATGTACAGTAAGGCTGAACACATATTGGCGACAAGGCTATCTTAAGACAACCTGCTTCTTTGCTAAATCTATGATACTGCAAACAAGACGCCTCACAGACAAAGCTGTTTTACGGTGCTTGCCTACGTCCGATAATCGGCAGTCGATTTTTACGCCGACAGTCTTAAGGCAGTCATGTCTATAATGTGCGCTCAACCAAGTATTTTTTACCCCTATCTTAGTAGTAGTAGTTTTATTTATCCATTTTTCGGAAAGGCAAAGGCAATTTGAGCCATACAGCCTAGTCTTATATTTATTATATCTTCATTTTGTATTAATAAGTCAGAGTCCTCGTCCTCATTTATCCATTTTTCAGAAAGGCAAAGGCAATTTGAGCCATACAGCCTAGTCTTATATTTATTATATCTTCATTTTGTATTAATAAGTCACAGTCCTCGTCCTCTAAGTCCAGTCAAAGTCAAGTACAGCCCTAAGTCAAAGTCAGTCTTCTCTAGTAAAGGAGCTAGCTGTGGAATTTGTCGATAACCTAAAAAGTCGCGTATTACTGCCCTATATCACTTTCCAACACTTGTGCACATTGTCGAACCTTTATGTTTAAGAATCCACCATAAATTACACAAACACTCAAAAATACTCTAGTTTCGAAAAAATTTATAATGACAAAACAGCTTGTCTGTAAGTTTGGCGCCAAATCCCCCCCTATCTTATCTGTGGTTTCATTTATTTAAAAAAATATTGCTTTTTTTTTACAGGCGTGATGATAATGCGGTTTCACTTTGTGTCGGCAATAGAGGCAGCTATACAGCATCTTGGATGGACGCAATTCATGTTTGTTGGACATTCCATGGGGGCTGAATTAGGTAAATTGTCTGATACCCATATCTATATTAATAAAACTAGCTGTTGCCCGCGACTTCGTACGCGTGAAAATTGTGTTATAATGCCAATTTGATTGCTCTCTGCTTAGCCCCTAGGATTTGATGACCCTACCCCTCGTTAATATTTGTGCAAAATTTTAATAAAATCTATCGAGTACCTACTTTTCGAGATCCTTCCGGACAAAGCAGAGCAAACAGACAAAAAAAAATTCTAACTATATTTTCGGCTGCGGTATTTTATATTGACCACCCAGCGAGTATTTTTTAAATATTTCCAATGTATAGTTTTGACTTTTCTATCATTTTATTATATGTATGGATAACGGGCTGTTCCACTCTAAGCTTAACAACACTAACTTGAATTCCTCAGAGCAAGCATCCTTTATGATTGCTCTACATTACTTGCGAAGTTGAACGAAGTTCGTCGGCGAAGTTGCCCGAGGCAAAGAAAATTTTTGACGAAGTAGGCCGAGGTGCCCCTCTACACTCTCGTACTCGTCCAACTACGTTCAACTTCGCGAGTAATGTGGAGGAAGCATTATATTGTTGGCGTTTACCAGATATTGTAGACTGTAGGTCTGTTGGTAGTCCTGGTGTATCCTTCCGAGGGCTTACCCGGGGCTCCCATTCGTAGGTAATGGGTAGGAAGCGTGTGGTTTTTAGTCGGTAGGAGTCCGACATAGCATCCATGCAGAATTTTCTTCACGTTAAAAAATAACAATAATACGCTTACCAGAAAAGTCAAAAACCGGCGAAATGCGTGTCAGATTCCCAAAATTTTGAAGGTGAAAGTAGTAACAAAAACATAAGTAAAAGAAGCGTGTTTCATTGCGTTACTTTATCTTTTTGTTACCACTTTAGGGTTGAAAGTTTTGGGCAATTAATAGTTTAATTACCCAAAACTTTCTACCCTAAAGGGGCAACAAAAAAAGAAAGTTTCATTTTGTTACTTTCTTTTTTGTTACCACTTTAGGGTTGAAAGTTTTGGGCAATTAAACTAATATGTCTATTTAATAATAACACTTATTGCAACGTTTTAGGTCTATTCTACAACAGCGTATACCCAGGCAGGATCACAAAGATGGTACTACTGGATCCAGAACCCTCGCTGCGACGGTTACAGATCAGAGAACTGGCCGAGTACCAGAAGAAGTTCTACGATAATTACTATGATAACTATATAAAGGATAATTTCCAGTACAGGGTAAGTGTTGCAGAATATTTTGTCAATCTTTTAAAGGCCTACCTGACGTCAAATAGTTGAAAGAAGATAGCAGACATACATTTCAGCGCGCAAGAAAGAGATCGATGCGCTTTGTTTTTGTGCGTTTATAACGAAATAAATTAATTAAAAGACAACTATAACCAATAAGAAAAGAAAAGCATTTGGTCTAGACTCTAGTGCAAAGTGAAGATTTTATTATTGTCTTTCTTAAAAATATTTTATATTATAAAATAAATCAAACCTTATGAGATCTAGCTTAAATTTCACTAAATCGAGGTAGTTTCTATCGTATATCTATCTATCGAGAATTTTATCAGTAATCGTGTTTCTAGCTTAGAGCGATTTTAGTTCATGAACTGAAGTTGTTTGTGTAAAAATTTTAATTTATTAGATCTCACGAGTCCTTATATCTACATCAAGGTAATAGTATATTTGGCGTCAGACGGACTCTTAATAATTCTACTATCGTCGAATTGTACTGTCAAGTCAGGATTAAGTTCTGACACATTGCAGATATACAACTTGACAAAAAACAATAGGAGGAAATAACAATTCTTATGGAAACAAATCTATGGAATTTGACGAGAAACTGCGTTATAAAGCTTGCAAACACTCGTGCGCGTTGTCAACTTCTATTCAAGAATCACTCGAAAATGGAAAATCACTTCTCTCCAATTTCCCGCCAAATTCCAAAAAAAAAAACTTCACTATTTATAGTGATTCTGGATAATAAGAGCCTTATTTTTTTACCGAAGCGCTCGTGGCCCCGCGGACTCAGTGTTCTGTAAATGATCACTGCAGTAAGCAACTTTCACTATGGCCGGTCCATGGATGGGTGACCATCCATGTGATCACTTTGTGACATTTATTTGAGCGTTTCCGTGCTTCGGAAGGCACGTTAAGCCGTTGGTCCCTGTTGCCAGTAAAATGGCAGTCGTTAAGCTAAGTTGAAGGCTTTATTTCAACAGCAGGCAGTCACAACCTGCGCCTGTCTATTTAAACACGGCAATACGGCTCACAACGTATTACGTGGGACAAATTATAAAAAGGTGAAATGTGGGTACCTATATAAAATGCCTCTGCCTACCCCTTCGGGGATAAAGGCGTGATAATGAACCATTTTCTTTATTCACAGACTTACACAATACCAGAGGCTATACAAGCACTCATGAAAGCCAGGAGTATTACTGAGGATAAGGCAGCCCTCATTGTTAGCAGGAGTCTAAAGCATGTCAAAGGTGATCAGTACCGGTAAGATTTTATTTTTTTACATACATACATAATAGTTTGAAGCGCTCGTGGCCCCGCGGACTCAGTGTTCTGTAAAACGATCACTGCAGTAAGCAACATTTACTATGGCCGGATATGGATGGGTGACCACCACGTGGACCACTTTGTGACATTTATTTACGAGCGTTTCCGTGCTTCGGAAGGCACGATAAGCCGTTGGTCCCGGTTGTCAGTAAAATGACAGTCGTTAAGCCAAGTTGAAAGCCTCACGGGCGGCTTGAAAAATTTCAACTGTGGGTCGTCACAACCTGCGCCCGGGTCGGCAGCGCGTGTGTAGCGCCTCTGGTGTTGCAAACGTCTATAGGCTACGGTTACCAACCTTCCGGTGGGCCGTAAGCTTGTCTGCCACCTAAGTAGTATAAAAAAAAAATAGTCACGCATTTATCGCCGAAGGGGTAGGCAGAGGCATAGTATACGTCTACGTTTCACCTTATAGTTTTATGTCCCACTAGCGGACGTCACGCGGTTTCACCCGCGTAGTTCCCATTCCCGTGGGATTACGGGAATAAAATATAGTCCATGTTCACCGCAAAGAGCTTGCTGCTGTGTAAGCTGTAGCTTTCCAACGGTGAAAGAATTTTTCAAATCGGTCCAGTAGTTTCGGAGCCTATTCGTTACAAACAAACAAACCAAAAAAACAGATCTTTCCTCTTTATATTATTAGTATAGACGTAAGTGGTGAGCCTATTGCCGTGTTGAAATGGACAAGCGCAGTTCGTCCCGACCCGCAGTTGAAATTTTTCAAGACGCCCATAAGGCCTTCAACTTGGCTTAACGATTGTCATTTTACTGACAACCGGGTTAATTTCGAGTTGGCCTTCTCTACGCAATGGATCTTTTTGCGAAATTGTTCCCTTAGTTGCCTCTTACGACAGCCTGGACATGTATTGGAGTGGCGACATTTTGTACTCTTACCCGTCGCCACAAGGGGCAATTCTAGGGGGAGTTTATTTTTTTATGTTTGGAATTCCCTCTTATAGTCCGTTCACAGTTATTTTACCTCTGACTGACAGCTTGTCTATCGTTTTCTGTGTATTGGCATTGCAGTAAAGTCGTCCTATGAGTGCCAGCTTATGACATTTTCCCGAATATTAGTGGAGATTATAACATCTAACCGTTAACACGAAGAGTTTTGTTTTTCATGTCATATTATACTTAGCTTCACTAAAACAGTGCTCCTGTTACTAAACGATTGTTCTTAAAATTTATCTATTTTTTATGAAAATGTAAAAAAAATACATTCGCTACCATCACTAACAAAGGCGAGAATTCGCTACTTCTACAATGTTCCACATCTGAAATAATTGCCACTCATGAAAAAATGCCAGCAAAAAAAATAAAGTAATTTTCGAATAAAGGTTGCAATACATGGGTAAAACAAAATCTTATTCGGGTAACACAGCAATCAAAGTAGGCAACCTAAGTGCTAAAGGTAAATTAACTCTGAACGGACTATAGATGCCTCTTAATAATACGCCATTTGTAATATCAAGATTGTCATGACTCTTCGAGTTCTTAGTGGAAGATGAGTGTGATAGAAAAAGGAATAGATGATTCCAAAATGATTTTTTTATAATCTGACGTAAGTGACATATTTGACAGCATATTGACAGTATAGTCAACATGCAAAATGTTACAGTTCGCGCCAGTTCGCGCCACATAACCTTGCATCTATGAAATTCGTTCGTTCGCACCGCAATAATAATTATTCATTATTAGGTACTAGATGACGCTCGCGGCTTCGCTCGCGTGAAATTCGGTACCCATTCCCGCTTCCCATGGGAACATTTTCCCGGGATGAAAAGTAGACTAGTTATTGTAAAGGGAAACATGATGTGCATTTGAATTGTCCAAAAAGGGTGGCACACCATGTGTTAAACTTTTTAAGAGAACTTGTGTATTATGAGGTAGTAAGTAAGTTGTAATAATATTCCAGACTTTATGCAACCTCTGTACTAAATTTCTGCCTAATCCGTTCAGCCGTTAAACTTCCAAACATCTAAACATCCAAACATCTTCCTAAACTTTCACATTTATAATATTACATAGTAGGATTATGCAATAAACTGAAACTGAAACGGTTGACCAACAGTCGATTGATCCATGAACCTTTCGTCCAATGGACTTTTCATCCACGAACGTTTCGCCAGCATTACTCTACGTCAGTGAATGCTTGACCAACAGAATGTTTTGACCAATAACTTTTCACCCAAAGAACAATTGGCCCATGGACTGTTCCCCAAGAGAACGGTACATCAGTGAGCGTTAAGTAATCTCTACAAGCAATGATAGCCTGACCAGAGCCTGGGATATGACAGTTGGACTACCAAGTCACAGGTCGTAGGTTCGAACCCCGGCACGCAACATAGCAACATGTCTTTTCGAATTCATGTGCGTTTATAAAATTAACTAGCTGATGCCCGCAGCTTCGCCCGCGTAAAATTTGTTCCATTTCCCGCTTCCTGTATTTAATCTCTTTGGGGGTAGATTTTATCAAAATCTTTTCTTAGCGGATGCCTACGTCATAACATCTACCTGCATGCCAAATTTCAGCCCGATCCGTCCAGTGGTTTGGGGTGTGCATTGATAGCTCACTATGTCAGTCAGTCAGTCACTTTTGAGTTATACTACCTTTGAGTTAGACAGTTACCGATCACAAGTACCTCTATCTCAAAATGCCTTCGAGTCCTGGCATAACAGGTGGAACATTTTGATGGGCCGGCGTAAATGTAATATATTTACAACTATATTTGAAATGAAAAAAGAGCAGAAGAATACGAATTGCATAATAGAGCGCATTAATGCTGCGGAGCCCATGCCGAAACGGAAACGAGTAGAACAAAAATACCAAGAACGCATCTCCCAGCACTTGTCAAAGAAAAACGAAATGGACTTAAAAACTTATTTAAGTGGCTGGGCACACATTTGCCAATTACGAAAGTAATGGTTTTTGAAGAACTGTTCGTGTTAAAAAGTTATGATTGCAGTTGCAGTATTATTTTCTTTTGTAAAATGAATATTAGTTTATTTATACATTTTGGTTTTAATTTAAGCCAGTAGGTACCTACACCTCATCAACCTATCTAAAATTTATGGTTGCAATGCATCGCACTAATGCCATAAATAAAAAAAGACATTGTTGTGTGCCGGGGTTCGAACCTACGACCTGTGACTTGGTAGTCCAACTGTCATATCCCAGGCTCTGGTCAGGCTATCATTGCTTGTAGAGATTACTTAACGCTCACTGATGTACCGTTCTCTTGGGGAACAGTCCATGGGCCAATTGTTCTTTGGGTGAAAAGTTATTGGTCAAAACATTCTGTTGGTCAAGCATTCACTGACGTAGAGTAATGCTGGCGAAACGTTCGTGGATGAAAAGTCCATTGGACGAAAGGTTCATGGATCAATGGACTGTTGGTCAACCGTTTCAGTTTCCAATAAACTACCGCTGAGGTCGGAGGGACGTCCTTCCCGCATCAGCTGCGCAGTAGTTTACCCTGTGATACCTAATAGTGCATAATTACGACGCGAATGAACGAACTTCATGGAAGCAAAGTTAATTGGCGCGAGCTGTACTTCCTTTTATAGATATTTTTGCCAAGTCCAATCTATCAGTAATTATTTAATTCACAGATTCTCATGGGACCGCCGCCTCAAAATGCCAGCACCTCAAAACTATCCGAACGAATATTATTACGAATTATTCAAGAATCTACCCGTCGCCTTAATTGTATCAGCCGAGGACAGCCTTAACGCGAAATCCGACTCCGGTTCTTTAGAGCTGCTGGACAGTTTGTGTTCATTAAATTGGGTTAAGCACGTTATTGTGAAAGGGAAACATGATGTGCATTTGAATAGTCCAAAAAGGGTGGCACACCATGTGTTGAATTTTTTAAGAGAAGTTGTGTATTATGACGTAGTAAGTAAGTTGTAATAAGTAGCCAATGACATTGAATTTCTCTTTTGCACTACCCGTTTTACTCGCTGACTGAGAGAGACGCAAGATTGAGTAGCGGTAGTCATTTTTTAAGTATTAAATAAACTCAAGTACCTGTATAAATATTGTTTTATTCAAACGCGATACCTACCTACCTTCCTCTTTACAACCACTTGAATAGTATAGTGCGTTCACAGTTTATCTACCTCTGACAAACCGTTTTCTGTATGTTGGTATTGCAGTAAAGTCCCCCTATGAGTGCCAGCTTAAGACATTTTGCCGCGTAATAGGGGAGATTTTAAGATGCAAACGTTAGCACTAACAATTATTTTTTTATGTAAATATCTAATTGCCATTATACATAACTTTACTAAACACGTGATTCTGATACTATAAGCTTGTACTTAAGTTATATTTTTATTGATATGGATATTTAAAAAAGACACTCATTACCAAGGAGAGCAAAGTTGCTGCTGGCACACCTCAAATTATTTCCACGTCCGAAAAAACGGCAGCAAAAGAATAAAATAAGTTTCGACTTAAGGTTGGAGTGTACATGGGAGAAAAAAAAATCTTAGTATGGTAACACGAAAATCAGGGACGCCAACCTCACAGCTAGAGGTAAATTAAGTATGAACGAACTGTAAGGTATTTTTTTTAGTACTGACGGCTCGACGGACATACGTCACCAAGATGGCCGCCAAGCGCAATATCAACGGACTTATAAAGTTGAGGCCGCACTTGCGGTTACCGCGGGTGGTTTCTAACCTCAAAATGTCAAACCATTGACATGATTAGATTGGTTTTGACATTTTGAGGTTCGAAACCGCAAGTTTGGCCCCGGGCTAACGCGAAAATCAATCAAGCCAATTTTTTTTTTAATTTATTGAATGCATTGGCATTTAAGCCAACAGCGTATCAATCAAGCCAACCTCACAGCAAGAGGTTAAATAACTGAATGTGAACGAACAAAGTATGCCCGCTTCTTTTTTTTTGTGTATATAGGCGATTATGTGCGCCTATAACCACACGGATCGCTTCAAACTGCCTACGGCCGAAAGGCGAAGGCGATCTTAATAAAAAACGACCTTATCAAAACACTTTAATAGAAAGAAAGAAGAAAGAAAAGTTTTTTACTCAGTACCCTTCGAGATACCTACCATATAAGGAGAGAAAACATTTTTAGGTAAAATAACATTTCTTTTTGTAATGCAATCCCTCAAGCTTACCGAATGGGGCCTGGTTCAGCGTGTGCTAGACTGATGCCTAGCGCTGGTTTTCAACCAGACCCCTTCCGAGCCACGGATGCCTACACTAGACACACATTAATACACTTTGCTTTTAAAATCTTTTAACAAAAACTTAGCAATATCATCAGCAATACAATCAGGGTTGTCCAAATGAACATCGTGCGTTCCATCTGCTATTATAAACTTATAATTATTATTCGGCCAAGCTTTTTCGTCAAGCATAAACGGGACCGATTCATAAAAATTTACATCCAGCATTTGTTTTGATAGAACTGCAAGTGTGGGCGTCTGTGTTGATCTGAAGATGTCCTTAAGGCCTTCGAAGGAAAACGGTAGAAGTGGCACATCATTCATGCGTTGATCGTATGTGAATCTGTGGAATAAAGTAGGTAGGTAGGTACCTACTAATAAGTAGGAATTCAAAAGAACTGGCCAAATGCGTGCCGGACTCCAGCACGGTGGGTTACGTACAAAAAAAAATGTTTTATGGAAGCCCACCTATTTTATTATTTGCGTGAGGGAAATCCTTCATGGATGCTCTCACTGCTCGCTTCTGGATACCGACTTAAAAAACCACACTTATCCTGCCTAGCAGCCTACGAATGGGAGCCCTCGGAAGGATACCCCAGGACTCCCAATATACCTACGGCTACGGGCTACCACTGTGTTGAAGCCCCCCTTAATTTGAGACATACGGACGGCGGAAACTCCGTCACCTGTAAGTGGGTACTCTTGCTGAATAACGACAAGGTCATGGTAAAGGAAAGAAGGACTGGAACTAAAGTCCCCGTTTGGCTGGAGTCCCGTTTTTTCCAGTATGTTTCTGTTGCTGCTATGACAACAAATATTGAGATTAGAAAAAAAAAGGGTTTTGCATTCAAGTAGGTAACTAGACTTTGCCGAGACTCGCACTTAGTCGGTTTTGACGTGACAGCGTCTTATAATTCGATGGAGCCGGCTGCACGCACGAAAAAACATGAAGTATGCGGCCTTACCTCGCTCTGAGGCGTTCCATTTAAGGCCGAGTTGTCACGTTCAACTATCGTCAGTAAACCGACTTTACAGACAACCGATTTTTTTTATTAAATACCTACCTGTACAGTCCGTCGCCTGCTGGAACAAGGCATCTCTCCAAGACATGTCCTGCAGCTTCCTTAGACAAGGATCTTGCCCCCATTATCAGCTTCTGAGCCTTTTAAATGAAAAACATTAAATTTAAACGATAGGTACACCTGTCAACTAGACCGTCGAAATTGGCAATATTACATTTTAAAAAAAAGTATTGGCCATTAAAAAGTATCTGTGTCAAATTTCGTTCATCCGTTCGTGCATTTTTTAATGAGGGCTGTAAAGCGAAGGTAAATAGCAGGGTAATAAGCATTTGCCGTACTGGAAGCTTTCTGCAGTCAGGTCAAATTGAACGCAGTCCGCATTATGTATAAAAAAACATTCTCGGTCTCTGTTAATAATTTCCCATAGATTTGCGAACTGACATAGCAGGTAGTCGAGCAAATGAGCTGCGGGCAGTTTGCCCTGCCAGGATCGCTGAAAGGCAATGTTGTAAATATATATCGCGGCCTGCGTTCAATTTGACCTGACCGCAGACCGCATGCTGTGTGGCACAGGCTTTATAGAGTGACAGTGGCTTGCTTTTTTGGCAGAATTACTTACGCTGTTCCAAAACTCACCCTTTCATAACTATATTTCGGAGCAGCATCAATACCCACGTTATATTTCTCGAATTTATCATCTTCGTACATAGCGTAATAAGTGTGGTACCAATCCTGCAAGCTCTCGCGAGTGGTTGGCCAAACGTGTTGAGCCGGAATGGGGTCCAGCTCTACAGTACGCGAGATTTGTCCAGGGTATACTATGTCATAAAATCTTCCTGTAAAAGCGTAGGTATTGCTGTTAATTTATTTATACGCCTGAATGGGGTTAGAATTCCCTAATAACCTATTAGATTCTATGGGCGAGACTGACTTCGGGTTGTACTTGAACGGGAAGTAGAGGATGTGGACTTTGACCAAAGAGAATATAAAACTAACTTTGACATATAAAATAAATGAAACCCTGACTAGGCAGCATGGTTTCCGCCTTGTCTATTCCATGTGGAACTAACAAATAAAAAGAAGACATGCCGCCAATTTGCAGGGGTGGCCATCTTTAATTTATTAAAATTACTTTTATGGAAAGTGCCCATATACCTACTGGTTGAATTTATAGTCGTTCTGCAGCGGAAAGGTTTAGGCTCAGTTTCGATAACAGAACCGATCGGCACTGTCAATTTGAAAATCAACAAAAAAATGTTGCCTGCGTCGAATACTTAATAATAAAATTCCCGAAACGAAGATTAGTAGTTCACACCATTGAGTTACTGTTAGGTACTAGATAGATACGTATATTAACTCAATGGTTCGCACATAAATTTTTGAAACTCGAAATGAAACCCGCTTTTCAGCAAAATGACAATCGTTAAGCCAAGTTGAAGGCCTTATGGGCGGCTTGAAAAATTTCATGTGCGGGTCGTCACGACCTGCGCCTGTCCATTTCAACAAGGCAATACGGCTCATCACTTATTACGTGGGACATAAAGTAAAAGGTGAAATGTGGGTGTGTACTATGCCTCTGCCTACCCCTTCAGGTTTAAACGCGTGACTATAATTATGTATGTAGGTACAAATATTTTTGTTTCCACGCGGAAAACGAACTTAAAACCATAGCCGTCGTTGGTTGTCGTTGCATACACTACCTAAGGGGCCGTATCCACGAGCGAGAGAATCGCGGCGATATTACCGCCATGCCATGTTTCCATTATACAATCTCTCGTTGCGATAATAACGACAATAAAATTAGGTACTGCTCGTTCGCTCTAACTTTGCGGTTTGGCTCCATACTAAAGTCGAATTTTTAAGTAGGCAAGGTAAATTGACAGCAACTAATGTCACTTCTTCATACAATGTTGCGTATTTTCTATGACGAAGTGACATTAGCTACTGTCAATTTACTTCGTCTAATTAACAATTCGGGTATACGCCTCTACGCCAGCGGCAAAGTTAGAGCGAACGGGTTATACTGCGATTTTCACGCTCGTGTAGACCGCCCCATAGCCTCTAAGCAGACATTATAATAAAATACTTACTTAGACAGTAGACCCGCGGTAATCGGACAAACGTTTTGCAGGGCGGTGTCGGAGTATCCAATTTGTCGGATTATAGAGTGCTCCCCAAGACCCCCTATAGTTCGGAATTTTTTACATAAGAGTACCTTGTAATCCGACAAATTACAGATCCAAAAATGAGATTGACAGACATGTGTTATCATCTCTGAAATACCTACAAATCATACAGTTAAATATTGTTTATGCAACTAAAGACGACACCAAAATATTTTAATAAGTAACTTTTACATTTTGAAATAATTCTGATTGAAGCAATCTAAAATATATATTTTTTAGTTATAGCCCGCTCAATATTGTATTGTTTACATTAGTGATAATGTGACGATCGTCAAAAAATATTAGGTACCTACTATTATAACCTGTTGGATTATAGGGGGTGCCGGATTAGCCAAGGGCCGGATTACCGCGGGTCTACTGTATTTATGGAATTCCAGAGTTCATGCGAAATACTGTTAAGTTAACAGTATGTATAAAATGTATGAAATATAAACGTGCATGAAAGTTAACAGTGTTAACTTACATGCACGTTTCGGACACATGGCAGCACATTGTTGGTACGTTGGACTGTAATTCTATAATTATGCGTATAAAAAAACGCTAAAGTTTAAAATAACAAAATAATACTGACCTATGCTTACTCCAAGCGAGTGTCCGATATACATAAAACTGTTCCAATTAAAATGTCTAACCACTTTCTCGACTGTTGGGACGAGATCAATGATAGAATACCTAGATCCCTTAGGCATTTGATCTGATTTCCCGTTACCGGGAAAATCTATACTCAAATAGAAGAAGCAGTTGGGTAATCTGGACACCAAGGGTCGGAAACCTGAGCAGACGTCTTTTTTTCCGTGGCAGAGTAAAACTGGAGGGTTTGATGAGTCACCCCATGATAACGCTGAAAAAAAAAGTTTTAGGTATCTTTATAGAACTACTGAGAATAATCCAGTTACAATAATCCATCTCATTGCAAGTGAGGTGTGTATGGACCGTGCCGTGTGGCGCTCGGTTCTTTCTGCCTACCCCGCAAGGGATTTGGCGTGAAGATAGTAGTAGTAGTAGTAGTAGTGAGAATAATCCGCATGCCCATAAACCACTGGACTTCATACATTTTCTAAGGACTCGCCACATACGATTGACGCCGGTGCTTAAATACAAATATACTCTGGGTCGTTGCTTGCATCTCGTGGCCCACGCCGGCCACTAAAAACGCAGCTAAATGCCAGTCGCGAGATTCCCCCCTCACTCTGCTTAGTTATTTAACATAATAACATTAATGATACTTTAATAGGTACTTACTTAGGTACTACATAACAATTTTTATATAAAAACATACCAATCTAACTCAGAAAATGATTTACCTGCTATATTACCCCATGGCGCTTTAATGGTTACCTCTTTTTCTAGTTTTTGAGGACTAGATTTCATGTCCCTGGAATCAAAACAATATTTAGAAATTTTACGCAGACAAAGAGTATCGTGTATTTTTTACACTCGTTAAGAACGTGTTTACACACGGCGATATCATCGCGACAAGATATTGTATGGAAATAAGTGGTGCAACGATAATATCGACGCGATACTCTCGCTCGTGTACACGGCCCCTAACATACTGACTGTGCCCCAACGGTCATGGCGAAGACCCATTACAAATTTTATTTATTAATAAAATATATTGTATTGTGAACAAGCCATACATATTATGAATGATCATACATCCAGAAACCAATGTTCAACTTGATGATTGGAGTTGGAACTTGTGAAATCAACAAAATTCCTAGGGTTAATGGTTGATGTTGGTTTACAATGGGGTCCAATAAAAGCGAGAATGGTTACAAAATTCCATGCGGCTGGCGCCGCGGGCGATACCTACATTTATTAGGTATTAACTTTACTAGCATTTAAATTATTATACTTAATTTCGATTTATTCGAATTATTTGTCTATGATCGATTCTGCGGTATTGTTGGAAGACGCTTCACTATGATAAGTGGGCGGTACCGCGGTACTCGTATACGTGTGCTACGATAATTTTTTGAAGTATACTTGACATAAACAAATCCGATACTTGATAGGCGTGAGCTGTCAAAATTACCAACCTAATTTTAACAGAGTATGAGTAGAAAAATATAACATGACAAATCGTTGAATTTTCACTATCCTGAGTAGGTATTTTAAATGAAAATAAACTATCATAAAGAAGTTATTTGGTGTCGAAATGATTGTAAGAACACTGTATGACTCCTGGATACTGGAATATAATCAGGTTGAATACTCAATTGCAAGTAACTACGGATATATAGGATCAAATGTATTTGTTTACTTTTTTGCGCAAAGCCATTGAAATACAGTAGGTAGGTACTATGTAAAAATACTTACATGATTTGACAACGAAGATAACGCGTCCACTTCATTTTTATAATATTTTATATTAACCTAGCTGATAAATTCTAAGCAAATGGTTAGGTACCTAACTTTCTTTATCTTTAGAATGTATAATGTATATTATTATTAAACCTTGAAACTATGATAACTCTAGAACGTGTCTGGTTGTAACTCTTAAAAAGATTTTTTTAAACACTTATATAGGTTAGTATTTAAAATTGGAACTGTTGTTAGGGTTCCGTACCCAAAGGGTATAAAACGGGACCCTATATAAGAGACTGCGTTGTCCGTGTGTCTGTCTGTTCGTCACGAGACTTTATCTCAGGAAGCATGATAAAGCTTATCTGTAGCGGTATGTTTAGATGAAATATTATTGATATTTAGCTCCAAAGTGGGTTATTCATTTACGTTTTATCTATTACTAGCGGACGTCACGCGGTTTCACCCGCGTAGTTCCCGTTCCCGCGGGAATACGGGAATAAAATATAGCCTATGTTCACCGCAAAGAGTGTAGCTTCCCAACAGTGAAAGAATTTTTCAAATCGGTCCAGTAGTTCCGGAGCCTATTCGTTACAAACAAAAAAACAATTCTTTCCTCTTTATAATATTAGTATAGATTTTGCGCCATTTCAAAATAATTTTGGCGGAACCCTGATGACTGTTCCACGGCACCCAGTTTGGGAAACCCTGGTCTAGATACAATAGCACATGCTGAAGTCAGCTTAATTTGGGCTAGATAGCGTTGTGTGAGAATATTGACAAATATTTATTTAAAATTTTCCATAAAAATCGTGTCATTAGGTACGTAATAACTACCTAGTTGATTTACGGTTTTATGGTTTTTTTAAGGAAAACAATTATTGTTCTCCTTCAAAGTTCTTAAAAGTCTTTAATAGTCTATAATAGATAGACTAACTAGGTACTATCTATTATCTATTATAGACAACTATATCTATTATCTATAACTAACTATATAATTATATATAAATATCTATAACTACCTATATCACTATTATCTATTACAGACAACTAAATAGTCTATAATAGATAGAAAAAGTCTTCAATAGTCTATCTTTTATAGACTACTAGCTGACCCGTGCAACTTCGTTTGCGTCACATGGGAGTGAGAAAGAGAGAAGTGTGGTATAAATATTTAGTGATATAATGTTTCCCGTCGTATTTACTCCGTCGCTTATGTTCATTAGAGCTACACTCTTCCCGGTAAACATAGGCTATATTTTATTCCCGCATTCCCACGGGAACGGGAGCTACGCGGGTAAAACCGCGTGACTTCCTCAAGTATCATTGGAAGTTACAAATTTTGTACACGACTGTACATCAATCGAAATGTACCTAGGAAAAATAAAAAGTTTGTATCTTCACATTAAATCAACTCAAATTTATTATAGCTTCATACGACTATTTTTTGGCACAAACTTTGAACCGAAATTCGCTGGCGTTTCGGAGAAATTTGAAGTTTTCAAAGGTTCAAGCCATAATCCTCACCAGGGTACCTACACATCTCGGAAACCGCTTATGGACTATTTCTAAGATTTGGCAGGTCGTTACGACTATTTCACGACTATTTTTTGGAACCTTAATCAATTCCATAGAATTTACCGTTTGCTTGCAACAGAGGTGAGGATTACAGCTTGACGTTCAAGCCATAATCCTCACTAACCTATAGCTATAACGCCGAAACTATAATACGACTATTTTTTTTACATGTACGACTATTTACGACTATTTCACGACTATTTTTTGGCGTTGTCAAAATTCGTTTTCATTGAGATTTCAAATGTGAGGATTACAGCTTGAAGCACACTTAGAAGTGAGATAACACCCGAAACCCCCCAAAGACGCGGGATAGCACCCGAACCACCCCCTGGGCGAGGCCGCAGTGGCGGCCGTAGGTCAGTTGTGAGTCCCGGGACATCCTTCCGAGGGCTACCCGGGGCTCCCAACCACGGGTTTACCACTGGTGACCGAAATCAATTTGATCATTTGACATGTGACCGAAAAAACATTAGGCCATTCTACTACTGATCGAATGAACAATTGACAAAAAGAGTTTTTATCGAACAAACATTTGGTATTTTTACTACTGATCGAATGAACGTTTGGTCGAAAAACAGTTGACCAAAGAATATTTTAACGAATAAAAGCGAAATAAGTAGAATTCGGTTCTGTTGTGGTCGCAGTTTAAACCTAACCTAACCTAGCCATTTTGATTCGGCCCCTGTTAAAATATTCTTTAGTCAACTGTTTTTCGGCCAAACGTTCATTCGATCAGTAGTAAAAATACCAAATGTTTGTTCGATAAAAACTCTTTTGGTCAATTGTTCATTCGATCAGTAGTAGAATGACCTAATGTTTTTTCGGTTATACGTCAAACGATCAAATGAATTTCGGTCAACAGTGGTAAACCGCCCAACCACAGGCTGTTGGGCGTTACGTGAGGTTTTTTAGTCGGTAAGAGTCCGGCATAACATCCTCTGAGGATTTTCCCTCACGTAAAAAAAAAGCTCTCAGATGGTAAAACATATTTCCCGTTTTCGAAACATTCTTGATTGCTGCTCCGCTCTTATTCGCCTTAGCGTGATGTTATATAGCCTATAGCCATCCTCAATAGATGGACTATCAAACTGTAAAAGAATTTCCGAAATTCAACCAGTAGTTCCTGAGATCCTAGCGTTCAAACAAACAAATAAACTCTTCAGCTTTATAATATTAGTATGGATTGAAGACTTTTTAGGAACTTTGAAGGACTCTATCAAAACCTTTTACCTAATAGAACCTTAAGCGATGGGGTTACACGCGACGGGAAACGTGATATTGTTACACCTGTTTCAATCTCTCTCTAATCTGAAAGAAATGCAGTTACGTGGGTCAGTTAGTAATAAATAACCAAGTACGTCAGAGTCAAATCAGACATGAGCCGTGTGAAAGATTTATGATACACTAGCTGATGCCCGCAGCTTCGTCCGCGTAAAATTTGTTCCGCGGGAACTTATTCCGGGATAAAAAGTAGCCTATGTGTTATTCCAGACTATAATGTATTCCTGTACCAAATTTCAGCCAGATCCAGTGGCGGATACAGAAAAATCTCAAGGGGGGGGCGCAAAAGATATTTTGAGTTTTAAGCTACCCTTACTATTAGTGCAATAAAAAAGTAATCAAGTCACATGTGAAGTTCATGAAAATTTTATTTGAAACTAGCTGAGCCCGCAACTTCGTTTACGTCACATAAGGTGTATGAAAGGAAAGGTATTTCTTCATCAGAGTCATCAAGCAGCGTCTGAAACTGCCCTGTTTGCTTAATCATAAAAGAGCTTAATGATTAAGACTATTTTTAAACAATTCAGTCCGCGCCGAAGGCGTGGACTGAATTGTTATTGAATTAAGCCAACACGCCAGTTTAGGTTCACTCACATTCAAAGAAACCCCTACAATTAAAATTTTCAAAATATCTGATTCTTAAAAGTGTTATAACTCTTTTATTTCTAAACCGATTTACATAAAACAAACGCTAAATGTTAACTGGAGCAAACCTCAACACAATAAAAAAAACCGCATTGCAATCGGTTGAGCGGTTACTGAGATTAGCGTGCACAACCGTACAGACAAACAGATATACAGACATACAGACATACAGACAAAAATTCTAAAAATCATTGTTTTGGGTTCTATTGCGTTCATAAAGCCCCCCTATAATATTTTTTCTTATTTATCTTCCATGTACAGACAGCGACCTGTTACGATTTTATTATATGT
This sequence comes from Miltochrista miniata, assembly GCA_933228765.1. Classification (NCBI taxonomy): domain Eukaryota; kingdom Metazoa; phylum Arthropoda; class Insecta; order Lepidoptera; family Erebidae; genus Miltochrista; species Miltochrista miniata. Next base: position 9,397,504 of record OW121774.1, on the reverse strand, counting down.
ATTGATTGATTGATGATTGTATAATGGTAATACAATAAAAATAAAATGTTCAAGTTTAAGGGACCTAACGAAAAACACGTCTTATGCGGGCATTCCATGGATTCACCGTGCGGGCACCGCGCCGGGTTCATAGCGTGGTACAGAGGGAAATATTGTGAGGATCTCTGGGACTTGCGACCCATTTGAGTAGGTTTAGGGTGGCCACCTTTCTGTACGCATAAAGTTCACAATGTTCCCTGCCTAACCAGATTTGATAAGATCCTAACAATGTCGCTTTGGATATTCGCTTTAATGAAGAGTTTACTGAAGCTCTTGACAATCCTAGGTCTTTAAATAGGTTATATAGAGATTGAGCTGGTATTCCCCTTGCTCCTACTTCTACGTTTCATTATAACGTAAGAGTTGACTGCTCTAGGTGCTAAATGACGCTGTAACTTTTCTTTTAACGTCAATAACTCTTTCACGGTCACACAGCCGAAGAGTTTCCTGCATTGGCTGCTTGGCAGCGCTGGTGTTCTCAATACGTAAACTGACCATTTATTTTTGAACTGAAAACTTGACATAAGTTTTATAAATACCCCAGTTATAAGGTTAATGAAAATCGACAGATTTTTTTTATTTAGAAAAAGTGTTAGATATTTAATGCAAATTTTAAGGGTGGAAATCACTCACACACAACACGAAACACTCTTCTAGGAGTTCGGGTACTAACCCGCGTCTTTAGGGGTTGGTTCGGGTTTTACCCCGCTTATTGAGGGTGAGGCGTGCGTCAATTTCTCATCACGCTGCTGTCTTTGGCCTGGTTATGTTAGGACGGCGAACAGCTCTCCGGCCGCGCCGTGCTCAGGCCCCCGGACTTGGAGGCCGATAGTCTTGGGCGAAAACAAGTCTGCGGCGCTTCCGGAACTCGAGTGGGAGAGTACTCTCCCGTTCCCTTCTAGCTGCCTATATCACGAGCATTACCAGCTTGCAGAAAAAGGTAGCGGCGCTCGGCCCACTTACTTCTGCCGGAGATCATGGCTCGCACCACGGTTTGCAGCGAGAAAATTTCTATGTCCAGACCGGTTGTGCTGTGAAGGACAAGGCGCTGTTGCGCCCACGCTGAGCACTCCACAATTGTGTGGAGCGCTGTGCCCTTGCTGCGTTCCTTGCAGTTTTGGCACTCAGCTGTGGTCTCCCGGTGTATTCGCCTCGGATACTTACCGAAGCATCCGTGCCCAATACTTATCTGTGACAACCGGTAGGACAAAGCGCCGTGCTTCCGCTCCAGCCACTCGTCCATGACGGTCTGATCGCCCCGGTTGGGCCGTTTTCCCATCTTAGTTGCTCAAGTCGCACCTTCCAAATCTCCATGATATCCTTTTTTCCTCCATGATTAAAAATAGTATTTTAATGACTGGTACATTTTTAAAACCTCTCCAAGGCACGCATACATACAAGTCACCTTGTTTTACTACAGCCGAGCATTTAACAATGTTCTATTTCAGGTTCAGCGCTAAACTCCTTTAGATCTTCAACTCGAACCGTGTAAATGTAAAATGAAGAATATACTTTTACCACAATACATTCGTAATCTAAACCAGTAGACCATCTGCAGTAGATTTTATTACATTGTGAATCAAATGACGCAGCGAGCTATGAAACGAGCTATGTTTGGAGTATCTTTGAGGGATAGACTCCGAAAGTCCGAAATGAGGTTATCCGGCAGAGAACCAAAGTTGTCGACAATAAGCACATCAAAGTGGCAGTAGGCTGGTCATGTCTGCAGGAGACTGACGTCCGATGGAGAAAACGGGTTCGAGAATGAAGACCGCAGAATCTAAGCCCGCATGGGTCCGCTCTTAAACGCTTCTCTGCTTGAAGAAAGGGCAGAAAGCTACCGAGCGGGTAGGCACTAAAGGCATCTCCAGAACACGAGGATGTGCCTTTCGCCAGATGATCTTATCTTGGAGGTCTAACATTTTAACTTTTATACCTTCTGTCTATGGATTCCCCGACCACGTGTGTCTCACGAACTTCGTTTAAATAAATTCCCAGTGTTTCGGAAATCGGGACTATTTAGCGTCCCGGCGCTATGTTCGGGAACACCGGGACAGGTGACCGCTTAAGATTGTTATGCTTCCTCTACATTACTCGCAAAGTTGAACAAAGTTCGTCGGCGAAGTCGCCCGAGGCAAAGAAAAAATTTGACGAAGTGCCCCTCTACACTATCGTATTCGTCCAACTTCGCGAGTAATGTAGAAGAAGCATTAAGTATAGTTAAACACAAAAATTTTGGATGGCCTGGCGCATGGCGCGGCGCGCACGAACGACGACGCGTGCGTGGGCCTCAAGGGGGGGGCGCGCGCCCCCCACGCCCCTACCCTGTATCCGCCACTGGCCAGATCGGCAGGGCTATTACGTATGTTACAATAGGCCAGCGATAGCGATAATCTCGCAGAAATCGCGCGATAATCGCTGTTTGTTGACTGTTTCGTATTACGTATTGGATGCGCCAGTACCGACGCATACATATTTTTTAGTTTATGTATTTAATGGTATTTATTATAATTATTATATGTCAACACTCACGCACTAAACGCATCTTACTTTTATGTATTGTCTATGGCAACACTATCCCGCCCGCTTCCTACATTCACATTCCGCCATAGCTATTGGAAGATACGCACGCACCCGTCTCTTAACGCTCCGCTCCGCTATCGGCCGCTGTGATTACCCATCATATCGCGCTACATCGCTTATCATCAGCCACAGTCTCGAGAGTTACGGTTATAACTCCTGTGTGCATATTTCGCGGTCGTGAATCAAGACCCCGAACGCAAAGCTGGGAGCAGCGCCTACCTACCAACAAGAGTTCAAGGTAAGTGCATTTCCAAGTGTGGTCCTCCGTCCGGATATTCCATCTAACGCATTCTTTCTACTAATAATATTAATTACCTCTTTTCCTATTAAATTCACGCATACGCATATATATATTTAGTATATTACTCATAAATACTCAACGCAAATATTATATTTAACGCCACCCGCACGCATTAGAAAAGTTAATTATCTTTTCACACCGCATATTTTATATTACTCATAAGTACTCATATTCTATAACGCATTTACGCTATTTATCATAATCATATTTACATATATTTATTTTATTGTGACGGTACTGGGCAACGCAGCCGATACATAACGGTATTCAAACGATTAACAGCTGATTGTTACGCAGACTCCATATTGGGTTTGTTCTCTGAATACTTTACCGCAAACAGCTGATTTAAGCTAACAGCTGATCGTTGTTCGAATTTTATACTTTTTCGCTGAATATTTCTATTACCTACCCACTTATATACATACTCGTATCTCGTATCAATTATATTATCATGGCTTCTAAAGACAAATCCCATAGTAAAAGTTCAGACGAAAGTCAGGTCATGATAATTTTTTTAGAATACAAAAAACAAAGTTTGTTTCACATAGTTCAAGAAGTGTACAACTTAAGTCTCAAGGTTACCGATGAAACAGTACGCATGATGTTTCTCGCTCGGGTTCAATCTATCGATAAAACCCGATCGGATTACATCGAAACTATCGATAAATTGTTAATTGAACAATTAAAAGATAATCCGCAGGTACAGCCGAGTTATAGTGTTTTTAATACATTTGATGAATTATACTGTTTCATAAAGCAAACGGAAACTACTCTGAGACAAGAACTCGACGATAAAAAGAAAAGTGATAATTTTAATATCAAATTACCCCCACTTAAACTCACAGGTTTCGATGGTACTTATGGTAAGTGGCCTATATTTTATGAAAATTTCTGTAGTGTGATACATACGAATACTCGTCTCACCAACGCCGAAAAGGTTCAATATTTGATAGGTTGCCTTTCGGGTAAGGCACTTACTGTTTGTTCAGGCATAGCTGCTACCGCACAAAATTACGATGTTATTTGGCAAGCCCTTCTGGCTAAATACCACGATACCAGGGTTCAGGCGTCGTGCTATTTAGAACAAATGTTACACCAGAAGCCAGGGCAATCGGCTGATCAGATCTTGGAGAACTTTTGTTCAGCTGAAGCAGCTCTGCAGCGTCTACCTATCACAAATTTATCAGATTTCATAATAACTCATTTAGCATTAAGCAAGTTTGATAAACCTATGCTTGAATTGTTTGAACAATCTCATAGACATTTGAGTGTACCTACATATAGTGACGTCAAAACATTTTTGACAGAACAAAGCAAACTCCAAACGCTCCGCTCACCATCACATTCCCAAAAAGGTGATTATCGCGCTCAGCGGAGTTCAACCGCCTCTCATTTAAATAAACCTAAGTCATTTTTTACGCAAACCCGCCCTACTAATTTGAAATCAGTCGATACTTCTAACATAAAAAATTGTATCGTATGTAACAATAATTCCGCTCACCCTTTGTTCAAATGTCAACATTTTATTCAAGAGACTGTTGAAACGCGAAATGAAATAGTTCGTAAACATTCCTTTTGTGTTAATTGTTTAGGTTTTCATCACGTGAGTGCTTGCAGATCTGTTAATAGGTGTTCGATTTGCAATCGGTCTCATCATAGTTTACTGTGTTATAAAAATAATTTGAACGCATCAAATTCAACAAGAAATCATGCTACCGGCAACGCATCGAGGCAGGCAAACGCGTCTACTGCGCCGTCCGAGCATTCCATGTCGACTCATGCGTCATCGGCAGATGATCCGTCCCGCTCGCACTCGCGGGAGGCGCGGTCACATAGTGGCAATATCGCGTCGTTATCGGCTGTGATCCCTCCGCCGCGTAATTCAAGCAGCGCGACCACGGTTTTGTTGCCGACTGCTTGTGTATATGCAAATTATAAATCGGATCGTATACGTTTGTTTTTGGACTCAGGGTCTATGAGTAACTTTATTACGAAGTCTTGTTGTGAGCGTTTGCACTTAACCATACTTAACGCTCCTTCTGTCATTAAAGGCATAGGTCAACTTGAAAGCCAATCTTATGGAATTACGCATTTCAAAATATATTCGCGATTTGATGCCCGCTGTTCTTATTCGGTTAGTGCACGGGTTATAGACACTATTACAGATTTTTTGCCTAACGTGGAAATTGATACAGCGGAATTAACCCATTTACAAAATTTACCTATGGCTGACGAACGATACTATACTCCGGGTGGTATAGATTGTTTGTTAGGTAATGAACTCTTCCCCATGATTTTAGGGTCGCAAAAAATTACATCCCCAACCTCATCAGTAATCGCGATAGAAACCACGCTCGGATACGTCGCAATGGGAAAGGCGCATGCTTTACCTTATTCGCTAGTGGCAAACAAGCATCCCCGCGATCGCATGTCTCATTCCTCCGTGTCCGACAAGGCCTTCTTATGTCACACTCAAGATGTGTCTCTCGAACAATTAACGCAACGCTTTTGGGAGATAGAACAGGTGCCAGATAAGAAGCACATTAGCACGGACGACGCAGCATGTGAAAAGCTGTTCTCGTCTACGTACTCACGCGACGATACCGGTAGATATACGGTTAGTCTTCCCTTTAAATACCCTCCCAGTGAGCTAGGGCATTCGTACACAATCGCCAAACGCAGGTTTTTAAATTTAGAAAAAAAGTTAGACGCTTCTAACTTACGCAACGATTATAATGCCATTATTCAAACATATATTGATCAAGGTTATCTCACTAAAGTGTCAAATAGCTTTCTAGACTCTCAAGTTTATTATATGCCGCATCGGGCCGTTTATCGCCCTGACAAAGAAACCTCTAAAACGCGTGTGGTCTTAGACGCTGGGTGTAAAACCACGTCAGGTAAATCGCTTAACGATTTGCTTTATACGGGACCAATATTACAGAACAATATCTTTCATTTGCTTCTCAATTTGCGTATGTACCCGGTTGCTGTAACCGCGGACATAGAAAAAATGTATTTTCAAGTGAAACTTACTCAAGATCATCATACATATCAAAGAATATTATTTAGGTTCGATTCCAATTCTCCTATTGAAAGCTATCATTTCAACCGCGTTTGTTTTGGCGTCTCCAGCTCACCCTTCCTGGCAATGCGAGTCGTAAACCAGCTCGCGTCAGACTGTCGCGCTTTATATCCTCTGGCGGCTTACGAAGCTGACAATCACATGTATGTTGACGACTACGTTAGTTCCATAGAGAATGTAGATTTAGCTGAAGACACCTATAGGGAAATGGTCGCTATGTTTAAATCTGGAGGTTTTAACTTAACTAAGTGGATCTCTAATGACAATACCCTATTGTCACGTATCCCGTCAATTCATAAGAGCTGTCTCGCTGTCAAGTTTGATGAGGATCCTCATGTTGACACTAAGATCGTGGGTATGCAATGGCAACCTAACGATGACACCTTTAACTTTAAAATAGTGATCGACATGCCTTTAACATGCACTAAACGCTCGATCCTTTCCGTAACCGCGCGCTTGTTCGATCCGCTTGGAATCATCAGTCCAGTGGTCGCATACATGAAGTTGCTTATACAAGAATGTTGGAAATTACAACTGGACTGGGACGAGACGGTCCCGGGTTGCATTCTGTCTAAATGGAAACACTTTCATAGGGAGTTGTCGCGTTTATCTGAAATAAAAATACCGAGACATATAGGTTTAACATCCGCTCGTCGAATTACTCTAATAGGCTTCTCGGATGCCAGCCAGCAATGTTATGGTGCTGTTATCTATGTACGAATAGAAACGGCTGAGAACGGAAACGCTCTTAATGTGAATCTACTGACCGCTAAATCCAAAGTGTCAGATTCTAATAAAACGCTAGCGCGTTTAGAACTCTGCGCGGCGGTCTTACTCGCAAAATTAATTAATTCTGTGCGCACTGTTTTTAATAAGCGGTGTCAAATAAACAATATATTCGCATTCTCTGATTCTACGGTAACCCTTACCTGGATTCACTCTCCCGCTCATAAGTTTCAAACTTTTGTAGCTAATCGCATCGCTCAGGTAAATGAATATCTGCCTGCTTCCCATTGGTATCACGTTCGTGGGGTTGAAAATCCCGCCGATATAGTCTCGCGCCCTGTGACACCTAAAGGGTTAATAAACAACTATCTTTGGTTTCACGGGCCGAAATGGCTGTCCGCACCTATAAATGCATGGCCTGTGAAGGAATATAAAATCAATCATAACGAGAAGACAGAATTACCGGAAATTAAAATAGCTTCTCTCCATGCACATACCATACCTGTCTCCGATCACGTTCACATGATAGACGAACTTGCCGAGCGTTGCTCGAGTTGGGTAAAATTTATTCGTTCACTGGTTTATGTATTACGTTTCACAAGGATTCTCAAATCCCGCGGTATACTTTCTGTATACGATTTAGAATACGCAGAATATTATGCGGTCCGCTTCGATCAGTCTAAGTATTTTCAGGTAGAATTACAAGCACTTAAGGCTACTAAAATTTGTCCAAATCAGGCTATTTTAAAACTCAACCCTTTTCTTGACGAACAAGGGTTAATTAGAGTAGGTGGTCGACTTACTCATTCTCAACTAAATTACAATACAAAATATCCAATACTGCTATCACCTAAAGGACGTATAGTGTCGCTCTTAGTAGACCACTATCACACCGACAATTTACACACCGGTCCTGGACTAGTGTTAGCATTGACTCGCCAAAAGTATTGGATTCTTTCTGCACGAAATTTGATTCGCCAACGAGTACATAAATGTAATTTATGTTTTAAAGCTAGGCCTCGTTCTACAACTCCACCTATGGGTGATCTTCCATCCATTAGAGTTTCACAAGTAAAGTCGTTTGTGCATACCGCAGTTGATTACGCGGGACCCTTTTACGTAACTCACATAAGGCGTCGTGGAGTAAAAAGTCATAAAGCGTATATTTGCTTGTTCGTCTGTCTCACAACAAAGGCGCTCCATTTAGAGTTAGTAAGTGATCTTAGTACAGATTTATTTCTCGCTGCCTTTAAACGTTTTATCTCACGCAGGGGTCCTGTTTCAGTGTTGTACAGCGATGGAGGCACTAATTTCATAGGTGCGAAACGAAAATTGAACGAAATTTACACGCTTATACAGTCCACTAATTATAAAAATGATCTGAATAAATATCTAACTCAACATAAGATTCAGTTTCAGCACAGCCCACCTTTCGGGCCCAATTTTAATTCGTTGCCTGAAATTAATGTCAAATGTGTTAAGTCTCATTTATTTAAAGCTATCGGGAGTCAAATACTCACCTATGAAGAATTCAGTACAATATTGGTGCAAATTGAAGGCATTTTGAATAGCCGTCCGATTTGCATACTTTCTTCGGATCCATCGGATCCAACCCCCCTAACGCCTAATCATTTTCTTAATGTTACTCCGCTTAAATATTTACCCGCTGAACACATTGAACCCCTATTACCAGATAACAGACTCACCCGCTATCAATTATTAAATAGAATTGTTCAAAGTTACTGGACACGTTGGAGCAAAGAATATCTTACCTCTCTCCAACTTAGACATAAGTGGAATATGCCGTCCAAACCTGTGACGATAGGAACTGTAGTTGTTGTTAAGGATGACAATACGCATCCTTTATCGTGGCCACTCGCGGTTGTATCAGAGGTGTTTCCCGGGAAGGATGGTGTAATTAGAGTCGTCAGAATTAAGACTTCTTCTGGTGAATACATTCGTCCTGTAACTCGGCTTTGCCCGTTACCCACGCAATAACTCCTACGCTTTTGAATTATTTTTTAGTTCATAAGTTTTCATTCCTTTTATTTTTTTATTTTGTTTATTCAATGTAGAGGAAGAATCCTCTAAGCCCCCCGAAGTTGGATGCGCCAGTACCGACGCATACATATTTTTTAGTTTATGTATTTAATGGTATTTATTATAATTATTATATGTCAACACTCACGCACTAAACGCATCTTACTTTTATGTATTGTCTATGGCAACACTATCCCGCCCGCTTCCTACATTCACATTCCGCCATAGCTATTGGAAGATACGCACGCACCCGTCTCTTAACGCTCCGCTCCGCTATCGGCCGCTGTGATTACCCATCATATCGCGCTACATCGCTTATCATCAGCCACAGTCTCGAGAGTTACGGTTATAACTCCTGTGTGCATATTTCGCGGTCGTGAATCAAGACCCCGAACGCAAAGCTGGGAGCAGCGCCTACCTACCAACAAGAGTTCAAGGTAAGTGCATTTCCACGTATCAACGATCGTTTTGCCATAGCAAATTAGCGACGGTGCTGCCTCTGTAGGACAATCAGTAAATTTAAAAGTGCATTTGTGCTATACTGTGGCAGCGATCTGGCGATAATTTCGTATTACGTATCGTTTTTGACAACCTCCAGGCAGCGATTTCGAACGTCAAAACTGTGATTGTGTTTTCTCTGATTGCTGATCGTTCGCTAATCTCTACTTAGTATTAATAATCTATTTTTGCGTAATTATGTAGTAAATTGCCAATTTTATTATTCTTAAAGTGTAATTATAAACGTTGAAAAACTTTACAGCAGTGAATTGTCATGTACTTAATTTTGTTTTGTAAAGAGTATAGTTAGTGTAAGTGTTGAGTTGTGATCTAACTGTTTACCTACTGAAATATTTGATTGTAAAGTAAGAATGGCTCGTGCAGTTCTTTTGATTGACGCACTTGAGGTTGAAGCTAGAAGGGCAGATAATCGAAATTCAGGACTTTGAAGCTTTGAATCTAAGCGAAGCAGAGTTCAAAGCCCACTAAGTACAGGCTATCAAAAGAGCTTTGTCGTTTTGTGTGATGAGTTAAGACCATTAATGGCACAAAGTAAAAGGAGAACAAAAGTGAGTTTAGAACGTAAAGTGAGTACAAATCTTTCGTCACAAATGTTTGTACTACAATGGACATTTTATTAGTGTATGTGTTTACTGAGAGACCACTTTTATTTTTTGCGGATTTTTGCACTTTAACTAAAAATAGTGCTGCGAGCACGTGTTCGGACGCGCTTTCTAACCGATTACTAAGCTTTACAAATATTTCCGCACATTTTACTATGCACTAATGTTAGTTAAACTGCAAATTCTCCGCATAAATAAAAGTGGTCTCGCGGTACACAAATACACTAATAAAATGCCTAACAGATGTGACAGTTCCCAGTTTTCATTGATCGCCACGTAATTGTTTATGGCGCTAGTTTCGTAGTGATAAGTGCAACGTAAAGATTAGCGAACGATTCGCGATAGAATTTTACGTAATACCATTTTTTTCTGCAACCAGCGATAAATCGCGCGATGATTGTGCAATGATTGCGCAATTATCGCTGATCGCTGTTTTATACGTAATAAGCCTGCCGTTTTGCCGTTTGAGCGTGAAAGAGTAACAAACATCCACACTCACAAACATTCGCATTTATAATATTAAGGTAAACGCAGCTATTAACGACCCATCGAAAATTCGCAGGTATTACCGATCCATTCCATTAACCTGCAATTTTTACGTTACTGGAACGGTTTATGCTAGATACATTTGACGAAATACGCACATTTGTTCATTGAGTATCGCAAATACTAACGTTAGTGTGCGTGACATTTCGGGAAATAGACGAAATTCGTTTGTTTCTGTGACGACAGTAAACTCGCCGATCGTGTGGTACAAGTCCTTATTCTTACAGGTAAGCACATCAAAATTTATTTTAAGACTTTTTAAAGAAATCTACGAAACCTAAGATTGTTCTGTATTATTGAATGTGATAATTTATGTGTGAGGTCTTAATTTCGTATAGTAGTTAATAAAGTTTAATTAATTTAATAGTATAAAACTTCACATTTAAATAGAGCGGTAATACCTTCAATGATTTTAATAGTAGCAGCTATTGCCGACTCATGGGTCGGTGATTGCGATGCATATTAAATTTAATTTTATCTCTTTCTCTTCGATATGTGACAATAAAGCAATAATTTTAATATGACATCTTAATCTAATACAATCAGCCTATGTAACACACCATTACCGATCTATACTAATTGGTCTAGTTTCCTTAATTTATCGTTTTATGTTTAATACGAATTACAACTTGCATCATTCATTGTTACTATTAAGAAACATAATAAAATTAATTTTTATTGCATAACAATGTGTGCATTAATTCAAATTATTTGCAATTAATTTTATTTAAAATCTTTGCTATGGCTACAAAAATTAAATAAATACATATAATCTACTTTATATGAGTCGGCCATACAATTTCGTAATTGTGTATGATATCGACTATTACCGATCTATAGGAGTCGGTGATAGCAAGTACGGGAGGCTATTACCGATTCTATATAAATCCTGGTCGTTTAAACAGTACACTAGTTTACTAGTTATATAAAATGTTAGCTTATTAACAAAAAAACAATATGTTAAAGTAAAACATATAAAATCTCTTTTACAACAATAATGAAACAGCGTGGACCAGAGTAACTAAGTGACTTTTCCTATAAAGTATAGTATGAAAGTGTATGAAAGGTAGTATTAAAGGACTTAGAGCAAACCTACATCATTTTCTGCAAAAGCACCATAATGTGTTTCTTCTTATTTAAACAAAATACTTACTTGCCTATACATTCTTCTTATTGTTTACACTCGGTAATAGGTTCATAAAAATCGGTAAATAGCTTCATAGCCTTTCGTATGGGTCGGTAATAAAAACAATGGACTTGTTTACTTAATTATTTTTTATTTTTGTTACGCCACGCCTCAAATCACTATGACAGTTGACATAAGGAGTTACGCAATTTCCGAGTGTACATCTATATAAGACAGTGCGAGCACATTTGTCGGTCATTCTGTACTGTATACTGAGACTAGCCGAAGCTCTGCCCAAATTATTGTGTGTCTATGCGGAAAATAAAGTAATTAGCAGAGTCCTGAAGTGTTTAATTGCCCCTTCTGTTACAATCAGAAGTGGGATAATTCAAGAAGAAACCATGAAGACTGTCAGTTTTGAAGAAGAAAAATCCACTTTGAAGTAGGCCGAGGGTCCTGTCGACAACAATAGTGCCTCTACCTCGCAAACCTCGATTCCACGTGGACAATCGAAGTAAAAGTTACACGGCGCACATCCAAAAATAATGTGGGTATTTATGAAATGTTTTACAAGATGCCTCCAGAGAACACAACTATCGTATGAATATGAACTAGTTTTCTTCTTGAATAACCTGCTACCTACCCATATATATATATACCTTCAGTAAGAGCCCACCAGTAGAAAAGCCCCGATATCAAGAATGGGACTACCGCATTGCAAAAATCTGTCTACATCAACCGCTTTGTCAAGCTGAAGTCAGTGGAATTAGTGCCAACAGGCACTTCGCGGCGGCGGCGCTTCAGTCGTGAAGATTTTCATCGTGGAACACTTAAACTATAGCGCGCGGTAGCAGCGTACTGCGGCGCTTGGAGATACCTAGATGCTGCCCGAGATGGTCAGCTATGAACAACAAGGCTGCGATGCGCTAAAAGCTGCACAGATAATTTGAGGTGGGTGCCACTAATTGCCTTTTTCCTATCTGATGTAGCCAGTCTTTACCACTAATTCTAATTCGTGTAGCGAAATAGCCATTGCCAGTTACAGCAACTACTGTAGACAGCCAATTTACCATTTGCCTGTCGCCTATTCGAAATAGCCGCACTTTGTCACTAAAGCTGATTCATCTATGGACTGAGCTATAGTCATTACTTGCCAGTGAGAACTACTGTTAGGCTGCATATTGCCATTGCCAGTTAGGCTAATAATTGCATTGCCTGTTAGGCTACTAATTGCCCTTAGCTTAGCCGAAATAGTCGAACTCCACACCTCTGAATTTCTCTAGTTAAGACAAAATAAGTTTTAGTCATTGCCAGTGAAACAGCCGCCTAGCGTTAGGTTTTGTGTTAGCATTATGAAGTTAAGTCCAAAATCGAGGAAAATCTATTAAAATTAACCGTTATTCGTGTGTGAATGCTGGTAAAATAAAGAGAATAACTTTTCTAATGCATTGGATTTCGTTGCAGTTCACAATCGATCGATATCTGTTAGTATAAATACTAAAGCTCTTATTAACCAGTCGAATCTAGATTCAGTAACATTCAGAACAGTTGTGCACTTTTAGTTAGTATTTGAAATTGTAAGTCAAAGCATATCGATAATAAAATTTGCCTATTTAGATAGATATCTACGATCTAAGGTGGGTGGTAGATGGATAATCAAATCAAATCATACAGATGATTGCGGGCTATACTTATTTAGTTGGCATACTGAAACCAATCCAACAGCCGGTAAGTTGTTTAGCCCCGTTTATGTAGGTACATTATAATATCATGCTTGGTTTCGATAAGTCGTAGTTGGCGGTAGTGCTTTTATTCATTCGTTCAAATCTAGATAAACGTGTGTATTGTTAGTAATCGGATATGAAATCTAGATAGATGGAGTATTTTCGTAAAGAGGATTATACCTAGGTGTTTTAAGCTATTAAATGTGGCTCTTTGATTACGCTTCTATTTCATTGTATAACGCGATTCATTAAATCGGTCATAATCTAAGAAGCTATTACGTGTGAACCGTTTAATGGTATTTGGATTGATCCATCAAAGTCGCACAAAATAAAACTAGCTATTATGTGGGTGTAATGAGAAATCTTTTCGGCTTTACTACTTAAAGTTATTAAAATAAGACTGTGGACGGTGCTTTAGTTCGTCACCGTGGAATTTTAATTGTTGCGTCGCATTTTCCATTTAGCGTTGTTGCAGAGTTTGGTAGTGCTTTTTTTTTTTTTTTTTTTTTTAACGTGAGGGAAAATCCTCGTAGGATGCTATGCCGGACTCTTACCGACTAAAAAACCTCACGTAACGCCCAACAGCCTATGGTTGAGAGCCCCGGGTAAGCCCTCAGGAAGGATGTCCCGTGACAGTTTGGTAGTGCTAAATGAACATAAGCCGTTTCGGATATACATTGAAAAAGTGTCTCGATTCTATAGAATAGTATGCAGCTCGGTATTGTAGTGTTTTAACCGTGCTCGACGTGTGATAAAGGTATCGAAAGTGCTTAACATCAAAATATAATGGTGTAGGTAGGTACTTGAAGTAATCGAGTTATTTTGCATAAATATACACGGGTCCGCACTTATTCGCAATTGATTCATCATAGTAGAAATTTCACGTAATAAGTATAGTGTATTTGGCAAATCATCATGGGGGATCTTGAAATTAATGTCTCATTGCGATACCCTGGACGTAATTATTAGGCCTCATACTTCATGATCTTTTACATTAAAGCAGATGGCATAGAATTATACACAATATCGCCTTAATTTTTCCAAATATTAGGTTTTGAAACGAGAATGATGCAATTGTAGATGCGCTGAAGTGATCTTATCTCGATTATCATACTAGGAGGGATTGTGTGATGAGCAGCTTCAGACAATCCACAACTTGTTTACAACGATACAAATCCATCAAAGGTACGCCTAGTCCATGTGAAATGCGAATAAGTTAACCTGAAAATGCCTACTTTTCATAGTGACCTTTTGCCCATGAGATTGTTTTTACTAAACGCTGGCTATGCCCTGCCACTTTGCCTGTGACGTACTGTAAATCCTGTAGGACACATGTTACAATATGCCCGTGTTTACTGTGTTAATTGTAAGTAAGCCGAAATCCTGCAGCAACATGATATAGCTATGTTATTCCAGAATCATTTCTAATGGCGAAGAAGTGTTATCAGTTAGCTTAGGAGTTTATACAAACCGTTCCTCTTAAGCTACTGGTAGATATTTCTCTTTGAGAATGTGCCTAATTACAGTAGACGCTAATCGTTTCAAGGTTAAACACCTTTATAGCCACCGAGAAAGAGTTTAAACGGGTTTCGGTAGGTAAACGACGTATGTACGTATGACGACAATAACAACATTAAGCGAGTGCCGATGCCTCGCTTGCTTACTCAAATAGCCCTGCATGCGCGACATTTCTATTCTTTACCGAAATAGGACAGACTGCCAAAAAAAAGCAAGCCCTTAACATACATGTGCCAACTGTAAGAAGTTCATAAATCCATCAAACTACCTATCACTAAATGTTATACTGTTACGTTCAGTCTATCAATTGGCATACAGCAGCCAGCAACAGCATCTTCGTATTTCCGCTTCAGAATGTCGGTAGAATCGTGTTTACTACATTTAATATTTTTGTGGTATGAGTGACTTTGTAGGTACCTACACCTACCCACTTGTTTAAATTTTGTCATTTTACAGAAAATAGTTAAGATTGTGATTGTGTATGTAGCTGACAACATAGGAGTTATAGCGAGACTAAGTTCAACGAGCCCCCCCCCTTGTGATACTAATGCCATTACGTTGTTTTATTTTACGGCATTGAGACTTCAACACCAGAAAATTGTCATTTGCATAGGATGTAAAAGTGATAACAAAATCATATAAATTGATATTTTTTTTTTTTTTTTTTTTTTTTTTATACCACTAGAGTGGCAGACAAGCATACGGCCCCACCAGATGTACCGGTGGTCACCGCAGCCTATGGACGTTTGCAACACCAGAGGCGCCACAATCGCGCTGCCGACTCTTTAAAAACCTTCTAAGTCCCCTTTTGAAGAACCCCATACTGTAGGTGTTTGGGAAAACCGAAGCAGGGAGATCATTCCACAACCTAAGCGTACGTGGAAGAAAGCCTCTATTAGATCTCACCGTGCTCGAGCGCTCAGGACGCAACGTGTGAGGATGAACACCCTGTCTATGGCGAGCGGTGCGATGATAGAATGTAGCCGTAGGCATCATATCAAACAATTCTTCAGAGCACAAACCGTTGTACAGGCGGTAGAACACACACAGAGAAGCAAAGTCTCTCCTGTCACTAAGAGGTTCCACACCACCTGCAAGTATGGGATCGCTGACAACTCTCATAGCTCGCCTTTGCACCGAGTCAAATGGACGAAGCTGGTATTCGGGTGCCCCCGCCCAGAGGTGACAG
This sequence comes from Miltochrista miniata, assembly GCA_933228765.1. NCBI lineage: Eukaryota > Metazoa > Arthropoda > Insecta > Lepidoptera > Erebidae > Miltochrista > Miltochrista miniata. The sequence goes on along the minus strand of OW121774.1, from coordinate 9,381,506 downwards.
CAGTACTCCATATGCGGACGCACTTGCGACTTATAGAGAAGCAGCGCTTGCGCCGCAGTAAAGTATCGCCGCGCCCTTCTGAGCACTCCGAGCTTCCTGGACGCCAGCTTGGCCTTGCCCTCCAAGTGACTGCGGAACTGCACATCACTGGAGATGTCAACACCAAGGATCCCTATACTTTCAGAGATGGTGAGAGATGTGCTCTGAAATTGTGGCGCCACAGTGAATGGGGTCTTTTTTGCGGTGAAAACACAAACTTGTGTCTTGGAAGGGTTGAATTGGACAAGATTTTGTCGACCCCAATCGGACACCCTATTGAGAGTAGCCTCGACTTCAGACACAAGTTGTTCACGACTTTCTTCCATTGCAACCCGAGAGATACCGGGGCGGCCCGTGTAATACGTGTCGCCCGTACTGTCGTCCGCATAACAATGAATGCCGTCAATAGACAACATGTCATTGATATGCAGCAGAAACAAAGTAGGGGACAACACTGAGCCTTGTGGTACTCCAGCGTTTATGGCCATACAGTCAGAACAGCTGCCGTCAACGACGGCCCTGATGCTTCTACCGGCCAAAAAGCTGGACACCCATCCGCATAAACTCTCGGGCAGTCCATAGCAGGGCAATTTCGTAAGAAGACCACGGTGCCAGACTCGGTCAAAGGCTTTCGAGATGTCGAGGCTCACTGCTAGAGCCTCACCTTTACTCTCGATAGCCGCCGCCCAGCGGTGTGTGAGGTACACAAGAAGATCGCCCGTCGAGCGACCGTGACGGAAACCGTACTGCCGGTCACTGAGCAGGTCATGTTCCTCAAGGTACCTCAGGAGCTGTGTATTAATTACACGCTCCATCACCTTAGATAAAAGGGAGGTGACGGCTATAGGCCTATAATTGGCCGGGTCGGTCCTGTCACCCTTCTTGGGCACAGGATGCACGTGCGCGATCTTCCACGACGCCGGGACTTGCTTCATGGAGTATGAAAGCGTGAAAAGACGTGTAAGTACCGGGCACAACTCCGGACCACACCGCTTAAGTACCACCGCTGGAATGCCGTCCGGCCCACTCGACTTATGAATATCTAGGGATTGAAGCTCCCGCCTGACGTCCCGTTGCTTGAACTTAATTTCTGGCATGGAAGTGCCACACCGAGGGATACCAGGCGGAAGCACACCTCCATCGTCCATGGTCGAGTTGGAGGCAAAGAGAGAACCCAAAAGGTCGGCCTTCTCCTTGGCACTCTGGGCCAGACTACCATCCAGTCTATGTAGAGGTGGTAATCCCGACCGACAAAAGTTTCCTTCGGCAGCTTTGGCGAGCGACCAGAATTCACGACTTCCAGAAGGGTAGCCGGCTAGTCGCTGACCAATTCTGCCGACGAAATCGAATTTAGCCCTGGCAACCGCTCTTTTACTGGCCCTCGAAGCGGCATTCAGTTTGCGTTTCACTTCAGAGATGCTAGGATCTGAGTTAGCGCGAGCCGTGGTCCAAGCTCTGTAGGCAGTTTCTTTCAACATCCTAGTTTCTCTACAAAGCCGATTAAACCACGGTCGTTTCCTAGCTCCTGCTGGGATCCACCGGTTAGGAATAAAACATTCCATGCCCGCCAAGATCCCCTCAGCTACTGCTGCAGCGCAGGAGTCCAAATCATCTGAAGTGAAGCAAAGCCGCCTCCACGGGTACGACGCAAAGAACTCTCGAAGTCCATCCCAATCTGCTGACTTGTAGTGCCACACATGACGCCACTCCTTGGGCCGAGGTGGTTCAGGCCTTGCGAGAGGCACTCGCGACCGAACGAGGCAGTGGTCCGATGAACCAAGTGGTGCATCCACTGAAGTGGTGTATCCGTCGGGCCGCGTAGTCAGCAGAAGGTCCAGCAATGCACTCTGCTCGTTCTCCCTATCTGGTATTCTCGTATGAGATTTTACCAGTTGGGAGAAACCGTAGGTCAGGGCAAATTCGTAAGCAGCCCTCCCCGCAAAGTCAGTGCGCACGGAACCCAACCAGTCAATATGGTGACCATTAAAGTCCCCCACAATCACTATCTCTGCGGAGGGATACCGCTCAATAGCCTTGTCGGTTGATTGTTTCAGGTGGTCAAAAAGGCGAACTGTCTCCGTATCACCGCTATGGGACCTGTAAATGCACGCGTAGATCCGAGTGTGGCCCCCATGATCCACGCGCGCCCATAATGTAGACAGGTTCCTGTCTTCCAGGTCACTGAGACGGCGACAGCAGATATCCTCCCGAACGAACATGCATACCCCAGCTTGACGCCTGAAATTAGCCTCAAGCTTATAGCCAGGGTACATCAAGTAAGATGTGTCCTTCGGGCATATCTTAGTCTCCGTCAGGAAAAATAAGTACGGCCTCGCAGATTCCAGATGGCGGTGGATCACGTTGATGTTTGAGTGCATTCCTCTAATGTTGCAAAAGTCCACATTTAGTGTGGACGACGACGAAACCGCTGTGGAAACCTTTTTTCTCTTTAAACCTTTTGCCATGATGTTATGTGTAAGGGGATAAAAGAAGGTAGGGGGTGCCTGTGTGTCGGTGACGCAAGAGACTAAGCGAGGCTCTAATTCCCCAAAGGCAGGCACAGGTAGTGCGGTAGATTGGCACGGCGTACGCAAGGGCCCCCGGTCCCCCCCCAATGCAGTAGCCGCGTCCACTCCGGTATCCTCCTCCGGCACGACCACAGCACCAGGGACTTTACACAGGCTGCTGGTTCAGCCTCCTGGGGCGGAGATTACGTAATCCCCAGGTTCGGGTCCCGTACAGCCTGCGGGCGGTCAGCGGTCAACCGTTTCACCGGGTCTCCCTGACCGCCGTACCAATATTCCGCGCCTATGCTAGCCAATGGAGACATATGAGCCTGTGGTCTCACCGCCACCGGCACAAAGTCACCCCAATGAGCACTGGAACCCTGCTAACCGACGGAGAACATAACCCAGCACGAAGCCAGGTTACTATTACCGCGGTCTTCTGCAGGGTGGAGGTACTGCCCCAGGCGGGCTGCTCACCGAACGGAATTCCGTTATGCCCTTCCTCCTGATATGAGTTATAAGAGCGATGTGTAAGCCTAGTTTTATTTAACCTAGAAGTACGCTTTGGGACATATTTGAGCATATTATAGAATCAAACAAGTTATTACGCGAATGATCTTAAGTTTTGATAGTATTGCAAGCACTTTGCGTTAGTTATACTTATAATAATGCCTAGCACTAGCACCTGGTATCGGCTAAACCACAGAGTACATTTGTATAAGTAATAAGTTCGCAGACGCAGGTGCCTATATATAATGACCTGATACCGCAATGACTTTAAGGTTTCATCGAAAAGTAGGTCCAGTATTAACGGATGCTTCTATTGCCATGCGGTTTATTTATTTCAACGTCAGATATCTCACGCAGTCATAGACCATATAACACGGGACTAGCCTTTGCGAACCACCGCATACAACAATATTCTGCCAGTTTTCATACAAGTGAAGGGGGAAACACAAAGACAGATAAAATTTCATTGCATTTAAAAATGTATTAATCGACAAACGCGTAATGGCTGTTGTGTGTTAATTGTTATTGTACAGTCAACTACAATGTAATGTACTAGTTTAATCATATAAACTGATGTACAGGCTTTTCATAAAGCCAAAAGACCAAATGGTCATGTGCAGTGGCAGAAAACAATGCTTAAGTAAGGCGCATCCTGTGGTTAGATGATCTAAGCACGCAGTAGATAGTGGCGCGTACATTCCACTTATGAATCTATCTTGGGACCAGCTAGTATTAGTGCTATGTCTATTTCTTTCTGTGTTTATATGGCCAGCCACTAACAAAGTCTCTTGTTCCCTGTACGGGAGCGATTGTTACAGATGAGCCGGACAGTATGAAAGTCAGTCTACCGGGATGTAGATGTAGCCTGTTTGGGCCGGGCTGGGCAAAGCCAAGCCAAGCCAAGCCAAGCCATGCCAAGCCATGCCATGCCACGCCACGCCAAACCGGTCAAGCCAGCCAAGCCGGTTAAGCCAGCCAGCCAGCCAGCCCAGCCCAGCCCAGACGCCTTGTTCCTGTTGCAGGAGCAACTGCTTACAGGATGGCCGATTGTTACGCCACGCCTCAAATCACTATGACAGTTGACATAAGGAGTTACGCAATTTCCGAGTGTACATCTATATAAGACAGTGCGAGCACATTTGTCGGTCATTCTGTACTGTATACTGAGACTAGCCGAAGCTCTGCCCAAATTATTGTGTGTCTATGCGGAAAATAAAGTAATTAGCAGAGTCCTGAAGTGTTTAATTGCCCCTTCTGTTACATTTTAGAAGTATGAAGTAATAAGGGCAATTTAGGGTTTTAAATATAAACTAGACTAACTAGAGTTTCATATAAAAACTAAACATTGGATGTGAAGTCAATCACCATTCTTAATAATTATCATCGATTTTAAAATTGCCTTAAGAGGGTCGGTAATACCTGCGTTTACCTTAGTAAGATTTATAACAATGTGATATTATTATCCTTAGACCATATAACACGGGACTAGCCTTTGCGAACCACCGCATACAAAAATATTCTGCCAGTTTTCATACAAGTGAAGGGGGAAACACAAAGACATATAAAATTTCATTGCATTTAAAAATGTATTAATCGACAAACGCGTAATGGCTGTTGTGTGTTAATTGTTATTGTACAGTCAACTACAATGTAATGTACTAGTTTAATCATATAAAATGATGTACTGATGTACAGGCTTTTCATAAAGCCAAAAGACCAAATGGTCATGTGCAATGGCAGAAAACAATGCTTAAGTAAGGCGCATCCTGTGGTTAGATGATCTAAGTTATTATCTGATATTTTTATGCACTTTGGTTTCAGAGAGAACACGGGCTGCGAGATTTTACGAAATATGTTTTTAGTTATTTCTGTCGCATTGCACCTGGATAACAGCGTATAGTGCGATAAGAATAACTGCTGTTCAGACCTTTTGGACAAGTAAAATCGATGTTTTATAATTAAACGATTTTATGTTTTTGACAACATTTTTCATAAAAGATTATTCTAGTACCTAACTTTCTTCTTTTTCCCTTTAGAATCTTTTGAGATTGCTCTGCTAGTCCTCTAACCGCGGAAGTAAAAACGGGTAATTTTTCGCGCTTTTTGGAAGATATTTTCCATATACCTATTTTATACGTACACTACACATACATATAATATTTAATTTTGCTGAATAAACAATGGAAACATGTGTACAGCAATCATCAAGAATAAATAAAAGTGCTAGGTACTCATGTCATGTTCTCTCTAAAGGCCGGCTCCACACGCTGGCTCCAACCGTGACTGTAATGCGTCTCATCCTTGTCCAGCGTGTGGAATTCGAAAATTGCATTGGCTCCAACATTGGCAGTCTCGCGTCAATACTCGTGACAAGGTAGCCAATACGCCAAATATAGTTCCATATGTAATATGACATGCGATAAGCAGTGGCGGCGTAAGGCGTGGGCGACGTGAGCCACCGCCTACGGCCTCGCGGTGCAAGGGGCCTCGCGCCTCAAAAATTTTTATGCATTGTTTCAAAGCGAGAATAAAATAAAAAAAAGATATAAGTTAATTTTGTTGTGAAAATTATGTTTTTTTTAGTCTGGCAACATTTTCTTACGTTGCGTAACTATTATATCGCGAATAGGTAATCCTTGCCGCCGCACAGTGGATCGATTCATACAAATCGGCGGACATAGGAATCCTGAAAAACTTTTTACTGATTTTACTATAATGATGCCAATTATCTCTCAAAAACTCCCGATCCCGTATGCTAGTCATATTATTTTTGATGTGGGTAGGACAGTACTAAGCTAAAATGTAGTTTATTAACAATTATAACTGTAAAAAAAACGAATCAGACGTTTTCTTAAAGAAAATAAGAAAAATGATATTTTGTCATATAGCTCCCAGAGCAGTGCCTAGGGGTACCTAAAATGTTTGGCAGATATTTTGCTAACAACCTATTAAAAGTCACTATAAGCGTTAAAATAAGAAAACACGAGAAAATCGCAAGCTATCTCTTTTTAAATGTACTTTTCCATACATTGAAATCAGTTTTTGTCGAATATTTTTTTAAATTGAAGTCTAATCAAAATTGTGTTCCTATGTTTTCGACTACAATTATTAAGATATACACATTGGCATCATTAGTTTGTGTAAAAACAGTAAAAAGTTTTTAAGATTCCTATGTCCGCCGATTTGTATGAATCGATCCACTGTGCGCCGCGGACCAGTGCGGGGAATCCCTTGTTTTATTCCTTCCGGTCTGTTGGTTCCACTAAGGCGTCAACCAGGATTTACAAATACTCATGGACCCATTTAGGTAGTGGAAGCAACATAATATATGTTTTATCCTGAATTTTTTGGGACGAGTGACCCCACTAACCACATTTGACGTAAACCTCTATGGTTTCAAGTATTTTTTTTCCTTATGGCGATATTATTATTATTATTGGCGCCACAGAACAGGGCCTCGCGAAATCTGTCTTGCCCACACCAAGTTTAGGACTTGCCCCGCCACTGGCGATAAGTAGACGTAACAAATCTACATAGATCACGCCTTTTATCCCCGAAGAGGTAAGCATCAGCATATTATATGCCCACATTTCACCTTTTAGATTTTGTCCCACGTAATAGGTGGTGAGCCTTATTGCCATGGTGTTATGTACAGGTGCAGGTTGTGACTGCCTGCTGTTAATTTTTTTTTCAAGCCGCCCATAAAGGCCGTCTTGGCTGAACGACTGCCATTTTACTGGCAACCGCGACCAACGGCTTACCGTGCCTTCCGAAGCACGGAAACGCTCGCAAATAAATGTCACAAAATGGTCACGAGGTCGTAAATATTGGTGACTACAGTGATAATTTACAGAACACTGAGTCAGCGGGGCCACGAGTGCTTCCGAAACAAATCTAATGCGATGGAAAAAAAGAAAAAAGTTTCCCTCTTAAATAACTTTATTACACTTTGCTTTTAAAATCTTTTAACAAAAACTTACTAATATCATCGGCTATACTGTCAGGGTTTTCTAAATGAAGGTCGTGTGGTCCATCTACTTTTATACATTTATAATTATTATTCGGCCAAGAATTTTCGTCCATCACGAACGGAACTAATTCATAGGCGTCTAATTTAATCATTTGCTTAGATAGAACTGCAAATGTTGGCGTATGCGTTGATGTGTAGATGTCCTTAAGAACTTCGGCAGAATATGGTAACACCGGAACATCTTTCATGCGTTGGTCAAATGTGAATCTGTGGAATGCAATTATTGATATTAATTGGGTTAGTATAGTCCGTTCATAGTTAATTTACCTCTAGCTGTGAGGTTGGCTTTCCCGATTTTCGTGTTACCACAGTAAGATTTTTTTTCTCCCATGTACTCCAACCTTACGTCGAAACTTATTTTCTTCATTTGCTGCCGTTTTGTCGGGCGTGAAAATTATTTGAGATGTGGAAGCAGTACCTTTACCCTCCTTGATGACGATGATCAGTGTCTTTTTTGTATTACATATCCATTTTATGTAAATAAAAATGAAACTTAAGAAGAATCTTTTAGTAACAGAACTACGTCTTTATTAATGTTAATTATACAGACTAATGGATATTTACATAAAAAAAAACTCTCAGGCTTAACGGTTCCATCTTATAATCTTCCCTAATATGCGGTTAAATGTCTGAAGCTGGCACTCATAGGGGGACTTTACTGCAATACCAACTTACAGAAAACGATCTGTCAGAGGTAAATAAACTGTGAACGGACTATAATTGCTGGAGAATCTGGGACATGGGACATCCTACCGAGGGCTTACCCAGGACTCTCGGACGTAGGCAGTTGTAGCACAGATAATTTAATATATTCTATAGTAGTAGGGTATAGCGGAGCTTGAGTCGGTAATATTTCGGCAAAAAAAGTTTATTTTTTTGCCGAATATTATTTCTTTCTTTCTTGCTTTTTATATAAAAGTCGTTTGGGTTAATTAAACTGTTTTTAAGGTCACGAGTTGGATCCAAATATTTTTTTCTGAAATAAATTCTTTTACTTTTAATTAAACACTCAAGCGGGATCCGAACCCGTATTGATTTGCTTATTTTGAGCTAGATGGCGCTGTGAAAACAAATATCTCACAATATTTATTTATTAACCAATAGTACTTAAGTACCTACCTGTACAGTCCGTCACCTGCTGGAACAAGGCATCTCTCCAAAACATGTTCTGTGGCTTCCTTAGACAAGGATCTGGCATCCATTATCAGTTTTTGAGCCTTTAAAATTGAAAACATAAATATAAAATGTCAGTGGTTGCACTAAAAGGCACCACAAGAAAAAAACATTCATCTCACTAAAATAAAATATTTAAAAAAACTACGGCACCTGAAAATATGTCGATAACATAAAGCTTTAAATCCAAATGATTAAAACTTACGAAGAAAAAAAATACGGATTCCAATACCTTTAGGACTTTTTTTCGTCAACTACTTTACTTACAAAATTGATACATTAAGTTAATTACCAGTGGTTCCCAAAGTTGCAAGACTCCGATCCATCTCATAAATAAAAATAAATGGAGGTAGTTACCACTGAGCTGTACCCAACCCTTCAGAAAGAACCATAATATAATGTATGCCCCGTGTAGCGATGGGGTTTATCCAAATCTTACCTTCTCATAACTATATTTAGGAGCAGTATCAATACTTCCGTTATGTTTCTCGAACTTAACATCTTCGTACATAGTATAAAAAGAGTGGTACCAATACTTGAGGCCCTCGCGAGTGATGGGCCAAGTGAGATGAGCAGGAATTGGATCCAGCTCTACGGTGCGAGAGATCTGTCCAGGGTATATTATGTTATAAAATTTACCTGTGAAATAGTAAAGTTATTTATATAAAATTCCTAGTTCTTTTTTTTCATTTGATACCAATATTGAGGTATATGTAAATTAATTGTAATCAGAATGTATTCAATTATATTGTCATTAATATTAAAGGTGTAAAAAATGTCAGCTCAATCTGTTCTCAACAGGAATGGGATCAAATTTTAATGACTTATTTTGATCCAATTTTGAACACCGCGGTGGTAGGTAGTCTGAACTTTGACAAAAACATATCTATTAAGGACATGTATTACAAACTTAGAAAATCACAAAATATTTGTTCCGGCGAGGAAATCAAATTCAAAGCTTCAGTAATTGTCGTCGCATACATAATTATGACCTACTTCAGTGATGGGCAAACATTTTTAATGGGGGGCCAGAAAGATTAAGAAATTTCAGGGGAGGGCCAGAATTATGGGTAAAAAAGGAGTTTTGTGCTGAAACTTTTAACGATATGTAAAAACTTTACAGTACAGTACACTTGCAAAAGTAAAAAAAAATTGAATAACTGCTATTCGAAGGTTCTGCTATGGTAGGCGTGTGGGACGTATGACATTTCTTTTCAAGTTTCATACTTCTGGACCGTCAAAGTAAAGTTATCGCGGGCCATATACTAAGTAGGTATTCATGTCGAAGGAGCGTCTGCGGGCCGGATTAAATGCTTTCGCGGGCCGGAGCTGGCCCGCGGGCCGTCGTTTGCCCATCACTGTACTAACTAGATGATGCTCGCGAATTCGCCCACGTGAAATTCGGTACCCGTACCCGCTTCCCGTGGGAACATTTTTCCGGGATGAAAGTAGCCTATGTGTAATTCCAGGCGATAAGCTATCTCTGTACCAAATTTCAGACCAATCTGTTCAGCCGTTAGAGCGTGACAGAACAAACATCCAAACATCTTCACAAACTTTCACTTTTTTTTTTTGTTTAACGTGAGGGAAAATCCTCATGGATGTTATGCCGGACTCCTACCGACTGAAAAACCTCAAACCTCCCTTAAACAAGGATGTCCCAGAACTCCCAACAGACCCACGGCCGTCACTGCGGCCTCGCCCAGGGGGTGGTTCGGGTGCTATCCCGCGTCTTTGGGGGGTTTCGGGTATGATCCCGCTTCTAAGGGGGGGGGGGGGGCGTGCGTGAGTTGCTCACGTCACGCTGCCGTCATGTAGGTACAAACTTTCACTTTTCTAAATTAGTAGGATAAGTACGCAAAAATCTTTTTAAAAATCTGCAATATTTACCTATGGGAACTCCAAGCGAGTGTCCTATATAAATAAAACTGTTCCATTTAAAATGTTTCACCACCTTCTCCAATGTCGGGACGAGATCAATGATAGAATATCTAGCTCCTTTAGGCATATGATCTGATTTCCCGTTCCCGGGAAGATCTATACTCAAATAGAAGAAACAGTCGGGTAACCTGGACACCAAGGGTCGGAAACCTGAGCACACATCTTGTTTGCCGTGGCAGAGTAAAACTGGAGGGTTGGATGAATCACCCCATGATAAGGCTGAAAAAAAAAGGTAGTTATATTTTAGATAAAAAAATAGGTAATCGCAATGGAAATAAAATTATAAAATTAATGCAGTGGAAATGAGTGGAAGTTTACGAAGTACCTTTAGCTGGAGTGACATTGATGGATAAAGAAAGAAATTGTGTAATGAGGGAACATTGCGGCGTGATAGAAAATGAAGTGAATATGATAGATAAAGGGATTCTAAGATGGTTCGGACATGTGGAGAGAATGGATGGAAATAGAATGACAAAACAGATTTATGAGGCAAAAGTGAATGGGCAGACTGGTAGAGCCGAGGTCGACCCCTACCAGTCTACCCTTAACCGAAGAGCATGTATAAAGACACTTATGAAAGTTGAAGAAGCGAATTTGTTTGCCAGGATCGTAGCAAGTGGGAAGTCATAGTCTATGCCTACCCCGTTGGGAAACCGGCTTGATGTTATGTATGTAGAAATAGCACAACTGAAAACAAAATTTACTGCAACACGTACAGTCTATAAAATATAACTTAATCTATGTGACAGATGACTTTACTTTCAGAAAATTATTTACAGATGCATAAAGTGGTTATATTTGTAGTTTGGACCTCTGTGTTATCACTCTCTGTATTTCAACCACAAAAGCTTTATGCCTTTATTATAATAATATAATTGTCATACGAATCATGCTGTATTTTACTGACAAACCTGTTAAATTTACCTGCTATATTACCCCATGGCGCTTTAATGGTAACCTCCTTCTCAATTTTTCGGGGACTGGATTTCATGGACCTGGAATAAAAAAATAATTGAAATTTTACGCAAACAATGGGTTTCTACCTACCTTTGGGGTGCACGCGAGACTCATCTTCAAGTGATTTACCTGATGAGTAACGGACGAGCTCATGATGGAGAGAAAGAGGACTGGAAATAAAAACCTGTAACAACCCATCTCTGGCACAGTAAGGCTAATCGCCTAAAACAACCGAGAGATTGGAAATTTTTGTTAAATAGGTCGGAGTCCAGTCTACTTTGAGAACCACTGGTAGGTATAGTTGAGGAACGCTGAAACTACTTTGGAAACCACTGATACGGTTAATGAACACTGAAACTACGTGTTATTCCGGACTATAATCTATCTCTATACCAAATTTCAGCCGGATCCGTTCAGCTGTTAAAGCGTGAAAGAGTAACAAATATTCATACATTCCGATACAAACTTTCGCATTTTCATTATCACAACAGTATTCAACTTTTACTTTCACTCAAACTAGCACAACACTAGTAGGTACCTTTTTTTTAACGTGAGGGAAAATCCTTCGTTCATTCATGGATGCTATGCCGGACTCCTATAGACTAAAAAACCTCACGAAACGCCCAATAGCCTACGTTTGGGAGTCCCGGGTAAGCCCTCGGAAGGATGTCCCAGGACTCCCAACAGCAACACTAGGTACCTACACCTCAATAAATTTCATGAATTCATAGTAAAATTATGTAGGTACCTACCTACGTATTTAGGTATAATAATAACTCGTGTCCGCCGCCAAATTTCAACAGTTATTAATTTAAAAAAAAGGCTTCTCTTCCACCTAAAAGCCTTAACTGTGTCGCGTTTATCCATTCGCTGTTGGCGATGTATTACATAGAAGTACATAAACTATGTAATCCTAATAAGTATATTCGTAAAATTATCTTGTGTGTGTCGTAAGTGTCAAAGACAAGTGCTTATGGGTACGTACAGTCAGCCCCAGAAGTAGATTAACATTATATTATACTGTTATACAGTATCCTTGTTTCTAGTAAATTCACATTATCGCAAACCCCCCACGATATTGTCCGTGACATAATGTGAACTCTGTAGCACCCATTTATTACGTACATTTTAGCTTTAGGTAAAGCGGAGAGTACCTACTGCTTCGGGGGCAGCAGGTTGGATTCGTGTGGATATGGCCCCGGAAGAGGTGGTGTTCCATGTAACCGGTTTGAGTTTTTAGGAATTGTCTATTAGTAAAAAATAGGTATTCAGATTTCTACAAAAATATTAAAGCAGTAATTGTTAATTTTTGATAATTTCAACTGTCGTAAAATTCAAGAGAGCACTGTCGGTGAGGAGACTTTTGTTGCCAACTGTACCGAACCAAATTATAATGACATATCATTATTTGTTTATTTGTTTACCATCTAATAAAAAGTACAGGTGTGAAGGTAACAAGATGACTGTGTTCTGTCAAGGATCACTGAGTACATCGTACGCTCGCCAAGGTCATTTAAATTGAAGCTCTGTTCATTTATCGTGAAAGACATTCCGTGCAAAGCTTTGACTTATAGATGGTCTGGTGCCTAGGATCAAGTATACCCTGGATTCGCCAACCGCGTACACCCGAAAGGGACAAACACATAGTACTTGTGATACCAGTGTTGTTAGTCCCTACCAAATTTTACCCACGACTTTTTTAAATCCGTTAGGTAAGTATAATGAATTAATGTTTTCTGGCATTACATCCCTTAAAAAAACTCAAATACATAACAATTTAGGCATAAAGAATACTGATAACTGTAATTATGTTAAAAAAAAATTAAAAAAATTTAATTTATTATACAAACACGAAAGGTGGCATCAGAAGAATTTTTGATTACTTACATTGCCCTAAAAGAGGGACAAGGTTTTACAGTGTCCTACGCGTAGGATATGGTCAAAAAACAATCGGCAGCGCGCAGTGACTCCTTGCCGCGGTGGTGCACGGCGGAGTGGGAGTATATCCATTGCTCCCGCCTGGGCCGGAATTAGCCAGAGTAGCACTACTCCCCCACAGAGGAAAGGAAGTGGTCGCTACTCCGTTGTCCAGGATGCATCATGAGGAGGATCCGATCCATTGGGGTCCTCATCATGAGGAGGATCCGATCCATTGGGGTCCTGAAGATGTTTGTAGGACACCGCATCCCCATGGCATTGGCGTTATACCAGACCTTGACCTAAATCTATTATATAAAAATAAGTCGGGTTTTCCTTCCTGACGCTATAACTCCAGAACGCACGAACCGATTTCCACGGTTTTGCATTCGTTGGAAAGGTCTCAGGCTCCGTGAGGTTTATAGCAAAGAAAATTCAGCAAAATTTCACATACAGCGCCATCGCGGGCGAAGCTGCGGGCATCAGCTAGTATTTTATAATGTTTGCTTAAAATAAAAAAGTTTGGGACTCCTGGTCCCCAAGGAGCTGCATAGAATTTATTCAGCGTGTTTGAATAAAAAAAATGAAACAAGTTGCTCAAAATTCCAATTTTCAAAGTTTTTATTGTCCATTAAATAAAAATAATTTTGTGTACATATTTCGTATGTTGTCAACTCTATTACAAAAAGATTTTGTGCCATAATGAATACGTACATTCAAATATTTTTTTACATATAGCTTTAATTAAAAGAGAGTAATGGTTTTCAGCAATAGGTCGATGGACTAATTAGCCGTTTTTCTTGAAATTTTTCTACAATTGCGGACAGTTTGCCGTTTTTCTTCATAAGACGCTGATTTTTCAAACGTAATATAGCCAACTTCTTTGTCGTGTCTGGGCTAAAAGCGCCTGCCGGTTTAATTGCTTGAATAGTTTCTGTTTCCGTGGTGTTATCTCAACCTCCGTGGACTTTTCAATCAATGTTGAGTGTTCAACCTAAAATTAATTTTAAAAAAGGGGATTTTAATAATAATAATAATTTAAAATGCTACTAATATTAATAAACATTTTCTCGATTCATTGAAACTATAGATACGAGTAATTACAATTATAAACATATTGAAAGAGAATTTTATGTTTACCCTTTTATTCAATCTCTGTATCAAATTGTATCAGATTATCTTCCGAAATGACAAACTTTAATACTAACTTCCATCTCCTAGTCCTATACTCCCCCCTCACCTCTATCCCCTTTTACGCGATCAAAGGTAGTCTAGGTCCGTTCCCAAGCTCTAATCCATCTTTGTGCCAAATTTCATCAGGATATCTTCAAAAATAGCAAACTTTCATACCCAATTTAACCCTTTAAACCCCCCTTTTCGCGATAAAAGGTAGCCTATGTCCATTCCTAAGCCCTAATCCAGCTCTGTGCCAAATTTCATCAAGATCGGTTCAGTGGTTTAGGCGTAGACAGACAGACAAAGTAACTTTCGGAATTATAATATTAGTATGGATCACCTGCGTAGATATGGACGCGATTTCCATTGGTACTTGTTTAGATGTCGACGCAATTTTCGTTGATACTTGAATGGATATAGACGGCATTTCCATTGGTACTTGGTAAGGGGTCGACGCGATTTCCATTGGTACCTGGTTAGATGTTGGCATGTCTTCCCTTGGTACCTGGATGTGAAATAAAAAAAAAAATTAACAGGAATGGAGTGAAAAGTGGATGGACATCATACAGATACTCAAATACAAGCTTAACATCTACATGATCTTACCATCAGGTGCACGATGTGCTTTTCCCATTACAAAGTAGGTATGTAGTTTAAAAAAAAAACTAGACTAGGTACCTACCATTAATACAATAAAATAGTAACTAACCTCTTCGACAACATGAAGTGTAGGGATCGAGAACGCTTTTAGGTATGTCATATTGCCGGCAGTTTTCCTAAAACAACTTTGTTCAAAATGTCTCGAGCATATTCGAGTGTAATTGGTCGGTTGCCAGTTTAGTCGTCCTGCGGCACGAATCCATAATTGACGGATTGCAGAGTCCTTTGGAAATCTGAAACAACAGTTTCATTAATATGAAGTTTTAAAAATAATAAAAAATACCCCTCATTATGGGTAATTTACCAGTACCTCAACTGGTATCCCTAAAAAATCTATAACCTGGACAAATTAAAAAGTAGATAAAAATGGCGGACAAGTCAGGCTTTTGTTTCGAGTTCGATAATTTTAACTTACAACTTTATTTGGTTGGTTAACACACTTGTTATGGTAAAAATAAATCATTATTTTGAGCCATTATTTCTACTTTATAGAACTTGTTAATATGCTACGGCTCATAATCTGTTATTATCTTTACAAAGCAAGGGATATTTTATTTAAAAATCGTACTTACGTATGATAGGTTATGTTTTGTGATTTCCGCTCACTACGGCTTTTGCAGCCTATTAAATGACATATCACCATGTTCAATAGATGAGTTTTAAGCAAAAATTATCTGCCTTCTTAGTTACACCACTTAAATTACTGTCAATTACAACAAAATCCCACAACAATTAACGATCACAACAAACTTGTTGGTCACAACCTGCACTTGTGACCAACAATAAAAACAGAAACTCTGACAAAGACAGAGAATACACTTTTTGTTCTTTTCATTCCTTACTGTTTTTTGTATGTTGTGTCTCGTTCATACATGGTATTATTATTTGCGTAGCCAATCCAGGGTATACTTGATCCTAGTCTGGTGCAAAGAGAAGAGTTTAGGCTAGACTCATACTTGCAGTTTGCTGATTGATGATGATTGATGACAGTCACTCCGAATCTGAATTCATAATCAGGAAACCGATTGTGTGTGGCCAGCCTTAGGCATAGGCTTAACCATAACCTAACCTGTGTCGAGTTTAAGATTATGTAATGGTATTATTTTATCACTGATAGTACATACAAGTTATTTTATATGAATTTAAAAGCGAACTTTGCTCTATGTCTAAACAAATAGATAATATTTAATAAAAAATACTTACATGATTTGACTACGAAGGTATCGCGTCCACTTCATTATTATGATATTACTTTGATATAGGTAGTAAGCAAATGATTACATAAGTAACTTATCTATCTTTATTATGTCTCATAGACCTTGAAATTATTAATATCTTTTGAACGTCTGTCTAGTTGCAACATTTAAAAATATTTATTTTATTGGAGAGAACGAAAATTTATGTACCTACTTACTACCTACCTGAATATTATCTGACGCGATATTGCAATGATAAATAATGATGAAATGACGCGATAGTTCATCTATTTTTTGTTTCCATTCATTGCCAAATGCGATATTCATAAGTTTTGTGTAAATACGTGAGAGGTAGAGGGCGGACATGAAAAGCCGTGTGCAAGATAATTATGATAAACTATAACAATGTGATATTATTTTTATCTGATCTGATACCTATATGTATTTATTATGCATTTTGTTAGCGGATTAACTAAATTGGCCTAGACAGGAACGTCCGTACATTCAATATGTCCACGCATGAGCGAGAATGGACTCGCCCAACGGGTGCTTTAGAACACATATTTTAATATTTTTTCCTCTTTACATTGCGTTTACAACACTTTGTTTGATAATATTTCTCCCACAATAAATTAAAATATCTCCGCCACGTGCGTGTCATTCGTATTGTGGCACAAACCGAACTAACAGGCGATGCGTACATGTACCGCGGCTGAGTTGTACACGACGCTTGTTCTGATCTCCGCATCTAGTAAGTAGTACTTAAAGATCGATGAAATTGGCTTAGATTTTTGTTACCTATCTATCTGCACTTTATTTATTTACTTATAACAATATTAGGTAGGTTCTAATATTACGTATCCGTTTAAAATAATTTTAATTATCACCGTTGTTAAATAAAACATTCTTAATTGCTGCTCCCCTCCTATTCGTCGTAGCGTGATGTTATATAGAATATCGCCTTGAAATACCGCGTTTTTATTACCGATATCACCGAGTTGAAACATACGGACAACATAATGCTATAGAATAGGTATAATGGCTTTAGAATAGGTAGGTATTAGGTACCCATTATTAGGTAGGTACTAAAGGTTTGACCTGACACTGAAACCACTGAAACACTCGTCATTTTGTTAGCGATAACTATAGGCAAAGATAATATAATAGTATTACCACAAGGCGGAAACTCTTAGGTACCTACAAAGGAAACTTTTTGATATTTATTTACAGGCTACACTAAAAAAAATACGTTATATTTAGGTACTTACCTACTTCGTCTCGAAAAATCGGAAAAGCTTTGAGCGCCCGTGGCCTCGCGGACTCAGTGTTCTGTAAACTATCACTGCAGAAGGCAACTTTATCTACGGCCAGTTCTTGGATGGGTGACCACCATGTGACCACTTTTTGTGACAGTTATTTTATTTATTTAGGCCAAGTTGAAGGCCATGAAAAATTTCAACAGCCGGCAGTCACAACCTGTGCTTGTCCATTTCAATACGGCAATACGGCTGACCCCCTATTACGTGGGACAAATAAAAAAAAAGTGTAATTTGGAATATAATCGTATAGGTAAGTACCCTGTAAACGAAAAAAGCATCCAATCGCTGGGATAGACCTGTATCAATAGACGCTCATTGATACGGGTCCACCTGATAGTTTCTGGTAGGTACAGAAATCGAAAACAGGTTTCTAGCGATAGAATACGGACATTATCACCAATTTTATCATCTTAGTGGCTAACCAAGTGATCTATTATAACTTACATTATTTCACGATATCAGCTGATAAACAAGAATTATCAACAAACAAAACATTATCAACAGGTGTCAACTGTCAATCCCGCTTGCGCTCTAGTTGAATAAAAATTGCTCTATTAGTGCCTAGTATGTGTTCAGTATCTTCGTCTGTTCTCTGTGCGAATGAAAAAACTATAAACTGTCAGCTGTCAATTCTCTAAAAAAATACTTTGTTGTTTCTTCGCTTCGCTCTCTGCCAGTCTAGTCGTCTGAAGAGAGAGACTGGATTTTTTAAAAGTCATACACAAGTAATTAGTTCATGCTTGCGACTATATTTACAACATAGAAGACGCTCATTAAATACACCTTATTATTAATTAAAATAATAGGGATTTTGTGAACTGTGACTCTTATCTTCAAGATAAATTACACCTACTAATTGTGTGCAAATAATGGATTTATTAGAAAAAGAGTGGTTTATTCAGGTGCCATGGGGAAAGATAGGCAGTAAGTAATATTTAATAACTTCTATCGAAAGTGATAATCAAGTTTTGAAGTCTAAATCACTTTAAAACTTAATTCTCTACTTATCTTGTACTTTGAACTTCCTACTTAGCAAAAAGTGTTGTGATGAATTATTGATATGAATCTTAAAGGCCTCTCCTCTCAGCTCCCCTTTTTTGTATATGTTTATAGACAACACTGAAATGGTACCAAACAAAAAATTAGTACTTTTGTAGTGCCTAAAAAAAAATTTGACTTATTATCATTATTTTTCTCTTACTTTCCTACGATAGTTTGTGAGTATAGGTGTCAGGTGTAGATGTCTGCTTGCTGCATTTCCATTTGCACCTATTTCCATGCTTTAGGAGTCATGATAAGTCCCAGCTACTAGTAACATACTCCTTAAACCAATTTGAAGGCATGAGGACTTTGAAATCCTTTGAAACCTTTGAAATAGTGTTTTTGACAGCCTGCCTGCTTCCATTTGAACACAGCAGTAGGTTCACCACCTCTGAACTTATAGAATGCCTAGGTCTTCCCATCCTAAATAAAAGAAAATACATAATTTGAAAAATTTCACTTCTACTGTTCCGCAAACATTTATTATTGTAATACCTAACTGGTTTCGCCTTTTGGCATTCTCAAAGGCCATTTCTTCCCAGAACCATTTCATAACAATTTTATAATTTGGCCTTTGAGTATGCCGAAAGGTGAAACCGGCTAGGTATTACAATAATAAATGTGGAACAGTACAAGTGAAGTTTTTCAATATGTGTAGCAAGTTCCATCAAGTGCCATCAATCAACAGTATCAATAATCAAAAGAAAATACTTTATTTAATGATGTTCTGGTTTAATCAGCAATCAGTATTTTTCTTTTCTTGGACTATAAGCAGATATGTTGGGTGATAATATTGACATGTGGAGTGTGCCTCCCAGCAGATACATCTACTCCTTAGGTCCACAGCTCAGTCACAAGCAAGGTGTAGGCTCAATATGTCCTTTCATTTAAGGCGCCATAGTGTTTACTTCCTACTAATATTATAAATGAAGCGCGAATGAGACGCGCTCGTGGCCCTGCGGACTGAAGCACTCGTGGCCCGCGGACTGAAGCGCTCGTGGCCCCGCAGACTCAGTGTTCTATAAACGATCACTGCAGTAAGCAACTTTCACTATGACCGGTCCATGGATGGCTGACCATCCATGTTACCACTTTGTGACATTAATTTGAGCGTTTCCGTGCTTCGGAAGGCACATTTAGCTGTTGGTCCTGGTTGCCAGTAAAATGGCAGTCAAGCTAAGTTGAAAGCTTTATTTCAACAGCAAGGCCTGTCCATTTAAACACGGCAATACGGCTCACCACCTATTATGTGGGACAAATTATACAAAGGTGAAATGTGGGCATATAATATGCCTCTGCCCACCCCTTCGGGGATAAAGGCGTGACCATATGTATGTATGTATGTAATATTATAAATGTGAAAGTTTGTGAAGATGTTTGTTACTCAATCACGCTCTAACAACTGAACGGATTAAGCTGAAATTTGGTACAGAGATAGCTTATAGTCTGGAATAACACATAGGCTACTTTTCGTCCAGGTAATATGTTTCCACAAAGCGGCAATGGGTACCGAATTCATGTGGGCGAAGCCGCGGGCATCATCTAGTATACTATTATAATTGTATGTTCTGTAATGTAAACTTATCTGCATGATTCTCCAATACTTTCAAAATATAATGCCTATGCCTAGCTCTTTTCAGCCCTGTTTTAAAAATAAAACTACTTAGTATGTTCATAGTGCTTTTTTTTCAGTTGTAGCATGGGGCAACTGTCACGACCCTCCAGTGCTGATCTGCCATGGGCTGTGGGACACCGCTGTGAGCTTCCGTCCGTTAATCAGTCATTTACCCAAGAATTACTACTACATCGGTAAGATATCAAGTTTTTGAACATTATATCGGCTTGCAAGACAGTATTTTTATTTTATCATTTTGAAATAGACTCGCCCTGTCAAATCTTCTCATTTTATTCTGCAAGGAAACGAGAAGATTTGACAGGTGCTGTGAAGACTGCTGGGATACTCAATCCAATCCCATTATTATTATCCTCTTGTAAGGACGCCGGCATCGCCGGGCGGACGATCCGACCGCCTATATTGCCGCCCATTTCGATCATTTCCCTGGACCTCTCCGAGGGATCGGTTTGGGTATCCCAGCAATCCTCACGGTGTCCCGTCGAATCTTCTGGTTTCTTTGCAGAACCTTACTATCTGATTCACCTTCAGTAGTTCCAGTTCTTCTTGTTCTATTCTGTCTGTGCCCATGATCTCCCATCTGCTCAGCGGAACAGGCGGTCGGTTCATCCGCTTGGCGTCGGCCGGCATCCCTCACAAGAAAATAATAATCTAGACCAGTGATGGGCAAAGTACGGCCCGCGGGCCACCTCCGGCCCGCGGAAGTATTTCATCCGGCCCGCCGACGATCCTTCGGCACCTGGTATATGGCCTGCGTTAGTATTATGTAGATTCTACTTTGTAGAGCAATAAATACATAGGTGAAGACGGTGAAGCGACCATGAAATTGCTGAACAACTCAATCGCAAACCGACTTACTGTTGAACTCCTTTTAGCACTGCTAAAGTTACTTTGTCACAACACAAACTTGCATTTGACATATGGCACATAGAAGCAATTTCCTACGTCCTACACGCCTCCCATGGCATGGCAGGGCCTTGCAAATACCAGTTAAATTCAAATTTTTACGTTTGTGCAAGTGTGTTACTTTACTGTATTTTTTTATATCTTATGATCAAAAGTTCAGCACAACATACATTTTTAGGGTTCGGTACCCGCAGGGTAAAAACGGCCCTATTCACGAGACTTTGCCATCCATCTATCTGCTCGTCTGTCCCTCACGAGGCTGTTTCCCAAGAACCGTGATAGATAGAGAGCTGAAATTTTAACAGATGATGTATTTTTGTGGCCGCTATAATAACAAATACCAAAATCAGAAAAAAGGAGGAAATTAAGAAATTAAGACCCCATACAATTTTTTTTTTTTTCGTTTTTTTTTCTACGAAATTCTCTGAGCAAGAATCCGACTCGCACTTGGCCTGTTTTCTATGTTTCTGGCCCTCGCGCCTGATATTTTTTAAATTCTTCTGGCCCCCCGTTAAGAAAGTTTGCCCAACACTGATCTAGACTGTCGATATTCGGGAAATTCGGTAACACCTGACTGCGGCATTGAGGTCCTGGGTTTGATTCCAATGTCAGTTTTAAATATTTGTGTGATCCACAAAGGTTTGTTTTGGAGTTTAGGTTCCTATGTAAAATATGTACCTATGTATTTAGAAATATATAAGCATGTTAATGTAAAGAGGTATGGAAAATAAAGGCTTTCTGATATTATTATTCAGTATGCTAATCAGTTGTCTAAATCGCATAGTAAAAAGGTTTATAATAGCTTAATTTTTTGCTCAATGGCGTTCTGTGAGAATTTCCAACACAATTTGCTTTTTTTTTTTTTTTCATGTGTACCAAACCTAATCTGTGCGTCAATAGATCAATCAGACACTGTTGCCTTTTATATTATATATATATCTATACTTCTATACTAATATTATAAAGAGGAAAGATTTGTTTTTTGTTTGTTTGTTTGTAACGAATAGGCTCCGGAACTACTGGACTGATTTGAAAAATTCTTTCACTGTTGGGAAGCTACACTCTTTGCGGCGATATTTTATTCCCGTATTCCCACGGGAACGGGAACTACGCGGGTGAAACGGCGTGACGTCCGCTAGTACCTAATATATAAATACTAAGTATGCCCTCGTGTGGCGACGGGAAAAAGTAAAAAATGTCGCCACCTCAATTCATCCCGACGGTGTCGTAAGAGGCGACTAAGGGTACACTTTCGCAAAACGATCCATTGCGTAGAGAAGGAAAACTCGAAATGAAACTCGTCAGCAAATAGTCAATTCAAAGCCAAGTTGAAGACATTATGGGCGGCTTGAAAAGTTTAATAACAACTTGTGCTTGTCCATTTCAACACGGCAATAGGCTCACCACCTATTACGTGGGACATAAAACTGTGAGATGAAATGTTATACTATGCCTCTGCCTACCCATGACGGCAGCGTGATGTGAGCAACTCACGCACGCCCCCCCTTAGTAGCGGGGTCACACCCGAAACCCCCCATAGACGCGGGATAGCACCCGAACCACCCCCTGGGCGAGGCCGCAGTGGCGGCCGTAGGTCTGTTGGGAGTCACGGGACATCCTTACTGAGGGCTTACCCGGGGCTCTCAACCATAGGCTGTTGGGCGTTACGTGAGGTTTTTTAGTCGGTAAGAGTCCGGCATAGCAACCTACGAGGATTTTCCCTCACATCAAAAAAATAAAATGCCTCTGCCTACCCCTTCGGGGATAAAGGCGTACCTATTATGTACATTATTACTATAGATAAATTCACACTACACAGGTGCTAGGGCGGATTAAAAATGAGGCGAGCGTAGGTGTAGATAGCAAATTTTTTTAATAAATATGTATGCCACGCCGTTATCTAAAAACTTTTTTGATAAGATAAGATACATGCGTAGTAATACATTTTATTCCATTGATTTGAATAAGATAATCTAACTTTTATGTAACTTGTTGAAATGCTTGCTGGAAAGTAGCAAGTCCCGAGTGGGTATTAAACAAACCGGCCAAGTGCGAGTCGGACTCGCACAGAGGGTTTCGTACCAAAAAAACTGCAAAAAGCCACGTTTGTTGTATGATAAATATAGTATTTTTTCTTCTGATTTTAGTGTTTGTTTAACAACAATACGCTATAACAGTGGCAACAGTAATATATCATCTGTGAACATTTCAGCTCTCTGGCTCTCACTGTTCCTGAGATACGGCGTCGTGACCGACAGACACACAGACAGACGGCAGTGAATAGAGTCCCATTTTCAATCAAAAAATGTAGGAGTACCTAAAATATAAAATAAATTAATAAGGTCACGTCTTTATCCCCGAAGGGGTAGGTAGCGGCATGTTATATGCCCACATTTCACCTTTTTAGAATTGGTCCCACGTAATAGGTGGTGAGCCGTATTGCCGTGTTGAGATGGACAGGCGCAGGTTGTGACTGTCTGCTGTTGAAATTTTCAAGCCGCCTAAAAAGACCTTCAACTTGGCTTAAATACTGCCATTTTACTGGCAACCGGGACCAACGGCTTAACGTGCCTTCCGAAACACGGAAAAGCTCAAATAAATGTCACAAAGTGGTCACATGGCTGGTCACCCATCCAAGGACTGACCATAGTGAAAGTTGCTTACTGCAGTGATCGTTTACAGAACACTGAGTCCACGGGGCCACGAGCGACCAAAAATAGAGAGTATAAATTATGATGTTTCTTTTCCCTTTTCCAGGCGTGGAGTTACCAGGCAATGGATATTCAGATAGCTTCCCACCAGGTCTTATGGTCACCATATACGATATAATATACGCAGTGAACGCTGTAGCGAAGCACTTTAGGTGGGAGCATTTTATATATATTGGACATTCGTTTGGAGCTGTTTTAGGTAAGTTATTTAACGGGTTACATATCTATACTAATATTATAAAGAGGAAAGATTTGTTTTTTTGTTTGTTTGTTTTTTTGTTTGTAACGAATAGGCTCCGGAACTACTAAACCGATTTGAAAAATTCTTTCACTGTTTTGAAGCTACACTCTTTGAGGTGAACATAGGCTATATTTTGTTCCCATATTCCCACGGGAACGGGAACTACGCGGGTGAAACCGCGTGACGTCTGCTAGTATAAAATAAAGTCGTGTTAGTTACACTATTTATAACTCAAGAACGGCCGCACCGATTTGACTTTATATCCCGTTTGACCGCGTTTTTCTTTTCGCTTTTTTTTGGTCGATTCACTATTCTGCCGGCAACGCACACCGGTAGTCCACGTCATAATATGCATGAATATGCGCAATTTCTACAATAATGCGACGGTAAACATCTCTCGCTAAAAAAAATATTCTGACGGGAGTAAACGCGACGGGAACGGGTGATTTACTCCCTCTTATTTATTATTTATTTATTATCATTATCATGAACAATTTTTACATTGTGTTTGATAAACTTAGAATTAATAAAATGCATAATCAAAAATATAACAGTAATCATAAGTATACATAATCAAAAATATAACATTAATCAAAAATACCTACATAATCAAATATAACAATAATCAAAAATATACATAAAAAAAAAAAAATGTACTTAGCACTAATCGGGTAATCATCAATAAATCGTCCAACAACTACCTAATATAGACTTACCAATAATGTCATTAAATAATCATTTTAGGGGTAGCAATAATAACATCCATTTATACACATAAAGTCAGGCCATGAGATAGGTACATTATAAAATTATATAATTCCAATAAAATGTTACTTAAATCTAAAATTCAAATAAAATCATCCAAAGTATAGAAAGACTTATCCAATAAAAATTTCTTCAATTTACTCTTAAACCCCCTGTGGTACAATAATAACTTTAGCTCACTAGGTAACTTATTAAATAACTTAACTGACATGTGACATGTGCCATGCCTTACTACGTTGAGGTGAGGTATGCATTTAGTTTTCAAATCTTTCCTCCTCGTGCTTTCCCTATACTGTCTTTCTTCATCTGTTTCATAATCGTGAACATATTTCGCCAGGTTTAACAATACCACTAAAATGTACAAACTAGGCACTGTAAGAATTTGCAAACTCCTAAAATATTCTCTACAAGATTCCTGCTGACGAATACGCATCATTGTACGGATAGCCCTTTTCTGTAGTATAAAGGCTTTATTTATATTATAGTCGTAACTCCCTCCCCAGAACAAAATACTATACCTTAATTTCGACTCCACAAGAGCATAATATACCTTTTTCAATAAATTGATATCGACATCATTACGTAGACTTCTCAATACATAGCATGCTGAGCTAATGGAACTTTCTAGTTGAGCAAGTTCGTTTTTCCAATCCAGCAGACTATCTAAGTGTATTCCCAGAAATTTCACGACCCGTACAGTTTCTATTGGTGACCCTTTTAGACTACATGTTAACTGATCCCCTGTTCGAGTCGTAGACTGGAATAACATTATGTTCGTCTTATTGGTATTCACAATAAGTCCGTTTACAGTGAACCACTTATCCAATAGGTTTAACGTTGTATTAACGTGCTCAGTGAGTGAAGGCAGGTCACCGGCCGACACAATCGCATTTGTGTCGTCAGCAAAGACTACCATATGTGTATGAGCACTAACCGTATTCTCTGCATAATGCAACAAATCGTTTGCAAAAATTACGAAGAAAACTGGGCCCAGTATGGATCCCTGCGGAACACCTGAACTAATGTCTAGCATCTTTGATTTAAAAGTCTGCTCGATTCTCCTCACCCCTCCGGAAGCACTACCTTGTCCATTAGGATTATTGTCCACCACACCTTTAACTTCCACAAACATCTTTCTATTTTATTATTATGTGACGCAAACGAAGTTGCGTGGGCCGACCCGCGCAAATTCGTTTGCGTCACACGTGATTTATATATAAAACAAAAAATCAGATTGAAAAAATAACTGTTATCTTTTAATTTAGGGCTTCCGAGATTTTTTCTTCGTGTCTGTACCTATGTGTGTTTATTTGTTCGGGGTTAGAGCAAAATTCATTAGCTTGATCATAATTGTATCTAGGTACTAAATATAAGGATTTTGCAGATTTTTTTTTTCTCAAATATTGCTGTTTGTTTCATCAAAATCGGTTCAGCGGAATTGATAATATAGCATGCATGACCTATGTTTTACTAGAAGCCCTATGCATTGGACAGCTCAAAGTCGATTGGTTTTTTGTCAAAGTCACCTCGCGAACGAAGTCTCAGGCAAAAGCTAGTAAGTTATATATAAGATAATAGATTGTTGGCGTAGCGATGAGTCGCCACCGGTGGCGACGTGTACGGAAGAGTTTGTTAGATGTGAAAACGTTCCAGATTTGATGGTTTTGATTTCGAACTCGATTACGAACTACGAAATTCGTTAATTTTTGTAGACTTACAAAATATGTAGGGGAGAGTGGGGGAAACACGAACGCGGGGTAATCTCGAATTCAATGATTCAAATGTGTTAGAAAGAGGTAGCCATATTCCACTTGCCGCCATTTCGGAGATCACGCCACCACTAGTGCCAGTCGGCAACACGGGAGACGCGAACGCATGTACTTGTCAAGGTATACATTTTTCTATAATTTGCATGTTATTGATGTAATTTTTCTGGTAAATTCAAGTTGGTGTTGATTTATTTCTATCTACAATAGCAATTTAACTTTTACATAGTGGAATACTCACATATTAATCAGCGAAATGACAATGACACAACCGGCAAAAGAAATATACCCTAAATGTTTTTTTTTCCATTTTATTGTTTTCGATCCAGCGGGGTAAATGCGAACACTCCGTGTCGGGTAATTTCGAACGTTCGGCATTATCCCCCTCCCTTTCGTTAGTTTCCCTTTTATCTTGTATTTATTGTTGTTTCTGATGCCTCGTTATTACAAAAGAAAGACCAAACCGAAGTACAGTCTTGAAGATCTCAAAAAGGCTATAAGTGATGCTAAAACCAAAAAACTCAGCATCGGCAGAGCAGGAGAAAATTATAATGATCCAAAAACAAAAAAAAATTGACCACCTAACGAAAGCAGTGATTAATCTGCCAAGGTCTGGACGAAAACTTTTATAAACGGACAGTTAATATTTTTGGGTTATAAATGTGATCACTGTCATTATTAATGTTAGTACGTAATTACCCCACTTGGTGTTCGTGTTTACCCGAAATAATGTCGGGTAAAGCCGAACACTAAGGGTTTTGATTTTATTTTATATTTTTACAATTTCTTAAAAAATATAAATGTTGATTAGTGAATTCGTTAGACAGATAAGTAAACTTTAATAATTAAACAATAAAGAAACTCTGTTATTAAATTCCAGTACCTTATTTAAGTTTTCTTTTAGGTGTTCGTATTTCCCCCACTTTCCCCTAATTTCGATTTGAAGCGCTCGTGGCCCCGCGGACTCAGTGTTCTGTAAACGAGCACTGCAGTAAGCAACTTTCACTATGGCCGGTCCATGGATGGGCGACCATCCATGTGATCACTTTGTGACATTTATTTGAGCGTTTCCGTGCTTCGGAAGGCACGTTAAGCCGTTGGTCCCGGTTGCCAGTAAAATAGCAGTCGTTAAGCTAAGTTGAAGGCTTTATTTCAACAGCAGGCAGTCACAACCTGCGCCTGTCCATTTAAACACGGCAATACGGCTCACCACCTATTACGTGGGACAAATTATACAAAGGTGAAATGTGGGAATATAATATGCCTCTGCCTACCCCTTCGGGGATAAAGGCGTGACCATTATGTATGTTATATGTATGTATGTATGTACCTATATGTAATTTCGATATTCACATTCGCCAGGGGTCCCGTAATCTTAAGCTCTGGGGTTATCCTTCCAAGGGCGTCCCCGGGACTCCTAGCCATAGGCAGATGTATGGGCACCGTGTGATTTTAGTCCGTAGAAGTCCGGCATGGCATGCCATGAATATTTTTACACGTAAAAATAGACGTTACGAAACGGCTCACAAAGACCGCGTCTGCCCGTCCATGCCCGCGATTGCCCTCACCGCGAACACAAAGCACACGAGGGCCGGAGGCAGTTAATTGACGTCCATCGCTAGAAAGCGTGCGGCGCGGACTGAGCTAGCTGCCCCGTGCCGCCCCGTGTGTGTGCGTTACTTAATGCAAACTGGTTTGTGTGATCCATGGCGGGTAGCCCCGGAAATGCCGCGCCGCCACTGCCCGACGGGCACCTAGGACGCGGGTTTTTTTGCCCTTTATGTGCATTGGTAGTAAAGGATTAACTTTGCGTTATCGTTTGCCGTGAAATTGACCGGCCCGGCCCGCCCCGCAGTCTGCAAAGCGCCAAGGAAAAACGTTTGTATAAGAAATGTATGTTTTTATTTACAGGTAAAATATATAATCTATGTTATCCGGGCAATATATCAAAAATGGTTGAAATAGATCCAATCAACTTGTATGCCGTAGAAGCTCCAGATTTTTGTCAGTGGTAAGTTAATATAATAGTATTAGGTACTACAGATCGGCAACTCCCTGTCGCGCCACAGCTGCCAGTAGAGTTGACGTGCGCGTTGACGGACAATTTACTTACATTTTATTGATCAAACGCACACATTCAAGCTGAAGTTTCCGCCCTGAGGTTTTAGTCAACTTTTCTCTTGAATGTAAGTCCCTCTTTTCCGTGGTTTCCGCGTTTGGGCACGAACCCTTCAAATGGTAAACCCTTTGAAGGGTTCGTGCCCAATGGGTAAAAACGGGACCTTATTAATAAGACTCCGCTGCCCGTCTGTCACGACGCTGTATCTCAGGAACCGTGATAGCTAGCGAGCTGTAATTTTCACAGATTAAGAGCCTACCAGACGCCAAATTTTTAAAACAAGATAGAAGATATACATTTTACCGTGCAGGAAAGAGAGAGATGCGATCGGTTTTTGTGCGCTTTTAACGAAATAAATCTATATATATAAAAATGTTGTGTGCGTTTAAGTATCTATTAAAAACTCAAAATTTACTGAATCGACTGAGCTCAAAATTGGACACGATATACAATAGGATTCAGAGATGGTTTTAGGCTACTTTATACACTTTTATCATAACAGCAATAAGAATAAAATAGCTTTAAAAAGTGATTTTACCAATAGATGGCGCTGGTCGTTTTTTTTTAAATTATATTCTGCCAGCTTCAGAACGAAATATTATAAACAACCTATTTAGAAGGTACCTACCAGATTGATGTTTTTAAGAGAAGTTTGATTGCGGCCTCCTTGCATTCAGAATAATAAAAGAGAGTATGTTACTTACCTAATAAAGAGGTTTGATGTTTTGCATGTTATTTTTGAACTTTTTGGACATTCGGAATTTTTGACTTTTGGACTTTAGACTTTGGAGTTTTAAAGTTTTGGACTTTGGAGTTTTGGAGTTTTGGAGTTTTGGACTTTTGGGCTTTTGGGTTTTTTGACTTTTGTAGTATTGGAGTTTTGGAGTTTTGGAGTTTTGGAGTTTTGGAGTTTTGTAGTTTTGGAGTTTTGGAGTTTTGGAGTTTTGGAGTTTTGGAGTTTTGGAGTTTTGGAGTTTTGGACTTTGGACTTTTATACTTTTGGAGTTTTGGAGTTTTAGAATTTTAGACATTTAGACTTTGTAGTTGTGTACTTTTGGATTCTGGACTTTAGGACCTTTGGACTATTGGACTTTTGGACTTTTTGGCTTTTTGACTTTGGACTTTTGGACTACTAACCCCTGTATAATTATATTTCATAGTATTTCTTTCGAAAAATAAGGTCGTGAAGAAGTTTCACTTCTTACGTGTGTACAATAGTACACGCACACAATTTTTTTTTAAATGTACCCATCATTTAGTTTGTTACTCATTTCTCATAGGTACATAAAACCTCCATAAAAAAAGTCACAGCAAAGCGTGGCAGGGTACCGCTAGTTAATTATAAAAACACTAAGTATAACCAATATGAAAAAAATGTTCTAGTGCAAATTATTGAAATAATGATACTCCAATGATGTACATAGCCATTTATTCTTCTGCTCTTCGTATAATAGATACTACTCCTATATTTCCACTTAATGGTATGATAAAATAAATAACAATCCAATGATTGTAGATTCGTTACATTTTTATTTTCACAATTTATCTAATACTTGCACAACTAACTATTAATTAATACAAATATCCTACTTTAACTAATTAGCACTTTACTGAACTCGAACAGGAAACAGAATGTGTTCTTTTTCCAGAATATTCACTTTTTATCACCTCTCACCAACTCCCACCTCATACTGAACATTTATGTCAACTCAACTACCCACTATTTTCAAATAATCAATAAATGTTTTATGTACAGGCTAATCATTCTACTATGAGGCGGTGTTGACATCACAAAAATAACTTATTATTACTACTTAAAACTGAATGGTTTTAGCAAAATCACAACATTCGGCCATCAGACAGCGTGCTATCTCCGGAGCACGCAGTAATCACAACATTCGGACCTGTATATTGAACTAATCACATATTTTCATACATAACGTACATAACAATAATACCTTTATGCGGCTTTTAATAATATGCTAAATCAAAAGTATATAATAAATCATAAGTTATTGAAATAATGATACTCCAATGATGTACATAGCCATTTATTATTCTGCTCTTCGTATAATAGATACTACTCCTATATTTCCACTTAATGGTATGCGCATAAAATGTGTCAATGCAAAATGTATAAGTATTCTTAAGTCAATCACTGAGATACTCTGATTAATCTAACCATACCAATACATTCAAATTCGGTTGGTAGCCTGTCGCAAGAGCGTATACCTACCACTGTTTAACTGGGCAACTACCCATAAAGTGTCATTGACCTTATGCAGTCTACTATGATAACAAGAAAGACTTTTTTTTTATGATTGATGTACATGTTATAAATTCGCAAGATTTATTGGGAACTTTTTGGTAAGTAAAACCTTCCTATTTCACAAATACAGGATAAAAACTAGACATATAATTATTAGACTACTACTTACTTAGAAATAGTATGGTATTACTTTAGAAATGGTATTTGAATAAAAGAAACTGCAAGGTACGGATACCTATATTTCTTGTGAGGTGCAGCCACAAGATTCTGATGAATTTCTTATTCTCATAATGTTATGTACCTACTCTTTTTGCAGAGAGACTCTTGGACGTAATCTAAATTATAGAATATCGCTATTATGGACATTTTGTAAGATACAAGATTAGGTACTCCGCAGGAGGATACAGGTTAAATTTGAATACACTGTTAAAGTAACTCAAATTTACAATTCCATCTACATCTGTTAATGCCTCATCTTTTGCACAGCAAAAAGCTGGTGAACTTAACCTTTAGCTAGTTTTACATTGAATCAAATTATCTAAAATAAACTACTAAGAGCGGCTAACCCCACAAGTTCCAACTCTCGACCATTTAGTTAGTATTGGTTTCTATGTGTTTATTACAATAGTCACGGTAATTTTAAGACTTTAGAAGGTTTTCCTTTTCCATTTTTATCAGAATAAGAATATTAACGATATTTGTTAAAAAATATGAAAAAGAAAACTCCTAGTCGAGTCGACTGGCAGACTGCAGTCATCTATCTAAACCAATGGGTATAACTATTTAAAGGGGAAATGCTGCCAGTCTTTGGGTACAATGTCATTATTTAGATTTAGGTTGGTTTAGATAGTTATAATGTAAATAGTAATGTTACATTGGGATTATTTTGGTAAATAAATTTGTAGCAAGTCTCATTCTGTCAGATGCTACAATACTTTCTAGGCAGTAGTCCCACGATCTGATAAAATTCTACAAGGAACTCATGATAACATAAGCTGTTCAGGGTTCTTTTTTTTTCATTTTGCGAACCAGTCAACTTTTGTTAGAATATAGGATATACATTTAATTCTAGCCTTTACCTCTAACAAAATGGCCCTAAGTGGTCTAAGTGCATATATACTGTTAAAAGGCAGTTTTACCTTTTCTTCAGTCTTAGCGGAATTATAAATATTGCATTAGTAAACCAGTAAGACTGAATCTGTTCTAGCGTAACAAAATAACCAATATATAATAAGCATCAGAATTATACTTAGTTTACTTGGTCCTAAATTATCCCTATAGGGCATTATGTCTTAGTATACTCATTTGACTGGACACTAGTCCATGTTGATGCGGGCTTAAAAGAAATCTACAACCTGCCGCTATTTGTGGTACTAAATCCCTCTTTGTCATAGTGGTTTAATAAGTCATAGTGGTACGACGTATGTTACAGCCGGTGTACAGCGTAAAATTAAGGCCTAATAGACACCTACGTACCTTTTTTTTTTTTGCTAACAGTTTACAGGGCGTTCTTATAGTGTAGTTTGTCGACTGAAATACGCAACTAGTATAATCTGATAAACTAAACTAGTCAGAGAATACCACCTAACCCTGGTGAACTGCAACCGTATGCACTTCGGTCAGGCTTCTGAAACTCGCCTACACCTACAGCAATAATTAACGCCCGAACGGAGACTTCTAAACCGCGTATGGCGGCACGCAAAATGTTTCGATCTTTACTTAAATTTCTCTGTATATATTTATTTTTTGCGATTTGTAGGTATGTTTAGAAATACCTATAAGATAGCACAAAATAGTTATTACTCTCTAGCACTGGCTTTAATCAAGATCCAGGAAGTAAAACTTGTGTACGTACTACTAAAAGTTATTCCGTGCCTCAGTGTTTCAATCAGGATTATCTATTTATTAATATTATAAGAAGGAAAGATTCGATTGCCTGTATGGTTGTTTCTTTGCGTTAAATAGTCTCCAAAACCACTGAATCAATTTAAAAAATTCTTCCACTACTGCGAAGGCACACCCTCCCCGAGTAACGTTCCCGTATCTCCACAGGAATGGGACTACGCAGGGAAAACCATGCGGCAACCGCTAGTATTGTCTTCGACCAGTAGAGGTCGTTCAACTAGGTCTTTTTACAAGGATCCAAGTGTAATATTTAGCTTAACTCATACAACCCACTGCCGTTGTACACACGCTCTTTCAATTAAAAAAAGGTCTTTATAATAGATATTGCTAGCTGTCTCACAAAGTCTTTTCACAAAACGTCGAAATTAGATAAGAAATCCTAAAATTGTCTACCCATGTACATTGCACGGTATCTCCCGGGATATTTTGAACACCTGATATGATATGATATGATTTGGTACAATTAGTCAAAAGGGTCACCGTCTATTACAATTAGAAATTATATTATATTCCCCAATAATAGAGTCCATGCCTAAAATGGTCGCCAGGGATTTTTAATGTGCGCGAGTTGCGCGACACACTAAAAACACGACGCGACTATGTGTAGATAGAATGTACTGCGTATGGTGGCGCATTGGATATTGATAGTGTGACTCTGGTCATAGAAAACAACACAAATTGATTCTACTCAACACGCGTTGCGTCGCGTTTTAACAATGTGTTTCTGCCTCAAACTTCCGACGTGTATTTGACACGGATAACTCTTGAGGAAACCCACACTATAACACATATAGATTGCTATGAAGCTAAAAAGTTCAACTAATCCTCAGGCATATCACATTTTTAAAACGTGATACATTATATCTATATCTATATAATCATAATTCCATAAATAATGCACTAGGAGTTCTTATCAATAAGGTACAACTAAAATAAGTTATAAAATACCACAATTCCTTGTCTGGAGGACTCGTGTCGCGGTTGCTCAAGGTCGTTAGCAATTATCCGAATCAAAGTCTTAATTTCACCTGTCGCTCGGCCCGATCCTCACCATTGCCTTCAGTATCGCCGCCACTGGTTAGATTCCGCCTTCTGGCGGTCACGCCGCGCCGCACTGTATTCCGACACGACAGTTCACCTGTCTTTCTGCTTGGGCGTGAATCTTTCACTTCAGTCACCTGGAATTGTCATTTTAAACGCAGTTACTGCTCTTTCAAGCTAACAATTTCCCATCTATCATCTCATCTAAGGCGTTTATTACGTCCAAGGCGCTTATATCTCGCCTGCTTGGCGTCCGCAAAAAACTTCTCTATGCCTTACTTTGCATACGGCTAGTTATGAAAAGGGTACAGTTTGTGCCGTAATCTTTCTTGAGCGATTCCGTGATTGGGAAAGCTCACTAAGCCCCTGGTATGGAATCTAAATAACACTATAGGCATAAACAATGCTGGAGGTGTTAAGTAAATCGAAAAATATCAATACTGTTTCACATACGCTCCATTTACTATTGGGCAACAAAATTTGGTATGCATTCATGTGTGTGTAATCTAAACGCTCCACACATACCAATCCAAGTAAGCCTAATTTCAGCCTAAATCAATGAAAAAAACTTCTATATTGTTATGATCACCACCATAATAGCAGCACAACAATATGACTGCATAAAGCACAGATGATAATGTGAATCATTCTCACTATACTCACCTGGTTGAAATTGACAGCACACCTATACGGTTGCATACTGGCTGCACACTAACACGGCTGCATGTAGCATCGCTTCATGACTAAACAGATCAATCTCAACATACTTACATGGTTGTGCACTGGCAGTCTACTTACATAGCTTATAGAAATCATTTGCCGCTCCTACATGATGGCACTTCAGTAGCACACCCACATGGCTATGAAACTAACTGTCAACATACCTGCATGGTTGCGCTTTTACAGCTCACCTACATGACTGCAGACAGCACTCCTGCACGGCTATGGAAATAACTCACATCATACCTGCATGGTTGCGCTTCTACAGCGCACCTACATGGCTGTAGACAGCACACCTGCACGGCTATGGAAATAACTTACATCATACCTGCATGGTTGCGCTTCTACAGCACACCTACACGACTGTAGACAGCACACCTGCACGGCTATGGAAATAACTCACATCATACCTGCATGGTTGCGCTTCTACAGCACACCTACACGACTGTAGACAGCACACCTGCACGGCTATGGATATAACTCACATCATACCTGCATGGTTGCGCTTCTAAAGCACACCTACACGACTGTAGACAGCACACCTGCACGGCTATGGAAATAACTCACATTATACCTACATGGTTGCGCTTCTGCAGCACACCTACATGACTGCAGATAGCACACCTGCACGGCTATGGCACTAACTCACATCATACCTGCATGGTTGCGCTTCTACAGCACACCTACATGGCTGTAAACAGCACACCTGCACGGCTATGGAAATAACTCACATCATACCTGCATGGTTGCGCTTCTACAGCACACCTACACGACTGTAGACAGCACACCTGCACGGCTATGGAAATAACTCACATCATACCTGCATGGTTGCGCTTCTACAGCACACCTACATGACTGCAGACAGCACACCTGCACGGCTATGGAAATGACTCACATCATACCTGCATAGTTGCGCTTCTACAGCACACCTACACGACTGTAGACAGCACACCTGCACGGCTATGGAAATAACTCACAAAATACCTGCATGGTTTCGTTTCTACAGCACACCTACATGGCTGTAAACAGCACACCTGCACGGCTATGGTAATAACTCACATCATATTTGCATGGTTGTGCTTCTACAGCGCACCCACATGGCTGCAAACAGCACACCTGCACGGCTAATGGAACTGAGTCTCAACATACCTGCATGGTTTCACCTTACAGCTCACCTGAATGGCTGCAAACAACACACCTTGCACGGCTATGGGACTAACACACATAATACCTGCATGGTTGGACAATCACTTGCAACGCTCAGGGTTGCACAGCAGCATTCATACTTAAATTAATAAAATAATGTCTAAATTTTTCATAGTACGTCTCGTTGATTGGAGATCCACGCACTAAATACAGTCTTTGCCCTTGAGAAGTCGTTAAGTATCTTAACCACATACTTTTAAAAATAAATAGCAAAGACTGCAAGTCTGGTCGGTCTTAACACAAAATATATTACACATAATTGATCTATGTAACTGCAATAAGAACGGTGCGTACCTATCGTATTTGGTCACATTTATTTGTCCTACGTAAAAAATAATTTATTTACCGTACCGGTAGAGGGTATTCACAAAATAAATTAAAATAACTAACTGTAATTAAGTCCAAAATTTCTAATAGGACGTCTTATTAACTGAGGATCCACGAATTAAAATGAAGTCCTAGCCCTTGAGAAGTGGCTATGTAACTTAAATATGTACCTACTTTTGTTTCAAGGTAACTAATAGGTAGGTACATATAGGCATAATGGTGGGTATTACCACAATAAAAATATAGCTCTATGCAACTACAATAAAACGATAAGGACCTTTTTGTCACATTTCTGTGTTCAATCTAAAACAAATGTATTCACCGTTCCGGTAGAGAATATTTCCTAAAACCCTTACCGGATTTAAAAAAAAAAACGTAGTTAAATGGACACCGCAGCCAATAGAGTTATGTAACCCCAGTTTGCAGCAATTCGTTAAAGTCATATACCTTCTCGACTACAGTAGAAGTTGCTAAGAATATAATACACGCTAATAAGAATAATCACGAACCATTATTAGAATTAGAATAAACTTTTACTTACAGTTTTAACTTGTCACGGCTCGGCTCGCATGTTACACTTCTGAGTTATTGAAATAATGATACTCCAATGATGTACATAGCCATTTATTCTTCTGCTCTTCGTATAATAGATACTACTCCTATATTTCCACTTAATGGTATGATAAAATAAATAACAATCCAATGATTGTAGATTCGTTACATTTTTATTTTCACAATTTATCTAATACTTGCACAACTAACTATTAATTAATACAAATATCCTACTTTAACTAATTAGCACTTTACTGAACTCGAACAGGAAACAGAATGTGTTCTTTTTCCAGAATATTCACTTTTTATCACCTCTCACCAACTCCCACCTCATACTGAACATTTATGTCAACTCAACTACCCACTATTTTCAAATAATCAATAAATGTTTTATGTACAGGCTAATCATTCTACTATGAGGCGGTGTTGACATCACAAAAATAACTTATTATTACTACTTAAAACTGAATGGTTTTAGCAAAATCACAACAAAATGAACATTTTACTATTGTCTTTCTTATAAATATTTCATATTATAAAAACAACTTATAATATACGAGGTTTAGCTTAAAATTTCACAGTATTTTATCAGTAATCGTGTTTCGAGCCTAGAGCGTTATTAGTTCATGAACTGAAGTTGTCTGTGTTTAAATTTTAATTCAGCAGACTTCACGAGTCCTGAGATCTAGATCAAAGTAATAGTCTATTTGGCGTCATATGGACTCTTAAGTATTTATTTCTATTCTGTAACACCAAATACTAAACTCAGAAAAAAACTAGGGCTCCCGTTCCCGAACAATAAACATGTTTTTTTTTTGTTTTTTTGTAGGGAACCCTGCGTGCGTGAGATCGACTTGCACTTGGCCGATTTACTCTTTTAACCTGACCGCTTTCCTTCCGACATTTTTTATTTAAATTAATCACATTATACGTTTTCGCTTTTCAGGTACGATTTCTTTTACGCGGAGTACTTCAAAAACTACCAAAAATTTAATACGCCCAAGGAGAAAGCGGCGAAATTAAAACGGAAAGAGGTATGCATACATAATATGGTCATGCCTTTATCCCCGAAGGGGTAGGCACAGGCATATTATATGTCCACATTTCACCTTACAGTTTTATATCCAACGTAATAGGTGGTGAGCCTATTGCCGTGTTGAAATGGACAGGTGGAGGTCGCCGCGACCCGCAGTTGAAAATTTTCAAGCCTCCCATTAGGTATTCAACTTGGCTTAACGATTGTCATTTTACTGACAACCGGGTTTCATTTCGAGTTTTCCTTATGGATCTTTTTGCGAAAGTGTTCCCTTAGTCGCCTCTTACGACACCCTCGGGATTTATTGGGGTGGCGACATTTTGTACTCTTAGCCGTCGTCACACGGGACCCCGTCGCCACACGGGGCGATATAATAATTATGTACGAAAAAATATTGTGATTCCAGCTGTGGGGTAAATCAAAATATTCAAAATAATTATGTTTACCCCATCACTAAAATATACGCGTATTTCAGGCGTTAGCATCGATCATGCAGAATCGTCCATTACTGACTAAGCAACAAGCCACAATCGTACTAGAAAGGTTATCGGAGCCGGCTGGCGAAGGATTAGTTAGGTAAGTTACTCAATATATAATAAATTATTATACAGGGTGGAATTTAAAGACGGTAGTTGGAGGTAAAGTACCCTTAATATTGATAATGGCAAGTTTTGCTGAAAGGAAACATTCCTTTATTTTCAAAAGTAAGTAAAACTGCATTTAAACATTTTGAAGAAGACAGAAGACAGAAGCGCTCGTGGCCCCGCGGACTCAGTGTTCTGTAAACGATCACTGCAGTAAGCAACTTTCACTATGGCTTGTATATGGATGGGTGACCATCCATGTGATCACTTTGTGACATTTATTTGAGCGTTTCCGTGCTTCGGAAGGCACGTTAAGCCGTTGGTCCCGGTTGCCAGTAAAATGGCAGTCGTTAAGCCAAGTTGATGAAGGCTTTATTTCAATAGCAGGCAGTCACAACCTGCGCCTGTCCATTTAAACACGGCAATACGGCTCACAACGTATTACGTGGGACAAATTATAAAAAAAAGGTGAAATATGGGCATATAATATGCCTGATGATGTGATGATGAACATGAACATAAACATTTTTGAAAAATCACCTACTTGAGC
The DNA here is from genome assembly GCA_933228765.1 of Miltochrista miniata. Classification (NCBI taxonomy): domain Eukaryota; kingdom Metazoa; phylum Arthropoda; class Insecta; order Lepidoptera; family Erebidae; genus Miltochrista; species Miltochrista miniata. Next base: position 9,342,709 of record OW121774.1, on the reverse strand, counting down.
CGGAAGTCAAACCTAGATGTGAAAAAAAAAACATCCTGTATTTTATGATACCAACCGAAAGAGTCTTTAATAAGGAACAATTTCTTTCAAACAGCATAGTATCTTAAATTAAAGAAAGACATAGTAAAATATGTTTTTATTGTAAAGCTTATTCACTATCTGAAGAAATAAAACAGTCTTATTGAGATTCTTCTCCTTTTTTTGAAGTTGGTTAAAAAAATGTTCTAGTTTCTGTGAATGGGAATATTCGTTCTGGTCATTTAACCAACCAACTTCAAAAAACATAGGAGTTTCTCAAATAGATTTCTTTTTCTTCAGATAGTGAGTAAGCTTTACAAAAGCTTTTAGTCGTATAATGCCTTTTTTTTACGTGTGGGAAAATCCTCAGAGGATGCTATGCCGGACTCTTACCGACTAAAAAACCTCACGTAACGCCCAACAGCCTGTGGTTGGAAGTCCCGGGTAAGCCCTCGGAAGGATGTCCCGGGACTTCGTATAATGCCTAATTCGCAAAATGGCACCCGAGTCTGAAAAGGACTAATTCGCAAAAGGACTAATTCTTAAAAAGACTAATTCGCGAAATGGCTAATTATCAAAAGGAGTATACGCAAAAGGACTAATTCTTAAAAAGACTAATTCGCGAAATGGCCTATTTTCTCTTTCTTATTTCCTTTCGTATTTATAATTTAATATTTAATCTTGATCCACAGGTACAAATTCGACCGTCGCAACAAAAAAATCAACGGCGTTCCATTTTCAGCGGATCACATCAAAAAAATCTTTACAGCCGTGACCACGCCAATTTTGACTATAGCCTGCGAGGAATCTTTGGAACAGCACATGTTCAGAAACACGAGTTTTTTGTTAGATAAGTCAATTTACCCCAATAATAATTACCGATGTGTTTCCGTAAAAGGTGGTCATGATGTTCATATAAGCAACCCTGAAAGGTTGGGACCGTATATTCAAGCGTTTATGGAAAAAGGGATCGATGGTATTGATTTTAAAGCTAAATTATGATTTTATTTTTCAAATTTACAGACTTATTTGAGCATTCGCTAGATTTTATGTCAAGTTACCCCAATGCTGGGGTAAATCGACATATTTAACGAAATATTGTATAAAATAATAGAAAAACTCATGATAACTGCCGCCTGTTTTTTCAACAGCCTATATAGACAAAGCGATGTACATTAATAATAATAAAATTATAACTGTGTTTTCGTAAAATGCGGTCATGATGTTCATTTAAGCAGCGTTTTTGGAAATTGGGGTCGATGGTATTGACGGTAAAGCTGTAAAGCTAAATTATGATTTAGTTTTATGTACAGACAATTATACCTACTTATTAATACAGACGTTTGCAAGGTATATGTCAAGTTACCCCAGTACTAAGGGGGTAATACGACATATTTAACGAAATATTGTATAAAATAATAAAAAAAGTCATGATAACTGCCGACTGTTTTTTCAACAGCCTATAAAAACAACGCGATGTACATTAATAATAGTAAAATTACAATCCTGGAAGGTTGGGGCCGTATATTCAAGCGTTTTTGGAAAAAGGGATCGATGGTATTGATGGTAAAGCTGAATTATGATTTGGTTTTTTTATTTAAAGACAATTAATACTTATTTAAATTTACCCTAATACTAAGTGGGGTAAATAGACATATTTAACAAATGAATTGTATAAAATAATAGAAAATGTAATGTTTTCGGATTGTTTTCAAACAGAGTATAGATTTACCCCAACAGGGACAATTAACAAACAAAAACATATATTAAAAAGTAATGCAAAACTTGTTGTCAATTATAACTTTATAAGTCAATTTACCCTAAGGGCAATTACCGATATGGTTCGGTAAACGGTTAATAAGTGAATAGATATTTATATAATAATTATACTGTATTTGGCCGTAAAACAAAACATAAACAAAGAAAACAGTAGTTGTTGAACCTTTTTAGCCGAGTGGGGCGAAAAATGTATTGTGTGTTGAATAGATAAAAATGTGATGTGTCTCCTTTCTGATCCCAAACAACGCGTGCTGGACAGAGATGCCACTCTCACACAGTGGAGAGAATCTTCGCTAGAACTAAACGATTCAAAAGATCGTTTCTCTGTCGAACCATAAAAACCTGGAACGACCTGCCAGCGCACGTGTTTCCCTCCTCTTACAATCCCGGGTTCTTCAAGAGGAGCGTGAAGAGGCACATCACAGGGCCGCCAACTTGAGGACTGCTGTCAGAGGTGGCCCCCAATCGCTAGATGCGCCACGGCTTTCCATCAGGCTGGTGGCGACGTCAATTTGGCGAGCTAAATATATGAAAAATAAAAATGTGAAAGTAAAATAAGACTAAGTAGGCATCTTCGACATGTCCGTCTATATTTAGTTTAGTGTGAAAAAGTAATAAAATGTGGTTTACTTTTTTCTCACGGCAAAGTAAATACGGTATAGTATGTATCCCTAAAGACTCACAATGCATTTATAAAAGCTTTTCTTTGAAAAGTGGTTTTTTTTTTCACTGGAACTTTATAAGAAAATTGTACTAGAATACTGTTTTACAGGCTGTAAAGTATAGCTAGATGTCTGTGACAGTTATAATTAACGTATAATTTCAAAAATTGAATGGAATGTGCAATTCAGTGATCAATGAACTTAAAATTGACGTAGTGAGTGTGGTGTGTCGCCGGCCTTATTCTTCGTTGTAATGATAACGGAGGGTAGTTTGACAAGAAGTTACTTCATGGCTTTTGTCGATCGTCGTCTCGGCACAAATTAGAGATAGTACAGATGGTAACCTACATACTAAATTCGCTGAGGCTACGCACACATAAACAACTCATTCACAGAGGTAGAGGTACTGATTTATGTGCGAGTGTGTGTAGCAGAGGGTAGGTGTGAAAAAAAAGTACATACATGAGTTTTCCATCTGTACTATCTCTAATTTGTGGTCCCATCAACAGAGTACATTTGTTTAAACTGGTCCAACCACCAAGAACCAACTGTTTGCCGAATGAGGAACGACTATTAATGGCATGTATAACGTTGTTTGTCCGCGATAAACTTCCAAGCTATTGAATCGATTTATATTTAATTTACCATACTGTGTACCTTCTAATATATACTTATAAGCTGTGTACCTACTTGAGTGGCAGGATAGTATTTATTTTTGGCGCAAATGAAGTTGCGCGGGATACAATAGATAATTTATAATCCATTTAGGTATAAAGGGTATCTGTATACCAACAAATTTTTTGAGAAATTCTCACATTTTTCCCTCCATCCAGCTAATTTTGACTGAAGACGATTATAAGCCCCTCAAGTTGGTAATGCGCTGGAACCTTGTCATAATGACAGCTAAGTGACGTCATCGTTACGTAGCGCGAGCGCGCGCTGGCCTCGCGAAGCTGCGTACGGTATTTTTTTAGTTATGACTGCTCGACGGACATACGTCACCAAGTGGTCACCAAGATGGCCGCCAAGCGCAATATCAACGTGCGGGGCTTATACATCTATTTACCACAAATTAGAGATAGTAGAGATGGAAACCTACATACTAAATTCGCTGAGCCTACGCACACATAAACAACTCATTCAGAGACACGAGGTCAGGCGGTCTCAACAGTAGCGAAAAATCCTAAATCTATGGTCTCAACCGAATTTTCGATACTGATTTGTGCGCGAGTGTGTGTAGCAGAGGGTAGGTATCTCTAATTTGTGAATTTACTCAGTCAAAAATGGAGAGGATATTCGCTGTAGCGTCTAATTGACGCTATGATTACACATGATTTACTATAATATATTTTGATTTATAGTAGTCATAATGAAAATGCGTTACCATTGCACGTAATAAGTAAAAAAAAAGATAATGTGAACATTTTTATACGTCGGTGATAGTATCATTATCAATCATTGTTATTTATATATAAGTTGATTCATAAAATAAAATATTTACTTACATTAATAAATTTTGTTATGTTATTTTTGGCAGTATCAATTACTTACCCCTAATAACGACAGAGTAACGCTATCGTATCATCCAGATTCTCGCGAGGCGCCCCTGGAGGCTCTCGACACTCGCGGTTTAAGTATACCAATGATATAAAAAAAAACTATAGATAAGACGTACGTTACCAAAACTGCGCATTGACAAGACGAAAGTGGGGAAATTGTCTCACGGTCACGCCTTTATCACCGAAGGGGGAGGCAGAGGCATATTATTTGCCCTGATTTCACCTTTTTTATTAGAATTTGTCCCACGTAATAGGTGGTGAGCTATATTGCCGTTTTGAGATGGACAGGTGCAGGTTGTGACTGCGTGCCGTAGAATTTTTTCAAGCTGCCTAAAACGGCCTTCCAACTCGGCTTTACGGCTGCCATTTTACTGGCAACCGGGACCGACGGCTTAACGTACCTTCCGAACGCACAAATAAATGTCTTAAAGTGGTCAGCCATCCAAGGACTGATCATAGTGAAAGTAGCTTACTGCAGTAATCGTTTACAGAATATTGAGTCCGCGGGGCCACGAGCGCTTTATCTACCACATGCATGCTACCACAGATAATTTATTAAATTCTTTCTTTAATTTATAAAAGCTCCGCTGTTTTTGAAAGCCGTGATGTCCGTGCATGGATAATACGTTATGGTTTATACAGTTCCGCCAGTCAACACATGAGCGAGCGCGAGAGTGTGGATGGTCGCCTCGCCTCGTAGCGGCCTTTGACTCCGTCCCAAAAACTGAGTCGCACTCGCCTCGCCTCATAGAGAGTCTGGATGGGCTGTAAAATTTAGTATAGCCTCGTGTGGAGTGTGCTTTATTTGTAAGTACTCGTAGATAAATAGGTAGGAATTGGATGCAGAAGAAGCTGGACCGTGTGTTGTGGCGTAAATAAATAAAATAAATAAAATAAAATTTATTCCCTTTGAAATTTTTAAAAAATTATTTAGGTTTGTCAAAATTTTTGTGACTCTACCGGGGGTTCGGAAATGCTACAGACTGAGAAGAACACCCCAAGAAACTCAGTCCGGTCCCTCTTATTCATCTTAGTATCTAATACAGTTTTTTTTTTAAATGTAGAAAGGAGCAATTCGTGTCACTGCCAGGCAGTCTTGTCTTCTAGAAAGTCTTTAATGCTATAATAAGCTTTCTGGCACAATTTAAGTTTTACTAGTTTTTTAAATTTATTAACTGACAAACCTGTTATGGCTGTCGGCAATGTATTGTACATTCGAATACAATTGCCCGCAAAAGAATTGCTTATTTTATTAAGCCTAAATCTAGGTACAGCCAATTTATTCTTATTTCTTAAGTTTAGGTTATGGATATCACTATTTTTAATAAATTTACTGTTATTTTTATGAGTATATAATAAGTTTTCATATATGTACTGTGAATACACAGTAAGGATGTTGATATCCTTAAACTTTTCTCTTAATGACTCCCGAAACCCCATACCATAGATAGCCCGGACAGCCCTTTTCTGCAACACAAAGATACATTCGATGTCGGCAGCGTTACCCCATAATAGTATGCCATAGGTCATGACACTGTGGAAATAGCTAAAGTAGACAAGACGCGCTGTTCTAATGTCTGTCAGTTGTCGGATCTTTTTAACGGCATAGGCTGCAGAGCTCAGTCTGCCCGAGACTTTCTCGATATGAGGCCCCCACTGCAAGTTGGAGTCTAACTTTATGCCCAGAAAGACAGTTTCATCGACCAATTCTACTTGATCATCCCTAATCCTAATACTGGTGTTAACGAGCCTAACATTTGGCAAGGTGAATCTAATACATTTTGTTTTAGTTTCGTTTAACAATAAATTATTAGCGTTAAACCAGTGGACTACCCTAGAGAGGGCATTGTTTACTTCGTCAAGATCGCGTTGTCCACGTTCAACTTTAAATATTAAAGATGTGTCATCAGCAAACAAAACTACCTCATGATCGTCTCTTATAAGGTGAGGGAGATCATTTATGTACACTAAAAATAGAAAAGGTCCCAGAATTGAACCCTGAGGCACCCCCATTGTTACAGCAGAACCATTTGACTGTTTACCATTTATAACTACTCTCTGTACTCCATCTCTAAGGTAAGAACTAATTAACCCTTAAAAGAGCAATTTTTTTATTTTTTGTGAAATAAATATATGTTGTTATTTATACCCATAAGACATAAGAAAAAATGCAAAAAAAATCTAAATTGAAAAATTTGCAAGTTTTCCTAAAAAAAACATTATGTTGTTTAAAAACAACATTGCGTGCTTAACTGAGATCACGAAGTACTAGACGAAACGAGCAAAGAGGAAATTGAATAAATACTCATTTTATTATCTATACTATTTTAATATATTGTATTCATTATGGAATTTAAAAAAACAGTTTTTATGTTTAGTATTGCAAAGAGAAATACAGCATTTGTACATTTCCTGTAAGTAAATCCCTATCAATAGAGATAATTGCATCTCTCTTGCTTTTCATTCCAAATAGCCCAATGGAATAATTGGTCCAGTGTTTCATCTTTTGCTGGAGCTAATTGTGCCTGACCTTTGCGTCTATTATGCTCTATTTCAGCCTGCAGATTAAAACTAGAAGGATGACCACGTTTTTTACTATTATCTATTAGCAAACCAACTCTGCCACAATGTCTCTGCTATTTTTAATCTGAATTGACATAAATTGAGATTAGAATTTGCATAGACAGCACTCATCAAAAGTTTTGAAGAAGACGTATTATTATTTCGCTCAACTTCTTTGTATATTAGCCAGGCATTTACGATAGCTACATCCAGTGGGTGATGAAATAAGCGCATAGTCCACTTGCGACGTTATTCTGATGTGATATCGACCGATCAATGAATTTGAAATCTACTCCTCATAAGTGAATATTATATTTTCTAATTGCCTTAGGGCAAAGAATAGACATTCTTTCTTTATTTCGTTTGTCAAAAATGGTCACAGTAGTAGCAGGTTCTGCTCCCACATATTTTGACAGTAAATTTACGGCTTTATTGTCTTCCCATACATTAGCACTGACATCTACACCATCAATGGCAGCTACATTTTCCTCGTAATATCCTCTTGGTACAGTTTTCTTCATTATGTCATTTTATTGTTTGTTACCTACCTTGTTACCTTGTTACCTACCTTGAATTTCATTAGTGACGAGAGGGGATCGCAAGTTTTAACTTGGTCGTCACCTGCAATGATAGGTGGGTCTTCGTCAAAAGGTAATACTCTACTCAGAAGTTTGTTCTTCTTCTTCGAGGGCATCTTCAAGATCTTGTTGAATTTCCTGTGCAGATCGGTAATAGTTTACTTCATCTTCGGGTTCAAAGGCTGAAGATTCTAAGTCATCTTCAGATTGATCCCAATTTTGTAAGGAATCGTGAATGTCTTTATCAGATAAACCAGTCATACTGCAAATTAAAAATACAATGTATTCTTCCTGTATTCCCAGACACATAGTACACAACAAACGGAAACAACAAAATGAAGAAATACTACCTACGACTATTTTGATCGGTCATACTTCTCAATATGCGAGGAAGGCGCAGTGTTGTTTTTACACAACACAACAATTCACACCTTATTGATACCACTACATATTACGTTAATACTATTTATATATACAAATGAGTAATCAAATATATATATAAGGATAATAAAAAATAAATTTGGACTTACCTGTGAAATTACAATTTTTATTCATTATTTTTGTCCTACGATTTTGGTAAATTATTTTAATGCTACCCCCAAAAAAGTGACATACGAGAAAAGTTTTAAAAAGTTAAAATTTATCAATTTTGCCAGTGTATGTATTTAATAATAGCAATAAATAATTATTATGTACAGTTAAAATTAAGAACATTTATATATTAGTTAGTAAAACATACATTTTAATATTATGTTGTTTAAAAACTACATTGCTCCTTTAAGGGTTAAATCCAAGGCCGTCCCCCGGATTCCATAATGATCAAGTTTTTTAATTAAAGTCTGATGCTGGACGCAATCGAAGGCCTTAGATAAGTCGCAGAATACACCATAAGCATCATACGACTCCTCCCAGGCCTCATATATACACTCTAACAATTTGATTCCAGCATCCGTGGTAGACCGACCGCGCGTGAAACCGAATTGTTTAGTATGGAATAGTTTATTTGTATTAAAATGATTTTGCATTTGATTAAGCATTACCTTTTCAAAGATTTTACTAAACGTGGGTAGTACAGAAATAGGACGAAAATTGGACGGATCTGAGGTGCTACCCGATTTAAACAGAGGAGTTATTTTACTAAACTTCATTAAGTCAGGAAACACACCACTATCAACACAATTATTAAATATTATTGATAATTCAGGGGCAACCATTTCAATTAACGAATTAACTAAATGTACAGAAATTCCCCAGAGGTCAGCAGTTTTCTTAATATTTAAAGATTTAAAAGTTTTTATGACAGTGTGTATACTAATTTTACTGAATTTGAATATTTCATTACAGCAAGGAACATTTGCTTTTAACAAGGATTCTGCTATTGGGGTAGAAGAACCTAGGGCTCTGGTCAAATCTACTGGAATTCGAGAAAAAAATTGTTCAAATTCGTTAGCGACTTCGGCATCTGTTGTAATTATGTTACCATTTACTTTAAGTTTAAAATTATTATCATTCGATTTTGCTTGGCCTCTTTCTGCGTTAATTATTTTCCAAGTAGATTTAACTTTGTCTACACTATTGAGAATTTTATTACTTATATACTTTCTTTTGGCTGCTAAGCAGTCTGCTTTAAACTTTTTTGAATAAGTTTTAACATAATTTAGAAATTCATCTGTTCTATTAAGCTGTCTTTCTGAGTATAGTTCATACAGTTTTTGTCTACTTTTATGTATATCCTCAGTGGCCCATTCACTGCAGTGGCGGATACAGAAAACACACAAGGGGGGGGCGCAAAATAAAATTTTGGGTCTAGTCTCACCCCCCCCCCCCCCCCTCAGGTCCCGGGCATGAAGGCCGATATTCTTGTTTCCCTACCCTAGTTGCTCAAGTCGCACTTTCCAAGCCTCTATTATTTCCCTTGCGCCATTTAAGTATTGGCGCTAGGGCCCTCGCTTCCAGGTCCCGGCTAGTAGATATGCCAACTCTACGGAGATCGTGCGTTTACCTCAAATCACCCTGACGGCTGCCGCCATCTGCGGGCTATATAATCTTGAAGCATTGCGGAAATCCGTCCATATGGGGGTCCCGTATGGGGCCATGCTCCGCATGATTCCAAGGTACAGTCTTTCTTGGTAAATGGTGTCTGAAATTCTATTGGTTATCGAGTAGGTATGTAATCCTTTTTATTTTATACCACAAAGGCAGGGCCTGATTTACCCATAAGCTAACTAAGCTGAAGCTTAGGGCGCCAGGATCAAGGGGGCGCCTGGCGTTGGGCTCGGCGCAGGGCTGTGTCTTACGGTGCTCCCAAAATAGAGCACACAAAACATCTAGCAATTTTTAACAGATTGTAACAACTCCTAACAACATGTTTAAAATTGTAAGTTAACATTTTGTTACACCAAAGTACATAATAATATTTGGTAATTTAGTGAAAATACAAATACGTGCGTTAAAATTAAATTCCTGCGCCCATCTCCCTGGTAGCGTGGTAGTAAATACGACAGCTCCACCCGTGTCGCGTTCAAGGCACCCAGGAATCAAAGTGAATGGGTGTCCAGCTTTTTGGCCGTTAGAAGCATCAGGGCCGTCGTCGACGGCAGCTGTTCTGAATGCATGGCCATAAACGCTGGAGTACCACAAGACAAGGTTCAGTGTTGTCCCCCACTCTGTTTCTGCTGCATATCAATGAAATGTTGTCTATTGACGGCATTCATTGTTATGCGGACGACAGTAAGGGCGACACTTGTTACACGGGCCGCACCGGTAGCTCTCGGGCTGCAGTGGAAGAAAGCTGTGAACAACTTGTGTTTGAAATCGAGACTACTCGCACTAGAGTGTCTGATTGGGGAAAACCAAATCTTGTTCAATTCAACCCTACTAAGACACAAGTTTGTGTATTCACCGCAAAGAAAACCCAATTTACTGTAGCGCCACAATTTCGGGGCACAACTCTCTCCTTCTCTGACAGTATAGGTATCCTTGGTGTTGACATCTCCAGTGACGTTCAGTTCCGAAGTTATTTGGAGAATAGGCCAAGCTGGCGTCCAAGCTGCTCGGTGTGCTCAACAGGGCGCGGCGGTACTTACTGCGGCGCAAACACTGCTTCTGTTTAAGTCGCAAGTGCGGCCGCACATGGAGTACAGCTGCCACTGCTGGGCGGGGGCACCAGAATATCAGAATGAATTGACTGAATTCTTCCGTTCGACTCGGTGCAGATGCGAACCATGAAGTGGTCAACGATCCCATGCTTGCAGGTGGTGTGGAACCTCTTCGCGACAGGAGAGACTTAGCCTCCTTGTGCGTGACCACCGGTACATCTGGTGGGCCGTATGCTTGTCTGCCACTTTGGTGGTATAAAAAAAGTGTGAGACGGTGAAACCGGTCATGGAGGAGTGGCTGGAAAGCCACCATCGCACCAATATTACTGACGATTTAATTAACCCCGCCGAAAAACGAGAAGTGTTTTAAGTTTGACCTGTGTATCTGATGTGTATGTGTGTGTCTGTTTGTGGCATCGTAGCAGCCCAACAGATGCGCCAATTTTGCGGTTTTCTATGCTCGAAAGCTAATGTGCCGGGGCCATCCCCAGCACATCGGCTTTCGAACCGTTCTTAGCTATAAATTTTGCATTCATCAGCTCACTTCCTGAGTTATGAAGGGATTATATAAGATTCACTAGTTCGATTTAACGGAAATTGGATGTACCGAGGTACTGTTAGGCACTTTGATGGTATTTTCATCTCGCTTTTCACTGGCTGATGTATCAAGTCATAACTTCATAATAAGTCTCAGAATCGGGTTTTATTTTATTTTCAAATTAACAAAGAATAACGATTAGGAACTTAGGATCAGCTTACGTAGTCTCTTTTGTAGGTAGGACTTAAATTAGTTGCAGCTGGGGGCGCATATTCATAGCTTAGGGCGCGCGGAACTTTAAATCAGGCCCTGCACAAAGGTGACAGACAAGCATACGGCCCACCAGAAGCACCGGTGCACAGTGATCAATTTTCAACTTTTAGGTGTACGAAAATATTGGAAGCCAGAAATGTATTATTTTCAATATAAAATTAATTTATTAGGCTGAATTTGTTATTTATCATGCATTATTACGTATTTTAAATCACAAAATAAATTATTAGATAAAATATAGACATATTCATTCTTGATTTTCTTCGTCAACTATACAAGGTTCGTCTAGTAACGCTATATCATCGCAGGAAAGAGCACCTTTTTTTCTGAAAGCTACTGAGTGAAGACTTGAGATTTGGGGATCGGATGACACTAGTAAAATTTTAAATAAGTCTTCATTTGTTGCTTTTCGGGATATTTTTCTGGTATTATGTTCCCTATAATATTTTACCTCTTTATGTCGACATTCCTGTGCATCTTCACCTAGTTGGCCAATAGGCAATAAAAAATGCTCAATGATATCCTTGCCATGAAGCAAAATCTTATGAACTGTGGGTGGCATAGGATACCAGTCATATTCCTTTACATATAATTTTGCCGTTTCTTTTGCATAATCACTGAAAGCGGAGCTATTAATTTTATAAGGGCAGCTCAAACTGTACTGTTTCTGCCCAATGTGGAACTCGTCCAAAATGGAATCCGTCCAAAATGGAATCCGTCCAGCATGGAATCCGTCCTAATTGGCCAGAAGGAAACCTACGAGCCGTGTTTCCATCGTTTGTATTACCAAACCCCTGTTTGGGAACATCGACTAGTAAGCCGAGATGCTTTCTAAATTCTTCTTGAATAGTTTTTTTTCTATCGGCAACAACTTTTTTATTTTCTTTGCCACGGACCTGCCATGCTTTAATGGGTAATTTATAAGAAATATGCAAGAGGCATTCAAAAAAACGTATATATGCATGCAGAGATGAAATTCCAAATTCCAATGTGTTAGGATCGTAAGCCAAAGGCTCTGTATCTATCATTTTATTGAACTGCCCCGAGGTGGCTTTACAAATATAGCATTTTTGGGTTGACTTAGTTGATGATAAGACATTACATATCTTACCATCAACCATTGTTTTCAACAAACAATGATTTACTCGTAAAGTGCGATCCCCACAAGAAACTGCTGTAGGCATTAAATTTGCGATTTGAGCATCTATATGATTAAATTCTGATTTAATTGTGTTTTCAGTCTCTTTTATGAATTGTAACCTAATTGGTCTACAAAACCTAGTAGAATTGGTTCGAGGATTTTGCCAAATAACAGTTTCTTTGTTGTCCTGTTTACACTGCAAACGTAAGGGAACTAATGAAGATATAAAAATATTTGAATCATTTGAATCTTCGTTTTCAAATCCCTGCTTATAATTCTTTTGACTCCCACTTCCATCGGCACCCCATTTATAAAACATGTTTGTTTCTATGATAGACTGGTCGGTAAAAGACATTAACACAACATCCTGGTTTTCCACTAAACGGGAAACAGTATGGTCCACCAAATCTTGGACGGGAACTTCTGCTGAAATATCAGAAACACTGATGTTTACCGGGTAACATTTTTCTTTTTCCTCAATAATTTTATAATAGGGTGGATAAAGATGTTTCAGATTTTTGCGTATGGCTGATGTTCTCAGGGCTATGTATTGATGACGTGTTAATTTCAAGTCTATAAACAATGATAATGCCTCTTTTGTCGAATACGAAATCTTTTCATTTTGGTCACTAAATCGTTTATCTGATCTATTATCGGAAGAAGATGATATATTGTGTAAAGTAGAAGCAGCACTACGTTTTCCAATCTTATATAATTTCATTTCCGCGGCTAAACATAATTCTTCCGCAGTTTTAGCATTTACTTCTTCATTTAACCTTCGTCGCTTTGTTCTATCACAAACATTTGAAAAGAGCTGTTTTGGCCGCCCTTTACGCGTATTCTGTGATGTAGAAGGTTCACTTGATTGTGTCCCGGAGATAATAATGCATTTATTAAGCCAATTATGGTACTTTTTCTCAAATTTAGTGACGTCCCGGCTAGTTGCTATCCAATTTCTAGCGGTTGAAGTACAAAAGCTATGAATGGTATTACGCAAGTTGTTTCTCTCTGTAACGTCCAAATTTGGCACTCCAATGGTATCTAATACAAAGCTAAGTAGCATGTCTTTTGATTGCTTAGTTGTAGGTTTCATTGGAGGATGTTGCTTAAGCACATTGAACAAATCTTGATTTTTTATTGTAGTACCGTTACCTAAAAAATCATAAACTTTGTTCAAGAAGTGCAAAAATGAGCAAAAAAGTCTCATTGAATATAATAGCTGAGGGCTTAATACTCCTAAATAACTTAAATATGTAATGTTTCTTTATGTTTCTTTAAAGATATGTTTCTCAGAAGCTCAAAAAATAGTGTAAAATTTTCTATGTGCATTATTAATTTTTTTTCTGAACAATAAGAACTATGAAGCATAAACTAACAACAGGAATAAATCATAAATACCTTTAAGAATATGCACCATTTTTTACACTACAAAATATAAATAACTTCACTAGATAAATCTTATGTAAACGGCAATTATCAATGCAATTCGCGGAATTGATATCTTTGAGCGTTAATTTCTGATGACACAAACAAACATATCAAAATAATATTGTAGTACGAAGTGTACACAATACTCCTAAGCACGTAGCGACAATTTTTTCGAACTACCTTCATTTTGAGAATAATGAATTCCGTCCAGCTAAAATTCAATAATTGATCACTGTGCGGTGGTCACAGCAGCCTATGAACGTTTGCGACACCAGAGGTGCCACACTCGCGCTGCCGACCCTATAAAAACCTTCTAAGACCCCTTTTGAAGAACTCCATACCGTAGACGTTTGGGAAAACCGAGGCAGGGTGATAATTCCACAACCTAAGTGTGCGCGGAAGAAAGCTCCTATCGGTTCTATCCGTGCTCGAACGCTTCGAACGTAGAGTGTGAGGATGAACTCCCTGTCTGTGTCGAGCGGTGCGATGATATCCATGCTGAGCGGTAGTTAGCAGTATCAGGGGTTTCGTATTAAGCATAAAGAAATGTGGGGAAAATGACGTATGCATGACATCGTATTCAACATACATAAATACAGTCACGCCTCTTTCCCGGTGGGGTAGACAGAGACGGCTTCATATTGGCTCCCCTAAAGTTCTTTACCCGAAATTGTTCTTCGTAATGATTTCTAAGCCTAATGATCACTCGTCCTAAAATTTTTCATCCTAAAGTTTTTCATTCATACTATTAGTAGGGCTACTGGCGATGTTCATAACACAAGTTGTGGCGTAAATCATGGATTTGCTATATTAGTTTATTAGGCGCTATTAAGCGTAGGTATAATGGTTATACTTAGGTCGGTATAAGGGGTGTGTCCTTAATAGTGTCATAGTAGGGATAGTTGATGGAAGGAGATATGGTGGGATGTAAGCTATATATAGGCGTGCGCATTAGTAGAATAAAAAAAAATCAGGAACTAACTAAATTTTTTATTTTACTTCATACTGTCGAAGAAAATTTACATCAAAGTAAATTATTCTGTAAAATATATTTCCACTGAAATAATCAGTGAGTGGCTTAATAGCCCAAGTATTTAACTAAATTTTTATATGTGAAAACGGAAGCTCTGGTAAGCATCAACTTCATCAATTTTATTAAGTAAATTAATTGTGGGTAATTTTTATGTAAAAAAGTATATTTTAAGTAAATTTATTTTATCAGGCAGGCGTTTGTGAAATTTAGAAAAGGGGGTAATGTTCTTTGTATATTAAATGTTTTAAAATGGGGTTAAAAATAATGTAAGGGAAAGTTTAGGGAAATCTATGGTTGAAGAGGGTGTATATAAAATATATTGTTTGTTTTTTTCAGAATGAGCTTCCAAGTTTATATTTAAAAAAATCCCCTGCTTATACCCGTAAGCAACTAATATTGAAAATATAGGAGTAATTATCTATTGTTACGTCATATTATTCCTGAAGGAAGGAAATCCCATCCCTGAAGGAAGAATTCGGATGAGTACCTAGTTTTTTAAGATAGATTTAAGTTTATTATGTGAAATCGCAATAAAGGCAGTTATTATATGTAATCGTTGCGTTATTGACTCCAGGACAAATTATATACCCTTACCTAAACTACTGAACCGCCTGGGAACTCCTGGGATCACTCTGGACTTCCCAGAAGCGTGTCATGGCGCCCGAACTTAAGTAATTGTCCTGGTAGTTGATAACGTGTGATTAATATCTACAGATTTGTTGGGTCTAGTGACCCGTAATTAAAATTTACAGTTTAATTTGTTGCCCGCTAGCAGGTAGCCTCCCCCGAAATTCGTGCTACTTCAAGGATTAGACGCCCTTGGCCTATGCTAGTCTGGATGCCCGAAATTTGATCATTTTATTTTGCATTTTACATAATTTTTTTGGCTAAACGGGTATTCCGAAATTGGAAAATTCTCAACATCATTTTTATTAACGTAGCTTGTCCCCAAATTTAATTACAGTTATTTTATTTGAAACTGTAATAGTAGAATATCTTTTATTATATAATTGTTGGCTTATAGTCATATTCATATTTTGTATTGTTCATCGTAAGGAAACAATTCTACCCTCATTGTTTTTGACAATTCCTTGTAATAAATTTAACGCAAAAAATATACCCACATTAATAAAATTGTTACGAACCTTATTGTAGAAGTAAAATTGTTGTTAATGTTTTAAAGATACATGAATGCAAAACATTCACGATAGGTTTTGTTTTGTATAATTTGTGTATTGTTTCAGGAAAATCTGAATGATATTGTAGTTCTATGTGAATAGAGAAAGTGATTTGTGTATTAAAAATTGTGAGTGATTCGGTGCTTACCAGAGCCGTTTAACATGGATATCAATAAAATTAGGTATTTCTTGCTCAATAAAAATGAATTAACTTATGAAGTAGTTATTCGCGGTGGTGAGCCGGCTTCTACGGTTATTGGGTTAAGAAAACAGATAAATTCAGTAATATTGTCGGTACCAGCTTCAGATATTGAGTTTTCGGGGATTGATGCAGAAGAGGATTTGGGAGGGGTTCTGATATCGCTTAAGGAACTTAAATCTAGAGTAAATTTGATGGAAGAGAAGTCGGATACTGTTACTTTTGATCGTTCGTGGGCATTGTACAGTCATTTGTTTTTACGAGTTCAGCGTTTGGATAAGTCAAATTCAAAACTTAAAGATAAGATTGCTGCTGTATCTAGTAATTTAGCCGAGATTTTTGGCAAATTAAAGTGTATGTATAGTGGAAAGGAAGGTAGTAGTTCTGAGAATGAAAAGACGGATGTATGTGAGCGTAATGTTCCTGCACCGGTACATTGTGATAGATCCCATTTCAGTGACTTGCAACGCATTAAATATAATGGTAGAACTAATGTTCAAGCTTTTCTGCAAAGAATTGAGGAATTTAGGTCGGCTAGGAACATATCGCAGGCTAAGATTTTGCAATATGCCACCGAGATCTTTACGGACGAAGCACTTCATTGGTTTAGGAACATAAGGCAATCTGTGACTTCATGGGAGGAATTATCAGAGTTGTTAGTAGAGGATTTTACTCATTCTGATTATGATTATCGGTTATTGGCTGAAATTAGGGCTAGATTACAGGGGGATAACGAAAGCATTACAATATTTTTTGCAAAGATGTCAGGAATGTTCGCTAGATTGACGGAGAAGGTCTCAGAACAAGAACAGCTTAAAATATTGCTTCGTAATATGAAACCATGTTATGCTAGTACCTTAGCCGCGAACAAAGATGCTTTGAAGTCTATAATAGCATTAAAAGATGCCTGTAAAAGTTATGAAAGGATTCACTCGTTTACAGCCCATTCGCGGGATCTTCAAAGTTGTCGTCTGATTTGTTAGCACCGGATTTAGCTTACAATAATTGTGAAAGTGTTAACAGTAAAACTTCAAAATTCAATAATAAAAATCAATTTAATGGATCTACTTTTTCAAAAAATTCAAATATTAATTTTCATAAATTCCACTCCAATGTTCCAAATAATTTTAACAAGAATAGGTCTGAGTCTTACGTTACGGCAGTAGGTTCACCAATGCAAAGAGATAATTCAAAATTTTGTCCGCGATGTAAATCCTCGAGTCACTCGCTTAAGGAATGTAGGCGTTCAGATGTACTATGTTTTAGATGTGGTAGAAAATGAGTTAAGTTTCCACAGTGTTCTAATTGTCAGTCACAGATTATGTCAGGTTCAAAAAACTAACTACAAAGGATTGCTGTGTACTAGAAAAGTCGAAGGAAATTATTAGTCATTGTAAATTTGATAGGCTGGATTGGGAGGATTGGCTTTCCACAATTCGTACTTTTTTCTCAAGTTATCATATCACAGCAATCCATGATAAAATACCGTCTAATGATGTGCGACCTTATGCTAGGGTGAAGGTTAGCGATATGTTTTATTGCGGGTTATTGGACTCTGGTAGTACGGCTACTATTTTAGGAAATAACTCGCATATTAAGTTATTAGAATCAGGTCAAATAATGTACACCGATGATTTGATAAATTTTTCTGCAGCTGGGGGTCAGTTGTTGAAAGCCATTGGTTATTTTAATTTGAGTATACATTTTGAAAATCAATGTCACATTCTAAAAGCATTCATTGTACCTTCTATTACTGACACATTAATTCTAGGTATAGATTTTTGGAAAAAATTCAATGTATTTCCAAAATTTTGTAAGTCCATTACTTGGTCGAGCTGTCAACAACAAGATAATGAAGATTTTCTTTTTTGATTTGATTGAGGTCTATAAATGTCTCCTCCTCCGCTGTATCCTGGTTTGACTCTTATCTTCGGGGTCGCACTCAGTGTGTTCGTATCGGTCAGATGTCCTCTGACTGGTGCGAGCTATCTGCGGGCGTTCCTCAGGGTGGCGTTTTATCTCCTCTTCTCTTCTCCATCTTTATCAACTCTGCTACGAGTCACATTTCCAGTAACTTCCATCTCTATGCTGACGACTTGCAGCTGTATCGCCATTTTACGAGTAATGAAGCACTTTCTGGAATATCATCCATGAACCAGGATTTGGATAGATTAAGTTGCTGGGCCAGGTCGGTCGGATTACTCATTAACCCTTCTAAGTCGCAAGCTATCGTCATTGGTAGTAAATACCAATGTGACAATCTACCTGTGTCGAAACTGAATCCGGTACTATTGGCTGGTATCCACATTCCATATACTAACTCCGTGAAGAACCTAGGTGTGATTATGGATACCACGCTATCTTGGAGTGCTCACATTAGCGATGTCAGCAAGAAGGTTCACTTTTCTTTTCACTCTTTGAAATGTCTCCAGAGCCTCCTACCCCTGAGGACGAGAATCAATCTGGCGCAAACTCTTATACAACCCATTATTGACTACGCTGACGCTTGCTATTTAGACGCCACCGAGGAGCTTCTGGATAAACTTGAGAGGTTGCAAAATTTATGTATACGCTTCATATTCAATCTTAGAAAGTACGATCACGTTTCCCATTTTCGCAAAGAACTCAAGTGGCTCCCTATCCGTCTTCGCCGGAACACTCGTATTCTTAATCTACTTTTCAATATCCTTTACAATCCATCTTCACCTTCCTATCTGAGGGAGCGGTTCTCATGGGCTCGCTCTCTTGACGCTCCTTGCAGGTCTAACCTCCGCCTACTTCTCAAAATACCTCGACACAAAACTGATTTCTACTCATATTCCTTCACTGTGCAAGCGGTCAGATTGTGGAATTCACTACCACCGAACATCAGAGACAGCAAAACTCTCACTACATTCAAAAGGAAAGTCCGTGAATATTATATTTCTACATTATAAACCTATTTATGTATTTATTAAGTATATGTAGGTAAGTACATATGTTTATTTAGACCGTATTTATATTTTAAGTACATATTTATACCTATCAATAATTAATGACATTTCGATTTATATTCTTTCATTAATTTTGTATGTATGTTTGTTTAGTTCTAACCTATTCCTTCATTTACACACTTTTGAAAGTTCTTTTTCCTTTTTCATGTTCTCCTTTCGCTGGTCTGCTGGGAGATATTTCTAATAGAAATAAGCAGTACCATTGTACCTATTTTTCTTAATGTTGTGATTCTTAAATTTCTTGTGTGTAAGTACATAAATAAATAAATAAAATAAATAAAATAAATAATAAGTTATGTAGAGTCGCGACCGAAAGTGGCAATTTATTATCGTATAGTAATTTAACATCGGATCAGCGCGTGGCGGCCGATAACATAATACAGCAATTTCGATTGATTTCTACAGAGGTCCGTGGTTTGGGCTGTACCTCGTTAATAGAACACCGAATTGATACGGGCGACGCGTTACCAATAAGACAAAGATATTATCGTATGTCGCCAGAAAAACAACGTATTTTATCCGAACAGTTAGACGAAATGTTAGAATTAGGAGTGGTTGAAAAATGTGACAGTCCTTGGTCATCTCCGGTTCTACTGATTCCGAAAAAGGATGGATCCCTTAGGTTTTGTTTAGATAGCCGTAAATTAAATTCTGTAACTAAAAAGGATGCGTACAAGCTTCCCTATATGTCAGAAATACTTGATAATTTAAAAAATGCTAGATATTTAAGTAGTATTGATTTGTCGAAGGCATTTTGGCAGATAAAAATTGCTGAATGTGACAAGAATAAAACAGCCTTTTATATCCCTCAACGAGGAACCTATTGCTTCAAAAAACTTCCTTTTGGACTCACTTCCGGTTCTGCGTCATGTCAAAGGCTGGTAGACAGCTTATTTTATAGTCCTGAGTTTGAAAATTCAGTTTTTGCATATATAGATGACATAGTCATTTGTTCTGAGTCATTTGAAGGCCATATTTCATTATTGTTAAAAGTGCTTAATAAATTGAAAATCGCAAATTTATCTATTAATTTTGAGAAGTCTGTGTTTTTTAGGGATCAACTTAAATACTTAGGTTATATAGTTAATAAAAAGGGGTTACATGTCGACCCAGATAAAGTTCAAACAATAGTTAAATACCCCACCCCAACAAATAAAAAAGAGCTAAAGCGTTTCTTGGGTGTAGTTTCTTGGTATCGCAAATTTGTGCCTAGGTTTAGTTCAATAGCAGGTCCACTTAACCGACTCACATCAACAAAGAAATCACATAATAAAAGATTTATTTGGTCAAGTGAGGCGGATACAGCTTTCCATATTTTAAAAAATTGTTTGGTTACGGCTCCTATTTTAAGGTGTCCTGATTTTGATTTACCTTTTGAAATTCATGCAGATGCTAGTAACTATGGCGTAGGCGGAGTACTGACACAGGCTATAAATGGTGTAGAACACCCAATTGCATATTACAGTCGTTCTCTGTCAGGGGCGGAGAAGAATTTCAGTACCACCGAAAGGGAAACCTTGGCAGTATTATCGGCAGTGGAACATTGGCGTTGTTACATAGATAACGGGAAAAGATTCACGGTTTACACCGATCATTCGGCGCTGAAATGGTTCCTTAACCTGAATAATCCAACGGGTAGGTTAGCACGGTGGAGTATTCGATTGTCGTCATTTAATTTTGATATTAAACATAGAAGGGGGGTAGATAATGTGATACCTGATGCATTGTCTCGTCAAGGTAACATAACCGCTATTAACAAAAATTATATAAATTCTTTAAACACTCAGGATGAGTGGTACTTAAATATATTTAACGGTTGTCAAAGTACACCTCTATCTTACCCAAATTATATCGTTAAACAAGGATTGTTATATCGTTATATGAAGTCTTCACTTACACTGTATAAAGAGTTTGAATGGAAGCAGGTAATACCTTCAGAACAACGTGAAAAAATTATTTCGGAAAATCATGCGGAACCAACAGCCGGTCATTTTGGTATTTTTAAAACTTACAAAAGGTTAACATTACGGTACTATTGGCCGGGCATGCATTCAGACGTGGTTAGGTTTATTTCTTTATGCGAGGTTTGCTTGGCTCAGAAAGCACAAAATCACTCTACTTTGGGTGAAATGGGAAGACTAAAGAAGTGTACCAGACCATTTCAAGTCCTCAGCATAGACTTAGTCGGTCCGTTAACGACTACACGTCTCCAAAACGCCTATATCTTGGTGGTATCGTGTTGTTTTAGTAAATACTGTTTATTGTTCCCAATTAAACGAGCGTCGGCCGAAATAATTACTAGATTATTAGAGGAAAAGGTTTTTCTAGTTCATGGCATTCCATCTACAATTATAATGGACAATGGGAAGCAGTTCGTTAGTGTCACGCTTAAACGTATGCTAGAAAAATATAAAATTCCTAAATTGCATTACACACCCTATTATTCGCCACAGGTTAATATGGTGGAACGGTACAACAAGACAATAGTTACCGCCATTTCTTCCTTTATTAATGACGATCAGAGAGGTTGGGATTTAATTTTGCCAAAGATACAATTTGCGATAAACAGCGCAGTAAACGAAGTTACAGGATTCACTGCAAATTTTTTGACCTTCGGCAGAGAATTAGTTAGCTGTGGTTCTCATTATATTGATTGTGAAGGCAATGACAGTATAGTTTTTCAACCCCGAGACGAATATGCGGAGAACCGTGGTGCATTGTCTTTAATTTTTGACAAAGTTCAATCACGTTTGATACAGGCACATAGTAGAAACAGTGAGCATTATAATTTACGCAAAAGACAGGCAGAATTTAACGTAGGTGATATAATATGTGTTTCGGCGAACGGTCGGCTATCGGGAGAGTTCGTCACTCGGCTGGCTATTCCCCCCCCCCCGCACCCGCCCCGCGCTGCCTCGCCAGGCGGGCGGCCACTCATCGACCGTTCAGTCAAATCTCGGACGCGGTTCGGAACTATTGTGCGCGATACATGTGTGTGTCAGTGCCTCGGTCGACACGGCAACTCGAAAACAACCTCAAGGGAATATCAAGGCCTCGGAGCAACCTCAGGAAGACCGGGAATCAGGGTAAGTGGCGAATCATTCTTGGTGGCGGTCCGATTTTCGAACTTCCTGTGTCGTCTTATGTGCCTGCAGGAACTACCAGAAAGACAGTCCACTAACTACACTGAGTTATCGAACATATTTATGGTCCATTCGAGCGGATTTCAGCCGGATTTCGGTATATTTGTTGGTATTTTTTCAAATCATAAGTCGGTTGTAGATTTAAAAATTGAAATTCCTAACCGCCACTTACAGCTCTGACACAAGTCTCGATTCGGTCGGATACAATTCAAACTAAAGTCGTTAAGTTTGTTTGTCATTTGCGGTTCGGTTATTGTATTATATTGTGCGGTATGCGATATTTGTGAAATTATCCTCAGTTATTAGAACAATTTAATTGATTTATTGTAGGGTTCCGTTATATATTTTTTTTTCTCTTACCCGGGGGTGGGTGCATCACGATTTGGAGTCTTAACGATTTAAAATGGCTAAGGTATCATCAACTAAATTTAAAATTCAAGTCGAATGGCTTAGAAGCACGTTAGAAATGATCGCGGGAAAAACTCAAACCAATGCAGTTATTTCGGCGAGATTACGTAAACTCGATGAACGATACGCACTTTTGTCGGAACAGTATGAGTTATTGCTGGATAATACGGTAGATCCGGAAATGATTAAAATCTATACGGCTGATTATAATGAGGCGGAGTTGGCTTATAATCAACTGGAAGCGGTCTCGTCGGCTTACCCGGGTTTGGACGGGGTTCATAGACCGTCCGAGAGTTCAAATACGGCAAGACTTCCCAGAATCGATTTATGCAAATTTGATGGTGACGTTTTTCAGTGGACAAGTTTTATAAGCCTATTCAGTTCGTTGGTACTAACACGGAAAGATATATCAAAGACGGAAAAATTTCATTACTTAGTTTCTCATGTGTTAAATGAACCGCATACCTTAATACGGCATTTACCTATGGTAGACGAATCCCTAGATATAGGCTTAGAAATTCTTAAGGGTAGATATGAAAATATCAGGATGCTAGCAGATAGTCACATTTCTAGAATCCTACAGCTACCTACATTAAATAAACCCTATGATCTGCGTTCTAAAATTCTAAACCCACTGTTGGAGTCCACTCGCGCCTTGAATAATTTAGGCCTTCCTATAGATCAATGGTCTTATATTTTATTATTCATTAGCTTAAATAAAATTCCGTTAGACGTTAAAACTCGGTTTGAACAGAAGTACGGCGGAAATATAATCACCCTACCCACATTCAATCAACTTGTGGAGTTTTTGCAAAATGAATGTCGGCTTATAGACTCGACAACAGCTGACGGCGCGACCTTGAAGGACAATCGTACCCGCCGCACCATACACATTATCGGAAACGAAAGTGAATCTTACAGGAATGAACGAATAATCGCTAGGCGCTGTTTATACTGTGAAATAAGCGGTCACATGATTTCGGAGTGTTTTAAATTTAAAAAATTAACCGCGGGTCAGCGTAAAGACTGGGTGCGAGCTGAAAACGTATGCTTTAAATGTTTTGGTAAGCATTCGGCATCTACGTGCGATAAAAGGACAGCATGTAAACGCTGTGGCCATCGGGGTCACAACGACTTAATATGCATGCACAACTATACTGCGTCTCGCGCTAGCTCGCCTTCGGAGGGACCTGGCTACCGCAGCCACCGTCCGCGTCGTCGCACGCGCACGGCCTCTCCTCGCGAAAGAAGAGAGGTACCGTCGCGCTCATCAGCTGAGCGTGTAGTTCAGGTCAGCTCGCGCAACGGCTATCAGGCATGCGAACGGCGGGAATCGCACGAATCGCGCGGTCAGTCACGTAATAATTCTCAAAAGCAATATTCAGCATAGCAATTAAGGTTACATGATGACTCATCTTCAACGTCTTTGCATCGAAACCCGTATAATGTTGTTCTACCCACGGCTATTATTGAAATTAAGAATAAAAATGGTGAATTCGTTAAAGCACGGGCTCTCTTAGATTTAGGGGCTCAAATGTCGGTAATAAAGGGGGATTTGGTATCTACCCTCGGATTGAAACGGTCTTATAGTAATGTACAAATCACGGGTATCGGTGGCATTCAAGCCAATACATATCAACACGTTGTTGTTATATATTTCAAACCAGAACATTCAGAACACCCAGTACTAGCGGTAACGGCGGCAGTTTTAAGAAGGCTTACGTCTTATTCGGTTAACAGAACAAATTTGGTTTTTAAAGAGTTGAAACTCGCAGATAACGGCTCATTGAATTCTTCAGAGATAGACGTAATTTTTGGATGTGATATACTCGGTCAAATCTTAAATGGGGAAAAGATTACTTTGTGTCAGGGTGGGCCCTACGCGTTGGGCACGGTATTTAATTTCGCGGTATTCGGACCAGTTTCGCCGGAGACGCGGGAGCTGGCCGAATCGTCGGTTAACCAGTTGACACTCAAGGAAACGGTGGAAAGGTTTTGGCGATCTGAGGAACCCCCTCTTAATAAAATTAAAAGTCCCGAGGACTTGGAATGCGAACAATTATTTGTTTCAACGGTATCGCGAGGCCCGGACGGTAAATATATCTCGCGCTTACCTCTTATCTCGGCAGGTGATAGACGTCTATTAGGAGACTCACGCCAGCCCGCTTATAAGCAATTTATGTCGCTTGAGAGGCGGATGCAACGGAATCCGGAATTTCGGGAGAAATACATTGAATTTATTAATGAATATATTAGGCTGGGACACATGAGTGTATCGCAATTTGATATTAATTCGGGGCAAGAACATTACTTTCTCCCACATCACGGAGTATTTAAAAAATCGGGCGATGTGAATAAAATTCGCGTTGTATTCAATGGCAGTCAGAAAACAAGTTCGGGAGTGTCATTAAACGACTGTCTGTTTTCGGGAGAACGATTGCAAAACGATATCACTAATATTATAATGAAATTTAGGGTTCCACAAATTGTATTTACTACGGATATTAAAATGATGTTTAGGCAGACGTGGATTCACCCGGACGATCGGAGATATCAGTTGATTCTCTGGCGAGCGTCGCCCACGGAGCCCCTACTTACCTATCAATTAAACACAAATACATACGGTTTGAAGTCGAGCTCTTTCATAGCCATACGCTGCTTACACCAGCTCGCCCGGGACGAGGTTGATAAAACCCGTGCCGCTAAGTTACTCATAGACAACACATACGTTGACGATTTGAATGGCGGCGCAGACTCGCTGATTGAGGCGCGTGAGCTTCGCGATGAGTTAATCTCATTGATGAATTCGGCCGGCTATGAGTTACGGAAATGGTCCAGTAATATGCCAGCATTACTGAATGACTTACCCACGGAACACTTGGAGTCACCGCGGCGTTTCGATGATCGCGATTCGGATGGAACGGGTTTTGTCAAGATTTTAGGCATTCAGTGGGACCCCAAATGTGACAATTTCACTTACCATGTAAATCTGCCCACAGATAGTGACGTCACACGTCGTAGTATTTTGTCAATAGTGGCTAGACTTTACGACTCACTTGGGTGGATCTGTCCAGTAGTTTTTAAAATAAAACTTTTATTACAGTCCCTATTGGCGACTTCTGATAACTCAAAGGGGGTAGCTTGGGATGCCCCGGCCCCCATAGATTTAGTGCGACAATGGAGGGATATCATCTCTGACTTGCCGCATCTGCAACGTATCTCCATTCCCCGGTGTGTCAAGTTAGAAGGACCGACTAAATATACTCTTCACGGGTTTTGTGATGGCTCCAGCGTCGGTTACGCTGCAGCAGTCTACTTGCGCGCGGAGGGCGCAGACGGACGGACTCACGTACGCCTACTTATTGCTAAGTCACGTATAACGCCATTAAGGGTTAAGTTAACCATACCGAAACTGGAGTTGAATGGTGCTAAGTTGCTGTCAACGTTGGTTAATCACACGGTCGAGTCAATGGAGGATAAGGTTCGGTTAGACCAAATTGTAGGCTGGTGCGACAGCACTATCGTTTTGGCGTGGTTACGGACACCACCTCATAAATTACAAGTCTTTGAAGGAAACCGGGTTTCGGATATAATAACCTCTAAGACCAACATCGACTGGCGTCACGTACCCGGCGAGATGAATTGTGCGGACGTTGCGTCACGCGGTTGCTCGGCGGCAGAACTCTTGAACCATCCCTTGTGGTGGGGATCGAGTTGGCTGGAGCGGCCGCCCCATACGTGGCCGTCCGGGGGCCCAGAGTTCCCGCCAGATTTGTTACCTGGCCTGAGGCCGGCCGTTAGGGTTGCTAATGTAAACGAATTGATATCGGATTTTAATTTATTAGATCGTTTTAGTTCATATGAAAAGTTGCTAAACGTTACTACATACTTACTACGCTTTAAAAACAATTCAAAAATTAACTCTGAGAAGGTTTACGGTAGTTTAACGGTGTCGGAACGTAGAATCGCCAATCTGTGCTTAATTCGTATTGTGCAGTCAAAAAATTTCTCCGATGAATTGACAAACCTTCGAACGGGTACTGAAATTAAAAATTCATTGCGACGGTTGAATTTATTTTTGGACAGGGATGATATTATTCGTGTCGGCGGCAGAATCGGCGCCTCTACCCTTCCATATGAGTCACGGCACCCTATATTAATACCGGCGAGGGGTAGTTTCACAGACTTGCTAGTCAATCATTATCATAAGGTCTACTGTCACGTCGGAGCTAACGCGTTGAGTGCGATTCTCTCACGACGCTACTGGATTATCTCGGCGCGGCGTGTCACGCGACACATAACGTTTAAATGCGTACAATGTTTTCGACACCGGGCTCGGCCTAAACAGCCATATATGGCAGATTTGCCTGCCGATCGCGTTACCGGAGTCAGACCTTTCGTCGGGGTCGGCACGGATTTCGCTGGACCTTTTTACGTTAAAACGAGCTCGTTGCGTAATGCAAGGGTTCAAAAGTGTTACTTATGCGTTTTCATTTGCTTGTCGGTTAAGGCGGTACATCTAGAAATTGTATCAAACTTATCAGTTGAAGCCTTCGTGGCAGCCTTGACTAGGTTCGTATCTAGGAGAGGTGTACCGTCCTTGATCCGATCAGACTGCGGTACAAACTTCACGGGAACCGATAAATATTTAAAGGAGTTATACATATTCTTACGGAACCATCACCAGGAAATTGATCGGAAGCTGACGGCTCAAAACATAACTTGGCTCTTCAATTGCCCTTCAAATCCTTCAAGCGGTGGCATATTCGAGTCGGCAGTGAAGGGTGCCAAGACACATGCGAAACGGGTTCTCGGAGAAGCCAAGCTCACTTTCGAAGAGCTGACCACCTTTTTTACCAAGGTAGAAGCGGTAATGAATTCTCGGCCGCTTTGCCCCCTTAGTACGGACTCGGAAGACCTTGATGTATTGACCCCCGGTCATTTCCTAATAGGGCAACCTCTCGTTGCACTTCCTGAGTATCCCTACACGGAAACTCCGGAGCACCGGTTGTCTCGGTACCAACTTATTCAAAAGATATCCCAGCATTTCTGGTCTCGGTGGAGATGTGAATATCTTCACACACTCCAACAAAGGCATAAGTGGACTTCTCATAACGAGGCTCCCAAGGTCGATGACCTGATATTGATAAAGGAGGATAATTTACCCCCTCTCCAATGGAAACGCGGTCGGATCGTTAGGTTACTTCCGGGTAGGGACGGAATTGTCAGAGTTGTAGAGGTCAGGACTCAGCAAGGGAACATCTTACGACCTGTCTCTAAGCTTTGTGGATTGCCTTCGGTGGTTTAGTGGGTAACCAAGGCAGAACCTTGGTTAGGCGGCAGGATGTTTCGGCGAACGGTCGGCTATCGGGAGAGTTCGTCACTCGGCTGGCTATTCCCCCCCCCCCCCGCACCCGCCCCGCGCTGCCTCGCCAGGCGGGCGGCCACTCATCGACCGTTCAGTCAAATCTCGGACGCGGTTCGGAACTATTGTGCGCGATACATGTGTGTGTCAGTGCCTCGGTCGACACGGCAACTCGAAAACAACCTCAAGGGAATATCAAGGCCTCGGAGCAACCTCAGGAAGACCGGGAATCAGGGTAAGTGGCGAATCATTCTTGGTGGCGGTCCGATTTTCGAACTTCCTGTGTCGTCTTATGTGCCTGCAGGAACTACCAGAAAGACAGTCCACTAACTACACTGAGTTATCGAACAATATGGAAACGAACATTTTATTTAAGCGATAAAGATAAACATTTTTCGAAGAAATTAGCTCCTAAATATTTAAAGTGTAAAATTATAGGAAAACGATCTCCTTTAGTTTATGAGCTTGCTAATGAATTTGGCAAAAACATTGGAATGTGGCATATAAAAGATTTTAAACTTAATAATTACAGAGAATAGATAATTATCATCTTCAAAAAATAATTCCAAAAATTAACCTCATAACTAAAAATATTTTCTAAGTAAATCGTAGTATCATTTTATTTTTCTCATAAGTATGGGTAGTTGTGAATATCATGTGAATATCGTTAGGGTTCTTACAGACTGCATTTCATCACATAATTCCACAAGTGTAAGGACAGGATACGGTTTTAATGAATAATGTTGAGATTTAGTGTAAAATAAAGCTAAATTCTCTTGTATATAAGAATTGCGTCATCATGTGATTGTATTGATGACACAAGTGTGCATGGGTATTTTATGAGCGTGAAATGTATGAGGATGTATGAATGTATGAAAGGTATGAATATGAGAGTATGAAAGGCACATTATTCAAAGGAATGGGTGAGTCTGGTGAGTTACGACAGTTTGAAATGATCAGTAGGTACTTTGCTTACAATAAACTGCATCGCTAAAAAAAAAAAAAAAAAAAAAAATTTTCCCCCTATTCATGAACACAAAATTAAAGTCATTTTTTTTAGATTTTATCAAATTAAATTAGAGTTAGTTATGACAAGAATAACAATATCAGGTCAATTATTTAAAAATGAGTGTTGATTTTCTTTTGGATGTTGTCGCGGACAGTCAAACATACACGAGAAACTTAAGTCAGTGTGTAAGAGACCTTATGAATAATTGTGAAAATTTATGAGGGTACCTCGAAATATTGTTAAGCTTGAGGTCACATTGTGAATTCATTATCATGATTGTGAAAGTTGTGTACGTGCCGTGAGTTTATAAAATTACAAAGTATTAAGAATTACAAAGTTATGAAAGTTTTATGCACATGCATTATGTTAATAGTGATGCATACGTTTTGAAAACGTTATTACATATTGGATTTGGATTTCAGTGAAATGTTAAGGTTGGTAAATGTGATTTTTTTTTCTGGGTTGTTTGTATATTTTTGGTTAGAATTCTGGTAGGATGATTCTGTAGGTGTATTCAGTGCTATATTTCTGTTTCTTGGTTTTTTTTGTAGTAAATACTGCCACTCGGAAGCGGTAAGCTTGCCCTCGCAGATTTACGTGGTACTATAGGAAGCTCTTAAAGGCTTGCTTATCATATGCAAATATATTGCATTCAGTTATATAGACATATACAATGTTATTACATCGTTGTATATGTTGTTATATAAATTTTCTTCTCTGAGACGGTTATAGAAATCTCAGTCTTCAATTTAAGCCATATTCTATATTACATTCAGGCGGTTCGTATTACCTGGATTTCTTAATATTAAGCCTTAAATACGTCTTTTCTTCTATCTATCTTGTGAACACCATCAGAGTTACTCTATTGGAATATTTAAATTATTTATTTTGGGAGACATTATCTAAGTAATACAGTTGTTATAGATTGATTGTTATATACCTACTAATTCAATCTTTTTAAATTGAATTAGTGTTCTTAAATTTTGTCTATAGGGACAAAATTTTCTCTTGGGGAGGGGATATTGTGGCGTAAATCATGGATTTGCTATATTAGTTTATTAGGCGCTATTAAGCGTAGGTATAATGGTTATACTTAGGTCGGTATAAGGGGTGTGTCCTTAATAGTGTCATAGTAGGGATAGTTGATGGAAGGAGATATGGTGGGATGTAAGCTATATATAGGCGTGCGCATTAGTAGAATAAAAAAAAATCAGGAACTAACTAAATTTTTTATTTTACTTCATACTGTCGAAGAAAATTTACATCAAAGTAAATTATTCTGTAAAATATATTTCCACTGAAATAATCAGTGAGTGGCTTAATAGCCCAAGTATTTAACTAAATTTTTATATGTGAAAACGGAAGCTCTGGTAAGCATCAACTTCATCAATTTTATTAAGTAAATTAATTGTGGGTAATTTTTATGTAAAAAAGTATATTTTAAGTAAATTTATTTTATCAGGCAGGCGTTTGTGAAATTTAGAAAAGGGGGTAATGTTCTTTGTATATTAAATGTTTTAAAATGGGGTTAAAAATAATGTAGGGGAAAGTTTAGGGAAATCTATGGTTGAAGAGGGTGTATATAAAATATATTGTTTGTTCTTTTCAGAATGAGCTTCCAAGTTTATATTTAAAAAAATCCCCTGCTTATACCCGTAAGCAACTAATATTGAAAATATAGGAGTAATTATCTATTGTTACGTCATATTATTCCTGAAGGAAGGAAATCCCATCCCTGAAGGAAGAATTCGGATGAGTACCTAGTTTTTTAAGATAGATTTAAGTTTATTATGTGAAATCGCAATAAAGGCAATTATTATATGTAATCGTTGCGTTATTGACTCCAGGACAAATTATATACCCTTACCTAAACTACTGAACCGCCTGGGAACTCCTGGGATCACTCTGGACTTCCCAGAAGCGTGTCAAAGTGTTTCCGAAAATTGTAACTAAAACTTATATCTGCAAATATATTAAAACTCCTACTGTTTTTATCATAACATAACGCTTTTATCCCTGAACATAATTACCATAATATTGTCACTCATGCTTGGAAAAAAACATTTACCGAATGTAATAAAAAATATATTATGTGGGTAGAAGAAGATATTTATAGTTTTAATTTGAACATAGTTTAAAGCCACGGTACAAGCTACTTAACATTAAAGCCACGGTAAATGTTGAAAAAGGCATGTTATAAGTAGGCGCAATCGATTGTTTGATGTTTAAACACGTACCTTAATTTGATTTATGTTTGTGTCTATGTTAATCGTCTAATTCGTATTTGGCGTGGTTTTGTTTAGGTGGTAATAAAAAAAATAACCACGAAGGCTAATGCGGGAGCTCCGCTACGCTCCCGCCTTCTAAACTAACCTATCCTAATCGGATTGCGGGTGTGATCACCAAAGCAAGTTTATGAAGATAATTTACTTGTTTTCAATAAGAATTTAATCTTTATTTTATTCCCAAAACCAACTATTACTAGCTGTCAGTGGTAAAACCTAGCATTTACCAAATTAAAATAGTAAAAGCTCGAAAAAAATGTCTTAATAAAGGTTACACAAAATTAATGTATATAATACTGATTATTATGAATAAAAAGAAATGTAAACAAAAAATATATGACTTTGAATAATAGTGTAAAAGATGGTCATGTTGAAAAAATATAGGAAAATCAATAGAAGTATAATAGATGTTTATTACTGCTGACATTATGAAGCTGAATGCTTCGAAATTATGAACATTAGAGACAGAGTACTCGTAGTTAGGAATTGTAATTGTTGAAAAATGGAATTGGATGAAAAATGTTAGGAAGAACATTTTCGGATTTCCAATAATTATAGGAGTTGAAAATTTAGGTGAACTTTGGTGCACCCGACAGAGATCACCTGCTGTGTCCAATGCTACAGTAGAATGCCACCCTGGCAACTTCTTTCGCTCCTTCTACTTTAATAATTGTTTTCATACATGCTCGCCGGTTTCGGGTACTGTTGCTTGACATGTCGTTTCTTCAGTATGTCTTCCGATTTGATTGGCATACGTATGTCTAGGTCGACATCTACCGGGTTGTCCGTTCACTCTCGCTTCATTAATCTGTTTCGTCAATCGTCTTTCGTTCATCCTCTGGCAGACACCTACAGACACCGTATTATTTACTTATCGACTGATTCAGCATAGGTAGCCTGGCGCGGCGCGGCCGAACGACGCGTGCGCCGTGTATGAGCCACCCAAGGGGGGGGGGCGCGCCCCCCGCGCCCCTACCCTGTATCCGCCACTGATTCACTGAAGGCTGGCCTATCACCGATTGTGACTTCCTTAGACTTGAATACGGAGTTGAACTCATTGTAAAAGGAATCAAAAAATAACTTATACCTACATTACATTTGGATCTAAGCCAGTTTCTAAAAATGGAAGTTTATTGCAAAGTCCAACTCGCATACGTTCCAAGCGGTCACTAGTTACTGGTCTACATAATATTTTACTGGTCTACATAATATTTGGGTAGACAGTACCTACCCTTGTGATTATTATAGACTATAAACTTGCTATGTGACAAGTTTGTGTTAAATACAGAATTAAAGTCAATTATATTAAATTTATTATTATACTGACTTATTAAATTTAAACGTAAATTCATCTTATATCTAAACGAATTTTCCGAATCTGGCACACCTTTTATAAATGGAAGTGTGAACATTACAACTTGTATGACATTTAAGTTTAAGATATAATTCATGTATAGGGACAAATCATCATTGCTAATTTTCCCCCTGTTTGCACAGAAAATTATTATTTTACTGTTAGCTTCAAATTTATATTCTAATATCTTTTGCATAATACTACTTAATGAAGCACCCGGATAGCAATTATTAATAACCGAGTAATAACTTGAATTTGAGTTTTGTTTTAAAAATGAACTTAGATTGGTACCAATATCATCACTAAATACAATTAATTTAGTACAACTATTACTATTATTTACACTGTCACACAATATATCCACTGATGTACTGGGCGAGCATGTGGTAATGGGAGCTAGGGGCTCAGCGGTAACCGGTTTGCCCTGGGCCTCCACCGGCTCAATTGCTTTAGGGCAGTTAATATTGCATAAGTGGTCATTTAGGAAACAATTAAAGTGGAAGAGGCCTACGTACAGCGGTGGACTCCTCTAGGCTGATGTATTGCGTCAATTATTTACTTAGTAGGAATCGAGTACCTACCCGAACTCTGTCTACAATACTAGAGTCACAGCTATAGTGCACAAACGTGGCAACCAGCCTAGGAAGAGGTCGATAGCGATCGTTTTCTTTAATACCCGCATCAGATTAGAGGGTTTACCGGTAAATTAACAACTCGTCTCGGCATAATAGAAATATCACCTAAAATATTATTTGGTGAATCTCAAAGCCGGTTTGTTTTACATAAATACAGTCTGTCGATTCAATCAACGAATACAAGGCAGTATGGTTTAAAACGTTTGTAAGCAAGTATAAAAAAAAATTAATATGGTTTTACTGTCAATGTCAATTTAATTATCTCATATTTGTCACTGTCACTCCTGTACGTCATTAATATCATTGAAGAAAATAATGAATCGCTGAAAATTAATATTTTCATTGAAAAATGTAAATAAAAGCTATACTGCACGACTGATAATACATAATTTCTTTTTAACTATTATAAAAGTAAGTATAAGATTGGTTTAGCTGCTTCAACTATTTCAATCTTTACGAGAAATGCGAAAAAAAATCTGTCTTCACCGGTGTTTATAATTGATTATGTAGATCCTGCGCTTAGGAAACATCTATATTTAGAAACAGTTGCTTTTTCTTAGCCTTCAGACATTGCGCTAAAATTATGATAATATGGAAAGGTGTAATATACACTCAACAAAGACTAATAATTACTTAGAATTCAAAAGATATTTGTTTACAAATCACCACTGTTCCTACCAAATATTTGTGGGGTGAGTTGGACTACATGATTGTTAAGTATTTTAACTCGTTATCCTAACTAATACATAAATACAAAATAAACCTGTCTGTCTGTTACATTTTCGCAACTACTGAACTGATTCTGATGAAATTTGGTTCCTATGCCAAGTGTCCATTCCCAAGCTCTCATAGAGCTCAGAAATTGACTTATGCTACTTTTTATCAGGATAAACAGCTTGTAAGGGATTGCAGTAAATAAAATTAAAAAGGCTGCCTAATGTCTATATGCAAAAGTCATGCTTTTAATTTCATGAATATTATACAGTACGGGGCTCTTAATAAGGGGGCTTAGAAGGTTTTTACAGGGTCGGCAAAACGAGTGTAGCGGTACTGGTGTTGCAAATGTCAATAGGCAGCGATGACCACTGGTACATCTGCTGTATCCTTGTCTGCCACCTTAGTGGTATAAAAATAAAACTAGATGACTAGATGGTTCCTATTGGTATTCCTCCGCCTATTGGTATTCTCTCCTCATTCCTGCATCCCATGTCAACTCTGTAGAGAAAAAATTGACTTCCCGGCTATAACCTATCCCTGTACCAAATTTTAGCCATTTCCATTCAGCTATTAAGAGTGTAAAAGAGTAAGACAGGTCTATATCCATCCACACTTGCAAACTTCTCATTAATGATAACAGTCTGGTTAAACAGATGGAGAAACAGTGTGAATGGTAAAGGCGAGCGCTGACATATCATAGGTGCCACCCTAAACCTACATTCTGGGTTCCAAGTCCTGGACATTAACACAGTGTTTCCTTCTGTACCATGCTATGGACTCTTGTGCCAGAAAGCTATAGCATTAAAGACTTTCTAGAAGACAAGGCTGCCTGCAGTGTCACATTGCTCCTTTCTACAAAATAAAAAAAAAGCGTGTATTAGATTCCAAGATGAATTTGGGAGGGACCGGACTGAGTTTCTTGGGGTGTTCTTCTCAGTCTGTAGTGTTTCCGAACCCCAGTAGAGTCACAAAAATTTTGACAAACCTAAATAATTTTCTTTTTTATTTTCAAAGGGAATAAATTTTATTTTATTTTATTTTCTGTGCCCACACTGAATCCATGGAGTGCTGAAATAAGTCTTTTATGTTTTTCAGATGGCCTTGTTCATGAAGCAAGACTTTAGCCCACCAATGTTGTCAAGGAGATGGATTGCTTTCAAATTTAGGCCCAATATGGTAAGCCTTCATGCTTATTTGAATTTTTCACATGAACTTATTGGTCACAATAATCTATATATATAAAAGAAAGTTGTGTTAGTTACACTATTTATAACTCAAGAACGGCTGTATCGATTGGACTGAAAATTGGTGGGGAGGTAGCTTATAACGGACGGACATAGGATACATTTTATCTAGGCCTTTTTTTTTGATCGATTCACTATTCTGCCGGCGACGTACACCGGTAGTCCACATCCTATGCACGAATATGCGCAATTTCTACAATAATGCGACGGGAAACATCTCTCGCTAACGAAATTATTCTGACGGGAACGGGTGATTTACTCTCTCTTATGTGACGCACTCGAAGTTGCGCGGGTCAGCTACTACTAGTATAGATGAGACTGGTATCTCCATTATCAAATCAGCCTATCTAAGTCCACTGTTCGATGTAGGTCTCTTTTAGTTCACAACATAACAAACGATCCTGCACCTTCAGCATTCAGTCCTTGCCTACAACATTTTCTAGGTCTCACTATTATTCTACTTCACTAGGTTCAACTATTGAGGAGCGCTCGTGGCCGCGAGGCCACTGCCGGTCCCGCATACTCAGTGTACGCTGGCACTCAGTGTTCTGTATATGATCACTGCAGTAAACAACTTTCACTATGGCCAGCCCTTGGATGGGTGACAAAATGGTCACATGGATGTGACATTTATTTGAGCATTTCCGTGCTTCGTAAGGCATATTAAGCCGTTGGTCCCGATTGCCAGTAAATTGGCAATAAATAAAAGCCAAGTTAAAGGCCTTTTTAGGTGGATACAAAAATTTCAACAGCAGGTAGCCACAACCAGCGCCTGTACATATCAACACGGCAATATGGCTCACCACCTATTACATGGGAAAAATTCTAAAAAAATGGTGTAGGTAATCTGCGCATGTAATTTGCCTCTGCCTACCCCTTCAAGGATGAAGGCGTGACCATATCTATGTATGTACTTACTATTATTATCATTTTCTTGTGGGGACGCTCCGACCGCCTTTCCGCTGCCTATTTCATCCATTTCTCCAGGACATCTCCAAGTAATGTGTTTGGGTATCCCAGCAACTTCACAGCAGCCCGTTAAATCTTCCAGTTTTTTTGCAGAGCCTTACAATCTGATCCGCCTTCAGGTCTTGTTTGATTCTGTCTGTTCCCATCTGCTTAGCGAATACATTGGGCACTCAGCTAATAGGTGGATGCTGGTCTCCTCTTCTTTTAGACATTCTGGGCACATTGGGTAATTAGGTCTCACCATACTCACATCTAAATTCAATCTTTCCAGGTCTTAAACAGCCGTGTTCACATAATCTCGATTCTAGAAAGCGGGCTGTTATTTAGAGAGGACAGTATCGAGGTGGAGCAAGAGGCACCTTCACCGGATGAGGTCAGAATAGCGGCAGGCGGTAAAGGATGGATGACTAGAGGGGAGAAAGTTGCTACGGTGTTGGGGGTTGCGGCTTGTGTGGTTGCTTTTCCACCTAGAAGGTAAGGATTTCTTTATTATGGATTGACTGATTCGAACTTCTCTCAATTTTACATACATACATCCGTCCATTTACATCGTGTGGTCGAGAATCGGCGCCCAGACTCACCTATTATAGTATTCTTCTTCGTTTGCGTCACGTTAGAGAGAGTATGACACCCATTCCCTTGTCATTTACTCCCGTCGCGTTGCGTTTACTCCCGTAGCGTCGCGTCGCGTTGTTACGCGTGTATGCCCGTCGCATGATATTTTAGAACGATTTCGTTTGCGATAGAGGTTTCTCGTCGCATTATTGTAAAAGAAATTTGATTTGCCTTAAAATGTTTATTGTGAACTAACCTAAAGATGCTGTCGCGGACTTTTTTTTAGAACTTTTTAACAGAAACAATTTTGTAATACACCGTTTTTACATAACCTAAACCACTTACCAGCGCACGCAACGAAAGCTCTGAAAAGAAATAATTTATCCCCCAAACATTTCTCATTACTGCTCGGCTCGTATTCGTTGTAGCGTGATGCTATATTACCTATAGCCATCCTCGATAAATGAATTATCGGACTGTAAAAGATTTTTGTATTCCTACCAGTAGTTCCTGAGATCCTAGCGTTCAAACAAACAAACAAGCAAACAAACAAACTCTTTAGCTTTATTATAATATAAGAATGGACCGATGTACTTCTTAGCCAAACTATAACTATAAGCTACATTTATCGCCAGGAATAATGCTTGATTTTATAATATTAGTAAATATCTTACATTTTCAGCTTACAGCGTTCAACCCTCTTCAACATAACAGCGTACGCGACCATCCCAATAGTGGTCCGTTGGGCACACCGCTCCAAATGTGGGGGTACTCTGACGTCACTGCTCAAAGTTATGAGGGAGTATCTAGCACTGGCTAGACGTACCGCTGCCTGTCTTAAAGAGTATCAAGCGTTGCATTCTCAACTGTAAGTAATTTCATTTAGTTTCTTGTCTTTTTAGGGTGCCGTCACCAAAGAGTAAAAACGGGACATATAATTCGACGGTTAAAAGGCGAATTGATTCAAGCGCCACTCTGGGCGATATTGAGTTATATACATCATTGGAATCGTGGAATTTTTCCGCGTCGTTTGAGCCGGGTTTGAGGCAAATCTGAGCACTTTTTTGGCGCTTGACTCCATGAGGAATTTGGGTATCTTTTCTACTTATTAGGTATCAAGTGTAGTAATTTTGGTTGTTTTTTTCAAAGCATGTATATAAACCCATTCAAAAAAAATATTTATTTTACTATCTGTAGTTTAAACCATTAATCCCTGGATAAATTAAAATGGTTTTGACGTTTGAATTGTTTTTACTTGAACTTATATAATTTAACTTGGATGTTAAATCATTTTGCTTCAACCAGATTTATTAATGTATGCAACTTAAATCATTTTGCCTTGAACATGTGAATATTATCTCTGTCGCTTGAATTAATCTTACCTGAATAAGTATAATGGAAATATATGACTTGTGCTGATTATACTTGACCAGTTTTTAGTATTTATGCCATTTAGAACAGTTTTCTCTATGCATAAAATAAATATGTGCACGTTTGATTCCTTTATATTAGTTTAATAATTAAACTTATGTCATACTTAAATTAGTTTACTTCTTTCACCTCGCATTAAAAATGGCATTTATATCTCAAGTAACAGAACACAAACCAACGCGGGTAGGTACTTGGACCCACAACACACGTGTCGCGCGTGGTTTTGAGATCGGTTCAGTCAATGTACTCTGTGGTTCAGTCTACTGCGCGATGCCAGATAAGTCGGATGTTTACGTAATTATTAAACGCGCGAAGATCATTAGTAACAAAATTCCATTAATTTCGTTATTATTAATTATAACATTGTGTTTTAGTAGTAAAGCAATCCTTATTATACGTATAAAGTTTTTAATTACGAGAAATAATGGAGGGAAAAGACAAAAGTACACACATCAACACCATCTAGGGATATTTTTAAAAAGTTCTGCATCTCAAAAAATACTGGCCGATTTTAAAAACTTTTGATTGAATCTTATTTTGTATATTTGAATGATTCCAAATTTGAAATAAAAAAAAAAGAAATTAAAACAAATGATTTGCACGGCATTAGAATAGCGAAGTTCGAAATTTTAATTTTACCGACGACGATAGTTAATTGGTATTTGTTTTGTCCAGTTGAAGTTTTAAAGCTAGTTATTGATTAATTACGAATTTATTTCATTGTGTAAGTCATGCAGCGACGCTATTTAATTAGAGAAGAAATGCTATGGGCAGTAGGCATGCTCCAAGCTGGGGCTACTCAGCGGAGTATTGCTGAGGAGATTGGAACCAGGCAAAACGTTATTTCAAGATTGTGGTCACGTTATCGTGCAACCGGGGAAGTGGCTGAAAGACACCGTGGCGGGAGACGCCCACACCCAACGACAAGACCGATTTTTACAAGTTGCCGCGAGAATGCAGCCAAACGTTACAGCCGTGCAGTTGGTTCAACGGCTCCAGTCAGAACACCAATTGCTTGTCAGTGACCAAACTGTGAGGAGGAGACTGCAAGAAGCTAACCTTCATGCTCACAGGCCACTTCGTACTCCAGCACTACGCAGAGGAAATCGTGGACGAAGATTAGAGTGGGCTCGTGAACATTTGCTATGGGAAGATAACCAGTGGTCTGTAGTACCTACTGTTTACCGACGAGTCCCGATTCGGTTTTCATCCCGAAGAGTACGCGTTTGGCAAGTTCCTGGTCGTGAGAGTCGTCTGCAACACCCCCAGGTAGTCCATCCATACAAGGGCGGGACAATTATGGTCTGGGCGGGAATTCGTTTTGGTGGAAGAACGGACCTCGTTTGGATTAGAAACACCATGACCGCTGAAAAACACCGCGACCAGGTGCTTGTACCCATTGTCTGCCCTCATCGACTTCAAATGGGTCAAGAATTTACTCTCATGCATGACAACGCCCGTCCGCACACAGCGCGAGCGGTGACCAGCTGGCTGCAGGACCATGACGTGTCGGTTTTACCCTGGCCGGCGCAATCGCCTGATTTAAACCCCATCGAGCATGCGTGGAACATGCTCCTAAGAAGGGCTTATAAGAATTTTCATGCAGACATTGCGACTGAAGAGCAACTTTTTTTGCATCTTAGCAGAACTTGGGACAATATCCCGCAGCGAGACTGTGATAAC
The DNA here is from genome assembly GCA_933228765.1 of Miltochrista miniata. Taxonomy (NCBI): domain Eukaryota; kingdom Metazoa; phylum Arthropoda; class Insecta; order Lepidoptera; family Erebidae; genus Miltochrista; species Miltochrista miniata. The sequence goes on along the minus strand of OW121774.1, from coordinate 9,302,872 downwards.
TTAATTCAAAGCATAAAAAACCGTTGCAGGACCGTGGTTATCGTCATGGGTGGTTTTACTGACTACTGATTTTTCCTATCAGTGCAAAAAATTTAAAAGAAATTACATATTTTTTTATTTTTTCGTAAATGACACATTCATCTTTAGTTGCACCATTTTTTTACTTTTTGTTTTCATTTTATAACATTGTTGCATATTTTTCCTAACATATTTTCTGAAAATTAAAAAAAAATTGAAATATCCCTAGACGGTGTTGATGTGTGTATTTTAGAGAGGTGATAAGTAAAAGCTCCGAAAGTGATGTGAAGTGCAAAAAAAAGCAGGCTGTTGATAAATTGAAGAATAAACCAAGCCCCACATTAAACAATTATACATTTATTAGTGTAAAGTACCCATAAAAAGCGATTTTTATGGGTGATGGGGAATTTTAAAGTCTCGTGTTCTTAAAAGTGTGCCAATTTTATCTATTTAAGTTATTTTTCTTAAAATTTATGTGACATTTCATTCGCTTTCCCTTCATCGGGAATTTTAGTTTATTACCTTTGAGCTATTTTCCTCAATTCAGATTTAAATAAATCTTGCGATTAAAACAATTTGCTATAAATAGTTAATATAACACTGTGTAATTTGAGTTATTCCTCCTCGAACATTTACAACTAGGTGAACGGTTTAACTCATTTATCCGTGAACAATTGACACATAGGTAAGTGATTTCAATCATTTATCCATGAACAGTTGACTTATAGATAAGTGATTTAAATCATGTATCCATGAACAGTTGAGAAATGGGTAAGTGATTTAAATCATTTATCCTTGATCTGTTAAAGAAACAAGGAACACATAAACTATTTTGTTTTGAATACATAAATCGTCATTGGGTACATAACCCTTTCTGTCCTGATCAAAAAATTATGCAAAATGGCTCAAGTTACAATTTACTTGCTTTAAAAACACCTTTTATCTGTTATAATATTATCATAAATTAGCAAAAAATATACCGCTTTTTAGTTGGGGAGATTTGTACATTTTTATTATATACTTTAGGAACAGTGATTTTTTTTCTTAAAAAATAAACTTTAAAATGCTCTCCTGTAAAGTTCTCAAAATGGCGCTTGAATCAAGTCGCCTTTTAACCGTCGATTATACTGAGACTATGATGTCCGTCTGTCTGTCCTAAGAGATAATACCTATGTCTCATAAGGGTCTCGACTCATGGTATCTTTTTTGTCCCAATGCGCAAATTTTTTTCGAGAATTTGAGTAAGCGCCTTGTGGAGTCAACTGGTGACCCAAGGGCTGGCAGTTTTCTCGCTCAGCGAATAGGTATTGCTATTCAAAGGGGGAATGCTGCTAGTCTTTTGGGCACAATGCCACGATGTCCTTATTTAGGTTTAGTTTAGATATATAGATATGTAATAATATGTTTCTCTGTAATTTTTAACAATAAATGTTGTTTAACCTAGATGTATCTTATGAACCTTGATAGTTACACAGTTGAAATTGTTGCTATAATAACAAATGCTTATGCGGCTGTGAGTTTTATTGCCAGGATTTTCCTCACAGGCTCGACCTATTGCTTTGCAAATCTGGCAGTAAATATAATAGTAGAAACAATTATTTTGACGTTCATATAAGTGTTACTATGTAACCTACATGAATAACGGTAAATTCATTATCAGACATTGTTACGGAACCATCCATTATCAACACACACATTCACATAATCCCGCCTTTATCCCCAAAGGGGTAGGCAGAGGCATAGTATACGCCCACATTTCACCTTATAGTTTTATGTCCCACGTAGGTGGTGAGCCTATTGCCGTGTTGAAATGGACAGGCGCAGGTCGCCGAGACCCGCAGTTGAAATTTTCAAGCCGCCCATAAGGCCTTCAACTTGGCTTAACGATTGTCATTTTACTGACAACTGGGTTTCGTTTCGAGTTTTCCTTTTCTACGCAATGCGCAATGGACCTTTTTGCGAAAGTGTTCCCTTAGTCGCCTCTTACGACACCCTCGGGATGTATTGGGGTGGCGACATTTTGTACCTTTACCCGTCGCAACACTGGACCTCATCGCCACACGGGTCATCCATTATCAAATCCTAATCTAATTTTCATCTCCTTTCCAGCGGATCTCTAACCACAGTAATAGAATCTACCCACACTCTCCTATGCCGACAACAGAGCGCCCTCTCAGTACTAATGTCCAGGGCATCTTCGGCCATACTTGGGAACGCTCCCTGGCTTCAAGCCGATGTGGCTTGGGACGCTGTGCAAAGAGACCCGGAGGACAATCTTTTGGTATGTAATAATATTATTCTAGGTGAGGCTGCAGTGGTAGCCGTAGGTCGGTTGGGAGTCCTGGGACATCCTTCCGATGGGGGATCCTTACCCGGTGCTTCCGACCGTAGGCTGTTACGAAGGATACGTGTGGTTTTTAGTCGGTAGGAGTCAGAAACTGCACCGAGGTCGGCAACGCGTGTGTAGCGCTTCTGGCGTTGCAAACTTCCATACTAACCATTTGGTGGGCCGTAACCCTATCTGCCACCTTAGTAGTATAAAAAAAGATGTACATACGCCCACATTTCATCTTATAGTTTTTTGTCCCACGTGATAGTTGGTGAGCTTATGAAATTTTTCAGCCTTCAACTTAGCTTGATGACCATTTTACTGACATCTGGTACCAACGGCTTAACGTGTCTTCCGAAGCACGGAAACTCGCAAATAATAGTCACTGTAGTCACTAGTGTTGCCAGGTCCTATCGGATGAAATTCGGTACTAAGGGTAAAAATAATCGGGACTTAGGGTTTTAAATCGGGACAAAAAAAACCGGCCAAGTCCGAGTCGGACTCGCGCCGGTTCTCAGTTTCGTACCAATAAACAGCAATAAAACACTTTTGTTGTGGAGTTTAAAGAGGGGGGGGGTGGGTCGCAGCCCCTGTTTTCTGATTTTAGTATTTTTGTTATTCAACAGAAATACCTCATTTGTGAAAATTTCAGTTGGGTTTCTTGTTCGATAGCTGATGTGAGTGTGACCGAGATGGGTTTTTGTATTGAATACATTTTAGAGATCAATACTTCAACAGCTCATTTCCTGGCTATGAAGAATTCTAGTAAAATTCGCTCAGGAAATTACAGGTCATGTTTAGGTTTAATAAAGCAGTTTCGTGATCGGGGTTTTTAAAATGGCTTAGATTGTAGCAAAAAATATTACGCTCAAATAGACGCTCGTTTTATGATTGTAGTTCTAACCGTTTTTCCGTAACTCCTCCATGGGACCTGGAAGCGAAGGCTCCTTTGTCATTGCTTAAATGGCGCAAAATGTCACTGGAGCTGAGCCATAGGCCCGCGCCCCAAGAAATCAAGGCTTAGCGGTCCCATGCCAGCGGCCAGAAATGAGACCTGAGCAACCAAGAATGGAAAACGCCAGAATCAAGGTGATCTGACCGGTCATGGACAAATTGGCTGGAGACGAGCTATGGCAACCTCTCCTACCTGTTGTCACAGTAATTACCAGGCACGGGTGCTTCGGCAATATCTGTGGCGAATACTCCGTGGGACCACAGCTTAGTGTCAGCACTGACGCCACGGAGGCACAACGCTCCACACATAGGTGGAGTGCGCCAGATCCTGGTAGACATATTTTCGCTGGAGACGTGCGAGCTATGATCTCCAACGGGGTGAAGTGGAACGCCGCCGCGTCTTTTTACGACAAGGTTTTGCTCGAAAAAGAGGCAGCGGGGAGACAACAGGAGATAACTCCCACCCGAGTTCGGCAGTCTGCAGAGGGTACCGCAGACTTGCCTTTGCCGAAAACTATCGGCCTCCACCACCAGGGGCCTGAAAACAACAAAAAGGCTGTTTGCCGCTCTTACACAAGAAGCGGGATAATATCCCAAATTCCAACAAAGACCCAAAAGAGGTGGGATAGTACCCGAACTCCTAGGTGAAGCCGCGGTGGTAGCCAAAGTTTAACGGGAATCTTAGTTCCTGGGGCTCTCGGCCGCGGGCAGTGGTTTTAGTCGATAAGAATCTAGCTTCTACATACATGGCCATACACTTCGGCCGCCGGGTACCCGGCACCAGCTACCTGGCAACCGGTACGTGTGAAAAGGGGCTTAGTCAATCCATCTATACATACATATAATAAATCTGTTGAGGGTCGAGAGTCTGTACATGGAAGATATTTTGAAAATTTTAATTGTAGAGCATTCTCTAATCGACACTATAGCCGACAACGTAATTTAAAATTTTCATGTCTGTCTGTATGTCTGTATCCCGAATAAGTATCACGCCGAAACTACGGAAACGATTTGAATGAAACTTAGTACAGTCACGAGCAATAATATGTAAACATTGTCAAGGCTCCTAAAATATGTAAACACCTTCGGCTCCAAAACGAAGGGCTCAACGTGAAGAGCATAAAATTGTAACCACGAGTTCACATCATAAATATATATACACTCCACCAATAATAAGTATACAACTAAAATTTCATAACTCTGTATACAAACAAATTCTTTAAAATTGTGAGAAACGAATGCATGCTAGAGTTCCTGTCTGTAGGTCGGGCACCTTCGCGAACCATACGAACATGACCGATCTATTTTCTCAGAAAAATTCTTTATTATAATTTGTTGGGCTTATATATGTGTATGAAAATGACAAAGTTTGTTTGTTTGTTTTCTTTAAAGTGCCGTATTATAATATTAGTTTTAGTTAATCGATCTGAAACCTTTGCACGGGTTGTTTGGTATCGCAAACCCGAATGTGTTTTAACAGACTCCAAAAAAAGAGGAGGTTTTTTTTTAATGTTTATTACTTCATAACTCCGACATTTACAGACCGGAATAAACCGGAATAAAGGATATTTTTCCAGATTGGTATTATTTTTTTTCAAAATTTTGTACTGATGGGTAGCTTTATGAGGACTTCAGTGTTTTGGTACATTAGACAGATCACAGAACACCGTCACAGAGGCAGATCGGTGTCAAGGAGTTTTAGAGAGTATTCCCAGGCGCCCCTCACATGAGCCCATGCCTCGCTAGCGTAGGTAGTCCATAAGCGGAGCTCTCCTTGTGAAAAAAAAGTTTATTAGGACTTGAGGGAACTCCTCAAACATTATAGGTACACATTAGACGATTTTTGTATTTATCAAATACTAGCTGTTCCCCGTGGCTTCGACCGCGTAGAAGCCGTTATCGCGTAAAATCACAACCACCATTTTGCGCAGTCGGTTAAAAAGTAGCCTATGTCCTTCCCCGGGCCTCAAACTATCCCTATTTCTAATTTCATCTCAATCACTACACCCGTTTAGGCGTGAAAGCGTAACAGACAGACAGACAGAGTTACTTTCGCATTTATAATATGAGTAGGGATTTACAACATTAAAATTATTAAAAAATATTTTTGAGAGTCCGTGCCAGCAAAATATCAATATAAACCTATGCAATTTTGAGTACACATTATTTTTTCAGTTCAGTATTCTTTTTGTCGAAGGTTCTATTTAGATATGAAATCATCAGGAAGCGCTCGTGGCCCCGCGGACTCAGTGTTCTGTAAACGATCACTGCAGTAAGCAACTTTCACTATGGCCGGTCCATGGATGGGTGACCATCCATGTTCATCACTTTGTGACATTTATTTGAGCGTTTCCGTGCTTCGGAAGGCACGTTAAGCTGTTGGTCCCGGTTGTCAGTAAAATGGCAGTCGTTAAGCTAAGTTGAAGGCTTTATTTCAACAGCAGGTAGTCACAACCTGCGCCTGTCCATTTAAACACGGCAATACGGCTCACCACCTATTACGTGGGACAAATTATACAAAAAGGTGAAATGTGGGCAAATAATATGCCTCTGCCTACCCCTTCGGGGATAAAGGCGTGGCCATATGTATGTATGTATGTATTAAATCATTTATATCTAATTTGGAGATTTTCATCAAAAGTGGATACATATTTATGCAGCACCGTTGAGATACATGTTTTTAGCGGAGAAGTTAAATATAATTTAATGGAATATAAGATGAGTACACCTTATGAATCAACGCGTGAATATATGTTAATGAGGCAATAGTGTATATATATTTATGGTGTGAACTCGTGGTTACAATTTTATGCTCTTCACGTTGAGTACTTCGCTTTGGAGCCGAAGGTGTTTACATATTTTAGGAGCCTTGACAATGTATACATATTATTGCTCTTGACTGTACAGTCAGAGCTTATAATCCGAGGAATGTTCTAGGATGATCCCGTAATTTGTATGTTGATTTTTACAGTTTTAAAATGTAAAAACCTTTAAAACTGTAAAGAAGATTAAAATCTGAAACACGTTCATTTATTTCCATTGCTGAATTTTAAGACCTACAATAATTGGCTTTTTTCTTTCGTGCAATACATAACTGGCTACCTCGTTTCACCCCGAATTTCAACAAATCTCTGTTTAACTACTATGGATATATAGCGTTGTGTGAAATGTCCGTGAATATTATTTTTTTTATTTATTTTTTTTATTTATGGATATTTACGTCACAATAGATATTTTACTTTCCAAAAGTCATGTTTATGTCTTTTGTATGATATGGCTGTAGTTGATGAGTAACCCACCCATTGTTTTTAATACAGTTTAAGTAGATGATTCACTGCTCGTGATGTTAATACATAATTATTCTTGGTTGTCATAAATCGGGACATTTAGCGTCCCGATCAAGCCCTAATCGGGACGCGTCCTCAGACCCCTGAAAATCGGGACGTTCCGCCTAAATCGGGACACCTGGCAACACTAGTAGTCACCCATCCAAGAACCGACCATAATGAAAGCATTTAGTACAAGCTTATATTCGCTTTAGGCTACGTGGCGTTGTGTCCCAAGAATACTTTTTATTATATTTTCTATGTATTGTTTCAGAAAATCCATCACGCATTTCTTGTAGTACAATCTACCCTCCTAAAACATTTAGCCATGGCGCATTACGTACCCTCTCCAACCGCCCAGCGAATATACAAAAATTATAACGAAAGAATATTCTGGATACATTCCACAGTTCTACCCCACCTCACAGAAGAATTCAAACAAAATCTTGAATCTCTAGAAAGGATGTACAGATTATTGAAAAACTCTGCCAGTAATGATAGGGAAAATAACAAAAAACTTGGTTCCGCGTTTACAGATAATTGGTTGTACTCTGAAATTCATACCGGCATCGCCAAAAGCTGTTTAGAAGTCAAATTAGTTCTAAATAAATGTAATGGTTTAGATGTATTCTTAGATTCTTGCGCAATGAACGAACAGGAAATAAATTTAGAAGTTTTAAACAAAGATATCGATGAAATTATAGATAATTTAACGAATTGTTTGAAAACGATACAAAATTCGCAATTGAGGTTAAAGAAAATTCAATATAAACATGAAAAGGAGGTAGAACCAGAAACAGAACAGATTGTTGAAGAAAACGCGGCAATTTTGAAAATAGAAGATCGAATACCAGAGAGCAGAGATGAAGTTTTTTATTTTGTTAGGACCGAAGACGATGAGGCTATACAGCCTGCTGGGGATGTTACAACATCGCCGGGCGAAAAGGAAAGGGAGACTTCGAAAATCGTTTTCTGCGAATTGAAAAGGAAATTGGGGAAAAGAGAGGACGTTATGAGAGAAAGAGAGAGGCAAGCTTTAGCTAAAACGATGCCGGAATTAAAAGTTATCCCGGAGTTTCCTCGTCATATAAATATTGACGAGTTCGTTGAAAGGAAAGGTTATATTAAGAAATTAAATAAAAATAATAGTATTCCTAAAAAACATCATTTAAATAGCTCAACTAAGAAAAAACGTAATAAAAATAAGAGATTTAGGCTAAATATTTCTAGGTATTGTAACGAAAATGAAATTAATGGCGATATTTTCGAAGCAAACGCGAGACTTAATGTGAAAAGTAAACTTTTAACTGTAAATAAGTATGATATTACAAAATGGTGCAAAAATGTTGCTCCATCAGAAAAATCAACGATATCTTCATATAAAGATGTTGAGTCTAGTGGTTTATCTGAAGAATTAACAGATGCCGAAGACAGCGGCACAAGTAAAACTAAAAAAGATTTTAAATTCTCTAAAAACGAGTTAGAAATTACTTCGGATTCGTCTGAAAGCGATTATGGTTACAATAATGATAAACCAAAGGCACTATTAAACGATATCCGTCGCCTTAGGGCAGTTAGAAAAAAAAATTACCCCAACCATAAACCAATCAACGGTTCTCCTTCAAATCATAGAGCGACCACAGACAAGGATGACGTAGATGAGAGTTTGAAACCCATAGAGTATAGATTTGGCACTGGATTGGCTATGGCATCGGTTTTGCAACTAAGTAAAAAAATAAATTCTGCTCAAGAAGAAGTATTTATTGGCGATGGGGAATTGTCTACGGACAGTGGGAATGATGAGGACGCTTAAAAGTATTCAAAGTACGGTTTTTTGATGGTAAGGAACTACCGAATCAGATTTGAGAAATTACATGATTTGGGTAAAAACCGGGCTTTATTTTTGACCGATTTTTTGTAGGACATGTCTGTTGCACTATCTCAATAAGAATGTACGTTTATTATCCTCCTACAAAAAAAAAGTAGGTGTCCGATTATTGCCATCTGCTTTTAGTTCTATAATTTGCTTTGACTAACTAACACGACACGCCTTGCTTAAGCATTCCCCTCTGCCAAGCCAATAGTCCATTCGGACTAACAGGTTTATAAAAACTACTTAAGAATCGATTGATTCAATATTAGAATCGTTATGGTTGTGTGCGGACGCATGGCGTCCCCAGAGTAATGCCGACGTTTGTTGCACATAATTCAAGATAACAGTCAAGTATCTCTAGATTATAGTAAAATAGAATCATATTTCGTAATCAAGTAGGTACTTTTTTCCCTTCTACATTAGCTTTTTCATTAAACAATATAATAAATTCATTCTATGAACAGGTATCGAGAACATCAGTTGCAAAATCGATTTCAAACCAATCGATTCAATATAATCGTAAAATAATTCAAAATTATTCTAATATCATCCTTAACACTAATAGATAAAAAACAAATGGGCCTGCCATTACAATCTTAACAATATAGTGACGTGTATCGTCGTGGGCGGAGTCATGATTATCTTAATCCATTTTCGACTTTATGTGTTCTCAGACCAGGTAAAAATTAATTGACAATATTTACAAAAGAGCGAGAACGAGCTAACACATTTTTGTCGTAGTGTGTTGCATATTATTGCAGTGAGACGTGATTTTTTATTGTGTGCGTTTGTAATTATGTGAGATGAGGAACCGATGTAGTGAATTTGCTATGTGTTTGTGTTCCCTCTATAACAGGCAGACTATTTTTGTATGCGGCCGGTCACGTAAGGCGGGTCCTGTTAGTTAAATAGTCAAAGATAATTTGTGAATAATAATAATATGTAGCTTAATGTGTCATGAAACGAGCCAATACGAATAGCTACTATAAGTTATCAAGTGTAATCTCTATGGAAATTGTAAAAATCGGTTAAAGTGTAAACTGTCGAAATATTGTGAACCGTAAAAGATGGTAACCCAATAGATAGGTTTGAAAGTGACCATTACCGCGCGAAGGAGCGAAGCGAGCGGGGCGCGGCAGTGGTTGCCGAGCCTTATTAGTATTATATTTTCTAATATTTAAGATTTCAGATTAACGGCTTTTTTTTCTAATTTCCGGTGTCACACTATAATCTGATACTCAAGTGTATTAACACAAAGTTACAAGCATTTACTTCGAGTTGTTACGCTAAAAACGAAAAGACAAAAATATCCCTTAGTTTAGTTTTTAGTGCAACAACCAAGAATTCGAAAGAATATTGTATTTATGAAATTCAAATAATTGAATTAAAATTATGTGATAAATTGTATTGTGATTTTTTCAATATTTTTTGTTTCTGATACTTTGCCATGTCGGTAAATTAATTTAATTTAAAACCCAATTAAATAAATACATGTAGGAATATTTTATTTAGCGTTGTGTGTATACGCAATCCCCTACCAAATGAATAAAAATTACCCTACAGCTTTTATAAAAATAACTATATTTTTAAAAAAGTTTGATTTATTTCACCTTTATTAATATAACTCGTGCCACTACAAAGTATAAAATTGTAATTAATACCTACTATAATAATAAATGAATAAAAAACATTGAATTGAATATAATCTATGTGATCTGTGATCGAATTAAGTTATTTGTTTGATTTTATACGTATTATGTAATTATTTAATTTTAATTAAATATCGATTTGAAATCTAGAACTTGTCTATTTTTTAACGTGTCCATCATAACCCTAGTATGACGATATACGACGCCCGACGGATGGGCAGAGACCGTGTGGTTTTAGTCGGTTTGAGTTCCACATGACCTCTGTAGGAATTTCCACATGATAAAAAAATACAGTAGGTAGCACTCCGGCAGTGAAGAAAGTATCTACAAAAACAAAACAACTCGAAAGATGGTGAAAAAAAAAATACAAAATAAGGTGCTATCGGTAAGTGTTTCGAGTTCAATGGTATTTTCCCAATGAGATCTGCACATAGTTTTTACTAAAAACAGGATAATAGGAACTTTGGAAACCAACTTACCATCATACAGATCTGTAACTCGTAGGTCGTGGTTGTCTCTTGACATCGCCAAAGCCTTTGACACCTTACCCTAGACTAGAGCTACGTCGGGAAGGCACTCATATTTATGTTCAACTCCTCCCTACATCTGTCGTATTTACGGGGCATACCTACCAGTCGGAGAGGGTAGTAGTTTACCTGCGTTGACTTGGGCTGGGTCGACGAGAGATTTCGTGCGGTGTGCCACAGGAGTCGGTTCTAGGGCCGCTCTTGTGGAACATTGTTTAGGTACGATTTGGTGATGCGCGTCGTTTGCTCAAAATTATGACACGGCAGATGTACCTAAGTATATGTGTTAATGTATTACTGGAAAAGCTATTTTTTATAAATTTGCGTGATAGGTAACTTACTTTGCCTCGGGAGCCCCGGGTTTATCTTTCAGAGGTGCCTGCTATCTAAGTTCATCTAACTTCCCGTTGCCGCTATAACACAATGCGGTGCCCTACCATCAGCCGTCTTAAGGCCTCGGGACCCCCAGCCATAGACAGACGGTAAGGCACTACCTAAGTATGTGGTTTTAGCCGGCAGGAGTTCCGCGTGACATTCATGAGGATTTTCACACGTAGGTAATAAGGTTATCTTACATTTCTTAATCGAGACTAATTATAACTAAGTAGGCATACCTAATGAGCACAAACATGCATCCTAGGAAATACATAAATGATAACGATTAGTTAATAGAAATATAATTATGTATTTATACTAATTAAGGAGCGTTGTCATTCAGTATCAGACAGTGAACTGCGAACTTTACCTACAGCAAGATGGGCGACAAACTACTGACGTAAGTTACTCTATTTAAATCCTATTTATTGTTCGACCTTTGACTTCAAAGCCAAATGGTCTCTTATTTTACACAGATAAGAAGTTAATAACAGGTTCTGCTATAGGATCTAGAGTTAGACAAACACTAAGTTCTGAAATCGACATTTGCGGATTTTACAAATATTTTTTTCCGAATCTGGGACCCTCGCAACAGTATTGCAGCTATCATAGAAAGGTCTGACGTCTGGTGAATTAAATGAACTTAATCCCGCCTCTCTTTTTCGATCTCTAACAAAGCGTGTCGGGCAGTTTAAATGTCGAACCACAGAAACTTAAATAAGTAGGAAATCTGCCGGCGCCCGTGTTCACTCTTCCTACAACCCACTATTGTAAGTCTGTGCTACAACCCCGGTTCTGCAAATAAGCGTGATGAGGCACAGCATTAAGTGCAAGCCACACCGCCAGCGGGCGGGCTAGGCGAGCTACGCTGGTGGGCGAAGCGAGATAAAGAAACTATATAAACTACGCGAAATATTGGCGAGCTAAACTATGGGATTCACACCGAAAACTACGAACGGACGGGCGAACTACATACTACTCGAAAGCTGAGCTGAGCGGGGCCAAAGGCTTGCGTCTCGAGAAATCGAGGCCCAGCGATCCCTGCTCCACCAGGAAACCGTGGAGACATGGAAGGTACGACTTGAGCAACCAAAGGGGGAATTCGCCACAATCGCGGCCGTCAGACCGGTCATGGACGAGTGGCTGGAGAGGAGACACGGTGCTCTCTCCTACCGGTTGACACAGATACTTGCCGGACACGGTAGCTTTGGTAGGTATCTGTGGCGGAAACACCGGGAAACCACGGCCGAGTGTCAGCACTGCGAGGACCGCAGCGATGACACGGCGCTCCACACGCTGGTGGAGTGCACAGCGTGGGCGCCAGGTCCTCGTGGTGGGTCTGGACGTGGGCACTCTCTCGTTCGAGACCATGGTGCGAGCCATGCTTTCCAGCGGGAGAAAATGGGACTGCGCCGCCTCTTTCTGCGAGCAGGTGATGCTCGTGAAAGAGGCGGCGGGGCGGGAACGGGAGAGAACTCTCCCACCCGAGTTCCGCAGTCGGCGGCTCGGGTGCCGCCGACGTGTCTTCGCCGAGGACTATCGGCCTCCATGACCGGGGGCCTGAGGACGGTGAGAAGGCGGCTCACCGTCCTTACAGGACTGCTCCTGTAAGGACGGTGAGCCGCCTTCTCACCGTCCTGGGCCTGCGCCCATGACGGCAGCGTGACGTGAGGAACTCACGCACGCCCCCCCTTAGAAGCGGGATCACACCCGAAACCCCCAAAGACACGGGATAGCACCCGAACCACCCCCGGGCGTGGCCGCAGTGGCGGCCGTGGGTCTGTTGGGAGTCCTGGGACATCCTTCCGAGGGCTTACCCGGGGCTCCCAACCATAGGCTGTTGGGCGTTACGTGAGGTTTTTTAGTGGGTAGGAGTCCGGCATAACATCCATGAGGATTTTCCCTCCCTGGGCCACAAGGCAGGAAAAGGCAAGGTCAGAAAACTCACATTTTGGCGAGCAGAACATTAAAAATCTTCATTAGGCTTTTATTTTCAGGACACTGACAGTCATTGTGACGTTAACGTGTCTCTTGAGTTTGGTAACTGCTGATGACGCTCTCAACAACGAACAAAGCGGCCAGGGCACCTCCAATTGTGAAGATAAAACTTCAGGTATGTACCTACTACAATAGATTATTTGCTAATGGAATGAAACGGTGCAATGAGGTCTTGAAGAGATCTTCGGGGCATGGTTATGGCCAGAGAAGAAAAGCTCGAAACAAAACCTAACAACCCGTCTGGCCAGTGGTGCATAGGGTAAATTGCCCCCCCAATGTATTGACGTGGAGGGGGCACAAGGACACAAGTTCTTGAACTTAGTTCAACGATTGCCGAAGTCCTGAAAATCTTCCGGTTACTTCCAGACAATCAGTACCTACAAGTACAATACAGTAATTCCGATAATATCCAGGTATGCGATGTCGCCAGATATAAATAAAATCTTTTTTACAGATGGCAACATCACTCGCGCCAAAAACTGCACAACTGGCAGAGGACTCCCTGGGTGCTGCGTGTACAGAGTTCGCTGTGACTACAACACTTCAAATATCGACCTTAGCTTGTATGCACCTCCTGGTTATAAAGGGTAAGTAAGTCTAAGCCTCAGTTCAGACACGGCGGGAACCGCGCGATTTCCATGCGATTCTGAAATCGCGCGGGTCTTATTTATATGAGTTAGTTAGTAATCGTTCAGACATAACCGCGCGATTCCCGCCGTGTCTGAACTGAGGCTAACGCTACGTCCTAGGTAGGCGGTTCAAAGCGAACGCGATTCTGAAGCGGTGACACGCGAATTCCACGCGACGCGGTGCGACGCGGCGGCTATGTCCTACGTGCACGCGAATCGTCTCGCACAGCCGCCACCGAAGGCGACGCTGCCGTTCAGTGGGCACTTTGCATCAGCCTGATGCAACTGCCATAGATCGAAAAAATGTATGGAGTTCTAGGTTCTAGGTTTTCAGAGGCTGGTTTCTGCAACTCAACGTCATGTCTGCGCCTATTTTGCGTGGGGGGCTGTAGTATGGCTATTACAAGAATTATGCACGCCGAAGAAGTGGGACTAATCTATAGGTACTAATATTATAAAGAGGAAAGATTTGTTTTTTTTGTTTGTTTGTTTTTTTGTCACGAATAGGCTCCGGAAATACTGAACCGATTTGAAAAATTCTTTCACTGTTGGGAAGCTACACTCTTTGCGGTGAATATAGGCTATATTTTATTCCTGTATTCTCACGGGAACGGGAACTACGCGGGTGAAACCGCGTGACGTCCGCTAGTATTGTATACTTTTTTTTGTACGTGATGTAAAATCCTCATGGATGTTATGCCGGACTCCTACCGACTAAAAAACCTCACGTAACGCCCAACAGCCTATGGTTGTGAGCCCCGGGTAAGCCCTCAGAAGGATGTCCCAGGAGTATTGTATACTTAGAAAGGCATAATCGACGACAATTTTACTTCTTTAATCCCATAATATAGGACGGTCTTGGATTGCATTGATTAAAATTTCTATTTCCAACATTATAAAAAACACGGCGGCACCGCACGCGACGTAGGAATTTTAATCAATGCAATCCAAGAACGTCCTAAATTATGGGATAAAAGAAATACATTTATTTTCGTCGATTATGCCTTTCTAAGTATACAATATTAGTCCCACTTCTTCGCCGTGCATACCTACTTCTTGAGTAGGTATATGATATTTAAGAAATGAATTTTCCAATAATATTTGTTTCCAACCGTCCATGACAAATCATCCATCCATCCAAGATTCAAACTGGTATCTTGGGGTGCTTCTTGACAGCAAACTAAACTGGAGTAATCATCTCGAAAACAAAGCTACGGTCACAGTCTACTTAACAAACATCTCTTTAATTTAGGTGTCACAGACAGTTCCCTTTGCAGACGGATGAACTGCCAATCACATTCTTATGGAATGCCCGGAACTGGTAAGGATACAGGGCTAGACACTTCGGTAGGTACACCAAGATCGTTCCAGGAAGTCTCCGGCAACGTGAAGAGTCTGCTAGACTTACTGGAGGAACTGGGATGGCAATAGCCATACTAAAACCCCCGCGCAAAATATGCGCAGAAATGACGTTGATTCGCGAAAACCAGCCTCTGAAAACCTAGAACTCCATACATTTTTTTGATCTATGGCAGTTGCATTAGGCTGATGCAAAGTGCCAACTAAACGGCAGCGTCGCCGGCCGGTGGCGGATGTGCGAGACGATTCGCGTGCACGTAGGACATAGCCGCCCTAAAGACCGAAGGACATTCCCTCACGTAAAAAAAAAGTCTGTCAGGAATGTGAGACATCATTCCGAGGTCTTACCCGGGACTTTCGGCCGTAGGGCATCGTGTAGTTTGATAAAAGTAGAACAGGAGAAAGAAAGAACCACCACGGCATTTTGTGAGCGTCAGGATGGACGGTCACTACCCATAGATCGGGTCGAAACAGTTATAGCTAGTTGCTACTAGTTGCTACCAATCATTAAATAGTTGCTACCTTTGATTTAAACAAGATAAACGAGTTTTTAAGGTGACCGGCCATTCTGACATCAGGATGGCCGGTCACCTATGCAGGGAGGAAAAACTAAGCAAATGAATTGAGTTTTTTTATAAGCAATAGTTGCTACCAGGTTGCTACCTTCATATATGTCGGTTTAGACCTCGTAGCATTTAAGGATTCATAGTTATAGTAATTTACTATTTTGATGGCGAAGCGCCTGTAGGAAATAAATGAGCAAATGAACAAAATGCAATTTGGTAAGTTTATAAGCAGGCGTTATCAGTTTTTATTTATTTTATCTGTTATAAATGTGGAATATAATTATGTAGTTGAGATTCCCAAACTTACTTAAAAGTGTATATTGCAATAATAAAACATAAAGGTATGCTTGAATATTTGTAATTTAATTAAAAAATAACATACATATCGACGGTACAATGGAAAAACACTTTAAGCGACACTTTGGTCGATAATGAGTTATATATATTTGGAATCATCTACCGTATCCCGGTAGTTCCATTGCGTAGTCGTCGATTGATCTTGGTTTCGTAGCGATCTGACCTCTTTGGTGTCGCTTCAAGTAATGGCTTATTTTTTTTCAGACGCTAAATGAAGTGACACAAAATTGTAGCGAATTTAGTCAAATTACCGGTTAGAGTATCGACTCCTTATTAAGATTATTATTTGATGTGTTTTCTTTTTCTGTTTCGGATATCCCAAGTCACTTAAATCGTTTTTCTCCGTCATAGGAAATGCGACGTAAAGCACTAGAAGTGTTTTGGCTCACTCTTGTATCACTAGTGCCTAGTCGCTACATTCGTTTCTCCTTGCTTTCATTGTATCTGTAAGAGTTTAATGAGAGTGTCAATAAAGTTAATGTGTTTTGCCTTCACGATCATTATGACATATTATGGATTTCAGTTTTTTTTCAATTGCAGAAAGAATCGATAGTGTCGGTTAAAGTAACACCTTTTGATGGTGTAACTTTAACCGACACTATCGATTCTTTTTGCAATTGTTTACAGAAACTATTAAGTTAACCGACATGGTCTTTTATTCCCACAACATCGGTTCATTTAAAATTGTGTACTTAAGTTACCTATTCAACTCACGTCGCTACATACAATGTATTAAAGTGTAAGTGTAAGCATTAACCCTGTTTCTGGCAAGCGGTGTAATCATAGAAAGTAACCGTGGGCCGTGTCATTTTCATATTAACCTATTTGTCAGAACACTAACCATTGTACAGGCAGTAGTTCACTCAAAAGATGGTGGAGTTTGCAAAAAAATACTAAAATCCATAATATGTCATAATGATCGTGAATGTAAAACACATTAACTTTATTATCGTTAACATTAACAATCTTACAAATACAATGAAAGCAAGGAAAAACGAATGTAGCGACTACGCACTAGTGATACAAGAGTGAGCCAAAACACCTGCAGTGATTTACGCCGCATTTCCTACGACGGAGATAAACGATTTAAGTGACTTGGGATATTCGAAACCAAAAAAGAAAAACACATCAAATAACAATCTTAATAAGGAGCCCGGGACGGACTGACCGTCCGTCTGTGGATGATCGTCCACTCTAACTAAGCGGTAATTTAACCAAATTCGCTATAATTTTGTGTCACTTCATTTAGCGTCTGAAAAAAATAAGCTTAATAGTGCCATTACTTGAAGCGACACCAAAGAGGTCAGATTGCTACGAAACCAAGACCAATCGACGCGGAAAAATTCGCTGATTCCAAATATGTATATAACTAATTTTCGACCAAAGTGTCGCTTAAAGTGTTTTTCCTTTTTGCCGTCGATATGTATGTTATTTTTTAAATTATTTATTAAATTGCAAATATTTAAGCAAACCTTTCTGTTTTATTATTGCAATATACACTTTTAAGTTTGGGAATCTCAACTACATAATTATATTCCACATTTATAACAGATAAATTAAATAAAAACTGATAACGCCTGCTTATAAACTTACCAAATTGTATTTTGTTCATTTGCTCATTTATTTCCTACAGGCGCTTCGCCATCAAAACAGTAAATTACTATAACTATGAATCCTTAAATGCTACGAGGTCTAAACCGACATATATGAAGGTAGCAACCTGGTAGCAACTATTGCTTATAAAAAAACTCAATTCATTTGCTTAGTTTTTCCTCCCTGCATAGGTGACCGGCCATCCTGATGTCAGAATGGCCGGTAACCTTAAAAACTCGTTTATCTTGTTTAAATCAAAGGTAGCAACTATTTAATGATTGGTAGCAACTAGTAGCAACTAGGTAGCAACTAGATATAACTGTTTCGATGCGATCTATGGGTAGTGACCGTCCATCCTGACGCTCACGGCATTTTGCTCTTCCAGACGTTTTACAATAATGTAAAGTCCTTTTTCAATTTGTAAGTTTTACAAAATAAGACTTTCTGCAACTACGACGTTTTGCCTACCTAGACATTGTGCAATTAATTTCAGTTATTTTACAATCACGTCGTTCCGAACCTAACCCTGTTAATGGAATGACTTGTACATTCAATACCTACCATCTTTTTCATATAAGTACCCCTGTTGAAAAAAAAAACTATTTGTATTTAAATGTGTATTGAAAAATTCACTTGTTAAAATGTAACTTTTACATACATTCTATCACACAATGCACATAATATTTTATTTTAGACGACAATAAGTTCTTAAGTTCTAGAAAAAAAAAATCACACTGCAGATATTGTGGGTATTCGTAGATTTGTAACATCTGTCCTGGCTGTAGGAAGTTTGCCAATTGCGGATGTATAATATATTTCTAGCTACCCACTTTTTTATAAAACAAACTACCCACAGTTTTCTTACAACATTTATCAATTCCACAAGATGGCGTTATAAACTAGCACTCATGATACCAGCGATTATTGGATAAAAAGTCCATACTAAACAACCGTTTGCAGTGAGGGCACTGCCAATCTGGTTCATTCTGATGAAACTCACTAAAATGAGCTTGCAGCACGCTCATCAATTCCGTAGACCCTTGAAACTTGATCTTACAAATCAAACACTCAATCTTTAGCCATTCTTGCACAGGAGTCAGCGTTTCTGGGTATTTTCCCAATCTCCCTATAAAATATTGGAAAGTCGGAGTTAAAATTTCTTCTAACTGCAAATCGTAACGATTATCCTCATTTTCTTGATTTTCTACATACAAGTATCGTACATATTTATACGCGCTCGCATTTTTTTTGTAACTTGAGGGTACTTTTATAGTATCCGGCACGTCACTCAAATCAGTTTTAAGTATCTGGAATATCACTTGCAATAGTTGAACAATATGTTCATCATGGCATAGACTTAATATCTTGTCGAAGTACTGAAGTATTGAAGATTTGTTGTAATTTTTAGCCTTTTTACCTCGGTTGAAGAGGCGTGTGTCTAGCATTTCTACTGCCAATGCCGATGGTTTTTCCTCCTTTGCCTTATTTACTAAAGTATGATTATGTTTATAGACAAGTTCTCGAAGAAATATGAATGTGGGTAGTTGGATACAAATTTTCGTCCACCAATAGTTTAAAATAGATTTGAATGTGAGGGTATTCATAGAAATTCGTGTAGGTTCTATTTTTGATATGTTAAATATAGCGTTGTCGAGATCTACACGTGGTTTTCTAAAGAACAAATGTGTTAGTTGATCTCTTGTACAATACACCTCCATAACCACATCGCTTGAATCAAGGTTTTCTTCTCTAACAGGGTCTGGTTCTACGTCATCGACGGCTTTTTTCGCTAACGGTTTTGCAGCTTCAAGCATAACACCCAAATACTCTTTCAAATTCTTATATTTAAGGTTTAAAACTTTAGTTACTGCATCAAAATCTTTGGCACTGCTCAATTTGCTTGATATCCGTTCCAATTCTTCCCATTGTGGCCAGTCTTTTAAGTATTTCTTTATAATTTTGATGTATATGTCTACTTCTAGTTCGTGGCAAGTTTTGATGTCGATGCCAAATTCTTCTTTCAGTATTTCTATGATCTGTGTGTTGGTCATAACTGTGTTTTGTTTGTTACGTATGAGACGTTTTAGTAAAAGCATGATTGGGCGTTCTGTAATAGAAAATATTGGTGTGAAAACTAAATCACTTGATCACAATTTGGGGGCAGTCTCCACGTGTTACAAAATTGCGGGTATTTTTAGCGTCGAATCACGTATTTTTATACAGTGCCTTGCACATATCTACATACGGCGTTATTATCGCGACGAGAGAATGTTTGGAAATGCGTGGCGCTACGATAATATCGCCGCGATTCTCTCGCTGGTGGAGACCTATGGAGAGATGGTTAAGCACTAACTACAGACCAACGTCGTTGCAAATTTTAAACATCCTAGGTGAATATTTTTGCCATAAATGCGGTTTCCATGGAAAATGTAGGTATAACATATTTATAAAAAATAAAAAAAATAAAAGAGAATTATAAATAAATAAAAAAATAAAATAAAATTATAAATTTTTTTGGTAATAAATTTTCGTACTAGTATTTTTGTTAAATAATGCGTTATTTTGAAAAAAAAAATCGATGATATTTCACAATGTAGTTTAGGTAATTACTTTTCCTGAAATTGAATTTATACACATAGGATGTTTAAAATTCTCCATGATCTACTACACCAACGACTAAACAAGTAGTATACATAAAGTAAGTTTGTAAACCTATACGGGAGAATTAAGGAACCTACTTTTTTTTTAATTCGATCAAAAAGTTTTGCATGCGTTTTGATCATGCATTATAAAACTGAAAGAAAAACACCAAAGCACACACAAACATACTTCTTTAGTCGCATTATGTCCAAATAGCAAAATGTCCAATTCAATTCTCAATAGGTCCAGTTCGCAGTTGGTGCAGTTCGCAGTTGGTCCAGTTCGCAATTGGTCCAGTTAGCAATTGGTCCAATTCGCAATTGGTCCAATTGAACGAGAAGCGTTTTATTGAAGTGAAGCGTTTTATTGAAGTGGAAGCTCAGACACCCCAACTAGAGTTTCGCTTCAAAATAATGATAAAAAAAATTAAATTAAACCAACGAAAACTGACCAACTGACCTTGTTATAAGCCTTTACAGTTGCACTATTTAGGTGTAGGTATTATACACAAGGCAGTTAGACACTATTCGTGTGGTATTGACCGTATTGATAATAACGTTAAGAAACCATTTTCATAAGTGGTAATTATGGAACAGTGTTTTAGACAGAAACCGGTCAAGTGTGAGTCGGACTCGCGCATGTAGGGTTCTGTACCAAAATACGGCAAAAATCACGTTTATTGTATGGGAGCCCACTTAAATGTTATTTTGATCTGTTTTTAGGGTTCTGTACCCAAAGGGTAAAAACAGGACCCTATTCATAAGACTTTCTTGTCCGTCTGTCTGTCCGTAACAAGACTATCGGAACCGCGATAGTTAGAGCTAGTTACAGATACTAAAATCAGATAAAAGGGATTCCATACAACAAACGCGATTTTTGCTGCTTTTTAAGTACGGAACCGTCTATGCGTGAGTCCGTTTCGCATTTGGCCGGTATTTATTATAATAGCGGCAACAAAAATACACTGTCTATTAAATTTTCAACTGTCTAGCTATAATAACGGTTACTGAGATACAAAACGATTAAGTAGTCTGTAAGCTTTTCTGTCACATTAGTAGTATAAAAAAGTTTAATAAAAGACATGTTGTTTGTTACACGATCGCGTATTTTGCACAGCGACACGGGATGCGGAACGGCGAGTACGGCGACACGTATGACGTCGCGCTCGTTTTATCGGCCACTGACTGGTGGCCAGCCCGGGTGGCGCGGGCGCAGGGGCGCGGCCGGGGTGGCTGGTCGAGGGCATGGGATTGACTGATGGCGGACCGCTTTTGATTATATATTATTTTATGATAATAACTTTACGACATTAGAGTGTTCAATGCGTTAAATTTTTTCGTGAAGTTTTTGAAAAAAATTAACATAGGTTGAAACCGGGTCCGTTGGATAATGTTACTGATTCTGATCAAAGTGTTTTCAGGTTTGCGCTATACAAACTTTCATGTTGTATATTGTTGTGTGTGAGTATATGGACATGTGAGGGGCTCCTATTTCTTCTAGCTTTAACACAAAAAAACCCAACCACGAAGGTGTATCTACGAGACCTTCGCCATTACCCTTCTACCCTATATCTATCCGTGTCGGGCGAACTGATCCAATTGCGAATTGGACCTTGTGAGAATTGGACGTTGTGAGAATTGGACAATTTGAGCCCGCTGGTCATTTTTCGAATTGCACATAATGCGACTAAAGCAACATACTAAGCCATAAAATTATAAGATTACAAAATTTTTATCAACATCTGAATCATTTTTTTATAGTGGGACATCGGACTTTGAATGCAGTTGCCAATAAATAATATAAAAAAAACCGGAAAAAAAACTGTTTGCATGTTGCCATTATAAAAAAGAACAGCTTAGTGTGCACCCGCATTTTTTCCTTCTGTTTTTTTGGCAAGCTTTATAAATTATAATATAAGCTCAGGTTTTAGCCCCTCTCTATAAAATAGAGTGCAGAGGGGCTTATGTCCAGATTTTGTCTGTAGTCTGTGTGTCTGTTGCATTAAACTCATGGCTTCGAAACCACGTGACTTACAATACTGAAATTTTGCAGACAGTAATAGCTGGTCATTTTGAGAGAGTATTCAAAATTTCAAAACAATAGGTCATGTGGTTTTTTAGAAGACGTGTTAGAGAGTGGCTGTCTGGTGAGACCGATCTTACGGTTTCTTGTTTAACTACATATATTCAAAGTATCCAAAACCATTCAAATAATTTGTACTAACCATAATTATATTCATGCAACTTGACTGTATTATCAAGCAGTTCATTGGGTGTTTTTATGTGTAATAACTACATATCTAAGCATCTACATATAACATACCTACAATTTAAAATATACAAAATAATATAAAAAAAACCGGAAAAAAAACTGTTTGCATGTTGCCATTATAAAAAAGAACAGCTTAGTGTGCATCCGCATTTTTTCCTTCTGTTTTTTTGGCAAGCTTTATAAATTATAATATAAGCTCAGGTTTTAGCCCCTCTCTATAAAATAGAGTGCAGAGGGGCTTATGTCCAGATTTTGTCTGTAGTCTGTGTGTCTGTTGCATTAAACTCATGGCTTCGAAACCACGTGACTTACAATACTGAAATTTTGCAGACAGTAATAGCTGGTCATTTTGAGAGAGTATTCAAAATTTCAAAACAATAGGTCATGTGGTTTTTTAGAAGACGTGTTAGAGAGTGGCTGTCTGGTGAGACCGATCTTACGGTTTCTTGTTTAACTACATATATTCAAAGTATCCAAAACCATTCAAATAATTTGTACTAACCATAATTATATTCATGCAACTTGACTGTATTATCAAGCAGTTCATTGGGTGTTTTTATGTGTAATAACTACATATCTAAGCATCTACATATAACATACCTACAATTTAAAATATACAAACACAAGAAACAACTATATAAAAGTATCATTAACCATCCGCGTTGACAACAGCAGAAAATTGAATAGCGTTGACTGAAAAGGATAAAGCCTTAGTTAATTAAAGTTCTTTCTTAGTTTTTAAAAGCATAGAATTGGTGAAGGGTTACGGCGCGTTCCCACAGAACGTCCGTTTTATCGTAAATGTTATTAGCATATGTAGTTGTATGAGCAAGTTCACACCAAATACAGTATTCCGGGTCCAGAAGAAAATACTGATTCGTTTTATCGGATTGAAACCGCGCGAGGTTTGGCGAAGCAACAGATCCGTCAAATTGGTCCTGTAAATGCTGTGTGAATATTAACTCCAGTAGCGACGGATCAGTTAAAACCAATGTTCTGTGGGAACGCGCCCTCAGACCACAAAATAAAGGTACAGAACTCAATATCATGTCTCTACTTTTATTTGAGCATACCCTCAGGTACGCATACTTTGAAAATCCTTTGACTGTGAACTTCGTGTAGACGTTATAGAAGTTCAGGATGAAAAGCCTTCATAACCAAAGCTAGGTTAGTTTTATGTTTTGGGCCACTAGACCTCATCCGGTACATATTTTGGTGTGAGTTGTGGCGTGCTAGAGCTCATACAGTACATGTTTGGGGTGTGTTTGTGGCACCATAGTTTTAACATGTTTTTCATAGGACAGTCTATGCACTAAATCCAACATATTTATATCACACAAATATGGCATTATCCAGGATGATGATAGCCTATGTACATCACAGCCTTACACATATCAGTCAAGATTGCATTTAAAATTTAAATTAATAAGTTAACTATGCAATGACTTTATTATAATGCTAGGTTTTTTTTTTACGTTTGGAAATCCTACATGGATGCTATGCCGGACTCCTACCGACTAAAACCACACGATGCCCTACAAATGTCTACGGCCGGGAGTCCCGGGTAAGCCCTCGGAAGGATGTCCCATGGCTCTCAGGTACTTAATAATATAGGTACTCCAGATTTGTCACACTTTTATTTTTACCACAATTACTGGCCACGTGAATTTAAGCTATCCCCCATTTCATAGTTAAACGTATTGTTAGAAACGCCGCAGCACCTCTTACGCCTTACGGGTTTTTATTTGACCATGAAAGTTAAATTTTAGCCAAATTCTTGGTAGGTATCTTATGTTATGGATGTATACCTAGTTACAAATCTAAAATTGTTTAGTTCCAGGATTAGTCTGCCATCGTGTACATTTATTTACCAAATTTGCACAAGCATTTGAATTTAGAGCCTAATGTCAGTGAAAAAATGTTATATACTAGCCAAACTTTTGCTTTGCGTTAATGAAATAATTAGCTTTCTCTTCTATGTCAATGCATGCATGCTGCATTGATTTCCGCGGCATTTATTTATAAACAACGGCATTATTTATTAAACGAATGTCTTACTTTCATCATCATTTTCTGCGTCGTTTAAATCCACTGTCTCCGTAGCGTTTGAAGCATCTTCCTCCATAACGAGATTCTTTATCGTGCCTTCTTAAAAACTACGTAACGCCGCTATTCTATTTGAAATGAAATAAATTTATTGTTTACCTCGGCGAAACAAGTTCAACTTCAGTCAGCGAAATCAGAAATCGGCGATGCGGGCGGACGGGCCGCTGACCAATAGCAAACAATTAGGTAACTGTCAAACTGACAACAATGACGTTGACAGATATTATTTTTCTTTAAATAACAGGCGAAGGTGTTGAAACTATACTGCGGAAACTGCCATTTATTTTATTATTAGCGATCTGTCTATTTGGTACTTTTATTCTATCGTATTAGTGCAATAATATTCTATCTCTAAATTGTTTTGTAGTAAAACGGGCAGCCCTTCGGAGCATAATGTGCAAAACGCAAAATGTGCAAAACATAAAATGTACAAAAAGTAAAATAATCAAAACTCAAAATGAGCACTACACAAGGAACATATACTTCTTGGCACTACAAAAAAAAAGTACAAACAAAATCCAGCCAATCCTTTGGTCTGTCGTTTGACCGAAAAGATTTTGCCAAAATTTAATTTCACTACTTACCCAAACAAATTTTGGCAATGGAATGTTTGGAATAATTTTAGTACCTACGCACTTTTTCAAATCGTCACATTTTTATTTGGCAGAATATTACAATGGATACTAACATAAGGGTTTTGAGTTTTAATCAAATAAATAAATAAGAAATATTTACGGACATTTCACACAACGCTATCTGATAAGTAAGCTAGGAATAACCTGCTTGTGTTATAGGTATCAGACCACGGATATTAATACTTATATACTTTTAAATACATACCTACGTATTATACATAGAAACACCCAGACTCTTGAAACAAACATTTATGGGTCACACAAATATTTGTCTCCGGTGGGAATCGAACCCACGACCTCCAGCCAGTGACGGATTAACCCTTAATCAAATTAAGCAAATGCCTAGGGCACCAGAAGAAGCACAAAAAGAATCCGTCCTTAGGGCTTCACGTCTCACTCTCACGTCACCAAAAACAACACCAAAAAAAGTTTCTAGGACTAATTTGAAAATTCGCGCGTTTTAAGTTGACATAGAGTCTGACCTAGAGTCACATAACCCCACTCCCGTTTGCCCACTCGCTGCCCGTTAATGCATTCGACAGTTAAAACCACTCTTTCCGCGGGCCCCAAGCCTGGCACCTCCGCAAATCTGTTTCAATCATTTTTTTTTTGTTTTTTGAGTAATTGTGTAATAAATATGCGTACGTAATACAATTTTTGTCGACAGTTCATTCAAGTTTTGTGAGGCAACGGTCCTGAAGCCTTTTCATAACCCGTCATGCTCCCTGGGCTGAAACTCGTTGAGCTTTCCGGTGCGCGGCGAGGCGGTTTGTGACTACTCTCGAGAACAACTTGTAAACATGGCTCAGGAGTGAGATGGGACTGTAGTTCTTCAGCAAGGTCTTGTCCCCTTTCTTGGAAAACAGAGCCACCGGACTCCCGCTCCATGCTTCAGGTGTTTGTCCCTGTTGGAGGACGGAATTAAAGAGACTCGCTAGCGCTTTGAGGACCGGAGTCGCCCGTGCCCTTCGAAGCTCAGTCGTAATTCCGTCGTCCCCAGGGGAATTGTTGTTCTTTAGTTGACCGAAAGCGCCCCTGATCTCGTCCTGTTCTATGTCCGGAATGTCCTCGGTATAGTGGCGCGTTAGTGGGGCTCGGTGGTCACAATCAGTAAGACCCGTTGGTCTTTTTGTCCGTGATGCATACAGATCTTTGTAAAATCTCTCAATTTCCTCGAGAATCTCGAGCCTGGAGGTCACGGTATAGCCACCCGCTGTCTTTAATTTCACCAGACGGGGTCTTCCGAGGGTGTGCGTTCGCGCAGCGGAATGTTGTTGAATTTAAAGATTTTAATTATGCAGATATTTAGTATATGACGTCGTGTAATTGTGTATGGTAAAAAGAAAATTGTGTATGCAGCCATTGTGGAGAAATTCGCCAAAAACTGATTCCGCTGGGCGAACGTTGTCCTGGCGGAACTTTTTTTAAATCCATGCACTTAAAAGAAAAAAAATGTGTCCAACAATTAGTGTGTATTTGTGTGTAATATATGTATGCATAAACTTCGGAGAAATTCAAGTTGCCGCTACGCGAACGTTTGGCCATTAGCTAGTTTTCATATAAAGCGCTAATATAGAGAGCTGTATATTTTTACATACGTTGTTTTGAATTTGTTTATATTTGTTTAAAAAACAGATTTAGAAAAAATTGTAGGGTTTAAAAGATAAAAATATAAACGTAAAATACGCTTATTAGGTCGTAGTTCGTAAAGTATACACTTTGGGGACTAGATTTTCACGTTTATACAAACCATGTAAGTGCCTGCCTGCAACATGTTGCCAAGTATCAATGATGTTCCGTTAGTAATTAAAGATAGGACAATTTACCATGAATAGATCACTGTTTACAAAGCAGTCAAATATCACGGCGTTCTAAAGGAATTGCATAGTAAAATGTATTCCAATAATTAGTTTATTAATTCAACTACTCACATGTAAAATTTCATCTAATTAAATTCAGTAATTAAAGAGAAACAATTAAAATACTGACAAAACATCGAAAGCCTACATAACCCGACCAAGTTCGAATGGCTACAAAAAAGCGGCCGTGCCATATATCTAAGTAACGCTCTTAACCTTCCAGTATAGTATTTATTATTATAGTACAGTTGCGTACACAAGCGTTAGGGAAAAAATAAACAATTGTATTTCTTGAATGAAAAATATTTTTTAATAATAACGCCACCATCTACGATAAAAATAAATCTCCTATTAACAAGTACTTCTTTATTTAAACATCTGTGTACAAAATATTTGTAATTACATATAATAATTATGTTTTTATTATTTATTTCTCGCCACCTGTTACGTATACAAATAATAATTATGTATTTGTTATTTATTTCTCGCCACCTGTTACGTAGAAATCCAAAAATGGCGAAATGTGGGTGACAAAGAAATCTCACACCTCTGCCTACCCCTTCTGGGACAACAGCCGTGAGCATATGAATTAATGAATGAAAATACAGATCTTTGGTACTAATCATGACAATCCTTAGGCGCGCGCCCCAGTAACGGCAGAACTTGCCATACAACTCATGTGCGCGCGCAGGCGCGTGTATTTTGAGCGTATCGGGAGCGCAGCTGAGGTGCTTGTCATGACTAGTCCCTTGTTTATAAAAACTTAACATTAACAAACGCTTGCTAAACATACTCTGTCATTGGTTAGAGACAACAATAGACTTAAAATGTG
The DNA here is from genome assembly GCA_933228765.1 of Miltochrista miniata. Taxonomy (NCBI): domain Eukaryota; kingdom Metazoa; phylum Arthropoda; class Insecta; order Lepidoptera; family Erebidae; genus Miltochrista; species Miltochrista miniata. The sequence continues at coordinate 9,274,976 of OW121774.1, read as the reverse complement.
TTTAACTAAAATAGGTTTAATAAACGATTATGAATATGAGGGTAAGGATAATATGTATTTCGAGCTTCAATAAAAATTTTAATCACTGATCACATATAAATTATATCGAAACAACAATTGTGTTATCACCTGTACCAATTAAAATCCGGTGTTAGACTTTTTTTTTTTTTTTTTTTTTTTTTTATACTACTTAGGTGGCAGACAAGCTTACGGCCCACCGGAAGGTTTAATTAAAAAAAAAAAAAAAACAAACAATTTATTAGACTGTAAATTTTAGAATGTTACCTAAATATATTGCACGGTCGCTTTTTTGTCGTCATTCGATCTTGGTCGGGTTATGTAAGCTTTCGATGCTTTGTCAGTATTTTAATTGTTTCTCTTTAATTACTGAATTTGATGAGATGAAATTTTGCATGTGAGTAGTTGAATTAATAAACTAATTATTGGAATACATTTTACTATGCAATTCCTTTAGAACGCTGTGATATTTGACTGCTTTGTAAACAGTGATCTATTCATGGTAAATTGTCCTATAACCCTTTAATTACTAACGGAACATCATTGATACTTGGCAACATGTTGCAGGCACTTACATGGTTTGTATAAACGTGAAAATCTAGACCCCAAAGTGTATACTTTACGAACTACTTTTATCTTTTAAACCCTACAATTTTTTCTAAATCTGTTTTTTAAACAAATATAAACAAATTCAAAACAACGTATGTAAAAATCTACAGCTCTCTATATAAGCGCTTTATATGAAAACTAGCTAATGGCCAAACGTTCGCGTAGCGGAAACTTGAATTTCTCCGAAGTTTATGCATACACTAATTTTATTCATACATACACAATTACACACAAATACACACTAATTGTTGGACATATTTTTTTTCTTTTAAGTGCATGGATTTAAAAAAAGTTCCGCCAGGACAACGTTCGCCCAGCGGAATCAGTTTTTGGCGAATTTCTCCACAATGGCTGCATACACAATTTTCTTTTTACCGTACACAATTACACGACGTCATATACTAAATATCTGCATAATTAAAATCTTTAAATTCAACAACATTCCGCTGCGCGAACGCACACTCTTCCGAGCTGTTGACCGATTCTAGGTGACATACGGTTATAGGAGCCCATACGCATGGATTGCTTAGGGCATCAAGAAGTCTTAATCCGTCACTGCCTCCAGCTCCGCAGGCGGTATCACTACCGACCGCGCCACAGAGGCAGTCATAGCCCAAATGACGGTCGGGTAAACAAATGACGATCGAAAATCAAATAGTTTATTACAGCAAATAATCCCTTCAGGCGCCAGGGGTCTTTAGACAATAAACGTTCGGTATGATTTGCTATGACCAAAAAACCTATAGGCATACTTAAGTAAAAATTTTTGGGAATTAAATTACCTACCTATGCAATTTTATGTAACAATAATCAGTTGTTTAATGCTTCTATTTAATTAGAAATTTCGATGATGTAGTGTACTGTGCGCCCCAACTTGGATAGGTTAGGTTAGAAGGCTAATGCGGGAGAGGAGCTCCCCCGCCGCACAGTGATCAATTTTCAACTTTTAGGTGTACGAAAATATTGAAAGCCAGAAATGTATTATTTTCAATTTAAAATTAACTTATTAGCCTGAATTTGTAATTTGTCATGCATTATTATGTATTTTAAAACACAAAGTAAATTATTAAATAAAAAACAGACATATTCATTCTTGATTTTCTTCGTCAACTATACAAGGTTCGTCTGGTAACGCTATAGCATCGCAGGAAAGAGCACCTTTTTCTCTGAACGTTACTGAGTAAGGACTTGAGATTTGGGGATCGATATACTAGTAAAATTGTAAAGGAGTCTTCATTTTGTAGCTTTTCGGGATATTTTTCTGGTATTATGTTCCCTATAATATTTTACCTCTTTATGTCGCCATCCCTGTGCATCTTCACCTAGTTGGCCGATAAGCAATAAAAAATAATCAATGATATCCTTGCCATGGAGCAAAATCTTATGAACTGTGGGTGGCATAGGATGATTTAACCTTCGTCGCTTTGTTCTATCTCAAACATTCGAAAATACCTGTTTTGGCCGCCTTTTACGCGTATTCTGTGATGTAGAAGGTTCACTTGTTTGTGTACCGGAGATAATACTGCATTTATTAAGCCAATTCTGGTACTTTTTCTCAAACTTAGTGACGTCCCGGCTAGTTGCTATCCAATTTCTAGCGGCTGAAGTACAAAAGCTATGAATGGTATTACGCAAGTTGTTTCTCTCTGCAACGTCCAAATTTGGCACTCCAATGGTATCTAATACGAAGCTAAGTAGCATTTTTTTTGATTGCTTAGCCGTTGGTTTCATTGGAGGATGTTGCTTAAGCACATTGAACAAATATTGATTTTTTAGTGTAGTACCGTTACCTAAAAAATCATAAACTTTGTTCAAGAAGTGCAAAAATGAGCAAAAAGTCTTATTGAATATAAAAGCTAAGGGCTTAATACTCTTAAATAACCTTAATATTCAATGTTTCTTTATGTCTCTTTAAAGATATGTTTCTCAGAAGCCCAACAAATAGGGTAAAATTTTCTATGTGAATTTTTTTTTTTTTTTCTGAACAATAACTACTATGATGCATAAACTAACACTTAGAACAAATCATAAACACCTTTAAGAATATGCACCATTTTTTTTCAATGCCACAGTAAACAACTTACACTACAAAATATAACTAACTTTACTAGATAAATCTTGTGTAAACAGCAATTATCAATGAAATTTGCGGAGTCGACATCTTTGAGCATTAATATCTGATGACACAAACAAACATATCAAAAAAATATTGTAGCACGAAGTGTACACAATACTCATAAGCACGTAGCGACAATTTTTTCGAACTACCTTCATGTTGAGAATAATGAATTTCGTCCAGCTAAAATTCAATAATTGATCATTGTGCGCCGTGTCCCAGTCTTAGATCATCTAACCACAGGATGCGCCTTACTTAAGCATTGTTTTCTGCCATTGCAAATGACCATTTGGACTTTTGGCTTTATAAAAAGCACTGTACATCAGTACATCATTTTATATGATTAAACTAGTTCCTTTTTATTGTAGTTGACTGTACAATAAAAATTAACACAACAGCCATTACGCGTTTGTCGATTAATACATTTTTAAATGTAATGAAATTTTATATTTCTTTGTGTTTCCCCCTTCACCCGCTATGAAAACTGGCAGAATATTTTTGTATGCGGTGGTTCGCAAAGGCTAGTCCCGTGATATATGGTCTAAGGTCCCAGTAGTTCCATTGCGTAGTTCCATGGAACTGCTATCTTGTTTTGTCGTTCCATGACACGAATAAAAGTTATGTAGGTACCTACATAGTGAATTAATTATCATTGTATAATTTGAATCGATATCTGAATATTCCCTTTTTCTGAACTAAATATTTCAAAGTTAAACCAAAAATACTGACTTGCACACTAATTATGCACACAAAATAAATCAAATTCATTAGACTGATTAATGCTATTTGCATAACTGTTTTTCTGAACGAATAACTATTATCAAAATAGTATATCTAACAATTCCTTAGTTCAACAAAAATATTAAAACTTTTTTAAGGAAAACCATCACCACATCACCAACATCGTTTATTCTAAGTAAAACCCCTGTGGTGGAACTATAGCGAGTTCGTAGTTCCGAGAGTGGACTGTATGAAGGTTCTTTTCAAATTAAATGCTCGGTTGATTTTCAGGTTTATTCAGGATCAGGATCTTTTAATACAGGATCTTTTTTAGTTTACAATACAAGTTCAGGATCTGTTTTAGTTCACAATGTTTTCACGACAAGTTTACAAATGCAAAATGCCAAAATGTGCTTTATTATATTCGTTCGAGTCGCTCACAACTGTAGGGTTACGGACCGAGTAGCGCGCGCTGGCGCGCCGCGGCCGTCGTTAAACTCGCCGTCCGCTACAACCCCAATTTAATCAGTCACCATTACAAAATTAAAATTTATTGATCAAAAAAATAAAAGTCTATTTTTTATACTGCTGGTAGATGGCACTTGATGGAACTTGCTGCACATATTGAATAACACCACTTGTACTGTTCCACAACATTTATTTACGTTACACCTGACCGGTTTCGCCTCTCGGCATTCTCAAAGGTACAAAATAACTAACTTGATGACCACTACATCATGCAAATACATCCAAACTAAACAAACTAAACAATTTTTACTGTAGGTACTCAAATATTTTAAAGTTTACCAGCTTATAAATTTTCCCCAAAAAGTAGGGAAAATTAATTTCTCGGATTTTTGAAAACATTAAAAACTACAAGTGTAATCTTAAAAAATAACAAATGTCAAAGTGTGATAAAAGTCAGTTTATACATTTACCCTAAATTTAGGGAGAATACAAGAATTTTATTTTTATGAAAATAACTATTTATTGTAATTTATAGGTTAGAATTACAAATGTCTAGAACTCAATTAAATGTCAAGAAGGAAACAAATGTCAAATGTTAATAATTAATTTAAATGTCAAGAATATAAATGTCAAAAAAACAAAACAACAATTGGATATAAGCCGTTCACCATTGCTACAATATTATAAATAATGACATTTCATAGTACTTCACATTGTTCCATATGACAAATGAAAATAATGCAGAAATAATATTTAAGTATTTTGACATTTATATTCTTGACATTTAAATTAATTATTAACATTTGACATTTGTTTCCTTCTTGACATTTAATTGAGTTCTAGACATTTGTAATTCTAACTTATAAATTACAATAAATAGTTATTTTCATAAAAATAAAATTCTTCTATTCTCCCTAAATTTAGGGTAAATGTATAAACTGACTTTTATCACACTTTGACATTTGTTATTTTTTAAGATTACACTTGTAGTTTTTAATGTTTTCAAAAATCCGAGAAATTAATTTCCCTACTTTTTGGGGAAAATTTATAAGCTGGTAAACTTTAAAATATTTGAGTACCTACAGTAAAAATTGTTTAGTTTGTTTAGTTTGGATGTATTTGCATGATGTAGTGGTCATCAAGTTAGTTATTTTGTACCTTTGAGAATGCCGAGAGGCGAAACCGGTCAGGTGTAACGTAAATAAATGTTGTGGAACAGTACAAGTGGTGTTATTCAATATGTGCAGCAAGTTCCATCAAGTGCCATCAACCAGCAGTATAAATAATCTGAAGACAGCAGGTACGGCTGAATTGGTTGACATTTATCGTAAACTAAAAGTAAAATTTGCGAAAATTAATGAACATATCTGGTTCAACACGAGGTGTAAAAAAGAAGGTCTTATTCCTAAATATATTGACCTAAGTATAAAATGTAGCAACCATAAATATTACGTCAAAGATGTTTTATATTTTGCCAAATTAAAGTGGTTACATAAGGAAATAAAATATCAGTATTGCCAACGTGACAATTTAAGTCTCCACCTAAAAATTTGCCATATGGAATTATGTCGCAGACTACATTTTTTGGAAATAAGCGTACTGCAGGCAAACGTACTTAATGAGATGCGCTATCTGTCAGCTATTATTCACAAGAAACATCTGATCAAACTGACTCACTTAAGGTCACAAGGGAACAATAATAACAATATTTCAGAATCTCTCTCATGCCAGAATAATATTTTTTACCCAAAACTTAAAAACTTTACTAATATTATTTTCGAAAATAAAGAAAAAGAGTTATTAGAAAAGGGGTTGAAATATTGCCCTAACATTCCCATTTCCCAGAAATATTTGGATAACTTGGCTGTCGACTTGGACTTGGCGGAAACAAACTATGCCGGTAAGCATATAATATGTAAAACTTTAAAGGAGCAGATATCGGAGCAGCGGGAAGAAAGTACCTCGCAGGACCTGAAATCTATTTTAGATATTCGTTCTAAGATCCGTCAACATGACCTTGTTATTACTAAAGCTGACAAGGGCAACACAGTGGTGGTAGCCACACGACAGGATTATGAGGCCAAAGTAGAATCCTTTCTGAGGGATCCATCATTTATTGAACTTAAAAAAGACCCAACTAAAAAGTTTAATGAAGCTGTAAAAGGAACCTTACAATCTGCAAATAGTATCTTCGGAAAGGACTCCTATAAATTGAAGCTAATGAATCCTCAACCTCCTAAACTACATGGATACTATAAATTACATAAGCCTGATATTCCTATCCGTCCTGTAGTGGCATATACTGGAGCCCCAGCATACAGGTTGGCAGCAGAGGTGAACCAGTTGTTTAAACGGTATACGAGCTTTGTACCTACAAATACTATCAAGAATAGCATCGAACTGGTGAGGAAAATTGAAAACATCCAGGTACCGGACAAGGCCATGCTGGTTTCGTTTGATGTCAAAAATCTGTTTCCGAGTGTCCCTTTCACTGAATGCAAGAGTGCTGTTAAGGATATTTTGGTGCAATCTGTGGTCGACCCACAAATAGCTATTGACTTGGAACATACCATATCTGTGTGTCTAGATCAAAATTATTTTCAATTCTGTAATAAGTTTTATAAACAAGTCAATGGTCTTGCCATGGGTAGTCCACTCTCACCACTTTGTGCTGACATTTTCATGAACCATATTGAAAAGCAGATTCTAAGTAATAGTATTTATAAACCATTTATTATTTACTGGTATAGATATGTGGATGACATTATTTGTTTATGGACAGGGAATGAGAATATATTGAAAAATTTTTTGACATTTATTAATGGTATTAATTCTAGTATAATTTTTACAATAGAAATAGGACATGATAAAATTAACTTTCTTGATTTAACTATTAGCCTAATGAATCAAAGACATAAATTCAAAATTTACCGAAAACCAACATTTACGGATAGTGTCATACACATAAGTTCTAGGCACCCATTAAATCACAAGCATGCGGCTTTCCACTCCATGGTGCATCGACTGTTTTTGATCCCAATGTCGCAGGAGGACTTTGAGGGTGAGCTAGCTTGTATAAAAACAATAGCCATGAATTGGTTTCACATCCATATTAATAGACGGCATGGTGACACGGAAGAAATTTAAGTCTGCTATAGAAATGGCATACAATGGAGGTATACCCATTAATCTAAATACAAACACAAAAAGATGGGCTCGCGTACCATACATTGGTAATATATCTTATAAGTGTGCCAGGAGCATAACAGAGTGCAAACCAGCGTTTTATACCACCCACAACCTACATAATTTAATTTGCAATAATAAAGACACAACTCCCATTGTACAAAAAAGTGGCATATATGAACTGACTTGTGCCAATTGCAGCAAAAAATATGTCGGCCAAACTGGGAGATCGTTCAGAATAAGAGTTGCGGAACATGTCAGTGGCTGGAGACTCAAAAACAGAGTCCAATTTTGCTGAACACCTCATTAATGAAAAACACAGTTTTGACCCAAAGTTAAATTTTAGAGCTTTGCATTCCTGTGACAAAGGTAGAAAGATGTCGGCCCTTGAGGCACTCGAAATAAGTAGACACTTAAATACCGATCCGAACATTCTCTTAAATCAACAATTGGATATAAGCCGTTCACCATTGCTACAATATTATAAATAATGACATTTCATAGTACTTCACATTGTTCCATATGACAAATGAAAATAATGCAGAAATAATATTTAAGTATTTTGACATTTATATTCTTGACATTTAAATTAATTATTAACATTTGACATTTGTTTCCTTCTTGACATTTAATTGAGTTCTAGACATTTGTAATTCTAACCTATAAATTACAATAAATAGTTATTTTCATAAAAATAAAATTCTTCTATTCTCCCTAAATTTAGGGTAAATGTATAAACTGACTTTTATCACACTTTGACATTTGTTATTTTTTAAGATTACACTTGTAGTTTTTAATGTTTTCAAAAATCCGAGAAATTAATTTTCCCTACTTTTTGGGGAAAATTTATAAGCTGGTAAACTTTAAAATATTTGAGTACCTACAGTAAAAATTGTTTAGTTTGTTTAGTTTGGATGTATTTGCATGATGTAGTGGTCATCAAGTTAGTTATTTTGTACCTTTGAGAATGCCGAGAGGCGAAACCGGTCAGGTGTAACGTAAATAAATGTTGTGGAACAGTACAAGTGGTGTTATTCAATAATAAAAGTCTAACCTAACCTAACCTAACCTATTTCGTTATGAGATTGTACAATTTAGAGTGCAAGTTAGTATTTTTGATATACAATTCGTATTTCTGTTTTACAAATCATATATTCGATGTACGAACCACATTTTTGGTGTGAATTTGATTAAAAAGATCATCTCGTTCAGAGTAATATTTAAGCTTTTTAAGAAGAACATGTTTAGTTAATCCATTGCATTGGCTTTTTTGCACAGCATTTAATTTTCTGGTTTGCATTCAGTAAATTAGTGGAGTTACCTAGTGTGCAGAAAAATTAATCAGATGTGCATTTAAAAATATCCCATTATCATATAGCAAATGGAGATCAAAAAAACTAATGAAGATCGGCAAAACAAATAAAGATCGACTAAACAATTTATTAATTTGCATTTGTTTTTTCTATCTTCATTTGTTTTGCCGATCGTTATTTGTTTATCCGACCGTCATTTGTTTTTCGATTTTCGTTTTGTTTTGTCGATTTTCATTTGTTTTGTCGATTTTCATTTGTTTTGTCGATTTTCATTTGTTTATCCAACCGTCATTTGTTTAGTGATCATCATTTCTTTATCCGAGTGTCATTTGATTTGTCGATCTTCATTTGTTTAGTCGATCTTCATTTGTTTTGTCGATCTTCATTTGTTTTGTCGATCTTCATTTGTTTTTTCGATCTTCATTTGTAAATAAAAATAGAATATTTAAGAATTTCAACATTGCTAATAAATAGGCAAATGTTCCATGGAACTACTGGGACAAAAAATCTTAGTAGTTCCATCATGGAACTACGCAATGGAACTACTGGGATACGGCTTCGTTCCGTAGCCAAATGGCAAAAACGAAACCCTTATAGATTCGTCATGTCTGTCCGTCCGTACGTCACAGCCACTTTTCTCCGAAACTATAAGGCCTATGCTATTGAAACTTGGTAAGTAGATGTATTCTGTGAACCGCATTAAGATTTTTATATAAACTAAAAAAGCATTAAATTTTGGGGGTCCCCATACTCATACCCATAACTGTTTATTCATCAAACCTATACCTAAGTGTGTATCTATAGATAGGTCTTTGAATTTGAATTCGAATTTAAAACGCAAGTTTATTACAAAGGACATGAGGACACGATAAATGGACAGGACTATACCGGACGCTACACAAACTTTTACATTGAATTTGTTATTGTGTCATTGGCCGTAGCCTCCTTGGCTGTAACTGCTGTAGCCGCCTTGGCCACTTTGGCCGCCTTGGCCAGCAGAGGTTTGATGACCCGATGCATAACCACCGCCATAACCACTTCCTTGACCTTGGAAGCCGCCTTGCATGCCGCTACTCATGCTTTGCATATTGCTCTGCATGCCGTTCTGCATTCCATTTGGCATTCCGCCAAAACCAGCTCCGCCGAAAGAAGACTCCTTCCTTGACTGAAAGCCCTCTGCATTCCAGAGGAGAAAGAATTGCCTCCTCCAAAGCCTCCGCCCATTCCGCCAAAACCTCCTGGGCCTCCAGCGCCTCCGAAACCTTGGCCGCCAAATCCACCATTATTACCACCGAATCCAAACATTTTGAGAAGGTTCTGTTCTGTTATCTGAAATAATTGACAATAAACACGAGTAGGCTTATAACATTATTTTTCTAGATTATTAAAATTATTACACTATAAAAAATCTTTTTGTTGATTTTAATGTACCTAAAATGAGATATTTTTCTAGTGAATTTTGAAACAATACTTTACTTTACTTTAATTACTACACGGTACCACTTGCGCACCTTACCTTGCCGTCAGAACATTGCAACAACTGGCTAGAGACGAGCAACACTGCTACCCCATGGCTAGTAAAACTACATTAGAAGATTTTTACGTGGACGATATACTGTCTGGAGAATCACATGTGGATTCTGCAAAAGAATTACAACAACAATTAATAACAATGTTAAGCAAAGGAGGGTTTACGTTGAGAAAATGGTCGTCCAATAGTCCAGAATTACTTCAAAATATACCAAAAGGAGACAGGGATGATCAGATGCTCAAGCTCCCCTTGGACGAAACAAGAAAATCTCTAGGAGTAACATGGTTCCCTCGGGAAGATAATTTTTGCTTCAAAATTATTATAACAGAGAATAATAAACCTACAAAAAGATTTATTATGTCAGAAGTTGCGAAAATATTCGATGTGCTGGGTTGGTTGGCCCCCATTATAGTTAAACTGAAGTTACTTATACAAGAACTCTGGACAAATCAGACTGAATGGGATCAGCCCGTAGACAATACGATACAAAAAAAATGGAAGGACATACAAAACAACCTTAAATATATTGAAGATATAAGAATCCCACGGTGGTGCTATATCACAGATGACACGTGGGTTGAGTTATACGGGTTCTGTGACGCCAGTGAAAAAGCGTTTGGAGCTGTAGTGTATAGTAGGATAAAAGTTAATAATGTTTACTATGTTACATTATTACAAGCAAAATCAAAAGTAGCACCGAAAAAGCAAAAGCTCACGTTACCAAGACTTGAGTTATGTGCTGCAGTATTATTAGCTAAATTAATCCAGAAGGTAAAGGAAGCGCTTAACTGCAGAAACCTTACAATGTCCTGTTGGACAGATTCAATGATAACGTTAGGGTGGATAAAAGGCGAACCTGAACGATGGCAGACCTTCGTAGCGAATAGAGTGTCAGAGATTAGACAATGTTTACCAGATATTAGGTGGAATCATGTGGTCTCCGCCGAAAACCCAGCTGATATTGTGTCAAGAGGCGCCGATCCAAAAATGCTAGTAAACAATGAGCTATGGTGGAACGGCCCAGCATGGTTAAAAAGCGATAAAATTCCAGTCACGAGAACCATACCAAATACAAACGAGGAGGTAAAACATTCCTATATGTCTGCAACTATTGTACAACATAATGAAATATGGAACAGATTTTCTAGTTTTAATAGAATGATTAGAATATTATCATACTGCTATAGATGGAGAAATAATCAAACATCAAATAAACCGCTGTCTTGTGCTGAATTAAGCATGACTGAAAAACAAATTATGCATACAATACAACACGAGTATTTTGAAGAACAGTTGAGGACTATTCACAGTGGAAAATCACTTAAGAAAAATGACAAGCTATCCACGTTAGACCCGTTTATAGATGAAGATGGGTTATTAAAAGTGGGAGGCAGGTTACACAACTCAGACTTACCATACACTCAAAAACATCCCATACTCTTACCATATAATCACCATGTGACGTCATTGATTATCCAAGATGCTCATTTGAAAACTTTACATGGTGGTAATAATAGTAGTTTATGACACTGTTGCATAATAAGGGTTCTTATAACACGAGTGTGTTTTAAAAAAACGAGCCGTAGGCGAGTTTTTTTATAGTATCACACGAGTGTTATAAGACCAAGTTATGTACAGTGTCATACACTACTTTATCTACTCTCATACTATAATACCTGATTTCATTTTGTAGTGATATATAGTTGCTCCTTGATTTCACCGGTAACAGGTTCATGGTCATGTTTGACGCAGTTTCCAGAGTGTCTGGTGGTGTACAATTACCACCATCCTCGCTTTAAGACATGTTTTTACACAAAAACTATTTTATTTTACAAACAAAACCAAACTTTGTTTAATTTAAATGTAAAATGTTGGCGCCAAGGCGCAAACATCGATTGCGCATGCGTGTTTCTTTTTTTTTTAGGCTGCGGAGACCATAGATTTAGGATTTTTCGCTACTCTGGAGACACGATTTTTTTTTAAAGTAGAGGTTCAAACTTCTTTTTCAGCTGGAGATTGTTTATGGTGTATCGTAATGATTAAAAAGTTTTATTATGATATAGGTGTCCATACAAGACCTGTATCGTAATAAAACTTTTTTTTTGGCCTGTGCGTAATGTTTGTCATAATAGTATTGATTTCAATTTTATAATCTTTGTATTATAGTATCAGAGTAGATAAATTAACTTTATCATATATACAACAAAAGTATTGGATTATCGGTGGGAAAAGAAAAGTTAGAACGATACTTAGCAAATGCGTTAAGTGTATTAGGTATAAAGCAGCTACATGTTGCCAAAAGATGGGAGTGCTACCGAAAGCAAGAGTGACACAATCTCACCCGTTTTCGCATACTGCAGTGGATTATGCAGGTCCAATACAAACAAGAGCTATGAAAGGGAGAGGTCACAAATCGTACAAATCATACATTGCCGTATTTGTATGCTTAGCAACAAAAGCTATACATCTAGAGTTAGTCAGTGATTTAAGCACAGAGACTTTCATCGCTGCATTACGGCGATTTACTGCCCGAAGAGGTCCCGTTTCACACATGTACAGTGATAACGGTACGAATTTTGTAGGAGCGGCAAACTTTCTAAATAAAGAGATATTACAAATATCGCAGTCACCAGAATTCCAAAAATCAGTAACAAACATAGGAATACAGTGGCATTTCAGTCCAGTAGCAAGCCCTCACGTAAATGGAATAAGTGAGTCGGGTGTGAGGTCAGTAAAATACCACTTACATAGAGTAATAGGTGAAAGCACATTGACATATGAAGAAATGACAACCTTTTTATACCAAATCGAAGCTTGTTTAAATTCGAGACCGCTGTGTGTACAAAGTGAAGACATAAATGAAAATACAGTGTTAACCCCCAGCCATTTTCTTATTGGTCGAGAAGCAGTCGGTACACCTGATCCTATCGAAAATATAAACACTGATGTTATTAGTAGGTGGAAGAAGATTCAAAAAATGAAAAAGGACTTTTGGAATAGCTGGACAAAAGATTATTTAAATCAACTTCAGCAAAGATATAAGTGGAAACAAGTCCGGGACAACGTAAAAATTGGTACAATTGTGCTCATTAAAGACGACAGCATAAGTCCAAGTAAATGGCCGTTAGCAAAAATTACAGCTGTTCATCCAGGAGACGATGAAATAGTAAGAGTAGTTACACTTCAAAAATCAACCGGAACCTTTGTCAGGAGATCGATTAATTCCTTAATACCACTTCCTGTAAACGAAAACGAATATGATACCAATGAACACGGTTCGGAGAACCCCACGGAGACACAATGTAACAGTACTCTGACAAGAAGTAAGAACTTACGTGTAAAATCACCGAGTTGGTGTCAGAAATTAATAAGTTACACACTCTTAGCGTTAATGATTGGAAGCGTGGCAAGTTCACATCCATATAAAATGAAGAATATTGACGCAGGATTCTATGTTGAACATATAGGAACCTCGAGCATTGACAGGGGAATGTTTAGGATAGAATATATGTACGAAAGAGAGCGACTGCAACAGGATGGTACAAAAATAAAAGCGGTAACGTACAAATTTGATCAACTCTGTAGAAGTGCAGAATCCACAGGAGTTGGAACACACTGTAAACAATTACATCATCATTTACTAGAGGAAGAAAATAGTTTTTTACGGATTAAGGAATACCTGAATTCAGTGAACGATACAAGAAAGAAAAGGGGTCTTTTAGGACAATTCTTAACCTCGATATTTGGTGTCAACGACGAAGTCTATAAGAACATTGACTCTTTAAATACGAATCAACTACATCTAATAGATGCCGCCAACAAGCAAACAAAGTTCATGCTCTCAACAATTGCACAAGTAAACGGTACGGAATACAGAGTACGACAGAAATTAATAGGATTTCAAAATAAATTGAATGAAATAATAGAAAAAATAGACAACTCAAATCACTGGTACAAGTCAATCAATCATAACAATATTAATATACAAATAATGGAGACTTATCAACTTGCCAACAACTTAATATCAGAAATAATAGAGCATTATAATGGCCTATTAGAAATTTATCTAGCACATGCAACTATATACAGCATTTTGCCACCAAAAAATGTAAGCGAGCTAATAGCATCTGCAAATATCAAGTTACCTTCGAACTTAAAAATAATTCAACAACAATTATTAGAAACTAAGATATGTGAAAATAGTAGTCACATACAAGTACACGCATATTTTCCGATACAGGATACCACAAAATACATGTTTATTCACGTTACGTCAGTTCCAAAAAGAAACGCGGATAAATCCTTTCAAAGTATAGAAGTATCAAAGGCATACATAGCAATCGATTACACGAACGAGTTGTATTATGAATTAAACCAAGAGGAGTTCAAATCATGTTTACGTAGAGGTGATCATTATATTTGTTTCCCTGGCGCGGTGAAGAACATGCAATTTAATAAAAATTGCATTGTTGATCAGATCTTTAAAAATCATACTCGCACAAGATGTCCCGCAAAGACCTTTACTCTAACTAACAGCATAATTTGGAAACAACTTTGTATGCAAAACACGTGGTTGTATATGGTTAAAGATAGTACTACAGTATCAATCATATGTGATGGGCAAAGAGAAGAAGTAGTACTACAAAACGTAGGTGTAATACAAATTTCTGATAGTTGTATCATAAAATCGATAAATAATATTCTTGCTGCACAAAGATCGGTATCAGTACAAATAATGTCATCCTACTCAAAAGAAGTCAATTTCTTAGAAGAAACATATACCCTAGACCAGGGGTCGGCAACCTTTTGAGTCGGAAGAGCCAAAAATGACGATTTTAAATTACAACATTTTTAAAGAGCCACAAAATCTTTCTTAATCCCACGACCCCCCCCCCCCCCCCCAGTAAGAAGTGGGATTGACTAGACTGCGGCGAAAGTCTGCTATAGACACAAACCGAGTCTGTCGGAAGCTCTGAGAGCATTCTTCGAAGAGCGTCTCCAGGACTTACGGCCATAGGCAGATGGGTGATTATGTGGAATTTTCCCACTAAAACCCTGGGATGTTCCTTCTTGTCACTATTTTGGGTCACAGGGAAAGCAAGCGTACAACAGTCTCGACTCTGGGGGTCTAAATATTACCCACCGAAATTTCACTGCCGCGACACCTGAACACGAGGGGTGCGTCTTAGTCAGTCTCACGGCTGTCATAAAGCTTCCATCGTTGGCATACTGGAAGTGTTAGGCCACCCCGCTCTGGCACCCGCAGCGCTTTTCTCATAGCCGTTGACGTCAAAACAACAGCAGAACCAATTTTCTTCGCTGTCTAACATAGCGTAAACTATAATAGACAGCGACGCGACCGGGCCAATTTAGGACTCTTAGAGCGGTACGCTCGCCACTCCACTCCGTACAAAAAGTGAGGGTGTGCAGCGCTTTATCCACGGCGCCGTCATCGCAGTGGGTACGTTGCCTCAGGCTTAATGCCTACCACATCATGCAGGTATTTACTAAAATATCCGTGCCCCGTGAGGATCTGTGTGAGGTGGTAGGTATGTCAGTGCCGCTTTTCTACACAGGACCTCAGAATAAATAAGATGGCAGAGACGAGCTCAATGCTTACCGCCGAGCTCTAGCCTGGTGCGCCCTTTATGAATGACATCATTGCGCGCTCTAACACGCCAGCTTTCAATCCCTTCCGAAGACGGTTGTTTGCCATTTTGACGCACCAAAGCATTGGGCCGGTAGATTACTGCCAGAACTGCGGCCTCTAGGTTCCGCGACGGACTGTCAGAATTAAACATGCCATCATCGCAGCAGAATCCTATTAGAAAGAAAATGGTGCTCCATATAACGCTTTCAAGCGCAGCACACCACCATTAGGCGAGTTTGCTTGTTTAACTACTAGTAAGACTTTTGTGGTACATATTCTTGAAAATGAATAATATGATAATTATGTATGCAACTAAAGAGCCGCAGGTCTACACCCAAAGAGCCGCATGCGGCTCGCGAGCCGCGCCTTGCCGACCCCTGCCCTAGACGATACAAAAACAGCAAATATTACAAAAGAAGACGTAATAGGTTCGTCTCAAGACATCTTTCAGCACCTATTAGATAATGAAAACGCATTAAATACGCAGTTACAGGACACTATTTGGATCAAACTAACGTCACACACTTATCTCGTTGCATTTACATCCTCTATTATAGTTATAATACTTATATTAAGAGCGTAAATTCGGTTTTCAAATTTCTTTACGATCGTAAGAAATCAGCCGGCGCGGCGCACATAGCCGTATAGTGCCAATTGTTGCTACTAACAAGTTTGATACTTTTGTTTTCCTTGATGTATTACCGGTGTCATATTCTTAGTCTAAGCGTTCAATCTTTAAATTGAATTTTTATGTTAGTAATATTAGTTAACAATTATTGATTATTTTATTGCAAATTGATTGATATTAAGTAGTGATAGACACTGACATCATAAAATTAATAAAGTTGACATTTATTTACCTAACTAATATCAATATTGCAATTAGAAATACCGAACCGAAGGAACCGACGTGCATGGATGAAAAGAAAAATGTAAGTTGAAGAAGCAAGTGAGGTGTGTATGGAGCGTGCCGTGTAGCGCTCGGTTCTTTCTGCCTACCCCGCAAGGGATTTGGCGTGAAGATAGTATAGTATATAATACACACATACATGAAAGCGGTCCACAAGTTTATTTTTAAAGTATCTTAATATACGAAAATTGTAGAAAGTAATGGACAATATTCTATTTTACACTATAAATAATTAAATTTGACAATAATCATAGTTAAAAACAATAATATTAATGTAGCAATGCGCAGGCGCTTGGCATGGTACGATGTTTTGCTGCCTACTGCAGATTCAGTGCTGGCAGGAACGTTAAAATATTTTTAATAAATAATCTATAAATATTGTTGGATATTCTCACACAACATCATCTAGCCCAAACTAAGCTATAAGCTTGAGCTATGGGATCTAAATCTAATCTTAATTGATAGTAGGTGTTTTTCATTTACAACAACCAAATATTTATTAAGAGGTATGTGCATAACAATGCACACCGCCCAGAAAAATCCATTCCGTATCGGCATTGATAGATTAATTATTAGATACCTACTAAGATGAATTTTGGGAGGGACCGAACTGAGTTTCTTGGGGTGTTCTTCTCAGTTTGTAGCATTTCCCAAAAAATGTTGATAAACCTATTTTTTTTTAAATTTCAAAGGTAATAAATTTTATTTTATTTTATTTTATCGGCTCTTTCTGGGCTCAATCATTTTGGGCAACAGACATTAGTCGTAAAAAATTAACAATTTAGGTTCCATCCTCGTAGTCCAGAACTCGTCGTCTTGCGAAATATTTACTGTGCTTATGGACAAATTAGTGTTCAGTCTACACCGCAAATCGATAAATGTTGGCTTGACTGAAAGTAATTTTAATACAATTTATTAAAAATATTTATTATATACACAAGATCACTAGAAGATAAAATAAACGCAACTTCTCACTTAATTTGAAGTTGGCCTTGGATTTTAAAATACCAGTCATGCTTTGTAAACAGATCCGTTTTTCTCCATAATTTAATTTTACCATCTGCTATGGCTTGTTCCACATCCATGGTATATAGGGACTGTTCTAGGTTAAATTGATTGATTGATTGGTTATTAGGTCGTCTACAACAAGGTTCTTTAGCAGTGGTGAGACCACGCCCCCTTGTGGACAACCTTTGGCCATGGCTGCGCACTGGTTTCTGCTTGTCTGTAGCTTTAAAATGAGTTTGTTTAGCATGTTATCTATCCATTCACTGACTACCGTGTATACTCGGTGTTTTGCCAGTGCCGTGGTTATGCTTCTTCTGTCGAAAGCTCCCTCTATGTTTATGAAAGTGCCGAGGCACATTGATTGATTGATTCTGGATGACCTCTTCTATTTTGTGTACTACTGCATGTAGTGCTGAGTCTGTAGACTTGCCGGGGGTATTATGCGCGTTGGTTGGAATGCAGTGGCTTATTTTGAAGGGCCGTCCCTCGTTTGTCTCTGTCACACAATCTTTCCAGAGTTTTTAGCAGGAAAGACGAAGGGCTTATCGGTCTGTATAACCAGAGGTCTGAATCACAAACATAATCCCTTTACCGGGTTTTGGTATAAAGATCACTTAGACCTCTCTCCACAGTCTGGGTCACAGTCCCATTCATTGTCAGGCGTATAGATACTATGTAACTGACAATATCAACTTGTGTCCTCCCCCATTTTATCACTGCAGGGAAGACTTCATCCTGTCCTGGAGATTTGAAGGACTTGAAGCTGTTAATTACCCATTCAGTTTTTTGTAAGTTGACAGAATAGATTAGAACAGGTCTTGCGAGCTCCCACTGGACTTCTTCTGTGGATACGTTTTCCACCAGCCACATGAGTGTCTGCAGCAATTGGCATTCTGGGAAGTGCGTTTGTATCAAAATACTCTCGGCTTCTTTTCATGATAGTTAACGTTAGTAGAATGATGTAGTGGTAATTTATATATATTATTAATTTATTGTTTTCGAGTAATTAAGTGATTTAGTGGTCATTATATAATGTTAATTTGCCTTTGAAAATGCCGAAAGGTTCCACCAAGTGCCATCAATCAACAGTATAAATAATTCTTTTCATGTGTGGGTCAGACCGCCGCGCCGTCAGGATTCTTTATAGATACGGACAGTTCTGTCCCTTGTTTGGCTAGTATTAGTCTGACTCTATCAGAGGTTTCTCCAAGACTTGGTACTTTTGTATCTCAGTCGCTACTTGTATTTTGCTTTAGCGGCTTTATAGCCGTCCCAATCCTGGTCTGGTTCCTCACAGGTGTTCCATAATTACCACTTATGAAAATGTTGTGTTAATGTGTTATTATCAATACCACACGAATAGTGACTACCTGCCTTGCGTATAATACCTACACCTACGCTGTTCGTGAAGAAAATAGTGCAACTGTAAAAGCTTATAACTTGGTCAGTTTTCGTTAGTTTCATTTAATTTTTTTTATACAGTATTTCGAAGCGAAACTCTAGTCGGGGTGTCTGAGCTTTGCACTATACAAAAGTTCACGTTGTATATCGACCATAAATATTTATATATATTTTATTATACGTCACAAAGTACTAAGATTGCTTGGTCACGCTAGAATTAGACTATTTTTGTTCATTTTTTCGTATTCAAAAATGGAACATCGAGCGACATGACCACTCTCTGAGAGCCTCTCGGCGGTACTAAATCGTATTTGTTCGCGTATCTGCATTTATAGGGGTTCACAAAATACTTTGTAAAAAAAAATCTGTATCCAGTTACATAAAAAGAAATATTTTTATTGTCAAAGGAGAAGTTCTGACATAATATTACATAATTATCATAATGATTTAAACTACAGAAGCTGGTGAAAAGACTACTTTATTTTGGTGAAATTTCTCACTATTTGAGCAAACTTTACAGTCATTTTTCTCTAAAAAAAGGAACCTACCTGATATCAGGTTATTCTACAAACAGATAGCCAACCCCCTTTGCAATTGCTTCGTATCCCTTGTTTATTAAATTTATCAGTAATTTGACATGAATTTAAGCCTCGAAAACTATGCAAATCGTATGATTTGAAAAACCTGTTTCACTTTCATTGATAATTACCGTATGTAATCCGTTGTTAGGTAAAATATGTTTTATGAAACGTTTAGAGTGCTAAATTTACTAAGTATGTTAGTGAATACCATGTTTGTACGATAAATATTTAATGACTTTAAATGCAATGAAAAGTATGGTTTCTGAGCAATATGTGGCGCGAAATATGTTAGCCCTCTTAATGTTAATATGTTTTGGTCCAAAATTAGTGCAATACATCGGAGCTCGAAACTGTGCCAAGCGGCCACCTCTGCATGGTGAATCAATCAACATGGAAGCGATATACAGCCAACCTGTCAAACAACCTACGGAGAAGACTGACACCACAACCAAGATTAACGAATTGTACGAGTTGGAGCCGTTCCTGAGACCTGCCAGAATGTTCAATTAAGAACATAATGCAATCAAATTTGCAACTCATCACTCAGCAGCGCTCCAAAGGTCGGCTGTAATCATCAAAATATTTGACCAAGATTCAAACTACTGCAGAGGCAATTTACACCGATGGCACACTAATAAACACCCATACTTGTGTACTTAGGATAATTTTAATATATAAGAACAATTATTTTGTAAATAAATCAGTCATTACGTCTCACCCGACTTTGACTCATTCCCTCCGGTCTATTCTTCAGTGCTGATATAATTGTGGGTCGACCACTACCCTTTATGGTGTTCAGCGGCGAATCTGAAGAATAGGCCAACCACCTCACCTACCACCACTACCCCTCACTGTGGCCAAGACACCCTTAGCCTCAGCAGTCGTATGAGTCTGTGCGATTGTGGTATATTAAAATTATCCTAAGTACACAAGTATGGGTGTTTATTAGTGTGCCATCGGTGTAAATTGCCTCTGCAGTAGTTTGAATCTTGGTCAAATATTTTGATGATTACAGCCGACCTTTGGAGCGCTGCTGAGTGATGAGTTGCAAATTTGATTGCATTATGTTCTTAATTGAACAATGCTATTGAGGTTCTAAAGTGAATAGTTTGCGCAAGAGGCACTTCCAAAGTGGAAAAATATGTCCCCCCCTCCCTCTAACTTCTAAACTAAGAGAATGATAAATCTAAAAACTATTATGATGTACATTGCCATAAAAACTACCAATAAAAATTGGTTTGAACGAGATAAAGTTGGTAGTTTTTTTAATAAGTCATAAACCGCAATTTTCGGTTAGAAAACACTAGGTATAAAGAGCATAATAATATTTCTTTATTTTCTCTTTTACAAAGGTCGATACAGGTCTATGTTATCAGGACATAAAATACAGCTATAACCCTTGTGAGAGACTGGTATCTGAACTGGGAATAATCCTGTCAAACAGATTACCAGGCTTCCCACTTACATGGATCCAATTTCTATGACACACATAAGAGCTAGGAGTATCGAAATACGAAATCCAGACAAAGATGACATAAAAAATTTGTTAAAAATAAAATTAAAACAATAAAAGGTAGAAACAAGATGAGTGTGGTGTGTGTGTGTGTGTGTGTGTGTGTGTGTGTGTGTGTGAGAGAGAGCATGTGTGTGTGTGTGTGTGTGTGTGTCGTGTAAGTAAGCGTGAAACGCGTGCGTGAGTGTTGCAATGAGTCACAGTGAGATTGGCAATAGATTTTCTGTCTCGTCGTAATTGAGATCTTGCAACCATTTACCAACGATGTGCTTGCACCTGCCCTTAAGGTATGGATATATTTTGAGATGCGAATTTACCTTATTATATAAGTGACCGTCCAGGTAATAGAACAGGTAGGTATATCACTACCACTGCGAACATGTTAAAACATCAATCAAAGTTACAACGAACTACAAGAACTTTTATATTGTTACTTGCTGCTACGGAACCCTTCATGGGCGAGTCCAACTCGCACTTAGCCGGTTTTTTATAACCATTCAACACCAACATCAATGTCGATGGTGTGAGTCCGAAACTTAATAATTTTGTTATTGTCTAAACAATTGACTGAAAAGAAATGGTAGGTAATTTGAAAGAGAGAGAGAGAGAGAGAGAGAGAGAGAGAGAGAGAGAGAGAGAGAGAGAAAGAGAGAGAGAGAGAGAGAAATGCTAAGTTATCCATTTTGTTTTTCAGATCTTGTTCGGACAAATTATTTTGCTGTCCTGTACAATACGTAATGCCGATCCCGGTGGAGACTGATAGAACTGCCGATTCTCAGGATGAAGTAGATAATTGGAAGGAAGATTTTGATTAAAAGATATTTAATTGAAATACAAAAACTTATTTTTAGTTTAGAAGGGAAAATAAAATCTTTTATTTAAAAATTGACCAATATCATTTTTCCTGCAACTTGTGTAATATTTCAGAATCCCTATTCTCATAGTAAGTAGGTAGGTACGTACCAACGCAACCTTGTATAAAATTTGATGCAAGTATATCCTTCCTAAAAAAAATCCTAAAAACACATCGCAAATAAGTACTCAACTAGTAATTTACAAAAAAAAAATCCCTCAAAGTGATTAAAAATAAAACACCAAATAAAATAATAGCATTTATTTGAGATAAGCTAGACACATCATACATTCTCACACATATACACACACAATAGACATATTTGTACATACACACTGCTCACTACGATTACTAGCTCAGTAGTTCACTACGATTGAAACTAGCGCAATAGCTCAGTATAATCGAAACTAGCGCTCGTTCAATGCAACCAAACCTAGCGCTAGTTCAATACGATTAAAAGTAGGTACAGTAGCTCACTACAATCGAAACTAGCGTAATAGCTCACTATAATCGAAACTATCGCTATTCACTACGATTACAACTAGCGATTAGTTCACTACGATTGAAAGTAGAGCAGTAGTTCACTAAGATTGAATCAATTTGTACAAAATATTTTACTATCACAATTAGTAGATATATTTTTTGTTCTACTCGGTTTTAGCTACCTTGAATTTCAGTCAAAACGTCACATTGAATAAAATGACACTATAGTGGGCGTACAGCAAGCTGAAATGTATATGGTCCAAACATTTGAACAAGATGACTGTAGGCTGTATGCAGTTGGAATGCAAAATTACAAATAGAGTGATATTACTTACATTACAAGTATATGAGGCGCAAGAGTGGCCTAGCTCTCAATTATTCATTATTCTGATTCACACGACAAATTCTCAAAACTTATTAAAATTTATTACAAAACCAGCCTATTTCTTGTTTTATCATCCATTAATGAAAAGAGGTGCAAAGTTATTTTGCTTTTGGTTGAAAAAATAAAAGCTGGTCATGCCATCTTCGTATGGAGAATAAAATGAGGGTTAGGCCACTCTTGCGCTGACGGCCTGTATTATAAATGTACCTACAAGTCGGATGTAAAATTGTTAAACCGTTGGATCGTAATCTACCTAGCGAGATTGTAAACGATCTAGAGATATCTAACGGATAATTTTTATTTACATTGTAAATTATCGGAATAAATTACAAAAAAATTAATGTGGCGTTCACTGCCGCGATCCACTCGCTTCGCTCGCTCGCCTTCGTGCGTTTATGGTCACTGTTCCTGCATAATTTACGGTTAACAATATTAAGACAGTATACCATCGCGCTACGTACATTACAATCAATTTTATGCCGACATAGGCATAGGCAGGCAGCTTTAGACAGAATTTCGAAAGTGTGTATTAGACTAGAAAAAGCTTAAAATACGCAGACATATATACCAAGCTACGTTCTAAGATATTGCTTGTAAAAAGGCCACATAGGTAGATTGAACTTTCATTAGATTGAATAATATTATTTCTATTGAATTGCTACTAACTTTTTTTATCCTTCTAGTCAACTAATGTATATGGCGATACTTACTAATGTACTACCCGTTCGCTCTAACTTTGCCGCTGGCGTAGAGGCGTATACCCGAATTGTTAATTAGACGAAGTAAATTGACAGTAGCTAATGTCACTTCGTCATAGAAAATCAGCAACATTGTATGAAAAAGTGACATTAGTTGCTGTCAATTTACTTCGTCTAATTAAAAAATCGACTTTAGTATGGAGCCGAACGGCAAAGTTAGAGCGAACGAGCAGTTTGTCTACATTTGAAATTGATGTCAAAGGAGATCATTCACGTTTCATACATTTTTGGGCCAATTCTGAAAGTGCCGGCCAGAAAAAAAGAATGTAATATTCGCATAGAACACACAATTTCTAGCAAAAAATACTACTACATTAACCCTGTGCGTGCTATGGTTTTGTTGTTACATGCTTTTAAAATACGAGAAAAATGTTAATTTGATGATGTATTTTGATACATTTCATCACTTGAATAGTGATTTGTTTTTACGTTATTCTATTGTAATAAGAAAGAATTATCATTTTACTAATTATCTACGTACCTACGCACAAACAAAACGTACGTAACGATTCACAACAAGTCCAAACTTGTTTCAAAAAACTTAGACAAAATTGCCGCGCGCGCTTCCCCCCAGGCTCAAGCGACAGGTACCTGGCAAATCACCCCGCCACCTCCCGAAGCCGGATGGGTGCGATGGGGCCCTACCACCAACCCCGGGGTCCAAGCCAGCCTCACCTGCGAGTGGTGCACCTGCTGATAAACGGATGAGGTCATGGCGCACAGAAAAGGAAAATTCGAAACTAAACCGTATACCAACCCGTCTGGCCAGCGTGATACAGTAAGGCCAAATATCCTCCTATGATACACACAACAAAACAACGGCCCCTAGTTCCCGGCACTCCCGCTGTTCCCGATCACGGCAGCGGTCGAAGTGATGGCGGGAGGGGGGGGGGGGGTGCTAAGTATCTCCGGGTCACGGTGGCTGCATACAAAACTGACCCTAGCTACGTTTAATGGAACTACTCTGCGCCTGGACGAGCGGCTCACCGAACTCGAGGTAGAACTAGGTCGTATTAACTGGCACATCCAGTATTGTGCGAGGTCCGAAGAAAGGGGGAGGACACGCTAACCCTTGCACCAGGCGACCTGTTTTACTTTCGGGAAGGTGACGGAAGACATTCTTCCGAGGGCGGGATTGGCTTTATGGTGAAAAAGGACCTTGTTAGCAGCTTTGTGGAGATCAGCAGTTTTTCGCCTCGGGTAGCGTACTTAATACTGAGACTCACCAACAGGTACACCCTGAAGGTGATACAAGTGTACGCCCCGACCTCGAAAAGCACTGTCGAGGCAGTTGAGACCGTGTACGAGAACATAGCAAAAGCACTACATGGTACTGCCAAGACTCACTACAGCGTTGTGATGGGGGACTTCAATGCCAAAGTGGGAGTACAAGAACGCGGCCAAACGAAGATCGTCCCCTTTGGTGTAGTGCACAGAAATGACCGGGGCCATATGCTTGTCAGTTTTCTTGAGTCTCAGGGGCTCTTCTTGATGAACTCTTTCTTTAAGAAGAAGCCCCACAGAAAATGGACTTAGCGATGCCCCGACAAGGTCACAAGGAACGAGATAGACTTCATCATGACGGACAGGAAGTCTATATTCAGAGACGTCTCTGTGGTTAACAGGTTTAATAACGGTGGTGATCACTGACTTCTAAGAGCATATCTGAATTTGGACTTCCGAGCTGAAAGGGCCCGTATGATGAAGCCTACTCTCCGACCTACCGCGCTCCAGTTAGCCTAAGGGGCTGAGAGGTTCCAGTTAGAACTTCAAAATCGTTTTGATCTGCTGGAAACCACTGGCAATATTCACGATAAGGCCGAGAATGTGGTCAGGACGCTACAGCATGTGTCCCGAAGGTTTTTGTCCGGAAAATGCAATAACAGGTGCTCTAAGCTCTCGCCCGACACTCTCGAACTTATGAGAATAAGACGGGAAACGCCATCTGCGCACTCGTCTTCGTCAGACCAGCGGGATCTAAATCTCAGAATCCGAAAGCTGATACGACGCGACCTTAGACGCTATAACACCAGCATCGTCGAGGCAGCAATCGAGCAGAACAGGGGTACCAAAGTATTTGCCCAACAGCTTGGAAGACCCCGTCTGATGAAACTGAAAACAGCGGATGGCAGAACTGTGACCTCAAGGTTCGAGATTCTCGAGGAAATTAAGAGCTTTTACAGATACCTGTATGCATCACGGACAAAAAGGCTGACGAGTAGGACCCTACTGATTGTGACCACCGAGTCCCACTATCGCGCCACTATAGCGAGGACATTCCGGACATCGGTCAGAGCGAGGTGAGGGCGGCTCTCGGGCAACTTAAAAACGACAAGTCCCCTGGGGAGGACGGAATTACAACTGAACTACTGAAGGCGGGGGGGGGGGGGCTCCGGTTCTCAACGAGCTGACGAGTTTGTTTATTCCGTCCTCCAACAGGGACAAACACCTGAAGCGTGGAGCGGGAGTGCGGTGGCTCTGTTCTTCAAGAAAGGTGATAAGACCTTGCTGAGGAATTACAGACTCATCTCGATCCTGAGCCATGTTTACCAGTTGTTCTCGAGAGTAGTCACAAACCGCCTCGCCGGAAGGCTCGACGAGTTTCAGCCAAAGGAGCAAGCCGGATTTCAAAAAGGCTTCAGAATCGTGGACCACATCCATACTGTACGGCAGATTGTACAGAAAACAAACGAGTACAATCAGCCGCTGTGTATGGCTTTTGTGGACTACAGGAAGGCCTTTGACTCTGTCGAAATAAAATACTCTTTATCTTTATTTTACATCATGTTCCTTTATGTAGGAACGAGAAATCAAAATTGGGCATAAAATATGCCTCTGCCTCACTCTTCGGAGAAACAGGTATAATTTGTATGTGTGCTTATTATGTGTGCTGAAAGACATAATTAATAAAATAAATCACTTTTCAACTGCTCATATCGATTAGAATGACACCTTCGAAATAACATTTTTCACGAATTTTAAAAGCATGTAACAAAAAAACCATAGCACGCACAGGGTTAATGTAGTAGTATTTTTTGCTAGAAATTGTGTGTTCTATGCGAATATCACATTTTCTTTTTCTGGCCGGCACTTTCAGTTTTTGGTCCAAAATGAATGATGTCCTTTCTATTATGAAATATGAAAATATTTAATAATAAAACTACAATCTAATGTAATCTAAACAAAATATTGCAACTGTCAAAGCAACTAGCGTTATGTATTTGTGCAAATAACATCAAATACAAAAATAAATATATTTTTGGTAAAATAATACTATCATTTGATAAATAAATAAATAGTTACTCTATTAATATAATATTCAATAATCAATAATACAGTTTGTAATAAGTCTGCAAATAAATGAGGTTTGTTTGAAACTCATAATTCGCAGTTATGAATAATTTCACCACTTAAGGAACTATGTCATTAATTAAATTGGTCACTTATATTAAGTGACCAATTTAATTAATGACATAGCCCTACCAACACCATCGGGCCCAAGTCAACCTCACGTGCAAGCTCGTGCACCTGCTGAACAACGGACGAGGCTCTGACGGCGGCGGTCCATTTCAACACGGCGATGGGCTCACCACCTGTCACGTGGGACCGAATTGTACACGGTGAAATGTGGGCCGGTATAGGCCTCTGCCTACCCCTTCGGGGATAAAGGCGTGAGTATATGTATGTATGAATGTATATTAAGTGACAAATTTAATTACTACTTGTATTAAGTGACAAATTTAATTACCACATAAAGTTGCGTAAAGCTGAAGAGCCCTAAAGATGCAAAATTGATTTGGCAAACACAATTTTACAGTAAATAGTAATTTTGTCAATACACTCAAATAAATTACTGAGGGGCAAGTGCGAGTTTTTGCGTGAGCTTGTCGACATTCACGGCTCACCAATTCGTTTGGAATCGAGACCCCGCCACGTAGCTGTAAACGCGGGAACTTGTCTCGATCCCATACAAATCGGTGATAACGCGCTCGTTCGTGAATGTCGACAGGCGCTCACCGAAACTCGCACTTGCCCCTCTGTTTGTGTTATCAAAATTACACAGAATTGTCCCCGTGAGAATAAAAGGTTTCCCGGGATAATAGCAGATACGCTAATTGCACTTACCAGACGTAAGTAACGTTATGCCTGAACTTTTCATCTGAATCTTTTCTTTTTTTTTTTTTTTTTTTTTTTTTTTTTTTTTCATGAAGCAACTCAAGCAGTCTCTAAGGAATATTATAAATATAAAATAATAAGACACTATCATGTCAAAAAAAACAATAAAAATAACAAGAACTAAAAATTTCAATATCAACTTTCGTAGACTTTATTTACAAATAAACTTAGCGTGACTTGTACAGAGCGTTTCATCGGTACGATACTTTTCATTATACTGAATATTAAACTCTAATAATGGGAAATAAACCAAAATAAAGGCGCCTACTCTATTAAAATATTAAATATCAATGGCAAAAAAAGGCACAAAAAATCTTTTTTGTGTTGCACTAATGCGTTTAAATTTATTTTATTAAAATACTACATCCTTTAGTATTTTAATAAAATAAATTTAAACGCATCAGTGCAACACAAAAAGAGATTTTTGTAATGGCTCAAATTTAATGAAATGCTTGGTATCTTCGATGGACATGGCCTGATTTCCGCGGGCCCAAAGCAGTGTGCTAGACTTGGCAAAAAGGAATGGCAAATAATAGAGGTAAGTACCACTATGCTGTTCAAAAAATAAAAAAAGCGATTCAAATATTTATACGGTAAAAAGAGACGGTAGACTAACAAATTGTAGTACCATTTCATTTATTAAGTGATTTCAGTGACTTTTTGAAAGCATTTTAGCAATTTTGTTATCATGCCAATTATTAGTGCAATTTTGTTAGATTTTTTGTACTTAATGAAATCTCGGTAAGACTGGCTGTACTCGTACTTATTTCTAAGAATATATCTTGAGTTATTCTTCGATGGTTTTAAGCATAACTTCTCAGTTAGAAGTTTAATGATAAAGGGCACTTTTTATACATGAGATAAAATCCTACATGGATGCTGCCGACTCCTACCGACTAAAAACCCACACGTATCCCGCCTAACAGCCTACGGTTGGGAGCCCCGGGTAAGCCCTCGGACGGATACCCCAGGGTAAACGGCACTAAGTTTGAGGGTCAAAAGGGTCAATAAACTACTGAATAAATAACAATGAACATAAATATCGCACAAAATGTATTACACCTTCAAAAAAAAGTATAGCTAAAAACAAACGTACAATTTGAGCCGTTTTTAAGT
The DNA here is from genome assembly GCA_933228765.1 of Miltochrista miniata. Lineage (NCBI taxonomy): Eukaryota > Metazoa > Arthropoda > Insecta > Lepidoptera > Erebidae > Miltochrista > Miltochrista miniata. The sequence goes on along the minus strand of OW121774.1, from coordinate 9,246,181 downwards.
TAAAATGATACTTAAAAAAGATAATAAATCTACTACCCACCATTTCCTACATAAGTATAATTTAAAACAATAAAAAAGAATCTTAAAAATATTTTTTAAAATGTTGGTTGGAAATAAACACGATATGCCTCGAGTAAAACAATAGTGCAAATGAAACTGCCTCCTTAAAAGAAACAAATGTATTGAACAATTTAAAAATTCTGTTCGTCGAGTAGCCGCTTTATTAAGCGTGGCTTCACGACACAACTATCGTTTAAATACAAGTAATTTAATATTCTTGTAATGAATTTACTACTATACTAATAACAACAAATATAATGTACTGTAAAATCAGATCAGTCTAAAATGGCATGAACTAATTCGAAAATTAACTTTAAGCAGAGTTTTCATAATTACAACTAATTCTGCCAAAAAAATACTCTTAAGTTAATACTGATAAATACTTGGAAAATACTATGTGAAAGGTGTTACGTGAAAAATGATCGCACTTAGATAGTTTTCTACGACTACTAAATCTGAGGCGCTCGCCTTGTTTGCAGTTAAAATGGCAGTATTGCACTTTGCTTGATTCGAGGCACAATTACATTTTGCTCGCATCGAGGCATGGATATTACTCCAATTCTTTGACTCGCTGTTGATCTTCTAATTTGTCTTGGTTCTCCGTGATCTAGGAAGAATAAAATTTATTCTTTTTATCCAAACTAAATCGACCCTATAAATGGTTCACTGTGGTTACTTTGAAAAGCTTTTACTTTCCACAATTTATTGCAAGGTGGGTAGTTGATTCAATTTTATTTTTTTAAATGTTAGACTGGTATAAGTTCTATGTCTCTGAAATTTCCTTTCGAAGGCACATTAGGTTCCCTGACTACATTCAGCTAGGAATAAGAAAAAAAAGAAACGGATGCCGAATGTGCTCCAGAATGTACCATGTAATTGGCTACTAATCATATATTCGTCCGTAGATAGCTACATTCAAAAAGTTGTGGTCAACTACATACTCAAGTTAACTATATCTATTTTATATCTCTGGTGAAATAAATATTAATAATGTATAAAAATAAATAAAATATACCTATTCAGACTCAATTTGTTCAAATAATAAGATGCAGTTCAATGCCTGCAAAGACTAGAAGCGTAGATGCCATAAAATAATTTGCGACATCGTAAAAAAATGTCGTAAATAACTTAATAACTTGTTTATAAAGTAAGCGCCTTTTTGGTTCCACATAAATTAACAAAATAAACTTTGGACGAATTCATAATACTATAATGCTAAAATAAAATTTTGGTATTATTTTGTACATATTATTAAAATGTCAAGATGATGTCGTTTTGACTACACAAAAACGTTTGTCAATTTCACAGTTAATAGTCAAGTAAGCAAAAAATTTGGAGACTGAAGAGTTATTTGTTTTAGCATTTGCTTCAAGTGAAATAAATGCATGGTAAATACAAAAAATGCGTGTATCATCATCAGTGTTAATTACTTGAATTTGTAATGTCAATAATTTCATGGCATTAGGCCATTAAATTATTGACATTGAATCTTATAATAATGTGAAATCGATGACATTAAATTGTAATTATTGTAGAAGTGTAGTCGGACTTATTCATCGATATTGCTTGAGATATTAAAATTGAAATGAATTTAAAATGTCATGAAATTATTGACATTATAAAATTTACTGTCATTACAAATATTAATATTTTGACGTTAGACTCATTCATCAGCTTTGTTAGTGCTGTAGTAACTTTTACAATATTATTTGTTATTATTCGCATTCATTATGCGAAAAATGTACGTATTAATAATTTATGTCCTAAAATATTAGTAATCAAAGCGGCACCATACAATCTTTGTTCATTAATAAAGTTCTTTACATTAGTAAAATAAGAATAAATTACTTTTCGTTTTCCATAAAAAAAACGTTTCACAAGCAAAATAAACTTCACATCTGCCATTTGACAGCTCGTGTTTGACAGATGTCAAAACAAATGCAGTTTGAGACTAGCTGTCAACACACAAATGGAGGACACTGTATTAGGTGCGAATTATACAGATACGGAGTGGGACAAGATGCCGCTTCGAATCTTCCGTTATATAAAGTGAACGGTACGCAACGTCTGCTCCGCAGCGTTTTTTCATAATTTAGAACACGCCCCGTCTCACTACATTTTATACGATAAATGTGCATCGTGGATACACTGCGCCTGTCCCGCTCGGTTTGTGTTGACAGCTCGTGTCGAACTGCGTTAATTTTGACAGCTGTCAAACAAAAGCTGTCAACTGAACTTCGTTCGTTTGTAAATATTGCTATATTATTGTTATTTAGTTTTGTCCGGACGACATCCTCCGTTCGGGCTCTAGGAGTTTGTCAATAAGCGGTCCGGCGCGTTCGTAGTCGTCTTTATCGCGAGACTTCTCTACCTGGAAGGTTTAGTAATTCAAGCCGGGAATACACAACATTTTCGTTATTAGGAGTCATCTGAAAATCAGTGCTGTATGCTGTATCACATTTTCAAATGGTATTCAATTTCCATACTTTCGTACAAACAAACAGCTTAAACAATCACGTTCATTGCATGGAAGCATCCCCTTAATTGTTCTGTTTTTAGTATTTGTTGTTATAGCGGCAATAGAAAAAATCTGTCAAAATTTAACTGTCTGACTAGAGTCTGTCAAGCGAGTCTAGTCCACAGCCATTTTGCTGATTTCTTATAATGGCAATACTATTATCTGTCAAACAAATTGTCACAAATTCTGTTGTTAACCTCAAAACATTCCGGGTTTTGTTGCCGAAACCTATCAAAAGTTGTGTCAGGAGCCTGTTATTTACAATGATAAATAAATATAATCAGGTAACGATTGAATCTGACAACGAGTTTGATACTGACAGTGATTTCTCTTATGAAGGCATTGAATTTTTTGATTCTAATTTTAGTTCAGATTATTACAAATAAATACCTATATTGAAATGTTTTATTTTTAATTTATCCCAAATCATTATTTTTATCAAATTTCAAGTAAATAAGTTTTCAGCGTGCTATATCCAAATACTTCTATATAAACTGAGGTAGACGCGCCGTACTCTAACAAAAGTGATTTCAAAAGCAATCCTCAAACACACACATTGCTAAGACTACACTCCACTTATAAATAATATTTACATAATTGTCACCACACACAATAGCAATATACGAATAGAACAAGAGTAAAAGAGAACGCGTATGGACTCCGATTGCAAGCCGAGTACCTACTCTCGAAGTTTCGACTCACAACAGTGCGAGCAACGCTGCTAATTGACGCAGTTTATAGGTTTCAAAAATCAGTGCGTAGGGCATGTCTAACTCAGTTTATATAGAAGTCTTTGGCTATATCACTGTTGACACCTACAAGATTTTTGAATTTGCCGCCTTTTTCAAGGGACAAGACTCGCTTGACAGACTCTATCACGGTTCATGAGATCCTAAGCGTGGCAACAGACAGACAGAACTGCAATAATAAGGTCTCATTTTCACCCATTCGAACCTTCGATCAACAATATACTAGATGTCCTGTCGACCGCAAAAAAGTGGCACAATAAATCGGCTCACTGTGAGCCCGTTCCGTTTCTTTAGTTTCGTTCGGTTCGCCAACGTACAAGGAACAAAACGAAGTTACTGATATATCAGCGCTATAGTATTTTATACTTTATTTTGTATAGCGTAAGGTATATTTTACGTTGAAATTTGATACAGTTTAGGCCAATTTTATTAGGATTGCTAATGAACTGATACAGAACCGTTATCTTGTATATTGTTGATCGAAGATTCAAACCCTAAAAATGGTAGGTCACACATTCAAAGTTTATAGACTAGTATAGATAAAAATCGTTTTAAAATCAAATAGTACTCACTTCAGGCTCGCCAAGTAAAGTGTTCGCAAGATAAGGAGCCTTAAGCACTCCACGCCAATACAGCTTTTCTAACGGTCGGTTCACACACCAGCCGGCGCATCGAATGCCCAAAGATCGCCAGTAATAGATTTCAGTCCTAGAATATAGATGCCAAGATCAAATAATAAACTTGTGAAGTTTGGCAAAAATGAGTAGAAAATAATGGTGGCAATTCAAATGGCGACCCCCACAGCACAGGGTGAAAACTACATACAAAAGATTCGGTTTCAATTCTGACACCTACACTAAAATCACTTAATGTTTGTACCACAGGGCGGAAACTCCATACAAAAATGTTCATTTTCACCAACACTAATATACACGTAATGTGAATGCTTGAATCAAGCTTGAATGTGTGTGTGAGCATACTTGGGACACTAGCTATGGAAACAAAATAATAAGGAACAGAACGCAATCTCATGTATGTAGGTACTTTTTTTTTCAAATCTACCCTCGGCTAAGCACAAATTAAACCAAAGCAATAGCACAAAGTACGTAGGTAGTAATACGCAATGCAACGCAGTGACAATCTCTCAAGTAATGACACGGCAATAGACACATCAACTTTGGTGGGGGGATGGGGAAGCTTACTCAGTGGGAGGCAGGGAGTAGCCGTTCTGTATGTAATACTATTATATTATCTTTGGTTTGTACAGAGCTTGGATGTGTGTGTGACCACTAAGGTTAAACAAATGTTTCTTCAAAATACCCTCCAACATGACAGCTGTGGCGGGGTTTAGGAAGCTTGCTCAGTGGGGGGCAGGGAGATGCCTAGCTGTATGTAATACTATTATACGAGTATTATCTTTGATATTAGTAAGAAGTAAGATTATTGTAAGTATACTTACGGACTGACGATGTCCTTATGAAGCAATACAGCGCTGACCGAACACCATCTAGCACACCAGCGCCACAACAGCGAGTGTAGAACGTCCGCTGTGCGAAGCGCTGCGTGAACTATTAAGTTGTCGCCGTACCTACGTGTACGTACCTTTAGTTATTATCAAAGATATTGGCAGAGAGATAGGCGCGTTCCACTAAAACGTTAAGTTTGTAACGCCCTCTATATCGTTATATCTAAGGCCATAGTCGGTGTGGGCAATCGCGTGACGTCATTGTTCACGACCGCAGCGAGTCCATATAATATTGATGGGTCCGAGTCTTAGACCATATATCACGGGACTAGCCTTTGCGAACCACCGCATACAAAAATATTCTGCCAGTTTTCATACAAGTGAAGGGGGAAACACAAAGACATAAAAATTTCATTGCATTTAAAAATGTATTAATCGACAAACGCGTAATGGCTGTTGTGTGTTAATTTTTATTGTACAGTCAACTACAATGAAATGTACTAGTTTAATCATATAAAATGATGTACTGATGTACAGTGCTTTTTATAAAGCCATAAGACCAAATGGTCATGTGCAATGGCAGAAAACTATGCTTAAGTAAGGCGCATCCTGTGGTTAGATGATCTAAGGTCCGAGTAGAGTCCATATAAATTTTGCCTATAACCCCCACGGCCTTTCAACCAACCCCTAAATTCAGCGGTTGCAGACGTTGCGGCCGATTAGTGGAACGTAGCCATAATGGCGTGTAGTACCCGTAGTACGTGCTACGTAAAAACACACGAACACGGTTTCTCCAGTTGCGGCCCAAAGATAAATTCATTCAAACAGGCCAAACATCGTACAGTTTTGCTGGCTTTCTGCAGTGGCAATGACCAATGAACTAATAATTGTCTGTGGCAACATTTGACAGCTGTCAGTGTCAAATGGAATTATTTGACAGCTGTCAGAATCAAAGTTTTTATGATACCAGGATTGATCCACTCCATAGATTCTATTATTATTCTTGTCTAAAAGATATTGTATTCATTTTTAAATTCATACTTATAGAATTCGGGACTTCACGCAAAACACATTTACTTACATTTTCACACCGACGTTTCGAGCACGTTGCAGCGCCCGTGGTCGCGGTTGGACTGAGGCGAGAATCGACGAAAACCATGAAGTAACTTCTTGTCAAATTACCCTCCACTATTGTCACAACGAAGGATAAGGCCGGCGACACACTACACTCACTACGTCAGTTTTAATTGGCACAGTTTTACGTTTTAGTTTATTAATCACTGCATTCCACATCCCGGAGAGCTTATATCCATCATCCCTATTGAAATTTTTGTGTGTGAAAATGTAAGTAAATGTGTTTCGCGTGAAGTCCCGAATTCTATAAGTATGAGTGTAGAAAACCGCGATAGTTTAAAAATATCATTTTTAAATTGTTTGAAAAACTTATATTAATACAGTAATAACTTACCGAGGATTATGAGCCCCTTGTTCGGCATCATAGTCCTGCGCGCTGAAGCAGTAAGGCCTATAGCTAAGTGCGCCGACTATTTCTGGGTCGCGTTTACGAATCTGAAACATTTTATTTGATATTTGCGAGAGTGTTATAAAAACTGGTCATTACGTTTCTTGGAAATGTATTTTCAACGCATTGTAATTACAGGTCACGACAGTATACACTGCGTATTTATCACACGGCTAACACGAAAGGAATATGAGCGCGCAGGTAGATCAATTGATTCATTTACAAAGTGTCTTACGCATGCGTGCACGCATGTCGGCAACGTCAGAAGATTTTTAATACTTTTGATAATATCATGTTGATTTTTTGATATTTAAAATGTATAAAGTAGGTACAAATTTTTCATAATTCTGGCACACCGAATATTTTAATGGCATACGTTTAACTATACACGAATATTCCAATAACTTTAATGTTTGAAGATTTAAAGTAATTTATTACCTGATATAAAACAAAAGGATTGAAACATGTTATTGCTGCCGACTTGTATAGATCAGGGCGTGATGAGAACGTATTCAGGATACCACTGATGACCTGGAACAAATTATGTTCAATTGCATTCACTTTGAAAGAAAACTACTGGCACTTATGAGTTTGTCATAATGCCCTTTGGTATGTAAAATGCACCCAGTGTCGAGAGCGTCGTAGATTTATAGATACGTCTTTGTCATGCGACTTCTTTAGACTTGCGAGTATTTCTATTTTAGAAAACTGTGATTTAACTGCAAGGCGTATTTTAAAGTGTCTATGAAGCCACAGTGTTAAGGAAAATGGGCCTAAAATATAGTTTAATTTCAACATTGAACTACACATTATTATAAGCTCTTTCGAGTTCTTTTTTTATTGGTAGATATTGGCAGCCCTAATATGTTTATCAAGTCCCCAAAAACACAGTTACGCTAAAAATCCCTGTGAAATTTTACCGTAAGAGAATGTTAATACAAGTATTACCTGTTTATTGTCACCCTTAACATCAATGATAACTTTCACTTTATTTTCTAACAAGTAGTCGAGAGCTTCGTCCAGCAAACATAGGTGTACTTCTTTGAACTGGGCTCTGAAACAATCAATGGCGTTATTGATAAACAATAGAGTTCTATGCACTGACTTATACTCTGTAAAATATAGCTTGATCTCTGTGACAGTTTTACAAACGTAAACAAGAATAGACTTTATGTCGCATAACTGTCACAGAGATCAAGCTATATTTTACAGAGTACAGCTGAGTGTGGGCGGTAATGTTTACCACAGTACTTGGCGTGCATTGACGCCACCTACTCAAGACGGCAGCTTCTGCTCTGCCGTCGTAGGCCGGGTGGTTTTACATACATTACTGGGGGCCTTGTAGGACCACCACGTCATGTCACGCCATACGCTATGTATTAGCTGCAGGGAGTAGGTATGACTAAAAGTTGCAATGTTAAGCACTATGGTCTTGTTTCCGCACCTGCCCTTTTGCCCAAAAGGGATTAGAAACCGGACCACGTACATAGAGGTTTCCGAACTCCCATCCAGTGTATGACAGGTACCATAAATATTACAGATAAAATAAAGAAAAACAAATTTTGACCCAAAAAAAATTAACTGAGCCAAATAGATTTTGTAATTTTTACCTGTAAGGGGAAAATATATCTGGAGTATTTACAGTCCCTTTCCACACTGATCTGGGGATTAAAGAAAAACCAAAATCAGGGTAGCGATTAATAAGCACTCAGCAATTTCACCTAATGCAAGGACGAGGAGACGAGCATCCACCTATTAGCTTAGTGTTTCATGCACTCACTAGTTTGGTAAGAAGAAATGGGATGAAATTAACTAAGACAACCTCAAATATCAGATGGATCAAATATTGCCCTTTTGCAAGGAAACAATAAAATTCGATAGGGTGCTGTGACATCATCTAGTATACCTAAACCCATCCTGTAAGGAGGAGGTTGGGGAAAGGACCAAATTAGATAGCACTTACGCATTATTGGGCGATGGCTGAGAACATTCATCCAGCTGTGACAGTGTTCCCATCAGAAAATAATAATGATTAATACAACTTAATGCTGCAAAAGGTTGGGAGCGATTGGATGCAGAAGACGCAGGACTGTGTATTGTGGTGCAATTTGGGAGAAGCCGACGTCCAGCAGAGGACTGCTATAGGCTTATGTGATTGAATGCAAATTGCATTTTGCAAAATATATTATTTTCTGTTTAGAATCATGGAAAAAAAATTGTTTAAATAACACAAAAACAAGCTAAATACAAACCTATTTGGATGTGTGAATCCCACATCAATATTCTTGATTGAATCCCAGTCCATGACATGTACGTTAGTAATATTGCTGCCAGTCAACCGCTGTAATCCTTCATCATGGAGCAGCACCAGTTTGCCGTCTTTAGATGTTCGTACATCAAGCTCTACCATATTGCAGTCATGGTTTACACACTGGAATAATTAGACAAAAAAAGCCTTAATAATGGTCTGATGCCGAGTTTAGTTGCACTATCACACTGCACTTTTACTGGAAATAGGAGCAAGAATGTGAGGTAGCGAAAGACTGCTATTGAAGGTTTGCATTGATATTTTGTCTATGATCAGTAGATGTAATGCAAGCAGGTGAGAATGCTAGGGCCTTAGGAGATTATGGTGTGGATTATCTGAAACTAGTTGACCCAGCAAACTTTGTTCCGTCATATCAAGCTGACCCGGCGAACTCTGTTCTGCAATATCAAGCTGACCCAATATAAGGATTTTTTCTTATTTTTTAGGATACAAACGTTACCCTGGCTATAACTAATACAAAAAAGAATTAGTGAAATTGGTCCAGCAGTTCTGAAGTTATGCGCATACATGCATTTTGTAAATACATTTTATATAGGTATATATACAGATATTAGAATAGATATTACCTGACTGCCTCTGTGGCGCAGTCGGTAGTGATACCGCCTGCGGCGCTGGAGGTCGTGGGTTCAATTCCCACCAGAGACAAATATTTGTGTGACCCATAAATGTTTGTCTCAAGAGTCTGGGTGTTTCTATGTATAATATACATACATACATACATATGGTCACGCCTTTATCCCCGAAGGGGTAGGCAGAGGCATATTATATGCCCACATTTCACCTTTGTATTATTTGTCCCACGTAATAGGTGGTGAGCCGTATTGCCGTGTTTAAATGGACAGGCGCAGGTTGTGACTGCCTGCTGTTGAAATAAAGCCTTCAACTTAGCTTAACGACTGCCATTTTACTGGCAACCGGGACCAACGACTTAACGTGCCTTCCGGAGCACGGAAACGCTCAAATAAATGTCACAAAGTGATCACATGGATGGTCACCCATCCATAGACCGGCCATAGTGAAAGTTGCTTACTGCAGTGATCGTTTACAGAACACTGAGTCCGCGGGGCCACGAGCGCTTCTGTATAATATGTATGTATTTAAAAGTATATAAGTATTAATATCCGTGGTCTGATACCCATAACACAAGCAGGTTATTCCTAGATTACTTTGGGATCAGATAGCGTTGTGTGAGATGTCCGTGAATATTTATTTATTTATTTATTAAATGTTGAACTGCTATTTATATCTTAACAAATAGTAAAATGAAAACACTTTTTCTATCTGTGCTCTTAGATCTTTTAAACTACTCAACAGATTTTAATGCAGATTTCAGCAAAGGGTGGAGTGATCGAAAAGGAGGGTTTATGGGTATAATACATACACTTTATAGTACAGAAAAGTCAGGCTGTAATGTTAATGAACTTGTATGGGTAAGCCAGTGAAAGGTAAATTAGAGTTGTAAACAGACATTATACATTTGATAATCAATAATTCTAACAAATATACTAAAATGGATACTAGTAGACATACTATCCATATTTGCAGTTACAGTGATATATCACATCACACACTCCAATGTGGCCCTAATTTTGGCATGATATCGGGGTATTATTCAAATTCTCCCTCATAAGACCAATTTGATGGGAGACTTGACTTGGTTGTTATTCTTAAATTATTTCTCATTAAATTAACTACTTTACAGGGCTCTACGAGCAATAATACTCTTTCAGATAAGTCTCAAATACAGTAAGGAAGCTACTTACATATTTAAAAGCCTCTAAAGTGTTTTCAGGAGCATCTAATCCAGCTCCTCTATGAGCTATGCAACGAATCACTCTATCAGGGTGTTCCTCGCCTTCTTTAGAGCCAGGCTCTGGTCCAAACACACTAAACACATTTGAAGAGTCTGGCTTCTTCAGTTTGGTCATAAAATAGGCTGTAATGCTCATCAGACCGACATCTAAGCCGTATGGAAGAACTGTGTGAAAGATTGAAAACAAAAGATAAATGAATGAAAACACATAGTAACAACTGTGAAATAAAAACGAAAACATTTCTATAAACATGTCTTGTGTTTTCTTCGTTCGTTCGTTGATATTATTGAATTAGAGTAAGGTTAGATTTTTCGAAAATAAATACATTTTCACTGTACTGTGGTGGGCGGGGCCATTTTGACACTGTTGACAGCAGACAATTAAATTAATCTGCGTTTAGTTTTGTTTAGTTATGTATTAATTAATCGCGTCTTCTAAAATACTAAATTATTAAGAAATATCGAAGGATCTAAAATATTAGTCTTTCAGTTGTGACTTGGGCTCTGCTTGTAACTTCTGCTAGCAATCATAATTTAAATAATACAGGTACCTACTTACAAAATATTCTCATTTTAACGTTTGTGGACAAGATGAAATGCTTTCCCAAGTGGCAAGAATAGTTTTGACCTAAATTAACTACGAATACTTACCTCACTATAATGCTATCAAATTAACCGATAACAATATGTAGGCACCTTTGATTATTACAACCGACTGGTGCGTTGAGGTCCTGGGTTCTATTCCCGCGTCGGCCCAAATATTTTGTGAATCATAGGTAGGTACCTACTATTTTCTAGGTCAATGCCTATACCTACTATAAAACAGGGCCTACACCCAGATGGTGTTCCGTCATGCTGCGTCTAGCCAGGGATCCTTCTCAACCCGTAAAAGAAGCCCTGCTGCCCTGAAGAGCCCCCCTTGTCCTCTTAATCCACTTCTTGAGTTGAGGCTTCCACAGATATTTATCATTAAAGTCATCGCAACAGTTCTAAGTTCAATGGAAAAGTATAAGGAGGGGGGATCAGCTTTGGTCGCCAACACCTGGTCCTCGTAGGTAAGCGCTTCTGATGTTGCAAAGATCCTTAGGCTACCACTTTCCAGCGCGTGGACCAAGATTGTGTGCCACCTTAGGCGTTGAAAAAATGATGTTTTGATATAATAGGAACAGAGACATTATCGTTTTATCTTATCTATAACTTAGCGAAAAGAAACACATTTCATTTAAAATTATTGATTTTATTTTACAACACACATTTTACAATCATCTTTATCTATAGGTGGTACTTATATTAGAAATAGGTTGGTGATTTTTTCTCAAGACATAAATCTAATAGTTTTATTCGACGGCGCACGCCTCGTTATCAGCTGGGTAAGCAGGAGCATCATGAAGAACGCAGTTTCCACCACAGTCAAAACGCTGGCGCCGACGAATAGAGCTGTGGTTCCACCCAGAGATGCTGTGAGTCAAAGATAATAAAATACAAAACAACATAACATAACATGTGATCACGCCTTTTATCACCGAAGGGGTAGGCAGAGGCCTATTATACGCCCCCATTTCACCTTTTACAATAATACAAATATTTAACAACTAGCCCGCGACTTCGTACGCTGCATTATCTTTATGAACCGATTGACATTAAACAACACTAAATGTTAAGTGGAGCAAACCGCAACGCAATAAAGAAAACCGCTTCGCAATCGGTTGAGCGGTTGCTGAGATGAGCGTGCACAAACGTACAGACAAACAGACAAAAATTCTAAAAACCATTGTTTTGGGTTCTATTGCTTCCATAAAGCCCCCCTATAAACTTTTTTCTTACATATCTTTAATGTACAGACAGCGACCTGTTACGATTTTATTATATGTATTGATTGATTGATATTGATCATACTAATTAAATACAAAACAAAACTAGGTACCTATTCAAATTCAGCGAGGAAAACTGCTATGGCAAATACACCAATAAAAAAGCCAAGTGCATGTAGGACTTGCACACTGAGGGTTCCGTTACGTTTAGTATTTTTTGTTATAATGCTCCCTCTACATTACTCGCGAAGTTGAACGAAGTTCGTCGGCGAAGTTGCCCGAGGCAAAGAAATTTTTTGACGAAGTAGGCCGAGGCACCTCGGCCTACTTCGTCAAAAAAAAATTAACAGATTTTCACAGATAGTGTATTTCTGTTGCTGTTATGCTTCCTCCACATAACTCGCGAAGTTGAACGAAGTTGGAATCATCATCGTACTCGACCAACTTCGTTCAACTTCGCGAGTTATGTGGAGGAAGCATAACAGCAACAGAAATACACTATCTGTGAAAATCTGTGAAAATTTTAACGGTCTAACTAAGTATCATGATCATGGTTCATGAGATCTGGTGACAGACAGTCAAACGGACAGCGGATTCAAAGTAATAGCGTACCGTTTTTACCATTTGAGTACGGAATCCTAAAAAAACAAGATTAAAACAGACTAGATATGCCAATAAGGTGCAATGTGCAATGCAGAAAGTTGGACTAGGGTTTTGCCCAATGTGCGTTGCCTGAAATAGGTGAACTACAACTACGACACTGAGTTTATCTGTCTCGCTCTCACGGTTCATGAGATACAGTGTCGTGAAAGACAGACAGTAGAGTTTCAGCAAAAGGGTGCCACTTTTACACTTTGGGTACGGAACCCTTGCAAAATAAGAAAACAACTAAGACCTAAACCAATTTGCAATGCAGACAGCTCGACTACTATACGGTATTTATGTGTGCTGTGCTGCCTGTAAGTGATAAATTCCAACTACGGCACTGAGACGTGATCTTTGACTGCCCTTAAATCATCATTAAGAAGCTCACTGCACAGCAAGGACAATAGAAGCTCTATGTTCCGAGTATTAGTTGGTTATCGACTCCATAACGGAATCCGAGGATCCAAATGGCCCTGGCACTGAGAAAGTCAAAAGTATTGCTTGGTTAAAGTGGCGATCGCAATGGTTCTAGTAAAACATCGACCGCATATAATAATGAATAGGAAGAACGCCGATCAAAATAATACTTAGGTACCAGTTAAAAGGATTATTCTTTAAGGAATAGCATTGGACCCAGAATCGCCCCCTGTGGTACACCAATAGCGTGCTATCTAGCTTCATACGAATTGAATGTCACAGCAGTTTACAATCAAATCATTAGCCAGGACTATCCCACTGGTCTACCAATATGTGCTAGGATGAAAACAGCAAGTGCATTAACTCTTTAGCGCGATCCCAGTGGTAAACCAATAGCGTGCGAACTAGGCTCATGCAAATTAATTGCAAGAATGGAACAGCAAGCAAAAATATCGATCAAAATAATACTTACTACTTAGTTAAAAAGAATATTGCCATTTAACGAAATAACATGGGACCTAAAAATCACCCCTGTGGTACACCAATGATGAGCTCATGAAAATCGAATGAAAGAGTGAAAACAGCTTCACTTTTAACTCTTTAATACGATCCCAGTGCAAATAAGAATGACGCGCTAGATAGCATCATGCAAATTTCATGCAAGAATGCAACAGCAATCTTATATGTAATCAGCTTCCAAAGTACTACTTTTCTTCTATTTCACCTACCAAATAGGTCTTCTAAGGTGAATATGACATCTCTGTTAAGGCGAATCTTGGGCGGCATCATATTCACCTTGATGGCTGACACCATGCTTGTTAGATCTTCCTCCTCCGTCCCTTCAGGTGCGCTCCCATTCATGTTGAATTTAATAAGCAATTTATAATTTACTTACTTGTAATGTCCAGTAGTCACACAGTGTGTCAAACGTTCAATAAAGTTTTATGTAAGTTGTAAAGAAACGAAAAACTGTTGAAATTATTAGAAGCAAAGTAATTAGATTGGAAATTTAAAATAAAAAGTATGCTGAGACGCCTCCCATGGAAAGTCGACGACAGCTAGCGAGTTGAGTTGGACGACCCAACCATGTGTCTTCTCAAGCTCGTGTCGTATCGATCTTTTGTATCGCTTGGTTGTGTGCGTTCTAGCGAAGATTTTCCTAACTATCTGAAAGAGTTTTCCTTTTGATTTTGTTTTTAGGGTTTTTTTATCTATTTATCTATCTATCTACCGTCACGCCAAATCCCTTGCGGGGTAGGCAGAAAGAACCGAGCGCCACAGGGCCGGTCCATACACACCTCTCATGCTTCTTCAACTTTCATTTTTCTTTTCATGCATGCACGTCGGTTCGGCTTTTTTATAATTATCAATTCCCTATCGTTCGCCACATTAACAGATTTTAAAGCAAGGAGGTATTTCATGTAGGACTTAGACTCAGACCTGTAACATGTACAAGGTATAAATAAAGTTCACTAACCGAATAACGATCTTCTTTGTGTGTGAGTAATAATTGAGCTCGGCACATTGGGGAAGGCAAGAACACTTGGCGAGATTCTTGGGTATATTGATGAGGATTTCAACATTGCGCCCGATGCACGCCATCCCATGCGCGTTGCACACGTCGCCATCTTATCGTCAAAACAAAATGGTCGTCACAGAACTATTGAGGTTTATTTTTGTTACACGAGAAATACTGATAAAGCACTTAGTTAATATTTATTTAGATGTGTATGTATTATTTTTTTATTGGGTTTTGCGAGAGAAAATTTTTTGACAGTTGCATTGTCAAACAATAATTTGCTTTTTTCTTGTTGTAAATCGCCAGTGACATAAAAGATTTTGCATTTAAAAACTACGCAGAAGGAAACTTTATGAGCTATTAGAAAAGAGGAGATTACCGGCCCCATACACGTACAATAATATTGATCAATATAGCAATAAATTGACCGTGTATGGGGCCGATTTAGAAAGAGGCACATGCACTGATCTGTATTATTGGGCGCATGGCACTCTAATTTATTTTTGGACGTCAAAAAGTTAATAGGTATTCCTAGAAGTGCATAATTCTAAAACCTAGCAATCTGTAGCGTCTAGAAGATCCACTTCTCACCTCCTTTAACGTGAAAATATGGCCTGCAACCGCAGAAAAGGACAGCCATCCGACTGCGGCAGTGCATCTGACACAAAGAAAAGCTGTATGCCTGCAACAAGAAGGGAACCTTGAACATTAAAATTATGATAAGTAGATGTCAATCCGATGCAGTGCAAACATGCTGTATCTAATTTTTTTTTTAACGTCGCGGATGCTATGCCGGACTCCTACCGACTAAAAAACCTCACGTAACGCCCAACAGTCTACGGTTGGGAGCCCCGGGTAAGCCTGTAGAGGGATGACCCAGGACTCCTAACAGGCCTACGGCTGCCACTGCTTCCTAGGGGAGGGGTGCGTCAATCCTTCACATCACGCTACCGTCTAGGGCCTGCTTCTGTAAGGACGGTGAGCAGCCCCATCAGTCCCATCCTCAGGCCCCTGGTCACGGAGGCCGATAGTCTTCGGCGAAGACACGTCGGCGGCGGCACACTCGGGTGGGAAAGTTCGCTCCTGCTACCTCCCCGCTGCCTCTTTCACTCACATGACCTGCTCGCAGTAAAAGGCGGCGCAGTTCCACTAACTCCCGCTGGATCATATCTCGCACCATGATCTCGGGCGAGAGAGTGTCCACGTCCAGACCTGCCACGAGGACCTGGAGCTGTTGCGCCCACGCCGTGCAATAAAAAGAAGTACCTATGCGCAAACTAGATAAGCCTTGTCTTTCTGAAATCGCAATTTTTATATGTCTACAAGATTTTTGACGGGATTTTTCTGATAGCTGATGTTTCGATATTACCTACTGATAGCCAAGTTAAAGGCATTATGGGTGGCTTGAAAATTTTCAACTGCGGGTCGTCATGACCTGCGCCTGTCCATTTCAACACGGCAATAGGCTCACCACCTAGGTATTACCACAGCCGACATTTACGTAGGAAATATAGATTATAGGTTCATCATCACGCCTTTATCCCCGAAGGGGTAGGCAGAGGCATATTATACCCACATTTAACCTTTTTATAATTTGTCCCACGTAATACGTTGTGAGCCGTATTGCCGTGTTTAAATGGACAGGCGCAGGTTGTGACTGCCTGCTGTTGAAATAAAGCCTTCAACTTGGCTTAACGACTGCCATTTTACTGGCAACCGGGACCAACGGCTTAACGTGCCTTCCGAAGCACGGAAACGCTCAAATAAATGTCACAAAGTGATCACATGGATGGCCACCCATCCATGGACCGGCCATAGTGAAAGTTGCTTACTGCAGTGATCGTTTACAGAACACTGAGTCCGCGGGGCCACGAGCGCTTCTAAAGTAGAAATATAGATTATAAGTTGAAATTTGGGCGTATACTATGCCTCTGTCTACCCCTTCGAGGATAAAGATGCGACTATGTATGTATGTATTGAAAAAGCGCCTTGTGGAGTCAACTGGTGACCCAAGGGCTGGCAGTTTTTTCGCTCAGCGAATAGATATTGCTATTCAAAGGGGGAATGCTGCTAGTCTTTTGGGCACAATGCCACGGGGGCCTTATTTAGGTTTAGTTTAGATAGTAATAATGTAAATATATGTATAGATATGTAATAATTATGTTTCTCTGGAATTTTTAACAATAAATACACTCGAGAGCAATGAATCCGGGTCACTTAAAGAATCCTAAAAATCTCGGAAACTAAAAATGCTAGGTTAATGCAATAAATTGTATTTAATAGACAATGTAATACTCCTTAAATGAAGGTATTAAAACTTCTTAGTTATTGTAAAGTTATATCATAAAAAAAACAAATTTGAAAAAGGGCCACTTTCGAAGATGGAACTACGAAATTACAGCATTTGGTGTTGCTTTTTTTTTTTTTTTTTTTTTTTTTTTTTTTTTATTTATTTAATTCATAAACAATGTACATTGTGTTTGAAATATAAAGTGTTCCTATCTTAAACTATGGTTTCATCAGATTATATCAAAAAATACACAGTTCATTTAACATTGAGAATTACACTTACCCATTCAGATTAAAAAGCAAACGCGGTAATATGCCCTTAATTTTACTACCCTCATTATAGTCAAAACTAACAAAATAGTTAAGAATCACAATATGTTACAATTTTAAATACAACACCACAATAGGCTTGTGTCCTAAATTTCAAAAAGCATTTAATTTTGTAGCTTTATATCTATATGATCACAAAAATGTAATATTTTGATTTAAAACAATCATTTACATAGTTTATTTTGTGATTTAAAAAATGAATTTCAATTTGTATCGAAAACGCTCATGGCTCCTTGTGTGACGTCACTTGATGCCAAACAAACCAAAAAGAAAATGTGTATTTTTTTATGAGTCCTTTCAATGATTTGTTTTTAAAAGTTTTAGCACAAAAGAAACGTTTAGGGGTTTTAATCAATATTTAGGGGAATCTGGGGAATTTGAAGTTGGGTTTTAGAGGAACATTCCGTAGGATTTGGAGTCACTTTGGCATATGGTCTGAGTAACCAAAGCCATTACAAATTAATTGAAAAAAAAATTGCCACTGGCATAACTGTTTGACAGGTGTTTGACAATGTTATGTTAGCGTTCGTCTGCTCTCCAAATTAATTTAAAATGAATCCGTCGTATTACAAGTGTTGTGTAGTGCCTGAATGAAATGAAATCTATTGTATTTTATGAAAATGTATGGGAATCTAAATAATAATACACAAGATGACACGACTTGTGACACAAGATGTCAAGACTCGAGACTGACAGAGTGCGTCAAACGTAAAAAAGCAAACTGTGACGTCACACTATCTGGTAGAGGTGTTTGATGTCACGTGACTGATTGCTTATTTTTTCCAATCTTATTTTCTAAAAATAATATTAATCCTTAATTTGTGTACCAATTTATATTACTTTTTGTTATTTATATATTGGACATAGTCGTTAGAAACACACATCAATAAGATTTATTCTTAGTGGACACAAGCCTATTCCATAATAGACTATAATTAGGATGAAAATAGAATGTCAGTTAAAAAAAAAAAATCCGTCAATATCAGATAAAATATCAGTTAAAATTGTAAAGTCAATTATACAATAATGAAAACAAATTTTAAATACAAATATAAAAGTCAGTATTACCAAAAATATATTCAGTGGACTACCAAAAATATGTCATTGACAGACGTTCGATACAATTAAAATGCAAATAAAAAATGACTAATTCACAACTCATCTACTGAATACAAGCATCTTTCCATCAGATAGTTCTTTACTTTATTTTTAAATTCTTGGGTTCTGTAAAGGATGCTTTTCAATTCTTGTGGCAGTTTGTTGAACAACTTTACTGATGAATAGTACGAGCTGTGTTTTACCACTTCCAAGGTTGGAAGTATTTTTGAGCAGAAGTCTTTCCTTCGCGAGTTCTCTCTTATTTGTTTGTAATCTGTCATTTATGTGGGTACATAAACCATGTTGATAGTGCTCTATATTCATTAATCAAGCTGAAATTATGTCGCTTACGCCTGAAGAATGCACCAGAATACTTACAATGCTGGAAACCGGCCGGAGTCAGCGCGATACAGCCAGGACTGTCGGTGTGTCGCTGTCAACAGTACAAAGAGTTCTCCGACGTTACGAAGAAACTGGTTCTAACCTACGCAGACCAGGAACGGGCAGAACCAGGTGTACCACAGCACGAGAAG
The DNA here is from genome assembly GCA_933228765.1 of Miltochrista miniata. Classification (NCBI taxonomy): domain Eukaryota; kingdom Metazoa; phylum Arthropoda; class Insecta; order Lepidoptera; family Erebidae; genus Miltochrista; species Miltochrista miniata. Next base: position 9,227,083 of record OW121774.1, on the reverse strand, counting down.
ACCGATACTTGGTGAACACCATGCTTCGAAATCGCTTTCTCACAGGAACTGAACTCACCAATCAGTTTCGACGCCTCGGAGGAAGTAACCCAAGTGCATGGACAGTAAGACGTCGGCTTGCTGAATCTAACTTAAAACCCCTTAGACCTGCAAACGGCCCTAAACTGGAGCGTGGGCATCGTATTTCGAGACTAAGGTATGCCCAGAGCCACGTAAATTGGAGTATTGAAGATTGGTCAAAAGTTATGTTCTCCGACGAATCAAAATTTATGCTCTACAAGCACGATGGAAGACACAGAGTGTATCGAAGACCAGGGGAAAGATTCAAGCAAGCATGCATCGAAGAAAAAGTAGCCTACGGTGGTGGGTCTGTACTTGTGTGGGCCGTAATTTCTTCTGAAAGTCGCACAGAGCTGGTGATCATAGAAAACGGCTCTTTAACTAGCGTAAGATATGTGGAAGAAATCCTCAATGATCACGTTGGTCCATTTATGGTCAATTTAGGTGAGGATGCTATATTTTATGCATGACAATGCCCGACCTCATACAGGTAGGATTGTGAATGACTACCTTCAAGAGATGAACATTACTCGTATGGAGTGGCCAGCGCGCAGCCCGGATAGCAACCCGATCGAGCATGCTTGGGACGAGCTAGGCAGATGCGTAAAACAACGAAACCCTCCCCCAATCACGCTTCGTGAGCTCAAAATTGCTCTCACAGAGGAATGGGAGAATATTCCCCAAAATCGTATAAGGAACTTGGTGTACAGCATGCCAAACCGCGTAAACGCAGTAATGGAAGCACGAGGAGGCAATACGAAGTATTAAAATTCAAGAAAATCGTAATAAAGTTCAAAAATTTAATGTTTCCTATTTTTGTTTTAAGGAGAGATCAGCAGTTTTTTCTTTATGTAATTTTGTGTTAATAAAATGTATGGTGACTCATATTTTTTTTACTTTCATTTAAGGAGTATTACATTGTCTATTAAATACAATTTATTGCATTAACCTATCATTTTTAGTTTCCGAGATTTTTAACATTCTTTAAGTGACCCGGATTCATTGCTCTCGAGTGTATGTATGTATGACCTAGGTACTGATGTTCATCCGATCATGCTCCGATGATCCGATGATGTTCAAGGGCCAAGCACATCAATGATGATTCCTGCTGAGTAATGGACGAGGTCATGGCGAAGAGAAAGGAACTCCTTTACCAGCTCCTCTTACCAGTGTGGTACAATCATTCGCCCATTATGACTAAATAGGAGCTGGAAGGAGGTTTGACATTTTTTTTCCCAGCATTCAACTGCCGTCTGATCTCGTAAGGGGCACCGCTGGCTGGGGTTCCATGTATCCCTCCTTCTCTACCTACTTATAACGAGAATACACGCGACGAGAAATCTCTCTCTCTCTCTCTCTCTCTCTCTCTCTCTCTCTCTCTCTCTCTCACGTAGTATTGAATATTAACAACGAGACGCTACAGGAGTAAACGCAACGCGACGGGAGTAAATGCCACGGGAACAGGTAATACTCTCTCTTATGTGGCGCAAACGAAGTTGCGCGGGTCAGCTAGTATGTAATAAAAGTGAGTTACCCGGATGGAGTCAGCGATCCATTCATCAGGATATTTGCAGCGGCGTTGCTCGGTCCTCAAATTTCTGACGCTCGGAGACGATTGGATTTCCACCACCTTACAAGGTATACATGATTAGTAGTGTGTGTATCTCATTGATATTATGTTAATTAATCTATACTAATCTATAGGTACTAATATTATAAAGAGGAAAGATTTGCTTTTTTTGTTTTTTTGTTTGTTTGTTTGTTTGTAACGAATAGGCTCCGGAACTACTGGACCGATTTGAAAAATTCTTTCACTGTTAAAAAGCTACACTCTTTGCGGTGAACATAGGCTATATTTTATTCCCGTATTCCCACGGGAACGGAAACTACGCGGGTGAAACAGCGTGACGTCCGCTAGTACTAGTTATAAGGCACGTTAAAACTCCCAAATGGCAGTCGTTAAAGTCAAGTTGAAGGTCGTAAAGGCGGCATGAAAAATTTCAACAGTAGGTAGGTAAGTAGTCACTACCTGCGCCTGCCTATTTCAATACGGCAATACGGCTCACAACCTATCACGTAGGACAAATTCTAAAAATGAGGTAAAGTGTGGGGTATAATATGATGCCTCTGCCCACCCCTTCGGGGATGAAGACATGACCATTTTATGTATTACTAGCTGTTGCCTGCGACTTTCTGCTATTTTAGATCGATAGGTACTTTTTTATATATGAACGGATTGACATGAAACAAACACTAAATGTTAATGGGAGTAAACCGCAACGCAATAAAGAAAACCACATTGCAATCGGTTGAGCGGTTGCTGAGATTAGCATGCACAAACGTACAGACAAACAGACAGTTACGATTTTATTATATGTATTGATATTGATTGATTGATTGATGATGTATGTTATGTACCTTATAATCTATGATGAGCTCCTCACCAGGCAATACCTCTCCTGTCGGGTTGGAGATGGCCGTAGAAATCTCGTATGGGGAGTGCACAAAGTACTGAAAACAAACTTATACTTGGAAACGCTCTGCTTATTTAGGTTTCACAGTCGTCAGGTCGTTACAGACAGTACCCTTTGCAAAGCCTGTAAGGACACGGACAAAACTGCCAGTAATATTCTTATAGAATGCCCGGAACTGGCAAGATACAGGGCTAGACACCTCGGTATACCGAGGTCGCTCCAGGAAGTAGTCGACAACGTGAAGAGTCTGCTAGACTTCCTGGAGGAACTGGGTTGGCAAATTGCCATACCACTATTACCCACGAAGAAATGGTGCGCCTTTACGCTATTTCTAATAATAACGTTGTTGATGCAATTCGCATGTTCAGGGAAATGTTTCCAGACCGACCAATACCATCTCGTCGCATGATGCTTGCCGCCACACAGCGCTTAGGGCGAGCGCCCACTGCTTTGCGATCCGGTGCGTTTGTTGTATTTGACAGCTTTTTCTTTTTTAATTTGGCATGGCTTCAAATTGAGAACATTGGTGAATGAACTAAAAACTGGATTCATAAAGGTCGCCTTACACTCATAATTAGCCGGATCACGAGGACCACGAGTGACAACTGACTGTTTCTCGTGGTCCTATTACGAAAACGGATGTCAATATTTTAATTTTGATGTTTTTTGCTTATATACACTTTTTCAATAGGTATAACATTAAATTTTAAAATATAACAAATAAGGAAGTCAGTCTTCATTTAATTTATCGATTTTAATTTTTTGTCAATCTTCATTTGTTTTTCCAATTTTCACATGTTTCACTGATCTTCATTTGTTTTGAAAATTAGCGCATACCTAGTTATATACAGAATGTAGATAAAAAGTAGGGACCACGAGGGAGAACTGCTTTCTCGTGGTCCCACTATTTCGTCACACTAATGGTACCACGAGAAAACATGGGTAAATGTGTGTGCAACTGTACAAGTGTTCGTGGTATGATCGTGAAGTTAGAGCCGGAGGTGATTTTTGGACGCGAACTCGAACACATGAATTTGGTGTATAAGTTGTGTGCATTAAGTTGCTCTAGCTATCAACTTAATGCATATTTAGCCACCAGATGACATTATTTTATCTACAGACTGTCGGATATGGTCTGGAAGCGAACCAAATCCGTGAGTCGCTCGAACCAAATCAGTGCGTGTATTGTGTTACAGATACAGGTTTTTGTGACAAATAAAGCTACCGATGTTGACGAGTATTGAATTTGTCTCTTCTATTAAGTAAGTACCAACCAATTCCTACCCTCTGTTCAGGACCTTACGGTTCCACTAAAGCATAACCTGGACAGGACACCCTTGGCATGAGCTCAATTTGAGCGTAGGCTCAATTGTAAAAAACTATATTGAGAGATTGCGGAACGCGAGCCTAATGCTCGCCTTGCGGAAATTAGGGTTTAAGGGGCCCCACTAACAACAAGACTCAGGGGCCCTAGTGACCTCACCGGCACGCGGTGCACCTTCCGAACAACGGACGACGCTCCGCGTATTTAGGTACCCACATGGTGGCCTAGGCTCCCATGTGGTACAAGGTGGTACAATATTGGTCCGGGGGGTACCACCGTGCAGTTGTGAAAAGCCCCCCAAGTAACCCAGCCCCGGTTGGGTTGCGTTCGGGGTTCAGCAGCTGCACAGCCTGGCCCGGGGCGATGTTTGATGCAGCAGGGGGGGACCAGTAGGCGGTACGTGGTGCCTAGTGTGGCTGACGGATGTTGACCCCCCGGCCAGGGAGACCCGTAGAAACGGTCTTGCCGCTGGCTGCCCGTGGCATATTATAGGGGCCTAACAGGGACTAACCACCCAGGGAGGCTGCCCTACTAGGCCGCGCATTATCCCGATGTGGTCCGTCGTGCGGGATGGTGACCGGAAGGGGACCCGGCGGCCATACCCTTCCGTCCGGCGGGTCGACTTCCTTCTAAACACACAGTCATAGATAAAGCTAAGCCCCTACGCCTTGTCACTCACTGCTGCAGCAAATGTCGCTCCGTCTTCACGTCTACCTTTAACCCAATCATGGCAGCGCAAAATAAAAATAGAGGTTTCACAGCGGCCGCTGCGACCATTCCCCAAAACGCACTATTCGAGGTGGAATTCGCTGACATCCGCGGACTCCAAGCCAACCTCGACGCCGTCTTTCATCATCAAGAGACGGCACGGCCTGCTGTGATGTTCCTAACGGAGACGCAAACACGCCGCCCTGCCGATCAGTCGTACCTTTGTTACCGGCTATATCATCGAGGAACTATTTCGAGATAAAGCCGGGGTGTGCGCGTTCGTTAGGGCGGATGTTTGCTGTCACCGGCTGCGCTGCCTTGAGAACCCTTCCTTCTCCGTCTTTTGGCTGCACGTAGATCACGGCTCTATGAGTCAGATCTACGTCTGTTTCTATAGACCCCACACAGGGACAGCTGAGATAACGAGGCTGTATCAGCACCTCAGCGAGGGGGCTGATGGCGCGCAGGTGCGGTTCCCGGACGCGAGTTGGTTTTTCTGGGGGACTTCAATGGTCACCACACTGAGTAGCTGGGGTCCCTCAAGACCGATCCTGCGGGACAGGCCGCCCACGCGTTCGCTCTCTCCCATGGTCTGACCCAAATGGTACTCGGGATTACGCGCATACCGGACAGGTCAGACCATGGACCCGCCCTCCTGGACTTACTGCTGACGAGTAATCCAGTACGAGAATACTTTGCAACCATCCCGTGGATTTAGCGCTGCTTTGCAGAGAGGGCTTCATCGGAAAGCGCCTCTGCTGTTGCTGGTGAGATAACATTAGGTATGGAATACTACATTCCATACACTGATGTCGCCAGCATCCGCAAAGCCCGCCCCTGGTTCGCGGGTGAGTGTGCCGTAGCCTCTCAGCCAACACAAGCGGCTTACCGCACCTGGATCAGGGCTCGGGCTGTGCGCAACCCGAATGTGGCTCACCTCAAGGCAGCGTACAACATAGCCACTCGGTCGAGTAAGAGAGCTATCAGGAGAGCGGACGCCCAGCGCGTCACGCGGCTTGGTCAGGAGCTCACGTCACATCCGACGGGCAGCCGTGGATACTGGCAACTGGCCAAAGCCGTGCAGGCCAACTTTTGCAAGCCCTCGCTGCCGCCGCTGCGCTATCCTGACGGATCAGTGGCTCACAAAGCCCAAGAGAAAGCTGAAATGCTGGCCAATCTCTTTTCGGCTAGCTCCCGGGTTGATGACTGTGGCAAGCAACCTCTCACTTTCGCAGACTGTGGAACCACGATGCCGGATATTCATATCCAGCAATGCGATGTGCGGGGTGCGCGGCAGCAGAGATGCCACTCATACACAGTGGAGAGAATTTTCGCTAGAACCCAGCGTTTTAAAAGACGTTCCTCTGTCGAACTATAAAAACATGGAACGACCTGCCCGCTCACGTTTTTCCCTCATCTTACAATCCCGGGTTCTTGAAGAGGAACGTGAAGATGCACATCACAGGGCCGCCAACTTGAGGGCCACTGTCTAAAGTCTTAAGGACTGTGACACTGGCCCCCAATCGCTAGATGCACCACGGCTTACCATCAGGTTGGTGGCGACGTCAATTTGGCGAGCTAAATAAAAAAAAAAGGAATCTTAATTAAGGTGAGGCGGTTCTACGCGCCGCATCAGAGATATTTGCCTGCGTCGGAAAATGTTTTCACCTTTGGAATGACACCGCGAGGTACTTACTCGTCACGCTAGGTGCTATGCAGAGATGTGCTGTCCAATACGATTGATGGTCCTGATGTGATGTAAAAGCCCCACGAACACTTTTACACACATTTACCCGATGTTTTCTCGTGGTACCACTAGTGTGACAAAATAGTGGGACCACGAGAAAGCAGTTTTCTGTTCTACTAAGTATGTCCTGTTTTCAAAATAAATGACGATCGACAAAACAAATGAAGATCTTTAAACAAAGAATGACAAAACAAATCAAGATCAGTGGAACATGTGAAGATCAGAGAAAAAAAATTAAGAATTACAAAAATTTATATAAATAAAATAATGAACACTGACTTTTTTAGTTACTTAATATTAAATTTTAAAATTTAATTTAATGTTATACCTATCTAAAAGGAGTATATAAGCAGGTAACATCAGGACCAAACAGTTGACATCCGATATCGTAGTGAGACCACTACACGAGAAACAGTTCTCCCTCGTGGTCCCACTAGTGGTTCAAAATAGTGGGACCACGCAAAACACCGACATTTATTCGATATCCACCTCGCGATTCTCACGAAAGTGTGAAACGGCATTATGCCGGCTAAATAAGCGTGTAAAGCGACCTTAATGAATCCAGTTTTTAGTTCATTCACCAATGATCTCAGTTTATAGCCAGGCCAAATTAAAAAAGAAAAAACGCAAACGCACCGGATCGCAAAGCAGTGGGCGCTCGCCCTTAAGGGATCACCGACAGTTCGAGATTCCTCGACATGCACAAGGTCGTGGTACACAAGGCCTATATATAGGTACTACAACGCCCCACGCAAAATAGGCGCAAAAATGACGTCGAGTTGCGAAGACCAGCCAATGAAAAGAACGACTGTGTTAGAACGCTCTGCTAACCCACGTGTTTTCCTCCGACTACAATCCCGAGGTCTTCAAGCGAAGCGTGAAGAGGCACATCATGGAGCCGTCAACTTGAGAATCGCTGTCAAAGCTTGGTCATCAAGCCAAATTACTGTTTTAAAATATTTTTTAAATAACAAATGGTTTGGTAGGAACACACACACACACACACACACACAGGGCGGAAACTCCAGCTTGAATGTGTGCGTGTGATCAATAAAATGTAAGCAAATTGTCCGTCAACGCGCACGTCAACTCTACTGACAGCTGTGGCGCGACAGGGAGTTGCCGATCTGTATGTACTATTAAATTTACTTTGGGTATATCTAGGTAAGTGGTTGCAAACAGTGTGGTACTGTATGTGACGCTGAAAACTACCTTTTTAGGGTTCGGTACCCAAAGAGTAACAACGTTTTACTGAGACTCTGCTGTCCGTCTGTTTGTCTGTCACCAGGCTGTATCTCAGGAACCGTGATAGCTTGACAGTTGAATATGCTGAGTTGAAGGATAAGCACATAGGTAGTTACCTACTGCTGTCAATTACTGTCACTAAGGTAAAAGCTAGTCAAATTAGCTGAAAGTGGTCACCCTAGTTACAGAAAAATTTGCGACACCAATGAGGCCCTTTTCACTATCTTCATCGTGCCGCTGCCGCGGCACACTCGTTTCGCTCGCTCAATTTTTACACACGGGGTAGTTCTAACTCAATCCAAAATACCCATACCCTGACAGCATTACCCTGCGACTACACCCTCACGTAACACTGTCCACTGTGGTAGTGACACTGCAGAAGTGGCTGGGGCTCCACTCCATATCTTGTCGCATGTGCTGGTATTGTGCGTACGCTGAGTTGAAGGATAAGCACATGCCTACTTCTGTCACAATGGTTAAAGAAAAGTGGAATCCGCAGAAACGGGTCACCCTAGGTTATGGATAATTACAAGACCAGACATGCTACTCATGTGATTTCTCAAAACGGTTCTAATAACTTTTTTCTCTCTTTACCTAGCCACTGCCGCGGCACACTCGTTTCGCTCGCTCTATTCTTGCACAGGTGGTAGTTCTAACTCAATCCAAAATACCCTTACCCTGACAGCATTACCCAGCGACTCCACCCTCACGTAACACTGTCCGCTATGGTAGTGACACTGTAGAAGCGGCTGGGTGCTCCACTCCATATCCTGACGCATGTGCTGGTATTGTGCGTACGCTGAGTTGAAGGATAAGCACATGCCTACTTCTGTCATCACTGGGTGCCAGATGACCTGCGAAATGAATGTAGGTACTATAATGTTTGTATGTATGTAGGAGTAATAATCTGATCTTGATCTGAGCTTTGTATATTACCTACACTAGCGGACGTCACGCGGTTTTACCGGTTCCCGTGGGTATTCCCGGACGACGGGAGCGACCGCGACGCGGGGTAATAAAAACGGTAATAAAATATTTTAAAGAGGAAAAGTTTGTAATTTTGTGTGTATGTTTGTAATGAAGAAACGCAAAAACTACTTTGCCGATTTCAAAAATTCTTTCACCATTGGAAAGCTACGTTCATCCTGAGTAACATTATTCCCGAATTGCCACGGGAACGGGAGCTACGTTGGTAAGATGGTGTGACGTCCGCTGGAATCTAGTTCATAAATAAATGCTGTACTTCATGATCCTTCAGCGACACAGAAACACCCAAGGTCCAGTTCGGATGCACTGACAACGCCAGCTCCAGCAGATCAATGCCTTCAACCGTATCATCAGTCTGGTACTTCCAGAAGTTCTGCAGGTTATCACGGAACGACACATCAGCGACTAGTTCGATGAAATCCATATAGTATTGGAACTTGTCTGGGTTCGATTCCTCGGTGACGTTCCAGATTCTGCAATAAGTTTGTAGTCATTAGTCAACTGACTGGGCAAGAAGAAAAGCGATATTAGTTTGTATTTTGGGTGATATGGGTTGCTTGGACGTCTTAAAGCCAAGGTATGGCTTGAATTATTTTAATTCATCAGGCTTTATCCTTTTTCAGTGTAACTGCTGGACGTAGAGAGCAAGTCCGAAGAAGTAGGTCTGTATAACCGGGAAGAATTATCTTTTTTCTTATACTAGGTAGGTACTAAGGTGGCAGACAAGCTTACAGTCGCCCCTGATGGACGGTGGTCACCGTAGCGTCACCGTTAACGTTTGCAACACCAGAGGCGCTACACTCGCACTGCCGATCCTGCAAGACCTTCTACAGGTGGGTCTACGCTAGACAAGCTGAGCACAAGCGGAGCACGAGCCGAGCCAAAATTCGTGTAGTGTGGACACCGACGTACGAGCCTCGAGCGACACTTGCCATCGCGAGCAGAGCGACTCGGCTCGTGCTCGGCTCGTGTAGCGTAGACCCACTTTTAGAGGTCTAAAGGTGGGTCTACGCTAGACGAGTCTTTTGAAGAACCCCAGTACTGTAAATTGGCTCCAAAAATCTAACCATTGCCTTAAAGACCTCCATCTGTTCCGATAGTTTGTTACATGAGTAAATCCGCATTTCCAATTCTTCTTCATCTTGGCGTATTTCCTATTGCTTTACCCTAGTCGCAGTTGTCATTTGTCGTTGGAAAGGATTCTCATCTTAACCTACCAACCCCTGAAGAATACCTCGGATGTTATGACTCGAACAGTTTAAAATCACATGATTCACGATCAATGAATCAGGAAATAGATAGATGGGTATTCATCTATTTCCGGGCCCCCAAGGTAACTCCAAAAGGATATATAAAGACTAACCACACAGTCGCTACCCATCCATTTATTTCCGAGGTACCCAGGTATACAACTCCTCGATAGAAATCCGGGGACAATCTTCCATACTGGTGGGAAGACACGTACCTCTCGATGACTTGACTTGCTTTTTCCTGATGGACTCTGTCCAGAAAACACGCTGTAACTGCTGGAAAAGTCGTCCACCAGCTTCGGTAGTCCCTTTGGAGAGAGACCACTACTGGCTCCGAATTATATCTGGACAAAATATAGCATTACAGGGATACTCACTCATTCAGCTTAATTTTAAGATATTTTATCTTTTTGATATGCGTTGAAACATTGAGCTGAATAATATCTATGTATTATTAGTCCCTAATCAATCAAATGAGGATATCACAGACCCCCGCTAGACATAGCTGCCTTGCCCAATTTCATTTTGGAAAGATTATTGTAGTGTATTGTGGTGTAATTTGGGCGAGGCTTACGTCCAGCAGTGAATTGCCATATATGCTAATTTGATTAGGCTTGCTTACTGCACCACGCAGGCCAGACGGGTTGGTGCACGGTTTGGTTCGAGTTCTCCACTTCACCTTATTTTTGCCATGATGTTTTGTTAGTCAGCAGCTGCACCACTTACAAGTGAGACTGAGCAATTTAAGTATCAATCAAATCAGTGTGTGGCAGTTCACTGCTGGATGTAGGCTTCTGCTAATTCACGCCAGAGCACACAGTCTTGCGCCTTTCAGAGCCAGTTCCTTCCTGCGACCTTTTTAGGTCACCAGTCGAAGGCGGAAAGGCCTTGTCAAGCTTTGGTTTATTCTCGAGTAATAAACTGAACCGATGTAATTTATGAAGACTGAGCAGGCTGTTATTTCTTAAGTGCTAGAATCGCGATAGCGCTCGTGGCCCCGCGGACTCAGTGTTCTGTAAACGATCACTGCAGTAAGCAACTTTCACTGTGGCTGGTCCATGAATGGGTGACCATCCATGTGATCACTTTGTGACATTTATTTGAGCGTTTTCGTGCTTCGGAAGGCACGTTAAGCCGTTGGTCCCGGTTGCCAGTAAAATGGCAGTCGTTAAGTCAAGTTGAAGACTTTATTTCAACAGCAGGCAGTCACAACCTGCGCCTGTCCATTTAAACACGGCAAGGCTCACCACCTATTACGTGGGACAAAATATAAAAAAAGGTGAAATGTGGGCATATAATATGCCTCTGCCTACCCCTTCGGGGATAAAGGCGTGACCGTATGTAGAACCGCGATACAAGATTCTTAATCAAAGTAGCTTGATTGTTCTACGCTATGAGGCGCTGGTCGCGACAAAACTTTTTGTTGAAAGAGAAGGAGAGTACCTAGTATGAGGTCTACTTATGAGGCAATTCATCTGAGCGTTAGTTCTCTTTGAAAGATTTCGATGTGTCAAGAGTGGAAAGGGGCGATCACTTTAATTGACTGCTGGGAGTTGTTGTAATTTGTTTTGTTGGCAGTGGCTTTAAAGTGAATTTGACTTGAGCTCCCTAAAATTTCATGATATACCTTACCTTCCCAGAATGAGGTTGCCTACCTGTAATACTGGGTAAGTGCGCAATATACGGCGCCACCAAAAGCGCTGATAGTCAAAGCCAACCAAAGGACTCTGGAAAAAAGTCAAAAAAATTTTAATGGCTCCTCGGAAGGACGTTCCAGCAATCGACAACCTAATTGAATGTTGAATTGAGAAACCTTCTCCTTTTTTGAAGTCGGGTAAAAAAGGTTTTAAGTAAGAGTCTATGACAGAAAAAAAAATATTTTAATTACAGAACAAGATGGCAGACGTCAGACTGCGCGATTGAAATAAGGATGTGAATATCAAATTTTACGTAAAATTCGTATATTTTTTTCTGTATTTACCTTTCAAACCAGTGTAGTTTTCTTTCGACAGTATGTTTTAAACCATGTAGCGTAGTTTCTTGACAAAATCTGGCGTAGACTGTATACGCAGGAACCATGGACTCTGTTATAGCATCTGTCAAAGACTTCGTACGAGTCAGGCAAATTAACATTGCTGTAAGTATACCTCGATTTTTCTTTTCTTTTGGTTTCTTCATTCTTGAAGCGTTGAGTACTTGAGGAACCGCTAAATTACTATTCTGTAAACGATTGTTACGTTTTTTAAGCTTCCTATTCTATGGCGGGTACTTAGATGGTTAACCTGAACATTGCATGATTAATCATTGGTTCCGTTTGCCAGTAATTTAGCAGTCATTAAGCCAAGTTGAAGGCTTTATAGCGATGGGCGGGTCGGGCTAAAAAACTCGAGTTACCCGGGCTCAGCTTCCAACCCGTCGACTCGGGTTAATTTTTGGTTGATTCGGGCTGACTCGGTTGACCACTACACTCGGCACGCTCGCCACCCGCCACGCTGTTCAACTCGCTCAGCCCTTCTCGTTGACTCGGCTTGTTTCGGTTTGGGTCGGGCTCGCTCGCTAACTAAGCATGCGCTGGCCTCGCACACATTCACACCACACGCAGCATTAAGGAATATCGAACTAAGATTGAAGTAATAAAAGCTATTCTACGTTCGATGAATAGAAAACTGGTCGGGTCGTTAGGGAACCCGGGCTGTTTTTTAAATTTATTTTGTTATATCTTAATTAGAGGTTATAGGCCAACGGTGCAACATTCATTTGATTGATGACGCTATTTCACTTAACAGTAAAAATAAAAGTAAATTGATAAGTATACATAATTGAATAACATGAATCGAAATAAAAAGAGTGTAGTGTGGGAGTTTTATACAAAAAATTACGACTACACATCCAAACTCGCCCGTTGTTTGCACAAGTTACCTAGTAAGTACATGAAATTATGCAAAATAATATTAATTTAATTACTAGACAGTTATTATACGATGGGCGGGTCGGGTTAAAAACGTGGAGTTACTCGACACACTGCGGTGCGACGGCGCGGGCGGCGGGGTGGCCGTCCAGACTCAACCCGGGTTAACCCGAGTTACAGCCCGGGTTACGTAATATATCAATTCGAGTTGCCCGACTTGAAAAATCTGTGACCCGTCCCATCACTAAGGCTTTATAGACGAGTTGTAAGTTTTTACAGCAGGTAGTCAGTACAACCCGGGCCTGTCTATTTCAACACGGTAATAAGCTCACAGCCTATCACTTACACTGGCAACACCAACACTACAATTTTTTTTTTACAGCAGTAACTCTAGAAATTACGACCTACCTAGCACTTTACTTCTTAAATATCGCCTCAAACACGTTACTGAAATCATTCGAATTATTAGAAAACGAAATAGTATTAGCCTTTGATACGTTTAAATCAAAATAAAAAAACCGGTCAAGTTCGAGTCTGATTGGCGCACAGAGGGTTCCGTACCAAAAAGCGCCAAAATATAAACCTACCTACGTTTATTGTGTGGTAGCTAACTAAATATTAATTATTTTACTGTTTTTAGTAAGTACCTATTTGCCATGTTGTTATAAATAAGCGGCAACAGAAATATTTAATCTGTGAAAATTTGAGCTCTCTAGCTACCACGGTTCATGATATACAGCATGTACAGACAGACAGACGGATAGCGAAGTTTCAGTAGGGTCCCATATTACGGCGTGGGCGCAACAGCTCCAGGTCCTCGTGGCAGGTGTGGACGTGGACACTCTCTCGCTCGAGACCATGGTGCGAGCCATGATCTCCAGCGGGAGTAAGTGGGACTGCGCCGCCTCTTTCTGCGAGCAGGTCATGCTCGTGAAAGATGCGGCGGGGAGGCTGCGGGAGAGAACTCTCCCACCCGAGTTCCGCAGTCGGGACGCCGACGACGTGTCTTCGCCCAAGACTATCAGCCTCCATGACCGGGGGCCAGAGGACGGTGAGAGGGCAGCTCACCGTTTTTATTAGAAGCAGTCCCTAGACGACAGCGTGACGTGAGGAATTCACGCACGCCCCCCTAAGAAGCTAGATAACACCCGAATACCCCCCCCCCCCCCCCCTAGGTGAGATCGCAGTGGAAGCTGTAGGTCTGTTGGGAGTCCTGGGGTATCTTTCCGGGGCTCCCAACCGTAGGCTGTAGGCAGGATACGTGAGGTTTTTAGTCGGTAGGAGTCCGGCATAACATCCATGTAGGATTTTCACCCAAATAAAAATATGGTCTCGCTTTTTCCCTTTGTTTACGGAACCCTAATAAACGACATCTATTACGGCCATTAAGCAATTACGTAATAACGCTATTATTTTTTAAATGTAACCATTTCTGAACGCAAGTGATTACAGCATTCAGCCTATTGACCAGTTTATGCCGAAACTCATTCTTTGTGAATGCGTAATGTAATTTGTCTATTGTTAAAATGCTTTTAAGGTTTATCCCTATATCGATCTAATTATCCCATCATATATGACTAGCAGACGTCACGCGGTTTCACCCGCGTAGTTCCCGTTCCCGTGGGAATACGGGAATAAAATATAGCCTATGTTCACCGCAAAGAGTGTAGTTTCCCAACAGCGAAAGAATTTTACAAAACGGTCCAGTAGTTCCGGAGCCTATTCGTTGGATGACACTCCACAATAACGTAGCTTTCTATTGGTGAAAGAATTTTTAAAATCGGTTCAGTAGATCCCGAGATTACCCCTTACAATTTAACAAATATACAAACACACAAACTTTACTTCTTTATAATATTAGTATAGATGACAACTAGAGTCTATTGTGCTTGTTTTGGTTGCATGAATTCGTCAATAACGCACCCAGAGATAACGTTTTTTAGATTACCTGGAAACTCCGAAAGGTAAGGCTATAAATTGATTTTACTTAAGTACTAATTGGTACTATACTACTAGTTGACTAAAGTTAAACAAAGTGATTGACACGAGTGAACTAGGTAGTTACATGAAGTAGGTATGTTTGTGTTTAAAACTAGACTTGTGCTTGCTCAGTCAGTGAACGGTGCGATCCAATATAGTACAATATCCAAAAAAAAAACTAGTTCAGAACTCTAGTACGTGTAGGTAGTACATTTAGTTCCGTTGTCAATTCGTAGTTATTTAATTGAGAGCAATGATTTAGGTATGTTTCAAGAGTATTCATTTCTTTGTGGATGACCGATGTTACAGTACACTTAGCACCGTATGACTGCCTCTGTGGCGCGGTCGGTATTGATACTGCCTGCGGCGCTGGAGGTCGTGGGTTCGATTCCCACCCGAGACAAATATTTGTGTGACCCATAAATGTTTGTCTCAAGAGTCTGGTTGTTTCTATGTATAATAATGTATGTATTTAAAAAGTATATTAGTATTAATATCCGTGGTCTGATACCCATAACACAAGCAGGTTATTCCTAGCTTACTTTGGGATCAGATAGCGTTGTGTGAAATGTCCGTGAATATTTATTTAGGTATTTATAAAAAAAAAAATGGACAGCATTTTTGTTACCTTTGAGTTTTATTACACGCATAGAGACAAATATGAACTTCCAAAGTTTAACACAACTTGACAATGTACGAAAAGTACTAGTCAGTCTCTAAACTGACTAGTACTTTCAAATCGAAAAATAGTTTTAATTTTGTAAATCAAAAATTTAACGCAATGATTATAAAGACTAGAATTCCGTGATTCTATCACTGACGAAACATGTGATGAACCGATTATTATTGTCTACGCCGCTTACTCGTTTTCAAATTTCTACACCCGTCTCACTCAATCGTTAGTAGATAACGGGCGCTGCCTCGCCACGCCGCCACCCCGCGCCGCCAGCCGTTGCGGGGATATTATATTATTAAGTATTTTTTTGTTTAAATAAAAAAGGTACATATTTACTCGAAATGAAAACCGGTTGTCAGTAAAACAACAACCCTTAATACAAATTGAAGGCTTTGTGGGCGGATTGAAAAAAATCAACTGCATTAGGCTCACTATCTATTACGCGTACGTAAAACTACAAGGTAAAATGTGGGCGTATACTATGCCTCTGCCTACACCTTCAGGGATAAAGGCGTGGGTATATGAATGTATGTATGTACATACAATTGTATTTACAATCGCAATACTAAATAGAAAGTCAAAGTAGGCACATATTATTAAAATGCTGTAGGTGGGCAGCCCTATCGCATGCTTACGTACCGCGCGGCTGTAGGCATTTATTTCTAAAATCCGGCCGAGTCAAACTACAGTATACAGTGCTATTACTATCCTATACATATAGTACTTACACTAGCTGTTCCCAGCGGCTCTTCGTCCGCGTAGAAGTCGTTATCGCGTAAAATCATTACCCTACTTTTGCGGAGCCAGTTATAAAGTAGCCTATGTCCTTCCCTTGGACTCAAACTATCTCTATACAAAACATAAAAATTCAGTACAGCGGTTTAGGGCGTGAAAACGTAACAGACAGATAGAGGTACTTTCGCATTTATAGTATTTCATTTCTCATCATTCTTCATCATTCTTCTTCATCATCACTTGACGCTATGCAGAGAACGTCTCTGCATAGCGTCAAGCGCGTCTAGTAAATACCTTGCGGAGTCATCCCAAAGGTGAGAACAGTATTCGACGCAGGGAACATTTTCGTAATTTTTTTTTGTTAATTTTCAAATTGAGAGTGCCGATCGGTTCTGTTTTCGAAACTGTGCCTAAACCTTTCCGTTCCAGAACATCTATAAATTCAACCAGCATATTTAAAAAAAAAAAGTCTTGTAACTTTGTAAAATATTTAAAAAAATAGTATGGTCAGATTTCTCAGTTTACGCTTTTAACGGTGACTCAGTAGCCGTACGTCCATCATTTGAGCGTGAAGACAGGTAGGACATGGTACTGTATAATACACTTACTTGCTAGGTAGGGGGTTTTTTAACGTGAGGGAAAATCCATCCTGGATGGGCTGGACTCCTACCGACTAAAAAGCCTCGCGTTACGCACTACAGCCTATGGTTGGGAGCCCCGGGTAAGCCCTCGGAAGGATGTCCCAGGACTCCCAACATTGCTAGGTAGGGGTATATTTTAATTGTCCCTATTTGGAGCAACTGTAGGTTTTTTGGTATTGTAGAAAATCAGTGCTACCTGACATTCCGATCCTCCTTTGCGGGTACCTACTCCACATCTTACTACTGTACGTACTGCAGTTACGCCTTTATTTTTAAAGGGGCAGGCAAGGCATTTAGGCACTAGGCAAAGATAATAATAATGGTATTACCGACATACAGATCGGCAACTCCCTGCTGGAAGCTTACTCAGTGGGGGCACTGAGTAAGCTTCCCCATCCCCCCACCAAAGTTGATGTGTCTATTGCCGTGTTAGTACTTGAGAGAGTGTCACTGCGTTGCATTACTACCCGTTCGCTCTAACTTTGCCGTTGGCGTAGAGGCGTATACCCGATTTGTTAATTAGACGAAGTAAATTGACAGTAGCTAATGTCACTTCGTCATAGAAAATAAGCAACATTGTATGAAGAAGTGACATTAGTTGCTGTCAATTTACTTCGTCTAATTAAAAATTCGACTTTAGTATGGAGCCGAGCGGCAAAGTTAGAGCGAACGGGCAGTACGTATTACTACCTACGTACTTTGTGCTATTGCTTTGGTTTAATTTGTGCTTAGCCGAGGGCAGATTGAAAAAAAAAATCCTACATACTTAAGATTGCGTTCTGTTCCTTATTATTTTGTTTCCATAGCTAGTGACCCTAGTATACTCACACACACATTCATGCTAGATTCAAGCATTCACATTACGTGTATATTAGTGTGGGTGAAAACGAACATTTTTGTATGGAGTTTCAGGCCTGTGGCACTAGGTAGAGGTGGTATAGGTAGGTACCCCCCATTTCATTATTCCGTACTTTGTCTCACATACCTACCTAACAGTTGGTAAGCCTATTGCTATATAGGATGCAGGTTCTTGAAAATGTCAAGGCAATGGCAAGAGTAACTGCCTCGATACTGGCGACCAAGGTCGACGGTCTAACGTGCCTTTCGAGTGCTTTTAAATGGAAAAGCTCCCATACAACAAACGTAATTTTTTGCAGGCTCTAGGTACAGCTTGGCAAAAAAGTCGAGAAACGGAACTAATATTTTGCAGGCTGGGTACATTGTCAAAAAGCTGCCAATAACGTCACGTATGTCTGTTAGTCAATGACGTTATACAATTTGATTGGTGGGTTTTTTTGACGGTTGTTGACGACTGGATACTGATTGGTGGTTCTTTTTAACGGGTTGCCATATGAACAGCACAGTGGCTCCTCCATTATTTTCTTCTCTTTTTTGCCAAGCTGTACCTAATCCTCCGAGTTCGACTCGCACTTGGTCAGTTTTTTATCCAGACTGTTGTTTCCCCTGCAGTTGGCTGGTCTCCTGACAGTGGTGTACCTGATGTATCAGTTTTGGAACACAATGATGCGAGCCAAACCGACCGTGCCACTGAGAGTTGTAACTTCGCGATCCAGGTATATAACCATCCAATTTAGCTTTTTACAACATATTGTCCTGATTACAAAATATTGCGATGATTTTCCTGGGTGAATGGAGCGAAGCGAAGACTTATAGCGTCCTTGGCTGCCTTCTACCGAATCTATCAAGGCGGGCGAGTGTTCTGAAGAGCTCTTCAATCTTATCCCACCCTCTTCTTTTTGACCCCAAACAACGCGTGCCGGGCAGAAGTAGGTACCATCCACACACAGTGGAGAGAATCTTTTCCAGAACTGAGCGATTCAAAAGATTGTTTCTCTGTCGAACCACAAAAACTTGAAATGACCTGCACACGCACGTGTTATCCTCATCTTACAATCGGGTTCTGCAACGGAGGGTGAAGATATGCACATCGCATGACCGCCAACTTGAGGACTACTGTCAGAAGTCCGTAAGACTTCTCCGGGAACCACTCTTAAGAGTGACCCTGAGTCGCTAGATATCGGCATGGCTTTCCATCAGATACAGTTAAATTTCAATTTAAATTGCTTCGGCAAACTACCTACCTACTTACTGTATTGTTACAATGAAATACTCGACGTAGTCAAATTTACGATGTGGTATGGTGAAGAAGTTAAGGTTGAATTTAAATTATTAAGCGCTCGTGGCCTCGCGGACTCAGTATTCTGTAAACGATCACTGCAGTAAGCAATTTTCACTATGGCCAGTCCTTGGATGGGTGACCATTCATGTGACCACTTTTTGACATTTGAGCGTTTCCGGGCTTCTGAAGGCACGTTAAGCCGTTAGTCCCGGTTGCCAGTAAAATGGCAGTCGTTAAGCCAAGTTGAAGGCCTTTGAGGCGGCTTGAAAAATTTCAATAGCAGGCAGTCACAACCGGCGCCTGTCCATCTCAACACGGCAATACGGCTCACCACCTATTACGTGGGACAAATTCTAAAAAGGTGAAATGTGGGCATATAAGTGCCTCTGCCTTCCCCTTCGCGGATAAAGGCGTGTCCAAATATGTATACATACATGTGTGTTAAATTATTGTTACTGAATTGGTTGGTGTATTTGTCCGACCTCCCTCAGTCGCCACTGACCCTAATCGGGATGTCTCCAAGGGACCTTAGAATTGTGACTGTTAAACAAGGTGATGCTGGAGTAGGTTCCGATGTCTGCGTTGTGAGAAGTTGAATAGCAGCAATCGCAGATCCATCTGGTGGTTGTGGACAGCAAGAAAAGTGTCCCGTCTTTAAGAGTTACCGAAATAGAACTTCATATTCCACTTGTACATTTCACGGTTTCTGTAACATCATTCCTCATTGCAGGTCTAACGCAGAGTCCGCTGGCAGTACAAGAGAACAGAAAAACACGGAGGTGAAGCGCCGTGGTCGGAAAGCCTTACGAAAATGCCCTGGCTGTAGTGAATGCAATCCTGACCGTTAAGCAAGGACCACTTGAATCTGTCTTGATTTTGTCCAAATTGAAAACATATTAGTAAAATTGTTTGTGATCCAAAAATGTCGGAGTATGCCCTTGGTTTTGAGTCGAATAAAGTGCTTAAAAGATATTCAATCGTTTCATTCCCTATTTCCTTACTTCATCAGCCCCCTTAGACAAGTGGCACAAGCATAAATCTCTAACTAAAGGATAGAATATATCGACCAATGACACCCAGGCTCGTGAACCCCGCCGCGGCGCGTTTCCAAAAATAGCTCCACTCCTACATTGTCCCTTTTTAACCGACTTTAAAAAAGGAGGAGGGTCTCAAGTCCCCTCCGGAGCAGAACGTCAATTCAATTCATATTCAGCAATTCCTACGTGAGGTTTTTTTTGTATGTATGATACGCGATAGCAGCGCCAATTATAGATGGATTTTGAAATTTTTTTTGTTTGAAAGAGGCTATTTCTGTGGTGGTTCAATATCAATATCCAGCCAGGGTTTCAGGATCTGATGAATTAACTCTTAGGGATTAACTATTTTTATGTCCAAACCTAAGGAGAGGATTTCTCAGGATGTAGCCAAGTTAGGAAGTGACAACTCTACCTTCTTCATATTTTTCCGTGTGTGATTGTTTGTTACACGGGTATTACTCTTAAACTGTTTTACCGATTCGGAAACTTGATACGGTACGTATTTAGCGGTTTGGTTTTGATATGGAGAGGTGCAACAACAGAACAGTATTAATTAGAACTTTCAATACCTACGCAAAGTGATCATTGAAGACGGCGGGGCGGGAACGGGAGAGAACTCTCCCACCCAAATTCCGCAGTCGGCGGGCGGCTTGGGCGCCGCCGACCTGTCTTCGCCGAGGACTATCGGCCTCCATGACCGGGGGCCTGAGGACGGTGAGAGGGCGGCTCACCGTCCTTACAGAAGCAGGCCCATGACGGCAGCGTGAGGCAATCACGCACGCCCTTAGAAGCGGAATCACACCCGAAACCCCCCAAAGACGCGAGATAGCACCCGAACCACCCCCTGGGCGAGGCCGCAGTGGCGGCTGTAGGTCTTTTGGGAGTCCTGGGACATCCTTCCGAGGGCTTACCCGCCCGGGGCTCCCAACCATAGGCTGTTGGGCGTTACGTGAGGTTTTTTAGTCGGTAGGAGTCCGGCATAACATCCATGAGGGTTTTCCCTCACGTTAAACAAAAAAAAAACAGAGATCATTGAAATATTTAATTTCAGAATCAACGCCTACTTACTCCCCCCCAAGTCCCAGGTCTTTTGTAGGTACAGCTGTGCGCGGTTTTTTGCAGCTTGGCACTAACATCTTTCCTATGGCATTACTGATAGTGCCATGGGAAATGAAGGACGGGGAATGGGCTTTTTCCCTGTTTTTACGCACCATCATCCTTGCTGCGGGGGTAGCTCGGACGGTGTGTGGGACTCCCTTCAAGAGAGGGGGTCCCACCCGCCGTCCTATAGGTACACTATTCCTCCGAGTGATCGGCCTCACTCTAAACCGTGTCACGGTATAGATCAGCGACTCGGTAACGGGTGTCCCGGGGCATTGGAGCTCACCATGGCGCCGCATTGGACCACCCCCAGAGCTCCTTATGGAGCTGAAGAAACAAGCCCACACCTCCACCACTCTCCAGCGCCGTTTTGTAGGCAGAGGGGGCAGAGTGTAACACGGAGAACATCTGGGTGCCTGCCGCCATGTGACCGTTCAGTCGGAGACCTACACCCAAGGTCAATATTCACAGGTGCGCGTGAGCTCTTCACGATAGTGCTCCCGACATGCACGGAAGAGCGGGAGCGTTTTCGATACACTCCCACCCCGTCATGCAGTGCGCCTCATGCTTTGCCGCCATCACCTCGCGGGAAAGATCCGGACCAGTGATCGAGTTGGTCCCTATTATGTTAGTAGGACCCGACAACCCTACAGCACTAGTGCGCGATGCTACACACGATGCCACCGCCGCCCGCCGCTGTTGTTTGTTACGCGTGTGCTAACCATTAGAAACGAAATCTCAGCTAAAGAGTTTATTAGGTAGGTACAGGGTGTATTTTTGAAACGGCGCAGTAATGGCAAGTGTACCTCTAGTTACAACTTACAGCAAAACGATCATAGGAGCCCTCCCCTAACTTTTTGAGATATTTTGAACTGCATTCACAGATTTTGCAATAATCGTACCGTTAGCAAAAAAAAAATGCATAAAGAAAAAAAAAATTGGCGCAATTTTTTTTTTGGACTATTCTATTTCATGTGGTGAACAAAAGACTATATGGGACCATTTTAGCTTTGAGTATCTACTCGGAAAGACAGAAATCGTCAAAAACATTTCCCATACATTTCGGCAAGAGAATCAAATTTCCACACTGTCAAACTTTTTTGTTATGGGCAGACAGGAAATGTGATTCTCTGAACAGAAATAGAATCAATAGGCACAAAAAAGTTTTTGAACTTTTATATTGTATTGCTAATAGTAAGATGTTCCGTAAAATGGGGGGAATCGGGACACTTTCTAAGTTTAACCTTAAATTTCATTGCTTTTTCCTTTACCACCACTAGTAAAAATACAATGAAATTGTTTCCGGTGGTTTATATTTTTATTTTCAATCGATTATAATATATGTTTGTTAAATAATATCTTCAAAAAGTTAAAGGAATATACTTGTCCCTATTGACCCACGGTCTGGGGTGAATAAGGTCGTCAATGGGGTCAATAGAGTTTTTCGATAGGGCTGGCACTTTACTGTCGTTTTCGAATAGGTAGGTATTAAGGTTTGCAAAACATGAAGTAGTTAGGTAAGTAATATGTAATTTTATAGACAATCTGAAACTATTTCTCGATATGTAATACTAGCTGTTGCCAACGGCTCTGCCCGTGTCGTTCTTCGTTATTATATCAGTAAATTATGAAAAATAATACAATTTATGCATCGTGACAACCCTACCTATAAAATCCCAATTCCCCCATAGACGTCCCGATTCGCCCCTGTTTGGTCCCAACCGAACCGATTACTGACCCGATTCCCCTCACATACGACCCTTTCCACCCCATAGCTGGACCCTTATCCCCCCATTTTTTTCCTAAATCCACCTCCATGATATTTTATGACAATATTAGAAAAACTAGTGTGTTAAATTACTTATTTTATATCTTATTCGAAGCTTTAAACACTGCCGCAATAAATGCAAACTTCACTTTGATACAAATATTGTAAACGCTTAAGTAAACTGAAATGTTTTACTGACCAAAATTCTAATGTTTTTGACTACACAGATTGCAGACCGTTTTTCTCCTAATTCTTAATGACAGAAACACTAAATGTTGCCAGGGTATATGAGAAATGTTACAAACTTTAAAAGAAATTTCCTACCATATAATTTTACACGAAAATACTGTGGGATAAAAGCGTCACAAAAAAGATCCCACGCTTGTCCCAATTCACCTCCTAAACCCCATTCCCCCCATTTTACGGTTTGTAAAATCAGTCAATGCAGTTCAAAATATCTGAAAAAGTTAGGGAAAGTCTTTTATGAACGTTTTACTGTAACTACAACGGTTAAGGCACTTGCCCTTACTGCCCCGTTTCAAAAAAACCACCTGATATTAGATTATCTAAAATCAAATGACGCAACTTGATAATGAGCGTAATCGGTAACAGTTTTCAAATTAATTTATTTTTATTAATACCACATCCACATCACATGCATCTAAACGTTTAGTTTCTACTCTCAGTACTTTCACTGAGTGCATAAGAATTTATAAAAAGTCAGACACCTGCATCTGCATTGATAATAAAATTGCTAGGTGATGCAGTAATAAACCTACCCAATTTAAATTTCAGCCAGTGATAAACAAATAAGTACATTTTAGATAGAAAAGTAAAAACTAACACGTTCATTGCTCGCAACTACAATAAATTACAAAGACAAAAAATCAATATTTCTAGGAATTATGAGTGCATTTTCTAAACGGAACTTCAAATTTTCCTCCTATTGCTTTTCGTATCTGCAAAATAAAATTTATAAGCATACTATATCTTCTATCTCACTTAAACTTGCAGGAATTCAGATATAGCTGGTTTTAGTTGCGTTGAAAATATTAAAAAAAAATCACTGGAACGAGCTTTTGACAGGTGCCACCAGATAGCCTGCCTGAATTAATTTGATGTGAGCGAAAAGCCTATCGAACCAAGATAAATGTAGGTCTTCGGGCCACATCTGAATTCATTTAAGCAGCGTCAAATAATAAGTGAAGTATCAATCCAGTTAGCTGTAGTCAAAGTGCAAGTACACTATGCACTGAATAACGCTTGTATTAGTTCTAAATACTCGAATATCTAATCCTGGTAGTGGTTAAAAACTGTCATGAGATCTGGGCTTATGTAACATTTTATGTCTGTGAAATAACGTTACAATTACCTGATAGCGGTTGTTTACCTCCACTGAAAGGTAAGATGTTAGATTTTATGTATTTTTGTGCTATAACTTGGTCTCATTTCAGTGTCCTAACCTTGAAATCATCGTGTACATAAACGACTGTCGAACCGCTGTAACACACTAATATATTAACACTTTAATCCGAAATGCTTTTCTTGGAATGCTTTTGGCAATTAAACCTAGTTCTATCGTTATTTTCAATAAATTTCTTAGATATTTTCTGGTATCACAGTCTGTCAAATATGATAGAAAGAAGTGTTCCTGTTTGGCAACTATTTTTTTTTAAATGTAATGCTACAACATTTTTACCAAATTCAAGGAGGTTTTATTACTTGAACGTTTTTTTTTTACTTCGAGAGGAAACTGACTAGAAAATTTGTGTTTAATTTTTAAACGGTTACTTCCTAATTAGACTTAATTACAGTGTTTATTAGCAGGCTGTGAACCATATTAAATACATTTGCTAAACTTTTTAATAAAAGAAATCCTGTCTGTTGCTGGCATCTTAGCCTGCTTTTATAATAATAAAATACCCTGATTTGCTTAATAAGACTCGCTGAATTTCTTATACCAACAATCTAAATCAAATGATGTATCTATGTCAAGCTATCCTTATTATTCAGGCAATCAATTAGAAAGGGGTTTTTCTATATTCCACCCCTATGGAGGTGATAGGGTACTTAAAGCAAAATTTTGGGTGTCCATTTGTATGTGATAATGGTCTGAGTATGATATTGTTGAAGGTTGGTCATGGTGGTGTGTTTTGTCATATGGGGCACAATAAGCGTAAACCACATTCCTGAAGTCACTGGTATTGTCAGTGTTTAACACCTGCTATAGAATATGATCCAAGTACTCTTGGCACACTATGAGTGTGTGATGAGTGTATGGTTTACAATCTTGTAAAGCTTTAAACTCTTGATCTAGAAAATTTGGTTCTTTCCAGATTCCACACTTATCATCTAACTAGCTAACGCTCGTGGCTTCTCCTGCTTTTAATTTGGTTCCCGTTCCCATGGGAAGGTATTTCCGGGATGAAATGTAGCCTATGTGTTATTCCAGACTATAATCTACCCGGGTACTAAATTTCAGCCTGATCTGTTCAACCGTTAGAGTGTTATTGAGTAACAAACATCCAAACATCTTTACGAACATTCACATTTATAATACTAGGTGATGCTCGCGGCTTCGCCTGCGTGAATTTCAGTACCCGTTCCCGCGGGTACACTTTCCCGAGATGAAAAGTAGCCAAGTGTATTCCAGACTAACATACTCCAGTTACATATTTCAGCCCGATCCGTTCAACCGTTAGAGTGATATTGAGTAACAAACATCCAAACATCTTTACAAACTTTCACATTTATAATATTCATAGGATTTCAATGCATGTCCCATGAAGTTGTTTGTGTAACTTCTGTTGAGGCTGAGTTTGCAGAAACTATTGCAAATTTCTTTTATCCTCTTAACTTGATAAACACCGTGACAGATATTAGGTTATCTTATTTTTTTGGTTTACCGCACACGGCCAACTGGTCTCAAGCATGCCAGCCAGAACATGTTGTGTTGTATTGTAATTATTGTTATGACAACTACAAATTTAACAGATAAACCACCTATAGTTCCCATATTGTTTATATTGATAAGAACTCGTAATGTTAAATGACTTCAAGGAATTATCTCCTAAAGATTATGCATTACAGTGACATTAAGACCATTTAATAAGAGCTTAGACTGATAAGGGCTAAGCCGTGACACAGACAAACTGCTTGTTATCATTTGATTGTCCTTTCTTATTGCATCCAAATTCATGCCTGATTATGAGATCATTGAAAAACATGACTTCAAGCCAGTACGGAGTAGTTATGGGCCTATTACACGCTCAGGCACAATTGAATCCTGAGCACTAAACACTTTTGTTGTCAAGTGTACAAACTGGCTTGCACAGGCAAAGTTAGGCTCCAATAATTTTGTGTAAACATGACTTCAAATCATGAAAGGTTGATTTTTAATTTCTATTTATTATGACTTCAGGAAACACCCTATGTCGCTGGCGAAATTACTTTGACAGAAATGTTGGGAAGGTCCCCTTAGCACTTATCACTTTAATATCTATTTTAAAACTCTTACTTACGAAATTTTCTCCTTTTCCAGGGTAAAGTAATCTCCACTAAATACTCAAGATGTTACGACGCTGCTCCAAGCATTTACAGACCCTGTACCGGAGGCAGGGACAAACCCTCCGGTTCAAGTCTACAGAAGTGCCCAAGATACAAGGAGCCCTAGCCCAGGCTTCAGCCCGTCTCACCTCACCACGGGTCATCACAGCGGCACACAACCAGGTCGCTTCTATCCACTTCACTAACCCACTCCTAGCCGAACAAGATGTAATGACTCCTAGCTTCCCAGACTCCGTGTCCGAAGGCGATGTAAAACTCGATAAGAAAGTTGGAGATTCAGTCGCAGCTGATGAAGTTGTGCTTGAAATTGAGACTGACAAGACAGCTATACCAGTTATGGCTCCGGGACATGGTGTTATTAAAGAGTTTTACGTAAGCGATGGCGATACTGTAAAGGCTGGACAGAAATTGTTCAGGCTGGATATAACTGGAGAAGCGCCTAAGGCAGCTGCCGCTGCTGCGTCAGCTCCGGAACCTCCAAAAGCAGCTGCACCTCCTCCACCTCCCGCAGCTGCCGCCACACCTCCACCTCCTCCTCCCCCTCAGGCTGCAGCCCCACCTCCTCAAGCACCCCCAGCTCCTAAACCGAAACCCCCACCGGCTGCGCCAATCTCTTCAATCCCTGTAGCCGCAATCCGCCACGCACAGGCTATCGAAACGGCTACAGTCAAAGTACCCCCTACAGACTACAGCAAAGAAATTGCTGGCACCAGGTCTGAACAGCGCGTCAAAATGAACCGCATGCGACAGCGTATCGCTCAGCGCTTGAAGGAAGCTCAAAACACGAACGCTATGCTGACCACTTTCAACGAAATCGACATGTCCCATATCATGGCTTTTAGAAAGAAGCATTTAGACGCGTTCACGAAGAAACATGGCATCAAACTTGGTTTAATGTCGCCTTTCGTGAAGGCCGCAGCCAACGCATTGATGGACCAGCCTGTGGTCAACGCTGTGATCGAAGAACAGGAGATTCTATACCGCGATTACGTAGACATATCGGTTGCTGTCGCGACACCTAAAGGTTTAGTCGTGCCGGTAATAAGAAACGTACAAAATATGACGTACGCAGATATCGAGCTGACCATCGCTGGTTTAGCTGAGAAAGCGAGAAACGGCAAGTTGACTATTGAGGAGATGGATGGAGGAACCTTCACAATCAGCAACGGAGGCGTATTCGGTTCTTTGATGGGCACTCCTATTATAAATCCTCCTCAGTCAGCGATTCTGGGAATGCACGGCATTTTTGAACGTCCTATCGCTTTGAACGGTCAGGTTGTAATCAGACCGATGATGTATATCGCCCTGACATACGATCATAGGTTGATCGATGGCCGTGAAGCTGTGCTATTCTTGAGGAAGATCAAGGAAGGTGTTGAGGACCCCGCGACTATCGTAGCTGGAATGTAAAGAAATGGCATATTACCGTCATTAAGTAGAAAGTACGACAGCTCCAACACACATGTATCCGATTTGGCCAATATTTTTGGCCGTTACATATTGTTGTATGGTTTTCGTATTAAACTCGAACGTAATTAATATTACTACACCCAAATAACAGTACAATGTTACCATTTTTGTAAAAGATCATTTTTGACAGGTCGGAGGCAAAAAAATCATGTAAGTTTGTAAGGATTTGATCAGTTGCGTTTTAGATGTCAGATGTGTCGTGTCGCACGTGCAGTTTGCAAATCGTTTTATTTTATTTATTAAAGTTCGCCTCTATGCGTATTATTATTTATATTAAGACAAGAAGTACATTGTTCTCTTTATGTGAATACAAGCTATACTTAATTTATTTGTTTATTTGTCTATTTATTTCCGCATAGATCTTTCGGCATTTTTGTCTGTAAATTTTCAGTATTTAAAGGTTCTATCTAATGTGTAAGCATTAAAGGTTTAATTATATTTTAATTTATTTGTACTTAATACATTTTATTTTAACCTGTTTATTGGTTTTTAGCGACAATTAAAAATGCTATTTATTGACTTATACTGATATTAAAGTTCAATAAATAGTATTGAATAAAAATCAACTTTTTTTTAGATATGGAAAAAAAATCGGTTTCGAGCAGGATTCGAACCTGCGTCGAACCGGTAGATGGTGCCTACGTCACTCCAAGACGTATTTAAGATTGAAGAGTTGATCGGTTTCGAGTAGGTTTCGGTGGCCGAGTTGGTAAAGGCGTCGCACGGTATGCGAGAAGGCGTGTTCGAATCCGAATCCTGCTTGAATTCTTTTTTTCCAAATTTAAAATATATGATTGTGTTAACGTACCTACTGATTTCTTTTCATAATTATCTTAAACATCAACTTATTCCTATTCTCTCCTTTTCGATCCCGAACGCAGGCTGGGTAGTGCCACTCTCATTACAGTGGAGAGAATCTTCGCCAGTATGATAATAAAAGGAGGGGAGGGGGAAGAGGAACCCGCCTCACACCCTCGATTCGTCAATCCTAATTTACAACCGTTAAGGATAACCGCAACTAATTGTATGGGAGGAATGACGAACCGAACTCCTCAGGAAAGGAATTTTGTATGTGGGATAGGCAATATTATAATTTGTAACGAGGAAGTCGCCACGAATATTATGTTGGACTCCAAAGGTCACAGTCACAGAGTACCTACATTTAATATCCGTATATTAAATGTAGGTACTCTGTGACTGTGTGACCTTCTGAAGAGTCACAGTCTATTAATTTCATATCTGTCTACCCGGAAGACTCCTGCGGAAAGACGTTCCTTGGCAGTTTGGCTAGAACCGCGGTTTCGCCTAAGTATGGGAAAGGTAATATAAAACCTTTACCTAAATGGTGTAGGTATTAGTACCCTTTAAATAAAACAACAATTTCCTAAAACTATTATATTGCAACATTTGTTCACACAGTCACTGACTTCTATTGTTACCGCAATTTGGGGGCACGGCAGTGCCCCCAAGCCAAGTCGAGCGCGAAGCAAACACTGCCGTACCATCCTTTACAGGAACCATTTCGCCGCATTTTCAGGCCCCTAGTAGAGAACCTCTGGATAAGACCAGAACGCAGAAAATTTCGTCATCTAGTAAGCTATAATCACATACTTAAAATCCAAAATTTCAAGTCTGTAGGTCATTTACTTCCGGAGTTAAGCGAAAGCAAAGTTTCGCATTTATGACACTCATTCACTCATGATCATCAAAATACAACTAGTACTTCCCATAAACTCAGAGAGCTGAAATTTGGTACAGAGTTAGGGTTTAATCACCACATAAAGGGAAAACTATAAAAACGAGGATAATCGAAGATACCTGGTGACCCTGATTAGAAAACACAAGAGCCCAACCAAACTATTAGAGATCGACATACCGCCTTTACAAATAATATTCAACTTGGTGGGCCGCTTTATTTGAAGTCAAAAATCGAAGGTCTGAAGTATCTGATGAAGAACCTTCAGCTGGTCTCAGTTGTATTAGAGATATGGACTTCCCCTTCTACTATTGGGACATAAAAAATCGACATCTGACACATCTTTTAATTTAATCTAGCCGATACCGATAGCATCCCACTGCTGGGCGAATGCCTCCCCTTCTGCTTTTAATCACTACATATTAAAAAACAGTCCCCAGCCGCGTCTGTCCGTCTGTCTGTCTGTTTGTTCACGATAAACTTAAAAACCACTGCATGGAGTTTCAGGCTGAGATCACCAATCGAGAGAGTGGTTCTCGAGGAAGGTTTTCGTATAAAATTTGTTGAGTTTTTGTTGACATTGACTAAAATATTACGACATTAGTTGGAGAGGTCAGAAAAAAATAAGGCGTCTGGGAGCTTTTAACGAAAACGCTGCCTAAACCCTTCGAAGTATTACAAAATAATGTACCATGGAATTGTGTATCTTATATAGGGCTACAGAAAAGTCCGCGGCAGCATATGTTTATCTCTTAAGGATAACATACAATAACCATGTTCATTCTTTAAAAATTTAGCAATTATAAAGTGGTAATTGGAATGCTATTTACACCAAGAAAGTGTTAACCCATCTCAATTTAAATACATTAGTGGGCATGAAAATATAATGAAAATTATTTGTTCCCTTTACACCATGCAAATTAAATGAATACCTTAGGAGATATAGATAATCAAAATAATGCGCAACGAAATTAATTTTGTGTCGCCATGATTGAACTGGGTCATACATTATACGGGTCACATACTAACTTATTCTTCTACTTTTATCGCAAATATTTTTTCGTTAAAAGTGAACAACGCTTACAGCAGATTACTTTAGGTAGGTGTAATATTTCAAAATAAGCAATTTCATAGAAAATAGTAAACAAAGAGCCTTTATTTTAAAATTTTCTTCAGTATTAGCCATTTACAAACAAACATCGGCGTGTTACAATTTTATTACATGTATCAATGTAGTAGACGTAACGTGTATAAAATGACATCAATTAAATGTCATCAATATTCTGAAAAAGAAATAAAACATAGAGTTCACAAACTCTTTTGAAAATACATACTGTACCTACCTTAGAGGATCGTTATGAAAATAACATGATAGTAAACAACCACCACTAAGCAATACGCTTCTCCAGCGTGTAGCTGTGTTTCTCTGTGATAACCACTATGAGAGGTACCTTTGTTTGGGCCATCCATAGAAAATCGATGGCATAATGCTGAATACCGCAAAGAACAAGCGGCGTGGCATAGAATGGGGACTATCCTGATATCCTGAAGGATTTAGATGACGCCGATGACCTGTGCTTGCTGAGGCACTGACACGCCACACATTAGAGATAGTACAGATGGAAACCTACATACTAAATTCGCTGAGGCTACGCACACATAGACAACTCATTCACAGACACGAGGTCAGGCGGTCTCAACCGAATTTTCAATAGGTACTGATTTGTGCGCGAGTGTGTGTAGCAGAGGGTAGGTGTGACAAAAAAGTACATACTACCCGTTCGCTCTAACTTTGCCGCTGGCGTAGAGGCGTATACCCGAATTGTTAATTAGACGAAGTAAATTGACAGTAGCTAATGTCACTTCGTCATAGAAAATACGTAACACATGTATGAAGAAGTGACATTAGTTGCTGTTAATTTACTTCGTCTTATTAAAAAACCGGCCAAGTGCGAGATGGACTCGCCCATGAAGGGTTTCGTAGCAGCAAGTAACATAATATAAAAGTTCTTATAGTTCATTGTAACTTTGATTGATGTTATAACACGTTCGCAGTGGTAGTGATTTTTGCGGTTTATGACGTGTTTAAAAAAAAACTACCAGCTCTATCTCGTTCAAACGAATTTTCGTTGGTAGTTTTTATGGCAATGTACATCATATATTTTTTTTAGATTTATCACTCTCTTAGTTTAGAAGTTAGAGGGGGGGGGGGGGGACACTCAATTTTCGACTTTGGAAGTCCCTCTTGCGCAAACTATTCACTTTAGAAAAAATGAGGTTAGAAACCTCAATAGCATTTTGAAAGACCTATCTATAGATACCCCACACGTATGGGTGTGATGAAAAAAAAAATTTTGAGTTTCAGTTCTGAGTACGGGGACCCCCAAAATTTACTGCTTTTTTTCTAGTTTTATATAAGAATCTTAATGCGGTTCACAGAATACATCTAGTTACCAAGTTTCAATAGCATAGGCCTTATAGTTTCGGAGAAAAGTGACTGTGACACACGGACGGACAGACAGACAGACAGACAGACAGACAGACATGACGAATCTATAAGGGTTCCGTTTTTGCCATTTGGCTACGAAACCCTAAAAATCGACTTTAGTAAGGAACCGAACGGCAAAGTTAGAGCGAACGAGCAGTAGGTACATGAGTTTTCCATCTGTACTATCTCCAATTTGGACACACGCTGTCATGCATGTCTACAGAACAACGTACAAAATGAGACAGCGAATGGAAGGACTGAAAATAAAATCGACAGACGCAGGAGATGAGGTGTAGGGAGAAGAGTCTGTTACGCTGCGCATTGGCACAGATGTCGAGCGCGTTCACTAATTCACGTAACTCGGGAGTGTCGTGTCGGAAACTGATGGGTTAGAAGAGTACTTACATCATTTCGAGGCTCGCCAAGGCAAGAGCACAAGAGCAAACTTCACACAGCTGCGCCCCGTATGGCAGTTGCGAAAATTGACTCGAAAAGTGAAACCCAAAACAAAGTCAACGTTAAAACTGTACTACTATACGGATGCAAGACATGGAAGGTCAATAAAGACATTTCGCACCAGCTACAAGTTCCAAGTTGACCTCTAACGGATCCTCGGTATATACGGGCCCGTTAAAATCACGAACGTAAGCCTATTGGAACGCTGCAGTGAGACCCCTATCCACTAACAGATCAAACGTCGGAAGTTTAGCTGGATTAGACACACGCTGCAAAGGGACCATGATCAAATACCAAGGCAAGCCTTACTGAAACTACTGAAAGAGCGGAGCAGCAATGTGAAATGTTTTGAAAACGGGGAAAATTTAATCGATATAAGAGTATCCGTTGCGCCTCTGCGTAAATGGTTAAAGTTACATAAAAATAATGTATTACAAAATTGAAAAGTTAAAAAGTTCTTAAACAAAAAACCTATTTTCGATCTATTCATTTCGTTCGATCACAGTTACCTTTTTATTAAAATGAGGAAAATCCTACATGTATGCTATGCCGGACTCATACCGACTAAAAACACACGCATCCTGCTTAACAACCTACCGTTGGGAGCCCCGGGTAAGCGGAGCTACGGCTACCACTGCGGCCTAGGGTTGCCAGATACAGGCATTTCATTTCCGGGACAATTCGAGGGTTAGCATTCGGTCGGTAGGAAAATATACAAAAAGGAAATTATTTTTGCAAATCACTTGTAATATTTTACAAAACTTAAAACACATTATTGGCACCCCACCTCGCTTTTACTTATTCATTAAATAAAATTTTGGAAAAAATTAACTTATGTTAGTTTACATTTGGTATGAAAACAAACATAAAAATAAAACTTGAAACAAAAATTGAGATCGTTTGCTCCCTCATTCAGTCACTTCAAAACTTTGGTAGAAAATCAACATCAGATTACAATATTAAACATAAAAACCACTTTTAAAACAAAACATAAGTAGGCAGGTACTTCTCTTATGCTAAATAAATTCGAATATTAAAGTCACAATTATTTTGGCTCAGTAAATAAATCAAACGATACACCGACTACTTTTTTAAGTATTTGTCACTGGATTTTGCCAAATTTTGCAACCTTTCTCCGTCAGGGCTGTGCAGAATAAGATATTATTTGCGAGCAAGACGCATCAAAATTGATGCGAGTCTGCAGTTCTGACTTGATCGAGTCCATGGACATTCAGTTTCGCTTTTTCATCCATAAATTATAAATTATTCATCAGGCTGAAAATTCGTTCACAAAAGGCGTTGCTTGTTGGAATTGAAAGAACAAAACCAATCGTTAGGCCCTCAAAAACAGTTTTCAGACATTCCTTTATCATCAGAATTTCCTTCCATATTGAAAATTGAAGCTGCGGTCAACGTTGACTGCCTTTATTCAGAATTCGCATGTTTGAAAACTGTTTTTGAGGTCCTTCCAAAAGATTTGCCAAATGAATAATTTATGGACGAAACAGAATGTCCATGGACTTGATCAAGTCTGAACTGCAGACTCGCATCAATTTTGATGCGTCTTGCTCGCAAATAATGTCTTATTCTGCAAAGCCCTGACGGAGAAAGGTTGCAAAATATGGCAAAATCCAGTGACAAATACTTAAAAAAGTAGTTGGTTTATCGTTTGATTTATTTACTGAGCCAAAATAATTGTGATTTTAATATTCGTGTTTATTTAATAGGCAAAAGAGAAGTATTTAAAGTGGTTTTTATGTTTAATATTGTAATCTGATGTTGATTTTCTACCAAAGTTTATTTTATCAAGCGACTGAATGACTCGAAAGCGATGCGTGCGCGAGCGTGTTAGGCATTCGAAATACGGGACTTTAAAGTGTGATTCCTGGACACTGGACAAGACACGTAATTCCGGGACAATCCCGGATTTCCCGGCCATCTGGCAACCCTACTGCGGCCTCACCTATGGGGATGCGGGAGCTATCCCGCGTCTTTGGGAGTTTTCGATCACAGTAACGTTAATTATTTCTAAAATAATGAATAGTAGCGACGCGACGGAAGTAAACGCGACGGGAACAAATTACGTGAACCATGATATCAAAATAACAATAGCACACCGCGCTCTTTCTCTCTCTCTCTCTCTCTCTTTCTCTCTTATAAGACGCAAACGAAGTTGCGCGGGTCAGCTAGTACAAATATAAATAAATTTAAAGGAAAACTCTGGATAAGACTAGACTGGCTTTTATACTTATACTTACAAGTTTACAAGAAGAAATAGTCGAATGATTATCTTTATTCTACTCGAAAATTACACAAATTAAATAAACAAATTACACTGAAATATTAATTTCGCTCAAAATTTGGTCAAAATATAACGGCATGAACGCGAATGGGCAATACAAAAAACTGTTGTACAAGAATCAGAACCGGAAAAAAAGAAAAGAAAGATCTGTAATAATAAAAAAAAACTAGTCCTAAAATGAAAAAAAACTGCGTCTAATAAGAAAATCTAATAAAATAAATCAATATGTTATACGTTTCTACAAAAAGAAGTGAAATCCCACCAAAAACATTCTGTAAAAAACTAGCCAAGTCTCGTTGGAGCTACTTGTTTATCTCTAAAAAGTAATGAGATCTAGACAAAGTCGTGCCAAGTCTAAGGTTCCTTACTGCGATTACTTTATTATTATAGTTAATGTTGTGTGACTTGGCCGTTGAAGGGTACACAAGGGTACAAAACAAGATGCTTCATGACACCATTGCACCAATCTGTCGCCAGAACCGCTACCCATTGACGATCGAAAATTGCCACTTGGAGAACGTTAATTCAATAACTAGTCAATTATTATTATTATAATCATTGATAGAAGTCCTTCTGTACGTCTATTTTATGTTAGATCGGTGGTCCATTTGCCGCTTCAAAAAAAAGAGAGCAGAAGTCAGCATTGTCAATGCTGAATGCATGTGTTGCCCAATCAATAACAGCCTAAAATGAGACACTAGCGTCCAATTACCAATACCAGTATGGGCTATTATCACGCTTAACAAACATAGGTAGTTACAACAGATATAACATTACGTGTAAACAAAATTGACTTGTACACACTCACGTATAAAGAATTTTCAACGGCCAAGTCACACAACATTAACTATAATAATAAAGTAATCGCAGTAAGGAACCTTAGACTTGGCACGACTTTGTCTAGATCTCATTACTTTTTAGAGATAAACAAGTAGCTCCAACGAGACTTGGCTAGTTTTTTACAGAATGTTTTTGGTGGGATAAATAATACAATAATACAGATAATGGTGGTAATAATACAGATCAGTGATGACAGTCGATACGAGCCATCTAGCCAGTAATAGTTGAATTTTTAACTGTTGCTTTCCAATTTCTACTCACCACTAGATGGCGCTTGTCAACTTTTTTACAATTCATTTTGTACTCGGTGTCTGACGACACGCAACAAAGCGAACGATTCGATGACGGATAGAACTATCATCGTTTCATGGTACTTCGCCAAATTGTGAAAGTACCTACTGCATTGATCATACAGACAGAACACTGAGTGCTGCGAGCGTTCCATTATAAAAAAAATCGTAAAATGTAGGTATCTAAGGACGAAATTGAACATTACAAATAGCATATCCCCCACATTTACTTGATAATCTCGCTGAGAACTTCTATTGGACCTGCTTTCTGAGAACAAGGCGAAAACACGGCGAGATCTTGTGAATCATATTTCCATTCACGTTTCTCGTGTTCTCGCGATATTCTTATGTGAATGTCTTAGATCATATATCACGAGACTAGCCTTTGCGAACCACCGCATACAAAAATATTCTGCTAGTCATAGCGGGTGAAGGGAGAAACACAAACACATATAAAATTTCATTTTATTTAAAAATGAATTAATCGACAAACGCGTAGGGGAACATGGGCATCAGTGGATCACGGGGAACAGTGGATCATTTGTTATAACTTTGTGCCTATGGCACCCACACATTTACACTTCGGGTCAGCGCACATACTCCCACACCCCGCACTACCCGACTAGTCACCGCCACAGAGTCACAACGGAAGGCCGCGCGACAGCGCATCGGTCCGTAGGCACGTACGAAAAAAAATATTTACGTATTATTGGAAATAGTTTTGCTACCAGGTTTTTTAGATATTTCAATGTCTTTGTATATTTTATTTTAGTGTGGGTATCTGAGTATCTAAAACTGTATTATACTGTGCTGTAAAAGCTAATCATATTTAAATAAAAATATTATTTCTGTTATTGGTAAATGGGTTACAGTGAATCATACTCCAATGGGGTTCATCGGATCGTGATTCACTGTTACCCGAAGGGATTCGAATTTTATATGATCCTTTTTTACGGTCAATATGCCCCGTAATAGTCAAAAGAAAACACAGCAAGGCGGTCCCAGCTCCACCAGGAAACCGTGGAGACCTGGAAGGTGCGACTTGAGCAACCAACGGGAGAATTCGCCACGATCGCGGCGGTCAGACCAGTCATGGACGAGTGGCTGGAGAGGAGCCACGATGCTCTCTCCTACCGGTTGCCACAGATGCCTCCTGGGCACGGGAGCTTCGGTAAGTATCTGTGGCGAATACACCGGGAAACATCGGCCAAGTGTCAGCACTGCGGAGAGCGCAGCGAGGACAACGGCGCCAGGTCCTCGTGGCAGGACATTCTCTCGCTGGAGACCATGGTGCGAGCCATGATGCCCCCCTAAGAAGTGGGATAGCACCCAAACCCCCCCCCCCCACCTCTAGGTGAGGCTGCAGTGGTAGCCTTAATAGGTCTGTTGGGTCTCCTGGGGTATCCTTCCGAGGGCTTACCCGGGAGGGCTCCCAATCGTGTTAGGTGGGATACGTGTGTTTTTTAGTCCGTAGGAGGCCGGCATCCATGTGGTCCTACATGACTACCACTACGGTTTCTGTATATAAGAACGGTGGGCAGCCCCCTCACCGTCCTCAGGCCCTCGGTCATGGAGGCCGATAGTCTGGGGCGAAGACGCGTCGGCGGCACCCTAGCCGCCGACTGCGGAACTTAGGTGGGAGAGTTCTCTTCTGCTCCCTACCCGCTGCCTCTTTCACAAGCATCACCTGCTCGCAAAAAAGAGGCAGCTCAGTCCCACTTACTCCCGCTGGAGATCATTGCTCGCACCATAGTCTCCAGCGAAAGAGTGTCCACGTCCAGACCTGCCACGAGGACCTGGCGCTGTTACTGAACCACAGTACTTATCGAAGCTCCCGTGCCCGGTAAGTATCTGTGACAACCGGTAGAAGAAAGCACCATATCTCCTCTCAGCCACTAGTCCATGACAGGTCTGATCGCCGCAATCGTGGCGAATCCCCCTTTGGTTGCTCAAGTCACACCTTCCCCGTCTCCACAGTTTCCTGGTGAAGTTGGGACCGCCGAGATTCGATTTCGCGAGGCGCAGGCCTGTGGCCCACTCCAGCGCCTCCTTGCGCGGTTGCGCTATTCAAATAGTGATGCAAGGGCTCTCGCTTCCAGGTCCCATGGAAGGGTCCCGGCTAGGTGTCATGCCGCCTCACCTGAGATCGTGCGGTATCCCCTTATCACCCTGAAGGCCATCGCCCTCTGCGGTCTAAGTAATCTAGACGCATTGCTGGCCGTCAGGGTCTTCACCAATGCGAGGGCCCCGTACAGGGCCATGCTCCGCGTCCAAACCTGCCACGAGGACCTGGCGCTGTTACCGAACCACGGTACTTATCGAAGCTCCCATGCCCGGTAAGTATCTGTGACAACCGGTAGAAGAAAGCACCATGTCTCCTCTCCAGCCACTAGTACATGACAGGTCTGACCGCCGCAATTGTGGCGAATCCCACATTGGTTGCTCAAGTCACACCTTCCACGTTTCCACGTTTTCCTGGTGGAGCTGGAACCACCGAGCTTTGATTTTGCGAGACGCAGGCCTGTGGCCCCGCTCCAGCGCCTCATTGCGCCATTTAAATAGTGGCGCAGGGGCTCTCGCTTCCAGGTCCCATGGAATGGTCCCGGCTAGGAGACATGCCGCCTCACCTGAGATCGTGCGGTATCTCCTTATCACCCTTAAGGCCATCGCCCTCTGCGGGCTAAGTAATCTAGCCGCATTGCTGGCCGTCAGGGTCTTCACCAATGCTGGGCCCCCGTATGAGGTACTGTCTCCTGTAGGGAGCGTTGGGTGGGTCCCCTGATGTCGGGCATCAGTCGCGAGAGTGCGGCTGATGCCCCCCTCAGTTTTGGGATCAAACTTCGGAAGCGGTATCCGAAGTTCCACCGGCAATCCATACTAACCCTTATGATCCACTGTAACTCAAACCCCGATTCAAGGTAACCCATACATGTGCCACAGTGGATCAATTCCCTCTCGAAGAAAAAACCGTCTTCTGACATATATTAATTTATTAATGAGGTATTTAAAAAGAGAAACTTAAAATGTAATTATGCTTTTACGTATTACATGCAAAACCTCTGTTATTGAAGCAAAAATTTACGTCAAAAAAAACTTCGAAAAAAAAGTGATCCACTGATGCCCATGTTCCCCTAATGGCTGTTGTGTGTTAATTTTTATTGTACTGTCAGCTACAATGAAATGTTAGTTTAATCATATAAAATGATGTACTGATGTACAGTGCTTTTTATAAAGCCAATAGACCAAATGGTCTATTGGCTTGGCAGAAAACAATGCTTAAGTAAGGCGCATCTTAAGGTAAGACCGCACTGAGCGGAACTGCACTGCAGCGCAACTGCGCGACACGTCGCGTCATTTTTTGGTATACCGCACTACAACTGCGCTACAACTGCAGGGGAACTACAAAAATGTATTCAGTAGGTAGGGAACCTCTGAGCAAGATGGACGTCGAAATGGGTGACGGACGCTATGAAGCTTTGAATAGGGATGCAATATCGTTTATAAAAAATATCGATATTAAAAACATCGATGTTTATATACGATATATGGATAATCACGAACGATATATTGATATATCGATTTGTTTGCCGCTCTTTATTGTTTTTTTTAACAATGATGATCACACGGAAACACAACCTTGATTATTCTACTTTTGTTCATAACTCCGCTTTTTCAACCGATTGCCATGAAACTAAGCTCAGATTTTAAGCTTAACAAGATCTCTCTAAAAAAAAACATATAAACATCAAAATTATATCGTTTATAAACATCAATGTTTTCAATATTGATATTTTATTTTGATTAATATCGATATTCCAAAATCGATACTTTTAATAAACGATAATTATGGCATTCCTACTGACTATGAAATGAAGTTGGCCTAAACCGCACTGAGCGACAACAGAACTGCACTGCAACTACACGGCGCGACAGGTCGCGACACTTTTGGTGAGTTGATCAACTTTGTCGCGCAGTTCCGCTGCAGTCGGCTGAAGTGTAGTTCAGTTGCCGCTTAGTGCGTGTTGCCTCATACAATTTCCCATAAAGAATATTTTGTCGCGTCGTGTCGCGCAGTTCCGCTGCATTGCAGTTCCGCCCAGTGCGGTCTTACCTTTAAGGTGAATGTGGATCGCCCAATAAACATAGACAACACAGCACCATTGAGTGATTCGTTGCTTAGCAACCATTGTATAAACAGTAGTTATTAGATCAAACAGCTGAAATGTTATGTATTCTTCAATGTTTCACTTATTCCTATATATTAGAATAATAACAATTTATAACTCGATAGATATTACGACGTTTTTATTAGATTTGTGAAAAAGTGAATTTAAGATGTGCTAAACTTTTTAAAGTGTTATTTTCAAAACCAGGCCAAGGTAAGGAATATATTGGTTGATTAAATATTCATGTGTCGTGTTTCCGACGTAAACTACGATTTTTAATTCGAGTCAGTAAAATGACAATTGCAACTGTCACTGATACGAAAAAGGGTGACCCGCTACAATAGTGATGTTCGACAATCAATAGACTTAGACATTTTAGTCATTCTTTATTTTATTAGGTATGAAAGCTTTTTTTTTTTATTGTAAATTTGTAATAGATTAAATAATTCGAGAAATATGGACCTTACCAGCATATTAAAATTGTTTACTATAACATTATTATAAAAGCTGGGAAAAAATGTTTAAAAAGATCACGTCATGGAACGATCTGCCCGCACACGTGCTTCCCTCATCTTACAATCCCGGGTTCTTCAAGAGGAGCGTGAAGAGGCACATCACAGGGCCGCCAACTTGAGGACCACTATCAGAAGTGGCCCCCAATCGCTAGATGCACCACGGCTTCTTTCCATCAGGCTGGTGGCGACGTCAATATGGCGAGCTAAATAAAATAAAAGATTCAGAGAAATTAAGTAAAACAATTCAAGTAGTTTTTAACCGACTTCAAAAATGGAGAAGGTTACTCAATTCGACCGTACATAATTTTTAACCGACTTCAAAAAGGGAGGTTACTCAATTCGACCGTATATATTTTTTTTTAAATGATTTTTCGCGAATAACTCCGTCCGTCGTTTATTAATCGATTTGAAAAAAAATTTTTTCGTTCGAAAATAGATAGGTACTCCCAAGGTGGTCCCATTTTAAGGAAGTTAGGATCTGATGATGGCATCTTGGAGAAATCGGAGGGAACTTTTAAAATTGCAGGGACATCTAGGGCGTTTGTAATTTTTTCGATTAAGGGCTTTAAAGTAGTACAACTTAATGAAAATCTGAAGTCGATCTGATGATGGAGACGAAAGACAGAAGAGAGAATTCCCTAACGATATACAGCAGTTACCTTGTGTTTGGGCTTGATTAATTTGTACTTTCGAGAACTTTACACCTAGATAGATAGATTTTCAGTCTACACGTCACTAAAAATAATGAAAAAAAGAACTTCTGACAGTGGTCCTCCAGTTGGCGGCCCTGTGATGATCCTCTTCACGCTCCTCTTGGAGAAACCGGGATTCCCTCCCGCACACGTTTCCATGATCTCACAGATGAGGGAAACACCTGTGCGAGCAGGTCGTTCCATGTTTTTATACTTCGACAGAGGAATGATCTATTGAAAAAATTAAAATAATAAGTATGTACTTATCACAGTTAATGTCCCCGCGGTTTTAGAACCCCAAATTATACGGGAGGATGGTAAGCGACCCGACGGGATGTCTTTAGTACCCTGGAGAATGGGACGTGCGTTAGTGTGGAATGCCACTTGCACTGACACTCTTGCGGCGTCCTACCTCCCGGCTACTAGCAAAAGTGCGGTGGGCCGGCTAATGCTCGCGAGTGGTTAAAGATCGGCAAGTATAGTTGTCTCGGTGCCAATATGAATTCGTTCCATTTGATGTCGAGACACTGGGTCCACGGTGTCGCGGTGCACATGGTCTTTTCACGGCTCTGAGTAAGCGTCTGAGGGAAGAAACGCGTGATCCCCGCGCTGGTAGCTATTTCGCGCAAAGGCTTTCCATAGCTATCCAGCGTGGGAATGCTGCCTGCGTCATAGGTAGGAAGGGACCCAATTTGTATATTGATAGGTAGTTAGTTAGTTTTTATTTTAAGAGTTTTTATTTTAAGTTTAGTGTAATGATATAACTTTTAATTGGTTTTATTATTATTGTTTATGAATGAATTAATGTTGTTTAATTAATTATGTACTTATAAAAAAGTTTCTTGCTATTTCGATGATTTTTAATAATTTACAGAGATGTTTTTTCTAATGTAAATTATTTTGTACATGTCACA
Source organism: Miltochrista miniata (assembly GCA_933228765.1). Classification (NCBI taxonomy): domain Eukaryota; kingdom Metazoa; phylum Arthropoda; class Insecta; order Lepidoptera; family Erebidae; genus Miltochrista; species Miltochrista miniata. Next base: position 9,184,906 of record OW121774.1, on the reverse strand, counting down.
CGTGTCATTTAATGAAGCGAGTTCTTAAATATTTCCTAAGTCCAAAGTGTCTTTTCGTGCATTTAACGGACGGGCCCCTTAATCTCAAGGTAAATTGGTGTGAAATGTTTGTATAAGACAAACTACGGTTCCTTGAAAAGTGGTGATGATCGGGATTGATATTTTAGTGTAAATAATTATGGGGCAATCGAGGTCCAAATTGTTTGTTTACTACATTATTTGAATGAGTTAAAATACGGTATAGGTGGTTTTATGCAATATTTAATTACTGTTTGATATCGAATAAAAAAATATAATCTCGACTAACTTTTAATCATAAAACTCGATTCAACCACATCACTATTTATTTGTGACAAAAAACCCGCCACACTGAAAATGTCATTTTACTGACTCGAATTAAAAATCGTAGTATAGTTTACTTTTGGTAAGTAATTATTAGCACCGTATGGCCACAGGACAGAGTAGAAAATGTCGCCACCAGAATTCATTCTGAGGGTGTCGTAGAGGCGACTAAGCGCACACTTCTACAAAACGAACTATTGCGTAGAGAAGGAAAACTTGAAATGAAACCCGATTGTTTGTAAAATGACAAGCGTTAAGCCAAGTTGAACTGTTGAAGGAGCATGTGCCTGTCTATTTCAACACGGCAATAGGCGCACCACCACCTATTACGTGGGACATAAATCTATAAGGTGAAATGTGGGCGTACACTATGCCCTTCGGGGACAAAAGCCGTGACTATAATAATATGTATGTATGTAAGTAATTACTGAGATAACGATATAGAGACTCGTTAGCAGTCTAGATTCGGCAGAAATTTATGAAAAAATAACATGAATCACTTTTTTCCTTTAAAAAAAATATTGTTTTTAGCATTTTTAAAAAATTGGGTGCAAATACTTTTCGTTCATCACATTCATATTTCTCACACCACCAACTAGCCCAAATTAAACTAGTATAGTCTTGTGCTATGAGATCTAGAAAAATGATAAGCAAAGAACGATCAATCAAGTGCACAGTTTAGGACACCTTCACCACTACTTACCTAATCAGTCATACCTTTTTATAGTTTCAGTCAGTGACTAATTGCTATGCAGACAACAATAAAAAAATCTATTGACACAAAAGGAAAAAGGGAAAAGATACCAAAAGAAGATATTTTAAAACCACAAGATGATAAAGTCAAAAAAGTTCCTACTAATATTTCCACACCAAGAAATTATCTACCAAAAAGTACCACAGCAGATATTTACGGGCAAAATAAGAAATCTACATTACAAAGCGGGAAAGCGCCCAAAAAGTCACCTCATAACTCTAACTCAGCAAGCAATGTATCACCAATGAAAGATCTATTGAAATCAACACCATCCTCAAGTTCTTTACGCAGTAAAGTCAATTCTAGCCAGGAAAAGAAAATGGCCGTCCAAAAAAAGGTTGATGCAATAATAAATAAGCACTCCTCTACAAAAACCAAAGATTTTAACGTTACTGTAAATTCCCCAGTTGTAAAAAGAAAATTATATCCAGACAAAGAAAAAAGTTTCTTAAAAGAAACACCCAGAAGGGAGAAAGATTACTCACCCAATGTAAAAAGAAAACTAAATTTAGATAAAGAAAAAAGTTTTATTAAGGACAGTTCTAGAAGAGTAAAAGATACTTCTCCAATTGTTAAGAGAAAGCAGGAATTGAAAACAGAAAAGAGTTTAACAAAACAAGATTCTAAAACAGAAATTAAAGGAGAAAGGGTTAGTTCTTCAAAAAATGAAAGACCTAGAATAATGAACAAAGATATAAATGAAAGGCAACGTACTAAAACAAGGACCTTAGAAGAGGATGAAGTAAAAATATTAACTCCTGATCTTGTTGATAATAATGCAGAAATGATCAAATTATCCAAAAAGCTCAGTGCCAAACCTAAAGCTTATTACATAGATCTAGACACTGAAAAAGCTGTAAAAATAGAAAAGGTAAGTTTACGCGATCGTCTTAATTGTTTTTAAATTCAGTTAAATATTAAACAAGTGATGTGGCTATTTTAGTCGTGATGCTATAGATAGAACTCCACTCAACTCCAATAAATCTATACTAATGTTATAAAGAGGAAAGATTTGTTTTTTTGTTTGTTTGTTTGTGACGAATAGGCTTCAGATCTACTGGACCGATTTGAAAAATTCTTTCACTGTTGGAAAGCTACACTCTTTGCGGTGAACATAGGCTATATTTTATTTCCGTATACTCATGGGAACGGGAACTACGCGGGTGAAATCGCGTGACGTCAGCTAATAATAAATAAATATTTGTGGACACTCTCACACAACATAATCTAGTCCAAAATTAAGTTAATAGGGGAAGCTGTTCACCATTCGTACAATTTTTAGTTTTTATTTTTTTTCTCCACAACTATTAGTCAAAATTACCTCGTTTATATCCCTAAACGTAGAAAATATATTGTAGTTAGAGACCAAATTTTCTGAAACTATTATGTCAAACGATTAAAGGACTATAGCAATTTTTCGACGATACGATATTTGTACGAACGCGCCCCATGGGTGGGGTACTTCCGTACAGTAGGTGGGGTACTTTCATACGCGTGGGGTAGATTCATACATGGTAATTAAAAATCCTATTAATCTCCCAAAAATATATTAAATTGATAAGAAAATTTGTTTATCACAGAACTATCTTAATCATATTTAACTTTACTCCTAATCAATATTTGTTCTTGTTAAAAATAACACAAAAAATCGGTTTAAACTGTAAGTTAGTTATTAGACATTTTGGTTGTCACTTTCGACCTTAATGCTAATTAAATTGTTTTAATTAATTGAAAAGATTATAAATTCTAATCGTTCTAGATGTGCCGAGTGGTTAGGAAGGACCTGGGGACATAGTCCAATAAACAAAATGTGTACGCTTTCTATATCAGAAAAAGGAATTATCATGATGATCCCAGTTTCTTCCGAAGATAAAACACTTTCGGTCCTGTTCGCCAATTTTCATAACTGAGTGTACTTTTTCGACAATTAAATAGCAGCAATGTTTTGATAAAATTTGAAACAGGCCGTTTCAAATTTTATCAAAACATGACTATTATCTTTAATTTCCTGATATCACATTTAATTAGTTGTGCATTGAACAGTATTTTAATTTTCTTTTATTATTGGTTAGTAATTAAGTTCCTATACCTACTATTCATATTTTAAATGTATTTTATCAATTAAAAGATTAGATTTTTGTTTCATAATTCATTTTTCTGCTGGCTCTCTGCATATACGGAATTCATTTGATTTTCCTTCTCTGTTGAGTTTTTCTGTTTTCAAGGTATATGGAATCTATATAAATTTAAATCATTTATTAGTTCTTCATCCATTTTTTTAACCGTAGCTAAAAAATGGATTAAGAACAAATAAATGTTACGAACGAATAAAAGATTAGGCGTGCCTAATCTTTTCTTATTATCCACGAACCTGCGATTTGATATCAACTACAATATTTACTTTATAAAAAGTATATTGCCGATCGTTAAACACATAAATGCTGAATTATTGTTAAGTATCATAATTGAAAAAAAAATACAGAAGGTACCTATTAACTTTATTGAAAAATAAAATTTATGTGAGTATTTGTGGTAATTATGATCTAAAGGGGAGCATTCGAACGCGTACGAATGCGCCCTTGTAGAAATGTCCGAATGTGCCCCAGGCCTTGACCAAATTTAAATTACAGTTGTATACAAAATCAACGTTAGTAAAAGAAATATAACGATGAAAACTCGAAATTAAACAATGTGAACATTAATGAATCCTAACAATTTTTATAAAAACTAAATAAATCTGCTTGCTAGTACGATTTAAATTTCAATAAAAAATTTTGCTTACCTATTGCGAAAACACGTTACGTCTTATTACCTCACACAGAGTGGCGCGATTGGCACGATACTTCGCTAGCAACATGGCAGTCGGTATGTCTATGTGCACAGGCAAAGGCGTGTTTGTGTGTCGGTTAGTATTTTTGTTATACTCAATGTATGTATGTGCCCCACGTACGAATGGTGAACAGTTTCCCCTATAGCTTGTGCATTAGGATCTAGACATAATTATATTAATATTTTCAAGGTTTCCTTCTTTCCGCCTCGTCCGTTAGTCAATAGGTATTTTGATAATGCCGCAAGAAAAGTACAAGACGCAATTTTTCGTAACAAAAAAATTTTAGGGCAAGTGCCGACAATCAAGAGTGTAAATGATAAATAGTTATTTACTCAGGCGCAACGTCCGAAAACTCCCAGTGACGAAGAAGTAAGCTATGAGGATGATTTCGAAAGCTACGAATCTGATTTCGATTCGTATCAAAGTTCATCATCTAGCGAACATAACGTCAGTGATGATAAAAGTGATGTAGGTGATGAAAATACAACTGTAGTTGAAATGAAAGAAGTTAAGGATGAAGAAAAAATGTTGGATTCAGGTATTAAAATTGATTTTCAATCAAATTAAAATCAGGTATTTAAATTAGGAAAAAATATTCGTTTATATTTTAGTAATTGCAAGACGAAAGCAGAGAATTATAATTTTAAAATTTTGATTCTACTAACAATATGATTGTGAAAGTTTGTGAAGGTGTTTGTTACTAGTGTTTTGTACCGCAGCAGAGGGCCTGAAAAGGCAACATTGTATGTTTAATATCATGAAACATAAAATGGTTTGCATGTTTTGTATTTCAATATAAAAAACAGCACCGCAGTTTGTATTTGCAAATTAACGTTCTAATTTCTGCTGAGTCTTAGTTAAAACCTTGTACATATTTCTATAATACTTCTTTCAGGAAGTTTCGACCTCCGCGACCAGCGCTCAGCAAACAAAACCAAACCAGCATTGGATTTTATTATTGAAACTGCCGAGGGTGGGGAAGAGAAAAAAAGTTCCTTAACCGATGAAGGTTTCCAAGAAATGAGCAGTTCCAGTGCTGTGTCGAGCATGAGGACCGTTCATGTCGATGTACTGGATAGGTAAGATTTTGATATCGCAGGCTTGCCTGCCTCGGTTTTCTTAAACGCGTATGGTTTCTTTATAAGGGCTATAAGAAAGTTCATGCAGGATCGGCTACGCGAGTGTGACCTGCAAACGTCCATAGGCTGCCAGAGGGATCGGGATTCAGGAAGACGATATCTTTGTCTGTCGCTTTAGCAGTATAAAAAAACAGGCTACTGGTGGATTCTGGCTGAATTTAATTTTAAGAGGGTCCTTCTCTTAGCCATGACCGTTTATCTTCAGGACACTATTTGCAGATAAAGCTGCCTTGAACCCCGAAGATTTACCAAGATCCATATAATTATTACGTTACCTACCGAATTACGGTACCCCTCTGTCTATCTGTCTGTTACGTTTTCACGCCATAACGGCTGGAGCGATTGAGATGAAATTTGGTATAGGCCTATAGAGATAGTTCGAGTACCAGTAGGTACCACTGCGCTAACGAGGCAGTCAGCGAGACAATCATATTTATGTTCTTTTTAAAATATGGTTCATTTTCTCCAGGCCACTCTTCATAGATTTTACAAAATCAAAACAGAACAAGAAGAAAAAGCGAAATAACGATCTTCTACAACAAAGGGCAAAAGATTTACTAAACATGATTACTTTACACGAAATGTCTTACAACTTATTCGAAATGAAACCTATTTCGTACGATTTGTACATGGCAACATTTGGGCGTTCGAATTATCAACAGTCAGCAGTTCAAACTTTTGATGATGGTATCACTGAGGAAATACAAACAGATGAAATCGAAACTGGAAATAAATGGACACAACATCCGGTAGCATTTAGTAAAAATGATATTTGTTTTAATAGTAAAATAGATAAGAAAAATAATAGTAATAATGTAGAAGATTATGTAACAAAGTTTTCGTTTTTAACGACACAAGAATCAAATAATCAAAATATCAATGAAGATATTAATGAAAGTTACAAAACAGATCCGTTACGAATTTATTTTGAACAAAAAGATGGCGTTGGACAAAGTAAAATGTTACCATTCGAAACTTATAAATCAAAATTAAAAAATAATCAATTCAATACTGAAAGACTGGGTAAGTTTTTGAAAAAAATGGAGAATAGAATTTGTAAAGTCCTTAATTATAATAGCGGGGATACAGAATTATCAGAAATGAAAAATACAAGATTCCCGTTTAGTAAAGGATTTGTTTCTATATCGACAAAAAACGTCACAGATGAAAAAATAAAATTTTTAAAGCAAACAAAAATCTCTCAAATGATTTTCTCTGAAACTAAGTCTAACATGATTTTGACTGTACACAGACAAACACATGATACTGTTATTAAAAAGTGTATTGTTTGTCTGTGGGATATTGGTGTTGCCAGACACGAACCTGTAAAAATACTGACAGCCATAGATAATGTAGTTATTGGAAAATTTAGAGGAGCTACTGATGGTATTTTTGTTGCTGCATTGGAAGATAGGTAAGTCTATTTATTTTACTGTATATTGAATATGTATTTATCGCAAAATAAGTATGATAAGTAATTTATTTTTAGTTCAATACATCTATGGGATTTATCTGAGGAGGCTACATGGAGAGCAGATGCTGCCAGTGAAGAAAAAAGTAAAGAATTAGTAGAAGTCAATGAAGGAAATCTAACTGCATTCGAGAGAGATAGAGAATGGAATCAGAAGAATAGTCATGTGGGCGTTGAAGAGGTAAGTGAATAGTTTAATATCACTTTTTATAGTTCTGTTAAAGAAGGCGGTACCTAAGGGTCTAGTAATATAAAAATGCAAACACTTATAGTTATTTAACTAATACCAAAGTTAATATAATAGTATTACATACAGAGCGGTAACTCCCTGTCGCGCCACATCTGTCAGTAGAGTTGACGTGCGCCATGACGGACAATTTGCTTACATTTTATTGATCATACGCACACATTCAAGCTGGAGTTTCCGCCCTGTGCTAATACCTGACTTTAAGACAGTTTTATTTACTTCTCATGATACATTAGGTATATCACGTCACCTCAGAACGTAAAAGGTGGAATATTTATTAGTAACGAGCAGGACTATATAGCTTAGCAGTCAAAGTGCACAAGAGCATGATTTTTTCCATCTCCACTCAATATTTTAGTATTGTTTCATGAATCTCATCCTTAGGACCGAATTCAATGCCCGCTTCAAGCCTGTGCGTTCACGAATAGTGCTTGCAACATGAAGAATGGAGTTATACTAGATGGTGTAGTTGCTTTGGAACTGATGGGAGATAAAACTGTGAGTCGAGACGCACGAAAAGTTCTTGGAAAGGTAAGAGAAATATCTGATATTAGATGATGCTCGCGGCTTCGCTCGCGTAAAATTCGGCACCCGTTCCCGCTTCCCGTATATTTTCCCGGGATGGTTATTCCAGACTATAAGGTATCTCTGTACCAAATTTCAGCCCAATCCGTTCAGCCATTAGAGCGTGATTGAGTAAAAACATCCAAACATCTAAACATCTAAACATCTAAACATCTAAACATCTAAACATCTAAACATCTAAACATCTAAACATCTAAACATCTAAACATCTAAACATCTAAACATCTAAACATCTAAACATCTAAACATCTAAACATCTAAACATCTAAACATCTAAACATCTAAACATCTAAACATCTAAACATCTAAACATCTAAACATCTAAACATCTAAACATCTAAACATCTAAACATCTAAACATCTAAACATCTAAACATCTAAACATCTAAACATCTAAACATCTAAACATCTAAACATCTAAACATCTAAACATCTAAACATCTAAACATCTAAACATCTAAACATCTAAACATCTAAACATCTAAACATCTAAACATCTAAACATCTAAACATCTAAACATCTAAACATCTAAACATCTAAACATCTAAACATCTAAACATCTAAACATCTAAACATCTAAACATCTAAACATCTAAACATCTAAACATCTAAACATCTAAACATCTAAACATCTAAACATCTAAACATCTAAACATCTAAACATCTAAACATCTAAACATCTAAACATCTAAACATCTAAACATCTAAACATCTAAACATCTAAACATCTAAACATCTAAACATCTAAACATCTAAACATCTAAACATCTAAACATCTAAACATCTAAACATCTAAACATCTAAACATCTAAACATCTAAACATCTAAACATCTAAACATCTAAACATCTAAACATCTAAACATCTAAACATCTAAACATCTAAACATCTAAACATCTAAATATCTAAACATCTAAACATCTAAACATCCAAACATCTAAGCAAAGTGTAGAAAGCAATGGCACAACGGTTCCAAAGGCATGGCTGAATCATAGCCGAATAGGTGCCATGGGGCCCTATCGAAACCTTCGGGGCCCAAGAGATGCAAGACGGTCTCACGTGCAAGTATTCGATGATCTGGATCAAGAGTCACCAGTCATCTTTATTTAGTACTTTGTTGTCTGCGAAACTCATACCTAAATTAAGAAATAAAATATTTAGCTGGTATTTTTTCATGACCACCGTGTGGAGACGGGGTCCCGTGTTGCAACTTAGTCATATGATAAATCTAAGCATGGAATAGGGAATTTTTCCAAAAAAATTAAAGAAAACTGTAATACATCCATTGCTCAAAAAAGAGGATAAACAAAATATTAAGTCATACAGGCCAATTGCATTAATTCCAATTTTTGCGAAAATATTTGAGAGGGTCATCTATAATAATATATATAACTATTTTGAAGAGAATAATATATTTACTGAGGAACAATTTGGTTTTCGTAAGGGAAAATCAACTGGCACTGCACTCTTTCATTATCTACAGCAAGTAATGACAGGACTAGACCAAGGAAAAAGTATAATTTCCTATTTATGGATATGACCAAGGCCTTTGATCACGTAGATCATGAAATCCTGTTATTGAAACTGGAAAAGTATGGAGTAAGAGCCAACTCACTAGAATTATTAAAATCTTACCTTACTGGAAGACTACAGGTAACCATAACCACGATCAAAAATATTAGTAAAACCTCGAAAATTGAAGTACACTATAAATCCAATCCAAGACTTGTTAAATATGGTGTTCCACAAGGTAGCATTCTTGGGCCACTATTGTTTTTGATATACAGGGTTACAGGAAAAGTCGTGCTAGATCCGTTAAGGGCGTGGAGTACCCATTATTTCTGACTAATTTCACTATGAAACACCCTACCCTAAACTTAACCCTGTTCGAGATATTCGACTTTTAATATTTTTATTGAAAATTGCCGATTTTTAGGTTACAAAATTTTTTATTTTTATTTTGGGCGCCTTATTTATTATTTTTGTTGCATTTTGACATGTGTAATAAGATGCTCCAAAACGTCAATCATTGAAATAGTGCATAAATTAATTGAACATGTCGTAGAAGACAAGTGAAAGTTAAGAAAATAAAAAAAATGGCAGATGTTTTTTAAAATATCTACATTTCATCAGCGGCCAAAAACGGCCACATCTGGCACTCGAGGACCGGGGTAGCGAATTATGTATTCGTTGCGAGCTTGCGCAGACACACAATCACAGTATCCGTAACAAATAAGCATATCCGCATATTCCTCAGGTGTATAGGACGTCATCTTCAACACTTCCGTATCACAAGTACAAATCAGAGTCCGGTTAACAAGCACAGTAGTCACAAATAAGAAGAAATGGTCCAGAATCACAGCCAAGTCGAGAAAAAGAGCAAAACGATATCACATCTACTATGTACGAAGCACAAAAGCAGACTAACAACCAAAACAATATCACGTGTTGTATTCCCAACCCCAACCGGTCACTATGTTCTTTCATTCACACTTGCATAAATTGTCAATTGTCTCGCTCGCACGGTGCGTCTTAACTTGAAGGATTGTCCTTCAAGTTAAGACGCACCGCAGGCGCGGGACCATTGGAACTGCTACCTGAAGCGTCCCAACTACTTTTTAGGGTTTCGTAGCCAAATGGCAAAAACGGAACCCTTATAGATTCGTCATGTCTGTCTGTCTGTCCGTCTGTCTGTCCGTCCGTGTGTCACAGCCATTTTTCTCCGAAAGTATAAGGCCTATGCTATTGAAACTTGGTAACTAGATGTATTCTGTGAACCGCATTAAGATTCTTATATAAAACTAGAAAAAAAGTAGTAAATTTTGGGGGTCACCATACTCAGAACTGAAACTCAAAAATTTTGATTTCATTAAACCCATACGTGTGGGATATCTATAGATAGGTCTTTAAAAATGTTAATGAGGTTCGTAACATCATTTTTTTCTAAAATGAATAGTTTGCGCAAGAGACACTTCCAAAGTGGAAAAATGTGTGTCCCCCCCCCCTCTAACTTCTAAACTAAGAGAAGGATAAATCTAAAAAAAATATATGATGTACATTGCCATAAAAACTACCAACGAAAATTAGCTTGAACGAGATAGAGCTGGTAGTTTTTTTTTATGCGTCATAAACCGCAATTTTCGGTTAGCAAAATCACTACCAGTGCGAACGTGTTGAAACATCAATCAAAGTTACAACGAACTTTTATATTATGTTATTTGCTGCTACGAAACCCTTCATGGGCGAGTCCAACTCGCACTTGGCCGGTTTTTTTTCTACGAATTGTAATACAAACCCTTTTTTTTTCTAAGCGTGTGAAAAATCCTACATGGATGCTACATGGACTAAAAAACACACGCGTGACACTAAAACCGCCAAATTCAGTTTCGTCTGTGGAAGAATTAAGAGAAAGGATTGTGGACGCAGCCAATCAAATGAGGACAACATTGACCACTGGAGTAGTAAAGACTGGTCTCCGTAGAAGGATGCGAAAATGTATTCATAACCGAGGCGGCCATGTTGAACATGAACTGTAGAGTATGAAAAAGTTGTGTAAAAACCTTGTTTAATAAATGACATTTCATCTTTTCCTATTGTTTTAGGGCTAAGTATTAATTTTCTTCTCCACTGTCGCTTTTGAAACTAAGTTTTTTTCAATGAATTTAAATACAACCCTACATTGCTATACGTCGTTAGATAGCTGATGAAATGTAGATATTTTAAAAAACATCTGCCGAACGACTGCCGTAATATTTTTTTTACATATCCCTTAGAGAAAAATAAACTTGTTACTATTTTTTTTATTTTCTTAACTTTCACTTGTCTTCTACGACATGTTCAATTAATTTATGCACTATTTCAATGATTGACGTTTTGGAGCATCTTATTACACATGTCAAAATGACCCAAAAATAATAAATAAGGCGCCCAAAAAAAAAAAAAAATTTTGTAACCTAAAAATCGGCAATTTTCAATAAAAATATTAACAGCTTCACTGCCAAGCCCGCACCGGTGCGTTGAAGAGGGTTTTGCGCGGGGTGCCGGCCACGCACCCGTGCGTGCTAGCGACTATGAACTTTCCTACCCTCAGTATGCCGCCGGCATCGGGCGAGAGATGTTTTGTTTGTTGTGGCACTGCGCTTGAAATTCCGAACTTTCGAATTGTGTTTTTGGTTTTTTGATAAGTTGGACGGTTGTGTTTGTGTGGACAAAATAAAAAACAATAAAAATGGATCCCGGTGAAGGAACTTCTGGTACTCAAAGAAAGCGTAAACAAGTTTTTATTTTTTTGTTTATGTTGTAAGAATAATGAGAGATTTTATTATTTTTGATTTATTTCAATGCCAAAGTGTAATGCCATGTTTAGATTTCTAAGAATAATGCAAGTTTTTATTGTAAGTAGATATTTGATTTATTTCCATGCCAAAGTGTAATGCCATGTTTAGATCTCTAAGAATAATGCAAGTTTTTATTATATTTAATTTATTTCTATACCAAAGTGTAATTCTATGTCTAGTTTTCTAAGAATAATGTAAGTTTTTAATTATGTATTATTTTTTTTCTATGCCAAAGGGCAATGTTATGTCTAGCTAGGGTCCAATAACAAAGAATTATAGTTATGTTTCAAATTGTTTATTTTGTACGAGTAATGCAAGTTTTTTATTATGTTTGCTTTATATAACAAATAACTGTATTTTATTCCTAATAAACCATAAACCATTACTAAGACTGACAACGCACCCGTGCGTTCTTCGGCACTGGGAACGCTCATTCCATTACCAGTGCCGAGCACGCACCGGTGCGTGCTGTTTTTTATCTCGCTCAAAATAGACTAAAATATTATAATATATTAAATAAATATCATAATAAGCTTAACCAATCACTTTTAAAGTCAATCAAACAAAAAAGCACCCTTGGCCCCAGGGGTGAGTTTCCAACTTTCCAAATGGCAGCGAAGCTGTTAAAAGTCGAATATCTCGAACAGGGTTAAGTTTAGGGTAGGGTGTTTCATAGTGAAATTAGTCAAAAATAATGGGTACTCCACGACCTTAACGGATCTAGCACGACTTTTCCTGTAACCCTGTATATAAATGACCTTCCAAAAACCATTAACCAAAACATGATATTATTCGCTGATGACAGTACGGCTATTTTTGCTAACAATGACAGAAACATAAATTTCGAAATTGACATAAATAAATCACTCAAAGAAATAATTAAATGGATGACAGAAAATAACTTAAACATACATTTAGGAAAAACTACTTAGGTACATGACATTTAAAAACAAAAATTATATTTGTGACAATCTATCACTGAGTTACAAAAATGAAATAATAAGTGAAGTAAACATAACTAAATTTCTTGGTATCCATATTGATTCAGATTTAAATTGGAAAACCCAAATTGATCACATTTGTAACAAATTAAACTCTTTTTCTTATGCCTTGTTTATGCTCAGAAAGGTGGCAAACGAAGAAACTCTATTAACAGCATATCATGCAAATGTTGGTTCCATTCTCAGATATGGCATTTTATTTTGGGGTAACTCAGTCCATAAAGAACTTGCCTTTAGGGCTCAAAAAAAGTGCATCAGGAGTATCTGTGGACTTAAACAGACTGATTCTTGCAAACCCTCGTTTGGTAGATTAAGAATACTAACCCTGCCGTCTATGTACATTTATGAAGCCTTAATAACCGTAAGACAGAACATAAAGAAATATAAAACCCTATCGTCTAAAAGACATAGAAGTAAACTGCACATAGACAGGTGTAGGACACAACAATTCAGGAATAGTGTATTTGGAATGAGTGCAAAGCTGTATAATAGACTGCCAGGCTATATTAAATCATCGGAGACTATCAATCTGTTCAAAGACAGACTCCGTGAACTTCTACTTGTTAAGACATATTATTCAATAGAGGAATACATTAACGATAAAAATTTATGACATTTTGTTAGCAGGAGTTTGTTTATTTATTTTGGACTTAATAATGTTAATTAATTCTAATAATTGTTTTAAATTTGTTATTGACATCTAGATGAATAAATTTGACTATTGAATGGAAATTAGTTTAATAATTACAATAATATTATGTAAGTAAAACTGAAATTTGTATTAATGAATTTGACACATAAGAAATTTTGTACCTAAAAATATTATTGTACGCCAGTAAGGCATGTTACGGTAGATCATTAATTGTAAATTTGTAACATCTTAAAAACCTGTAACAAACAATGAATAAATGAATATGAAAAAAACGTGTAAGAGTACAAAATGTCGCCACCCCTATACATCCCGAGAGTGTCGTAAGCGGCGACTAAGGGAATGATTTCGCAAAAAGATCAATTGCGTAGAGAAGGAAAACTCGAAATGAAACCCGGTTGTCGGTAAAATGACAATCGGTAAGCCAAGTTGAAGGCCTTGTACGCGCTGAAAAATTTCAACTGCGGGTTGCGGCGACCTACGCCTGTCCATTTCAACACGGCAATAGGCTCACCACCTATTACGTGGGACATAAAACTATAAGGTGAAATGTGGGCGTAAACTATGCCTCTGCCTACCCCTTCGAGGATAAGGGCGTGACTATATGTTTGTATGTATTTTTTCCAGATTGCAGCCTTACAACGCTCAGGAGTACTAACAATATGGTCAATCATACAAGAGAAATCTAATACCGTCCCACCAGACATTGGAAAAGCATTCTGGTCAAAAATTAAGCTAGAAAAGGCTCAAACAATAAACCTAGTCGACCACATTGATATTTCCATTAAAGATACTCATAATTCTATTAATTTCAATTTAAACACGGCCAAAAAACGACTTCAACGCAAAAAGTCTGAAAAGAATATGTTCAAAACTAACGTTTCCCGCCCAAAATCCGCATTTGACATTGACAGACCGTCTAGTGCTGCTAGTGTAAAAAATAAAAAAGTGTTGCCAGTGAATAGAGACGTTTCTGAAAGTTGGGAAAGTGGTGTAGTTTGTTACGATTTGAAAGTGGTGTTATGGAGAAACGAAGATAATTTTCTTGTTGCTAAAAATTGGGGTGAAGTGATGTGTTGTAGAAGAACTTTGGGAGTTGTGAAAGTGACCAGATTTTGTGTTACAGGTATTTTATAGTTTAGATCTTCATCACTGTAGCTGGTATAAATATAAATATTCATGGACATTTCACACAACGTATATAAAAAGTATTCATCCTATCTTCTTCCATAAGTACTAATATAGTGTAGAGGAAAGATTTGTTTGTTTGTTTATTGGTTTGCATCGAATATGCTCCTAAACTATTGGACCGATTTGAAAAATTCTGTCACTGTTGGTAAGCTACACTCTTCTCGGTGAACATAGGCTATTATATATATGATATATTGTAGAAATAAAATCAATAGTTTGGGATATGTTTTTACACACAGCCATCAAAACAGAACTCATTTTGTTTGCATTGAGTTCTCGCATCCCTGGGAACTTATTTCGCCTCTCTGTTATTGCAGGTGGGACTGTAGGTACCTAATCTATGCCTGTATCAAATTTCAGCCAAATCTGTCCAGACGTTGCACGTAGGAGTATTTTCGTGTAAAATCCGGTCAAAAGTCAAATTTTAAGATCAAAATAAAGGTCTACGAATTTCACATATTTTTGCAGCTTATTAGCCGGTCTATCGACTAGCACACAAATTTATAACGTAACTAGTAGTGCCTTCTCGTACAATTAGTCGGAACCCAGTCGTTATCTAAACCGCATGACTTAATTCTCGACGTTCGTAATTTTTAACCGTATTTGAGTTGTAAACTACACTTTTGTGTGATTTACTATGGAAAAACAACAGTGCTGATATGGAAGTACAAGGTGTGTAGATTATTTCAATATAAAAATTAATAACTTAATGTTTCGTGTTAATATTTAAAAAATATCAGAAAGGTAAACAGAATATCTATACATATAATAAAACTGTAGAGGGTCGAGAGTCTGTACATGGAAGATATTATGAAAATTTTAATTGGAGGGCGATCTCTAATCGATACTGAAGCCGAAAATGTAATTTAAAATTTTCATGTCTGTCTGTCTGTCTGTCTGTCTGTCTGTCTGTCTGTCTGTATCCCGAATAAGTATCACGCCGAAACTACTGAACCGATTTGAATGATACTTGGAACATTCCGAGCATATAGTCCGAGGAAGGTTCTAGGATACTTTTGATCCCGAAGTTTTGCGCGGTTCGTGCGGGAGAGGGGATGAAAGATAAAATGGTTTTTCAGTTGTAATTTCTTAACGCGTGATGCGATTACAAATATTTTTTTAGTATTGGAAAGGGAGTACTTTAAAGATTTTCCGACCTAAGTTTCAAGATTGAGGGATTTGTAGTTCAGAAATTAGAAGCATCTCAACTTTCACCAAACCTAGAATTCAAGGGTTCCTTTGAATGAGAGGGTAAATCTAAACGGGCGTGTTGGCTTTATCATAAAAGAGCTTAATTATTAAGGCTGTTGTAAAATAATTCAGTCCGCGCCGGAGGCGTGGACTGATTTGTTTTAGAATAGCATCTCAACTTTCACCAAACCTAGAATTCAAGGGTTCCTTTGAATGAGAGGGTAAATTTAAACGGGCGTGTTGGCTTTATCATAAAAGAGCTTAATTATTAAGGCTGTTGTAAAATAATTCAGTCCGCGCCGGAGGCGTGGACTGATTTGTTTTAGAATAGCCTTAATCTTTAAGCTCTTTTATGATTAAGCAAACAGGGCCGTTTCACACGGTGCTTGACGAGTCTGATGAAGAATTACCATTCCTTTCGTCCACATTATGTGACGTAAACGAAGTTGCGAGGGTCAGCTAGTGTGAAATAAATTTCATAAAATGTATTTTTTTAAATCGTGTTTTTGTTTATTTGTCGGGCCTTGTCGCACTTTTATTTTACGATTAATATATTGCCTAGGGTTTGTTTTAATAAACACAATTAGATTTTGCTTCACTTATGTTCACCATTTTTGTTTTCAATGATTTGAAGATGGCATTGTGAAATATGGATATTATATTTGACTTGCATGTTGTTTTCATTTTTATTTTCAGATTTTATAGAATCTAATGTTATTTTCATCAGAAGAGCTTTGTTTGACATTATGCGTAACTGCAAAAGTAATAAAATCGAAGAAAATGTGAAAAAATAGAAATAAAGTTAATTGAAATCAGTGAATGCCCTTCACGTGCTCTCAGGTATTTTAAGATCGAATTTAAACAAAGCCAGTGGCAACAAGGAGCGTTTTCTGCGTAATAACAGTAAATGGCAAACATCATTCATCCATTTACTGAATATTAGTAGGTACAGAGCTAACATCAAATCTGTTTGGTCAGCAAAAACACCTGAAAGCTTAATTAAGCGTTGTAAGCGACGAATTGTGGAGGCAAATATCCGCTGAAGAACTTACATAATAAATGCAGCTAGCATCAGGCAACGCATTAATGGAAACACTGATACTTCAGTAATCATAAAAGCAATAGTGGCAACGCCAACAAGAGCTAGGCCCAAACCACTATTACGGAAAGATTCTCGAAAGAGGCGCATGATCTGATGGTGGCAATTGAGCGACCATCAACAGTTTTTTACCATCTTTACCACTAACATCAACAACAGAATATAAACAGCTACGAAAACACAGAGGAAGACGATGCGAAAGAAAAAAAAAATAAAGTGAAAAATATACATGTTTTGTACATTTTACTATTATTAAACATAACAGTATTATAATATTACCAAGTTTTATTATTAAATAAGCCATTAAATAATTTTGACCGGATTTTACATGAAAATACTCCTATGTGCGTTGTAGCGTGAAAGAGTAAGAAACATCGATCTATATTCACAACCTTATCCATCCACATTCACAAACTTCTTCACCTAATTTGATTGTTTAGGAAAGTCTAGTCTAGTAATAATTAAATAAAAATAGCCCTTTCATCTTCAGCCGACGTATCATCAGTCACGAGTATAGAAGTGTCTCCACAGAAGCTACCGTATTACCTAGCAGCCACTGACTCTGGGATCATCGCTCTGTGTTCTCTGGTCGAGAACAGAGTTCTTCTTACGTTGGATTGTCGGTGAGTTTATTCACTTCATCTTTTGTCTTCTTGGATCAGCTTTGATGGGTTTCTAAATCTGCTGGTTGACTTATCAACCTCTCAATGGATGCTTATGTCTGGGTCTCAATCTCATTCGTTAACCTAAACTAACTGGTAGCTGAATTAAGGAAATTCCTCGTGGATACCATGCCAGAATCTTATACCTCGTTTACATGCAGCCCCTGCCGCTGCCAGTCGAGCTGCCGGCAGCTCGACTGGCAGCGGCAGGGGCTTTAATTTTAAAAAGATTTCAAGTTAAAAAAAATACAGACGAATTGAGAACCTCCTCCTTTTTTGGAAGTCGGTTAAAAAAAGAAATTACGTCGCCGTCGAAGATGGTGTGTGATATCTATCCATCGATTACGATGGATAGATATCACCCACCATATACTTTCTCTGTTTTTCCTTGTACACTCACAAAACTTTGATCCTAATACGTGTGGACCGCATAAACACTTAGATAATTTAAATTTAATTAATTAATAGAACTCTCTCTCACTCACTCGGCGAGAACTGAGCGACGGAGCAGAATGTAAACACGCACTGTCGCTGGCGATGCCCGGTCCTTTGACTCCCGCACAAAAAACCGTTCTTTTGGGGAGCGACGGGCAGCGCCAGTAACAATGGCAGGGGCATGAGAAGTATCGTGTTTACATACTCGTCCTGCCCACTTCCCTGCCCACTTCCCTGCCCACTTCCCTACTTACTTCGGCTGAATGTAAACGGGGTATTACGGACAAACCTTACAGTGACGTAACACTGCCTATGATCGGGAGCGCCAGGTAAGCTCTCGAAAGAATGTCCTAGAATTCCCGACAGACTTTGGTTAACACAGCAGCCCTTGGCTGAAAAACTGAACCACCATTTTTTCCAAATTATGATAAGTCGTAATTATGTCATACGTCTAAAGTTCAGTAAAAGAAGGTATAGTGTGACAACTGTTTTCTGTAGAGTGACTGCTGATTTCAGCATTTTAGTATTTTCAAGGTTTTTGTTTTAAGTTTTAATACTCTTATCTGTATTTCAGGAACATTCCTATGCAAGAAATGACAAAGTGTCATTCCGACCTAAAAGGGAGGTACATCGGTACGATATCGACCAGAAAATTCGGTGGTGATGAGTCGCGTTTTGGAGCTTTGGTAAGAATTACCACCATCCTCATTTCAATAGATTGTTGGCACTTGATGAAACTTGTTGTACAAATACTTATGCACATTTTGCTACAACAATAAAGTACCTATAAGAACGCTTTTATAGGTACTTTATTCCACTACTTTAATTACTAAGGACTAAGAATAGACTAAGTGGCGTCTTTTTTAATAGGTAACATTTGACGTCTGTCAGTTTTATGTTCATAATGAGAATGATGAATGAAAAGAGAGTTTGATCGATACGGACTGGAAATATATGTAAATTTAAAAAATCACCAGGTGAATCTCCCTGTCCCATTATTATATTTTCTTTCGTAAATTAAAAGAGGAAATTAGACAAGTACATAATTTGATTGTCAAATGATTGTGAAATTGAATTGTCAAAATGTTACCTATTAAAATGACTCCACTTTAGAGAATAACTTGTGCTTGTTCTAAAAGTAAAGTGTTTCTCCATTTTACAAACAACTAATATGCACAACGTAACGGTAACCATTAGGTACTGAAGTACCTAGTCAATTTTACATCTAGTTAGGTCTACTTCAGTATGGTTACCATAGTTACGATGTACTTATAGTTAAGGTGCGCTCATGTCTCCTAAAATATAGTTCTAAAAAGTGTCAATCCTCTCCCCAGCAACAGATATCTTCAATAACCTGGTCCCGTATCAACCCTTGCTGTATATTCACGACTCTCGACGGCAGCGTCGTATCCTGGGACCTATCCTACAGTGATATTTACGCTAAGAATGCATTCCCGGAGTCTGCTATGACTTGCGCAGCTGGAGATAATACTCTGGTAAGATTATTAATTTTCTTGTATAAAATACTTGCCGACGTCGCACAGGTTCTACCGCGTAGTTCCCGTTCCCGTGGGAATACGGGAATGAAATATAGCCTATGTCAACCGCGGATAGTGTAGCTTTCCGATAGTGAAAGAATTTTTCAAAACGGTCCAGTAGTTTCGGCGCCTATTCGATGCAAACAAGCAAACAATCAAATCTTTCCTCTTTATAATATTAGTGTAGATATAAATTATTAGCATAGATTTCCGTGCTTCAGAAGGCACGTGAAGCCGTTGGTCCCGATTGCCAGTAAAATGGCAGTCGTTAAGGCGAGTTGAAGGCCTTATAGGCATTAGCCCTGTAGTCGGTCACAACCTGCGCTTGTCCATCTCAATACGGCTCACCAAACAGATTCTTAAAGTTGAATTGTGGGAAGATAACATGCCTCTGTCAACCCTTCGGCGATAACAGCGTCATCATAAGAATGTATGTTAGTAAATATAGATTACTAGCTGACCCGCGCAACTTCGTTTGCGTGATAAATGAAGAACCGCTCGACCGATTTTGTGCAAACTTCACATAAACCATCTACTAAATAGTCCGAACAAAGCCTAAACATTTGGTTTGGATAGGTGAGCCCGTTCTTGAGTTATAAAATTACAACGAAAAGTGGCATTGATTTTTATATATATAGATTTTGTGATGTTTTTGCATAGGTAACCATTTAACCTTGTTGTGGAAGAGCTCCCTTAACATTTCTTCTCTTTTAAGTATTTTTTGTTATAGCGGCAACAGAAATACATCATCTGTGAAAATTTAAGCTCTCGAGCTATCACGGTTCCTGAAATACAGCCTGCTGACAGACCGAGTAGAAGTCTCAGCAATATTGTCCCGTTTTTATCTTTTGGGTACTGAACCCTAAAAAATCCGGCTAAGTGCGAGTCAGATTCACGCACAGAGGGTTCCATACCAAAAAGCGACAAAATACCTTTTTTTCTGTTTTGATTATTATTTGTTGTTATAGCGGCAACAGAAATACATTATCTGTGAAAATTTCAGCTCTCTAGCTATCACCGTTCATGAGATGCAGCCTTGTGACTGACTGACAGACAGACATACAGTCATACAGACAAAGGTACGGCGAAGTCTCATGAATAGGGTCCCGTATTGTTGATCGAAGGGTCCCGTTCGTCGCTCCTTAGTCCTTACCCTATGGATAAGGAACCCTAAATACAATCTACCATTTTGTTTTAGGCTCTATTGACACCAGAAGGAGAAGTTCATATTCATAAGTTGACGAACGAACAAAAATCTCTGGAGTTTTTACAATTGTTTGAAAAATATGTAGCACTATTGTAAACGTCGTTTGTAAGAACACTCTTAGCTTAATTTGTTATAGTCAAATGAAAAATAAAACTGCATTGTAAATATAAAAGTTTTTTTTATTTGATAAGGCAACATTATAAACAACCTATTTTAATGTGTGAAAGTGTTTTAAAAAATAAGGGCTCGTTTAAGGAGACGCGGGGCGTCGAGCTTCACGTGCGCCGTGGCTTGCTGCTGCACGTCGAGCGATTTGACCGTTTATAGTGAGGCGGCGCGTGAAGGGGCCCGCGTCGAGTCACGCGCAAACTCAAACATAAGTATATAATTATGTTTCAGATTTCAGATTTTTTCGCACATATATTTTTGAGGATTTCAGATTCATTTATTTTTTTATGAATATCTGTAAAGAAACATTCACTACCATCCAACACATACCAACGGAGGTGAAGTTGCTGCTTCCACAACGTTCCACGTCTCAATTAATTGTCACACCCGAAAAAAACGATAGTAAAAGAAGAAAGTATTAAGAGTTATATTACATGGGAGAAACAAAAACTTATTGGGATAACACAGCAATCAAGATAGGCAACCTAAGTGCTAGAGGTAATATATCTATGAACGAACTATAGAAATGCAGGAGCTCATTTAAGGAAACGTGGGGCGTCGAGCGGCTCTGCGTCCGCCGCGCGGTACGCAGCTTTGTATACGGCGTCGTTCAGTGCGACACCCGATGCGACTCTCGCAGCTTATTGCATTCCAGTCTTGTTCGACTAGTAACAAAAAGCAAACGTGTGTATTGTTTGTAATCATGGACGACATCATTGCTATGCCTGTTTACCCGCTGCGTCCTCCGCGGCGTCGCCTGTCGCTCCATTTGCTGCGTCCGACGCGGCGCCGCTCGTCGCTTGGGCAGCTACAACTCAAACAAACGCTTGCAAAAACGCTTCTTCTTGAACGCTCCGAACATTGCCGTATGTTTGTATTTCTGGCGGGCCGCTTAACAGACCGCACCGCTTGACGCGCCGCGTCTCCTTAAACGAGCCCCAAGTGATAATTATTTTAAACGAAGTTGCGGGGATCAGCTAGTAAATTATTTTTAATACTTAGTTATTAAACATTCTTTAAACTACCTGTTTGAAATATTATAGTAACGACTTTACTAGAAACTTAAACCATTAGGGGCCGTCTATACGAGCGTGAAAATTGTTGCGTATTCCTATTATGAATATGCTATGATGTGGCGGGTATACTACGCCAAATCGAATGCCAAATAATCGAACATCCAAATACTCGAACGTTCAAAATATCGAACGTTTAATATATCGAACATTGATATTGTAATCTTCGATATTTTGAACGTTCGATATATTGAACGTTCGATATTTTGAACGTTCGATTATTTGACATTCGATTTGGCGTAGTATACCCGATGTGGCTATGACGAACTCTGCGATATTTATCACGACGCCGCGCCGCGGCGCCGGCGCCGGCGACGAGAGATTGTATGGAAATTAGTACCACGACGATAATTCACCGCGATTCTCTCGCTAGTGTAGACGGCCCCTTACTTCTTATAGGAATTAAGCACATGAGTAAATAAACCGAACAGAGGCAAAGCTCTATACAACAGCACGAATAAGTTGCACCACTACAAGTACGCCTTAAGTATCAACTGGCCGCTCGTAACGTACACAGGGAGACGAGCGGCCAGTTGACACAGCCAGCGGTCAATTCGCGCGTTTGGTCTGTGGTTTGACTTTGTTCTGTCTATTAACTCACGCGATCTAGGCAACACGACCTATGAATTTGATCGGAAAGGGATGCGCCATACGCAGATTTTCCCCTTTGTCTATACATACTTCAAAATGGTACTTATAGCAAAAATAAATTTGTGTGTCTGAAATTATGAGTTTTAATTTGTTTTATGCCATGTGATGAGTGTCTATAGTGACAACCGATTGCGTTTGTATTGGTGTTCTTTTTTCTTTTATTTTTTGTTTAACGTGAGGGAAAATCCTCATGGATGTTATGCCGGACTCCTACCGACTACTTTGTATTGGTGTATAATGTGTATATGAATACGATTTTCCTCCGCAGTATTTGGCAGACAGTTATATGTATAGAGCAATGTCTACTCCCTAAGTACTAGTCGCGTTACCCTATGGATCTAGATAAATAATCTGTTAATTCTTAATTCTTCTTCTTCTTAGAATCCTTCTGTTCTTTATTACTCTTGCTGCAGGTCTTTCCACAGATTTTTCCGCAGACTGCTCTGCAGGCTACCTTCAGGAGCTTGCAGACAATTGCTAATATCACGATAGCTACCAGGAGGATGTCGAGCATCGAACGTTGGAACCAGTGGTACTGTAGCGATACTGAACGGAGGTGGTATGCGCCTGAAACAGAGATTTGTTAAATATTACTTACTTACGTCTCGCGGTTTCACCCGCATAGCTCCCGTTCCCGTGGGAATACGGGAATAAAATATAGCTTATGTCAACCGGGGATAGTGTAGCTTTGCAACAGCGAAAGAATTTTTCAAATCGGTTCAGTAGTTTCGGAGCCTATTCGATGCAAACAAACAATCAAGTCTTTCCTCTTGTAATATTAGTAGGGATTAGATACCTTTGGACTGACAAATTTCGACCCAAACATCACGATTATGTTTTTAAATATTCGGACTGTCCTAATAAAGCCGTATTGCCGTGTCGGAATGGACAGGCGCAGGATGTGACTGCTCGCTTTTGAAATTTTCAAACTGCTCATAAGACCTTCAACTTGACTACTGCCATTTTAACGGGACCAACTGCGTAAAGTGCCTTTCGAAGCAAATAGAAATGTTACAAAGTGGTCACCCATCTGAGGACCAGCCACATCGAAAATTGCTTAGTACAGTTATCGTTTACAGAACACAGTCCGCGGGGCCACGAGCGCTTCTGATGATGAAGGATGATCATAAATATATTTATTACTTAGGTTATTACTCTGTTTTTTTATACGTGAGGAAAAGCCTACATAAATGCTATGCCGGACTCCTACCGACTAAAAACCTCAGGTATCACGCCTAAAAGCCTACGGTTGGAAGCCCAGGATAAGCCTTCGGAAGGATACCCTATTATTACTTACCCTTCGTTCTAATGGCAAGTTCAATGTAGTGATTGATAAGTTTCGCTGGTGGCACCGGTCGGTCACGGAACAGCTGGGATACGTGCTTCATCTTCTTTGTATATCTGGAACAAAGAGTTTCAATTTAAAGAATTAAAGAAGAACAAATCGTACTCTTAAGAAAAAATCGAAATCGGTTCATAAACGATGAAGAAATAGGCACAAACACGAAAAAAATACATTGGTCGAATTGAGTAACCTTTTTAACCGATATTGTATTGAAAACTGGTTTGCGACACTATTTTACTATTATTGTGCCATTATAAAAAGGTTTTCGTTTCGGTACCTTCGTGTTCCCCGACGTTTCGATAGGCTTATACAAGGCTTACACCTATCGTGGTTCTGAAGTGACTGAGGCTTTTTAATCGACTTCAAAAAGGACGGCTTTTGAAGTCGGTTAAAAAGGAGTCTAGTCGACTAAAGTTGCTCTTGTAAAAGTGCCCTTTCCTTAGGCAATTCAATTCTTGAAATGATCCCAATGAGTCGGATACGATTCCGATTTACTAAAATCATTTCAGGGTGAGCAGTCACTGATTTTAGTGAGTCGGAATCGAATAGCCTGTTACTAAGTTTTTAGGATAATCTAGTTACACGCGTGCAGAGTTTCGACTATCCTCTCTAGACTGTTCAAGGAAGCCCAGGAAAGCTGTGTTTGCTATGGATATAGTAAAGTATGCTATCATCGCGGTCTCTCCTGTGGGTTTGGGTTTTATTACACTTCTTGAAAGGGTTCGGGTGCTATCCAGCTTCTTTGAGGGGCGAAGAGACGAGCCTGCTTCTGTAAGATCTGTAAGAATGGCGAGCAGCCAACCTGCAGCCCTCATTGTCTAGACTTTCTAAAGATTGTCACAAAAAAACCGGCCAACTGTGAGTCAGGCTCGTGCACGGGTGGTTTCGTACCAAAAAAGCGGCAAAAACTCACGTTTGTTGTATGGGGGCCCCCGTAATCCCGCCTGTTTTTCTGACTTTAGTATTTGTTGCTAGAGATACCTACATCATCTGTGAAAATTTTAGTTTTCCAGTTATGACGTTTACTGGGATACAGCCTTACCACGAACAGACAAACAGACGGATAGCGAAGTCTCTTGAATAGCGTCCTGTTTTTAGCCTTTAGGTACGCCCTGAAAACTAACTCTTTTGTGGATAAAGTACATTATTATTGGTGTTAAATATTATTTCAAAAATGGTAAAGGTACTCACGAAGGATTGCTCAGCAACTCTCTCAGCTTTTCATCAAGTTCGTCAGCCATATCATGACTAAAGGCGACCTTCAGCGCGTACCCATCACGCCTGGCACGTTCAGCGTTCGCTGGCTGGTCACCAAACACTGGCACTGCCAGTAGAGGAACGCCTGCTTGTATTGCTTCCAGACTGCTGAGCTGACCACCGTGAGTTATGAAGACTTTTATATTTGGGTGTACTGTGAACAAACAGATTGATAAATGAAAATATAATATTCTCTGGACCAAGGAAACCACCTTTTGGAAGTCCTTTATACTTCAAAATATATTATGGTAGATTGTATTCTAAAATACACTCATTTGCAAAAAATACAATACCAAAAAGGTTTCAATCGTTTGTACACGTTACTGGCAGGTTTTAAAAATGCCGTGGTATTAAAAAAAGTACGTTCTAAATTCAAATTTTCATTTGATGCTCATTTTTACAGAAAACCCCTTTTTATCCTACATTTTTGGCGCGAAGCTCCGGAAGTTAACATCGACTTTCACAACTTTTATTCAATTTTTATCGATTAATTTTGATATCCTTGACTGTCAAAGCTTTATTTATTGCTGTTTGGCTGTATCAAAAATGGTAGATAAAGTGGTAAAAGCTACCAAAATTATCGCGCTGCTTGAAGAGGGTTGCAGCCAATGTTTCGTGGCTAGGAGGCTAAATGTTAGTCGCTCGACGGTCCAAAGGACCTGGCAGCGATATCAGGAGACTGGTTCCGTCAAGAGAAGGCCTGGTTCTGGAAGAAAACCATGTACCCAACCACGGGATGATCGTTTTCTTGTCAGTCGCGCATTGAGAAATCGCAAATTTTCGTATGTGGATCTAAAGAACAACCTCCAAGATGTAAGAAATGTGAATATTAGTCTATGGACGGTCAGGAGGAGGCTTCTCGCTGCCAATATACGCAGTCACCGCCCGGCCCGCGGCCCCAAATTACTCCGTGAGCATAGAGTTCACAGGCTTAGGTTCGCTAGAAATTGTGAATCATGGACTCAAGAAGATTGGAATAGGGTTTTGTTCTCTGATGAAGCCAGGATATCTCTGTTCGGTGAAGATCGACGTCGGCGAGTGCTAAGAAGACAAGGAGAGCGCTTTGCAGATGCTTGTTTCGAAGAAATCACACCTTATGGTGGGGGGCTGTGTTATGTTTTGGGCAGGAACAAATTCAATGGAACGTACAGAGTTAGTCTTCATTGAAAACGGCTCACTGACTGGGCATCGATACATTACGGAAGTTCTAATTCCTCATGCACAACCCGCATTGGCCGCTCTAGGTCAAGACTCGATTTTTATGGACGACAATGCTCGCGCCCACTGATCCCGCGATGTTAATGCGTATGTGCAAGAGGTCGGCATTCGTCGTTTGGATTGGCCAGCTCGAAGTCCCGACCTCAATCCCATAGAACATATCTGGGACGTTCTAAAACGGCGTGTGAGATCAGTACACCCGGTTCCGCAGACCATCAGAGAGCAGAAGAATGTGATTACTGCGGAGTGGGAACGTATTCCGCAAGCAAGTATCCGGGATATACTCGCTAGCATGCCCAGACGAATTCAAGCTGTGATTTTAGCTAGAGGGGGTCACACTCGATACTAAACATTTATCTGCTTTTACTTTATTAAAGAAAAACAAACAAAAAAACTTTTTTATTTTTACTTCATGAGCATATGCACTACTAGCGAACATACACTACTAGCGAGGTTTAGCATTATTTCCCATAAATTATAACCAAATTGTATGAAATACTGATGAAAACGATTATTTTCTTATTAATCTACCAAATTGTGAGAATAAAACTACCTATAATTATCAAACAAAGCAATATTAACATTTGAAATGGTTCATTGCTTAGGTGCCCGTTATTTTTGCAAATGAGTGTATAAACCGCAACTGATTGAAAGATATTTTTAAACAGGACCAAGCAAAGAACCTTGCGGTAGTCAATCATAGTTCTAAAGGTTTTCTTATACGTTTTTAGGTTAAACACTTCAAAATACTGATCGTAGTGATTATAAATGACTATTAACATTTCATGTGAGTATTAAGAACAGTGGTTTCATTGGTTTAATTATTTTGAGATAGTAGTAAAACAATCGAACGCATTGATGATGCCAATCAGCAAAAGTAATGATGAATTATTCCCAAATCTTTATGTATAGCTTGAAAACAAGGCTAGAAACTGAATTTATATTTGTCCTATTGGCTACATTGTGAAGATACTGTAAATACCCTCACGTATTATGTAAATTAGTAAATGAAGCACTAGAATTTGATTAGTGATTTTTCATTAACGTTTAATAGGCATTTTAATACTGATTGGCGGTTCTTTCTAGTGGGTTGTCATTTGAACCTCAAAGTGAACAGAACCTCCAATATATTTTTCACTCTTTTTTGCCAAGCTGTAAAAAAAAACATAATTACTAGTAATAAATATTTGGTCTTACCTAATACACTCGGCTGCGGGAACCATTTCCTCACATGGACATTGGGAGGTAGTTTCTCCGCCATATCCTCCTCAAACTTCCACAGCACAGTGTATGGCAAGGCCCCAAATTTGGCCAGTAGTGCTTTCCGTGTGTGAGCTGGAAAAGCTGCTGACTTAAGGACTGAGCCCATGCTGAAGTAGATTACACCTTGTTTCGATTGATCCAGGAGGTCTTGTAAATCCTGGAAATCAGAAAAAGAGGGTTGGTTTTATTTGACTTAAGATTGTGGAAGTCTTTCTTTAGATGGATAGGGTGCTGTTTTTACGCTTTACCCAAAGCGTAAAAACAGCACCCTATTACTGAGACTTGGATGTTCGTTTGTCTGTCGGTCTAACTGTCTGTGATGAGGCTGTATCTTAGGAACCGCGATAGCTAGAGAGCTGAAATTTTCACAGGTGATGTATTTCTGTCGCGGCTTTAACAACAAATTCTAAAATCAGAAAAAGATATTATGGGGCTCCCATACAACAAACGTGCTTTTTTGCCGTTTTTTTGTAGCGAACTCTCTATGGTCATATTTGTTTTCTTTGTTTCTTCAAGATAAATGTAAATCTTGGTCCCCCGCTTTGAAAAGGAGGAAAGAGCAGTTACTTCCAACTCTCACGATTTATCTTTTGTCCAATGTCAATGTGGGTTTCCACTGTTTCAAGGCACTTCTGAATTCTTCTGAAACTTTATCAAACCGAAGGTCGCTGTAACTGTCCTAGTCTTGGTTACCGGAGTCAAATGCTTTACAAGTTTCTATTACTCCACAGAGAAACAACCTTCTGAATCGTTCGCTTCTGGTGAAGATTCTTTATAGACAAACAATATGGGACTTTAACTTCAACCCAGCATGCGTAGAATACCCGGGATAGGGTTGAATTATGTTGAAGATATATGAAGATCGGCGTTGCTTTAACATCACTTTGTATCATACATACATACATACATATGGTCACGCCTTTATCCCCGAAGGGGTAGACAGAGGCATATTATATGCCCACATTTCACCATTTTTTTTTTATAATTTGTCCCACGTAATATGTGGTGAGCCGTATTGCCGTGTTTAAATGGACAGGCGCAGGTTGTGACTGCCTGCTGTTGAAATAAAGTCTTCAACTTGACTTAACGACTGCCATTTTACTGGCAACCGGGACCAACGGCCTAACGTGCCTTCCGAAGCACGGATACGCTCACATAAATGTCGCAAAGTGATCACATTTTTTTAATAAATAAATAAATAAAATATAATAATAAATAATAATAAATAAATATTCACGGACATTTTACACAACGCTATCTGATCCCAAAGTAAGCTAGGAATAACCTGCTTGTGTTATGGGTATCAGACCACGGATATTAATACTTATATACTTTTTTTTAAAATACAAACATACTATACATAGAAACACCCAGACTCTTGAGACAAACATTTATGGATCACACAAATATTTGTCTCCGGTGGGAATCAAACCCACGACCTCCAGCGCCGCAGGCGGTACAGAGGCAGTCAAAGATCACATGGATGGTCACCCATCCATGGACCGGCCACAGAGAAAGTTGCTTACTGCAGTGATCGTTTACAGAACACTGAGTCCGCGGGGCCACGAGCGCTTTGTATCAATCAATGAATTTAGCCTATCGCAGTCCACTGCTGGACGTAGGCCTCCCAAATTTCGCCACAACACACGGTCCTGCGCTTCGCACATCCAGTCAATCCCTGCAACCTTCTTAAGGTCGTCAGTCCATCTGGCAGGGGGTCGTCCTACCCCACGTTTACCAAGTCGCGGTCTCCTATCCAGAAGTCACTTGCTCCATCGGCCATCACTTCTCTACAGATGTGGCCAGCCCACTGCCACTTCAAAACGCATACTCTGCGAGTTATATTGACCACTCTTGTTCTCTGTCGAATAACATCGTTTCGGATCTTTTTCCTAACGACTTTGTATACTTTTCACAAATTCTTAACACATTCCGGGACAGACCGCCTGTCGACGGTACCTCGGTATCTCGCTACGTGACAGTACCTACGGCTAAGGGCGGTGAACTTCATTTCATTACATTTGGCAAACCGTCGATAGTCGTAGCTTTCCCATAATATATCTAGGAAGCACGTGTTTCAGTGCCACAACCATTGAGTTATAATGTACTACGTATAATAACTTAATGGTCACAACACGCGACTTCGATCGTTCGTATGTGTCACAGTAAACTCTTGTCGAGTTATTTTTCAACACACACATAGGTACATAGGGCTCATGTACCAAACAATATGTACACACCGCCGACAGCCGACTACTGTTCAAGCTAATAATATAGAGTTTACTCTATAATCTAAGTGTACAAGTTACAACGGGGCGTTGACGTCTGTGGCCGGTATTGTCGTTTCAAAAAATTACAAGTATACCTACATAATACGGTAGTACGTTTATAGACGGTATGATAAAATGTATGGGAATTTGTGGTGTCATATTCAAAACTTTGCAAAAAGTGGAGTGTTCCGGAACGTGTTAATATCAAAAACTAATTTCTTACCTTAGGCAATGGAGGAGGATTTTCCTCAATATGATACCCAGCAACATTGAACACATTAGGCGGGGTGCTGAAAGTCGGGTACAGGGACTCGTGGGTGTTGGTAAACATGATGGAAACGTTGTAGAAAGCGTCGTCGAATGGAGGTAAAGGAACGTTGCGTTTGATGGCGATGGGGAGGAAGAGGCGTTCGTAGAGTTCTATTGTGGCTGGCCGTTCGAACCTAGGGAGAAAAAGATTGTTAATTCTTCGTGGAACTTAGAAAAAGAAATTTCTACTATTTTAAGTTTGATTTCATTGATTTTTTTGTTATACTACTGACGTGGCAGACAAGCTTACGGCTCACCTACTGGTTGGTTACCGACGCCTATGGACGTTAGTAGCACCAGAAGCGCTACGCACGCGCTGCCGACCCAGGAGCAGGTTGTGACGATCCACTGTTAAAATTTTTCAAGCCGCCATTAAGGCCTTCAACTTGGCTTAACGACAGTCATATTACTGACAACCGGGACGGTGCCTTCCGAAGCACGGAAACGCTCGGAAATAAATGTCACAAAGTGGATTGATGCAAATTGATCTAAGTAGGTATTACGAGTACTTAAAAATAAGTCTAACAAGTCTTGATTTGAGTGTTTTTGACTGACTTTAAACTATGAAAGTACGTACCGCAAGGGCTGTGTTTTACATTATTTTGTTCAACGTCAGAATCCGCAGGTTCGACAAATTTTCACATTAAGTTTGTGAATTCGTTACCTACTAATTGCTTACAATATCTTGGGGTTTATATAGGTACCAACGGTACTTACCAAGTGGTAACTGTCATTACAGCAGTCAACACGACGTTCACAACCCTCTCCTTAAAACCCATAGGTATGGTGGCTTCATTAAACATTAGAGGTATAGTACTGGCGGATCGTATTTCATCCAGCTGTGCTTCTACTGGTGGTACCATTTGCATAGAGCTTAGCTGTATCCAGGGTGCTTGGAGAACAGCTGCCAAGCTGAAAGGTAAGATTTATAGGGTTACGTTCAGAAGATTGTAAGAATTCCGTGCCCTCAAAGAAGAAGAAGAAGCAATTCTAATTTAATATTTGTAGCGGGCAGTTCCGCCCTTCTTGCCAGTGCTGGGATTCGATTGATCAACTTACCCAGCGAGGGGATCACTGAAAAATAACTCCGTGACAACGGCATCGAATTGCGTATTCACGAGCGTGTCAATCACGGGCTTATGCGTGAACACGTCTACTGACACGTTCTTGGCAACCTCTTTGACAAAAGCAATGCCGCGTTGGTTAAACTTGGGGTCCGTCATGTCAACTAAAACGTAGAAAACATAAGAAACGTGAAATAAAAAAATAAAAATTAAAACGGGTCTAGAATATCATCACGTAGTAACTATTTAGTAATCTGTGATATCATGCATAAAGTAACTAAAAGTAAATTAAACCGAAATAATTTTACACAAGGCTTGCATAAATTCTTTTGCCCACAAGGACCTTTAATAACTTAATAAATTAATAATAAATAAATAATTTCGTTATAATATATAGGGGTAAAATAAATCGGGCCTTTATTAAGTTCGTAAATTGCAAATTTACTGTTGATTGGGAATTTTCTTCTTTCTTCTTAAAGGTCAAAGATAAGTTCTCGTAAGAGTTTTTGGACGCAGTTATCTCTATTTAGGTTCTTTTGCGATGGTGCTTAAATACATTTTAGGCTTTTAAACTAATTTAACTACTTGTAGGTATTTTTGATTATTATAAGACACGATAAACACATTTTAATTGACTCAAAGAGTTAGCCAGGAACGTGACAAAACACGTGTTTACCCACAAGCCAGTGACTGACACGCTCGTGAATACACAATTCGATGCCGTTGTCATAGTGATATTAATTGGTGACACCCTCATTGGGTAAGAAGATCAATTCATCAAATTAGCCATGAAACTTCCAGCCCTGGGAAGGATTACAATTATTAATAATTAACCATTGAAAATAACCAAGAGACATTTGCACACAATGTCATAATAGCTCTAATTGAATTAATACAATCAACTCGTGTTCTGAATAAATGTTTTTTCTTTCATTCTAAATAGTTAAATGTTTTTTTAAAGTAGATGAACACTTTCTGAATTTTAATACTCGACATTCTTATTATTCACTAGCTGAACCCGCAACTTCGTATACGTCACATAAGGTGTATGAAAGGAGGGGTATTTCTTCATCAGATTCATCAAGCAGCGTGTGAAACTGTTTGCTTAATCATAAAAGAGCTTAATGATTAAGGCTATTTTAAAATAATTTAGTCCGCGCCGAAGGCGTGGACTTCATTGTTTTAGAATAGACTTAATCTTTAAGCTCTTTTATGATTAAGCCAACACGCCAGTTTAGATTTACCCATTTTTAGATTCATATGTCTATGTATGATTATTTAAAGTGATATAACTTTTTTATTTATAAACCGATTCTTCTTTCTTTCTTTCTTTCGATTGACATGAAATAAACACTAAATGTTAAGTGGAAAAAACCATTAAAGAAAACCTCATTGCAATCAGTTAAGCGGTTACTGAGATTAGCGTTCACGAACGTACAGACAAACAGATATACAGACATACAGGACAAACAGACAAACAGACAAAAATTCTAAAAATCATTGTTTTAGGTTCTATTGCGTTCATAAAGCCCCCCTATCATAGTTTTTCTTATTTATCTTTCATGTACAGACAGCGACCTGTTACGATTTTATTATATGTATTGATTGATTGATAGAAAATATCTAAACTTCAAAATAACCATTTATTAATTTAAACTATTTCCATACTGTATTGCTACTATATCAGCCCCCTTCCTACGGCAGGGAATATTTCAGCTGGTTTCATTGGTTGATCGACTTACCCAGCAATGGCATCACTGAAGAACACTTCCGTGACAACGGCATCGAATTGCGCGTTTACCAGCTTGTCAATGAGTGATTTGTGAGTGAAAACATCTACAGTCACGTTCTTGGCTAATTCTTGGGCAATCGCCAAGCCGCGGTTGGAGTGCTTGGGATCCGTCATGTCAACTAAAATTTTCAATAAATAAAAACGTAGAATATACAAAATAGCTAAACTTAGGAAAACATTAGCTAAACTTAGGAAAACATTAGCTAAATCAAGCTATATCAAAATCTGTTGGGAGTCCTCGGACATCCTTCCGAAGGCTTACCTAGAACTCCCAATCATAGGCTGTTGGGTGTAACGTGAGGTTTTTTAGACGGTAGGAGTCCGGCTTAGCATCCATGAGAATTTCCCCTCAGGTTTAAAAAAAAGCTATAACTAAATTTTAGTTTATCGGTTACAAGTATTTCAGAACCACGGATCCACCGCAAGAAAACCTAATTAGGGATAACTGCTATCACAATCATAGCCCAACACACGTTATAACATATATTATTTTGAATAAGTCCAGTCTGAATAATTTTTATACAAGGCTTGCTTATGTTGTTTTCAGACCTAGGCAAGATGGCGAACCGGTCATGGACGAGTGGCTGGAGAGGAGACACGCTGCTCTCTCCTACCAGTTGTCACAGATACTTAGCGGGCACGGTAGCTTCGGTAGGTATCTGTGCTGAAGACACCGGGAAACCACGGCTGAGTGTCAGCACTGTGAGGGCCGCAGTGATGACACAGAGCCCCACACACTGGTTGAGTGCACGACGTGGGCGCAACAGCGCCAGGTCCTCGTAGTGGGTCTGGACGTGGACACTCTCTCGCTCGAGACCATGGTGCAAGTGCATGGCATGCCATTATCTCCAGCTGGAGTACGTAGAACTGCGCCGCCTCTTTCTGCGAGCAGGTCATGCTCGTGAAAGAGGCGGCGGGGTGAGAACGCGAGAGAACTCTCACACCCGAGTTCCGCAGACGTGTCTTCGCCGAAGATTATCGGCCTCTATGACCGGGGGCCTGAGGACGGTGAGGGGGCAGCTCACCGTCCTTACAGAAACAGGCCGCGTGACGTGAGGAGTTCACGCACGCCCCCCTTTAGAAGCGGGATCCCACCCGAAACCCTCCAAAGACGCGGGATAGCACCCGAATCGCCTCCTGGGCGAGGCCACAGTGTTGGCCGAAAGTTTGTTGGGAGTCCTGGGACATCCATCCAAGGGCTTACCCGGGGCTCCCAACCATAGGCTGTTGGGTGTTACGTGAGGTTTTTTAGTCGGTAGGAGTCCGGCATAGTATCCATGATGGATTTTCCCTCATGTTAAAAAAAGACAAGATGGGAATTTTCATGTACCTATGCCGTTCTTATCGCTCATACAAATTTTCAAGTTATTGTGGATTTACTGCAAGTGCACCACTATTTACAAGTATGCAATTAATAATTTGTTTAAAAACTAATAAACTAAGTAAAAAGGTAAGTTCATGCAATTGGTTTTGGACGCAGTCAATGGTTTTTCCAGTTTTCTAACGGTGGAGGTGGATCTTAAATACTTATGTTCTAGCACTTTACTATTTAAGTTTTTGGGCGGTTTTAAATAGATACTTTTAGGTAATAGTCTTAATCAATCGAGGTATCGCATTTGTCAGAAAAGTATCCAGGAACGTGACAATATACTTACCTACGTCTTCAATTTCAAGTGAGAGACACGCTCGTGAACACGCAATTCGATGCCATGGTGAATGGAGGTATTCTTCAGCAACGCCTTCGCTGGGTAAGTCGATCAATCCATTCAATCAATCGTGAAACTTTGAGCCCATACTGTACTACCCACTTTTAATTTAGATTTTTGAAGAAAACTTCTTTAGGCGTGACCTAGTAACTCAGATTTTTTTTCTGACGGAAGTAACGCTAATGAATGATGTTAATATATCATTTGATGCCGTCAATGGCAAAGTGGTTTCACTTCTTTACGCGCGATTGAAGTAAAACCACTTTGCCATTCGTCCTGCCTTTGTTACACGCACATACTTTTTTTTAGGGCAGGACGATTCGGCAAAGCGAAGCCCGAAATGTGCCTCTCGAGGAGTTTAGCAGACAGTAGCTAAAATTCTAAAGCTTTTATCTCCCCAATACAATTAATTTACTGTGGCTCGAATGAAAAGGCCTGTCACGTGGACGGGGAAAGTCTGACCAGCGCGCTCTCACTCCTGCAGTGCTGTTCTCCCGACTGCCAACCATGAAAGCACCTACACAGCTCGTGAGAACCATACGCTTATGCTTTATAGCTTAATTTGGGCTAGACGGTGTTATGTGAGAATTTCCCAAAGCTATTTATTTATTTAAAATGCCCCAAAATACCCAAGTATTTAATACTAGTTTCTGACCGTGACACTCGTCCGCGAGGTGATTTTAATTAATTAATAACCAATCGACTTTGACCTGTCTAATGCATAGATCTTCTATTAAAACATAGGTCAAGCTGTATTATCACTTCTGCTGAACTGATTTTTATGAAACATACAGCGTTATTTAAGTTGAAAAAAAATACTACCAAATCCTAATTCTACAATTATGATCAAGCTACAGAATTTTACTCCAACCCCAAACAAATAAACAAACAAACAGACACGAAGAAAAAAAATATAGATTTGGACTCAGAAGCCCTAATTTAGTCGATTACTGTTTTTTTTATTTATATTGAAGTTGAAAATATACGACAAAATCCTAATAGTACAATTAAGATCAACTACTGAATTTTGCTCCCACCCCGAACAAATAAACAAACAAACAGACACGAAGAAAAAAATATAGATTTGGACTCAGAGCCCTAATTTAGTCGATTGCAGTTTTTTATTTATTTATACTTAAGTTGAAAAAATACTACAAAATCCTAATAGTGCAATTTTGATCAAGCTACTAAATTTTGCTCCAACCCTGAACAAATAAACAATCAAACAGACACGAAGAAAAAAAATTATAGATTTGAACTCAGAAGCCCTAATTTAGTCGATTACAGTTATTTTTTAAATTTATCTTGAATGTAGCGTCACAGCTATTTTTACAATTTTATAATAGTAGAAAAGATAAGAGATTTATAGTGGGTACTTCAGTACAGGAAGTTTCACAGTTGATTTGATTGATGAACTTACCCAGCGAGGGCAGCACCGAAGAATGATTCCGTGACCACGGCATCGAATTGCGTATTCACGAGCGTGTCAATCACTGGCTTGTGCGTGAACACGTCTACTGTCACGTTCTTGGCAAACTCTTTGACTAATCCCCTGCCACGTTTGATGACTTTAGGGTCCATCATGTCAACTAAATCGTAAAAACAAATAGTTACTTTAACGACTAAAACATATTTCTGGACTACCAGTAAGTAGAAAACCTACTTAGAGATAACTGCGTTCAAAATTTCTTGCCTGACTTACCTTTTGCATAAGTTTTCTAAAAAGCTAAAAATTTGAATAGCGCCTTATTGGTGCTATTCAAATTTTTAGCTTTTTTTTCAAATTAAATTATAAAAAACAATTTATCTATCCCATTTTACATAAATTACTTTCAAAGAAAATGTTTCTAAAAATTTTACTGGGTTGAATTAATATTTAAATATTAAATGAAATATATAACATTTATTGTTAAAAATTACAGAAAAACATGATAATTACATATCTTATATATTTACATTATTACTATCTAAACTAAGCCTAAATAAGGCCCCCGTGGCATTGTGCCCAAAAGACTAGCAGCAATCCCCCTTTGAATAGCAATACCTATTCGCTGAGTGAGAAAACTGCCAGCACTTGGGTCACCAGTTGACTCCACAAGGCGCTTTTTCAAATTCTTGAAAATTTTTTGCGCATTGAGACCCCATGGATAGGGTCTCGACACCGACTGGACAAAAACGATACGATGAGTCGAGACCCTTATATTTATTAATTTTAATATTTTCAGCCACTTCCGCTGCTGCACTGGCTTTTAATTTTGTTTTAGGAAGATGGGACAGGGCCAGAGTATCAACACAAGTTGCATCCCAGACCAGGGCCCGACCCATCTCCCACGGTATTAAAGTTATACCATCCGGTCTCTTGCCATCGTCCCTTAAAACGCCGTTTTCTGGGCAGGCAACATGCACATTGGCGGTGGCAAGAGCACGGCGAATGATGTCGTTCAGCGCAGCGTGGCGTGAGAAGCGGCCTGCGCTCTTTAAACATGAAAGACCATGATGCCCCAAAGTGTCAACGTAAAAACCGCAGGGGCATCGATGTGGAGCGCAAAGCGTGACGCCAAGTCTCAAACCAATTGAAATTCTTAGGATGTCCGATTCCAAAAAAGTTCCGGTGTTGGCTGTAGGGAAAGCTTTCAGCCAATCACCGGATTCCTTTCTACTGAGCACTAATAAATAAATCGAGACAAAAGGTAGGTTCAGGCAAGGGGGTATGGATGCGGGGTTTCTTAGGTAGGTTTTTGCAGTGGGTCTCTCTGCTGGCAACGTGACAATAGACGTGTTCATATACAGTCAGGGATAAACACACTCGTGAAAACGCAACACGGTGCCGTGGTCACGGAAATATTATTCAGAGATGTCCTCGCTGGGTGTGTCGACAATCCATCAAATTAAACGTGAAACTCACAACTCTAGGAGAGATTCCGACTAAAAATTCTGACTAAAATAGGTATTTTTGAGACTTTCTAAATAACAAATGTGTTAGGTACATTCTCACATAACGTCATCTAGAACTAATTAAGCTAATATAAGATTTTGACAGTAGATTAGACAAGTGATAATCATCTTTATAGAAAACACCCAAACCGAAACACTAACATTCACAATTTTCTGATCCAGTGGCCCATCGAGGCTACTAGTTACTACCAACCAACCTAGGACCCTGTTCTTCGGCTATGTAGAAGATATAGAAGTAGAACAGAGTGGCAAGTGCGAGTTTTTGCGTGAGCCTGTCGACATTCACGGCTCGCCAATTCGTATGGAATCGAGACCCGGCACCTAGCTGTAAACACGGGAACTTGTCTCGATTCCATACAAATCAGCGATAACGCGCTAACCCGTGAATGTCGACAGGCGCACGTCGAAATTCGCACTTGCCACACAGGTCCCAGGTTAAGTCACTGTGACTTGGCAAAGCATAACCCGAAATAATTCTCTAGAAATGTTTAATAGAGGACAGTGCCTGAAATCCTAAAAGTGTCAAAAACCCCAAGCAATGAGTTGTGACTCCAGCGAACTATACTGTTTAGTGAATTTGTAGGGACATTACATATCTACTTATGATTTTTATGATTATTTACTTTACCAACATTATGAAAGCGCTCTGTGTTGTCTACAAATGTACGCTGTGGTGTTATAAACACCTTGTACGATGACGTCACTGATTAAACCAAAGCTTGTGAAAATACTATTATCAGTGTGTTATTTTATTTGTGATTGTTATAATCTATGTTTAAATATTTTTATCTGCATCTTCACATAGCAACAGAGGTGCTTCTATATCCCTTTTAATGTATAAAATTTGTAACACTACGGTTGACCAAAACGGCGTTCCTTGTTTGCTTTTTCTTTGACACGACACTAGCTCGTGAAGCAAAATTAAGTTTCTCTTAATAAAACTGCTTAAAATAATATAAATAGAATTTAATTCTATCTACTACTCCATTAGCGATCTCCAAACCGATATATTTGCTCCACACTTCTATGAATCTATGATTTAAATCAAGCTGAACAGAAACATGACTACCAATTCCCAGGACTGCCAAACTGAATTTCGACTAATCCTTCTACGACAAGATTTTACTTCGATGACATGAAACTCCGATATCAATTTCGACAATATTTTAAGATCGAAACAACTTAATCCCGACACTACTGTACTCTGACAAAGGAAGAGACGCTTTGCCGGAGTACAGTCAGTAGTGTCGGGATTAAGTTGTTTCGATCTAAAATATTGTCGAAATTGAGTCGTATCGGAGTTTCATGTCGTCGAAGTAAAATCTTGTAGAAGGATTTGTCTAAATTCAGTTTGGCAGTCAATTCCCAGTTTCACGGCTGATGTGATGGATTGATCGACTTACCCACAAAGGCTGTCACCGAATAATACTTCAGTGACAACGGCATCGAATTGCGTATTCACGAGCGTGTCAATCACGGGCTTGTGCGTGTACACGTTGACTGTCACGTTTTTGGAAAACTCCTTGAGAAATGCTAAGCCGGCATTGATAAAGTTGGGGTCCATAGGGTCAACTAAAACGTAGAATAGGTATACCTAGGTACTAATACATTTAAAATGACAAAATTTCGCACTAAAAAGTAAACTAAAAATCAAATAAATAAATAAATATTCACGGACATCTCACACAACGCTATCTGATCGCAAAGTAAGCTAGGAATAACCTGCTTGTGTTATGGGTATTAGACCACGGATATTAATACTTATATACTTTTAAATACAAACATATTATACATAGAAACACCTAGCCGCTTAAGACAAACATTTATGGGTTACACAAATATTTGTCTCCAGTGGGAATCGAGCCCACGACCTCCAGCGCCGCAGGCGGTATCACTACCGACTGCGCCACAGAGGCAGTCAAATATTAGGTACTAAGCTAGCTGACCCGGCGAACTTCGTACAGCCA
The DNA here is from genome assembly GCA_933228765.1 of Miltochrista miniata. NCBI lineage: Eukaryota > Metazoa > Arthropoda > Insecta > Lepidoptera > Erebidae > Miltochrista > Miltochrista miniata. The sequence continues at coordinate 9,145,190 of OW121774.1, read as the reverse complement.
TATAAAAAAAAACGGTTTTTTTTCTTCTATTTATGCACCATGTCCTGACAATACGCCTCTTGGATATCGTGCCGAAGCTACGGCAACGGCAACTGTCGGCTAATGGCGACAACTCGTGGTCGTTCTTCACATAACAGTGAACATATGATTCGCGTATAAGTCGCTACAAATTTTAGATTATTGTTTTGTTTAACGTAATAAGAAATTGTTTTCATAATATTATGAGCCGAACTATAATCGAGTGTGGATTCCAGAATATTTATGCAGTATTCTTTCGCCAAAAATCTGTTTCGAAAGGTAAGTAAATACACGAAACAATGAGATATTCTTTCAATTTCATTGTAATTTTTTTACGTATATATTTGTGGGATTATCCTATTACTAATAATACGATGATCAAATGAATTAATTATAAATTATAGGGCATAAATTATTCCAAAGCCATCATGTTCAGGATCCATGAAATCCATGATGCAGCTAGTGGAGAACAAATCATCAGTGGAAAAGTTATACCACAGACGAGAGTCAATAATCCACCGTACGATGTGAAAGTAGAGGTATATGTGTATTAATTATTAAATCAATAATAGTTGAATAATAATCTAAAAAAAACTATTTACAGCAATTTTTCAACCATTTACATGCAAAGCAGAAATGAAAAATGAAGATATATCTCCTTATCAAAGAAATATAAATAATGAAGGAATAAGTACTTATTGGTCATTGAAATGAGATTATCAGTAAACTGCATTTTTCATATCGGTAGGTATAAAGGAATATTAACATTTTCTTGCATTATTAATGTTAAATTAGTAATATAATATAATCATTGGTGAATACTATTTCATAAGAAAAAGCATGAAATATCGAATCAATAATAATTTTATTCATTTAGTTATTTTTTCATTTAATCGTTTTTCATCTATAATATATTATAGATGATAAAACAAGGAAATAAAAAATAACTTGCACGTGATTCTCTAAAAATATCCATGCGAGATTAAAAATTAAAAATGAGTAACATTTTGCATTTTTGTTTCGATATTTATTTGTGCTGGTAAAATAAAATAATAGTAAAATAAAACATACAACACACGAACATAAAATTTGACGTTTGTATATGTTCGATACGTTATAATTATCAAATCGTTATATTATTTATACTTACATTCTTCTGACGGCTTTTATCCACTCATCTCTTTTTTTAATTTCCCAATTTCGTCTCGGAATGGAATAAAAAGTCAATTCCCGATTCCGAGATTGAGAATTCTTGCACCCCACAACACAACAGTATCTCGTAGGTACCACTCATTTTTCATATTTTGAGAGACCACTTTTGAACGTTTTTGATACAACTACAAACGTAAACCGTACAGCGACCGCACTCTAACGTCCGCGTGTTGCCTAAATCGGCCACCACGCCGCGCCACTAGAGTTGTCCAAGAGGCGTATAACAAACACATAAAGAAGAAATTATTTAATTTGGTGCAGTCAGATTTAATTTTTTATTTACTTATATAGATAAAGACGTGAAAATAGCCGGGAGTCCCGGGTAAGCCTTTGAAAAACTGAAAGACCTTTATACAAATGTAAACTTACTTTTAGCGTAGTGTTGGACATGGTCGACGCTAACTATGTTTAATGTTTTCGGTGGGTTCTTTCCAACCTTTTCTGGAAAAGGTGTGATCCATGTCACCTGAAAAAAAGTATGAAATTTTTTAACGAAATATGTAAAGTTGACCCGCTTTATGAAACTACACTCACTCTGCAACAGTTCCCGAAAAATAATTCTCCGAAAATATTACTCCTAAAAATCATCGGTTGTCTGTAAAGTAGGTTTACTGACGATAGTTGAACGTGACAACTCAGCCTTAAATGGAACGCCTCAGGGCGAGGTAACGCCGCATAGGTACGTCATGTTTTTTCGTGGGTGCAGCCGGCTCCATCGAATTATAAGACGTCACGTCAAAACGTTACCTCGAAATAATGTTACTTGAAGTTCGAGGAAATGAAATTTCGGAGAAATGATTTCGAGAAAAGTAAGTGTTATTTAATCACTCTGCAACAACAGCTCCCGAAAATTAATTCTCCGAAAAACGTTACCTCGAAATAAATGTTACTTGAAGTTCGAGGAAATGAAATTTCGGAGAAATAATTTCGAGAATACTTTTCTCGAAATTATTTCTCCGAAATTTCATTTCCTCGAACTTCAAGTGTCTCGTGTCGTATTTACTTCTACTTAAACTAATATTATAATAATTATAATAGTTTAAAAAACTAAAAAACACGCTTGGATTGAGGTCACGTGATTATTTTTTTTGTATCCCATTCAGCAAACCCTTTCATTTAATACCCATATCATGGGGGTGGATTTCAAACGGCCAGTGCGCCATTTTGGGGAGGCTGCCATATTGGATTTCTAATGACGTTTTTTAGCTAGTCATGTATTGTCATCAGAACTCAGAGCGTGTGCAAAATTTCAGCCTGATCGAAGGACGGGAAGTGGGTCAAATTAACTTTCCAAGATTTTCTTAAATACATAGTTACAAGTGAAGCTAATAAAAGCGTGTTAAAAAAGAAAGATTTGATTTGAAAATTGAAAATTCTTGTTTGGCTCTGAAACTACAGATTTGAAAAACATTAAGTACCCTCCTTTCTTCGGCAGTTCGGGTAAAAATTATATCAGTGTTGGGAAGCTATATCTCCTTTGAACCGTTAGTAACTAATATAAATCGTAATGTAATTTCTTTCTGTTTTATTGTAGGTATATGCCTAGATTAATTACTATTTACTAGATCGTATAGTTTTTATAGGTAAATAATTGATTGGCGTATGTATTAAATACATAACACAATGTTAATTTTAATAGGTAAGAATGACTGTGTATATTTTTTAATCGAAAATCAAAGGTTAAGGTTAGTATCTTAATTGACATAGACTATGGAATCGATTCTTTATCTTTTTTTTTTTTTTTTTTATTTGACTTCAAAAAGAAGGTCTTTACATAATCTGTTATTGGAACCTAAAGCTAGAATAGGAGTTTTGGCGCGAACACGAAAGGACTCGTACATTATTCCGTGTTGTAATTTTTCAAAATTAGTGTATTTATGAGTATTTATGTTTAATAATGGTGGATTCTGAAACATAAAAGTTTCAACAACGTGCACAAGTGTTGGAAAGTGATAAAACGAAGTGATACGCGACTTTTTTGTACCACCAAACTCCAAAGACAACTCTTAGTAAAGTACCACCGCTTTACTTGAGTACAAAATTTGTCCAAACTGGAACATACATGAATACGCTGATAATAAAAATAATTATTAAGAAAAAGATATAGGTATTACACTTACACTGCTATTTGCAAGATTCTCAACATGAAAAGGATTGATATTTTCGATTTAAAATTGACTTGACATTGGCATACTCTCAAGCCGAGAAAGTCCAAGATATAAGGAAAAGAAGAAGAAGAAGAAAGCTAGAATAGAATTTGGCGGGAAACTTTCAGACAAGCGTTGTATTTCGTTATAATAATTTATCAAAACTAGTGTATTTTTGAGTGTTATGTGTAATTTATGGTGCATTATTAAGATATAAAGGTTCGACAACGTGCAAAAGAGTTGGAAAGTGATAAAGCGCAGTGAAAAGCGAGTTTTTTAGCTTTGTCGACAAATTCCACAGCAAGCCCTAGTAGGTACCACCGCCTTACTAGAGTAGAACTTAGTCCAAACTTGGACATACATGAATACGCTGCTGTTATGAAGATTCTTAACATGAAAATGATTTATATTTTCACAATGAAATTTACTTGACTTTGGCCTACTCTCAAGCCGAGAAAGTCCAAGAACAAGAAGAAAAAAAAGAAATAGCTAGCATAACCTTGATTAGCTCGTGTTTGGACTTGATTAACTACACAAACATTTCTGGGAAATAATGCTGCTGTAGCGTTGCACGCAGGTTTATTGCTATAATTATTTTGTTAGGCGCCTTGTTAGCTTTTTTTTTTTTTTTTTGTTGACGCGGGGAACGCATTTACGCGCCTTCATCCCAGCTGCGGGGGCAGCTGGGATGGTGTGTGGGACTCCCGGCCCGGTCCGGAATGGACCGTCCTACCCACTAAACCCCGCGGTGTTCCTCCTCACCCTTTAGCCGGGCCGAGGGATATCAAAAGATTATTCACGTCGACCCGGCTAGGGGCGCCCCGTTTATTCGGGGCTCTCCTCGGGGGAGCCAGATGGGCGGCTCCCCAAAGCCGTTCGGGGTTCGTAGTAGAGGGGCTAGGTCGTTATATACAGGGTGTGGCGTAAATAGTGGTCCAACGTAAAGGGTGTGACATAACAGGTAGTCAACTACAACATACTACAATTTTGTCCGGTTTTGCCCAAGGGTTGCAGAAAAAAAAAAAAAAAAAAAAGAATCGGAAGGACACCGCAGAGCCTTAGTGGGACCAAGGTGTTGACCAAAGTCTGTCAGGAATCCTGTAACATCCTTCCGAGTAGTTTTCCGAGGCGCCCGACAATAGACGGATAAGTAGAGACCATGTGGTTATAAACAGTTTGATTCCCTACTATGAAATTAAAATTTCAGTTTGTAATGAAAATGAAATATCCAGCTTTTAAAAAATAATATTTGTTAGTGTGATACCATTTCGAAATCGGTATTAGACGGGCATATTTTTGAAATAATGGGTAGCAACAGTGCAGTACATTTATTTTTTTAAAAATGCATTTGTATTTTAGTGATACTTTAAAACTTGAGGTAAAATTGAGATAAATTTATCTTTTTTTTTCCAAGTTTGAAATGGAAATAAACAAACTATATTATTGTTTGTTAGCTAATGTATTAGGCTTTAATAAACAGAAATCAAAATTCAAAACTAACGATTTTTCTTCAAACTACAGCCAAATTTATAAAAAATGGGGTGAATTTCATAAAAAGTTCTTTTTTTCTGCAACCCTTGGGCAAAACCGGACAAAATTGTAATATGTTGTAGTTGACTACCTGTTATGTCACACCCTTTACGTTGGACCACTATTTACGCCACACCCTGTATAAGCGACAAATCTAAGCATTATTTGGCTCCGCCCATTTAGGAGCTGCAACCTACCAAACAAGTATATCTTCACATCTACTCTGACCTATATCAATGAGTATTAAAAAATCCTTAAGAACTGTTCTTCTAGTATACCTACGTCTGTATAGACGTAGGTATACTAGAAGAACAGTTCTTAAGGATCATGCACAAAAAATCCTTAAGAACTGTTCTTCTAGTATACCTACGTCTGTATAGACGTAGGTATACAAAAGAACAGTTTAAAAGGATTTTTTGTGCCGATTTTGTTGGGGGCATGTCCCCAGCTCGTGTAGTTCCCATTTGGCGGCGCTGTCGTCGCACTTCACTATCGCAGTTAGTCAAAAACTAGTATGTAGGCATATTTTTACGTTTATAATCGACTAAATTCAGGGATTATTTATAAAAAAATATTTCAAATCTTTTAAATCAAAACATAATATATTTATATTAAGTATTTATAGATATTTGCAATGATTGATTTTACTCTTTTGCTACGAAAAATAAAAAAGGGCTGCCGCACTGCGACTGCAACGCCGCCAAGCGGCAGTTTGTGTCACAGAAAGTTTGTCTTCAGAGCAGCTTAAGAAACTATTCTTCTAGTATACGTCTGTGTTCATTGCCTATATGAAGCTAACAAGGCGCCTAACAAAATAATTATAGCAATAAACCTGTGTGCAACGCTACACTGCAATTACTTTATGATTAACAAATTTTAATCTTTCCTCTGACTAAGTACTCATATTCAAGGCTAAAGTCATTTGCTCTTCGCATCCTGTTACAACATACCAATTACAAATAAAAAATAAAAAATTGTCTGTTTCTTTAGTTGTCTAGTCTAGACTATTTCTAACCGTTTTACAATACATTATTCTCATAATTCTTTCTTAGGTGGCCTGTAAGAGATTGCATGGCGCGGTATGGGCACCAATTGTAATAGGTACCAATCTCAGATAAAACAATCCTACTATCCTACTTAATATTATAAATGTGAAAGTTTGTGAAGATGTTTGGATGTTTAGATGTTGTCTATGTGTGCGTAGCTTCAGCGAATTTAGTATGTAGGTTTCCATCTGTAGGTACTATCTCTAATTTGATGTCGAAGGTTACAATACCCACCCCCGGATGGTAAGACTGCTCTAAAAAGTCCAAATATCTGAGGTATCTTGCAGTCTACTTGATGCATCAGTCAGTTCCTGGTTACGTAGTCGATACCTTTGGATTGTAGTGAAAACCTTCAAAATGTATTCCTAAGAACCGTTGATTTAATCGGCTTTCGTATAAAAAAACGCTTCATTATTGGTACCACTAGATTTCAGATATTTTGCCACAGACAAATATTTATACAGTTTAAACTTATAAGTCAGTCCTCGATTACGTCAGGAGCTAAAAACATGTCTATTATACCAAAATGAAGGAATAAAAAGAATACCAGTGGCACTTCGAAAATGCCAACTGAACTAAAAACATGTCTATTATACCAAAATGAAGGAATAAAAAGAATACCAGTGGCACTTCGAAAATGCCAACTGAACTAAAAACAGGTCTATTATACCAAAATGAAGGAATAAAATGAATACCAGTGGCACTTCGGAAATGCCAACTGAAATTAAAACTAGAACTGTGTATTTTTGGATAGTATACTTTTCAAAATCTAAAAAATTCTAGTTTCGATCCGAAATCGCAATGGAAACCATTTGCTCGAACAGCGAGCCGATTACAGTTTCTATGTGTCAGTAGGTAAGCGGTTTCGAGGTGTCGGTAAGCGTGACGATTTCGAGATGTCAGTAAGAGTGACGATTTCGAGGTTTCGGTAACCACGTCGGTTTCGAGGTGTCGTTATGAGTAAATATCGAAATTTTAAGTGTTGAGTTCTAGTACAAAATTGCCAACAGCGCCCTAAGAATTTTTGATATAAGAATACTTACGGTGTGTCCAGATTTCAGCAAGACATCGACGACTCCCTTGCCGAGCTGGTTGTGACTGTGTGAGGGCATAATGAAGGACACCAGTATGTGGTACCCATGAGCAGTAGACAGTACTGCTAGCAGTAGCAGGAGGAGCTTCATTGCTCTGCAACAGGCAAAAGGAGATAAGTTAAAATCTAGTCACAGATTTTACCACGTTTGGTCTAGAGGTGTAACTGCGAATCATGAAGTCTTGGGTTCGATTCCAACCACGAGACAAAAATTTATGTGGTCTGTAAATATTAGTCTCCTGAGTCTGGTTATTTCTATGTTCTATAAGCAAGTAGGTATCTTTACTAATATTATGAAGAGGAAAGATTTGTTTTTGTTTTTTTTGTTTGTTTGTTAACGAATAGGCTCCGGAACTACTGGACCGATTTGAAAAATTCTTTCACTGTTGGGAAGCTACACTCTTTGCGGTGAACATAGGCTATATTTTACTCCCGTATTCCCACGGGAACGGGAACTACGCGGATGAAACCGCGTGACGTCCGCTAGTGTATTTATAAAGAGAAGTAGTTCGGGTACTATCCCGTGTCTTAAGGGGCTCGTTCGTGTGTTTTTCCGCTTCTTGGGACGTTAGGCGTGAGCGAAACTCTCACGTCACGCCTCAATCTTGGGCATACTTCTGTATAGACGGCGTGCATCCCTTCTGCCGTCTTCAGGGCCCCCGGTCATGGAGGCCGATAGTCTTGGGCGAAGACACATCAACGGCGCCCTTAACCACAGACTGCAAACCTCGGGTACTTTTATTTCAACATAGTATTTACGCCTACGGTTACGCCTATATCCCCGAAGGGGTAGACAGAGGCATATTATATGCCCTTTTTTTAGACCTTTCCCACGTAATAGGTGGTGAACTGGTGAGCCGTATTGAATTGGACGGGCGCACATTTATTTACCCACTAGCTGTTGCCTGCGACTTCGTACGCTGCATTTTATATGTGAATATGTGATTCTTTAGATTGATATAGCTAACTTTTTTATTTAGGAACCGATTGACATGAAACAAACACAAAAAGAAAACGGCATTGCTATCGGTTGAGCGGTTGCTGAGATTAGCGTGCACAAATGTACAGACAAACAGACAGTTACGATTTTATTATATGTATTGATTACAACAACTGAATAAAATCAACGTTATGCAATCAAGTACTTGCCTATACCTACCAACTTACTGATATGTAAATAAGCTAAGTAACCATATTATCCTGTTTTATTTATCATCGTGAGTGTTTAAATAAGTTATCTACACGTTTTATAATCTGTACAATTTCGTAATTATTGTGTTAAGCTATATTTACTTCAGTTGGAGATAAATTATAGAGCTTGGAAAATATTTAGACAACTTTTTGAGGTTCTGTACCTATAAGCAAAGATAATATAATGGTATTAACAGATATCACAAATTAGAGATAGTACATAGTACAGATGAAAAACTCATGTATGTACTTTTTTTTCACACCTACCCTCTGCTACACACACTCGCGCACAAATCGGTATCGAAAATTCGGTTAAGACCGCCTGACCTCGTGTCTGTCAATAAGTTATCTGTGTGCGTAGCCTCAGCGAATTTAGTATGTAGGTTTTCATCTGTACTATCTCTAATTTCTGCAGATAGGCAACTCCCTGCCCCTCACTGAGCAAGCTTCCCCACCCCTGCCAGTACCGCCACAGCTGCCATTATAGTTGGCGGGTGTGTTGAAGGAACATTTGCTTAACCTTATTGGTTACACACACATTCAAGCTCTGTAAAAACATAGCGTGTTTTAAGTGTGGGTGACAGAATTGAAAACGAATCATTTGTATGGAGTTTCCGCTCTGTGCTAAAAGGTAACAATGAGACCTTATTTTGAAATGGCGCGAAACTTAGAGTATTAATAAAAAGGTAGATAGAGCGCGTAAATAGTCTAATCCTGCCCGATCTGGCAATAATGTAAACATGTCATGTTTTGACAATCGTTGTCTAAGACAGATGAGTAGAAAAATATAGTATGACAAATAATTGAACATTTTACTATCCTGAGTAGGCATTTTAAATGAAATAAACTACCTATCATAAAGAAGTTATTTGGTGTCGAAATGATTGTAAGAACACTGTATGACTCCTAGATCAATACATATAATAAAATCGTAACAGGTCGCTGTCTGTACATGGAAGATAAATAAGAAAAAATATTATAGGGGGGCTTTATGAACGCAATAGAACCCAAAACAATGATTTTTAGAATTTTTGTCTGTTTGTCTGTATGTCTGTATGTCTGTATATCTGTTTGTCTGTACGGTTGTGCACGCTAATCTCAGTAACCGCTCAACCGATTGCAATGCGGTTTTTTTTATTGTGTTGAGGTTTGCTCCAGTTAAAATTTAGCGTTTGTTTTATGTAAATCGGTTTAGAAATAATAGAGTTATAACACTTTTAAGAATCAGATATTTCGAAAATTTTAATTGTAGGGGTTTCTTTGAATGTGAGTGAACCTAAACTGGCGTGTTGGCTTAATCATAAAAGAGCTTAATGACTATTTTTAAATAATTCAGTCGACGAGCCGAAGGCGTGGACTGAATTGTTTTAAAATAGACTTAATCATTAAGCTCTTTTATGATTAAGCAAACAGGGCAGTTTCAGACGCTGCTTGATGACTCTGATGAAGAAATACCTTTCCTTTCATACACCTTATGTGACGTAAACGAAGTTGCGCGCTCAGCTAGTACTGGAATATAATCAGGGCGAATACTCAATTGCAAGTAACTATGGATATATAGGATCAAATGTGTTTGTTTACATTTTTGCGCAAAGCTATTGAAATACAGTATAGCACCGGTCTCCTTGTGCACAACGTAGGAGCTATATCGATGAAAAGTGACGCCAATATTTGTTTAACGTAAAAGTAACAATAATAAGTCTTGCCTGTAAGATGTAATTATTGATTTCTTTTTAGTCTGTTTCAGGCTTAGATCATCTAACCACAGGATGCGCCTTACTTAAGCATTGTTTTCTGCCATTGCACATGACCATTTGGTCTTTTGCTTTATAAAAAGCACTGTACCTACATCAGTACATCATTTTATAAGATTAAACTAGTACATTTCATTGTAGTTGACTGTACAATAAAAATTAACACACAACAGCCATTACGCGTTTGTCGATTAATACATTTTTAAATGCAATGAAATTTTATATGTCTTTGTGTTTTCCCCTTCACTTGTATGAAAACTGGCAGAATATTTTTGTATGCGGTGGTTCGCAAAGGCTAGTCCCGTGATATATGGTCTAAGGTTTCAGGGTATAGTTTTTTCACGATTTTGCAGCGCATTTACGAGCCTACCAGACGCCAAATTGTTAAAAGAAGATAGAAGATATACATTTTAGCGTGCAAGAAAGAGAGAGAGATGCGATCGGTTTTTGTGCGCTTTCAACGAAATAAATTAATTATAAAAAAACTATAACCAATATGAAAAAAATGTTCTAGTGCAAATGAAGATTTTACTATTGTCTTGCTTATAAATGTGTTATATTATAAAAACAACTTATAACATACGAGATCTAGCTTAAAATTTCACGAAATCGAGGTATTTTCAACACAAAAATCTATCGAGGATTTTATCATTAATCGTGTTTCGAGCCTAGAGCGTTTTTAGTTCATAAACTGAAGTTGTCTGCGTTCAAATTTTAACTCAACAGACCTCACGAGTCCTGAGATCTAGATCAAAGTATTAGTCTATTTAGCGTCATATGGACTCTTAACCATTAATATAGGTACTAAAAAGATTTATTTTAAAGCGTCATGTCATGTTCTCACCCGTGCCTACTGGTCCTTCTTGGATACGCACGCTCTATACTTTATTTATATTCTAAGGCGCGGACATTTGCTAATTTGTATACTTAACTCATTGATTCGTATTTTGTATATCAATGACTTAACTACAGACATACAAGACGTATGGACGGCTGTTATCGTTTAATTACCTTTAAATAGTTACTTAGTGTCACTTAAAATGAAACTATTGTGCATTACTAGGTGTCGACCGCAGTTCAGTCTGCATGGAATTCCCGCTCCCCACGGGAACTGGGATAAAAGTTATCTCGCGACAAAACGGCTGCTCACCGTCCTTACAGAAGCAGGCCCATGACGGCAGCGTGACGTGAGGAACTCACGCACGCTCCCCCTTAGAAGCGGGATCACACCCGAAACCCCCCAAAGACGCGGGATAGCACCCGAACAACCCCCTAGGCGAGGCCGCAGTGGCGGCCGTAGGTCTGTTGAGAGTCCTGGGACATCCTTCCGAGGGCTTACCCGGGGCTCCCAACCATAGGCTTTTGGGCGTTACGTGAGGTTTTTTAGTCGGTAGGAGTCCAGCATAGCATCCATGATGGATTTTACCTCGCGTTAAAAAAAGCCATAGATAGAAGATAAACGGTAATTTAATAATAAAAAACCGGCCAAGTGCATACGGATCGAATTTGCATACGGGGGGTTCCATACCACGAAACGGAAAGAATCGCGTTTCTTGTATAGGAGTTCCTCTTAATTTTTATTATTTTTCTCATTTTAGTATATTTAGGGTTTCGTACCTAACACTGGCCAAGCTGGCGTCCAAGAAGCTCGGAGTGCTCAGTAGAGCGCGGCGGTACTTTACTGCGGCTCAAACACTGCTTCTCTATTAGTCGCAAGTGTGGCCGCACATGGAGTACTGCTGTCACATCTGGGCGGGGGCACCTGAATACCAGCTTCGTCCTTTTGACTCGGTGCAAAGGCGAGCTATGAAAGTTGTCAGCGATCCCATACTTGCAGGTGGTGTGGAACCTCTTAGTGATAGGAGAGACTTTGCTTCTCTGTGTGTATTCTACCGCCTGTTTAACGGTTTGTGCTCTGAGGAATTGTTTGGCATGATGACTACGGCTACTTACATTCTATTATCGCACCGCTCGCCACAGACAGGGTGTTCATCCTCACATGTTGCATCCGGAGCGCTCGAGGACGGTTAGATCCGATAGGGGCTTTCTACCGCGCACGCTTAGGTTGTGGAACGATCTCCTGCCTCGGTTTTCCCAAACGCCTACAGTATGGGGTTCTTCAAGAGGGGTCTTAGAGGGTTTTTAAAGGGTCGGCAGCGCGATTGTAGCGCCTCTGGTGTTGCAAACGTCCATAGGCTGCGGTGACCACCGGTACATCTGGTGGGCCGTATGCTTGTCTGCCACCTTAGTGGTATAAAAAAAATAATAAAAGGAAAAACGGAACTCTTGATACTCATAACACAAGCAGGTTATTCCTAGCTTACTTTGGGATCAGATAGCGTTGTGTGAAATGTCCGTGAATATTTATATTTATTTTATTCTTATAGGATCACTTTGTTGTCCGTCCGTCTGTCTGTTAAGTCCACTTATCTCGTAAACGCGTAAAGGTATGGAGTTGAAATTAATACCATGTATCAAGGTATATGGTCCCTTGATGCTGTATAAAAATCAAACTTCTAAGTTAAAGCAGAAAAAAGTTACGGCTATAATATCGTCGAAAACGTGTACCTTTTTTTTTTTTTTTTTTTAACGTGAGGGAAAATCCTCGTAGGATGCTATGCCGGACTCTTACCGACTAAAAAACCTCACGTAACGCCCAACAGCCTATGGTTGAGAGCCCCGGGTAAGCCCTCAGGAAGGATGTCCCGTGACTCCCAACAGACCTACGGCCTCGCCCAGGGGGTGGTTCGGGTGCAATCCCGCGTCTATGGGGGGTTTCGGGTGTGACCCCGCTTCTAAGGGGGGGCGTGCGTGAGTGCTCACGTCACGCTGCCGTCATGGGCCTGCTTCTGTAAGGACGGTGAGCGGCCCTCTCACCGTCATCAGACCCCCGGTCATGGAGGCCGATAGTCCTCGGCGAAGACACGTCGGCAGCGCCCAGGGCGCCGACTGCGGAACTCGGGTGGGAGAGTTCTCTCCCGCACCCGGCCCGCCGCCTCCTTCGCGAGCATGACCTGCTCGCAGAAAGAGGCGGCGCAGTCCCACTTACTCCCGCTGGAGAGCATGGCTCGCACCATGGCCTCGAGCGAGAGAGTGTCCACGCCCAGACCCACTACGAGGACCTGTCGCTGTTGTGCCCACGGCGTGCACTCCACCAGCGTGTGGAGCGCCGTGTCATCGCTGCGGTCCTCGCAGTGCTGACACTCGGCCGTGGTTTCCTGGTGTTTTCGCCGAAGCTACCGTGCCCGGCAAGCATCTGTGTCAACCGGTAGGAGAGAGCACCGTGTCTTCTCTCCAGCCACTCGTCCATGACCGGTCTGACGGCCGCGATTGTGGCGAATCCCCCCTTTGGTTGCTCAAATCGCACCTTCCATGTCTCCACGGTTTCCTGGTGGAGCAGGGTCCGCTGGGCCTCGATTTCTCGAGACGCAGGCCTTTGGCCCCGCTCCAGCGCCTCCTTGCGCCATCTGAACAGTGACGCAAGGGCTCTCGCTTCCAGGTCCCATGGAGGGGTCCCGGCTAGGAGACATGCCGCCTCACCGGAGATCGTGCGGTATCCTCTTATCACCCTGACGGCCATCACTCTCTGCGGGCTCAGCAGTCTAGCCTCATTGCTGGCCGTCAGGGTCTCCGCCCATACGGGAGCCCCGTACAGAGCCATGCTTCGCACGATCCCCAGGTACAGCCTCCTGTAGGGAGCGTTGGGTCCCCTGATGTTGGGCATCAACCGCGCGAGTGCGGCCGATGCTCCCCTCAGTTTTGGGACCAAACTTCGGAAGTGATGTCCGAAGTTCCACCGGCCATCGAGTACGAGCCCCAGATACATCATCGAGGGCTCGATGCCGATGCTGACGCCCCCTACCTGTAGGCTGGATCCCGCAGGTGGCCCCATCCGAGGTCCGTGGAAGCACAGAGCCTCGGATTTGTGAAGGGCGACCTCGAGACCCAGCCGCCGAATCCGACCCACGACCTGAGCAACCCCTGCCGTGGCCTTAAGTGCTGCGGCACGGTGCGTTGCTCCCCGCGCCGTAACGAGGGTGTCGTCGGCGTAACACGTTACGCCGACCCCTCTGAGCAACGGACCACGCAGCACCCAGTCGTAACCGATGTTCCACAGGAGCGGCCCTAAAACCGATCCCTGTGGAACACCGCACGATACATCTCGCCGACCCGGCCCTAGCCAGCTCGGGTAAGTTATGGCTCTCTCGGAGAGATAAGCCCCGACAATTCGACGGAGGTAGGGAGGCACTCCATGATAGATAAGCGCCTCCCTGACGCAGCTCCAGGGCAAGGTGTTGAATGCGTTAGCGATGTCGAGAGACACCGCCACCACCACCTCACACTGTGAGACTGCTTCCTCCGTCAGGCCTCTAATGCGCATGATCGCGTCCACGGTGGAGCGTCCCTGACGGAAGCCAAACTGGCTATCCGCCAGATCAGGCCCCACGCGTGTGAGGTGCCCGACGAGGCGTTGTGCAATAATGCGCTCAAAGAGCTTGCACACCTCGTCGAGCAACACGATCGGCCGGTACCCTGATGGGGAATTTGCCGGCCGCCCCGCCTTTCGAATCAAGACCAGTTTCCCTGTCTTCCAGTCCTTGGGAAACTGGCCTTTCTCGAGACTGAAAACGTGTACCTACTTCGACACTCCAAGGGAATCAAAATTAATAGGCTACTTCCCGTTAACCTAGAACTATGAAATTTGGCAAATCACATCCTCATAAACTATAAATATAGGAAAAAATCTAAAAACTGCACTTTTGTGACAAAATCATAAATAAAAACAGTGCTTAAAGTCGGCAAAATAAAATAGTAATTCACAAAATACTCTGCCGTTTGCACCTACTGAATTGTCAATCTTTTGTCAACTTGTAAAATAGTATTTTTACACAACATTTAGAATAGGCTTTTAATAACTTAAATATTGTATATTACAATATTATATAAACTTCAAAGGTCAAAAACAAGCATACAACTCACGTGATGGAGATTTTGATGAGCTAAAAAACATAACCCTTCTTGACAGTCGGGTAATGACAAAATAACACATTTACTTACGCAATATTACACTAAATCGCTACACACAAAGATGATTCAAACTGTTTGTTCTTATGTCACAACACAGACACGACACGACTGTACCGGCGCGGCGGTGTTGGCCTTCAATAGTACTTACTTGATAAACCACAATATACCTACTAAATTAGTATTATCATTGTGCAGGGTCAGGGATTAAATAACATGTAGAAGGTTTAGTCTCAAGTTTTGTGCCTAGCAGTGGTAGCCGTAGGTCAGTTGGGAGTTCTGGAGTATCCTTCCGAGAGCTTACTTGAGGCTCCCAACCGTGTAGGCAGGGTACGTGTGGTATTTAGTCGGCAGGAGTCAGGCATAGCATCCATGTAGGATTTTCCTCATGTTGAAAAAAGGAGTTTTGTGCCTATAGCATGTATTATCTTCGATTTAAAAATTAAGCCCCGACGAGAACGAGGGATTCCGTCTATGACATCATAGATGCCCAACGAATGAAGCAATTTTGATGCGGCTTCTATATTTTTTAAATATATTTAGAACATCATCAGCTGACCTCTTGGGTGAGGAAGAGATTTCTTTTTCCGTTTTTACATAATTCACAAATCCGATTGACGAAGTCTACTTTAAAACGGTATTTTCACAGCATTGTAACTTGGAACTTGCTGTTGCCATCAAGTACTTAGTCAGCAAAATACCATACCTACTCATCACCAACTTAAAGTATAAATACCATATTTGGTACTCATTGGCAAAGTCTCATCGTCAGGGTTATTTTAATTTTAAAATTAATCACTTGTTTATAATAATTAATTTATGTTAGGTATGTGATTTTACAGCAAAGATAATATAATAGTACTTAATACATACAGATAGGCAAATTCCTGCCCCTCACTGACCAAGCTTCCCCACCCCCGCTAGTCCCGCCACAGCTGTCATTATAGTTGGCGGACGTGTTGAGGGAAAATTTGCTTAGCCTTATTGGTCACACTCACATTCAAGCTCTGTACAAACTAGTGACCGACCGAAGTTTCGGTTTCGGTTTCGGTTTCGGCCAGTTTCGGCCAAAAAATCGAGTTTCGGCCGCAGTTTCGGTTTCGGCCAAAATGGGCCGAAACTTTCGGCCGGGCCGAAACTCACGTGTTCATGAATTTTGAGTGCCTGGCTCTGCTTGTGACGTGGTTGGGGTCAGCCCAACCAGCTAATATGTTACTAACCGAAGATTTACAGATTTACAAAGGACTTCCAATCAATAGTTATAAGAATATAATTTTTAACAGAATCCTAAAAATGTAATCTAGGACATTACGTAACCCTTCCCCTTTGTTGTCGGTTTCGTTGATCGTCTGTCTTTCAGTCTGCAACTCATGCACCGTCATAGTTATAATAGACAGTTAAAAATTTTACAAATGATGTATTTCTGTTGCCGCTATAGCATAAAATAATAAAAATAGACCAATTAATAATATTAAAGGGGGCCTCCCATACAACATACGTGATTTTTTGCCGCTTTTCTTGTACGGAATCCTACGTACGCTAGTCCGACTCACTGTTGTCCAGTTTTAGTCATATACTTCTAGTATGTAACCAAAACCAGCCAAGAGTTAGTGGCACGGCACTATGTGGTTTTAGTTGGTAGAAGTTCGCAATAGCATCTATGAGTAATTCCATACGTAAAAGAAAGAAACTCAACTTTAGGTGGACATATTTCTAAAATGAACACTTGAGAAGATTTATACCGTTGATTGATGGCACTTGTTGGAACTTGCTGCACCTATTGAAAAAATTACCGGCCAAGAGCTCTCGCACGGAGGGGTTAAAGCGGGACCCTATAAACGAGACATGAGGCCTAGCCGTCTGTCTGTCTATTGGTCACGAGGTTGTATCGCTGGAACTGTGCCAGATAGAGGCCTAAAATTTTCAGTGTACAGTAGTCTTACCGACTAAAAACCACGCGTATCCTACCTAAAAGCCTACGGTTGGGAGCCCCGAGTATGCCCTCGGAATGATGCATACTGCGGTCGCGTCTTTGGGGGGTTGTTCAGTTGCTATCCCGCTTCTTGAGGGGGGCGTGCATGAATCTCTCACGTGACGCTATCGTCTCAGGCCTGATTCTGTAAGGTCGGTGAGCAGCCCCGTCACCTACTATCAGCCTTCATGACCGGGGGCCTGTGAACAGGCCCCCGGTCATGAAAGCTGATAGTATGGGGCGCCGACGCAGACTGTAGAACTCGGATGGGAGAGTTCTCTCCCGCTTCCTCCCCGCCGTCTCTTTCACGAGCATGACCTGCTCACAGGAAGAGGCCTATGGCCCCGCTCCAGCGCCTCCCTCCCACCCTCGCTTCCTCGCTTCCAGGCCCATAGAGGGGTCCCGGCTAGAAGACATGCCGCCTCAACTGAGATCGTGCGGTATCCCCTTATCACCCTGAAGGCCGTCGCCTTCTGCATGCTAAGCAATCTAGCCGCATTGCTGGCCATATTGATCTCCGCCCACACGGGGGACCCAGTATAGGGCCATGCTCCGCACGATCCCAAGGTACTGCCTCCTTCAGGGAGCGTTGGGTCTCCTGATATTGGGCAAAAACCGCGAGAGTGCGGCTGATGCCCCCGTCCCTCAGCTATGGGACCAAACTTCAAAAGAGGTATCCGAGTTCCACCGACTATGGAGTAGCCCCAGATACGTCATCGAGAGCTCGATGCCGATGCTGACGCCCCCTATATGTAAGCTGGATCCCGCAGGTGGCCTTTAGGACTGCGTCTCGATGCGTTACTCCTCGCGCTGTAATGAGGGTGTCGTCGTAACACTTACCTCTGAGCAATAAACCACGCTGCACCCAATCGTAACCTATGTTCCACAGAAGCGGTCCTAGACCGATCCCCATGGAAAACCGAACGACACATCTCGCCGAGCCTGCCCTAGCCAGCTCGGGTAAGTTATGGCCCTCTCGGAAACATCGGCCCTATAAGATATGTAGATAAGTAGGATAATGCGACAGAGATATGGAGGCATTCCATAGTAAATAAGCGCCTCCCAAACGCAGCTCCAGGGCAAGGTGTTGAAAGCGTCGGCGATATCAAGAGACACTGCCACCACCACCTCACCCTGTTCCGTTGCCGCTATAACAAAATATACCTACTAAAATCAGAAAAAAGCATCCACACAACAAACTGTGCGGGAATCCGACTAGCGCTTGGCTGGTTTTTTTTCTTTTCAATATGAACACGTGAGTTTCGGTTTCGGTTTCGGTTTCGGCCGAAACTGACCCTGAGGCCGAAAGTTCGGTTTCGGTTTCGGTTTCGGTTTCGGCTGGAAAACCAGTTTCGGTCGGACACTAGTACAAACATAGCGTGTTTTTAGTGTAGGTGGCAAAATTGAAAACAAATCTGTCTGTGTTTACAGTTAAAGTACGATTATTAATCTCAGTCAGTAAAATGACAAGTGCAACTGTCACTTATACTGAATTTTGTACTGAATTTACATTCAAGAAATGTCATTTTACTGACTGAAATTAATAATCATAGTTTAGGCACAATTCTCGCGATGTCTCCATCTTTGAATAATGTGTGACATATCTACTTCATGTTGACATTGTCATTTTACTGACTGAAATTAATAATCATAGTTTAGGCACAATTCTCGCGATGTCTCCATCTTTGAATAATGTGTGACATATCTACTTCATGTTGACATTATTTAGTCTGTGATATAACTGAATCATCACGTAGATATAGAATTATTATGTAATGTGAGTTGTCCGTACGCATGAGTAGTCATAGGTTTGATGTCGAGTGATATTGTGTTATTATCCGACAGCGAAGCAGGAGGATTACTATGGAATATTTTGCGATTTTGCTAGATGGCTAGATTAGATATTATTTTATCAAAACTAGCACATTTTTTTAGGATAAGTTCATTTTATGAGTTGCACAATGTACTTACAATCTAATCTAATTATATTATAACTCAAATGTGACTGTCTGACTGACATAGTGATCTATCAACGCACAGCCCAAACCACTGGACGATCGGGCTGAAATTTGGCATGCAGTTAGATTTTATGACGAAGGCATCCGCTAAGAAAGGATTTTGATACATTCTACCCCCAATGGGATAAAATACGGGAAGCGGGCACGGGAGCAAATTTTACGCGGGCGAAGCTGCAGGCATCAGCTAGTCTATACTAATATTATAAAGAGGAAAGATTTGTTTTTTGTTTTTTTATTTTTTTGTTTGTTTGTTTGTAACGAATAGGCTCCGGAACTACTGGACTGATTTGAAAAATTCTTTCACTGTTGGCAAGCTACACTCTTTGCGGTGAACATAGGCTATATTTTATTCCCGTATTCACACAGGAACGGGAACTACGCGGGTGAAACCGCGTGACGTCCGCTAGTCTATACTAATATATAAATATATATAAAGAGGAAAGATTTGTTTTTTTGTTTGTTTGTTTGTAACGAATAGGCTCCAGAACTACTGGACCGATTTGAAAAATTCTTTCACTGTTGGAAAGCTACACTCTTTGCGGTGAACATGGACTATATTTTATTTCCGTATTCCCACGGGAACGGTAACTAAGCGGGTGAAACCGCGAGACGTCCGCTAGTCTATACTAATATTATAAAGAGGTAAAGTTTGTGTGTTTGTATATTTGTTAAATTGTAAGGGGTAATCTCGCGATCTACTGAACCGATTTTAAAAATTCTTTCACCTATAGAAAGCTACGTTATTGCGGATGGTCATAGGCTATATAGCATCACGCTACAACGAATAGGAGCGGAGCAGTAATAGTAAATGTTTCAAAAACGGGGGAAAAGTTATTCCTTTTGAGAACTTCGTTGAGTGTGCTGCGTGACTAATATTATTTAACCGACTTCAAACAAGGAGGAGGTTACTCAATTCAACCATTTTTTTTTATGTTTTTTCGTGCAGAACTCCGTTGTTATAGACCGATTTGAAAATTTTTTTTTTGTTCTAAAATAGATACTCCCAAGGTGGTCCCATTTTAAGGAAGCCAGGATCTGATTATGGCATCCTGGAGAAATCGAAAGGAACTTTTAAAAATTTTAGGGGCATTAATAGATTTTCAGTCCACACGACACTAAAAATAGTGAAAAAAAACTGAACAAAAAAGAAACCGACTTCAAACAAAACTAAAAACTGAAAAGTAAAATTTACTTATCACAAAGTTAGTATATTCTGATTTATCAGATATCTATACTAATATTATAAAGAGGTAAAGTTTGTGTGTTTGTATATTTGTTAAATTGTAAGGGGTAATCTCGGGATCTACTAAACCGATTTTAAAAATTCTTTCACCATTAGAAAGCTACGTTATTGCGGAGTGTTATAGGCTATATAGCATCACGCTACAACGAATAGGAGCGGAGCAGTAATAGTAAATGTTTCAAAAACGGGGGAAAAGTTATTCCTTTTGAGAACTTCGTTGCGTGTGCTGCGTGACTAATATTATTTAACCGACTTCAAACAAGGAGGAGGTTACTCAATTCAACCATTTTTTTTTATGTTTTTTCGCGCAGAACTCCGTTGTTATAGACCGATTTGAAAATTTTTTTTTCGTTCTAAAATAGATACTCCCAAGATAGTCCCATTTTAATGAAGCCAGGATCTGATTATAACATCCTGGAGAAATCGAAAGGAACTTTTAAAAATTTTAGGGGCATCAAGGGCGTTTGTAATTTTTTTTATTAAGGGCCTTAAAGTAGTACAACTTAATGAAGGCCTGGAGTCGAACTGATGATGGAGACGATAGACAGTAGAGAGAATTCCCTAACGATATACAGCAGTTACTTTGTGTTTGGGTTTGATTAATTTGTACTGTCGAGAACTTTACACCTAGATAGATAGATTTTCAGTCCACACGACACTAAAAATAGTGAAAAAAAAAAACTGAACAAAAAAGAAACCGACTTCAAACAAAACTAAAAACTGAAAAGTAAAATTTACTTATCACAAAGTTAGTATATTCTGATTTATCAGATATCATTAAATATAATACTGAAGTCAGTGCCAATATGACTATGAGAGAGATTAATAATGTCTACCTAAGCCTTCATAGTTTTACTGGGCACTGATTTCAGTATTATATTCAATGATATCTGATAAATTAGAATATACTAACTTTGTGCTAAGTAAATTTTTTAGGAAGTAAAGTTTGTGTGTTTTTATATCTCTTAAAAAAATTGTAAGGGGTAATCTTAGGATCTATCGAACCGATTTTAAAAATTCTCTCACCAATAGAAAAGTACGTTATTGTGCAGTGTCATAGGCTATATAGCATTACGCTACAACGAATAGGAGCAGAGCAGTAATAGTAAATTTTTTAAAAACGTTGGAAAAGTTATTCCTTTTGAGAGCTTCGTTGCGTGTGCTGCGTAAATATTTATAGTTATGTAAAAAATATGTACCTACTACAAAATTGTTTCTCTTAAAAAAGTTCTTAAAAAAATTGCGCTATAGCATGTGTCTATCTTTGGGTTGGTGCACAATAACCATTTTAATGGCAATCAATTGTTTCTACAATAATGCCACGTGATACCTCTTTCGTAAACGAAATTGTTCTTAAAAATAATGCGACGGGAATACACGCGACTACAAACCTTTCTCTCTCTCTGTCTCTCTCTCACGTAGTATTGAATATTAACGACGAGACGCTACGGGAGTAAACGCAACGTGACGGGAGTAAATGCGACGGGAACAGGTAATACTCTCTATTATGAGGCGCAAACGAAGTTGCGCGGGTCAGCTAGTCAGCTAGTATTATATAAAAGTATATTCTACCATGAATTCAATCAATCAAAACAGCCTATAGCAGTCCACTGCTGGTCGTAGGCCTCTCCCAGTTCACGCCACAGTACACTGTCCTTCGCCTTCCGCATCCAGTCCCAGCCTGCGACCTTTACTAGGTCGTCGGTCCATCTAGCGGGTGGACGTCCTACCCCACGTTTGCCGAGACGCGGTCTCCACTCTAGAACCCGTTTGCTCCATCGGCCGGCGGTTCTTCTGCAGATATGGCCGGCCCACTGCCACTTCAGTGTGCTTATTCTGCGAGCATAATTTATCTTTCCATGACTAAATGCACGTATTTAGATAAAGTGTAATAAAATCAATACTGCAGACTTTATTTTATTATAGTGAATTGGGTGTGTTATGTAGTTTCGAATGCCGTCCATGCGACGCACGCCTGCTGCGAAAAAAAATTCAAGTGGTACGCCCTTGCGAAAAGCTGTTGTATCGAAAATCTTGTCTTTCGAATCGTGACTTTCGATCGAGCGTACAACACATAAAAGGAATGTCGCGACAGCGTGTTCGCGAGTCCATCATTCGATGTAGCGATTTTCGATACAACGGCTTTTCGCAAGGGCGTACCACTAGAATTTTTTTTCGCAGCAGCGTACTTCGCTAAGTCGGCATTCGAAACTACCTATCACACCCCTCTAATTTGTGTCTAAACGAACTATCAATCGATCAATCAAATGAACCTATGGCAGAGTCCACTGCTGGACGTAGTATAAGGGTTCTCCGTGAACGCCGAACGGAACTAAATATAATCCGCGCAACGAGTTGAATGCGGAACTTGATAAAGGCATGATCTATCTAAGGGAGCACTACCGTCCCGGTAGTGCTCCCTCCAAGTCGAGCAACAGCGGTGCGGCCGTACTAAGCTATCTTTTCTCAAACCCACTCAGGCCACGTTTGACAAGTTCAAAAATTTATTAACTAATGCGATGGCCAAGTCAATCTATTTACTTTGGACATTGACTTGGTATTACATGAATCTTACCACTATTTACGGTAGAAGAACTGAGTTGCGAGACTTGGTTTTTTTATAAGTTTTGTTTTTGATTGCTACCTAGGTATATTTGTATAAGATCCCGTTAAGAACGATCTTCACCGAGCTGGTTAATGCATGAAAATTATTTTATATTCAATGAAATATGTCAATAAATTATTTGCAGACGGGTTGCTTGAAGAATTCAGTCTAGAATAAGATTATGATTAATCAAAAATTTTAAAAAAAAAGTTTACCGTTCACTGATTTGAATAAATACTTATGTACCAATTGAAAGAACAACGTCCATAGGATATGCAAATGTTAGGTTGTCGACTTTTTTCCCGTCACAACTCTTGGGTACGCAGGTATAAACCTAGTAATAATAGTAACTTACAGTGGTCTGGTTAATGATCAAAGTTAATTAAAATATAAAGATTATTTCATTGAATCCACCATGGATTATTTCATTGATGACCAGTGAAATGTTTTTTTTTAAATTTTTGATTAATCATATTCTGGACTTAATTTTTTTTGGCAATTAATTTATTGACATATTTCATTGAATATAAAATAATTTTCATCCATTAACCAGTTCGGTGAACATCGTTCTTAACGGGATCTCAGGCCATACTTATTTTTTTTCAGAATTTAAAGCCCTTTCTTCTAAGACCATCAAGTCACATAGCAGTGTTCGCTTAGGTACAGAAATTGTGAGCTACGAGTATTTTTAAGATGAATAAAATTTTTTAACTATTCTCCCATTCGTCACGAAAAAAATAAAAAACATAGATTTGAAAACAAATTTTATTAAAAACACATCACAAATAAATAGGTAAATTCTTACTTGCGTCATTGTTTTATTACATACTAGCTGATGCCCGCAGCTTCGCCCGCGTAAAATTTGTTACCGCGGGAAGTTATTCCCGGGATAAAAGGTAGCCTATGTGTTATTCCAGACTATAATGTATCTCTGTACCAAATTTCAGCCCGATCCGTTCAGCGGTTTGAGCGTGAAAGAGTAACAAACATCCACACTCACAAACTTTCGCATTTATAATATTAGTAAGATATGTAAAAAATAGTATCTTTTTATGACGAAAATGGCGTATACCTACGAGGTACACGAGGCACACAAGCTAGTTTTACACATAAACTTTGCAAGAGAGAGAGAGAGAGAAAATACAACCCAAAATCAAAATAAAGCCTTTTCACCGTGCATTTTCATTTTCATTACAACCAATAAATTCAATTTTGAGTCTGGTTTTTAAATAACATTTAAGTATGTAGATGTAGCCTGAAAATTTTGGCTTTATTTTCGAAAATAATCTCGGGCATAAAGATTATTTGAAGGACAGTTTATCTGGATAAAATTTTAAACAGACTTTCTCTCTGCTACTGAAAATAATTTTCTAAACTCCGCTTCTTCGATTCATTTAATGCACTTTTTGAGTGAAATATAAAAAAAAATCTTAATTTAATTTTTTCGTTTTCTTCTTCAAATCCTTCTTCTCTTTTGTACTCTGCCCACAGAACTTTTTACAGCAGACTCTTACTGCTAGCCTTAGCAGCGTAATAAGTATCGCAATTGCTGCCAACGCTACTAGCAGTATGTCTAACATCCAACGCTGTACCCAGCAGTACTGTTGGGATACGGAACGAAGATGATGGGCACCTAGAACAGACAGTATAAGGTTTAATCTATGCCTTCTAATGCAAATAAAGTCGAATTTGTTTGTTTGTATGCAATAAACAGTCTTTGAAACTACTGAACCGATTTGGTCTTGGTTGTCAGTAAAATAGCAGTCGTTTAGCCAAGTTGATGAAGGTTTATACACAAATTAGAGATAGTACAGATGGAAACCTACATGCTAAATTCGCGGAGGCTACGCACACATAGACAACTCATTCACAGCCACGAGGTCAGGCGGTCTCAACCGATTTTTCGATACTGATTTGTGCGCGAGTGTGTGTAGCAGAGGGTAGGTGTGAAAAAAAGTACATACATGAGTTTTACATCAATACTACCTCTAATTTTGTGGTTTATACGTCTTGAATTTGTCGGGTAGCCACAGATGCAACACGGCAATAAGATGTCTACCACCTATTACGTGTGACAAATGAGGGCATCATGCAATCATGGATTTGGACTTAGATTATATTATAAGTATTAATAATATCTAATAAATAATAAATAAATATTCTCGGGCATTTCACACAACGCTATCTGATCCCAAATTAAGCTAGGAATAGCCTGCTTTTGTTATGAGTATCAGACCACGGATATTACTTATATACCTACTTCTTTTTTTATATACATACATATTTTACATAGAAACACCCAGACTCTTGAGACAAACATTTATGGGTCACACAAATATTTATCTCCGGTGGGAATCGAACCCACGACCTCCAGCGCCGCAGGCGGTATCACTACCGACTGCGCTACAGAGGCAGTCATAGTAAAAATAAGTGTTTATATAATCTAAGGATTTGGACAAGTTTGATAGCAGCCTGAAATCGGAGGCGGGGAGTCGGTCACTAGTAATATCTGTTTATATAAAAATACCATAATTGTCTGTCCCCTGAGACACCCTCGTGTCTCCACCTACTCCTTCGGAGATGAAGACGTATAATAATGTTGCAGTTAATAATAATACCTTTAGTTCTGATGGCCAGTTCAATGTAGTGGTTTACCAACTTTGAGGGAGACGTTGGTCGGTCTCGAAACAGCTGAGATAAGTACTTCATTCGATTTGTGTACCTGGAAATACCCAAATTAGGCAAATATCAGCTTGTGCGATAGGACCTATAAAATTGATAAAAATACTAGTTTGTATATTTTTAAATAATATTTTTTTTTATATAACACAAAACACCCAAACTTCAAACAAACATTTGTAGATCACACAAATATTTGATCACCACCGAATGCACCACCGAGGCCCTCAAGAAGTTATAAATAAATAAATAAAATAAATATTCACGGACATCTCACAAAACGCTATCTGATCCCAAAGTAAGCTAGAAATAACCTGCTATGGGTATCAGACCACGGATATTAATACTTTTTTTTTTTTATGTGTTAATAAATAAATAAATATTCACGGACATTTCACACAACGCTATCTGATCCCAAAGTAAGCTAGGAATAACCTGCTTGTGTTATGGGTATCAGACCACGGATATTAATACTTATATACTTTTAAATACATACATATTATACATAGAAACACCCAGACTCTTGAGACAAACATTTATGAATCACACAAATATTTGTCTCCGGTGGGAATCAAACCCACGACCTCCAGCGCCGCAGGCGGTATCACTACCGACTGCGCCACAGAGGCAGTCTGTAGTGTTATTAGTCTGTTAGTTTGGAAGGAGGGTTCCTAACAAAAAACCGGAATAAAACACCTCTGATATGGGGATCCTATTAAATTTTTTTATGTTTACATTATTTGTTGTTATAGCGGCAACAGAAATACATCATCTGTGATAATTTCAGCTCTCTAGCTATCACGGTTCATGTGATACAGCCTCATGACGGACGGACAGAAAGACAGACAAACAGATGTACAGACGAGTCTTAGTAATAGGGCCCCATTGTTCCGTTACCCTAAAACAGTAAAACGTTTTTTTAAACCAAGTCATTATTATTATATAAATTAAGCAAACTAGCAGCTCATTGAGCTGATGCGTGTGTATCTAATCTATAGATCTGTAAACTTTGTCCAGACGTATTTTGTATGTCTCTATAAGACTTCCTCGCAGTCAGCGACTCTTAAGGGAGGTAAGACCAAGTGCTATCAGGCATTGATCATAAGGCTTATTTTTCAGTGTTCCGACTATCTTGGTTGCCTTCCTTTGGACTTTTTCTAACAGTGCGATGTCTTTCTTAAAATAGTCATTTCAGGCACTTCATCCTAATATACATGTGTACTTACTCAGGATTACTCAGCAATTCCTTTAATTTCTCATCAAGTTCATCAGCCATGTTAGGATCAAAAGTGACTGTGAGCGCAAACCCAGCCCTTCTAGCTCTTTCAGCATTCGATGGCTGGTCTCCATACACTGGAACAGCTAATAGAGGTACACCAGCATGTACCGCTTCGAGACTGCTGAGCTGTCCTCCATGGGTTATGAAAGCTTTTACGTTTGGATGTTCTGTAATAGAAAAAGTACAAATAAGTTATTAAGAAAAGAGTTTACGGAACGGGACCGAGAGGACTCCCTTGTGAGTGCCTTTAGATAATACTGCAGAAATATTGAGTTTTATGAAGCTAGCTGTAAGATTGTTGATATCGTCTATCTACATCCATATCCAAACCAGGATATATATTGGAAATAGGAACTCTTTGTAGTAATACTTAATTTCATTTTGGTAACCACCTGCGTAATGAAGAAAATTAAAAGCTTGAGCTATGACTAAGAACTAAGATGCTGAAGGAATACAATAAACTATAGTAGTGAGATTGTTTGTTCTTGTTGTCTATTATTTTTATTCAAAGATGGAACTGTAACCATATATTGGGTGTAACAAGATTGACTCTCCTTTCATGAGACGACTAGGCATCGGAAATCAAATACAAATATTTAATAAAAAAGGGGGGTTAATTTTTTATTTTTAAAAAAATATTTTTGTCGCACATTAAGAATTCGTTTTTTAGCGCGGCAATTCGAGGTAACATGGTCGCCGTGGCAAAACAAACACGGAGCACCCGTCTGGCTGTCGTTGTCGCTTACTAATGCCGCTTAGTATCGATAGAAAGGGTGATAATGAAAATTTATAGGACCTTTAAAACGGATTTACGGTTAAAGTATTCATGTGATTTTTTTTCTTCATTTTTGTAATGTTTCTTGACTGATGCCACGTCACGTGACTAAATTTGAACAGGTAGTTTTGTTACACTTAATATAATACTAGCTGATGCCCGCAGCTTAGCCCGCGTAAAGTTTGTTCCCGCGGGAACTTATTCCCGGGATAAAAAGTAGCCTCTGTGTTATTCCAGACTATAATGTATTCCTGTACCAAATTTCAGCCCCAATCCGTTCAGCGGTTTGAGCGTGAAAGAGTAACAAACATCCACACTCACAAACTTTCGCATTTGTAATATTAGTAAGATGTAGTGTAGACCTATTTGTCCTAAAGGAAGCGAGGAAATATCCGCCATAGAGCAATGCAGGACATCGTGTTTACTTTATGACTATTCTTTCTAAGATCTCAGGAAATATTTGTAAAAATATATGTCAAATTTATACTTACTGAGTAAACTCGGCTGCGGGAACCAGCTCCTCACATGGACGTTGGGAGGCAGTTGATCCTCCATTTTCTCCTCAAACTTCCACAGCACAGTGTACGGTAAAGCCGCAAACTTGGCTAGTAATGCTTTCCGGGTCTCAGATGGAAAAGCTGCTGATTTTAGAACTGAACCCATGCTGAAGTAGATCACTCCTTGTTTGGATTTGTCTAGGAGGTCTTGCAAATCCTGGAAAATAGGTAATCGATAGTAATTCTTACTGTGAAGACTAAGGCCTTTTTTTTAAACTAGCCCATTTACTGCATTTCTGCGGAATGCTATTAAATTTTTGTACAGTATACGTGCATCCACACTATTTGGTCGCACCACTATAACACCCAAACGACTTGAAGGATCCTTACGATGAAGATACGGTCATGTCTGAGAAAGGTTGTCTCTTACACCCACTTCAGGTTAATCTAGGTCAACCTAAAGTGAGTGTGAATTGCTAAACATCCGTTTATGGCAGAAATTCAGGAGTGTCGACGACTCTCTCCAGCCGTAGCATATGTTATTTTTTTATTCGTTTATCATATTTTAAAAAGGCCCAGGTAGAGAGAGTCTTACCTCCGCGGAAGAGTTGAGCTGGAGGGCTTAAAAGTGGGTCGTTTCATTCATTTCTGATTCATTTGCAGATTCGCACAATAAATGCTTCAGAAACTCTAAAACCCATATTTGAATACGGTTAGGAATGGCCATCAAGAACGACTTCAGTGGTGCATAGGGTCATCAGGAATGACCATTTAGTTAACGTGAGATACCTAGGTATGATGTATGATGGTAATTATTGCATTAGACTCTTTAAAATCATTCTTACCTTTGGCAATGGAGGAGGATTCTCATCAATATGATACCCAGCTACACCAATCACGTTAGGTGAGAGACTGAATGCTGGGTACAGAGATTCGTGTGTATTCGTGAACATGATAGAAAGGTTGTAGTATGCATCGTCAAAGGGGGGTAGTTTCATATTGCGTCTAGCGGCTATGGGGTTGAAGAGGTTTTCGTAGAGTTCTACTGTAGCTGACCGGGACATCCTGGAAGTGAAATTGACTCTTGAATATTGAATCCAATGATGCAGTTCACATTTATTGACAGTATTGCAATGCAACTGTTGCTGCTAAATTCTTGGATTACTATATCGAATTGGAATAAATATGTTTGTGAAACGAAAATGTTTGATTCGGAGTTTGGATGTTTTCTCTATGGTTTAATTGTAATGTATCTATTTAAAAACATAAAGGTAAACCTGTAAGAAAATTAAATAATGTTAATTTGAGATATGATAACGCTATGAATTTCACAATTGCCGATAACGCTATGAAATTCGCAAATTTGTCTGAAAAGTAGTCAATGACGTTCTCAGCAAGGTAAACTGCAATCTACATCAACGAACGTCAAATAATAGGTTGACCTATAGATATTATAGTGGAAAATGGATTCTTAGATGATTTGGATAATATTTTTTAATAGATTGAAATGAAAATAGACAAGTAATTTAAAATTTGCCATGAACTTACCAATGACCAAACGTCATAAGAGCTGTCAAGGCTATATTGACAACACGTTGCTTGAATCCCATCGGAATAGTTCCGTCGTTGAACATGAGCGGTATGGTGGTGGCTGATCGTATTTCATCCACCTGGGCTTCCAGATTGGGCATCATAGGTGTAGCGCTCAGTTGTATCCAGGGTGCTTGTTGGACCGCTGCAATGCTAGAAGGAAGGCAATTGATTGAAGAAAGAAAGAAAAATATTTTATTTAGGACACGCACAATGAATATAAACATAAATTAATCTTAAATAATCTTAAACTAGAAACAAAGAAACAAAATACACTGTGCGAACCCCCAAATATGGCCACCATCTCAGCATAAATGCCGCGCATACCTACCCAGTCCACCCACCCACCATTTGTTATTAGTAGTGGGTAATGAGCAGGCATGCGCAGCGCTGGTTTTCAGATGGCGCCGCTAGTGACACCACGAACGCACGCCTACACAGAGGTCACACAATAAAAACAAAATAAAATTCCAAACGTGCAGAAAACATAACTAAATAAAACCGAAAACAAATTAAAAGCTACAACAAAAAATATAAAGTATTAAACTAGGGACCCGTTCGATGTAAGTGTTATGTGAGTTAATGTTTAAGAGCTTATGACGTTATAGAGAGTCTCTGGATCTACTGAATCGATTTTGGATTTTTTTTTTACTAACAAAAAGTACATTGAAACATATTGTGCTTCTTAGGCTTTACATCAGGATACTGCCCGGGAGCGGAGCAATAATCATAAATGTCAGTAAATTGAGCCAACTTAAATTATTTCAGTTGTTAGAGGTGAGAGGGTGTAGCGGGAGTTGATTTGTAACTCCTAAAAAATAACTTTATGCACTTCTACATATAAACTTTGACTGTGTTAAAATTTACGTTCAAACCATAACGTGCAATCCCTACTAATATTATAAATGCGAAAGTAAATCTGTTTGACTGTCTGTCTGTTACATTTTCACGCCTAATCCGCTGAACCGATTTTTATGAAATTTGGTATATAGATAGTTTGAGTCCAAGGGAAGGACATAAATGTTATTTAACTGACTGCGCAAAAGGAGGGTAATGCTTTTACGCGATAATGACTTCTACGTGGACGAAGTCGCGGGAAACAGCTATTTTTATATAAAAGAACCACAAAGTTTAAGTTTCACTTATTATGTATCATAGATGTTATCAAAACTGCAAACTAGTACATTCAGAGTTCTTGGTTGCCACCGATATACCACTTACCCAGCCAAGACATCGCTAAAGAAAACTTCAGTCACCACGGCATCAAATTGCGAATTCACCAACAGATCCACCACGCTCTTGTGAGAGAAAACATCTCGTATGACATTTTCAGAGAATTCCTTGACAAATGCAATCCCACGGCTAAAAGCCTTGGGGTCCATTAGGTTAACTGAAAACAAAATATAGATGGTTTTGGCGGGTTTTATTTTTCTACACGCACTTATTATTATTTACTACGCATTTCCAAATAAGTAGTAGAAAAACAACTTACAGTCTGCATGGTGCTGAACGTGGCTGACATCGACGATGTTTAAATTTTTCGGACGATTCTTTCCAACTTTCTCTGGATATGGTGTTATCCATGTTACCTGAAACAATATTGAGCTAGTTACTAATGTTACTGGATATTTCCTCATGCTGCGCATCGCTCCAGACAATCTGACGAAAACCTTGAGAAAGCATTTGATTTAGTATATCAGCTTAATAATAGCTTAAACTATGTAAGAGATGATTGTAAAACGTACGTTTATTTAATTCAGATACTGTCCTTATATGGAAGGAATATTTTTTGTTAAGAATAATGAAACTGTCATATTATTTGGTTATTAAATCAAAGGAGTTTCTCAAGGTAGTATTATAGTGCCTATGCAAACTGTGTATACTTTTTAAATTTATGGGAAGTGTTGTATGATAATAATTGTTTGAAGTTAAGCATAAGCGAAAGCAGTTACAGATCATTTAGTCACTTTTGGGTTGCTATTTGAATAAGGAAACCCAGGTTCGGGACCTCGGTCCCATTGCCGTATAACCCAGAACTCCACCAAAGCGAATACCAAATACTTACCAAAAACTTATATCGGATGCTTCAAAATTATAAGTTAGTACTAGCAGCTAGCAGTCAATGTTCTATTTTGAATCACTAATATTCTATGTTTAATTATTACCAGCCTATAAATAGCCCACAGGTAACGGTGGGAACAAGGAAGGGTGATGTATATATTATACTCACTGTATGTCCACCTTTAAGCAGAGCATCCACAATTCCTTTCCCGAGCTGGTTGTGGCTGTGCGAAGGTATGACGAAGGAGACGAGGATGTGGTAACTGTAGGTCGTGGAGAGAGCTGCTAGCAGCAGTAGGATGCTCAGCTTCATCTTGTCTGCAACGAAAATTAAAAAAGATTAGAAAAACTTGACAAGTTTTGGCCGATAGCACGTATAGATAGATTTTTTTTTATATTACTAAGGTGGCAGACAAGCATACGGCCCACCAGAAGGACTGGCGGTCACCGCAGCCTATGAACGCTTGCAACACCGTAGGCGCCACACTCGCGCTGCCGACCCTGTAAAAACCTTCTAAGACCCCATTTGAAAAACTACTTACTGTAGGCGTTTGTGAAAACCGAGGCAGGGAGATCATTCCACAACCCAGCGCAACAGAATCCCCCTTGTATATCCGAAAGGCTTGTATATCCGAAAGAGACTTATCTTGGGGTGAACTTTATACTAGGAAATATTCTTTTATTTGATCTGATAAAACTGTATTATTGTATAGGTATTTAAACTTTCATGGTCACTAACACTATTATTAGAGTTAACGGGATATTTACCATGTCCTTTTGAGTATTTCCGATATTTCGGCGCTGTTGCAAGTGCCATGATCACGGAGGAACTGACAGTTCCTCCGTGATCATGGCACTTGCAACAGCGCCGAAATATCGGAAATACTCAAAAGGACATGGTAAATATCCCGTTAACTCTAATAATAGTGTATTATTGTAATTTATTAGATCTCTTGCTTTTTTAACGGTTCAAGACACGATAAGAAATACTTTGTTCGATCGAAATCGCTCTCGAAAAAATTTTTTTCAATAAAAAATAAAATGACTTTAAACAAATCCTGAAAAATAAAATTTACTTAGCACAAAGTAATATATTTTGATTTATCAGATTTTATTCAATGTCATATTGAAGTCGGCGCCAAGTAAACCCATAGTTTTATGTAGGTATTATTCATGGCACCAACTTCAATATTATATTGAATAAAATCTGATAAATCAAAATACATATTACTTTGTGCTAAGCAAATTTTATTTTTCAGGATTTGTTTGAAGTCGGTTTTATTTTTTATTGAACAATTTTTTTTTCATTATTTTAAGTGACGGGTGAACCGAAAAATATATCTATCTAGGTGAAAGTTCTCATCAATACAAATCAATCAAGCCCAAACACAAGGTAGCTGCTGTAAATCGTTAAGGAATTCCCTCGACTGTCTTTCGGTTTCATCATCAGATCGACTCCAGACATTCATTAAATTGTAGTACATTAAAGCACTGAATTAAAAAGTTAACAAACGCACTAGTTGTCCCTATAATTTTCGGTGGTTGCCCTCGATTTCTCCTGAATCCCATCATCAGATCCTGACCTGGTGAAATTGGGACCACCTCAGAAGTTGAACTCTATCCAACAAAAAGCAGATTTGCAATTCGTCTATAATTGACGAAATATCGGTGAACATACATAAAACATTGAGAACTTCCTTTTTTTTTAAGTTGGATCTATCAATCTAGGTGTAAAGTTCTCATCAATACAAATCAATCAAGCCCAAACACAAGGTAACTGCTGTAAATTGTTAAGGAATGCCTCGACTGTCTTTCGACTCTATCATCAGGTCGACTCCAGACCTTCATTAAAGTGTAAAACATTAAAGCACTTAATTAAAAAAATAACAAGTACACTAGTTGTCCCTACAATTTTCGGTGGTTGCCCTCGTTTTCTCCTGGATCCCATCATCAGATCCTGACCTGGTGAAAATGGAACCACCTCAGAAGAAAACCCTATTCAAAAAAAAATAAATTTGAAATCCGTCTATAATTGAGGGGAATATCGCATAACATACATAAAAAAACACATACAGACGAATATTTGGAACCTCCTCCTTTTTTTGAAGTCGGTTAAAAATGAGAAATATTGCAAAAATCTTAACAAGTAGGTACCTCACTTTTTTTATCTAAATAAATCAGTTTAATCCTCATAAAAACTTGTCATAAAATAGACATAGGTCTTTAGAACAATATTTTACTACTAGATTCTTTTTAAAGCCCCTCAGATTTTATAACAGCTAATGCGGGAGCGGAGCGGAGCTCCAGCCCCGCATCGGGAGCGGAGCGGAGCTCCAGCCCCGCATTAGCCTTCGTGGTTTTTTTATAACCGTGTGTTGAAACACACACGTCAATTTCGATGGTGTGACTCCGGAACTAAATAATTTTATCATTGGCTAAACAATTGACCTCAGTGAAAAGAAATGGTAATTTGAAAATTTATGAAATATTTGCCTTAAGTATTTTATTTTGCGTAAAATATGTTTTTCCAATTGAAACATTTGACTGAATAAAAACAGAATCAAAATCGGTTCATCTGTTTGGGAGCTACGATGCCACAGACAGACTTACAAACACACACATTCAAATCACATTCGAATTGTTCAAAAATAGTCTTAATCATTAAGCTCTTTTATGATTAAGCCAACACGCCAGTTTAGGTTCACTCACATTCAAAGAAACCCCTACAATTAAAATTTTCAAAATATCTGATTCTTAAAAGTGTTATAACTCTTTTATTTCTAAACCGATGTACATAAAACAAACGCTAAATGTTAACTGGAGCAAACCTCAACACAATAAAAAAAACCGCATTGCAATCGGTTGAGCGGTTACTGAGATTAGCGTGCACAACCGTACAGACAAACAGATATACAGACATACAGACATACAGACATACAGACAAACAGACAAACAGACAAAAATTCTAAAAATCATTGTTTTGGGTTCTATTGCGTTCATAAAGCCCCCCTATAATATTTTTTCTTATTTATCTTCCATGTACAGACAGCGACCCGTTACGATTTTATTATATGTATTGATATTGATATTGATGATTATGTATTACGATAATTGATATTGATTGTATGTTGATACCCGGAATTGTGTCTCCGTGATAATAAATGGGATTGAATTTTTATCTATATGTTTCGGCGAACGGTCGGCTATCGGGAGAGTTCGTCACTCGGCTGGCTATTCCCCCCCCCCCCGCACCCGCCCCGCGCTGCCTCGCCAGGCGGGCGGCCACTCATCGACCGTTCAGTCAAATCTCGGACGCGGTTCGGACATCTTGTGTGTGCGCCTGTGGTGGATTGCCGGCAACCCATCCACACGTCAGCGCCTCGGTCGACACGGCAACTCGAAAACAACCTCAAGCGAATATCAAGGCCTCGGAGCAACCCTAAGGAAGAGCGGGAAAGAATCCAGGTAAGTGGCGAATCATTCTTGGTGGCGGTCCGATTTCCGAAACTTCTTGTGTCGTCTTGTGTGCCTGCAAGAACTACCAGAAAGACAGTCCACTAGCTCACTGAGTTATCGAACATATTTATGGTCCATTCGAGCGGATTTCAGCCGGATTTCGGTATATTTGTTGGTATTTTTTCAAATCATAAGTCGGTTGTAGATTTAAAAATTGAAATTCCTAACCGCCACTTACAGCTCTGACACAAGTCTCGATTCGGTCGGATACAATTCAAACTAAAGTCGTTAAGTTTGTTTGTCATTTGCGGTTCGGTTATTGTATTATATTGTGCGGTATGCGATATTTGTGAAATTATCCTCAGTTATTAGAACAATTTAATTGATTTATTGTAGGGTTCCGTTATATATTTTTTTTTCTCTTACCCGGGGGTGGGTGCATCACGATTTGGAGTCTTAACGATTTAAAATGGCTAA
Source organism: Miltochrista miniata (assembly GCA_933228765.1). Taxonomy (NCBI): domain Eukaryota; kingdom Metazoa; phylum Arthropoda; class Insecta; order Lepidoptera; family Erebidae; genus Miltochrista; species Miltochrista miniata. The sequence continues at coordinate 9,109,522 of OW121774.1, read as the reverse complement.
GGTATCATCAACTAAATTTAAAATTCAAGTCGAATGGCTTAGAAGCACGTTAGAAATGATCGCGGGAAAAACTCAAACCAATGCAGTTATTTCGGCGAGATTGCGTAAACTCGATGAACGATACGCACTTTTGTCGGAACAGTATGAGTTATTGCTGGATAATACGGTAGATTCGGAAATGATTAAAATCTATACGGCTGATTATAATGAGGCGGAGTTGGCTTATAATCAACTGGAAGCGGTCTCGTCGGCTTACCCGGGTTTGGACGGGGTTCATAGACCGTCCGAGAGTTCAAATACGGCAAGACTTCCCAGAATCGATTTATGCAAATTTGATGGTGACGTTTTTCAGTGGACAAGTTTTATAAGCCTATTCAGTTCGTTGGTACTAACACGGAAAGATATATCAAAGACGGAAAAATTTCATTACTTAGTTTCTCATGTGTTAAATGAACCGCATACCTTAATACGGCATTTACCTATGGTAGACGAATCCCTAGATATAGGCTTAGAAATTCTTAAGGGTAGATATGAAAATATCAGGATGCTAGCAGATAGTCACATTTCTAGAATCCTACAGCTACCTACATTAAATAAACCCTATGATCTGCGTTCTAAAATTCTAAACCCACTGTTGGAGTCCACTCGCGCCTTGAATAATTTAGGCCTTCCTATAGATCAATGGTCTTATATTTTATTATTCATTAGCTTAAATAAAATTCCGTTAGACGTTAAAACTCGGTTTGAACAGAAGTACGGCGGAAATATAATCACCCTACCCACATTCAATCAACTTGTGGAGTTTTTGCAAAATGAATGTCGGCTTATAGACTCGACAACAGCTGACGGCGCGACCTTGAAGGACAATCGTACCCGCCGCACCATACACATTATCGGAAACGAAAGTGAATCTTACAGGAATGAACGAATAATCGCTAGGCGCTGTTTATACTGTGAAATAAGCGGTCACATGATTTCGGAGTGTTTTAAATTTAAAAAATTAACCGCGGGTCAGCGTAAAGACTGGGTGCGAGCTGAAAACGTATGCTTTAAATGTTTTGGTAAGCATTCGGCATCTACGTGCGATAAAAGGACAGCATGTAAACGCTGTGGCCATCGGGGTCACAACGACTTAATATGCATGCACAACTATACTGCGTCTCGCGCTAGCTCGCCTTCGGAGGGACCTGGCTACCGCAGCCACCGTCCGCGTCGTCGCACGCGCACGGCCTCTCCTCGCGAAAGAAGAGAGGTACCGTCGCGCTCATCAGCTGAGCGTGTAGTTCAGGTCAGCTCGCGCAACGGCTATCAGGCATGCGAACGGCGGGAATCGCACGAATCGCGCGGTCAGTCACGTAATAATTCTCAAAAGCAATATTCAGCATAGCAATTAAGGTTACATGATGACTCATCTTCAACGTCTTTGCATCGAAACCCGTATAATGTTGTTCTACCCACGGCTATTATTGAAATTAAGAATAAAAATGGTGAATTCGTTAAAGCACGGGCTCTCTTAGATTTAGGGGCTCAAATGTCGGTAATAAAGGGGGATTTGGTATCTACCCTCGGATTGAAACGGTCTTATAGTAATGTACAAATCACGGGTATCGGTGGCATTCAAGCCAATACATATCAACACGTTGTTGTTATATATTTCAAACCAGAACATTCAGAACACCCAGTACTAGCGGTAACGGCGGCAGTTTTAAGAAGGCTTACGTCTTATTCGGTTAACAGAACAAATTTGGTTTTTAAAGAGTTGAAACTCGCAGATAACGGCTCATTGAATTCTTCAGAGATAGACGTAATTTTTGGATGTGATATACTCGGTCAAATCTTAAATGGGGAAAAGATTACTTTGTGTCAGGGTGGGCCCTACGCGTTGGGCACGGTATTTAATTTCGCGGTATTCGGACCAGTTTCGCCGGAGACGCGGGAGCTGGCCGAATCGTCGGTTAACCAGTTGACACTCAAGGAAACGGTGGAAAGGTTTTGGCGATCTGAGGAACCCCCTCTTAATAAAATTAAAAGTCCCGAGGACTTGGAATGCGAACAATTATTTGTTTCAACGGTATCGCGAGGCCCGGACGGTAAATATATCTCGCGCTTACCTCTTATCTCGGCAGGTGATAGACGTCTATTAGGAGACTCACGCCAGCCCGCTTATAAGCAATTTATGTCGCTTGAGAGGCGGATGCAACGGAATCCGGAATTTCGGGAGAAATACATTGAATTTATTAATGAATATATTAGGCTGGGACACATGAGTGTATCGCAATTTGATATTAATTCGGGGCAAGAACATTACTTTCTCCCACATCACGGAGTATTTAAAAAATCGGGCGATGTGAATAAAATTCGCGTTGTATTCAATGGCAGTCAGAAAACAAGTTCGGGAGTGTCATTAAACGACTGTCTGTTTTCGGGAGAACGATTGCAAAACGATATCACTAATATTATAATGAAATTTAGGGTTCCACAAATTGTATTTACTACGGATATTAAAATGATGTTTAGGCAGACGTGGATTCACCCGGACGATCGGAGATATCAGTTGATTCTCTGGCGAGCGTCGCCCACGGAGCCCCTACTTACCTATCAATTAAACACAAATACATACGGTTTGAAGTCGAGCTCTTTCATAGCCATACGCTGCTTACACCAGCTCGCCCGGGACGAGGTTGATAAAACCCGTGCCGCTAAGTTACTCATAGACAACACATACGTTGACGATTTGAATGGCGGCGCAGACTCGCTGATTGAGGCGCGTGAGCTTCGCGATGAGTTAATCTCATTGATGAATTCGGCCGGCTATGAGTTACGGAAATGGTCCAGTAATATGCCAGCATTACTGAATGACTTACCCACGGAACACTTGGAGTCACCGCGGCGTTTCGATGATCGCGATTCGGATGGAACGGGTTTTGTCAAGATTTTAGGCATTCAGTGGGACCCCAAATGTGACAATTTCACTTACCATGTAAATCTGCCCACAGATAGTGACGTCACACGTCGTAGTATTCTGTCAATAGTGGCTAGACTTTACGACTCACTTGGGTGGATCTGTCCAGTAGTTTTTAAAATAAAACTTTTATTACAGTCCCTATTGGCGACTTCTGATAACTCAAAGGGGGTAGCTTGGGATGCCCCGGCCCCCATAGATTTAGTGCGACAATGGAGGGATATCATCTCTGACTTGCCGCATCTGCAACGTATCTCCATTCCCCGGTGTGTCAAGTTAGAAGGACCGACTAAATATACTCTTCACGGGTTTTGTGATGGCTCCAGCGTCGGTTACGCTGCAGCAGTCTACTTGCGCGCGGAGGGCGCAGACGGACGGACTCACGTACGCCTACTTATTGCTAAGTCACGTATAACGCCATTAAGGGTTAAGTTAACCATACCGAAACTGGAGTTGAATGGTGCTAAGTTGCTGTCAACGTTGGTTAATCACACGGTCGAGTCAATGGAGGATAAGGTTCGGTTAGACCAAATTGTAGGCTGGTGCGACAGCACTATCGTTTTGGCGTGGTTACGGACACCACCTCATAAATTACAAGTCTTTGAAGGAAACCGGGTTTCGGATATAATAACCTCTAAGACCAACATCGACTGGCGTCACGTACCCGGCGAGATGAATTGTGCGGACGTTGCGTCACGCGGTTGCTCGGCGGCAGAACTCTTGAACCATCCCTTGTGGTGGGGATCGAGTTGGCTGGAGCGGCCGCCCCACACGTGGCCGTCCGGGGGCCCAGAGTTCCCGCCAGATTTGTTACCTGGCCTGAGGCCGGCCGTTAGGGTTGCTAATGTAAACGAATTGATATCGGATTTTAATTTATTAGATCGTTTTAGTTCATATGAAAAGTTGCTAAACGTTACTACATACTTACTACGCTTTAAAAACAATTCAAAAATTAACTCTGAGAAGGTTTACGGTAGTTTAACGGTGTCGGAACGTAGAATCGCCAATCTGTGCTTAATTCGTATTGTGCAGTCAAAAAATTTCTCCGATGAATTGACAAACCTTCGAACGGGTACTGAAATTAAAAATTCATTGCGACGGTTGAATTTATTTTTGGACAGGGATGATATTATTCGTGTCGGCGGCAGAATCGGCGCCTCTACCCTTCCATATGAGTCACGGCACCCTATATTAATACCGGCGAGGGGTAGTTTCACAGACTTGCTAGTCAATCATTATCATAAGGTCTACTGTCACGTCGGAGCTAACGCGTTGAGTGCGATTCTCTCACGACGCTACTGGATTATCTCGGCGCGGCGTGTCACGCGACACATAACGTTTAAATGCGTACAATGTTTTCGACACCGGGCTCGGCCTAAACAGCCATATATGGCAGATTTGCCTGCCGATCGTGTTACCGGAGTCAGACCTTTCGTCGGGGTCGGCACGGATTTCGCTGGACCTTTTTACGTTAAAACGAGCTCGTTGCGTAATGCAAGGGTTCAAAAGTGTTACTTATGCGTTTTCATTTGCTTGTCGGTTAAGGCGGTACATCTAGAAATTGTATCAAACTTATCAGTTGAAGCCTTCGTGGCAGCCTTGACTAGGTTCGTATCTAGGAGAGGTGTACCGTCCTTGATCCGATCAGACTGCGGTACAAACTTCACGGGAACCGATAAATATTTAAAGGAGTTATACATATTCTTACGGAACCACCACCAGGAAATTGATCGGAAGCTGACGGCTCAAAACATAACTTGGCTCTTCAATTGCCCTTCAAACCCTTCAAGCGGTGGGATATTCGAGTCGGCAGTGAAGGGTGCCAAGACACATGCGAAACGGGTTCTCGGAGAAGCCAAGCTCACTTTCGAAGAGCTGACCACCTTTTTTACCAAGGTAGAAGCGGTAATGAATTCTCGGCCGCTTTGCCCCCTTAGTACGGACTCGGAAGACCTTGATGTATTGACCCCCGGTCATTTCCTAATAGGGCAACCTCTCGTTGCACTTCCTGAGTATCCCTACACGGAAACTCCGGAGCACCGGTTGTCTCGGTACCAACTTATTCAAAAGATATCCCAGCATTTCTGGTCTCGGTGGAGATGTGAATATCTTCACACACTCCAACAAAGGCATAAGTGGACTTCTCATAACGAGGCTCCCAAGGTCGATGACCTGATATTGATAAAGGAGGATAATTTACCCCCTCTCCAATGGAAACGCGGTCGGATCGTTAGGTTACTTCCGGGTAGGGACGGAATTGTCAGAGTTGTAGAGGTCAGGACTCAGCAAGGGAACATCTTACGACCTGTCTCTAAGCTTTGTGGATTGCCTTCGGTGGTTTAGTGGGTAACCAAGGCAGAACCTTGGTTAGGCGGCAGGATGTTTCGGCGAACGGTCGGCTATCGGGAGAGTTCGTCACTCGGCTGGCTATTCCCCCCCCCCCCGCACCCGCCCCGCGCTGCCTCGCCAGGCGGGCGGCCACTCATCGACCGTTCAGTCAAATCTCGGACGCGGTTCGGACATCTTGTGTGTGCGCCTGTGGTGGATTGCCGGCAACCCATCCACACGTCAGCGCCTCGGTCGACACGGCAACTCGAAAACAACCTCAAGCGAATATCAAGGCCTCGGAGCAACCCTAAGGAAGAGCGGGAAAGAATCCAGGTAAGTGGCGAATCATTCTTGGTGGCGGTCCGATTTCCGAAACTTCTTGTGTCGTCTTGTGTGCCTGCAAGAACTACCAGAAAGACAGTCCACTAGCTCACTGAGTTATCGAACACTATAAGTAGCAATTTGAAGATAATAATCTTGCATTATGCTTGTCACTATGTAGGTAATCAATAAATGAATCATTCTTATTGAAAACTAGAGGACGTCACGCAGTTTCACTCGCGTAGTTCCCGTTCCCGTGGGAATACAATTTTTTTTTCTTCCATTAGAACCTTCTCCTGACAATACCATACACAACAAAAAAAGAATTAGTGAAATCGGTCCACTCGTTCTGAAGTTATGCGCTTACCAACACATTTTGCGACTCATTTTTATACATAAGATTAGCTGTTCCCAGCGACTTCGACCGCATATCAGTCGTTATCGCGTAAAATCATAACCCTCCTTTTGTGCAACAGGTTAAAAAGTAGCCTATTTCCTTACCAGGGCCTCAAACTATCTCTATACCAAATTTCATCTCAATCGCTTCAGCCGTTTTGGCGTGACAGCGTAACAGACAGACAGACAGACAGACAGACTGACAGACAGACAGACTGACAGACAGACAGACTGACAGACAAGCTGACAGACAGCCTGACAGACAGACTGACAGACACACTGACAGACAGAGTTACTTTCGCATTTATAATATTAGTAGGGATAGGGATTACACAGCCATCTTTGTTTAACAAAACGCTCGTAGCTTGTAGCCTCGCTATCTTCGCCCAAGACTATCGGCCTCCATGACCGGGGGCCTAAGGACGGTGCGGGGGCTGCTCACCGTCCTTACAGAAGCAGGCCCTAGACGACAGCGTGACGTGAGGAGTTCACACACGCCCCCCCATTAGAAGCGGGATCACACCCGAACAACCCCTCAAAGATGAGAGATAACACCCGAAATCCCCCCCTAGGTGAGGCCGCAGTGGTAGCTTATAGGTATGTTAAGAGTCCTGGGGTATCCTTCCGAGGGCTTACTAGGGGCTTTCAACCGCGGGCTGTTAGGCAGGATACGTGAGGTTTTTTAGTCGGTAGGAGTCCGGCATCCACAGGTAAAAAAGGGGGACTTTGTACCCCGGAATAGCATTAATTACCTACTTTATAATAATTATTATCTTTCGATGACTATATAATCGTATTTGATAATGTGTTGTCTACTGAAAATCAATACTGATCGCTTTATGTAATTACTTGCAGTAAAATGTTATTAGGTACTCTATGGTAATTATTAGACTAATGATATTTTTTGTTTGCAACGAATAGGCTCCGGAACTACTGGACCAATTTGAAAAATTATTTCACTGTTAAGAAGCTAAACTCTTTGCGGTGAACATCGTCCGCGTGGAAATTATGTTATAAGCAAAGTTTGAACCGTATTCTATTTGAGGTCGTAACCAAAATGTGGGAACAAATTTAGGACATCCTCCAACTTACCCGGGGAGCTATGCGCTTTTTTTAACGTGAGGAAAATCCCACATGAATGTACTATGACTCCCACTGACTAAAAACCACACGTATCCTACCTAACTGCCTACGATTGGGAGCCCCGGGTAAGCCCTCTAAAGGATACCCTAGGACTGCGCTAGATGGATTGGAAGAGACCTCATGGTTTTAGTGGGTCCAAGGCCGGTATGACGTACGTGTTTATTAATTAGCCCCTTTAATAATTATAAGAGTAAGTAGTATGGTGAAGCGCGAATACGAAACGTTTGTTAGATTAGGGCCACAGACTGAAAACTTTACGCATAATCGGAAGAGTTGAGACCACAGAAATCAGAAAAAAGGAGAAATGGCATGCGCGCGTATCGGTGTCCGTACAATCTGACAAAAATGGTCAGGTTAGTCGTGAGCGGCGTGTCAGAGTGATCAGTCTTGAGTTGATTGCGACAGTGAAATAGTTCAAAATGCCGCCTTGTTCCGTCTCTGTATGTAAAAACCGAAGTAACATAAAAAACTTTACTACCCATGGCATCACTTACCATATGTAAATACAAGTAATTCATTGTATTTATCATTAAATTCAATTAAAAACAACAGCCGACACATATTTGTTACTGCTTACTGTGATATAGCAGTATTACCGCAGTAGACGTAGACTCTTATTGTGTTCAAAATACATGTCGTGCTGAGTAGTACTAACTAAGTTCGATACCACATCCTACGACGCAATGGATAGAACGCGGGTTACGCGGGAAAGAATCGTACTCGATTCATGAGTCGAATAATACGCTCGCTGCATGGAGAAGCGAGTTAGGGATGTACCGGCATGTGGTCATTCAAATCAAATATCGGGAAGTTATCGATAACATTTTCCTAGGAATATTTTATTTTATAGATTGGTGAGTGATAGTTAAATATTTTTAAAACATATTTCAATTATATTACAGTGCACAAAAAATGTAAACCAGAACAATACAGTAAGTTTATTTGAAATAAAGTGAAGGTTAGTGAGTTACCTACATAGTTAGGAATGTGTTAAGTGCTTTACTGTGCTTGTGTTACCTTTTAATAAATATCCCTTTTATTCCCATTCTAATGGCTTGATGGGTATTACTTATATTTTTTGCACGCTTACAGTGTTTTAAATGCACATTTATGTATGGCATGAATTCGATATTGGTTTTGAAGCTTTCTATGGGATTATTTTGGAAATTTCTTTTTAATTAAAATAAGGGAAGACGTTTACAACAAATTATCATCCAAATATGTATATATTAAAAAAAAAATCTAGACCCAATAAAGCGACGATTAAATTAACTATTAACTGGTTTTTGTTACTTTTCTTGTTGCAAATCACCCTCTATTATGCAAGATCAAAGCAATATGTTTTCCCATTAAGATTTGCTATTAAAAAGTATTTTTGGGTTTTCACAGCCTTCGCATGTGAGGTTTAAAAGTAACATTGCAATTAGATGCTTTTATCAAAAATGTGCCTTGCGTTGTCTTTACAGATTTCCAAAAGATCCAACTTTTAAAAAGAAATGGATCGATGCTACAGGGTGGCCAGATAATTGGTTCCCCACAAAAAATAGTACCATATGCTCAGTTCATTTTGAGCCTGAAATATTTCAGCCTCTAAAAATAAAGCGGAGTTTTGTTTTGTCATGTCGCCGTTTCTAAGTAGAAATGAGATTTCACCAGCAAATCTCGGCCTACCCCTTGGTAGGCCGAGAAATGGTATTATAGGGTTGATAACTACAATTTTTTTAAATCATCAAGTTTGTGTGTATTAAAATGGTAATATGCGTACACTTAAGTACACATGATTGAAATTCAGAGTATAGTTAATAATCCTAATTCAAAATTTTAAGGGACCTAGATTATAAGAAACTATTACATACATATGGCCACGCCTTTATCCCCGAAGTGGTACGCAGAGGCATATTATATGCCCACATTTCACCTTTGTATAATTTGTCCCACGTAATAGGTAGTGAGCCGTATTGCCGTGTTTAAATAGACAGGCGCAGGTTGTGACTGCCTGCTGTTGAAATAAAACCTTCAACTTAGCTTAACGACTGCCATTTTACTGGCAACCGGGACCAACGGCTTAACGTGCCTTCCGAAGCACGGAAACACTCAAATAAATGTCACAAAGTGATCACATGGATGGTCACTCATCCATGGACCGGCCATAGTGAAAGTTGCTTACTGCAGTGATCGTTTACAGAGCACTGAGTCCGCGGGCCGCGAGCGCTTCTTTATTACTATTATTCAAAATAAAAGGTCCTATGCGTTGCTATAGTTATGTAGCGGATCATAAAAATGTGACATTATTTATTTCATTTACTTAGTACTAAGTTTTTGATTGACTTCATGTTAATTAAATGAGTAAACACAGTATTATTTGTTTTTAATCTAACCACGCATAGATACAATACATAATACAGGTCACTATTATAGTTATAAAACATTTAGGTACTTCCCAATAAGTATATCACAAATGTTTTTTCACATACATTATTCTCTAAAACTGTATACAACTATCGATACTGTACCATTTCTTAAAATATTGCCCTAGAGCTATTTCATTGGCAGAGAAACCGACTTTTTTGGCCAATGATTTTGTTTGCAGCAGCGGAGCTGAGGTGTGATTGGTTTTTACTATTGCGATGATTGGTCGGGTTGATTGCGTTGAGCACGGAGTGGGGCTCAGCTAGCGACACCCGGTTTTCATACATTTCCTTACTCAACAGCATATCTCCTTTTTTCTGATATCTGTGGTTGAGACGATAACACTAACGCTAACGGTAGCCAGTAAATGGCAGTCGTTAAACCAAGTTGAAGACCTTATAGATTTAATAATTTTCAAAAGTGGGCAGTACTAACGCCTGTCCATTTCAACACGGCAATGCGGCTCACCACCTATTACGTTACGTGGGACAAATTAAAAAAAGGTAAACATATAATATGCCTCGATACCCCTTTGGGGATAAAGGCGTGACCGTATGCGTGTACTTATTATGTTTAAGGTGATTTAATTTATGTACCCATGTCACTGTAGCCAAAGCTCAACATTTTTCAGTAAAGTTGTTTTAAGAATGTTCATTATAAACAACGTTTGTGTGGCGTGTTGGCGTGTTGTGTTAGGAGTCCGGCATCCATAGGTAAAAAAGGGGGACTTTGTACCCCGGAATAGCATTAATTACCTACTTTATAATAATTATTATCTTTCGATGACTATATAATAGTATTTGATAATGTGTTGTCTACTGAAAATCAATACTGATAGCTTTATGTAATGACTTTTTTTTTTTTTTTTTATACTACTTAGGTGGCAGACAAGCTTACGGCCCACCGGAAGGTTGGTAACCGTAGCCTATAGACGTTTGCAACACCAGAGGCGCTACACACGCGCTGCCGACCCGGGCGTAGGTTGTGACGACCCACAGTTGAAATTTTTCAAGCCGCCCGTAAGGCCTTCAACTTGGCTTAACGACTGTCATTTTACTGACAACCGGGACCAACGGCTTATCGTGCCTTCCGAAGCACGGAAACGCTCGTAAATAAATGTCACAAAGTGGTCCACGTGGTGGTCACCCATCCATATCCGGCCCTAGTAAATGTTGCTTACTGCAGTGATCGTTTACAGAACACTGAGTCCGCGGGGCCACGAGCGCTTCTAACACTTGCAGTATTTTTTTTTTATACCAACAAGGTGGCAGACAAGCATACGATCCACCAGATGTACCGGTGGTCACCGCTGCCTATGGACGTTTGCAACACCAGAGGCGCTACACTCACGCTGCCGACCCTGTAAAAACCTTCTTAGACCCCTTTTGAAGAACCTCATACTGAAGGCGTTTGGGGAAACCGAGGCAGGGAGGTCATTCCACAATCTAAGCGTGCGCGGGAGAAGGCTCCTACCGGATCTAACCGTTCTCAAACGCTCCGGACGCAACGTGTGAGGATGAACACCCTGTCTGTGGCGAGCGGTGCGATGATAGAACGTAGCCGTGGGCATCATATCAAACAAATGTTATTAGGTACTCAAAAAAATCATATAAATGAGAATGTTCGTGATAATGTTTGCATGGTTCACTATCCATTTCCATACATACATACATATGGTCACGCCTTTATCCCCGAAGTTGTAGGCAGAGGCATATTATATGCCCACAATTCACCTTTGTATAATTTGTCCCACTCAATAGGTGGTGAGCCGTATTGCCGTGTTTAAATGGACAGGCGCAGGTTGTGACTGCCTGCTGTTGAAATAAATCCTTCAACTTAGCTTAACGTCTGCCATTTTACTGGCAACCGGGACCAACGGCTTAACGTGCCTTCCGAAGCACGGAAACGTTCAAATAAATGTCACAAAGTGATCACATGGATGGTCACCCATCCATGGCCCGGCCATAGTGAAAGTCTATTAGATCCATTTGCATAAAAAAAATAACCATAAAATATTTTGGCATATCGCACCTTCGGTAAGACCCTTGGGCCAAAGTGCTAAAATTTCTGAAAATGAGTTGCCATAGGATGCCGGCTTATAATAAAGTTTGTTCGTATTCTAAGAATAAATTCTATATTACCACAGGGTGGAAACTCCATACAAAAATGTTCGTTTTCACCCACACTAATATACACGTAATGTGAATTCTTGAATCAAGCTTGAATATGTGTGTGAGTATGCTAGTGACACTAGCTATGGAAACAATATAATAAGGAACAGAACGCAATCTCATGTATGTAGGTACTTTTTTTTTCAAATCTACCCTCGGCTAAGCACAAATTAAACCAAAGCAATAGCCCAAAGCACTTAGGTAGTAATACCTACGTAATGTAACGCAGTGACACTCTCTCAAGTACTGACACGGGAATCGACACATTAATTTTGGTGGGGGGATGGGGAAGCTTACTCAGTGGGCGGCAGGGAGTTGCCGATCTGTATGTAATACTATTATATTATCTTTGATATTACCCAACGACGTATTATAATTAGACACGTCATGCACGAACATCACGACTTTCAAAAACAGCAGATCTTTAATACATTTAAAAAAAGAATATCTATGAAATTATCTATGGCAGCATGTATGAAAAGTAAGGCAATTTCCTGACTTTTGTGTTGCCATTTTTCAGTGTTGGTAACGTATCTATCCCTACTTCCCTACTAATATTATAAACTAGCTGTTACCCGCGACTTCGTTCGCGTGGAAATTATGTTATAAGCAAAGTTTGAACTGTATTCTATCGAGCCTCTAGGACCTAGGATAAGTCGTAACCAAAATGTGGGGACAAATTTAGGACATCCTCCAACTTACCCGGGGAGCTATGCGCTAGATGGATTTATTTTAACGTGAGGAAAGTCATACATAATGTTGTAGGCGCAATACAACATTAGGTGTTGTGATATTTTCATGCTTTGCTTAAAAACCTGGCGATTATATATAAAAAAAATCATTTTTCTACACTGCACCAGTGATTCAAGGCAGTCAGTTATCTCAGGACAGTATTTATTGTGAATACCACATCGCTGCATGTAAAAGTAAAAGTATTATTTTGTTATTGAATTCATATATGATCAAAATTGTTGATGAATTACTAAACAAATAAACAGAGATGTTGAGATTGTCTTTCATTGGTATTAAAGTTAGCAAAAGACGGCCGAGTGCCAGCACTGCGAGTAGCGCAGCGAGGACGCAGCGCTCCACACATTAGTGGAGTGCAAGGTGCGAGCGCAATAGCGCCAGACCCTCGTGGCAGTTCTGGACGTGGACACTCTCTCGCTGGAGACCATGATCTCCAGCGGGAGTAAGTGGGACTGCGCTGCCTCTTTCTGCGAGCAGGACATGCTCGTGAAAGAGGCGGCGGGGAGGTGGCGGGAGAGAACTCTCCCACCCGATTTCCGCAATCGACATGTCTTCGCCTAAGACTATCGGCCTACATAACCGGGGGCCTGAGGTCGATGAGGAGGTCGCTCACCGTCCTTACAGAAGCAGGCCCTAGATGACAGCGTGACGCGAGGGGTTCACGCCCCCCCCCCCCTCCCCTAAGTGGGTAGTCGTAAGTCTGATGGGAGTCCTGGGGTAGCCTTCCGATAGCTTACTTAGGGCTCCCAACCGGAGGCTGTTAGGCAGGATACGTGAGTATTTTGAGTCGGTAGGATCCGGCATAGCATCCGTGCAAGAAAAAAAAAGCTAGCAGAAGAGAGGGTTGCCTTGCCACCAGGAAAACAGTGAGACAATTATTTGATTTTCAAACAGTTACTGAATATAATGGCAGCGAAATCGCGAAATGAAACCCGGTTGTCAGTAAAATGACAATCGTTAAAAGTCAAGTTGGCTTCATGGGCGGCTTGAAAAAAAAAATAATTTCAACACGGCATTAGGCTCACCACCTATTACGTGAGAGGCAAAACTCTAAGGTCAAATGTGGGCGTATACTATACCTCTGCCTACCCCTTTGGGGATAACGGCTGACTATAATATGTATGCTACTAAATAAAATCTAGACGCTTTTGAGTTTTTACTCCCAATAACATACAGAATTCAATTGTTCTCTGCCAAACCCCTAGACTTAGTAGTAGCGTGATAATTATAATTATGAAGCTTATATAAAACTATCCGCATGTAAAAATTGAACCAAACCTATTTCGTAAGCATGTCTTTTGCCCATAATATAGTATACCTTTTTATCTAAATCTAGATCTAGATTTTAATCCTTCTCTGCCAAGCCTCTAGGCTAAGTAGCGTGATTGAATATTTACAATAGACTTATTAATCTTTAAGCTTATTTACATTAAATAGCTGTTTACGCGACTTCAGCCGAGTAGAAGTTTTTATCGCGTGAAAGTCGTTATCGCATAAAATTATAACACTCCTTTTGCGCAGTTGGTTTAAAAGTAGCCTATGTCCTTCTCAGGGCCTCGAACTATCCCCGTACCAAATTTCATCTCAATCGCTCCAGCCGTTTAGGCGTGAAAGTCGTTATCGCATAAAATTATAACACTCCTTTTGCGCAGTTGGTTTAAAAGTAGCCTATGTCCTTCTCAGGGCCTCGAACTATCCCCATACCAAATTTCATCTCAATCGCTCCAGCCGTTTAGGCGTGAAAGTCGTTATCGCGTGAAAGTCGTTATCGTATAAAATCATAACACTCCTTTTGCGCAGTCGGTTAAAAAGTAGCCTATGTCCTTCTCAGGGCCTCGAACTATCCCCATACCAAATTTCATCTCAATCGCTCCAGCCGTTTAGGCGTGAAAGCGTAACAGACAGACAGACAGACAGACAGACAGACAGACAGACAGAGTTACTTTCGCATTTATAATATTAGTAAGGATGCGAAAGTAACTCTGTCTGTCTGTCTGTCTGTTACGCTTTCACGCCAAAACGGCTGGAGCGATTGGGATGAAATTTGGTAAAGTGATAGTTCGAGGCCCTGGGCAGGACATAGGCTAGTTTTTAACCGACTGTACAAAAGGAGGATTATGATTTCACGATATAACGACTCTCACGCGATAACGACTTCTACGCGGTCGAATTACCTAGATAAGTAAAAGTGTTAAAGCAATAAATTGACTACTTCCGTTTCCCTTCCAACATCTTTTCCCGGCGATTAGCGCCACCTAGCGTTCCTTAGGGAGCAACCCAGTTCCCGCACCACCATTAAACACGAACCGTGTCGTTGTAAAAGAAATAATAAAAACATCGGTAAATACCACTCAAATCGCCTCAAAGACAGTAAAAATCAATCCATACAAGTGCCGTGCATAATCTAAAATAAAAGAAACAATATAGGGGCGCCCCAGAAGAAACCAAGCATACAACATTGAACGAAGCCAGAATCAAGATGCCGGCTTCAACATTACCGGTGAGTGCATAATTTCAACATCAACCAACCCCCCATCCATACAGTCCACTTCTATTCCTCAACATTATATTTGGTCCTGCGACCGGATTCTCAAATTCTTACCAAAAACCTATTTGTTAACTTTGGGGTTCGCCATATTTGTTCACAGTAAAATTGTAATATAACAATTTTCATTTGTTATTATCAGTTAAATAAAACATAATACCAACATTGTTTTTATAACAAGAAAGCATATTTTAACGTTTCTATCAAAAAGTTTCGAACATTTTAACATATTATATCATACGGCGGGAACTCATTGTGTCTTAGCAACCATATTTGAAATTTGGTCAAAGCATATTCCAACATTTCTATCAAAAAGTTTCGAACATTTTAACATATTATATCGTATGGCGGAAACTCATTGTGTTTTAGCAACCATATTTAAAAATTTGGTCAAATTCCATTTTTTCGTGATAATTAAAAATCAATCAATCATAATTCATCATTTCATTCGCGCGGAACTTTTCATTCATTGCAAGCAATGATATATTTTATTACGTCTTTGATTACCGGAAGTTTGTTCATTCTTGTGTTGAAGTCTTCCGGTTGTGAAGCAGTGAAGTCAGTGACATAACATGGAATGGAACTGACAATTAGTGACCGACCGAAGTTTCGGTTTCGGTTTCGGTTTCGGTTTCGGCCAGTTTCGGCCAAAAAATCGAGTTTCGGCCGCAGTTTCGGTTTCGGCCAAAATGGGCCGAAACTTTCGGCCGGGCCGAAACTCACGTGTTCATGAATTTTGAGTGCCTGGCTCTGCTTGTGACGTGGTTGGGGTCAGCCCAACCAGCTAATATGTTACTAACCGAAGATTTACAGATTTACAAAGGACTTCCAATCAATAGTTATAAGTATATAATTTTTAACAGAATCCTAAAAATGTAATCTAGGACATTACGTAACCCTTCCCCTTTGTTGTCGGTTTCGTTGACTTCGTTGGTCCGTCTGTCTTTCAGTCTGCAACTCATGCACCGTCATAGTTATAATAGACAGTTAAAAATTTTACAAATAATGTATTTTTGTTGCCGCTATAGCATAAAATAATATTAAAGGGGGCCTACCATACAACATACGTGATTTTTTGCAGCTTTTCTTGTACGGAATCCTACGTACGCTAGTCCGACTCACTGTTGTCCAGTTTTAGTCATATACTTCTAGTATGTAACCAAAACCAGCCAAGAGTTAGTAGCACGGCACTATGTGGTTTTAGTTGGTAGGAGTTCGCAATAGCATCTATGAGTAATTCCATACGTAAAAGAAAGAAACTCAATTTTAGGTGGACATATTTCTAAAATGAACACTTGAGAAGATTTATACCGTTGATTGATGGCACTTGGTGGAACTTGCTGCACCTATTGAAAAAATTACCGGCCAAGAGCTCTCGCAAGGAGGGGTTAAAGCGGGACCCTATAAACGAGACATGAGGCCTAGCCGTCTGTCTGTCTATTGGTCACGAGGTTGTATCGCTGGAACCGTGCCAGATAGAGGCCTAAAATTTTCAGTGTACAGTAGTCCTACCGACTAAAAACCACGCGTATCCTACCTAAAAGCCTACGGTTGGGAGCCCCGAGTATGCCCTCGGAATGATGCATACTGCGGCCGCGTCTTTGGGGGGTTGTTCAGTTGCTATCCCGCTTCTTGAGGGGGGCGTGCATGAATCTCTCACGTGACGCTATCGTCTCAGGCCTGATTCTGTAAGGACGGTGAGCAGCCCCGTCACCTACCTACGCAGACTGTAGAACTCGGATGGGAGAGTTCTCTCCCGCTTCCTCCCCGCCGTCTCTTTCACGAGCATGACCTGCTCACAGGAAGAGGCCTATGGCCCCGCTCCAGCGCCTCCTTGCGCCATTTAAGCAATGACGCAAGGACCCTCGCTTCCTCCCTTCCAGGTCCCATAGAGGGGTGCCGGCTAGAAGACATGCCGCCTCAACTGAGATCGTGCGGTATCCCCTTATCACCCTGAAGGCCGTCGCCTTCTGCATGCTAAGCAATCTAGCCGCATTGCTGGCCATAAGGATCTCCGCCCACACGGGGGCCCAGTATAGGGCCATGCTCCGCACGATCCCAAGGTACTGCCTCCTTCAGGGAGCGTTGGGTCTCCTGATATTGGGCAAAAACCGCGAGAGTGCGGCTGATGCCCCCGTCCCTCAGCTATGGGACCAAACTTCGAAAGAGGTATCCGAGTTCCACCGACTATGGAGTAGCCCCAGACATGTCAACGAGAGCTCGATGCTGATGCTGACGCCCCCTATATGTAAGCTGGATCCCGCAGGTGGCCTTTAGGACTGCGTCTCGGTGCGTTACTCCTCGCGCTGTAATGAGGGTGTCGTCGTAACACGTTACGCCGACACCTCTGAGCAATAGACCACGCTGCACCCAATCGTAACCTATGTTCCACAGAAGCGGTCCTAGACCGATCCCCATGGAAAACCGAACGACACATCTCGCCGAGCCTGCCCTAGCCAGCTCGGGTAAGTTATGGCCCTCTCGGAAACATGGGCCCTATAAGATATGTAGATAAGTAGGATAATGCGACAGAGATATGGAGGCATTCCATGGTAAATAAGCGCCTCCCAAACGCAGCTCCAGGGCAAGGTGTTGAAAGCGTCGGCGATGTCAAGAGACACTGCCACCACCACCTCGCCCTGTTCCGTTGCCGCTATAACAAAATATACCTACTAAAATCAGATAAAGCATCCACACAACAAACGTAATTTTTGTCCCCATTTTTTGTAACGGAACCCTCTGTGCGGGAATCCGACTCGCACTTGGCTGGTTTTTTTTTTCTTTTCAATATGAACACGTGAGTTTCGGTTTCGGTTTCGGTTTCGGCCGAAACTGCTCCTGAGGCCGAAAGTTCGGTTTCGGTTTCGGTTTCGGCTGGAAAACCAGTTTCGGTCGGACACTACTGACAATCATTCATTCAACGTAAAAACAAAGTGAAGTCAGTAACATACCACTCAGTGGAACTGACAATCAATCAGTCAACGTGACGTTTGTATAACATATGATACTGACGTAAACGTGTTTACCTTTTTCGATAACACTCAAAACAATTCAACTTTAACTTTGTGTTTTATTATTTTTCATAACAAATCAAGATGAGTGAATCATTATGAGTCAAAACGTAACATGGCCCTCAAGCGGCTCAAAGACGCGGTCACGTGCGCGCGTAATTGCAAAAATGATAATAGTATTGTGAATCGACTTGAAACTTGGTGTTCACGTCTAGAACAAATTCTTGAGACATTTAACGACACCCACGTACAACTTCAATGTGAGTTCATTAAGGCAGGAATGGATGATAAAGATGTGTTGTTAAACCAAAACAAAATTCAAGAACAGGCTGATGACATGTACTTTGAAGTGTTGGAGGCAAAGCGGTTATATTTACCTACAGTTAAACCAGATAATTCCTCTGTGAAACAAGAGTCTGCTAAAAACAAATCCGCTAAACTTCCACCTATCAAATTACCACTGTTTTCAGGCAATTTTAAAGATTTTCCAGGGTTCATTGACCTTTACAACACACTTGTTCATTCACGTACTGACCTATCAAATGTAGAGAAATTTCAATATTTAATTACATCGCTTAGTGGGGATCCAATCAACATAATCAGAGCATATCCAGTGTTTGAAGCAAACTATGTCAGTGCATACACAGCTTTAGTTAACAGATACAATAACAAGCGCTATCTAGCCTTTTTGTGTTGGGAACAAATTCAAAATTTAAAATCATTAACTTCGGGTTCTCCTCAGAGTCTCCGTAACATGCTTGACATTTATAATGAAAATTTATCAATGCTCAGCTCATTAGGGTTGAACACATCAAATTGGGATTTTGTGCTTTTTCACTCCCTATTAACAAAATTAGACAGAGCTTCTCGTGAAGCATTCGAGTTAGCTAATACAAGTTCTGAATTTCCAAGTTTCAAGGAATTAACAACATTTTTAAATGATAGATGCAGCGCTCTTGAACGTTCAACATCATCATCATTGCCTGGTGCACCACAACGCCCAGCAAATCAAAATTCATCATTATCAGCTATTCAGCAACGTGCAAATGTGAACAATCAATCAAAATCAAACATATTACTGGCCCAAGCGCCTCATCAATCATGTATTTTGTGTAAAGAGGATCATGCCCTCTATTTGTGTTCAAAATTCTTAGCAAAAACTCCATAAGAGAGATCACAAGTTGTGAAACAATTCAAAATTTGTTTTAACTGCCTTCGGTCAAACCATATTACTTCAAATTGTATTTCGACACACACATGCAACTCATGCGGTCAGCGTCACAATTCTTTGTTACATTTTACTAAAAGGACATCAGCCCACACACAACAAAGTCAAACTTCAAGTCAAAACAAATCATCATCATCATTGAAGCGTACAGTACCTGCTCCTGAAACAAAAGAGAATGTTGTTACACCCGTCACATCATTATCAAACACCACGGCTGAATCATCATCATCATCATCAGGCTCACATTTTGTTATGCTTGCTACTGCCGAAGTGGAGGTAAAAGACGGTCGAGGCTCCTTTCAGAAGGTCCGCGTTTTAGTGGATCCAGGTAGTCAAAGTCATGTCATCTCTAAGGCTTGCGCACGTCGTTTAGGGTTGAAACAATACAAATCTCAAACTCCAATGTCAGGAATCGGTGATACTGCAGCTTGCTCTTTGGGCAAAGTATTTTTAGAAATGCGACCAATTGCTAAAATTGAACCATCATTCACTCTTGAAGCGGTGACTCTTGACAAAATTTGTGGTGATATGCCCACTCATCCTGTGGACATAGTCAATTTTCAACATCTATCAAACATAAAATTAGCAGATGAAAAATATCATTCTTCACGTCCGGTGGACATATTATTCGGTGGAGAGATTTTCCCACATATTCTTTTACCAGGAAAAATTGATGGTGGTCCACATGCAGCAACTGCCATCAACACAATTTTCGGTTTTATCCTGATGGGAAAAACCTTATCATCATCATCAAATTCCACTCCTTTATCAATCAATCATTTATCAATGGATGCCAACTTAGATGTGGCTATTCAGAAGTTCTGGGAGTGGGATAACATACCATGTGATCAGACACAGCAGCCTCATTCTTCAGAGGACATCCAATGTGAGGATACATTCCAAACAACACACAAACGTAATAGTGATGGACGTTACATTGTCCAGCTTCCTTTTCGTGATCAATCATCACCATCATTTGAAGGTGCTCATCCGATAGCTCTTCGGCGCTTTTTACAATTAGAGAAACGTCTCTTAAGCAAACCAGAGTTTCATCAACAATATAATCAACATGTGATGGAGTATTTAACAACTGGACAAATGGAGAAGGTTCCAGTAGATCAGTGGCAGTCTCCTACTGCGTTTTATTTGGCACATCATGCTGTAACGAAATCAGATCGAAGTCTTCGTGTGGTCTATGATGCTTCAATGAAAGATAGGACAGGTGTTTCATTAAATGACACCCTCCTTACAGGTGTTAAATTACAAGCAGATATTAGTGAAATTTTGCTACGTTTTAGGCTTCATGCAGTTGTGTTTTCTGCTGATATTAAGCAAATGTACCGACAAATTCGAATAGCATCAGAACATTTGGATTTTCAAAGAATTCTGTTTCGGTGCTCACCCAGTGAACCAATTCAAGAGTATCGTCTCAATCGTGTTACTTTTGGAGTATCATCAGCACCCTTTTTAGCAATTCGTGTTCTGCACCAATTAGCCCACGACGAAGGCAGTGCATTCCCCGCTGCAGCTCGAGTGTTGCTTGAGGACATTTATGTCGATGATGCCGTTACAGGCTGTCAGAGTATTGAAGAGGCGGTATGTCTCCAACAACAGCTCATCAACATCATGGCAGCTGGGGGTTTTGAGCTCAGAAAATGGGCCAGCAACTGTGAAGCAGTTTTGCAAACATACCAGAAGAACATAAAGCAGTGCCAAATAATAATCAAACCTTTGACAGTGACAGCAATTTTGTAAAGGTTCTAGGTCTTGCTTGGAATTCTCAAGAAGACATATTCAATTATCAAGTCAATCAAATCAATCGTGACTGCACCAAGCGTACCATGCTTTCAGAGCTGGCACGCATATATGACCCCATCGGTCTTCTATCACCACTTACATTCTTAGCAAAGCATTTAATTCAACGGTTGTGGCTGCTTGGCACCTCTTGGGATGAACCTGTGCCAGAGGACATCAAACAAATTTGGTCTAGGTATGTGCAGCAGTTACCTCACCTTGCTAAGCTTCGCATTCCACGTCGAGTCACATCTGAAGATGTTATTTCCTATCAAATTCACGGATTTTCGGACGCTAGTGAGGCAGGATGTGCAGCGGTTGTTTATTTGCGTTCAACCAATTCTAATTATCAGCATCAAGTTAGGATCATAAGTGCTAGGTCGCGTGTCTCTCCAACAAAACGCAGAACGCTACCAAGGCTCGAGTTGTGTGGTGCAGCATTGCTCGCAGGCCTTATGAGGTATATCATCGATATGTACAACAAACATATTAACATTGAGAGTGTCCATGCTTGGACTGATTCCATGATAGTGCTGTCATGGATTCAATCAAATTCAACAAGTTATAAGGCCTTTGTTGGCAATCGTATTTCAAACATACAACGTAAGCTTCCAGAAGCTATTTGGAATCATGTCCCTGGGAAACAAAACCCTGCGGACGCAGCAAGTCGAGGTTTGTCCCCCGATGAGCTTATCAATCATGACCTATGGTGGACAGGCCCACAGTGGCTGTCATTTGAGCAAGACCAATGGCCCAAAGAGCCTACACACATTAACAAGACATATCAATCAGATCCTGAAATCAATTGTGAAAAACGTGCCTGTGTTTTGAACATATCAAACACTGTAGATGAACATCCACTTGATCGTTTATTGACAAAATTTTCATCTTTGAGAAAAATTCAGCGCATCATAGCTTATTGCAATCGTTTTATCGACGCTACCCATAAAATTAAACGCACAGGTCACATAACAGACGAAGAGCATCATAAAAGCTTTACGCTTCTAGTTAAACATACTCAACATACAGAATTTCAAGATATAATCAAACTTTTGAAGGCTAACAACATATTACCAAAAACATATAGAAAACTTAAACCATTTTTGGATCAACATCACATTTTACGTGTGGGGGGTAGGCTCTCTCAATCAAACTTAAATTATGAAGCAAAACATCCAGCTTTACTTCCTAGAGCACATCGTCTAACACAACTTTTAATCAATTGTGTACACTACGAACACCTGCATCCAGGTCTACAGGCCATGCAGTACTTGCTACTTCAAAACGTTTGGATATTGTCATCAAGACGCGCAATCAAGCAAGTCATATCAAACTGCTACCGATGTTTTCGAGCGAAACCAACAAATTTTGAACCTGAAATGGCAGATCTCCCACGGTCTCGTATAACTCAACTAAAATGCTTCCAAGTCTGTGGCTGCGATTTTGCTGGTCCTTTCAACATTACCTTTCAGCGCTACCGTGGTGCGAGATCCATGAAAGCCTATCTTTGTCTATTTGTTTGTTTCACAACTCGTGCACTTCATTTGGAATTGTGCAGTGATTTATCATCTGAAGTATTTCTAGCAGCCTTACGTAGGTTCATCGCTAGGCGCGGGCGCTGTAATGTGATTCATAGTGATTGCGGCACAAATTTTAAGGGTGCTCATTCCCAACTCTATCAGAGTTAATGCGAACAGCATGTGAATCAGAGCGAATCGATTTTAGATTTAACATACCAGGCTCCCCCCATATGGGTGACTTGTGGGAAGCAGGAGTAAAATCGGTCAAAACACACTTGTACCGAGTAATCGGTGGACAAATTCTCACATATGAGGAACTGTCAACAATTTTTACCCAAATCGAGTCAGTATTAAACTCTCGACCACTGTCATCAATGAGTTCCGATCCATCGGACTTAAATGCCTTAACACCAGGCCATTTTCTGACACTGGCTCCACTAACAACACTTCCAACACCGGACTATTCAAACATAAGAATGAACAAATTAACACGTTGGAATTTGATCCAAAAAATGCATCAGGATTTTTGGGCTCGGTGGAGCAGTGAATATATAACAGGCTTGTCGCAACGCCTTAAATGGAATAAGGCTACAGCACCTCCAAAACTTAATCAACTCGTTATAATCCGAGATGAAACAACGCACCCATTACGTTGGCGTCTCGGTCGTATCATTGAACTACACATAGGCCGTGAAAATGTGTGCCGCTCTGTTGCAGTCAGAACTGCTCAGGGTATTCTTAAAAGACCATTAGTAAAACTGTGTCCATTACCAGATGCAGATCAATAACCATTTAACATACTAGATTAATTAACTTTATAATTTCTTCAATCATAACCAGCAACTTTCATTATAAATTTAATTTGTCATCATCAAAACAGCATTATTGTGAACAAATATTTTCATTTTTCAGACTTTCAGTCTCATTAATTCGCCAGCAGGGGGGGAAAATAATGTTAAAGCAATAAATTGACTACTTCCGTTTCCCTTCCAACATCTTTTCCCGGCGATTAGCGCCACCTAGCGTTCCTTAGGGAGCAACCCAGTTCCCGCACCACCATTAAACACGAACCGTGTCGTTGTAAAAGAAATAATAAAAACATCGGTAAATACCACTCAAATCGCCTCAAAGACAGTAAAAATCAATCCATACAAGTGCCGTGCATAATCTAAAATAAAAGAAACAATATAGGGGCGCCCCAGAAGAAACCAAGCATACAACATTGAACGAAGCCAGAATCAAGATGCCGGCTTCAACATTACCGGTGAGTGCATAATTTCAACATCAACCAACCCCCATCCATACAGTCCACTTCTATTCCTCAACAAAAAGAAACAAAGTTCCTGTAGGTACCTGTGCCAAATTTCAGCCAGAACTGTTCAGTCGTATTCACAAATCTATATACCAATAGGAAGAAAAGAATACCAGATAGGAAGAACGAGCAGAGTGCATTGCTGGACCTTCTGCTGACTACGCGGCCCGACGGATACACCACATCAGTGGATGCATCACTTGGTTCATCGGACCACTGCCTCGTTCGGTCGCGAGTGCCTCTCGCAAGGCGTGAACCACCTCGGCCTAAGGAGTGGCGACACGTGTGACAGTATAAGTCAGTAGACTGGGATGGACTGCGAGAGTTCTTTGCGTCGTACCCGTGGAGACAGCTTTGCTTCACTTCAGATGATGTGGACTCCTGCGCTGCAGCAGTAGCTGAGGGGATCTTGGCGGGAATGGAACGTTATATTCCTAACCGCTGGATCCCGGCAGGAGCTAGGAAACGACCATGGTTTAATCGACTTTGTAGGGAAACAAGGATGTTGAAAGAAACTGCCTACAGAGCTTGGACCATGGCTCGCGCTAATTCAGATCCTAGCGTCTCTGAAGTGAAACGCAAACTGAATGCCGCCTCGAGGGCCAGTAAACGAGCGGTTGCCAGGGCTAAGTTCAATTTCGTCGGCAGAATTGGTAAGCGTCTAGCCGGCTACCCTTCTTGGAAGTCGTGAATTCTGGTCGCTCGCCAAAGCTGCCGAGGGAAACTTTTTTTTACCACCTCTACATAGACTGGATGGTAGTCTGGCCCAGAGTGCCAAGGAGAAAGCCGACCTTTTGGGTTCTCTCTTTGCCTCCAACTCGACCATGAACGATGGAGGTGCGCTTCCGCCTGGCATTCCTTGGTGTGGCACTTCCATGCCAGAAATTAAATTCAAGCAACGGGACGACAGACAGGAGCTTCAATCCCTAGATATCCATAAGTCGAGTGGACCGGACGGCATTCCTGCGGTGGTACTTAACACGTTCACGGACAGTACGTCGAGAACCGTACATCCTGACTCTCATAATATGGCACTACGGCTGTAGCCGGTGATTTTAAATGTATCAAAAGTGGAATTACGTTCACAGCCGAAGATTTTTCATTACACACATAGGAACGGCGTGACTCTGTGCCGTTTTAGGCTGTAATACAGACAGCTAGTGTCACATCAAGCACTCCGACGCGTACACACAAGTTAAGTCTCTCACGCACACATTGAAGGACATCATGTCGTGACACTCCTTCTGTGGCCGGGTGATCTACCTACTACCGATTACGTCTTTGGCCGTTACTGCCGCAACACTTACTTGAAAAATCTAATAATGTGGCAGTCCGTCCGCAGGCGTGATACTATTTACGTCTTTGGCCGTTACTGCCGCAACACTTACTTGAAAAATCTAATAATGTGGCAGTCCGTCCGCAGGCGTGATACTATTTTGTATGGAAAATTTGTGTGTCATATCACAATTTTTTAGGAATGGTTTCTGTCCGTGAACGTGTTAAGCGGTGTGGTCCGGAGTTGTGTCCGGTACTTACACGTCTTTTCACGCTTTCATACTCCATGAAACAAGTCCCGGTGTCGTGGAAGGTCGCGCACGTGCATCCTGTGCCCAAGAAGGGTGACAGGACCGACCCGGCCAATTATAGGCCTATAGCCGTCACCTCCCTTTTATCTAAGGTGATGGAGCGTGTAATTAATACACAGCTCCTGAGGTACCGCGAAGAACATGACCTGCTCAGTGACCGGCAATACGGTTTCCGTCACGGTCGCTCGACGGGCGATCTTCTCGTGTACCTCACACACCGCTGTCCGGCGGCTATCGAGAGTAAGGGTGAGGCTCTAGCAGTAAGCCTCGACATCTCGAAAGCCTTTGACCGGGTCTGGCACCGTTGTCTTCTTACGAAATTGCCCTCCTATGAACTGCCCGAGAGTTCATGCGGATGGGTGTCCAGCTTTATGGCCGGCAGAAGTATTAGGGCCGTCGTTGACGGCAGCTGTTCTGACTGCATGGCCATAAACGCTGGAGTACCACAAGGCTCAGTGTTGCCCCCTACTTTGTTTCTGCTGCGTATCAATGACATGTTGTCTATTGACGGCATTCATTGTTATGCAGACGACAGTACGGGTGATCGCGACGGGAGACGCGGGACGTCCCGGTATCTCTCGGGTTGCAGTGGAAGAAAGCCGTGAACAACTTGTATCTGAAATCGAGGCTACTCTGACTAGAGTGTCCGATTGGGGTGGACAAAATCTTGTCCAATTCAACCCTACCAAGACACAAGTTTGTGTGTTCACCGCAAAAAAAAAACCCCATTCACTGTGGCGCCGCAATTTCAGGGCACATCTCTCACCATCTCTGAAAGTATAGGGATACTTGGTGTTGAGATCTCCAGTGACGTGCAGTTCCGCAGTCACTTGGAGGCCAAGGCTAAGCTGGCGTCCAGGAAGCTCGGAGTGCTCAGCAGGGCGCGGCGGTACTTTACTGCGACGCAAACACTGCTTCTTTATAAGTCGCAAGTGCGGCCGCACATGAAGTATTGCTGTCACCTCTGGGCGGGGGCACCTGAATACCAGCTTCGTCCATTTGACTCGGTGCAAAGGCGAGCTATGAGAGTTGTCAACGATCCCATACTTGCAGGTGGTGTGGAACCTCTTAGTGACATGACAGGAGAGACTTTGCCTCTTTGTGTGTGTTCTACAGCCTGTACAACGTTTTGTGCTCTGAAGAATTGTTTGATATGATGCCTACGGCTACATTCTATCATCGCACCGCTCGCCACAGACAGGATATTCATCCTCACACGTTGCCTCCTGAGCGCTCGAGCACGGTGAGATCCAATAGAGGCTTTCTTCCGCGTACGCTTAGGTTGTGGAATGATCTCCCTGCTTCGGTTTTCTCAAACGCCTACAGTATGGGGTTCTTCAAAAGGGGACTTAGAAGGTTTTTACTGGGTCGGCAGCGCGATTGTGGCGCCTCAGGTGTTGCAAACGTCCATAGGCTGCGGACACCGATACATCTGGTGGTGCCGTATGCTTGTCTGCCACCCTAGTGGTTTAAAAAAAAATAGTAGCACAGGGCGGAATCTCCAGCTTGAATAAATAAATAAAATAAATAAATATTCACGGACATTTCACACAACGCTATCTGATCCCAAAGTAAGCTAGGAATAACCTGCTTGTGTTATGGGTATCAGACCACGGATATTAATACTTATATACTTTTAAATACATACATATAATACATAGAAACACCCAGACTCTTAAGACAAACATTTATGGGTCACACAAATATTTGAATGTGTGCGTGTGATCAATAAAATGTAAGCAAATTGTCCGTCAACGCGCACGTCAACTCTTCTGACAGCTGTGGCGCGACAGGGAGTTGCCGATCTGTATGTAATATTAATATAATGATCTTTGATAGTACCTAACTCAAGTTATTTTTAAAACTCACTGTGCCTACAAGGCAAATTTAACAGGAAGTTAACTAAACAAAATCCGTAAAAAGCACTTGTAATTTGTTTATTCTGTGCACAGAGAAAAATGGCGGGTGATTGAAGACCTTTGCATTATAATTATTTATTAAGTTAATTATGCAAAGGTCAAGAAAATAACTCATGCCTTTTTTTTAACTCGAGGGAAAATCCTTCATGGATGCTATACCGGACTCCTACCGACTAAAAAACCTCGCGTATCCTGCTAACAGCCTACGGTTGGGAGCCCCGGGTAAGCCCTCTAAACTAAAGGATAACTCATCTCATGCCTATGGCGTCCTTGAACATCATTGTTTCTTCCCTAGTTTTAGAATTTTTCGCGTCTCTTAAGTCTTTCAACTTTTAAAATAAGACGGGACAAAAGCATTTAAGGCAGTACATTTTTTGAATAGCTTAAGAATTTTTACTTAATTGTAGTTAACTAAAATAATCTATTTGAAGATTTAAATACTGCTTTTCTTTCGTTTGAAGGACGTGTACAGCTAGTAGATATAGCTACATTACATGCTTAAGGTCTGTCGTAAAACCTGGGACATCCTTCAGAAGGCTTACCCGGGGTTCCCAATCGACTGATTTCTACACGAAAATAAAAAAAAAGCTATGCTCACAAGGTTGTTAAAACTCGTTAGCTTAGCGATAGAAACCGCGTGGTTCTTGTAAGTAAGAAGGTACCATTAACACAGGAATTTCCACGAATAATACTGGCCAAGTGCGAAAGGGTTTCCGTACCAAAATATGGCAAAAAAAGTACCTAAGTTTGATGTAGGAGAGCATCCTGTTTTTCTAATTTTAGTATTTTGTTGTTATAACGGCAACAGAAATACATCATCTGCGCGATTTCGACTCGCACTTAGTTACTTCGTTTTTAAAATCACCACAGATTTCACAGACAACATAAAAACAATTCCTTTTTAACAAAAAAAAAAATAAACTTACGCAACAGTCTATCAAAATGATCGAATATTAAACACACAGATATATACAAACTACAAAATAAACTTATCACAGATGATACAGACACGACCGCTTTGATTAGCGCACGAGGCCTTGAAGCCTTTGCTTGGTCGAAACTAACCTATAAAAAAACGTACGTATAGGTAAAAAAAAGTAACATAATCATTCATTATCATATCTGTGTAACATACCAAAGATTAAATAGAATAGTTGACTGGTAGATATGCCTTTTATGCCTACAGGGTCTTTCTGGAGGCTTAAATTTTACTAAATCATAGTCCACAAAATAAATAAATTCTAAAGTCTAAAAATAAATTAAATACTGTACTAGTTAGTGGTTTGCACCGGAGCGGAATCTTGAGCTCCGGTGAAATTCACCGGTACTTTTGCGAGCTCCGGTTTTTCTCCGGTGAAAACCGGAGCATCGCGTTTGTGTAGGTACATAGATTTGATGCCTTGAAATATTGTCTTCTAATTTGCAATTCTTGATTTAAATAAACATGTACAATCAGAGAATTTGTATGTAGGTGATCCAGTAGAGTTTTATGAGGACCTATATTTTAAAAAGTATCTAATAGTTTAATATAAAATCTATAAATAATATAAAGCGAGATTTTGACCGACTGACTCATCAACGTAGAGAAAAACCCCAGAACCTAGAATGATGAAATTTGGACAGTAGGTACCTTTTATTAACTAGGTAAGTTATAAGAAAGGATTTTGGGAAATTTCACCATTAAGGTGGTAAATAAGGTATAAACAGTTGTATGGAAATTCGTCACTAAAGTTAGCATCATGAAATTATGTATAGCTGTTTTTGGTTATAAAAAAAATAGACATACATATCTTTGATTTGTTAAATTATATCAAAAGGAGGTAAACGAGGGGTTGTAAGTTTGTATGGGAATTTCTTCATTTCTTCAATGGAAACAGCTTCACAATTTGTATAGGTACCTGCATCTAATTAAAAATAAATGAACACGTTTCAGGATTTTTTAAAGTTGTACCTCCTAAGTATGTAAATCATAAAACCATCAACATCCAGCCCAAAACCTTAGAATGCGGTTTTGCAGTAGATTAGATAAAAATGCCACGGTTTGTGAATTGTTCACTATCTTTGGTACATGCTCTGCCTCGACATCGAGTCGTCGAGGCAACAGATGTCATGATTCGAATTTTACGATCCTGGATTGATCCAGAAGTGGTTAGTACCTATATCTTATTCAATTAAGTTTTGTATTCTGTACTTGTAACATACTTGAAATGTATTTGTAATAGTAAATAAGTTATATTCAAATGGTTAAGTAAATACATAATGAAGCATAACCAATTTGTGCTAAAGGGTTTTATCTGATCTTGTGTTTTCCATATCAGTGATGTGTTACAATAAAGTAGATTTTTCCCAATCAATATCATAACAGAAAATATTAGGCTAGTAGGTATATAATTTTATTTTATTTACTAGCTGACCCTCGCAACTTCGTTTACGCCACATAAGGTGTATGAAATCACAGGTATTTTTTCAACAGACTCAAGGGAGCGTATGAAACTGCCCTGTTTGCTTAATCATAAAAGAGCTTAAAGATTAAGTCCATTCTAAAACATTTCAGTCCACGCCTTCGGCGCGGACTGAATTGTTTTAGAATAGCCTTAATCATTAAGCTCTTTTATGATTAAGCCAACACGCCAGTTTAGATTTACCCTCACATTCAAAGAAACCCTTGAATTCGAAAAGTTGAGATGCCTCTAATTTCTGAACTACGAAACTCTCAATAATGAAACTTGTGTGGAACAATGTCAAAAACATTCCCTTTCTGACACTAAAAAAATATTTGAAATCGGACCGGACCACGCAGTGAGCACTTACAGCTGAAAAACCATTTTAACTTTTATCCCCTCTCCCGCAGGAACCGTGCAAAATATCGGGATCAAAAGTATCCAAGAACCTTCCTCGGACTATAAGCTCGGAATGTACCAAGTATCATTCAAATCGGTTCAGTAGTTTCGGCGTGATACTTATTCGGGATACAGACAGACAGACAGATAGACAGACAGACAGACAGACAGACATGAAAATTTTAAATTACATATTCGTCTTCAGAATCGATTATAGAACGCCCTACAATTGAAATTTTCAAAATATCTTCCATGTACAGACTCTCGACCCTTAACAGTTTTATTATAAGTATAGATTTGCAGATATCGGTAGAGGATTTTCTTTGTCAAGAATGTTTTGTAATATTTCAAGGAGCATCTCAAAGCTCATCTAGTGAATCAGCAGCCGTACGAGCTTATGGACATCAGCAAGTGTGCTTAGCCTGTGGGTCTTCCATACTGAGAGCTAAGACGCATAAAGTGATAATTAATAGCCCTGAAGGAAATCTCATCATGTCATGTATACCTAATCAACAGGTAAATATACTTTTAATAATACTATGCCTCAAGGCATTCTTTCACAGCATTCTTCAAGTCTGTGACATCTATAATCTATAATAATATTATAAAGAGAAAAGATTTGATCGTTTGTCTGTTTCCATCGAATAGGCTCTGAAACTACTGGACCGATTTGAAAACATCTTTCACTGTTGGGAAGCTACATTCTCCCGGCGAACATAGGTTATATTTTATTTCTGTATTTTCATGGAAACGGGGGCTAAGTGGATGAAACCGCGTGACATCCTCTAGTTGCAGATAAACAGTAAAATAACCTTAGTTAATATTAACGGAACACCTTTTCAGAGCCTTTTTTAAATGACATAAATTAAAGTCGGTTTTAACTTTATTTTCTTTGCTTACAGGTTTACAGACTTCAAAAAGTTTGCCAGTACGATCAGAGTAGGCGGCAGCAGGTTATACATGAAGGTGCTGTTACACCACATGAGAATATGGAAGTCCTCACAACTTCAAGACAACAGTTAGACAGTGTTTCACAATCTGCTACTCCCTTAAGGCCTATACCTACACCACCACCACAACCCACATATCAAGTGTACCATGTTCCGAATGTTGTACATATTCGTCAATCGTCAAATATACAAAAGGGCTGCTGCAACTTCACGGATTTGTACTTTTCATCAATGTGAAAATGGCAGAGCATCCCACCGTACGAAAGCCTACCAAACAATTATTGTTTGGTAGGCTGTCGTACGATGGGATGCTGTGCCCACATTCTGACTACATTGTGGTACCTAAGTTGGGCTCGATTTAGATACATTGAACCGCCAGCTGCATTTTTGGACAACATATTTCATGAATATGATGATGTAGGGTGTATGTAGGGTGAAGATATAGACATCATAGATGAATAAAACTTGCTTAAAAATATTCTAGCATTTTCATTTTCTTCTTCCTACACAAACCTGCATAACCTAATAAGTACTAGCTGACCCACCCCGGCTTCGCACGGCACAGTCCTATACCCAGATTGCAGTGCTACCTGCCGGGTTCAAATTATGTCTATGACTTTCACGCAAGTGCAAGCTATGGTGGTTAGGTAGGTTGACAAAGTTTTATCACAACTAGATGAACCGGGCGCGACCATGCATTAAATAAAGATAACATATAAACATTGATGTATAGGTAACTAGGTAGGTATTACATTTTCAGGGTTATTTATTAGTGTTGGAACTATTACTTCTATCTTATTTGAATTAAATCCATGTTCATCCATGTAACGATTAGCCCTTTCTGAACAAAATTGATTTGACGGATTGATGGACATTTGCTTCGAAACTAACCTCTAATTTGAACAGCAAAACGAAGAATGAGAGAAAACCCCACAAAATAAGAGAATATTTTTAATTTCCTATGAAAGTACGATATCTATCCAATTTAATATCAAATTTTCGCTGTCATACAAAATTATTTGTTACGAAACGGCGGCCCATTAAATAATGGGCAATCTCCGAGGACGGTGTCGATGTTTATTACTCTATCACGGCTTAATACGGCAATGTATTATAATCTGGATTAAGTCATAGTCTTCTTTTATTCCCAGAGTAAGTTCGAATGGGATATGCGACGTGTACAGAATTTCACGCATGTGGAGCAGCGGACAGTCGGACACCATAGGTACATACTCATTACATTAAAGCACTTCTCAATAAAAAAACTATCAAAAGAATTTTTAAACTCCAACTGGTTATACAATAGGTTTTGAGATTCGAACGAGTCTTCAAACAAACTCATCAGATATAATTTGCATCTATGTAATAAATGAGTCAGAATGACCGCGACCCGCGACTATTTGAGACCTTGAATGCTGTTGTATCTCTACTTACCAACCTATTATTTATTCTGTGTAGGTACTATGTAAGCAATTTACGAACAACAAAATTCTACATTAATTACTTTAGGATTATGAGATTTAATATGATGCCATTTTAAGAATAAAGTTATTATACCTAACACTATTTTAGGGATCCTAATTACTGTCTGTCTGTCACGAACACATGAGGCTTTTTTTTAACGTGGGGAAATTCCTTAAATAAATAAATAAATAAAAAATAAAATGAAATAAAATTATTCCCTTTGAATTTAAAAAAAAACTGTTTCGGTTTGTCAAAATTTTTGTGACTCTACCGGGGGTTCGGAAATGCTACAGACTGAGAAGAACACCCCAAGAATCTCAGTCCGATCCCTCCCAAAATTCATCTTAGTATCTAATAGGTACAATTTTTTTTAATATGTAGAAAGCAGCAAAGCAATTCGTGTCACTGCCAAGCAGCCTTGTCTTCTAGAAAGTCTTTAATGCTATAAAAAGCATCGATATAGATAAGACTAGATGACTAACGACCGCGCCAACATCAAGCCTACCTAACGTAAGCCCACAGGCTTAGGTGAGCCAAACGTCAGTTCAGTCGGACGCCGTTACGCCAATCGTACGTACAAATTGAACCGGGCGACAAAATGGACAAATGCACAGTAAAAGATTGCGATTCTAAAACATAAAAACACAATTAATCATGTAGAATTACTTTTCACACGTAATTATACTATTTACGCATTGATATCAGCGTAAATACCGAATATAATCGAATTTTGAAAATAAAATTTGTGATTGCCATTCAGTGTTACCACTAAAATATCGGTTTGGTTTACCCACAATAGTGGGAGAATTAGTAATTAATTACCTATGAAGATACATTAATAATATTACCCGACCCGACAGGGTTATGATTTTGACAGACTATATACGTATGTCTGTATGTTCATGTATTCCCTCAGAGCTCCTCAACTAGGTACTTATTAGAAATGGACTAATGAGATATTGTTAGAAGCGTCATGACGTTCCGACTGGTTATAAGCTATACATCGAGTCACTGAATTTAATGGTGCGCCCTCTAGCGGCCATAAAGTACTGTGTTAAAATAAGTTTAAGAAAAAAATATCGTGGTTTTTTTTTCGTGTTTGGTATTAAATGAAAGGGTTAGACGTTTTGTAAGTAAGTGCCTTTTTAATGGTCTATATAGAATACTAGCGGACGTCACGCGGTTTCAGCCGCGTAGTTCCCGTTCCTGTGGGAATACGGGAATAAAATATAGCCTATGTTCACCGGAAAGAGTGTAGCTTCCCAACAGTGAAATAATTTTTCAAATCGGTCCAGAAGTTTCGGAGAGAGTTTGTTTAGTACACCGGGAACCAACCCTAAAGACGCGGGATAGGACCCCTATGCGAGACGGCAGTGTTAGTCAAGGTCTGTCGGGAAGCCATGCGATATGGTCACGCCTTTATCCCCGAAGAGGTAGGCAGAGGCATTTTATATGGCCAAAATTCATCTTTTTTTATAAGAATACCCACGTCATATTATGTGGTGAGACGTACTGCCGTTGCCGTGTTGAGATGGACAGGCACAGGTTGTGACTGCCTGCTGTTGAAGTTTTTCAACCTTGGTCAAGTCTTTCAACTTGGCTTAACGACTGCCATTTTACTGGCAACCGGGACCAACAGCAACGTGCCTTCCGAAGCACGGAAACGTTGGAAACGGTCAAATAGGGCACAGTGTGGTTTAAGTCAGTAGGCGTTCGCAATAGCATCCATGCGTAATTTCAAACGTAAAAGAGAGAAACCCATCTTAAGGTAGAGAAATTTCTAAAATGGACATCAGAGAATATTTATATCTACCGTTGATTAATGGCACTTGGTGAAACTTGCTGCACATATTGCAAAAAAAAACTGGCCAGGTGTGAGTCGGATTCGCGCACGGAGGGGCAAACGCGAGACTCCATGAACGAGACATGAGGCTTTGCCGTTCGTCTGTCTGTTAGTCACGAGGCTGTATCGCAGGAACTGTGGTTGATAGAGCAAATTTTTTCACAGGTGATGTATGTTTCTACCGCCATAACAAAAAATACCTACTAAAAGCAGAAAAAGACCCCACACAACAAACGTAAATTGCCGTTTTTGTATGGGAACCTGGACTCTGTGCTTAAATTCGACTCGCACTTGGCCGGTTTTTTTTAAATATGAACACGTGAGTTTCGGTTTCAACCGAAATAAAATAATAAATTAAATAGGTACATAATAATTTTAAATTTGTTTAGTAATTCTACAATTGTCGTGGGTAAAAATTTCATACAGTAGTCAACACTGGCCCACGTTCGTCATGTTTATGTTTTTGTCTTTGTCTAATCGCAGTGGCGGCGGTGTTCAC
Source organism: Miltochrista miniata (assembly GCA_933228765.1). Classification (NCBI taxonomy): domain Eukaryota; kingdom Metazoa; phylum Arthropoda; class Insecta; order Lepidoptera; family Erebidae; genus Miltochrista; species Miltochrista miniata. The sequence continues at coordinate 9,074,531 of OW121774.1, read as the reverse complement.
CGTACGCGTGTGAGTGAGACAGATATATATTTACCATCACTGCTTAAAAAGTTTCATAGTTGCGTCTTCTCAGCTCATAAGTAGCCGTGCTTTTGTCGAGACGCGATGTTCGTGTTTGCCTCTCTAATGTTAATATATATAACTCTATGATAAAAAGCTTTCTGGCACAATTTAAATTTTATTAGTTTTTTAAATTTATTAACTGTCAAACCTGATAAGGCTCCCGGCAATGTATGTAAATGTAGGTATGTTATGCCGGTCTCCTACCGACTAAAAACCACACGTTTACTTAATGCCTACGGTTGGGAGCCCCGGGTAAGCTCTCGGAGGGATGATCCCAGGATTTCCAACAGACCTAGGCTCCCAGGCTACCACTGCGGCCTCACTTAGGGGGCTCGGGTACGCTCTTTGGGGCGTGAGGCGAGCATGAATCTCTTACGTCATGCCTTCGTCTTGGGCCTGCGCCCTGCTTATGTGAGGACGGCGAATGCGGATTTGATTGTAGGTGATTCTATAATTGACTAACAGATTTACCCAGTTTCAACCGTGTAGTTCCCGTTCCCGTGGGAATACAGAGATAAAATATCGCTTATAGTGTAGCTTCCCAAAAAAATTTTTAAATAGGATAGGATTTACGGAGTCTATTCAATGCAATCAAAATTTTTCACAGATGATGTATTTCTGTTGCCGCTTTAATTACATAACAACAAATACTAACAAGAAGCCGTGAGACGGGACGGTCTCACCCGAGTGCCCCTCTCTAAAACGTTTATTGTGAAAGTGAAAGTTCAATCCGATTGACGTTCTCATTTTTGTTTTATTTCAAACTTTGAACAGATGATCTACGTGACCTAGTGACGTAGTTTAATGCAACAGAGTCACAGACTACAAACACAAGTCTCGTCATAAGCCCCTCTGCAGTCAATTTTATAGAGAGGGGCTAAAATGAGAAAAAAAAAGATATATTTAAGGGGGGCTCTCGTTTAACAAACGTGATTTTTGTTTGTTTGGCCTTGATTATGTATCTACTTATACTTAGATAACCAAATATTATGTGACCCGCCATTTTGTAATGACGTCCATCTTGTATTTACCGTCGACATATTATAATTTGACACGTCATGCACGAACATCACGGTTTTAAGAAACAGCCGTTCTCTTATAAATATAAAAAAAACATTTGAATAAATTATCTATACTATACTATGCTACCGTGTGGCGTTAGGTTCATTCTGCCTACCCCGCAAGGGATTTGGCGTGAAGATAGTAAATTATCTATGGTAGCATTGTGAGGCCATTGCCTGACTTTCTTCTTGCCATTCTTTGATTGTTAATAACGTATCTAAGTATAGTTTTTATACGAGTAAGTATATCATTGGTATTTACCACAAAATAAAGGTATTCTTAACTTCCTAGATTATTATTTAATTAGGTCAGTTAGATGAATAAATATGTAGGTAGGTACTTATTATATTATTTATTACTTTTTTTTATTTAAGCCTTATACAATAATATCACACACACACATGTGTTTGAAATAAACACTTCTCATCTCTCGTAAATTTTGAACCCAAGTATACAAACTCTTTCACTTATTCCACTCTTTGCAAGTAGAAGAAGCGACAGTTTTATGTCAGGATCGTAGCAAGTGGAAAGCCACAGTCTCTGCCTACCCTGATGGGAGACAGGCGTGATGGTATGAATGTATCTACGTCTATTTTTCGCTTTAAATATAACGCTTATTTGTGGGTAATAGTTTCTTTATTACTATGAGATAACTAGGTAGGTATAATTTACAATACCATTATAAGATTACAGAATTGCCAGACATATCGTGCCAGTACCTATTTATTAGATATTACACCTTATCAAATGCTCAAAGAGTGAATACGTAAATATTATCTTTACTAACATCTAATAAAATTATAGATAAAAAATGTGTAGTAGACTTTGAATTAAAATCGATTGTAACAAACTCCTTAGTCAGATAAAAAAAATAAGCAGTCTCATCGCCAGTGACATAAGTTTTAAAAAATGAAAAGTTTAGTTTTAATTTTATTGTGTTTGGTATCGAGCAGTTTGAGTTATAGGATTTTGTGCATATTTCCTGCCCCGGCAAGGAGTCATGACAATCTTGCAAAAGGCGTCGTGAAAGCTTTGTTGAAAGCTGGACATCAGGTTCGTATAGTATACCTATAATAAGATCTTTACTTACTGGTATTGTAAAGAGGATGATTGTTTCATCGACTGAGCTATAGAACCGTAAAGAACAAGCTGAAATTCTTTAATGTGGGTGCTGTAAACACTATTTAGGAGCATTATTCCAGAACAATCTATCGAATAATAATATAATATTTGTGGTCATTCACACACAACACAACATCATCTAGCCCAAATTAAGTTAATTTATGCTTGTGCTATGGGATCTTGACGACTGATATACATACTTATATATTTCTAAATTCATACATATTATACATAGAAAACACCCAAACTCCGAAACAAACATTTGTGAATCACAAAAATATTTGGACCGACCCAGGAATCGAACCCAGGACCTCCAGCGACGCAGGCGGTATCACTACCGACTACGCCACAGAGGCAGTAAAAATAAAAAAATGTAAAATTGTATAGTAATCTAATAAATGATAATGCAAAAAACCACTTATTAACATTGACCAGCTGATCCGTATAACTTCAAATACTTTACAGTTTTATTTTATTTATTTAGCACGCCAAATTGACGTCGCCACTAGCCTGATGGTCAGCCGTGGCGCATCTAGCGATTGGGGGCCAGTCTCACAGTCCCTATGACTTTCGACAGTAGTCCTCAAGTTGGCGGCCTTGTGATGCGCCTCTTCACGCTCCTCTTGAAGAACCCGTGAGTGAGGGTAAAACGAGTGCGGGCAGGACGTTCCATGTTTTTATAGTTCGACAGAGGAACGATCTTTTGAAACGCTCGGTTCTGGCGATTCTCTCCACTGTGTATGAGTGGCATCTCTGCCCGGCACGCGTTGTTCGTGATCGGAAAGGAGATGGTGGGATCATTTCGACTTTTCAAAAACACATAAACCTTCCTCTTCAAATTATTCTCATTACAATCCGTTGAGTAGTTTAAGAGATCTAAGCGCACAGATCTAATAGAATAGAACAAGCGCTTTCCTTTAATACTCTCCACTCAATTTTAAAATGTTTCAAGTTTGTTTATGGTTTCAGGTGAGCTGGGCAACGCCATTCGAACAAAAAGATGTTCATACCAACTTAACCGTCATAGACCTCATCGAAACAAGGGCTGTCCTCGACAGTAAGTATTGTTAGGTTAGTTATTGTAGGTCTGTTGGGAGTCCTAGGACATCCTTCCGAGGGCTTACCCGGGGCTCACAACCATAGACAACCATAGGCAACCATAGGCTCCCATAGCAAAACCATGGGCTGTTGGGCGTTACGTGAGGTTCTTTAGTCGGTAGGAGACCGGCATAACATCCATGAGGATTTTCCCTGACGTAAAAAAAATACAAATTAAAAGCCTAAAACTTAAAAGTGCCGCAGCGGAAGAGGATGAAAATATTAAAATTAATAAGTTTAAGGGTCTCGTCTCATCGTATCGTTTTCTTCCAGTCGGTGCCGAGGCACTAGGGCCTAGTGACTAGGCCCATGAAGCAAAGACTTCTATATAAACTGAGGTAGACGCGCCGTACTCTAACAAACGAGATTTCAAAAGCAATTCTCAAACACACCATTGCTAAGACTACACTCACTTATAAATAATATTTACGTAATTGTCACCACAATAGCAATATACGAATAGAACGAGAGTAAAGGAGAAGGCGTATGGACTCCGATTGCAAGCCGAGTAGGTACCTACTCTCGAAGTTTTGACTCACTAGAGTGCGAGCAACGCTGCCAATTGGCACAGTTTATAGGTTTCAAAAATCTTTCAGAAGTCTTTGCCATGGAGTCGCAATGTGCATAAATTTTTCAAGAATTTGAAAAAGGATGTATTTAAATTGATATCTGTATATTCCCTTTTTCTGAACTAAATATTTCAAAGTTAAACCAAATATACTGACTTGCATACTAATTATGCACACTAAATAAATCAAATTCATTATACTGTTTAATGGTATTTGCAGAACTGTTTTACTGAACGAATAACTATTATCAAAATTATAGATCTAGTAATTCCTTAGTTCAACAAAAATATTAAAACTTTTTTAAGGAAAACCATCGCCTAATTTACTTTTAGGAACATCGTTTATTCTAAGTAAAACCCCAATTTAATCAGTTACCTCTGAAAATTAAATTTTATTGATCAAAAAAATTAAAAGTCTAACTTAACCTAACCTATTCCGTTATATGATTGTATAATTTAGAGTGCAAGTTAGTATTTTTGATAAACAATTCGTATTTCTGTTTTACAAATCATATATTCGATGTACGAACCACATTTTTGGTGTGAATTCTATTAAAAAGGTCATCTCGTTCTGAGTAACATATAAGTTTTTTAAGTAGGACATGTTTAGTTAATGAATTGGTTTATTTGCACAGCATTTAATTTTCTCGTTTCATCATCATCATCTAGCCCAAATAAAGCTAATATAAGCTAGTGCTATGGGATCTAGACGACTGATAGACATACCTATATATTTCTAAAAACATAGACACTATACTTACATAGAAAATATCCAAACTCCGAAACAAACATTTGTGGAACACACAAATATTTGGACTCGCCCGAAATGCAGACATTTTCTTACCCATGCCTATTTAATCTATACATTATTTTCTTTTAATCTGAGACATTTTATTAAAATGACAGAAAAGTCAAAATTTCACATTAGAAAATTAAAAAAATAATACTCTGTATAGTAGTATACTCTTTATACTGTGGTATAGTGTTCACCATAAGATACCAAAGCCGAAAATATAGGTAGAAAAATTTTCTAACTATATTTTCGGCTTCAGCACAAATATTAACTAGGAGTAGGGTCTTCAAATAGGCAATATATTATCACGTTACATATCCTAGGGGCTAAGCAGAGAGCATTCAAATTGGCATTTTAACATAATTTTCACGTGTACGAAGTTGCGGGCAACAGCTAGTTTTAACATAATTTTCACACGTACGAAGTCGCGGGCCTAAGCTAGTTTTTAAATAAAAAACATCCTTGGCCCAGCATTGGCAAACTGGTAAGAGCCGACCTTGGCGTATAAATATCGATCAAATCAAAGACCCATTGAAGAAAAACCAGTTCAAGAGTACCCACCCTTAACCGGCGAGCGTCTAAGAAAACATGAAATTAGAAGAAGCGACAATTTTATGTCAGGATCGTAGCAAGTGGAAAGCCACAGTCTCTGCCTACCCTGATGGGAGACAGGCGTGATGGTATGAATGTATCTACGTCTATTTTTCGCTTTAAATATAACGCTTATTTGTGGGTAATAGTTTCTTTATTACTATGAGATAACTAGGTAGGTATAATTTACAATACCATTATAAGATTACAGAATTGCCAGACATATCGTGCCAGTACCTATTTATTAGATATTACACCTTATCAAATGCTCAAAGAGTGAATACGTGAATATTATCTTTACTAACATCTAATAAATATAGATAAAAAATGTGTAGTAGACTTTGAATTAAAATCGATTGTAACAAACTCCTTAGTCAGATAAAAAAAATAAGCAGACTCATTGCCAGTGACATATGTTTTAAAAAATGAAAAGTTTAGTTTTAATATTATTGTGTTTGGTATCGAGCAGTTTGAGTTATAGGATTTTGTGCATTTTTCCTGCCCCCGCAAGGAGTCATGACAATCTTGCAAAAGGCGTCGTGAAAGCTTTGTTGAAAGCTGGACATCAGGTTCGTATAGTATACCTATAATAAGATCTTTACTTACTGGTATTGTAAAGAGGATGATTGTTTCATCGACTGAGCTATAGAACCGTAAAGAACAAGCTGAAATTCTTTAATGTGGGTGCTGTAAACACTATTTAGGAGCATTATTCCAGAACAATCTATCGAATAATAATATAATATTTGTGGTCATTCACACACAACACAACATCATCTAGCCCAAATTAAGTTAATTTATGCTTGTGCTATGGGATCTTGACGACTGATATACATACTTATATATTTCTAAATTCATACATATTATACATAGAAAACAAAAACAACTCCGAAACAAACATTTGTGAATCACAAAAATATTTGGACCGACCCAGGAATCGAACCCAGGACCTCCAGCGACGCAGGCGGTATCACTACCGACTACGCCACAGAGGCAGTAAAAATAAAAAAATGTAAAATTGTATAGTAATCTAATAAATGATAATGCAAAAAACCACTTATTAACATTGACCAGCTGATCCGTATAACTTCAAATACTTTACAGTTTTATTTTATTTATTTAGCACGCCAAATTGACGTCGCCACTAGCCTGATGGTCAGCCGTGGCGCATCTAGCGATTGGGGGCCAGTCTCACAGTCCCTATGACTTTCGACAGTAGTCCTCAAGTTGGCGGCCTTGTGATGCGCCTCTTCACGCTCCTCTTGAAGAACCCGTGAGTGAGGGTAAAACGAGTGCGGGCAGGACGTTCCATGTTTTTATAGTTCGACAGAGGAACGATCTTTTGAATCGCTCGGTTCTGGCGATTCTCTCCACTGTGTATGAGTGGCATCTCTGCCCGGCACGCGTTGTTCGTGATCGGAAAGGAGATGGTGGGATCATTTCGACTTTTCAAAAACACATAAACCTTCCTCTTCAAATTATTCTCATTACAATCCGTTGAGTAGTTTAAGAGATCTAAGCGCACAGATCTAATAGAATAGAACAAGCGCTTTCCTTTAATACTCTCCACTCAATTTTAAAATGTTTCAAGTTTGTTTATGGTTTCAGGTGAGCTGGGCAACGCCATTCGAACAAAAAGATGTTCATACCAACTTAACCGTCATAGACCTCATCGAAACAAGGGCTGTCCTCGACAGTAAGTATTGTTAGGTTAGTTATTGTAGGTCTGTTGGGAGTCCTAGGACATCCTTCCGAGGGCTTACCCGGGGCTCACAACCATAGACAACCATAGGCAAACATAGGCTCCCATAGCAAAACCATGGGCTGTTGGGCGTTACGTGAGGTTCTTTAGTCGGTAGGAGACCGGCATAACATCCATGAGGATTTTCCCTGACGTAAAAAAAATACAAATTAAAAGCCTAAAAATTAAAAGTGCCGCAGCGGAAGAGGATGAAAATATTAAAATTAATAAGTTTAAGGGTCTCGTCTCATCGTATCGTTTTCTTCCAGTCGGTGCCGAGGCACTAGGGCCTAGTGACTAGGCCCATGAAGCAAAGACTTCTATATAAACTGAGGTAGACGCGCCGTACTCTAACAAACGAGATTTCAAAAGCAATTCTCAAACACACCATTGCTAAGACTACACTCACTTATAAATAATATTTACGTAATTGTCACCACAATAGCAATATACGAATAGAACGAGAGTAAAGGAGAAGGCGTATGGACTCCGATTGCAAGCCGAGTAGGTACCTACTCTCGAAGTTTTGACTCACTAGAGTGCGAGCAACGCTGCCAATTGGCACAGTTTACAGGTTTCAAAAATCTTTCAGAAGTCTTTGCCATGGAGTCGCAATGTGCATAAATTTTTCAAGAATTTGAAAAAGGATGTATTTAAATTGATATCTGTATATTCCCTTTTTCTGAACTAAATATTTCAAAGTTAAACCAAATATACTGACTTGCATACTAATTATGCACACTAAATAAATCAAATTCATTATACTGTTTAATGGTATTTGCAGAACTGTTTTACTGAACGAATAACTATTATCAAAATTATAGATCTAGTAATTCCTTAGTTCAACAAAAATATTAAAACTTTTTTAAGGAAAACCATCGCCTAATTTACTTTTAGGAACATAGTTTATTCTAAGTAAAACCCCAATTTAATCAGTCACCTCTGAAAATTAAATTTTATTGATCAAAAAAATTAAAAGTCTAACTTAACCTAACCTATTCCGTTATATGATTGTATAATTTAGAGTGCAAGTTAGTATTTTTGATAAACAATTCGTATTTCTGTTTTACAAATCATATATTCGATGTACGAACCACATTTTTGGTGTGAATTCTATTAAAAAGGTCATCTCGTTCTGAGTAACATATAAGTTTTTTAAGTAGGACATGTTTAGTTAATGAATTGGTTTATTTGCACAGCATTTAATTTTCTCGTTTGCATTTAGTAAATTAGTGGAGTTACCTAGTGTGCAGAAAAATTAAATAGATGTGCATTTAAAAATATCCCTTTGAAAAAGCGCCTGATAAAGTCGACTGGTGACCCAAGCCCAGCTTTAGTACCAGTATATGATTACGTAGGTGCAATTTTATCTCTGTACTTGCAATAGGCACTGAGCTACAGGGGGTCAAAAGTGGGTCGAAACGGCTCGTGTAAATCGTGCAAGGCATGCGCGTGGCCTGTTGCTGGAACTTGGCCCGGTGCGCTTAGATACAGCAGTTGACAAAATACATTATAAATAATGATGTTTTTAGCTAGTCATGTATTGTCATCAGAACTCAGATGCAAAATTTCAGACTGATTGAACGCCGGGAAGTGGGTCAAATTAACATTCCAAGATTTTCTTACATACATAGTTACAAGTGAAGCTAATAAAAGCGTGTTAAAAAGCTAGGTACCTACTTAGAATTAGAATACCCCTTTTCGCCCCCCAGGTGACAGGCCGCAGTCGTAGCCGTAGGTCTATTAAGAGTCCTGGGGTATCCTCCGAGGGCTTACTCGGGGCTGCCTACCGTAGGCTGTTAAGTAGGATACGTGTGGTTTTAGTCGGTGGGAGTCCGGCATAGCATCGATGTAAGATTTTCCTTATGTTAAAAAAAGAAACCCTTTTTGGAACTGTCTCATTTTTTAGGGTTTCGTAGCCAAATGGCAAACACGGAACCCTTATAGATTCGTCATGTCTGTCTGTCTGTCTGTCCGTCCGTGTGGCACAGCCACTTTTCTCCGAAACTATAAGGCCTATGCTATTGAAACTCGGTAATTAGATGTATTCTGTGAACCGCATTAAGATTCTTATATAAAACTAGAAAAAAAGCAGAAAATTTTGGGGGTCCCCATACTCAGAACTGAAAGTCAAAATTTTTTTTTTTCATCAAATCCATACGTGTGGGGTATCTATAGATAGGTCTTCAAAAATGCTATTGAGGTTTCTAACGTTATTTTTTTCTAAAGTAAATAGTTTTCGCAAGACCACTTTGAAATGTGTCCCCCCCCCCCCCCCCCCCCTCTAACTTCTAAACTAAGAAAATGATTTATCTAAAAATAATATATAATGTAGGTACATTGCCATAAAAACTACCAACGAAAATTAGTTCGAACGAGATGGAGCTGGTAGTTTTTTTTTAATACATCATAAACCCCAATTTTCGTTTAGAAAAATCACTACCACTGCGAACGTGTTAAAACATCAGTCAAAGTTACAACGAGGGTGAAACTATAAGAACTTTTATATTATGTTACTTGCTGCTACTAAACCCTTCATGGGCGAGTCCAACTCGCACTTGACCGGTTTTTTAAGTAATACTTCTTTAGGCGCAACTAGGCAGTAACTCAGATTTTTTTTCTGACGGAAGTAACGCCGTCAACGGCATTGAAGTTTTACTTCAATCGCGCGTAAAGGTTACACGCGTACACTTTTTTTTTCTTTTTTTGGCGCGCTCAGTGCCCCTGCATGTGCCCACGAAATAAACTTATTCTGATGGAAATGTTCCGTTTCAGATTTTGAATCGTCCAAAGCAGTAAAGTCTTTGTCGGGAGTAAGGGGCCATGCGAGGAACTTGACCAGGATCGTGGGTGAAAACAAGGAGCTGAGGAAGGTTCTAGTTGAGGAGCAGTTCGATGCTGTCATCACAGTATGGGCTATGAATGATAATGAGGCTGGGTGAGTATTAAGGGGTGCTAATTAAACGACCTTCTTTTTAATAGCATTTTTAGCCTCCGGAAAAATACTTTGCTCCCTAAATTAATAAGTCAGCCACAATTAATGAGCGTCAGAATTTATAGATTATAGCCACCAGTTAACCTCTCTATTAGACACTGTTAATATAATTCAGTATCGTGATTATTTTTAAGCATCCAATTTTGTAACATGCATTCAAACAGTAAGCTTCTAAAATACTAAAAAATGGCATCAAAATGGACATTATTTATTAATATCATAGCTTCTAATTTCCTAATTCAGCATGTTTAAAATGTAACTCGTCCAACATTTATGGATCATCAAAGTTAAGTAAAATTGCCACCAAAAAGCAAATTATGGCCACTAATATTACCTAAATAGCTAGGACCACTTGTAGCCACTAACTCAGTCTTTTGTAAACGATCACTGCAGTAAGCAACTACCGCTATTGCTGGTGCTCAGATGGTTGACCACTTTGTAATATTTGATTTGCGAGTTTCCTTGCTTTACAAGGCACGTCGTTCAGCCAACTGTGTGGGGTCACAATCTGGTGGAAACGGACAAGCGAGTCCTGAAACGGACTCGTTTGTCCGTTTCACACGGGAACATGGGACAGATTTTCGGGCATAAATGCTTTTATTTATTATTATGTGTTACCTGCAGTCTTTATAATCAGATATTCTATACAATACCTGCATTCTAAAGCTGTCTACACTCCAAAGCCGCCGGCCCGGCGGGCGAACCTGCCGGATAAGGCCGGCGGCGGCCTCATTTTGAAGCTGTCTACACACCAAAGCCGTCACCGGCCTTACCCGGCGGGTTCTGCCGCCGGGCCGGCGGCTTTGGTTTGTAGACAGCTTTAGGAATACCTGCCTCAGACTCCAGATGCGCCTTCGAAGCAATTTAAGAAATGTTTTGAATAAGTATATGATTGTTCATACTTTGTCTAGTACTGTACAAATTTCCTAGGGATTGCATAGAATATACCTGCTGGTCCACCGGTAATGTGTAAAATAAATAGGTCTTGGGTCACCATAAAATTATAAGTACCGCAAAATTATAAACTATCGAGGAATTATAAATTGTAACATATTGTAAAATATTAAATTTATCTGTAATACATCTGGCGCTCGGCGGCCGCTGCAGCGGCATGCTCGCTTCGCTCGCTCGCCTTCACGCGTTAGTGGTAACTGTTCCAACTTAACCTAACCTTCGCAAGCAGCGAACAACACTTCCATACTCTCGTTATTTCATACATTGCCTTGCCTGCAAGCATCAGGTATTCTCTATAATGCCTAGACATCATACAGGTTTCGGTCGGTGACATTATGTATGCATGTAATACAGATTATAGAACTAAAGACAGATACAAAACAAAGAAGTGAGACCAAGAATGCAAATACTTAACCCAAATGTGAGTAACGAGTAATTTCTCATTAATCGTAAATTTATGACGACATTCACGACATTCACTTCTAGAGAGTCTATAATGTACTAAATTTTGAGTTTAGTATTTGCTTTCTTAAAATCACTCTCTTGTTCGGTAAGCGTAATCTGTCTATAGTTACAAAGTGATATCAAATAGCGGTCTCTGATTGATGCTAATGGCCGGTCGCTGTCGTCCTGTGCACTCGCGTCTATCCTTACAGTGTCTATTTTCACGAAAAAAGAATATGATATATCTATCTATTTTACACGCTAAGTTATAAAAACTGATGTTGTCTGTGGAGGCTTAAATTATAATTTTTTGAGGCTCTTGTTTTGAAGCTATTAAATATACAATGGTGATTACATGTAAAATATGTGGCTGAATTAGTAAATTAGGTGTTAATATATTATAACGAAGGACAAGTTAAAATAATTGTTGATCTTTATTTGATGCTTATAATGGAATGTTTAGGTGACGTTTTAAAAAGGACGAATTAGTATATTAGAGGCTATTTCATTTTCGCGTGGCTTAGTTATTAAATGAGAGGCTAAATGCCGTGGCCGATAAAAACTTTTGAGGCTCGGTTTATTATATCGCAGTATTAAGTACCTAGGTACCTTTTTTTAACGTGAGGGAAAATCCATCATGGATGCTATACCGGACTCCTACCGACTAAAAAACCTCACGTTACGCCAAGCAGCCTACGGTTAGGAGCCCCGCGTAAGCCCTCGGAAGGATGTCCCAGGACTCCCAACACAGACCCACGGCTACCACTGCAGCCTCGCCTAATTAAGTACCTACGTATTCTTTATGCCTGATGAAAAGCCATAGAGACATGAAGCGAAGGGGGCCACTCTCATTGTCTACGACACTATTGACGTGCACGTGAAAACCGGCATTGTAAAATGTGGGAAGGGTAACACGTACATACAATGGCAGGTCATTCTAGGTTAAATCTTCTGCTTTGCGTAGAACAAATGCGACTTTCACTGCATTGTACAGAATGAGAATTGCGGTGAGTATTCGGAAGAGCTGTTCAACTTAAGGCTTGTATGTTCGAAAGAGACGCATCTCGGGGTGAACTTTATACTAAGAAATATTCTTCGATTTGATCTGATAAAATCTATATTATTGTAATTTATTAGATACTCTTGCTTTGTTAACGTATCAAAACACGATTAGGAATACTTTGTTCGATCGAAATCGCTCTCGAAAAATGAGAAATATTGCAAAAATCTTAACAAGTAATGAACTTTTTTTATCTAAATAAATGAGTTTTCTCATAAAAACTTGTCATACAATAGATATACTTAGGTCTTTAGAACAATATTTTACGTATAGATTTTTTCTTAAAACCCCTCAGATTTTATAACAGTAATATAATGTAGTAGGTATTAGAATCGAATGAAATCCGGCAAAAGCGTACGCTGCAATCGTTCGAATTGCCATAGGATTTGTCGAGGTCGAACATTGCAGCTTTATTACCTACCACCCTCTCCGTTTTTAATGAACAACGTGCAGAGCAAAGGTGCCAATTTCACACAGTGGACAGAATCTTCGCCAGAATTGAGCGATTTAAAAAAAAAAAATTTTTAAACGAAGCGAAGAAACTGGAATGCTCTGCTAGCACAAGTGTTTTTCTTCGACTGGGTTTCTAGTGCAGTATGAATAGGTACAACCTTGGGCTGCCAATTTGAGGGCCACTGTATCAAATAAGTGTTGTGGAAATGTGGACTGTGGTTAACTGTAGTAGGTGGCACTATATTATATAATCTGTGGTGGCACATATTTGCGAGATGTTGCCATGGATTTCCATCAGGCAGGCAGCGTCATTATCATAAGCTAATATATTTAAAAAAAGACGCTGAAAAACTCTATTGTTTTAAGAAATATGATTAGTTTTGAGAGTACCTAGAAATGATGCAACAATAAAATCATTGTTGAAAATAGCGATATCTAGCGATGAGTAGGTAGCCAAATTGCTATCAAAAACTGCACAATGCAATCTAGCATGTCGTGTTTGTGAACTCTGTGAGCGATGTCTGTGTGCTACGCACTCCTCACCTCAGCGAATTTAGTTTTTAACCGATTTCAAAAAAGGAGGAGGTTCTTAATTCGTCTGTATGTTTTTTTTATGTACGTTTACCGATATTTCCATTAATTATAGACGGATTTTAATTTTTTTTTCATTTGTTGAACAGGGCTAACTTGGTCCCATTTTCACCAGGTCTTGATCTGATGATGTGATCCAGGGAAAAACGAGAGCAACTACTGAAAATTATTGTAGTAACAACTAGTGCGCTTGTAAGGTTTCCATCTGTATCTGTACTATCTAATTTATGATAAAAGTCCTCTCAAAAAACCTTCCATCTCCCCATTTCAGCTACGCCGCCATACAACAAGTGCCGTGGATCCTACTCAGCACAGTGGGCTACCACACGCACCTGGAGTGGCTGGTGGACGAGGTCAGGTCCGTGACCACGACTCCGCTCATGTTCAACGACTGTGACCTCCCCATGAGCTTCGGGAGACGGCTGTTTAATGTGGTGGCGCATCTTGCTCTCAGTGTGGACTGGTGGTAAGGGGCTTTCTTTATTAAAGGTCTGATTGTGTTTTCAAATCATCCGGAAACTCATCAATACTATATCCAAATCAATCCAACTGTTTCGAAGGAATTTAGTTAGGTGTCTTATAGGTACAAAAGAATCTTCTATAGGTAAAAAGGTGAGTAGGTATGTATATCACTGAAAACTTGCATAAATATCTGTTGTCTGTTACCTCATAACACAAAAAGAATCATCCTAGCTTACTTTGGGATCAAATGGCGCTTTGTAAAATAGTAGTGAATGTAAAGCATTTCCAGAAAATAACTTTTTCAAGACTACTAACGCCATCTGCTGTCGAGTAGGTATACTAATCAATCTAGAAGTGAAAAGGGACGGGAAGCCTAGTCTTATCATAGGCTATCATACAACAAGTACCCTGGATCCTACTCAGCACAGTAGGCTACCACACGCACCTGGAGTGGCTGGTGGACGAAGTCAGGTCCGTGACTACGACTCCGCTCATGTTCAACGACTGTGAGCTCCCCATGAGCTTCGGGAGACGGCTGTTTAATGTGGTGGCGCATCTTGCTCTTAGTGTGGACTGGTGGTAAGGGGCTTTCTTTATTAAAGGTCTAATTGTGTTTTCAAATCATCTATTAGGAAGTAATTTCAGCTGTTTGGGGTTTGGTCTCAAATATTGAGATTATAGAGGAATCCTTAGGTACCTACTAATAAAATTTGTGAGTATGGATGTTTGTTACTCTTTCACGCTCTAACGGCTGAACCAGAAACGGATCTAGCTGAAATTAAATAGGTGCAGAGTACTCAGACTACTCTTTCATGCTTAATCTCTTGAAAACATAAGTATGAAAATCCATTGTCTGAAATCTATAACACAAGCAGGTTAATCCTAGCTTAATTTCGGGTCAGATGGCGCTACTCCGCTCGTAGAGTGAAAGACCTTGACTTCATTATAGTTAGTATACTCGATAACAGATGGCGCTAGTAGTCTTGACAAGTCATTTCTGTGAAACTATTTAAATATTTATTACTCTTCTTTAACCAGGTTCGACCAATACAATTTAGAGGATCTCTATAAGTCCATGTTCAAGGATTTAGCAGCGGCCCGAGGCGTTACTCTGCCGCCATTTTTCGAAGCTCAGAAGAATATTTCGATTGTGTTAGTAAATTCTCACGAGTCGATCGGATCGCCGGCCAGCAAACCTCCTAATGTCATCAATATAGCTGGTTATCATATTGATGAAGAGCCTTCTCCTTTGCCTAAGGTATGTACGCATTATAATAAGAATGCCAAATTCTAATTCCGAGTACCTACCCAGCCCATACATGTGACTACTACTACTAGCGCCCCTGGTGGCGAAATCATAATTATTTATTCTTGAATGACCCCTATTCCGTAATTTCTTGTATTTCGTACATGGTAGTTTTTTGGATTCCGTGCCCACAGGAAAAAATACCGGCCAAGTGCGAGTTGGACCCGCCCATGAAGGGTTTCATAGCAGCAAGTAACATAATATAAAAGTTCTTGTAGTTCGTTGTAACTTCCATTGATGTTTTAACGCGATCGCAGTGGTAAAGATTTTTTTTTGGCGAAAATTGCGGTTTACGACGTATTAAAAAAAAACTACCAACTCGATCTGGTTCAAACCAATTTTCGTTGGTAGATTTTATGGCAATGTACATCTTACCTATATTTTGTTTAGATTTATCGTTCTCTTAGTTTAGAAGTTAGAGGGGGGGGACAAATTTTTTCACTTTGGAAGTTTCTATTGCCCAAACTATTCACTTAAGAAAAAAAATATGTTGGGAACGTCAATAGCATTTTTGAAGACCTATCTACATGGGTTTGTTGAAAAAAAATTTTTGAGTTTCGGTTCTGAGTATAGGGACCCCCAAAATTAGCTGCCTTTTTTCTAGTTTATATAAAAATCTTGATGCAGGTCACAGAATACATCTCTTACCAAGTGTCAACAGCCTTCTGGTTTCGGAGAAAAGTGGCTGTGACACACGGACGGACAGACAGACAGACAGACATGACGAATCTATAAGGATTCCGTTTTGCCATTTGGCTACGAAACCCTAAAAAAGGGGACCATATTCATGAGACTTCACCGTCCGTCTGTCTGTCTGCCCGACACGAGGCTGAATCTCAGGAACGGTGATAGCTGGAGAGCTGAAATTTTGACAGATTATGTGTTTCTGTTGCCGCTATAACAACGAATACTAAAACAAAAAAAATTACAAAAAATCACGTTTGTTGTATGGGAGTCCTCCATACAATAAACGTGATTTTTGACGTGACAACGTCTTATAATTCGATGGAGCCGGCTGCACGAACGAAAAAAGATGACGCAATATGTCGTTACCTCCCTCGCGTTACCTCGCTCTGAGGCGTTCCATTTATTTTAGTAATGTTTTCAACAATATGACACAATTTATATGACAAATTGATGTGTTTTTATATTTCTTTTTGTTTTGTAATGTTAATTTATTTTATTTTATTTTTTTTCTCATTTTTTTTCTTTTTATTTTTATTATCTTATGACGTTGTCACGTTCAACCATCGTCATTAAAACGACTTTACAGACAACCGATTTTTTTTGTGTTTTTTTGGTACGGAACCCTCCGTCCACGAGTCCAACTCGGGGGGGAACTCGAGGGGGCGAGGCGAGGCACCCATCGACACTCTCGCGCTCACTTATTTTTACAGAATTTTAATAAACAACACATTCAATGTTCCAGGACCTTCAAGATATCATGGACAACTCCCCACAAGGAGTGATATACTTCAGCATGGGTTCCATTCTTCGTTCCGCCAACATAATGCAAGGAGATACGCTTCCAGGTCTTCTAAGAATATTTGCGGGACTAAAACAGACAGTGCTGTGGAAGTTTGAGGAGAAGTTGGATGTCGAGTTGCCTAAGAATGTCCATGTGAGGCCGTGGATGCCGCAGCAGAGTATACTTGGTGAGATTTTATGTTCTCTTTGTCACCTTAGGGGGGAAAAAGAGGACTGTCATAAGTTAACGCATTACTCTCTCTCTCTTTGTGTATGCTTGTGTTTATCTGTGACTCACTCTCTCTCTCTCTCTCTCTCTCTCTCTCTCTCTCTCTCTCTCTCTCTCTCTCTCTCTCTCTATGCGTGTGCGTGTATGTGTGTGTGCATGAGTATCTGCAATTATTATGTTGTGAATGGCCACCGCTCGGTTGCTTACAGATCTTTGCCATACGCGAAGTATTGTTATCGCTTATTCATTCTTTGCTATGCATAATATATCTGACATAAAAATATCACGAAACATTACAGCCCATCCAAACACTCAACTTTTTATCACGCATGGAGGACAACTCAGCACTCTAGAAGCAGTACACGCCGGAGTTCCGTTACTAGCTATCCCAGTAATGGGTGATCAGCCAGGCAATGCTGAACGAGCTAGGAAACTGGGATACGCGTTAAAAGTGGAGCTAGGGCCTAACTTGGTTGAAGAAGTTCAGCAGAAGCTTGAAGAACTTTTGGTTGATAAAAAGTAAGTTTGCACATAAATATTAGGGAGCATTAAGGTGGGAGATATGTATGCTAGTGACCCTAGCATAATGGACGTTTGAAACACAAGTTTTAGTTGCTATGGATATGATGAAATCCATTGGATATACTGTGCACTGATAAATGTAATGTTGACTGTATTTAATATCAAATTGTGCGACTGACCCGCACACGTGTTTCCCTCATTTAACAAACCCGGTTTTTTCAAGAGGAGCGTGACGAGGCACATCTCAGGGCCGCCAACTTGAGGACCACTGTCAGAAGTGGCCCCCAATTGCTAGATGCGCCACGGCTTTTTCCATCAGGCTGGGGGCGGTGTCAATTTGGCGAGCTAAATATAAAAAAAAATTGACGAATTTTAAACGCATCCTTAGCAAAGTAGCGTAACACATCTCTGGTGTAAAGGCACTCTAATTCTTATGTTACCATGGCGGCTGTACACACTCGTCGAGGACGTCGAGACACCCCGAGACAGGCCGAGTGCGAGTGTGTACAGGGCGCACTCGTCTCGTCTCGCTCTTGTCTCGCTCTCTCGTTCTCGTCTCGGTCGCTCTCGGTGGCGTGTCGGTTCTTGCGCCCGAGTCAAAGGGTCTCGTTGGCTCTCGCGAGGTAAATGAGAGCGGGCATGTACACACTCGTTCATTTAGTTGCCCTCAGAAAGTTTTAATGAACAGACAGCAGAGAAGCTCTAATGCAGAAAGAATCTGCCTACAGAGCTTGGACCACGGCTCGTGCAAATTCAGATCCAAACATCTCTGAGATGAAACGCAAATTAAATGCCGCCTCGAGGTCCAATAAAAGAGCAATTGTCAAGGCCAAGTTCGATTTCGTCGGCAGAATTGGCGAACGGCTAGCAGGCTACCCCTCAGGAAGTCGTGAATTTTGGTCGCTTGCCAAAGCTGCCGAGGGAAACTTCTGTCGGTCAGGATTACCACCCTTGCTTAAACCCGACGGTAGTTTGGCCCAGAGTGCCAAGGAGAAAGCCGACCTTTTGGGTAATCTCTTTGCCTCTAACTCGACCATGAGCGACGGGGGTGCTTTACCGCCGGGCATTCCGAGTTGTGGCACTTCCATGCCGGAAGTTAAATTTACACAGCGGAATGTCCGGCGGGAGCTTCAATCCCTGGACGTTCATAAGTCGAGCGGGCCGGACGGCATTCCCGCGGTGGTACTTAAGCATTGTGGTCCAGAGTTGTGTCCGGTACTTACACGTCTTTTTACACTTTCCTATTCCATGCAACAAGTCCCGGCGTCGTGGAAGATCGCGTATGTACATCCTGTACCCAAGAAGGGTGACAGGACCGACCCGGCCAATTACAGGCCTATAGCCGTCACCTCCCTTTTATCCAAGGTGATGGAGCGTGTAATTAATACACAGCTCCTGGGGTACCTTGAGGAACACGACCTGCTCAGCGACCGGCAGTATGGTTTTCGTCACGGTCGCTCGACGGGCGATCTTCTTGTGTACCTAACACACCGATGGGCGGCGGCTATCGAGAGTAAGGGTGAGGCTCTAGCAGTGAGCCTCGACATCTCTAAAGCCTTTGACCGGGTCTGGCACCGTGGTCTTCTTACGAAATTGCCTTCATATGGACTACCCGAGAGATTATGCGGATGGGTGTCCAGCTTCTTGGCCGGTAGAAGCATCAGGGCCGTCGTTGATGGCAGCTGTTCAGACTGCATGGCCATTGTTACGTATTCGACATGCATCCTTCGCCTTTTCTCATCGTCCATATATAAAAAAAATAACTCACACCAATGCACTGACCTGTAATAATAATCGCTGGACTGGCTATTCCATACAAAATGACAGCTACTTTTTTGTGCCGATTCAAAGCGCCTCTGCCGAGTGCACTGAGAACTATATTAGTTTGCAAATGGCCGTTGTTTGTTTATTTCAGAAGAAGTTTATGTGTGAAATTTGGAATATTTTTAAGTTATTACTGTGATTGCTATAAATTTGAAGTGTTTTGATATATAAATTTAGTTTATTGTGTAATTAAGTAGATACTTATCATTAGATCGTGTGTATATTGTAAAACAAGATACGAGAAGGGCTGTGGCGTCTCTTTTCACAAGTAAGTAAATCTAAGAATCTAATTCTTAAACAATTATTATAAAACCATAATTTAGGTTTTTTTTTACTATCATAAGCGAATACCCTTCGAGTTTCGGGGATTTTACGAATATTTTTATAACCTATAATGTTTAATAGGGATGTCAAAATGTATATCGATAATTATTTTCTGTGCAATGCCAAATTCGTAGTTTAAAAAACAAGAGGCATGGTAAAAGTACTTTAATAATTTAATGAATATATTAAAATTATTAATAAAAACTTAAAATTGTAGTAGATAATCGAAACAGTAACTACCTAGCGTGTGAAATATAACTTAGCATCTATGGTTAATTATTTATATATTGGACATCGTCGTTAGAAACACACATCAATCAGATTTATTCTTAGTGGACACAAGCCTATTTTAAGAGAATCTACTTTGCTTTTCAATCTTTTTAAAATATGTGACAATTTTCTTTTAAAAATTATACAGATGTGCATTTAAAAATATCCCGTAATAAATGTGTGATTTCATATTTTTTTTAAATACCTTCCCTCCTCTGTTCTTACCTACTGCAAACAAACAAAAGTACAATAAATCCTAATCCTAATTAACCTGTCATTTAACAAAATTCCTCTCTGGACACGGCTGCTTCGGGAAGCAAATGGGAAATAGTTGCCATTGAGGCGGAATAGCAAGTTGGCATTGGCTGCTTCGGGGAGCACGCTCGCACGGCTCACGTTAAGCGTGGCGTCCACCAGGCGGGCCGGGCCGCAGCGCAGAGCAAAAATTCGCGTGCCGTAAGTTTCATATGAAATTGTGTAGCATCTGCCTTTACTAAAGGCGGGCCGCAACGAAACACAGTTTCATTAAAAACGTATGGCATGCGGATTTTTGCGTTGCGGCCCGGCCCGGCCCATCCGCCTATTGGACGCCTAGCTTTAAGTTCTAACATAACCCAATTATGATTAAAGACAACCTTAATGACTGTGTGGGCTGTGTCCGGTGTCATTTTTCAGCCGATTTACAATAGTAACACTACTTTGGCAAAATACCTGCGACCACTGTTTAAGCAAACAAACGTTTTTTTTTATATTAAGCTCGCCAAACTGAATTCGCGTGCCTGATGGTTAGCCTACTTAGGTACTTTAAAGTAGTCATTCATATTATGTAAACATCATTGGTACAAAAATAAAATTAACATTGTAGTCGATATCTGGTAAAGTTTTTATCGACACCAAGACAGGTGTTGTACATCACTAGTATTAGTTCCAAGTACATTCGCTAGCTGCCGTCAGCGCCAAATGGCGATTTTCAATTAGGCACACTTTTATGAAACCGATCACCAGTCCAGATACTATTACAGGTCAGTGCACCAATGGCACACACTAGCGCCATCTGGAGAAAGACTCTGTAACGAGATTCGAAGGAAATTAACCGCGCGCGCGTGTCCTCGTCTCAAAAATTATATTCGCGAAATTCTCTAAAACTGTTTATCTATACTTTATTATTCAAGTTCAAGAACCATAGGTATTCCCCGGGGAACTACAGGAGATCTGCGCCTGGATGTACGTGTGAGTACCTACCCTTTTCCTATTCCTCAAGCTGTCGAAGTATTTTGGGAGAATATATTTTTAAATTCAACATTATAATATCGTTTATGCAACATTTATGGTCATTTCGAGCCAAATTTATAAGTTCAAAATAGATATCAACAGATATTTTCGAATTTCGCGTTCAAATTTTACTTTTCACTAACTTGTGGGTGGATGTTACATTGCAAGTATTTATTCAATAGTTCTACTGTGGTGATGTAATATTGCAAATTTTGGTTTATACCAGTGTAGTCAAATATTTCTATATCTATTTCTGTGTTGGACAAACTGGAATTGACTCATTTTAGTGAAAATATTTGTAAAAACCGTAAGTACTTATTGTTCTACGTATTCCGTATACATACCTACCTACTTATAACCTATTTCGTGTGTTATATTTGTGTTTCTATATTTGTGATTCGAAATGGCACAAAAATTAACAGAGATTGAAATTAAAATTAATTCGCTTATTATTAAAAAGGAACGTTATTATAGACGTGTTCAACAATTATATGATTTGGCAAAGGCCGTCGAACATAGTATCCCGGAGTTAGACAAACTGTACGTACGGGTCAGTGACCTTGATAGCACCCGTGATTTGTTCGAGAAAGTGGTTGATGAGATTTCCGTATTGAAATTAAAGCAAAACCCCGACTATGTCATATGCGATCAGGAGTCACTTTCTATGGATGATTTGTATTTTGGAATAAAAAATATTTTTCGACGTCACGAACAATCGTCAAAGAACTCTGCTAATTTACATGATGATGTCTCGAAGAAGCGTAGTTGTGCACAACCCCGTTTACCTAAAATTGAACTAGTTCATTTTGATGGTAAATTGGAGAATTGGATCACATTTCGTGACACATTTACTAGCTTAATTCATACGAATAATTCGATAGGTAATACCGAAAAGTTTTATTATTTACTGTCGGTTGTAAGCGGGCCTGCCCTTCAAATTGTTAAAAGCCTACCTATATCTAGTGATAACTATGATATTGTTTGGTCGTCATTGATGAATAGGTTTGAAAATAAGCGAGCTATAGCTACTCGGTATATGGATAAGTTGTTTACGTTTAAGCCGTTGTCTGGCGAATCTGTGAGCGGATTAAATACCTTTTTAGAAACTTTTCAAGAATGCGTTCAAGCACTTGAATTATTGCAAATCGAAGATCTGTCGGGATTTATTCTTTGCTATATCGGATTGCGTAACTTAGACCCGGTTTCTAGGCGTGAATTCGAACAAAAGATAGGTCAAAATGAAATACCTATTTTCAAAACTTTAATTGATTTTGTAATAACGCAAGTACGTATGTTGGAAATGTCAACAAATTGTACGTTGAAATCTGGTTCTAGTAAACTTATAACTCATAATTCGAGTCATAAGCCACTGTTCAAAAACTTTGATTTCAAAAACATGTTTGACTAGTAGCAACACAGGTCCTGTTAAAACAAATACTAATAAAGGCAATTGTTGTCAATATTGCAATAAGCCATTTCATTCAATTTATAAATGTTTCGAGTACATGGCTTTGTCACCTAGTCAACGCGTTGCTAAAATAAATAACTTGCAGTTGTGTGAAAACTGCCTGCGTCAAGGTCACGCATCTAATGAGTGTCCCTCCAGGCTATCATGTACGGTCTGCAAAGGACGTCACCACCACACATTGCATTTAGATCAGAAATCGTTCTCGCCTACTATACCTTGTACTACTGCCGATTCTAAAGATGTTCAAAGTAAACACGTCTCGCTGTCCTGTTCAGCTGGGGCTACTGTACTTCTAGGTACGGCGATCATACACGTATCAGATGTTTTAGGCAAATATCAACCTGTGCGTGTTGTGATCGATAGTGGTTCACAAACCAGTTTCATGACTAATGACTGTGCACAGCGATTGGGACTATCCCGTTTCAAGTGTAGTACACAGTTGGTCGGTCTGGGTGGGTCAGTGGTACACGATCAGGGTGTGGTTTCCTGCAGAATCAAACCAACAATGTCTAGTAACCCTGTTTTCGACATTAAGGCGGTTGTGATTTCAAAGATTTCCAGCGATATGCCATCCCTTAATTTATCGCAAGAAATAATTCAAGAATATAAACATTTGGTGTTGGCTGACCCTACTTTTTATAGTTCAAGTCGTATTGATGTTTTGCTCGGTAGTGATGTGTTTCCATTTATTTATGACGGTGGCAAATATTATCCATCTCGAAAGGATTTGCCACTCGCGTTAAGTAGCATATTTGGGTATGTCATTACTGGTCAATTGTCATTGGATAGTTCCAGGGATAGTGTATCAACCTGTATGTTTACTGGCGCGTCAATCAAAGTTGATAAACTGATGAAATCATTTTGGGAAACCGAGACTTTATTTTGTGATATACCTAAGGACCCAAATGACGTCATCGCAGAGCAGATGTTTGTAAATGACTGCAAGCGGGATAGTAGCGGTAGATATATTGTTAGTTATCCTTTTAAACCTGATGCGAATTTGGGTGATTCTCAACAAATCGCATTACGCAGATTTGATAATTTAGAGCGAAAGTTATCTCGTCTACCTTCACTTAAGTGCGAGTATACAAAGTTCATGGATGAATATGCTTCGCTCGGTCATATGACTTGTGTAGGTACTATATCGGAGGTGGAGTCCAAATATGTCATACCCCATCATTGTGTTCATAAGCCTGACAGTAGCACTACGAAGCTTCGCGTGGTCTTCGACGCTTCGTGTTCTACTACCAATAATAAATCCTTGAATTCCGTTTTATATACGGGACCGAAATTACAAGCTGATTTAGTGGAGCTATTAATTAGTTTTCGGTTGCGTGAAGTTTGTTTGTGCGCTGATATCTCCAAAATGTATCGATGCATTTTAATAGATGAAAGGCAGCGCACATATCAACATATTTACTGGCGAAACACGCCAAACGACCCTATAAAGGTATATGAACTAGGTACCTTGACATACGGCGTGGTAAGTAGTCCGTTTCTGGCGATTCGCACCTTGCAGCAGCTAGCAGCTGATGAGGGCGCCCGATTTCCTCACGCTGCCCGTGCGCTTGGTACAGGCTTCTACGTCGATGATTTTCTTTGGTCAGTAGATAGTGTAGACGAAGCCTTACAGTTACAACATGACTTGGTCGAATTGTTGAAACTTGGTGGGTTTGAACTGCGCAAGTGGTCAAGTAATAGCAGTCTAGTTTTAAGTAGCTTACCTAGCGATCAACTTGAACCGCCTATTCAGTTTGATGATGGTAGCACATTGGCGATTAAGATTTTAGGTCTTCACTGGCTGCCACAAGAGGATGTTTTTTCATTTCGTACTACGGAAATGGATTCTATTGTTACAAAACGCTCTGTTCTGTCAGCTATTGCTAGACTATTTGATCCGTTGGGTTTCGTCCAGCCATGTATATTTTTTGCAAAATGCTTTATGCAAAAACTATGGTCTAAAAACTTAGACTGGGATGACGCCTTGCCCAACACCCTATGTGATGAATGGCGTATTTATTCATCTCAAATTCCTTTATTATCCGAATTAAAACATAATCGGCATGTTCTTATCAGTAATTATTTAAATTTTCAACTTATTGGTTTTTGCGACGCGTCAATCCTCGGATTCGCTGTCGTGATATATATTCGCAGTCAAGACGCGCAGGGTAATATCAAAGTGAGTTTACTGTTTTCGAAATCTAAGGTTGCGCCCTTACAGACAGTATCCATCCCTCGTCTTGAATTAATGGCTGCTCATTTATTATCTAAAACGCTCAATTACATTATATCAATTTTATCAAAGCAAGTGCACATCCATGAAGTGTTGGCGTTCACTGACAGTTCTGTAGTACTGACATGGATCAATACACCTGCATATAAGCTAAAAACGTTTGTAGCTAACCGTGTCGCTAAAATAGCTGACGGTTCCTCAATGGTTAAATGGTATCATGTAAGTGGTACTAGTAACCCCGCCGATGTATGCTCTCGCGGTGTTACTCCTGCTCAACTATTGAATATTGCTGATGGTTGGTTCAACGGTCCTCAGTGGCTGTACCAACAACCACATCAATGGCCGGTGAGGTCTCTCAGTGAATTCAATGGCGAACCATTAGAACTTAAAACTATAAACGAGAGGGTTTCATTACTCACGAAAAGTCCCACTGTGATCAGTGACTTTTATGATGATGTAATTGTCAAGTTTTCAAATTTTAATAAGTTATTGCGTGTGATGGCGTGGTGCCTTAGGTTTATAACTAATTCAAAGCCTCGTGCCTTTGACAAGATTAAGGGGCCTTTATTAACGTCTGAGTTAAATGTGTCACACAATTTAATTATTCAAATGGTCCAATCTCAATATTTTTCAACTGACCTTGAGTCATTAAAACAAAATAAGTATTGCTCTCCAAGTCTACGTAAACTCGACCCCTTCATTGATAGCCATGGTCTCCTCATGGTGGGGGGTAGACTTTCTCAAGCAGACTTACCGTTTACACAACGGCACCCCTTAATTTTACCTAAAAAATCACACTTCACTAATATTCTTATAGATTATTATCATAAAATTTATTTACACGTTGGGCCTAGAAACTTGCAAAATATCCTAGCGCAAAAATATTGGATTGTTGCTGCTAGATGTGTAATTCGGTCTCGCCTTTCAAAGTGCATTACATGTTTCAAAAATAAGCCGACTATAAATCAACCTAAAATGGCTTCGCTGCCTAAATATCGTTTGCAAGATATTTATCCGTTTCACACTGTTGGCGTTGATGTAGGAGGTCCTTTTTATACGAAGGAGACAAATAGGCGTAATGCTAAAATATCCAAAGCGTATTTGTGTCTTTTTATTTGTTTTTCAACTCGTGCAGTACATCTCGAAATTCTCAGTTCTTTATCTTGTGATTGTTTCTTGGCTGCATTTGATCGATTTACTGCTCGGAGAGGTCTACCGCACACGGTTTGGTCAGACAATGGAAAAAACTTTGTTGCTGCGAATAAACATTTAAATGAGGTAGTTCTCTTTTATAATTCAAATAAATCTCAACTAACTGATGGATTCACACTCCGGAAGGTGTATTGGAAGTTCAATCCACCAAGCGGTAGCCATTTTGGTGGCGCCTACGAGATCGGTATAAAATCGGCTAAATGGCATTTAAAACGTGTCATGGGCACTCGCACATTATCATTTGAAGAGTTATGTACTCTTTTTTCGAATATAGAGGCTATATTAAATTCTCGGCCATTGTGCAGTTTGTCTAATGATCCTGGTGAGTTCGATGTTCTGACGCCAGGTCATTTTTTAGTAGGTCGTCAACTGGTATCGGCCCCCAGTTACGATCTTTCAGATGAATCAATTAATCATTTATCTAGATGGCAATGTATTCAACAGATCACTATGCATTTCTGGCGTCGTTGGAAATCAGAATACCTTCATACTTTGCAACAGAGGCAGAAGTGGTTTGTGGATACGCCTAATCTAGCGGTCAATGACTTAGTTTTAGTTCATAATGATAACACTCCGTGTCTACAGTGGTGTTTAGGACGTGTGGAACAAGTTTTTCCCGGTTCAGATGGTAGAGTTCGCGTAGTTACGGTTCGAACTCAAAGTTCACGATTGCAACGGCCCGTCACTAAACTGAGTCCTCTTCCAAAAGAACAGGATATTTAAACTAAGTATACCTATCTATATAACATACATATTTTATTTTAATGTAGTTCTAAGTATTATTTACAGTCCATTTGCTTTAATATTGGGTTCATTTCTGAACTCCCTTAAAACCCTATTCATTGTTTAGCAGTGTTATAGTTGAATAGGTGCACATATTGTACTTTAATATTTGTGATATCTATTTTGAAATCAATGTTGATTTCGGTGGGGGGAAATGTTACGTATTCGACATGCATCCTTCGCCTTTTCTCATCGTCCATATATAAAAAAAATAACTCACACCAATGGCACACACTAGCGCCATCTGGAGAAAGACTCTGTAACGAGATTCGAAGGAAATTAACCGCGCGCGCGTGTCCTCGTCTCAAAAATTATATTCGCGAAATTCTCTAAAACTGTTTATCTATACTTTATTATTCAAGTTCAAGAACCATAGGTATTCCCCGGGGAACTACAGGAGATCTGCGCCTGGATGTACGTGTGAGTACCTACCCTTTTCCTATTCCTCAAGCTGTCGAAGTATTTTGGGAGAATATATTTTTAAATTCAACATTATAATATCGTTTATGCAACAGCCATTAACGCTGGAGTACCGCAAGGCTCAGTGTTGTCCCCTACTCTGTTTCTGCTGCATATCAATGACATGTTGTCTATTGACGGCATTCATTGTTATGCTGACGACAGTACGGGGGACACTTGTTACACGGGCCGCCCCGGTATCTCTCGGGACACAGTGAAGGAAAATCGTGAACAGCTTGTGTCTGAAATCGAGGCTACTCTTACTAGAGTGTCCGATTGGGGTGGACAAAATCTTGTCAAGTTCAACCCTTCCAAGACACAAGCGTGTTATTTCACCGCTAAGCAAACCCCAATTACTGTAGCGCCGCAATTTCAGGGCACATCTCTTTCCATCTCCAAAAGTATAGGGATCCTTGGCGTTGACATCTCCAGTGACGTTCAGTTCCGTAGTCATTTGGAGGGCAAGGCTAAGCTGGCGTCCAAGAAGCTAGGTGTGCTCAACAGGGCGCGGCGGTACTTTACTGCGGCGCAAACACTGCTTCTCTATAAGTCGCAAGTGCGGCCGCATATGGAGTACTGCTGTCACCTCTGGGCGGGAGCACCTGAATATCAGCTTCGTCCATTTGACTCGGTGCAAAGACGAGCTGTAAGAATTGTCAACGATCCTGTACTTACAGCTGGTGTGGAACCTCTTCGCAACAGGAGAGACTTTGCCTCCTTATGCGTGTTCTACCGCCTGTACAATGGTATGTGCTCTGAGGAATTGTTTGAAATGATGCCCACGGCTACGTTCTATCATCGCACCGCTCGCCACAGACAGGGAGTTCATCCTCACGCTCTGCGTCCGTTGCGTTCCAGCACGGTTAGATCCGATAGGTGTTTTCTTCCGCGCACGCTTAGGTTGTGGAATGACCTCCCTGCCTCGGTTTTCCCAAACGCCTACAGTATGGGGTTCTTCAAAAGGGGTCTTAGAAGGTTTTTACAGGGTCGGCAGCGCGAGTGTGGCACCTCTGGTGTTGCAAACGTTCATAGGCTGCGGTGACCACCGGTCCTTCTGGTGGGCCGCATGCTTGTCTGCCACCTTAGTGGTATAAAAAAAAAAAAAAAAAAAAAAAAAAAAGACGTATTTCATTAAATGGTCTAAAGAACTCGAATTATAGTTTTTTTGCCTCTATTCAGTCTGGAGCTGCAGCGGAATCAGTTTATAATCGTTTTTTTATTTAATAAACATTTTATTATAATAATAGCTTGCGGTACAAAAACAAACAGCAGCAGCAATTTCCACGTCCATTGTCGCGGGAGTCCTATGAGACTCTGAGCTTACGAGTGTGTACAGGCATGCTCTCGTCGAGAGCCTTCTCGGCCGAGGCTCTCGGCGAGAGGCTCTCGACGAGTGTGTACAGCCGCCATTACCATTCCTGCAAATACCTTCTATGCCCTGAGCTAAAGAACCCCATTCTGTAGACGTTGGAAAACAGACAAGGAGTTCATTTCACTATCATCTGGAATGCCAGTTACAAGTCAATTCATTTAGTATTATTATTTTCACTTTTGAAATCATGATTATTGTATACAGACTCGTTAAAAACATCACAGACAAATTTAGAAAAAAAAAACTGTTTATTTTAAAATACCTTCTAATAATACATTGTCATCGATGTCCAATAAGTGTGGTCCGAACACTCCACCCTGTGGAACACCTAACTATATTTTGTTATCTTCTGAGAGAAGATTTCAATTCTCGACATACAAATTATTATATTGTTTACTGCTAACGTGAAAATGATATTTGTGAACGGATGAACGCTTTTCCCAGGTACTATGACCGAGCTAAACAGTTGTCAGCAATGTTTAACGCACGACCCGAGCCACCGTCGAAACTTATCGCGCATTACGTGAAGCTGGCGATTGAATCAAAAGGTAAGACCTTGTCGGATAAATTGCAAAAAGTACATACCTAATTTAACAAGACGCATTCAGGAATACTCAAATTGTTTTGAATTGAATTTTGAAAAAAAAAAAAAACTCAATTGAATTCAGGAATAATAGAGTTGGAAAACATTATGACATTACACTCATTAATTGTGTACCTATCCATACTAATATTATAAAGCTGAAGAGTTTGTTTGTTTGTTTGTTTGAACGCTAGGATCTCAGGAACTACTGGTTAGATTTAAAAAATTCTTTTACAGATTGATAGTCGGTTTATTGAGGATGGCTATAGGCTATGTAACATCACGCTATAAATTATGGATTAAGGAGCGAAGCAGCAATCAAGAATGTTTCGAAAACGGGGAATATTTTTTACCGTCTGATAGCTTTAAAGGCGTACGCTGCGTAAATGGTAAAAGTTACGAAAAAATTATGTATGCCAATATTGTTTCTTTTAAAAAGTTCTAAAAAAAAGTCCGCGACAGCATATGTCTATCTTTTAAGGTTCGCTCACAATATCATAAAACTGAAGAGTTTGTTTGTCCTAGGATCTCAGAAACTACTGGTTGCATTTTGAAAATTATTTTACAATTTCAAGTTCATTTATTAAGGATGGCTAATTCCGATATAACATCACGCTAAGACGAATAGGAGCGGAGCAGCCATAAATAATGTTTCGAGAACGGGGAAAATTTCTTTCTTTTAAGAGCTTCCATTGCGTACGTTGCGTAAATGGTTAAAGTTACGCGAAAATTGTGTAGTACAAAAATGTTCCCCTTCAAAACTTATAAAAAAATGACCTGCACAGCATATGCCTATCTTTTAAGGTTCACTTACAATAACCCCTTTTAATAAGTTTTAAAGTTTGAGCGACGCGACGGGAGTAAACGTGGTCTTCAGTGGTAGCCAATCTACTGAACGGTAAAAACCGGCCAAGTGCGAGTCGGACACACATGAGTTCCGTACCAAAAAAAAGGACGGGCGGAAATAAATGCGACGGGATAGGCGCGACGAGAGTAAATGCGACGGGAAACATTATATTACTCAAAATATTAATACCATACCTCTCTCTTGCCCACTCTCATGTGCCGCAAACGAAGTTGCGCGGGTCAGCTAGTGTAGCCATATTATGACGGCATTATTCACGTATTCACTTCTAGAAAGTTCTAGCGAATCTAGGTAAGTACTACTAGTGCCATCTACTGATACTTCCTATTTACTAAAGATAAAATGTATGAATTATGACCCCGTGGTAGTACTCACTTTTGTATTTAGTATTTGCTTTTTTGGCCTCAGTTTCTTGTTCGGTAAGCGTCATCTGCCTTTAGTTTTATGATATTACAACTAGCTTTTGCCCACGACTTCGTTCGTGAGGTGGTTTTAAGTTTAACCAAACAACTTTGACCTGTCTAACGCATAGGGTTTCTATTAAAACATAGGTCAAGCTATATTATCACTTTCGCTGAACCGATTTTTAAGTTACACAAAATTTACGTAACAATATTTAAGTTTAAAAAATATCTAAAAAATTCTTATAGTACATTTATGATCAAGCTACAGAATTTCTCTCCAACCCCGAACAAATAAACAAACAAACAGACACGAAGAAACAAAATATAGATTTGGACTCAGAAGCCCTTAGTCGACTATAGTTTTTTTTTAAATTTATCTCGAAGATACCGTCACAGCTATTTTTAAAGTTTTATAGGGTATAGTAGAGATGATTAAACTTCATTCTTGTCCATTCCAGGCGCTTACCATCTCCGCTCCGTGTCACAGCAGTACTCCTGGGTACAACTCTGGATGTTGGATCTATTACTCGTCCTTCTTACTGCAGTTGCGATCATTGTCACTCTTGTAGTATTTCTTATCAAGTATAGCTGCAGATTGCTTCGTGGTAAACGCCGATTGGAAATGAAAAAGAAAATAAATTAGATTTCATACTTATATATAAAGCTGTGTTTTACTTATTAACAAACTACTCGTAGAAAGTGGCGTAGGAATTCTGTTTCCGCTTCCTATACTGGTTGAATATATAGTCTTCCTGGAACGAAAAGGCTTAGGCAAAGTTTCGATAACAGAAAATACCTCGCGGAGTCGTTCAAAAGGTGAGAACAGTATACGACGCAGGGAACATTTTCGTAACTTTTTTTTTGTGGATTTTCAAATTGACAGTGTCGATCGGTTCTGTTATCGAAACTGTGCCTAAACCTTTCCTTTCCAAAACGACTATAAATTCAACCAGTATATGGTTAAAATAAAAAAATCCTTTTCACCTTAATAAGGATGGTTTGTAAAATTTTACAATGCTTTCGGGGCCAAGTCTGCTATTTTAATTGCGTCAAAATAGAATTAGATATCGTGGCAAAATGTAAGCTTATGTAAAATATAAGTTCACCATCTATTACGAAGGACTAACATACCTACAACTTATTTAGAAGATAAAACATAGGACTGCTCGTTCGCTCTGACTTTGCCGCTCGGCTCCATACTAAAGTCGAATTTTTAATTAGACGAAGTAAATTGACAGCAACTAATGTTACTTCTTCATACAATGTTGCGTATTTTCTATGACGAAGTGACATTAGCTACTGTCAATTTACTTCATCTAATTAACAATTCGGGTATACGCCTCTACGCCAGCGGCAAAGTTAGAGCGAACGGGTAGTACATGTGTTATTCCAAACTATAATCCCGTGTGGCGACGGGGTCCCGTGTTGCGACAGGTAAGAGTGTCGCCACCCCAATACATCCCGAGGGTATCGTAAAAGGCGACCAAGGGAACACTTTCGCAAAAAGATCTATTGCGGAAAGAAGGAAAACTTGAAAAGAAACCCGGTTGTCTGTAAAATGACAATCGTTAAGCCAAGTTAAAGGCCTTATGAGCAGCTTGAAAATTTTCATCGGCAGGTCACGGCGACCTGAGCCTGTCCATTTTCTTTGTCTCCTAGTAATGTACAGGGAGAAATACAAAGGGATCTTTTGGATAATTTTAATGTCTGCAATTTAAATCAATATAATTACCTAACTAATATTAATGATACGATACTGGATTTGGTGTTATCGAACGATTCACTTGCCGTTGCTCACTGTGAGGAACCACTGGTTCCTGAGGACCCTAATCACAAGGCTTTGTGCATCACAGCTGAATTCGTTCAACTCCATAGCTTACCGGTGAAGTCTCGTGTCAAGTTTTTGTATTCCGCCGCCAATTTCGATGCTATAAACAAGGAAATTACCCAAATAAATTGGCAGCACGAGCTGCATAATAGACCATTGGAGGATGCTGTTACTTTCTTCTATGACACTCTTAACAGGTTACGTAACACATTCATACCAACCAAAACAGTTCGTCCCCAATCCCACTTTCCTCCTTGGTATAAAAGTCCCTTAATTAAAGTAATAAAAGAAAAATCTAAATATCATGCAAGGTTTAAAAGATATAAAAACCTTGCTGATCACCAATCTTTTGTTGCCTTGCGACAGAGGGCTAAATATTTGGAGAAACAATTTTTTTGCGACTACATATCTAAAGTGGAAACCGACATCGCTAAAAACCCGAGGGCATTTTGGAATTACGTTAAATCTAAGAGACAATGCAATTCCTACCCTTCGGTTTTGAAGTATGGTGCTCTGTCTTCCGGCAATGGGGAGGACATTGCAAATATGTTTGGCGACTATTTTTTCTCCAATTTTTTGATAGATGCAGACGCTGGTACTCATGGGACCCGCAGATCTGAATGGGATCTCTCTGACCGTGTCGAGGACTCGTTGGGAGATATACAAACAGTTGAAATATGTGAAAGTGAGTTATCAAGACTACTTAAACAGGTGGATTTAAAGAAGTCTGCTGGACCAGACCATGTCCCTCCGGTTTTTGTTGCCAACTGTGCTGAGAGTTTGACTATTCCGCTCTCGATAATGTTTAAGCGATCGCTGGAAATCGGTCAGGTGCCCGCTGTGTGGAAGTCGGCATATATAACACCTGTCTACAAGAAAGGGCCAAAAGATTCAGTGGAAAATTACAGACCTATTTCCAAACTGTGTGTATTTGCGAAAATCCTGGAGAAAATTATTTACAGACAATTATATGCAGTTCTTAAACACACTTTCATCGAGCAACAGCACGGATTTATGAAAGGCCGGTCCACACTCTCGAATCTGGTCCTTTGTAGCGATTACTTGACGGATTCAATGGCTCAACCGTCTCAGGTAGATGTTATATATACCGACTATAGCAAATGCTTCGACCGAATACATCATGCAACACTAATGAGTAAGCTGTTGGCGGTAGGAATTAGAGGTAATTTGTACAGATGGTTCAAGTCATATGTGGAAAATAGATGCCAAACGGTTGTGTTAAATGGCTATTCATCTAGGGCGACTTACATTCCATCCGGGGTGCCCCAGGGGTCATTACTAGGACCACTTTTATTTAATATTTTTATTAATGACATCTATTCGTGCTTCCTATATTCTAAAATCTTACTGTATGCCGATGATTTGAAAATCATGAAACAGATAAGCAGTACAAGCGACGCGGAACTACTGCAGAATGATTTGGAAAGATTCCAGGAATATTGCTACTTAAACAAGCTGGATCTCAACGTGAGCAAATGTTTTGTTTGTTCCTTCACACGCAGATCTAATCCCATAATTCATGACTACTTTTTGCTTGGTACGTCGTTATCTAGAGTAGAAGAAATTAATGATTTAGGGGTTACCTTTGACGCTAAGCTACTCTTTGATAGTCATGTTGATAGCATTGTCAGTAAGGCATCAAAAGCCTTGGGTTTTGTAATTAGAACTTCGTCAGATTTTAAGGAAATAAAAACAATAAAAATTCTTTATTGTGCATTGGTTCGCAGCCATCTTGAACATAATTCACAGGTTTGGAATCCAATATACCAGAAGTACATAGATAGAATAGAGGGCATACAAAAGAAATTCCTAAGGTATATTCAATTTAGATCTCAGTGTTTTCTACCAAATTATTACTCTCGCTGTAAAAAATTTCACCTTCTTCCACTTCATGAGCGAAGGAGGATTGCGGATTTATCATACTTGTTCAAGGTGATGAATGGATTGGCTGATACCCCGGAGTTGGTGAGCAAAATTGGACTGTGGGCACCACCAAATTTTCTGCGTAGACCGAATTTATTACACACGACTATGGCAAAAACTACATATCGTCAGAATTCTTACATATTAAGAGCGAGTCGCGCGTTTAATGAAGCGCGTCGGAGTGTTGACATCGATATCTTTAATACTTCCATACCATCTCTTAGAGGACTTTTGTCTAATTTGTTTTTTGAAAACTCAATTTAGATTGTATGTTGTATTGTATACTGTATTTCAATAGCTTTGCGCAAAAATGTAAACAAACACAGATCCTATATATCCATAGTTACTTGCAATTGAGTATTCACCCTGATTATATTTCAGTATCCAGGAGTCAAACAGTGTTCTTACAATCATTTCGACACCAAATAACTTCTTTATTGATAGTTTATTTTTATTTAAAATACCTACTCAGAATAGTAAAAAATTCAATGATTTGTCATACTATATTTTTCTACTCATCTGTCTTAGACAACGATTGTCAAAACATGTCATGTTTACATTATTGCCAGATCGGGCAGGATTGGACTATACCTACACACTATTGAAATAAGTACATATATTTGTTATATTTGTCTATTGTCTATTTGTTCTATATTGTCTTTTGTTTTTATCTATAAGTGAAAACTTGTAATTGGCCTTTTCAATTTCAGTGATGTAATTATCAAGTGTACTAGCTGTAAGTTTTCTGTAATAATAAAATAAAATAAAATAAAAATTTCAACCCGGCAATAGGCTCACCACCCATTGCGTGGGACATAAAACTATAAGTCGAATAGTGGGCGTAACTATGCCTCTGTCTACCCCTTCGGAGTATGTATGTATGTAATCTATACCTGTACCAAATTTCAGCCAGATCCGTTCAGCAATTAGAGTGTGTAAGAGTAACAAACATTCAGACAACTAGGTACACACAAATTATAGCATTTATAATATTAAGAAGTTACACACATATACGATGGTCACGCCATTATCCCTGAAAGCTAGGCAGAGGTATATTATTTATGTACACATTTATATATACACATTTTACCTTTTTAGAATTTGTCAAACGCCTGTCCAAATCAAAACGGCAAAATGGTTAACCATTTTGTCGTTTTGATTTGGACAGGTTGTGACTTAAGGTAAGACCGCACTGAGCGGAACTGCACTGCAGCGCAACTGCGCGACACGTCGCGTCATTTTTTGGTATACCGCACTACAACTGCGCTACAACTGCAGGGGAACTACAAAAATGTATTCAGTAGGTAGGGAACCTCTGAGCAAGATGGACGTCGAAATGGATGATGGACGCTATGAAGCTTTGAATAGGGATGCAATATCGTTTATAAAAAATATCGATATTGAAAACATCGATGTTTATATACGATATATGGATAATCACGAACGATATATTGATATATCGATTTGTTTGCCGCTCTTATTGTTTTTTTTAACAATAATGATCACACGGAAACACAACCTTGATTATTCTACTTTTGTTCATAACTCCGCTTTTTTCAACCGATTGCCATGAAACTAAGCTCAGATTTTAAGCTTAACAAGATCTCTCTAATAAAAAAACATATAAACATCAACATTATATCGTTAAATAAGGAAGTCGCTGCCGGAGGACTCAAAAAAAACCAAAATGATTTTGAACTAAATTTAATTAATACAAAAATTACAAAGAAATTACAATTAAAAGTAAGTGGTTCCGACCGATGTTAGAATCAGAATGATCTACGGCTATTCCACGAGTATCGGGTAAAACTGGCATCCGGTTGCATGTGACGAACATCGCCTCATCAAGTCAGCAGTTTTGCCTCCACGTGTAAGTACGGCTGCATTGCGTCATCTCGCGTCAGCAATTCTGTCTCCGCGTGTAAGGCTTGTTACTAAGAAGGGCAACGGGGTCGCTGCATAGTTGCATTTTCTATATTGCTAGATACTATAACACCTCCACCGACAGTTCAGCAATTATTTTTGAAGTTTGAACTGAGAAAATATTGCTGAGTGTCCCTTTGGCGCTTCTGATTCTTCAGGTTGTGCGTATGTGCTATCCAGGATTTCCAGTTTCTTGCCTTTGCATTTCAATAATTTGTATCGTTTCAGAAGTACCAGTATCCCGGCTATGAGAATACAGGCGAATATGATGTAGAACGGGATGGTGGTGTGGTACAAGTATTCTTGAGATACCGGCTGCAGTTGTAACGGAGGCTGCGACATAATGTTGAATTGGGCGTTATGCAGCTTCCTAAGATCGCTGGATCTAAGATTGATCCAAGTAGCATTCGGCTGGTTAACTTCAGTGTATTGTATCTTCGTGATCTTTATAGGTTGTCCTTCTACGTGATCATTGAGATTAGTGATGGTGAACTCTGGAGTGTACAGGTAGCATCCTGTCGGTATAGTAGCTAGATAACTGCCATTTAGAGTGCTGTAATCTTCCCGGCCGCATATGGTGTGAATTTTTGTCTCGTAGGGGAACGATAAGATGTAGTGTTTTTCGTTCAGTTCTTCCATGGATATTTTTGACAGGAGTACGGTCCTAACTTTGCAAGATTTATGTAGGACTTGGTTGATGATGAGGTTCTGGATACAGTCTGGATCCCGTCGTAGTTGGTGGTCCATCTTGTCTTCGCAGAGGTACCAATTGTTATACTTCGGGCATTCAGCTTCTATGTACACATAACCATTCCTGTTTGTTGCAATCAACGGGTAAGGAGAGATAAGTACATGCTTGAACTTATTAGGGACTAGGGATAACTTGTACAGGTCGTAATTATCTACAGCGGAAATAGGAAATTTAAATGAGATAACTATTTGATTACCCGAATAGTAGTAGCCGGGTTTAATTATTTCGTAATATTCTCTAAGTTCTAAATCTAATACCTTATCTTTACCATAAACCTTAACTAACTTTTTAACCATATGTCCTAGACTTTCTATATTAATCATGGAATGATGCGGGCTTGAACTATGTATGAATGCTAGAATGTTTTCTATTCTAATTAACTCATTAAGTATCTCATCTAAGTTCTCACTTATTAATGTTAAGCATTGGCTAAATTTTGCAAATGTTATAAGATTATATTCTCTATTAAGGTCTTTATCTAGTAGAGCTATTACAGTCTCATTCAATTTGGATTGATTTTCTACAAGCTGCATGATAATATCGGAATGTTGGGTCATCCACTCTTTACTCAAACTAATATGATTATTAAATTCCTCCTGGATCTGGTAGTTATTATCTTGTAAGATTTTGAGAGCCTTGTCGTATTTTATTGCATCAGAGTAGTCTAGATTACCTGTTATACCTTTTATTATAGAACCCAGACCATCAATGAGACCTCGCTTTACACGATTTGGTTTTAACGTTTGTATGTAGCTTATAATTTTACTTAATTTATTAGAAAGATAATCTATTTGGATTTCGTGAAGCACATGTATACCATCAACTAAATACTTCTTAAAATTATTTAATTGGTCCCCTAATAGAGCAATTTTACTGTCAATATCATCTAGCTTAATAAATTGCAGGAAGGTATGGTAGTGCGTGATTAGCTTAGTCCCACCAAGGCGAAAAGGTAGCAGTCCCGGGCCATCATCTAGGTTCTCGAATGTTATTTCCGGGTTCGTTTCCTGGGCTGCTATCAAACGAGCAGTCAGGACCAGTAGCACCCTGTAACAATTGAGCGCTTTTAGGTACCCTTTTCAAACGGTTTTTAGCAATGGGGCCGCGTTTTTTAGAAGTGTATATGTGTATTGGCAAATCAGCCAAGACGGTGTCTTGGGTATACCTAGGGGCTGTCTTTTGGCGGTTCGCTAATGGGTTGCTAATATAGATGCGTTGCTGGGGTTGATATTCGATTTCGGGATCGCGGTTTTTGTTACGGTTTTCTATTATTCTGCTGCGATTGGACAAAGAATCCGTATTTATGGCTTCGTAAATTGTTTTCATTTGCTCCCTATGATTTTGAGTGTACTGTTGCATGAGATGTTTCGATAAGTCTATGTTGAGGGGATTTCGCGGATCGAAATGCCCGGTTATTATATCAAATGGACGGCATTTGGTAAAACTATGGATCGCGCTATTATAGGCTAAGATGGCGTATGGTACGAGAGTAGTTACATCCTCACTTTTATG
Organism: Miltochrista miniata; assembly: GCA_933228765.1. Lineage (NCBI taxonomy): Eukaryota > Metazoa > Arthropoda > Insecta > Lepidoptera > Erebidae > Miltochrista > Miltochrista miniata. Next base: position 9,035,983 of record OW121774.1, on the reverse strand, counting down.
CGTTAGCTTTAAAATGCGTAAATGTTCTAACAAAGTTGAATGAAACTTCTCCACGATGCCATTATCGTTTGGGGAATGTGCTAAGGTGCGGTGATGATTAATTCCGTGTAACTTTACAAATTCGCTAAACAATTGGTTGGTGAATTCCGTACCGTTGTCCGATACTACGGTTAGTGGTAAGCCATGATGAGTTGCAAACTTTAGTAAAGCCTGCAGTATGGTAACAGCTGTACCATCTCTTATGTGGTATGCTTGTGCATACTTCGAGAACGCGTCCACTATTGTTAAGTATTTCTCTGATTGGATACTCGAAAGGTCTATGTGAACGGTTTCGAATGGTTTAGTAGCAGGTGGTACTAGGTTGAACTGTGGTTTAATTGGGTGGCGATCGTATTTAGCTTGCCCACAAACGGTACAGTTGTTAATAAATTTAGTTATGTCCTCCTTCATTTTTGGCCAGTAATACTTATGAGATAGGGCTAAGTAGCACTCATTGATGCCACGATGGTTAGTTTTCCCATCATGGTAATGTTTGATAATGTCTTGCTGTTGTAGATATTCCTTAATATTCTCTACCTCTCTTTTGGCCAAAACTAAATTCATGGAAGAACTTCTAAACTTTTCTTGAATGATAGGAATGATGTCATACATGGATAAGGCAGGACTGATTAACAGGGCTGTTTTCACTTTAGGATTGACATATTCCTTGATGACATTTACGATATCATCTTCTAAATTAGTTTGAGATACTTGTACAGAAGTTCTAGTATGAGTATCAAATGGCTTCGATGCTGTTGGGCGCTTTTTGAGGTCGCCAACAACAGTGATGAAGATCTGCCTATGGAATTTATTTAGTGGCTCGTCAACAATAGGAATTTCAAGTATAGGGTTTTCCTGACTGGTATGTGCAGTTAAGGTTGATGAGTCGCCTTCTGAGGGTGGACGTTCGGATGCATTTACTGCCATAGAGCTCGTTTCTTCATTATGGATTTGGATGCGGGAGAGAGCATCAGCATTGGTATTGCTAGAACCTTTTTTATAATTGACAGTGAAGTCATATTCAGATAGCTTAAGCTTCCATCTAGTCAGTCGAGAATTGGGCTCTTTCAGGTTCATAACCCACTGGAGTGGTTTGTGATCTGTTACTATTTTGAATTTTCTACCGTATAGGTAGGATCTGAAATATTTGACTGCCCAGACTATAGCGAGAAGCTCTTTCTCAATCGTACTGTAGTTGATTTCGCTCTCATTTAGAGTGCGAGAAGCGTAGCACACGGGTTTATCAGAGCCTATAGTACCCTGTGATAGGATAGCGCCAAGAGCGACGTTAGAAGCATCTGTTGTCAGGATGAAATCTTTTGAGAAATCAGGGTACTGCAAAATCGGATCGTTGGTAATGAGCGTCTTGCACATTTCGAAACTTTCAGTGTACTCAGGAGTCATTACTACTCTTCTGTCTTTCTTTAGACACTGAGTGAGAGGTTTGGTAATACGGGCAAAATCAGGTATAAACTTTCTATAGTAGCCGACTAAACCTAAGAATTGCTTGATTTCTTTGGGTGTAGTCGGGATTGGGTATTTTTGGATGGCTATTATCTTGTCGGGTTGTGGCTTAATGCCTTCTCTGGTTATTACATGGCCTAGGAAAGAGGTTTCTAGTTTGAGGAACTCGGACTTATTTAGCTGGACTTTGAAATTAGATTCGCGTAGCTTCATAAATACTTTCTCCAAATTGGTCATGTGTTCTTGGAGCGAAGTACTGAAGACTACAATATCGTCCAAGTATACCAAGCAAACGGTATTCTGCAGTTCTTTCAGGACGTTATCCATGACGCGCTGAAATGATGATGGAGCGTTCTTGAGGCCCATTGCCATTCTCAGGAACTCATAGTGCCCATTTTCGACATTAAAAGCGGTCTTAGGGATGTCCGCCGGGTCCATTTCAACTTGGTAGAATCCGCTAGCCAAGTCCAAGGTGGTAAAGTACTGGCAGTTTCCCAGTTTGTCCAACACATCGTTTATGTTCGGGATAGGATACTTATCGTCGTAGGTTTTCTCGTTTAGCTTACGAAAATCTACGACTAGACGCCACTTAGTCTTGCCTGACGCGTCACCCTTCTTTGGCACTACCCAGATAGGTGAACTCCAGGCGGACTCGAAGGGTCTAATTATACCCTGTTCCAGCATTTTGTTTATCTGACTCCTAACTTCGTCCCTATGGATATACGGGTAACGATAGCTTTTACCGTGTACTGGTATTTCATCCGAGGTACGAATTTTATGTTTAATTTTATTTGTGAAAGTCAGGGCTTCTCCCTCTATGTAGAATATATCGGCGTATTTACTGCATAGAGTCTCTAAATTAGCCCGTTCCTCCACATTAAGGTGTTCGGTACGTAACTGAGAGATGACAAATTTGGCACGTTCGGGAAACTGATCTATGTACGTATGCGGACTTCTGTGAGAGTATTTTGCATCACACTGAGTATTATAAACCTCTGCTTGTACGGCTCGGTCCATTGAAAATATTACATCATTAGACGTTGGGTTAGTAATTTCTAAAAATCCGCGGTTATTCTTTACAGTGGTAAGGCAATCTCTGATGGTACAGTTAGAAATTCTCTGTTCGGGTATTAATGCCTCTCCATCGTGAAAGTTAATGGGTACTCTAAGTAATTTCGATGAATTGGCTGGTATAATATCCTCGTAAAGATTAGCATTACGTGAATTATGCATCTTGATTTCGTTAATAGAATTACGCGTTATCAACACTCTATCTTTAAGGTCAATTTTAGATTCCCATTTCTCTAGCAAATCTAATCCTATAATTCCATCAAAATAATAGTGACATTTAAAAACGTATAGTTTCATGGAATCGAGCTCTTGAAATTCGCTGAAAGTCGGGATATCTATGGTATGATCGCTTCGCGCAGACCCGTGGATGTTTGTAACTTCAAAAGGTTCGTAGTTAAGGGGAAAATTATTATAAAATTGATTCACAGCTTCTGGGCTAATAAATGATTGATTTGCCCCTGTGTCAAGTAATAGTTGTTAGGGGGCGGGTTACCGTTTTTACGCCAGTCATGACCTGCTATTTGACCGAAGGAGGGTTTTTCTTTCGGTACGAAGTGACTAACACCACTCATGGGCTTAGGGCCCGTATACGGCTGCTGGAACGTTCTAGGTTGCGGTTGGAAATTGTTGTTGAAGCGATTATACCCTGGTGGTGGCCCTCGGAACATTTGTTGCGTGCGCGTGGGCATACCTACACCGTTACCGAGAGTGGCAGGCCTATTAAAACTGTTAAAAGGTTGCACATTGCCTTGAAAAGTATTTGGTTTCCATAGCTGCTGCGGTGGCTGAAAATTGGTAACAGGCCCGGTTCGTACAGCTGAATTGAACTGTTTCTGTTGTGAACTACTAGAATTATTCATGGGTGAAAAAGGCAAAGATCTAGGTATGTTACCAGATTTCCTTTCGTTGTCGTTTCGATTTATTAGATACATCACGTTCAATTCCTCTTGTACGAATTCAAGGGCTTTCTCAACGCTATCAGGACGCATACATCGTACACGAGATCCTAAAGGTTCCTTTAAGCCGCGAACAAATGCTTGCATGGTTAATTTTTTGTATAGTGCGCGCTTGGCTTCTACGGTAGTAGGTATCGTCTCGTGTAGGGTGACATATGTCATGATAGTGCAGAATAATGAAACACAACGGTCATAAAACTCCTGGGGAGAAACATTTCCTTGGGTAGCTAGCATAAGATCGTTATAAAGTGTGGTCTCATCCCGTTGGTCTGCGAAGTTGTTAATCAAAGCCTTTTTTATATTGGCCCAATCTTCAGGTATACCATTCGCGTTAATAATCTGAGCGGCTGGGCCGGTTATTTTATTTAATATACCGTTAATAAGGCACAGCCGCGCTAATTCGTTACCAGGATTAGCATCTATATACTCAGAAACAATTTGGTCGCAAAGCTGAATAAATCTTGGCAAAATGTGCGGATTCCCATCAAAATTTGGCACTTAACGTAGGGTTTTATAAATTATATCTGCGTCTGCCATAGTGTTAAATTCGGAACTTACAGACCTAACGCTGCTATTTAAACTATTACTAATACTATTAGAATCTCCGCTAATATCTCTATTCGAGACTAAGTCTAACCTACGTGCTTCTCTAGAGCGCACAGGCCCTCTGGGAGTAGTTTGCTTAGGGTGAAAAATGATTGCTAATTACTAATACTAACTATAGGAAAAGGGAAGTTGAGAGCAACACACAAAAACAATTTTTAGTGTACTTACATCAACTGCATTTCAGCACCTCTGGGATCGATGTCTGGATTTCTCCTCCGGGCACGACGTCAGGTTCTTCTTTCAGGATACTCGGCGAACGCGATCGCTCGCGACGGCGGTAGCGATTTAGCGGTAAGGGTACGATATTCGATGCGAGAACCACCCTAATTAGCTATTTCGAGACGCCTCGAGCATCCTACCGACTGCGCCAAATAAGGAAGTCGCTGCCGGAGGACCCAAAAAAAACCAAAATGATTTTGAACTAAATTTAATTAATACAAAAATTACAAAGAAATTACAATTAAAAGTAAGTGGTTCCGACCGATGTTAGAATCAGAATGATCTACGGCTATTCCACGAGTATCGGGTAAAACTGGCATCCGGTTGCATGTGACGAACATCGCCTCATCAAGTCAGCAGTTTTGCCTCCACGTGTAAGTACGGCTGCATTGCGTCATCTCGCGTCAGCAATTCTGTCTCCGCGTGTAAGGCTTGTTACTAAGAAGGGCAACGGGGTCGCTGCATAGTTGCATTTTCTATATTGCTAGATACTGTAACACGTTTATAAACATCAATGTTTTCAATATTGATATTTTATTTTCATAAATATCGATATTCCAACATCGATATTTTTAATAAACGATATTGCATCCCTACTGACTATGAAAATGAAGTTGACCTAAACCGCACTGAGCGGCAACTGAACTGCACTGCAACTACACGGCGCGACAGGTCGCGACACTTTTGGTGAGTTGATCAACTTTGTCGCGCAGTTCCGCTGCAGTCGGCTGAAGTGTAGTTCGTTGCCGCTTAGTGCGTGTTGCCTCATATAATTTCATATAAAGAATATTTTGTCGCGTCGTGTCGCGCAGTTCCGCTGCAGTGCAGTTCCGCCCGATGCGGTCTTACCTTTAAATATTCTTTATATGAAATTGTATGAGGCAACACGCACTAAGCGGCAACTGAACTACACTTCAGCCGACTGCAGCGGAACTGCGCGACAAAGTTGATCAACTCACCAAAAGTGTCGCGACCTGTCGCGCCGTGTAGTTAGTTGCAGTGCAGTTCAGTTGACGCTCAGGGCGGTTTAGGCTAACTTCATTTTCATAGTCAGTAGCAATGCAATATCGTTTAATACCGATATCGATATTGGAATATCGATATTTTTTTAAATAAAATATCGATATTGAAAACATTGATGTTTATAAACGATATAATATATCGATAATCACGAACCATGTTTATGCGTTGTTTTTTTTTTTAAAGAATAATGATCACACGGAAACACAACCTTCGTTATTTACTTTTGTTCATAACTCCGCTTTTTTCCAACCGATTGCCACGAAACAAAGCTCAGATTTAAGCTTAACAAGGTCTCTCTAATAAAAAAAAATGCATACACATCCGTTCAGTAGAATTTGCGTCCACCGCGAACAAGAGAGAACAGACAAGAATAAATAAAACAGTTGTGTGCAGTATCGTTATAATAAAATAATGTAATCCAAGTATTTTTTTTAAATATATCCGTTGTACAAACATGACCACTTTACAATTTAATAATTAAACGAGTAGTGTAGACAGAAAACACTAAAACTTTGAAAATGTATTTTATAAATACTACTGAACGGATGTTTATGCGTTTTTTTTTATTATAGAGATCTTGTTATGCTTAAAGTCTGGGCTTTGTTTCATGGCCATCCGTTGAATAAAGCGCAGTTATGAACAAAAGTAGATTAATCAAGGTTGTGTTTCCGTGTGATCATTATTGTTTAAAAAAACGATGAGAGCGGCAAACAAATCGATATACCTATCAATATATCGTTCGTTATTATCCATATATCGTATATAAACATCGATGTTTTCAATATCGATATTTTTTATAAACGATGTTGCTTCCCTATTTATAGCTTCATAGCGTCCGTCATCCATTGCGACGTCCATCTTGCTCAGAGGTTGCCTGCCTACTGAATAAATTTTTGTAGTTCCGCTGCAATTGTAGTGCGGTATACCAAAAAATGACGCGACGTGTCGCGCAGTTGCGCTGCAGTGCAGTTCCGCCCAGTGCGGTCTTACCTTTAGTAAGAAATAAGATAGTGAAAATATGTGGGCATTATAAATTATGTAGCATGCCTTTGATTACCCCTGTAGGAGATAATGCAGTAAAATATGCACCGAGATTGTAGGTCGTACCTCTAAATAACACACACACAATATCAATCAATTTAGCCTATAGCAGTTCACTTTTTTTTTCTAGCGTGAGGGAAAATCCTCATGGATGCTAAGCCGGACTCGTACCGACTAAAAAATCTCACGTTACGTCCAACAGCCTATGGTTGGGAGCCCCGGATAAGCGGAAGGATGTCCTAGGACTCCCAACAGACCCACGACCGCCACTGCGGCCTCGCCTAGGGGGTGGTTCGGGTGCTGTCCCGCGTCTTTGGGGGGTTTCGGGTGTGATCCCGCTTCTAAGGGGGGGCGTGCGTGGGTTCCTCACGTCACGCTGCCGTCTTGGATCTGCTTCTGTAAGGACGGTTAGCAGCCCTATAACTGTCCTCAGGCCCCCGGTCACGGAGGCCGATAGTCAAAATGTGGAACGCTTCACGATTTTGCGTGTCATCCTTGCGCAGGCAATAAATATATAATTTAAGGTTTGGTAAAAAAAGAGAAGGAAATATTTCTTCTAGCGACATCTGTTGTCAAGTTGACAGTAATGTAGTTTATTAGGAAGTTTTTCTATTCAACGCTAGATGGCAGTACTTGCATTTAAAATAAACCTTCACTGAAACGTAGCTATATCCACAGACAGGCTAAAATAAGAAGTGCAGAATCTATATTTTTTATAGAAGTACTACTGTCGAATTCGACGGCCAACGGTTCCCTAGTTTACATCAATAGGTCACTTTTCTACTTAAAGATTATTTTATGTATAGATTAGGTAAGTAGGTAATGCATATTAATATGTAAGTATATAGTCTATAATATAAAAATGAATCTCAAAATGTGTTGGTAAGCGCATACTTCAGAACGGGTGGACCGATTTCACTATTTTTTTTTTGTGTAAGGTATTGTCAGGAGAAGGTTCTTATGGAAGAAAAAATATTGAATTCCCACGGGAACGGGAACTACGCGGGTGAAACCGCGTGACGTCCTCTTATTATTTAAATGGATAGAGAGAGAAATAGAACTAATACTTAATTCTATATGTGTGCTTGCACTGCCCTCTGACTCAGTGTTCTGTAAACAATTACTGCAATAAGCAACTTTTTCTACGGCTAGATTTCGGATGGGTGACCACTTGCGACATTTCAATTGCGAGCATTTCCGTAGTCGTTGGTTCCGGTTCTCAGTAGCATGCTAGTCGTCCAACCAAATTCAAGGCAATATAAGCGACGTGAAAAACTTTAACAGCGGTTGACTCAAATGACCTGGAAAAGCTTTCAGGGCCTGACTGTATGCGGAAGACCCAGCACCGTGTGTTCTAGTGTGATCTGGGAGAGGCCTACGTCCAGCAGTGGCCTGCTATAGGCATAGTGGCGGCTGTAGGTCTGTTGGGAGTCCTGGGGCATCCTTCCGAGGGCTTACCCGGGGCTCACAACCATAGGCTGTTGGGCGTTACATGAGGTTTTTTTTAGTCGGTAGGAGTCCGGCATAACATCCATGAGGATTTTCCCTCACGTAAGAAAAAAAAAAGGCTGATTTAATTGAATAAATAACTCAAATATTTGTTCCAAGGTTCAATCTTGACACCGAAACAGAAGTTAAACTAAGACCATTTTTTAGGGTTCCGTACACAAAGTGTAAAAACAGGACCCTATTCGTGAGACTTCGCTGTCCGTCTGTCTGTCTGTCTGCCACGAGACTGTATCTCAGGAACCGTGATAGCTAGAGAGCTAAAATTTACACTAAACTATTTATTTCTGTTGCCGATTTAACCACTAATATTAATACCTATCAAGAACCACTAATATCAAGAAAAAAAGGGGGGATTAAGGGGAGCTCCAATGCCATAACAACAAATACTAAAATCAAGAAAAAAGGAGGGATTAAGGGGAGCTCCAATACAAACAAACGTAATTTATTGCCATTTTTTGGTTACGGAAGTTACGGAACCTTCTGTGCGGGACTCCGACTCGCACTTAACCGGTTTTTCTGATGTTTTTTTTTTCAATATTATACTGTTAGCCCCTCTCTATAAAATAGAGTGCAGAAGGCACTGATATTACAGGTCAGTAGCAGAGGGCGAGACTTGTGTCTGTAGTCTGTGACTCTGTTGCATTATTTTACGTCACTGGGTCACGTGGATCATCTGTTCAAGTTTGAAATAAAACAATAATGATAACGTCAATCGGATTGAACTTTCACTTTCACAATAAACGTGTTAGAGAGGGGCTGTCTGGTGAGAACGATTTCACGGCTTTCTTGTTTTTTACCCGAACATTTTGCCAACACGGACATTTTACCGCCATCTTGAAACCACAGTTCAGAAACTTAAAAGTGCACAGACATACATTTGCCGTGTCAAAGACAACGCGATGCAGTAGGTGCTCAGCTGTCGAACGCAGAACGCACAATTGATTATGTCAAACTGCATTACTAACTCAGGGTTGTCACTGGAAAATGTTAAAAAAAGTTATACTAAAACAAACAAAACCCAAACAAAAAAACCCGTTCGCTCTAACTTTGCCGCTGGCGTAGAGGCGTATACCCGAATTGTTAATTAGACGAAGTAAATTGACAGTAGCTAATGTCACTTCGTCATAGAAAATACGCAACATTGTATGAAAAAGTGACATTAGTTGCTGTCAATTTACTTCGTCTAATTAAAAATTCGACTTTAGTATGGAGCCGAGCGGCAAAGTTAGAGCGAACGAGCAGTACAAAATTATACGCTATACCTGTGTTTTTATACTACTAGGGTGGCAGACAGACAAGCTTACGGGGAATGTGTTCACAGTAGTCTATGAACGTCTGCAACATCATAGATGCTACACTTGCGCTGTTGGCCCTGGAAGAACCTTCTAAGAACCCTTTTAAAGCACCCCATTGCTAAAATTACCTGGTATGTACTTGCATAAAATATTTTGACAAAAAGCGACCCTAGAATACTTAGCGTAGCGAGTAGCTAGTTCTTCTTATGCATATTTGTTGTATTATTGTAATATATTCGGGCCCTTAACACTATCCTGGAGTGCCCAGTATTGAGTGGGACTCCCAGCCCTGGACAGACTCAGCACTCCCATAGGCCAGGGTATAAGTCACAATGACTAAGCAACCGAGAGCCCCATTTGAGACGTCCTAACTGGGGCGCTCGCGACTCAGGAAAGTGAGAAATATCTCCCTTTGTTGAGTCGCCTTTCTAATACTAAACCAATTCATATCAAAAATATAACCTTTTTTTTTTTCATTTTACTGATGAGACAGCCCTAACGTCGCCGTGGTCACTTTTTTTCACATTTTGGCACTTGCACCACGGTTCGGCTATACACAAGTCATAAGCTTACAGCGATTTGAAATGTTTATGACATTTCAAACTCTACTTGAGCTAGGTTGCAAAAATTAATATGAAGTATCTTTCTGTACGTACATACATTATGATCGCGCCTTTCATCCCCAAAGGTGTAGGCAGAGGCATATACACTCATTTGCAAAAAAAAACGGGCGGTTTTGATTTTCATTCATCTTTAAAAAGATACAATACCAAAAAGGTTTCAATCGTTTGTACACGTTACTGGCCGGTTTTGAAAATGCCGTGGTATTTAAAAAAGTACGTTCTAAATTCAAATTTTCATTTGATGCTCATTTTTACAGAAAACCCCTTTTTATCCTACATTTTTGGCGCGAAGTTCCAGAAGTTAACATCGACTTTCACAACTTTTATTCAATTTTTATCGATTAATTTCATATCCTTGACTGTCAAAGCCTTATTTAATGCTGTTTGGCTGTATCAAAAATGGTAGATAAAGTGGTAAAAGCTACCAAAATTATCGCGCTGCTTGAAGAGGGTTGCAGCCAATGTTTCGTGGCTAGGAGGCTAAATGTTAGTCGCTCGACGGTCCAAAGGACCTGGCAGCGATATCTGGAGACTGGTTCCGTCGAGAGAAGGCCTGGTTCTGGAAGAAAACCATGTACCCAACCACGGGATGATCGTTTTCTTTTGAGTCGCGCATTGAGAAATCGCAAATCTTCGTATGTGGATCTTAAGAACAACCTCCAAGAAGTAAGAAATGTGCATATTAGTCTATGGACGGTCAGGAGGAGGCTTCTCGCTGCCAATATACGCAGTTACCGCCCGGCCCGCGGCCCCAAATTACTCCGTGAGCACAGAGTTCACAGGCTGAGGTTCGCTAGAAATTGTGAATCATGGACTCAAGAAGATTGGAATAGGGTTTTGTTCTCTGATGAAGCCAGGATATCTCTGTTCGGTGAAGATCGACGTCGGTGAGTGCTAAGAAGACAAGGAGAGCGCTTTGCAGATGCATTTTTCGAAGAAATCACACCTTATGGTGGGGGCTCTGTTATGTTTTGGGCAGGAATAAATTCAATGGAACGTACAGAGTTAGTCTTCATTGAAAACGGCTCACTGACTGGGCATCGATACATAACGGAAGTTCTAATTCCTCATGCACAACCCGCATTGGCCGCTCTTGGCCAAGTCTCGATTTTTATGGACGACAATGCTCGCGCCCACCGATCCCGCGATGTTAATGCGTATGTGCAAAAGGTCGGCATTCGTCGTTTGGATTGGCCAGCTCGAAGTCCCGACCTCAATCCCATAGAACATATCTGGGACGTTCTAAAACGGCGTGTGAGATCAGTACACCCGGCTCCGCAGACCATCAGAGAGCTGAAGAATGTGATTACTGCGGAGTGGGAACGTATTCCGCAAGCAAGTATCCGGGATATACTCGCTAGCATGCCCAGACGAATTCAAGCTGTGATTTTAGCTAGAGGGGGTCACACTCGATACTAAACATTTATCTGCTTTTACTTTATTAAAGAAAAACAAACAAAAAAACTTTTTTCATGAGCATATGCACTACTAGCGAACATACACTACTAGCGAGGTTTAGCATTATTTCCCATAAATTGTAACAAAATTTTATGAAATACTGATGAAAACGATTATTTTCTTATTAATTTACCAAATTGTGAGGATAAAACTACCTATAATTATCAAACAAAGCAATATTAACATTTGAAATGGTTCATTGCTTAGGTGCCCGTTTTTTTTTGCAAATGAGTGTATTATATGCCCACATACAATTACAAACCCTTTAGATATTGTCTCACGTAATAGGTGGTGAGTCGCATCGCCGTGTTGATATCGACAGGCGCAAGTTGTGACTGCCCGCTGTTGGAATTTTTCAAGCCGTCCAAAAAAGCCTTCAACTTGGCTTACGACTGCCATTTTTCTGGCAATCGAGGCTTAACGTGTCTTCCGAAGCGCGGAAGTGCTTTCTGTGCTTACCTTATTATTTAGTAGTTTTACGCTGGAAAGTCACAGAGGTGTAAAGTCCTGTTGTGTATTTTGACTGTCTCTATGGCGCATTCGGTAGTGTGACCGACTGCTGCGCCGAGGTCCTGGACTCCATTCCCGGGTCGGTCCAAATATTTACGTGATTCACAAGTGGTCGATCGAACGCTTGATGTTCTTTTACAAGTGGCAGTTCAAGTCTATCAGCACCTGGAGCTGTTCTGTTTATAGAATTGAGCTGCTACTTTGTTTTGTTCTGGATCGACAAGAATCTTAATTGTTTATTTGCTAGAAACATGGTAAAAAAGGTTGGTAATTTATAATTAGGTTGATCCAGCATGGTTCACCGTATATGAGCGGTGAGCAAAAGAAGAAGAGGGTGAGATTGAGTTGAAGAGCTTTTTTTTAACGTGACAACAGACCTACGGCCACCAATGCGTCCTCGCCGAAGGGGCGGTTCTGGTGTTATCCCGCGTCTTTGGGGAGTTTCAGGAGTGATCCCGCTTCTAAGCTGCTTCTGTAAGGACGGTGAGCAGCCCTCTCACAGTCCTCAGGCCCCTGGTCATGGAGGCCCGTAGTCAAGGAAGTAAAATTTTCAACAACAGGTTGAGGATTTTTCCTCTGCTCGACCGTTTTACCGGATTGAGTTGAATAGCTTTTTAGCACACTTGCCATGATAGATTGATCATTACCTACGGTTTTCTAGATAGCTGAAACTTTGTTACCATTTCCGCATCCTATGGGGATGGGGGATGGTCGGTTGGGAATGGGGGATCCCCGGAAGAATAAGTAGCTTATTGTCATTTTATCTAAATAAACATAATCGACTAATTTAGTATCGAGGCCTAAATTAGTCGACAACAATTTTTTTCAATTTATCTTGAATGTACCGTCACAGATGATTTTACAATTTTATAATAGTAGAGATTTTACTGTTGATTATAAGTAGGTAAGTAGTTTAAATATTGTAAAGAAATATTTTATGTAGGTATAAAAAATATAAAAATGTAAAATAAATAAAACGCTTCAGCTTGTGACATAAACCGTGCCCCGTCGAAGTCAACTAGCGATCGTTCGAAGCTCACAAGTTAAGGTAACGCCTCTGGTTTTATTTATAAATGTGGGAAGGTATTATTTTAAAAATATAAGTCAGATGTAATTTTGAGTTTATTGTTTTGTGTAAGTTTAATAGTGACAGCTGATTGCTTTTGCAGTGGTGTACCTATATGAATAAGATTTCCCCCCACAACATATGACAGACAGATAGGTATGTATAGAACAAGGGGAGTAGACATAGCATGTTTACTCCATACATATCTGTGTGTCACATAGAGCAACGCGACCAGTACAAGGGAGTAGACATAGCATGTTGCTCTATACATATCTGTGTGTCACATAGAGCAACGCGACCAGTACAAGGGGAGTAGACATAGCATGTTTGCTCTATACAAATCTGTGTGTCACATAGAGCAACGCGACCAGTACAAGGGGAGTAGACATAGCATGTTGCTCTATACATATCTGTGTGTCACATAGAGCAACGCGACCAGTACAAGGGGAGTAGACATAGCATGTTGCTCTATACATATCTGTGTGTCACATAGAGCAACGCGACCAGTACAAGGGGAGTAGACATAGCATGTTGCTCTATACATATCTGTGTGTCACATAGAGCAACGCGACCAGTACAAGGGAGTAGACATAGCATGTTCGCTCTATACATATCTGTGTGTCACATAGAGCAACGCGACCAGTACAAGGGGAGTAGACATAGCATGTTGCTCTATACATATCTGTGTGTCACATAGAGCAACGCGACCAGTACAAGGGGAGTAGACATAGCATGTTGCTCTATACATATCTGTGTGTCACATAGAGCAACGCGACCAGTACAAGGGGAGTAGACATAGCATGTTGCTCTATACATATCTGTGTGTCACATAGAGCAACGCGACCAGTACAAGGGGAGTAGACATAGCATGTTGCTCTATACATATCTGTGTGTCACATAGAGCAACGCGACCAGTACAAGGGGAGTAGACATAGCATGTTGCTCTATACATATCTGTGTGTCACATAGAGCAACGCGACCAGTACAAGGGGAGTAGACATAGCATGTTGCTCTATACATATCTGTGTGTCACATAGAGCAACGCGACCAGTACAAGGGGAGTAGACATAGCATGTTCGCTCTATACATATCTGTGTGTCACGATGCTCTATATTTTGATAAACAGCACACCTTATCCATCTGTCAACACGACCGCTGTCATCAAAAGTGACAGGCGTTTTAAAATAGGTGACCCAGTTAGCTAACGAGATATTTATAAATTATATTTTTTGACTTACAACGCATTTTGAATGCTGTTTAATTTTAGTGAAATATTTCTGTCGATTTTAAGAATGCAGCGAAATACTGTTTGAGAAATTTGTATTTTTCTAATGTTTTTTAAATTGCTCTTGAATCGCTCTATCTATTGATGAAAACTGTATTAGAATCTGTTGAGTAGTTTAAAAGATGGATCCAAGTGTTTTAAATATAAACAAAGAATGACAAGAAAATGAAATATGAATAATAATTACATCACTAGCTGACTCCCGCAGCTCCGCCTGCGTCAAGTTTTGTTCCCGTTTCCGCTTCCCGTGGGAACTTATTCCCGAGATAAAAAGTAGCCTATGTGTTATTCCAAACCTATTTACCCCTATACCGAATTTCAGCCAGATCCGTTCAGCCGTTAGAGCGTGAAAGAGTAACAAACATCCACACATCCACACTCACAAACATTCGCATTTATAATATTAGTAAGATTTAGGACTTGAGCTTGGACAAAAAATTAAAAGGTGAAATGTGGGATATACGATGCCTCTGCTTACCCCTTCGAGAATAAGAGCGTGACTAAATGTCACGGTATATGTCCTTGCATTCGACCTCCAAGATTTATATCTGAAATTATCTTTCGCTTTATCTGTAGTTTATCAGTAGGTACCTAAGTACGTATTTATTATCTTTTACATAATTTACTTTCAAAATTTACAGAAATGTTTCTTGTTTAGGAAATTTACTTGCCCCGTGTGGCGACTGGAAAGAGTACAAAATGTCGTCACCCCAATTTATCCTGAGCATAAAATGCGACTTAAAGGGAACACTTTCGCAAAACGATTGCGTAGAGAAGGAAAACTCGAAATGAAGGAACACTCGATGAAACCAGGTTGTCAATAAAAAATAGAAAATCGATAAGCGTGACTGTATGTTTGTTTATAGGAACTGGAGCCCTCGGATTATGCATTTAAGCGCTTACCCGAGATTCCCGGCCATAAGCAAATGGTAGGGCATCATGTTTTTTTATTGTTACGTGAGGGAAAATCCTCATGGATGCTATGCTGGACTCCTACCGACTAAAAACCTCATGTATTTTGCATAACAGCCTACGATCGGGAGCCCCGGGTAAGCCCACGGAAGGATACCCCAGGACACCATGTGGGTTTAGTCAGTAGGAGTTCGGCTAAAAAAAGGGTTATTTATTTCCCAATGGTTCAGGTTTGGTCAAATTTCTACTCCAGTTAATCAGCGGTAACTTAATTGAGTTATAGCAAAGATAATATACCTAATAGTATTACCTTAGATTATTTAAAGTCTATATCTATGAGTATTACATACAGATCGGCAACTCCCTGCCTCCCACTGAGTAAGCTTCCCCAACCCCCCACCAAAGTTGACGTATCTATTGCCGTAACATAGTACCTACTTGAGAGTGTCATTGCGTTGCATTAGGTATTACTACCTACGTACTTTGTGCTATTGCTTTGGTTTAATTTGTGCTTAAACGAGGGTAGATTTGAAAAAACTACCTACATAGGTACATGAGATTACGTTCTGTTCCTTATTATTTTGTTTCCATAGCTAGTGTCCCTAGTATACTCACACACACATTCAAGCTTGATTCAAGCATTCACATTACGTCTATATTAGTGTGGGTGAAAACGAACATTTTTGTATGGAGTTTCCGCCCTGTGCTATTGCTTTGGTTTAATTTGTGCTTAGACGAGGGTAGGTTTGAAAAAAAAATGTACCTACGTACATGAGATTGCGTTCTGTTCCTTATTATTTTACTTGGAAAAAATAGGTAGGTACTGATATGGAAAAAATCATTAATATCGAAGTTGCTAAGTGGCTCTATAGATGACTCTGTGCCTAATACTCTTAAATGGCGATTATACGGTGAAGAATTTAGTGGTAGCCGTAGGTTTGTTGGGAGTCCTGGGGTATCCTTCCGAGAGCTTACCCGGAGCTCCCAACCGTAGGCTGTTAGGTAATATATGCGTGGTTTTTAGTTGGTAGGAGCAGAGTTTAATACTGTGGTAGGAGGCCGGTATAGAATCCATGTAGGATTTTCCCTCGCGTAACAAAATAAAACCCTTAAGGTGCCCTACTAGCACTTGGACCTTAGCCTAAACCTCTGAACCGATTTTGATGAAATTTGGTACTACCCGTTCGCTCTAACTTTGCCGCTGGCGTAGAGGCGTATACCCGAATTGTTAATTAGACGAAGTAAATTGACAGTAGCTAATGTCACTTCGTCATAGAACGCAACATTGTATGAAGAAGTGACATTAGTTGCTGTCAATTTACTTCGTCTAATTAAAAATTCAACTTTAGTATGGACCGAGCGGCAAAGTTAGATCGAACGAGCAGTATAGAGATAGTTTGTGTCCAAGGGAAGGACATAGGGGACAAAGGAGAGTAGTGATAATATTTAAGTGGGATTTCTACACAACCAACTTAATTTATTGCAGTTTAAAAAAAATCACTTCGTGCGCGAACCCAACTCGCTCTTGGCCTGTTTTATGCTTATAAATATTACATTTTCTAGATTTAGGTCGAAACTTATCTACTGTCTGGCGAAATCAATCATTGCACTCATCGATAAAATAAAATGGCTGTCTCAGATTGATTTGACAATGACCTTACGGCGGCCATTTTGTTGTCACCAAGCGAATTATTTAAGTAGGTCGTTAAATTTCATCACAATAAGCTCTTTTACATAAAAATGGATGGATTTTATTTGAAAGTGCAACCAAAATGTGTGAGGTCCAGTGCGAATGGGTTTTTAGAGGAGAGGGTTCTGTAAGTGGAAATATGGTCTACAGAAGGATCTGGTGAGTTTTTTTGGATTCTTATAAGTATATAAATAATAAATGAATAACTATTCACGGACATTTCACACAACGCTATCTGATCCCAAAGTAAGCTAGGAATAACCTGCTTGTGGTATGGGTATCAGACCACGGATATTAATACTTAAATACTTTTAAATACATACCTACTTATATTGGGTGTAACAAAATTGACTCTCCAAATTTCGTCACGTGACGTGGCATCAGTCAAGAAACTTTACAAAAATGAGGAAAAGAAAATCACATGAATACTTTAACCGTAAATCCGTTTTTAAAAGTCCTATAAATTTTCATTGTCACCCTTTCTATCGCTACTGAGCGGCAGTAGAAAGCGACAACGACAGCCAGACGGGTGCTCCGTGTTTGTATTGCCACGGCGGCCATGTTACCTCGAATTGCCGCGGTAAAAACGAATAGTTAATGTGCGACAAAAAAATAAAATAAAAAGAAAGAATTATCCCCCCTTTTTTATTAAATATTTGTATTTGATTTCTGATGCCAAGTCATCTCATGAAATTTGGAGAGTCAATTTTGTTACACCCAGTATACATAGAAACACCCAGACTCTTGAGTCAAACATATGGACCACACAAATTTTTGTCTCAGGTGGGAATCAAACCCACATTTCGACCTCTAGACCAACGAGGCAGAGGAGAGATAAATACATATGATCACGCCTTTTATCCCCGAATAGGCAGAGGCATATTAGGCCCACATTTCACCTTTTTAGGTTTTGTCCCACGTAATAGGTGGTGAGCCGCATTGCCGTGTTGATATGGACAGGCGCAGGTTGTTACTAAACGCTGTTGAAATATTTTCAAGCCGCTCGCCCATAAAGGCCTTCAACTTAGCTTAATATCGACTTGGATTCCTTATTCTTGCTAATCTGCTGAAGGAAGACTGCTGCAGTATTCAAAAGATTTATTGTCAAAAATTACAGAGAAACATATTTTTTACATATCTATATATTTACATTATTACTATCTAAACCAAACCTAAATAAGGCCCCCGTGGCATTGTGCCCAAAAGACTAGCAGCATTCCCCCTTTGAATAGCAATACCTATTTGCTGAAAACTGCCAGTCCTTGTCACAAGTCGACTCTCGACTCAAATAATTTCCTAAATTGTTCTCAAACGATCTCCAATTGCACAATTATTGATATTGATTGTCAATTCAGCCGCCATATTGGAATGTCAACTGATAAATAAGTATTTATTCAACGATTATTACTGAAATCACTGATTTATTAATGATAGTAACTGTCTGTGAAAAGTCATAAAATTCAGATTTTATTATTGACTAGCAGACGTCGCGCTGTTTTACCCGCGTAGCTCCCGTTCCCGTGGGAATACGGGAATAAAATATAGCCAAATCCAAGAAAAATAAAAAGTCAGGAAATTTGGTTCCTGTTCCCGCTTCCCTTGGGACCATTTTCCCGGGATAAAAAGTAGTTATGTGTTATTCCAGACTATACTCTATCCCTGTACCAAATTTTAGCCAGATCCATTCAGCCGCTAGAGCGTGATTGAGTAACAAACATCCAAACATCTTCACAAACTTGCACATTTATAATATTAGTAGGAAGTAGGATTAGTAGGATGTTACCCTGGAAGAGTGTAGCTTCCAACAGGCTTAGGTAATGCCTTTGGCGATTGTATAGGGGGCCCATCTAGTGAGTAGGCGAGTCACCGTCTGCCAAAGTTTTAATATAATAATAGGTATATTGAAATGGCAGACGCCGTCTTCATCCATAGCCTAAGTTAACCAGACCATCTAACACCCATCACAATAGCCCATTACGTAGTTAGCATATTTTACAATAGTTAGCTTCCATTGCAGATGGTCCATTACCGTTCTTCTACATAAGGCGGATGTGAATTGTTTGCAGTGGGGGTCCCATTTCCCTTTAGATTAAAAGTCTCAAAGGGCCTCTGCATGTTGGACCTATGTCCCCATGTAAGCCTACCAAAAGTCCGGCTGTCTTCGTAAGAAAAAAAGAAGAAGATACCCGTGTGAAAGAGAGACATAATAATAACATTTTTTTTATCGTGTGGAAATCCTACATGGATGCTATGCCGGACTCCTACCGACTAAAACCACACAATGTCTTACAACAGTCTATGGCCGGGAGTCCCAGGTAAGCCCTGGAAGAAGAAGAAAATGCCCCAGAGTTCCCGGCAGATTTTGACTACCACTGCAGCCTCGCCTAGATGGTTCGGGTGGTATTCCGCGTCTGGGAGTATACCACTACTTGGGGAAGGAGGGTTAGTTGGATGCTGTTCCGAACAACGCATGCCGGGCAGAAGTGCCACTTATATACAGTAGAGAGAATCTTCGCCAGAACTGAGCGTTTCAAAAGCTCGGTTCTCTGTCGAACTATAAAAACCTGGAACGACCTGCCCGCACACGTGTTTCCCTCATCTTACAATCCCGGGTTCTTCAAGTGGAGCGTGAAGAGGCACATCACAGGGTGACAACTTGAGGACCACTGACAGAAGTTTTGCGGACTGTGAGAGTGGCACCCAATCGCTAGATGCGCCACGGCTTTCCATCAGTGGCGACGTCAATTTGGCGAGCTTAATTTAAAAAGAAAATCCCACAACTATGAGAGACGAAGAGACACGCCACCGTCTTGGCCTGCTTCTGTAAGAACGACAAGCAGCCTAATCGCCGTTCTCAGGCCTAAGGTCCTCGGTCATGGAGGCCGGTAATCCTGAGCGTACAGCTACCGGCGACGACCCTACCGCCCGCGCCGACTGCAGAACTCTGAAGGGGAATTTTTCCACCGCTTACACAATATAGGTACCTATTATAATTATTTGTAAAAATTTTGTACTTACTTCATTCAACAGCAAATTCTTCAATCTTCAATGGATCTCTCAGCAGTCACTTAAATAAAAAAAAACTACATAACACTCGTATCAATTATTATGCCAACAAAAGATCACAGGTTACAATGGAAACCTTTTTTTTGAAGTAATATCGCTGCTATATGGGTGCTTTTAAAATGGCCGCCCAGGTAGTCGCTTTATTATTTGCTCGTCTTCTTTAGGGCTCCTTAACCGAAGGGTAAAAACGAGTGTCCAGCTATCACGATAGCTGGACAATTTTATTTTACATAGATGGTGTATTTAATTTCTTTTGCCGCTTTACCAAAAATGCTGAAAAATGGAATAATTTTATTTTTAAGGAATGCTTTATTGCTTCTATGCAATAAATGAGTTATATTGCTGTTTTTTTGGTACGGATCCCTCTACTCCAACTCTCAATTGGTAGGTTTATTTTAGGGTTACGCAATAATATCTAAACCATGCCATCTTCTAAATTTATATCTAGAGCTGAGCGTGCAGATATTAACTCTTGTGCTGACGATGTGCATCGCTTTATAAGACGACTAGATGACGTCACGCGGTTTCACCCGCGTAGTTCCCGTTCCCGTGGGAATACGGGAACAAAAAAAGCCTATGTTCACCGGGGAGAGTGTAGCTTCTCAACAGTGAAGGAATTTTTCGAATCGGTTTAGTAGTTTCGGAGCCTATTCGATGCAAACAATCAAATCTTTCCTCTTTATAATACCTATCGGGTGTTATTCCGCTTCTTAGGGGAGGCGTGCGTGAATTTCTCACGTCACGCTTTCGTCTAGGGCCTGCTTCTGCAAGGACGGTGAGCAGCCCCCTTTTTTTTCTTATTATATACTACAACTACATACGCTTGGTCCGTACCATTTTTTACGTATCCCTCGTTGTTACCGTATCCCTGGCTGATTAAGAGAGCTTTCTCAGCCTGGGTGTGGACGAGGTACTTATAATGTGTCATCCTGTTCCGGGATCTTCGCACCTGTGAAAGGTCTCAACGGCAGTGATTTAGTACGGTTTTTGAATGAGTATATGCCACTATAGATTTCACTGAGGGCATACGCTACATCCTGGGGGTTTCTGTACGTACATAACTGCTCTTTTGTTATGTTAGTAATAAGGTTGGGTCTATTATAGAACAGTGGGAAAAGGTTGTCTCTATCTATGTGCTGCCCCCTCACCGTCCCCCTATCCCCAGTCATAGAGACCGATAGTCTTGGGCGAAGACACGTCCGTAGCGCTCCCGCCCATGACTGCGGAACTCGGGTGGGAGAGTTCTATCACGCTCCCTCCCCGCCGCCTCCTTCACGATCATGACCTGTCCTCAGAAAGAGGCAGCGCCGTCCCACTTACTCTCGCTGGAGAATATTAGTAGGATAGATTAAAAAGTCAAAAAATATTAATACGGAACCTTATACGAGTTTGAACAAACACGCATTCGTTCATTCTCAAAGCACACACGCCGCTCTGTGACAAAACAGTTCTTCTGTTAACTTAACTATTGTATTTGACCAGTAATCGAAAAAGTTGACTTAAAAAGGACTATTTAAAAATCCATTGACAATTTTCTTAACTTAAATATTTCAATTATGCAGGGTTTTGTGAGCGGCTTTTTTTTAAAGTGAGGAAATGTCCTGCACGTATGTTATGCCAGACTCCTACCGACTAAGAACCTCACGTATCCTGCCTCACAGCCTACGGTTGGGAGCCCCGGGTAAGCCCTCGGAAGGATTTGTGTATTGACAGAGGGCAAAGTCTGCGTATGGCACCTCCCCACCCGTTTAAAGTCATAGGTAGTGATACTCTATGGTTAATAATGTCTTTTCACTGCTAAGTGCTTTAAAGTGGCAGTGGACTGGTCACATCTGTAGAAGAACCGATGGCCTATAGAGCAAACAAGTTCTCGAGTGAAGACCGTGTAAATGTCGGGTAGGACGTCCCTTCGCCAGATGGACTGATGACCTAGAGAGGTCTCGGTGCTCGGTGGTAAGGCACCCGGTACTCCTACCCAGGATATCCTACCGAGGAGTTCCTCGGATCTCTCTCTCCTAGGATTCAAATGTTCTATACTAATATTATAAAGAGGAAAGCTTGTTTTTTTTTATACCCCTAAGGCGGCAGACAAGCATACGCCGCACCAGAAGAATCGGTGGTTACCGTAGCCTATGAACGTTTCCTTCCGAGGGCTTACCCGGGGCTCCCAACCACAGGCTGTTAGGCGTTACGTGAGGTTTTTTAGTCGGTAAGAGTCCGGCATAACATCCTCTGAGGATTTACCCTCACGTAAAAAAAAAAGAAAAAAACCTATGAACGTTTGCAACACCAGAGGCGCTACTCTCGCACTGCCGACCCTGTAAAAACTTTCTAAGACCCCTTTTGAAGAACCCCATACTGTAGGCGTTTGGGAAAACCGAGGCAACCGAGATCATTCCACAACCTAAGCGTGCGCGGAAGAAAACCCCTACTTGTATCGGATTTAACCGTGTTTGTTTGCATCCAAAACTACTAGACCGATTTGAAAAATTCTTTCACTGTTGGGAAGCTACACTCTTTGCGGTGAACATCCTACTATCCTACTAATATTATAAATGTGAAAGTTTGTGAAGATGTTTGGATGTTTGTTACTCAATCACGCTCTAACGGCTCGGCTCGGCTCGGATTGGGCTTAAATTTGGTACAGGGATAGAGTATAGTCTGGAATAACACATAGGCTACTTTTTATCCCGGGAAAATGTTCCCACGGGAAGCGGGAACGGGAACCAAATTTCACGCGGGCGAAGCATGAGCTAGTAGGCTATATTTCATTCCCGTATTCCCACGGGAACGGGAATTACGTGGTCGAAACCGCGTGACGCCCGCTAGTATCCAAATATAGCTACAAGGCAGACAACAAAATTTCAGATAGTTGGTGCGGGTAGGTAATGAGCAAAGGCAAATCTTAAACTCAGAGCAAATGAAATTAGACTTAGCAAGCAATCAAATCAACCTATAGCATCTCTCTCTTAGATGAGGTCGCAGTGGTAGCCGTAGGTCTGTTGGGAGTCCTGGGGTATCCTTCCGAAGGCTTACCCGGGGCTCCCAACCGTAGGCTGTTAGGCAGGATACGTGTGGTTTTTAGTCGGTAGGAGTCCGGCAAAGCATCCATGTAAAATTTTCCTGACGTTAAAGAAAACAAAGAATCTCTGATCCCCCAATTTTCGCTGCAACGCACGATCCTGCGCCTAATTTTTTATGGACCTATCGAATTCAGTCGAACCTTTTGATCGTTTAAAATATAATTTAATTATTATTAAAAACCTTAAAAAATAAAGAAAGAAAGAAACATATTTAAAAAAACTGTATCATCATCCTAAGTTTTTTTTATTCGGCAACTCTTCAATTTGTAATATCAGTAGGGCTAGAGATGATGTTGTGTGTGATTGTGTGAATGTCTACTTTAAAAAAAACATTTAAAAAAAGTAGGGTGGCGGCCAACCCTTTACAAGTATTACACTATAGAAAGGTGATAATTTAATAGTATAATAATAAACACGCTCTTTTGTTAGTCACTAGGGCTGTCACCCAAAATATATAAATATTGTTGGACATTCTTACACAACATCATCTAGCCTAGCCCAAATTGTTGGGAGTCCTGGGACATCCTTCCGAGGGCTTACCCGGGGCTCACAACTATAGGCTGTTGGGCGTTACGTGAGGTTTTTTAGTCGGTAGGAGTCCGGCATAACATCCATGAGGATTTTCCCGCACGTAAAAAAAAAAAAAAAAAAAGCCTAGCCCAAATTAAGCTAATATAAGCTTGTGCCATGTGATCTAGACGACTGATAGACATACTTATATATTTGTAAATACTTGCATATTATACATAGAAAACACCCAACCACCGAAGCAAAAATTTTTTTTGTGGAATTTTTAAACCGCCCCCCGCGCCCCAGGAATCGAACCCAGGACCTTGGCGCATCAGGCGGTTACACTACCGAATGCGCCATCGGGGTAGTCTATAATAATAAACACGCGCTTTTGTTAGTCGCTAGGGTTGTCACCCACAAAATAAGGAATGCGAATAGATCTAATTCTTCTTCTAATAGCTTTATCTTTCACACACGCCTTAAGGTCCCAGAAGCGGGAAACCGAACCCCTAGGTGTGGCCACGGCGGTCGCCAAAGTCTGTCGGGAATCATGGGCCATCCTTCCGAGGGCTTACCCGGGGCTCTCCTACATATTCAATGGTAAAGCACGTGTTGTTTTAGTTGGTAAGAGTCTATCTAACGTCGAATTTTTAATTAGACGAAGTCAATTGACAGAAGCTAATGTCACTTCTTCACACAGTGTTGCTTAATTTGAATGACGAAGTGACATTAACTGCTGTCAATTGACTTCGTCTAATAAAAAATTCGACTTTATTTAATAGCACCTATGGGATTATAGAAAAAGCATAGCGGTATTGCAAAAAGCACTACGTTTTTAAGCCTGAACTACCGAACTAAAATAGGAATAAATTTATAAATTACATGCGTGTATCAACCCTAAAGTGAAGGTAGTAGCCGGCCAGTTAGAAGCTTAGAGCAATGCGACCAGGACGAGGGGAGTAGACATGTCATAGCATGTTAGCTCTATACTTAACTGTGTGTCACATAGAGACCAGCGACCATAATTATGTACACGGGGAGCAGACATAACATGTTTCCTAACATATCTGTCTGCGGGGCGGGGGGGGGGGGGGGATCATATTCTACACCGCTACAAAAGCAATCGGCTGTCACTATGTAACTTACACAAAACAATTAAAACAATACACTCATAATTTCCGACGTTCCATACGTTTGTATTATTCAATGTCGGCCCATTTTTTTTTTGTTCAACTTAAGAGAAAATTCTCATGGATGTTATGCCGGATTCCTACCGACTAAAAAAACCTCACGTCACGCCCAACAGCCTGTGGTTGGGAGCCCCGGGGAAGCCCTCGGAAGGATGTCCCAGAACTCCCAACAGACCCACGGCCGCCGCTGCGGCCTCGCCCAGGGGGTGGTTCGGGTGCTATCCCGCGTCTTTGGGGGGTTTCGGGTGTGATCCCGCTTCTAAGGGGGTGCGTGCGTGAATCGCTTACGTCACGCTGCCGTCATGGACCTGCTTCTGTAAGGACGGTGAGCCGCCCTCTCACCGTTCTCAGGCCCCCGGTCATGGTGGCCGAAAGTCCTCGGCGAAGACACGTCGGCGGCGCCCAGGCCGCCGACTGCGGAACTCGGGTGGGAGAGTTCTCTCCCGTACCCGTCCCGCCGCCTCTCAATGTCGGCCCATTGTCGCCAGTTCAGACAAGGATGTAGTGAGCTGTCAGTAGTGAGCCGTCTTCTATAGGTACCGGATTTCTCGCGTCGATATTACATCTAGTTATTCTTGATCTAAGGCACACACCTATTCATTTCTTAATAGTGTGTGTATATGTATAAGTTTAATTATTTTGGCAAAGTTACTACTTAATACACTTTGACTGAGGGTAAAGTCTCCGTATGTTGCCTCCTCTCCCGATAATAGTCATAGGACGCGTTGCTCTATGGTTACAAGTAAAGACGTTTTGGCGCGAAAAAAAAACAAACAATATGGCGGGCACTGGAGCGGAATGCCATTGATGCCTTTTGCTACAGATACGAATCTTTTTGCATGAACGGCCTGTTATTTATTATGCCGGGGACATTTTCTTATTTAGAAATAATGTTACTGCTTGTTTGCTAAATTTCTTATGTCTGCAACTGTTTTAAGACGATTTTACGCACACTTGGCCGCGTTCGCCCAAAATCGGAGTAAAACCACAGATAATATAATATATTCTATGTAAAACTATACTGAATAACGTGGACTAATACTAAAAGTAGGTACAACAAACAAGCACAATGTAACAATGGTAATCGAACCATACTGAAGGAGTTCACTTTAGTATGGAGTCCTGGGACATCCTTCCGAGGGCTTACCCGGGGCTCCCAACCGTAGGCTGTTAGGCACGATACGTGAGGTTTTTTAGTCGGTAGGAGTTCGGCATAGCATGCATGAAGGATTTTCCCTCACGTTAAAAAAAATGGTTACTACAGTCACGTCTACTTCATTCAGTATGGTTATCATAGTTAAGTTGTGCTTAATAGTTCTTGGTAAAATGAAAAATTATTTTACTGTTAGAATGAGTACGAGGTTCAAGTTTTTCTCTAGTATTATTGTCTTACTCCGATTTTGGTCGAATCCATCCTTGGACTGAGGCCGCACTTGCGGTTACCGCGGCGGTTTCTAACCTCAAAATGTCAAACCATTGACATGATTTATTGATTTTGAAAGTTTGATGACATTTTTAGGTTTGAAACCGCCGCGGTAAACCGCAAGTGCGGCCCCGGGCTTAGGATAACAAATAAATATTGAAATATTGACAAGTTTGCTAAAATATTAATGAAAGTAGCATAAAGTGTGCGTGCTTTCTTTGCGCGTGTGTGTATCGACGTATATGTACAATATGTACACATGAGACTTATCAAGCAGCATTGAACGTCTCCAGAGCCTATTAGACTGCGTATAGCTCGTAGACCGCTGACTCAGTAGTCTGTAACTAACAATTTAATTTTTATAAGTGTGGAGTTCGTCATGGATGCTAAAACCACACGTGCTGCCACTACCTACGGTCGGAAGCCCGGGTAAGCCCTCGGAAGAATGTTCCAGAACTTCACGTTTATTAAGCGTTAATTTTACGTTTATTAATTTTATTTTAGTTTTACGTTTATTAATTTATTAAGTTTATTATTTTATAAAGCGGCCTCAGCGCATTAACGCTGAGGCCGCTTTTGCTGTTTACCGTACCGCGGCGGTTTCTAACCTCAAAATGTCAAACCTTGACTTGATTTCATTGATTTTGACAGTTTGATGACATTTTGAGGTTAGAAACCGCCGCGGTAAAGCAAGTGCGGCCTCAGCGATGTCCCAGGACTCCCAACAGACCCACGGCCGCAAGGGGCGCGTCCGTAAAATGCACTAATAGACATTTAGGATTTTGGATATATTCAAGAACTCACTTCATTAAATGACACTAAAATGGAACCTTAATTTCTAATAGACAATTAGCACCGTGTGCTATTTAGAAAATAATTACTTAGTTACTTGCGAAAAATCCTCTGAAAATCATCGAAATTTACCTTTGTCAATTCGATTATTCCTGCTATTGCGATGATTTTTAATAATTTTGAGGGGTGTTTTTTCTAATGTACTTAAGTAAATAATTATTTTCTAAAAAGCACACGGTGCTAATGTAGTCTCATCTATTAAGAATTTAAGGTTCCATTTTAGTGTCATTTAATTAAGTGAGTTCTTGAATATTTCTAAATCCTAAGTGCATTTTTTGCGGACTCGCCCATAATCATCTTAAGCTATTATGTAAGTAACTGGTTCTCAAATGGATGACTTTTGTAAAAAATTTCGGCTTATGTGTAATCCTAATCCTAAACAAAGGTGATCCTAAAAAAACAATGCATTTCTTTGCAAGATTCCGTCTAGAGTGGTTCCAAAAAAAACTGGCATAGCGCTCAAAACCGGCCAAGTGGGTTCAGTCCTACCAAAAATCGGCAAAAAGTCACGTTATTGTATGGGAGCCCCCCTTAATTCCCCATTTTTTATTTTACTATTTGATATATACTGTATAATGTATAGCGGTAACAGAAATACATAACACACCCTCGTGTCGGACAGACCGAATGACAGGTGGACGGCATAGTCCCATGAATAAGGTCCCGTTTTCCCCTTCGGATACGGAACCCTAAAAACTTAAAAATTATCGAGGCAACATTCTGTCGTCTTTCAGGCGTCGAATTTCACAAAATTTGTAACATTATACGTTGTACTCGTAACTCAATGCAAATAAATTATTTTGACTGACTGTTTCAACGCCTTGTTGTACCACAGATTACATTTTTAGAGTTCCGTACCCAAAGAGTTAAAACGGGACCCTTTTCATGGAACTTTGCCGTCCGCCTGTCGGTCTGTTCGTCACGAGGCTGTATCTCAGGAACCGTGATAGCTAGAGAGTTGGAATCATCACAGATGATGCCGTTATACCCACAAATATTAATTTTTATGCTGTTGATTGACTTTACACCTAAGTGTAAAGTAAATAAGGTGTAAAGTAAATAAATGTTGTGGAACAGTACAAGAGGTATTATTCAATATGTTGAACAAATAATACAATCAGAAAAAAAGGGAGGATTAAGGGAAGCCCTCGGTTTTTTGTACAGAACTCTTCCTGTGTGGGTCCGACTCGCACTTGACCGGTTTTTTTATACTTATGGAGAAACATGGTTAGGCCATAAATCTGAATGGTCAAATAAACCATAGACTGAGTCAGTAAAAATATTAAGCAACATTTCAATAATTCCGGAACCATAAGAAAGAAAATCGAAAATAACAGACTTTTTGAACCGATTTTGAAACCTTTTTGCTAATGCTATACTTGAAATTTGTCTATCTATACTAATATTATAACGAGTAAAGATTTGATTTTTTTTGTTTGTTTGTTTGTATGTTTGTAACGAACAGGCTCCGGAACGACTGGACCGATTTAAATATTTTTTTCACTTCAACTTGACTAACGAGTTAACGACTGCCATTTTACTGGCAACCGGGGCCAATGGGTTGACGAGGCTTCCAAAGCACGGAAACGCTCGCAAATAATTGTCACAAACTGGTCACATAGTGATCACCCATCTAAAAACCGACCACAGTAAAAGTTGCTTACTGCAGTGATCGTTTACAAAACACTGAATCCGCGGGGCCACGAGCCCGCGCATATTATTTAAATTCATACAAATCGTTAACTAAAACACTCTCACTGTTTTGCAACTCACAACTAATAAACGGCTGAGACAAGGGCGAGCGGGGTCAGGCGGCGAACCATGTCCTATTATTACAACGCGACATGATCACAAAATCATAAGGTGCAGAAGGCAAGCTACATACTGCTCGTTCGCTCTAAGTTTGCCGCCCGGCTCCATACTAAAGTCGAATTTTTAATTAGACGAAGTAAATTGACAGCAACTAATGTCACTTCTTCATACAATGTTGCTTATTTTCTATGACGAAGTGACACTAGCTACTGTCAATTTACTTCGTCTAATTAAAAATTCGGGTTTACGCCTCTACGCCAGCGGCAAACTTTTTTTTTTTTCTTCTTGTCCTTGGACTTTCTCGGTTTGAGAGTATGCCAAAGTCAAGTGAATTTCATTGTGAAAATATAAATCATTTTCATGTTATGATTCTTCTTATGAGCAGCGTATTCATGTATGTCCAAGTTTGGACTAAGTTATACTCTAGTAAGGCGGTGGTACCTTACTAGGGCTTGCTGTGAAATTCGTCGACAAACCTAAAAACTCGCGTTTCACTGCGCTTTATCACTTTCCAACACTTTTGCACGTTGTCGAACCTTTATGTTTAATAATCCACCATAAATTACACATAAACACTCAAAATTACACTAGTTTTGAAAAATTATAAAAACACAATGTAACGCTTGTCTGAAAGTTTCCCGCCGAATCAGCGGCAAACTTAGAGCAACGGGTAGTACAGAGTGCGTTTGGGCTACGCACACATAATAGACACCGCTCACGAAGTGCACGAACACGACGTCAAATAATGGTGTTCAGGGTTGAAAACAGGACTCTATTTACGAGACTTCACCGTTCGTCTGTCTGTACGTCACGAGGCTGCATCTCAGGAACCGTGATAGCTAGACAGCTGAAATTTTCACAGACGATGTATTTTTGTTGCCGCTTTACCGACAAATTAGAAAAAATAGAAAAAAGAGGGTATTAAGCGGGGCTCCCATTGAAACAAATGCGATTTTTTTTCGTTTTTTTGTACAGAACCCTCCGTGCTCGTGTATGACTCGATTTTGACCGGTTTTTTTTAAATTGTATTTAGTTTCGATACTGGTTTGAGCGCGAATGTGCGTGGCCGAGGGTAGGCTAGAAAAAAAAAGACGTGTGGCACTCGGGGACTGCCGCGGTAAAGCTATTACATAGCATTTTTTACCAACTATGCTAGTATAATTATTTCTATATAAGAATACTAGCTGATGCCCGCAGCTTCGCCTGCGTAAAATTTGTTACCGCGGGAAGTTATTCCCGGGATAAAAGGTAGCCTATGTGTTATTCCAGACTATAATGTATCTCCGTACCAAATTTCAGCCCGATCCGTTCAGCGGTTTGAGCGTGAAAGAGTAACAAACATCCACACTCACAAACTTTCGCATTTATAATATTAGTAAGAAGTAAGATTTTAAGGCCTATGTTCAACAAAGTAAAGTACCAAGTGCCTACTTGACTGTGGACATTTGGGCTTTTGGAATTTTGTTTTAGAACTTTTTAAGAAGAACAATTATTTTGTAATAAATTATTTTTATGTAACTTCAACCATTTACGCAGAGGCGCAACGGATACTCTTATAACGATTAAATGTTTTCCGTTTTCGAAACATTCCTCATTGCTGCACCACTCCTATTAATCTTCGCATTATGTTATGTAGCCTATAGCCACTATCAATAAATGTACCTACTTACTATCGAACAGTTTTTGAAAGCCTACCAGTAGTTTCAGTAAGGCTTGCCTTGGTATGATGTGATTCATGGTCCCTTTGCAGCGTGTGTCCAATCCAGCGCAGCAGCTACACTTCCGACGTTTGATCTGTTGGGGTCTCACTGCAGCGTTACAATAGTCTTACGTTCGTGATGTTCTCGGGCCCATATGTACCGAGGATCCATTGGAGGCAGCGTTTGACGAAGACTTATAGCTGGTAGCTGGTGCGAAATGTCTTTACTTTAGTGACCTTCCATGTCTCGCATCCGTATAGCAGTTAGCAGTACAGTTTTAACGTTTACTTTGTTTTGAGTTTCACTCTTCGTGTCTATTTTCGCAACTGCCTACGGGGCGCAGCTGTGTAAAGGTTATTCTGGCCTTGGCGAGACTCGAAATGATGTAGGGTACTCTTCTATTCCATCAGTTTCTGACACGACACTCCCGAGGTACGTGAATTAGTGCCTCCACCACATCTCTTGCGTCTGTCGATTTTAATTTCAGTCCAGCCATTCGCTGCCTCATCCTGCTCGTTGTCCTGCACGTTGTCCTGCAGACATGCATGACGGATGCATGTCTGCAGGACATCACATCCTGCACGTCCTGCAGACATGATGCAGACATGATGTCCTGTGCCTCAGCAGGCACAGGACATCGGCATCATTAATATCCTCCAGGATATCAGTATAGGCCCCATTCTATGCCGCGCCGATTGTTCTTTGCGGTATTCAGCATTATACCATCTATTTTCTATGGATGGTTGTTAACTATCCTGTTATCTTCATAACGATCCTCTAAGGTAGGTACAGTATGTATTTTCAAAAGAGTTTGTGAACTCTATTTTTAATTTCTTTTTCAGAATATTGATGACATTTGATTGATGTCATTTTATGCACGTTACGTCTACTACATTGATACATGTAATAAAATTCGAACACGCCGGTGTTTGTATGTAAATTGTTTATACTGAGGAAAATTCTATACTGAGGAATAGTTTTAACCATTAAGCTCTATTTTGATATAGCATACAGGGCAGATTTACACGCTACTTGATGAGTATGATTAATAAATACCTCTAATTTCATAGACCTTGTGTGACGTAAACAAAGTTGCGAGGGTCAGCTAGTTAAAAGATAAAACAATAGGTTTCTTCTTTCTACTTAAAAACTATTTTTACAAATTTTATGGTAATAATAGACATTCTTTGAAATATGCATGTATTACCATACATGCATATTTCAAAGAATTTTATGAAACGTTTAAAGTACATAGGTATGGGATAGATGGCGCTCGCGGCTACGTCAGCGTGAAATTTTCTTCCCGCTTCCCATGGGAACGTACTCCCGGGTTTGGTTATCTTTATAGCAGTATTAAGTATATATAAATTAACAAAACAAAAAATGATACTGCATTGGTGATAATAATAATAAAATGTATGTATATAGGGTGTAGTGGGGCCCTACCAACACCTCCGGGCCCAAGTCAACCTCACGTGCAAGCTCGTGCACCTGCTGAACAACGGACGAGGCTCTGACGTCGGCGGTCCATTTCAACACGGCGATGGGCTCACCACCTGTTACGTGGGACCGAATTGTACACGGTGAAATGTGGGCCGGTATAGGCCTCTGCCTACCCCTTCGGGGATGAAGGCGTGAGTATATGTATGTATGTATGTATATAGAGTACTCACTCATTTTCTTTCACTATTTTTCGTGACTTTCTACATTAATAAATGCACTTTGTTTATTTATATTTAAAACACTTTTTACACAAATTATACGAGTACAGTTCACTGTTGTACATAGATGATGAATACCTATACACCTATAGTCGAATTTTTATTTAGACGAAGTAAATTGACAGCAACTAATGTAATTGACAGCATCGAAATAGTCATTTCACATTAAGAACTCTAAATTCGACCAACACTCTTAATTCAACTTTGGTCGAGTGGCTAAGACGCGGATCGGTACGCAGAAGGCGCAAGATCGATTCTGG
This sequence comes from Miltochrista miniata, assembly GCA_933228765.1. Classification (NCBI taxonomy): domain Eukaryota; kingdom Metazoa; phylum Arthropoda; class Insecta; order Lepidoptera; family Erebidae; genus Miltochrista; species Miltochrista miniata. The sequence goes on along the minus strand of OW121774.1, from coordinate 9,003,599 downwards.
GTACAAGCATCAATTTTTGGATTATTTGACATAATAATAATAATATATAACGACTGCAGAGTTCATAATTGACGTAAACAAAAAAATTATGAATTGCTAGACTAGATACACGAACGTGGCCGAAGGTAGCCGAGTGTGACTCGTTTTCGTGACACAATTTCTGGATTCGGTCTCCACGCAAGGCCCGCGATAGAAGCTATGCAATAGCTTAAAAAAGTACATAATACATGAAATTGTCTACTGTACCTTATTATTTTGTGGCCGCACTGTGGAATGCGCTGGCGCACCGCTTTTGCCACGCATACCGGTGTTAAGGCGTCGTAACTTATCGATTTATTTACAAACTTATTGTTTTACTGTTTAAGCGTCTGGTCGATGCTTCTCGTGACCATAAGACTGGCCTCTTTCTCGCTCAGAGAATAAGCATTACCATCCAACGTGGCAATGCGGCCAGCCTTATGGGAACCTTACCAGTCGATTGCGATGGGGAGGAATTCTTCGACACCTAGACGAGGGTTACGACGACAGTCTTGTGTATTTTTCCTTTTCGTTCATTCTTACTTTATTTTTCTGTAAATATTTAATTCATAGTTTCTTGTTGTGTAATAATATACCTGACAAAGAAAACTTAATATCGAAGAGTTCTTAGAAGTTTTTGAACTTACACAACATGCTATATTATGTCTTTTTAAAATTATAAGTTTTGAGGCAAATTCTACAGGGATGCTGTAGCGGACTCCAATCGACTAAAAACCACACGTATCCTTTTTAACAGCCTACGGTTGGGAGGTCCGGGTAAGCCCTCGGAAGGGTGTGCCCAGGACTCTCAACAGACCTGCCTACGGCTACCTATTGTCGTGTTGAAATGGACAGGCGGAGGTCGTGGCGACCCGCAGTTGAAATTTTTCAATTCACCCATAAGGCCTTCAACTTGGCGTAACGGGGGTATGTGAAGAGGAATGTTCGGGAACCACAAACCGCTCGGCTGCCGCACATTACCTCTCGGCTTGGTAGTTGCTAAACACAGCGAGCCGACATCAATCGGCAAGGTCGGAAATCTGCAATACTGCCGAATGGAATGATGTGTCGACCCGAATGAACAACTCGATCATCGGCACTAGCCGATCGATGTCGAACAAGTGCAGTAATAGCTTCGGGTCGGCTTTGTTGTTCGACAAATACTGCCGAACCGACCATGCCGGCCCGCTTATGTGTGTAGCAACCCTGATAAGGACAGCTCTTGTTCAGGCCGATTTTATTTGGGCTAAAGGAAAGGATGAGATCTAGTCATTTGGTATCATAATTATGCGTCGAAAGGAAATCGATGTTACGTATTCCACATTCCATTGTTTTCTTACTAAAAACCTAACCAATTCAAGTTTTTACCCGAACTGCCGAAGACAGGAGGGTAATGTTTTTCGAGATAATGTATGTACAGACAGATGTATGCCTGAACGGCTTGACGGATTTTGACATGCGAGGTGTCATTTTTTTGACATTCTTTTTCTTTTCATTGTATGGCCTTCAGTTTATCAACGATTTTTGACATTGAAGTAATGTCTTTATTTAAGTAGGGTAGACCGGGGCTGGTTGACTAGGTTTCAGCTTAAAGGCTTATATTTTTATTTCTTTATAGAATATTAATTCAAAAACAGGTTTATTTCATAGATTAACTATTAAGTTTTGGAAAAATATAGCAAAAAGCACCTAATTCATTATAATATAGGGTACAGGCTAGATCTTATACAATAAGAAAAACTGGGCAACCTGCCCCATGCTTGGGGTAGGTTGACTATTCGCCTGGGGTAAGTTGACCTATGGACTTGTAAAGGCAAAATCTACGAGGAAATAGGATAAAAGGCAACATACATAAACAGTTATTATTTTTATTATTTTTTATTGAAAATAAAACACAAATACAATAAATCACCGAGAGAGCGGCGTCGCGCGCGCACATCGTTTGAGTGAAGGAATTTAAAGATGAAAAATAACGTTGTAAGTAATTATTTTCATCGTAATGTTTTTGGAATAATGCCTATATATTTATGGTTACTGATTGTCAAAAAAATCATAATGGATGTTTGATTCATGTTCTTTTTTTTATGTACGATTATTGGTCATCCAGCCCCGTTATATATTAGTCTACTAGCCCCGAACCACATTTCAATTTTTCAACATTATTTTAGTTTTCTTTGCATGAAAAATAGATGCCGCTTTTTGTCTAAATCGAAACATAGACGTCATTAATGAGGAATGGACCATTTTTACCCGAACTGCCGAAGAAAGGAGGGTAATGTTTTTCGAGACTATGTATGTATGTATGTCCAATTCTTTTTTATTGGTTCCGCAGCTGGGTGTAACTATGAATAAATATAGACCTTAGAATAATAATCAAATAAAGAAAATGCTCTAGATTTTATCGCTAACTAACATTTTGAACTAGATTATTCTAGATGAAAAACCGGTTAAGTGTGAGCCGAATTCGCGCACAGAGAGTTCCGTACCAAAAAAAAGCGACAAAAATATCACATTTGCTGAATGGAAGCCTCCCCTTAATATTATTCAGTTTCTAGTATTTTTTGTTACAGCGGCAATACAAATACATCTGTGAATATTTCTACTATCTAGCTATCACGGTACATAGCGACAGACAGACTTTTTTATGTGTGGAAATCCTTCATACTACCCGTTCGCTCTAACTTTGCCGTTGGCGTAGAGGCGTATACCCGAATTTTTAATTACACGAAGTAAATTGACAGTAGCTAATGTCACTTCGTCATAGAAAATAAGCAACATTGTAGGTACTTATTGAAAATTCGACTTTAGTATGGAGCCGAACGGCAAAGTTAGAGCGAACGAGCAGTAGATGCTATGCCGGACAGATTACCGACTAAAACCACACCTGCCCAAGCACTGCCTACGATTGGGAGCCCCGGTTAATCCCTCGGAAGGTTGTGTAGAAGCCGGACTGAGTTTCTTGGGGTGTTCTTCTCAGTCTGTAGCATTTCCGAACCCTTAGTAGAGTCACGATAATTTTGACAAATCTGTAATTTAATTTCTTTTTTTTTCATCATTTATACTGGCTTTGGTCACTTAGACCATATGTCAAATCTAGATTCCATTTATTATCAGCAGCGTATTCGTATGTCCAAGTTTGGACTAAGTTCTACTCTAGTAAAGCGGTGGTACTTTACTAGAGCTTGCTGTGGAATTTGTCGATAAATCTAAAAGTCGCGTATCACTTTCCAACACTTGTGCACGTTGTCGAACCTTTATATTAATCCACCATAAATTACACATAAACACTCAAAAATTCACTAGTTTTGAAAAATTATGAAACAGCAAAACCGATTATCTGTAAGTTTCGCGCCAAAAAGATTTAATTTCTTTTTAAATTTCAACGACAATTAATTCCTTTTTTATTTTATTTTGTCCCAGTATAGTCACTACAGATGAACAGACGGACAGCCGAGTCTCAATGATAGAGTCCTGTTTTTAACTTTTGGACACGAAACCCTAAAAACGTTAATATTTTTAGAATAGAAATAATGAAACATGCTCATAGTTACTTTTTTGGTTTTATGCGCGTGAATCGAGAGTGAAATTTGTACACGCTTGCTTGAGTGCGAATAGATTAACTTTACTGTATTTCACTCATAATAAGTACTAACGGATGTCACGCTGTTTCACCCGCGTAGTTCTCGTTCCCGTGGGAATACGGGAATAAAACCTAGCCTATGTCACCCGGGGATAGTGTAGCTTCATTACAGTGAAAGAATTTTTGAAATCGGCTCAGTAGTTTCGGAGCCTATTCGAAGCAAACAAACAATCTAATCTTTCCTCCTTACTAATATTTTTTGTGGACAATCTCACACATTATTATCAAGCCCAAATTAAGCAAATATAAGCTTGTGCCATGGGATCTAGATTTCTTACTATAATATATATTTTTCTAGACTGATAAACATACTTATACTGGGTGTAACAAAATTACCTCTCCAAATTTCATGAGATGACTTGGCATCGGAAATCAAATACAAATCAATACATATAATAAAATCGTAACAGGTCGCTGTCTGTACATGGAAGATAAATAAGAAAAAATATTATAGGGGGGCTTTATGAACGCAATAGAACCCAAAACAATGATTTTTAGAATTTTTGTCTGTTTGTCTGTATGTCTGTATGTCTGTCTGTATATCTGTTTGTCTGTACGGTTGTGCACGCTAATCTCAGTAACCGCTCAACCGATTGCAATGCAGTTTTCTTTATTGTGTTGAGGTTTGCTCCAGTTAACATTAAGCGTTTTGTTTTATGTAAATCGGTTTAGAAATAAAAGAGTTATAACACTTTTAAGAATCAGATATTTTGAAAATTTTAATTGTAGGGGTTTCTTTGAATGTGAGTGAACCTAAACTGGCGTGTTGGCTTAATCATAAAAGAGCTTAATGATTAAGACTATTTTTAAGCAATTTAGTCCGCGCTCTTTTATGATTAAGCAAACAGGGCAGTTTCAGACGCTGCTTGATGACTCTGATGAAGAAATACCTTTCCTTTCATACACCTTTTTTTTTTTGTTTAACGTGAGGGAAAATCCTCATAGGATGTTATGCCGGACTCTTACCGACTAAAAAACCTCACGCCACGCCTAACAGCCTATGGTTGAGAGCCCCGGGTAAGCCCTCAGGAAGGATGTCCCGTGACTCCCAACAGACCTACGGCCGCCAATGCGGCCTCGCCCAGGGGGTGGTTCGGGTGCAATCCCGCGTCTATGGGGGGTTTCGGGTGTGACCCCGCTTCTAAGGGGGGGGGGGGGGCGTGCGTGAGTTGCTCACGTCACGCTGCCGTCATGGGCCTGCTTCTGTAAGGACGGTGAGCGGCCCTCTCACCGTCCTCAGACTATCGGCCTCCATGACCGGGGGGGTCATGGAGGCCGATAGTCCCCGGCGAAGACACGTCGGCGGCGCCCAGGGCGCTGACTGCGGAACTCGGGTGGGAGAGTTCTCTCCCGCACCCGGCCCGCCGCCTCCTTCGCGAGCATGACCTGCTCGCAGAAAGAGGCGGCGCAGTCCCACTTACTCCCGCTGGAGAGCATGGCTCGCACCATGACCTCGAGCGAGAGAGTGTCCACGCCCAGACCCACTACGAGGACCTGGCGCTGTTGTGCCCACGCCGTGCACTCCACCAGAGTGTGGAGCGCCGTGTCATCGCTGCGGTCCTCGCAGTGCTGACACTCGGTCCTTTCATACACCTTATGTGACGTAAACGAAGTTGCGGGCTCAGCTAGTATTTAATAAAAAAGGTGGTAATTTTTTTAATTTTTTTTTTAATTTTTTTGTTGCACATTAAGAATTCATTTTTTACCGCGGCAATTCGAGGTAACATGGTCGCCGTGGCAAAACAAACACATAGCACCCGTCTGGCTGTCGTTGTCGCTTTCTACTGCCGCTCCGTAGCGATAGAAAGGGTTAAAAAGGAATATAGGACCTTTAAAACGGCTTTACGGTTAAAGTATTCATGTGATTTTTTTCTTCATTTTTGCAATGTTTCTTGACTGATGCCACGTCACGTGCCGAAATTTGGAGAGGTAATTTTGTTACATCCAGTATAATTGTAAATACATACATAAATATTATTGTTACTAGCGGATGTCATGCGAAACCCAATCACTTAGACTGAAACTGCTAGAGAGCTGAAATTTTGACAGACTATGTATTTTTAACATAACCCTTCATTTGTGTGATGTATTTTTAATTTTTACAGATGATGTATTTCTGAAGCCGCTATGACAAAAAAATTATTAAAAAAAAGAAGGGGGCAAGTAGTATTTAAAAAACATCACGTTCGTTGTTTATTTTTTTGTACTACTTGCCGCTTTTTGGTACAGAACCCTACGTGCGAGGGTCTGATTCGCTCTGGGCTGGTTTCTTTACTTATCAGGCTATATTGGGTGTAACAAAATTAACTCTACAAATTTCGTCACGTGACGTGGCATCAGTCAAGAAACATTACAAAAATGAAGAAAAAAAATCACATGAATACTTTAACCGTAAATCCGTTTTTAAAGGTCCTATAAATTTTAATTATCACCCTTTCTATCGCTACTGAGCGGTAGTAGAAAGCGACAACGACAGCCAGACGGGTGCTCCGTGTTTGTTTTGCCACGGCGACCATGTTACCTCGAATTGCCGCGGTAAAAAATGAATTCTTAATGTGAGACAAAAAAATTTAAAAAAAAATGAAAAATATTACCCCCCTTTTTTATTAAATATTTGTATTTGATTTCCGATGCCAAGTCATCTCATGAAATTTGGAGAGGTAGTTTTGTTACACCCAGTATACACGGTTCTGTGTCACAGTTTTGTGGCAGACAGAGTGATAGCGAAAAAGGTTCCCTTTTTTATCCTTTTGGTACTTAACCCTAAAAGATCTACAGAGAGGAATCTGCTGAAAAAATAATCAGACTGTAAAACAAAACAACTAATTAATGTAATAATAAAATATTTTTTAGGACTTCTCGTTACAGGGGTTAAGTACCTAGGTACTACATATCTTTTTTTTTTCAGAATTCAGAATTAAAAAGCATATGAAAGTGCAGAATAGCGTAGCATAGAATACCGCTACGAACGACAGTACTTTAATCCACACACGCCACCTACATTTCAAGAACGGTCAGATTTTTTCTGAAGCATGTGCACGAATGCGCGTCGAATGACGTATCAATTTTCGATTTGACTCTTGATATCGTACGATGCCATGATCCCACGTTGCAAACACGTTGGCAGAAAGGCATTTCAGACGAAGTGCCAGTGCCCGACTAGTCGCCGGCCGGTAAAGACGCAAATAACGCTTGCTAGTCTATGCCCCGCTCCCGCCAAAATTACGATAAACTACTTTCGGAATTTGAAATTAATTATTCTTGAATTAAAACTTTTTTTGAACGAGTGATTTACAAGTTTTTATGTTATTAGGTCTAAAATAAGTGAAGGTGTATTATTTTTGTGATATTTTCTAATTAAGTAATTGAATCAAAAGTTTTAAAAGTGTTTGTGAATGGATACTGTGTAAAAGTGAACAGGTGAGTGACATTGCTTTTTTTTATAATACTGTTCTAAATTTGGAACAGGGATTTTGAGTTCGAATATCACATTGCAATTTACCGGTTACAAATTTACCTGTCCTCGCGAACTGGCCAGAACAGACTTTTTTTATAAAATTATAATTGCACTTTGATCTCGTGGAACGCCTATCAGTGTTTTTTTTGTTTTTCTTTCGACGTCTTTAATTAATTTATTTTTTAAAAAGAGGTAAGTACAATTCTTTAATTAATTTGAGATAGTAAAACACTTTCTAAGTAGGTACGTAGCTTTAACTTGTAAAATAGTGTGTCACTACGTATCTACTTATGTTTAATGAATTTATTCATTTAAGAGTCATTGTTATTCCAGTTAAAAAACTGTCAATAGATACATAACTTATGCCATGCTCTGAAACAGTCAACTCGGTGTTTTAATATACCTATTTTAAGTATAGAAAGGTACATAGTACCGAAGTAGATATATTGTATCTACTTATTTTAATTGCGAAAAGTATCCTACTAATAGAACAAGATAGATAATTTTTGAAACATAAGAAAATAGTAGAAGAATGATACCTATTACAAAAGGAAGAGAATGTAACAAAAATAACAGGAAAAATAAACTACGGACAATAACTTATTTTATTTGCGAAAAATACTAATAGAACAAGATAGATAATTTTTGAAACATTAGAAAATAGTAGAAGAATGAATTTACAAAAGGAAGAATGTAACACAAATAACAGGAAAAATAAACTACGGGCAATTTGAGATAACATACATAAGTACATACATATAGTCACGCCTTTATCCTCGAAGGGGTAGGTAGAGGCATAGTATACGGCCACATTTCACCTTATAGTTTTATGTCCCACGTAATAGGTAGTGAGCCTATTGCCGTGTTGAAATGGACAAGCCGCCCATAAGCCTTTCAACTTGGCTTAACGATTGTCATTTTACTGACAACCGGGTTTCATTTCGAGTTTCCCTTCTCTACGCAATGGATCTTTTTGCGAAAGTGTTCCCTTAGTCGCCTCTTACGACACCCTCGGGATGTATTGGGGTGGCGATATTTTGTACTCTTACCCGTCGCCACACGGGGCATTTTAAAAACCTTTGGGACTATTTTGCAGTAATGATAATCTCATCGACACTTTCATGTATTTATTATACAAAAATTCTGTGGGCGCATTGTCAAATATGAAATCAGGATACTTAACGCTTTTATAGATAACTAGCTGACCCTCGCAACTTCGTTTACGCGACATAAGGTGTATGAAAGGACAGGTATATTTTCAGCTGACTAATGGGAGCGTATGAAACTGCCCTGTTTGCTTAATCATAAAAGAGCTTAAAGATTAAGTGGATTTTAAAACAATTTATATGTAGGTATATCTTATTTTTGCAAAAGATTTCCCTTATTCGCCGTATCCCAGTGTTTCCATTGCGTAGTTCCATGATGAAACTACTGGGAATTTAGGTGTTTTCTATGTAATGTACCTATATTATGTATGTATTTAGAAATATATAAGGTACATCAGTCGTCTAGATCTAATAGCACAAGCTTATATTAGCTTAATTTGGGCTCAACCGTAGGCTGTTGGGCGTTACGTGAGGTTTTTTAGTCGGTAGGAGTCCGGCATAACAGCCATGAGGATTTCCCTCACGTAAAAAAAAAAAGAAAAAGATGATGATGTGTGTGTTAGTGTCCACAAATATTATTTTAATTTATTTTTGAAAAATATATTTAAAAGAATTAAGTGTACCTGATATCTTTAGAAATACCGTTCGATTGATTATAATTATATCATAGTGTGTTGTTGATAACATTAATCACCATTTTGATTTAGAATAATCTACTGTTATCTATATCTACTAATATTATAAAGAGGAAAGATTTGTTTTTTTTGTTTGTTTGTAACGAATAGGCTCCAGAACTACTGGACCGATTTGAAAAATTCTTTCACTGTTGCGAAGCTACACTCTTTGCGGTGAACATAGGCTATATTTTATTCCCGTATTCCTACGGAACCGGGAACTACGCGGGTGAAACCGCGTGACGTCCGCTAGTATTTGATAAGCCCCGTGTGGCAACTCGAAAGAGTATAAAATGTCGCCACCCCAAATCGTACCGAGGGTGTCGTAAGAGGCGACTTAGGAAACACTTTCGCATAACGATTCATTGCGTAGAGAAGGAAAACTTGAAATGAAATCCGGTTGTCAGTAAAATGACAAGTTGAAGGCCATATTTATGTGCGGCTTAGGGAATGCAATCCCGCGACATAATTGTAATCCCGGTATTTGCGGGACTGAGAGGATTCAGTCCCGCGGGATCCCGGTATTTGCGAGATCCCGCATATTTCTGAAAGTCATTGAGAAAATAATAGAATTCTGTATCATATGTATGATACAGAAGATGTATTGTACATCTAGAACTGAAAAATAGTCACGACTTGATCCCCGAAGGGGTAGGCAGAGACATTTATATGCCCATATTTCACGTTTTAAGATTTCGTCCCACGTAATAGGTGGTGAGCCGTATTGCCGTGTTGAAATGGACAGGTGCAGGTTGTGACTACTTGCTGTTAAAATTTTTCAAGCTGGGCCTCCAAATCGGCGTACCTAATACCTACTGCCATTTTACCGCCAAAAGAGACCGACGGCTGATCGATAATTTGAGCGTTGCCGTGCTTCGGAAGGCACGTTAGCCTTCCGAAGCACGGCAACGCTCAAATAAATGTCAACAAGTGGTCACCCATCTAAGGGCCGTCCATAGTAAATGATAGGTACTTACTGCAGTGATCGTTTACAGAACACTGAGTCCGCAGGGTCACAACGCAAAATAAATTATTCAATCTAACTTATGTACCTATTGACACAGTAGATATATATATATATATATATGTATTGAGATTGGTAAAAATATATACATATCAGTAGGTAATAAAATACCTAATGAGTAGTTTTGGCATTATTTAAAAGTGCGCATAAAACATAGCATGTCAAAATTCTAGTTTTTCAAACGACTCCTAACTTTACATGTCAGATACTTCAGATAGTCAGCAAGCTATGTACGAGATAATTGAATACTTTTCTAACTGTTCATAGTACAAGAATGGTCAAATCTCCCTGATTAAATCACTAAACAAATAAGTACGTTATTAGGTTATATATTACGTCACAATTACAAAAATCTTTCTCGATTTGCCCGCTTACACTTACAGAACAACACATGGCGTTTACCTTTGCGCAGTCCCGCTAATCCCGAGGGATCCCGCACCATTTACGTGCGGGACTGGTCCCGCAAAAGTACTGCGGGATCCCGGTATTGCATTCCCTACTGGCAACACATGAACACACACTGGTCGTAGACCCTACTCTTGAGACACTGAGGTATTTTGGACGAAAAGACGTTCCGTAGCTTCCCGAACGCCGCCCAACCTGGTTGGATTCGACGAGTGACCGACCTCTTTTTTCAAAGTTGAATTTGCCTAGCAGTTTGGTTTGTCCCAGATAAATTAACAATAGATGTATTAACGTTTAAAGTACCTACTAGGTAGCAGGCTGATAGTCTCATATCGAGTTAAGGTTAACCTTCATGGATGCTGCGGTTAGGGTACTACGAGTTCGTCCTCGTTGCGTCTCCTATACCTAACTGACTTCTTATGCATAGGTACCCACATATATAATCGATCGATCGATGTGATTTGATTGTGGCCTTAGATCATCTAACCACAGGATGCGCCTTACTTAAGCATTGTTTTCTGCCATTGCACATGACCATTTGGTCTTTTGGCTTTATAAAAAGCACTGTACATCAGTACATCATTTTATATGATTAAACTAGTACATCTCATTGTACCTAGTTGACTGTACAATAAAAATTAACACACAACAGCCATTACGCGTTTGTCGATTAATACATTTTTAAATGTAATGAAATTTTATATGTCTTTGTGTTTCCCCCTTCACCCGCTATGAAAACTGGCAGAATATTTTTGTATGCGGTGGTTCGCAAAGGCTAGTCCCGTGATATATGGTCTAAGATTGTGACCGATATAAAGCGTATTCCTTTCTTTTTAATTTTTTCAATGCAAGTAATGTTTTTTATTTATTTATTATAATTACATTGGACAAAGATTGCTTTTATAAAATTGTATTTTTTCTCTTAAAAATAGCAGTAATTTATTTAATTTATTCTTGTAAATCATTATAATTGGTATTCATGCTTTCTTTATTCAAACTCATATTTGTACGTCCTTGTGACAAAACATAGCGGACTTGTTAATTTAAGATCTATTATTATTGTATTACCTATAGGTATTTTTAACAAATAAATTAAGATTCTGATTCTGATTCTGATCACGCCTTTTATCGTAGAGGCATAATTATAATGCCCACATTTCACGATTCAGATTTTGTCCCACGTAATAGGTGGTGAGCCGTATTGCCGTGTTGATATGGACAGGCGCAGGTTATGACCGCGCTGTTGAAATTTTTCAAGTCGCCCATACGACCTTCAACTTTGCTTAGCGACCACGGAAACGCTCGCAAATAAATGTCACAAAGTGGTCATGTGATGGTCACCGATCCATAATCGGCCGTAGTAAATATTGCTTACTACAGTGATCGTTTACAGAACACTGAGTCCGCGGGGCCACGAGTTCTTCAGACATACCACACCAGGGTTCGAAAAAATCCGATTTTAATAATAAATATCAAAAAATCCGATTTTTTTGGTATATATCCGATTTTTTTTAAACATCGGATTTATATCCTTGTAACCTTGTAAAAAGAACCTTATTTTAGTTTCGTTAAGGTTTCAATTTCAGTTAAAAGCTGACCATACTGGTATGTCAAAAGGGATTTCCCCAACTTAAAATGAGGTTGCCATTTTGGTAAACTATCTAAAATAATTCTGAATTGTACTTTTTCGCAACGTGTTGCCCGAGTAAACATTAATCTCCAATTTCTTTTAGTTCAGAACATAAGAATAAATCCATTGATATAGGTATATCAAGATAAAAATCAATTGATATATATCGTGATATATATCATGATATATATCCGCTGGGCGCTGATATACTACATATACCTATCGGCGAACCCTGTACCACACAATTTATAGAACGCAGTAGAAATGCAACAAACAGACAAACATAACGTTCCACCGGCGTGATATTTAATTCCTAAAATTAATTATGGTTCCGTTCGTGCGTGATTTGAAGTGGCTACCCGCGTTTGGCGTTACAACAATAGTATCAAGAGGTAGTCTGACCTGTGCGTTGACATTCATTAATTACGTATGTTTTTATCTGATCCAGAGCGGTTATTTATCCTATGCCTATCTATATGGTGTCCCAAAATTGACTCGTCAAACTTCATGAGATGACTTGGCATCTAACTTCTTGGTAAAATATTTTTTCATTCCTTCTATTCGAAAAGTATCACTTTGCACCACGATAACGGGGCGCAAAATAGCTCTTTTCTGTTAAGAGCTTTTTAGCGGGCGGCAAAGTGATTTGAATTTGGAACTTGAAAATTTCATAGTGATAGAACGCAAATTGTATGAATTACAGGCTGGTAAGTGTTGGCTGCCTGCCTGGATATGGCCTGGATATGTCCCGTGACGAAATTTGGAGAGTCAATTTTGTTACACCCAATATAGTTGGAGGGTATTTGATCGTTTGCTTAGCCTTGGTATCACCCTTTCTATCGCTACTGAGCGGCAGTAGAAAGCGACAACGACAGCCAGACGGGTGCTCCGTGTTTGTTTTTTCCACGGCGACCATGTTACCTCGAATTGCCGCGGTAAAAAACGAATTCTTAATGTGCGACAAAAAAATAATAATAATAATAATTAACCCCCCTTTTTTATTAAATATTTGTATTTGATTTCCGATGCCAAGTCATCTCATGAAATTTGGAGAGTCAATTTTGTTACACCCAGTATAACAGCTGTAGCTATGGCGGGGGTGGAGAAGCCAAGGACTTCTATATAAACTGAGGTAGACGCGCCGTACTCTAACAAACGAGATTTCAAAAGCAATCCTCAAATACACATATTAATAAGACTACATTCACTTATAAATATTTTTTACGTAATTGTCACCACACACAATAGCAATATTAGGAATAGAAAAAGAGTAAAAGAGAAGGCGTATGGACTCCGATTGCAAGTCGAGCACCTACTTTCGAAGTTTTGACTCAAAACAGTGCGAGCAACGCTGCTAATTAGCTCAGTTTATAGGTTTCAAAAATCGGTGCGTAGGGCATGTCTACCTCACTTTATATACAAAGAAGAGAAGCTTGCTCAGTGGGGGGCAGGGAGTTTCCTTTCTACACAAATTAGAGATAGTACAGATGGAAACCTGCATACTAAATTCGCTGAGGCTACGCACACATAGACAACTCATTCACAGACACTACGCACACAGAGACAACGTATTCACAGACACGAGGTCAGGCGGTCCTCAAACGACTTCGATACTGATTTGTGCGTGAGTTGTGTAGCAGAGGGTAGGTGTGAAAAATCCCAGTAGTTCCATAGCCAACTTATTCACAGACACGAGGTCAGGCGGTCCTCAAACGACTTCGATACTGATTTGTGCGCGAGTTTGTGTAGCAGAGGGTAGGTGTGAAAAATCCCAGTAGTTCCATCATGGAACTACGCAATGGAACTACTGGGATACGGCGAAAAAAAGTAGGTACATACATGAGTTTTCCATCTTTCCTACTATGTAGCTGAGCACACGTACCTACCAATCCCCAAAGACCATACCACCCGATCCCTAGGACAGGGGTCGGCAAGGCGCGGCTCGCGAGCCGCATGCGGCTCTTTGGATGTAGACCTGCGGCTCTTTAGTTGCATACATAATTTCACATTTTCAAGAACATTATCACCCTTTCATTTTAAAAAATACCACAAAAGTCTTACTATTTAGTAGTTAAACAAGCAAACCGCCTAATGGTGGTGTGCTGCGCTTAAAAGCGTTATATGGATCACCATTTTCTTTCTAATAGGATTCTGCTGTGATGTTCGCAGCGGGCCATAGCCCAGAGAATATAATATCATAAGAGACGTCATGTCTAATTCTGACAGTCCGTCGCGGAACCTAGAGGCCGCAGTTCTGGCAGAAATCTACCGGCCCAATGCTTTGGTGCGTCAAAATGGCAAACAACCGTCTTCGGAAGAGATTGAAAGCTGGCGTGTTAGAGCGCGCAATGATCTCATTCATAAATGGCGCACCAGGCTAGAGCTCGGTGGTAAGCATTGAGCTCATCTCTGCCATCTTGTTTATTCTGAGGTCCTGGGTAGAAAAGCGGCACTGACATACCTACCACCTCACACAGCTCCTCACAGGGCACGGATATTTTAGTAAATACCTGCATAATGTGGTAGGCATTGAGCCTGAGGCAACGTACCTACTGACTGCGAGGACGGCGCCGTGGATGAAGCGCTGCACACCCTCGCTTTTTGTACGGAGTGAAGTGGCAAGCGTACCGCTCTAATGCCCGCCTTCCACTGCGAGCGAGTCGGACCCATTACGGACTCCGCTGTATACTTAACGACGATTTTCATACATGTCCTTCCACCAAAGCGGACATGACATGTATCGAAAATTACCGTTACGAGTATAGCGGAGACCGTAATGGGTCCGACTCGCTCGCAGTGGAAAACGGGCATTAGAGTCCTAAATTGGCCCGGTCGCGTCGCTGTCTATTATAGTTTACGCTATGTTAGACAGCGGAGAAAATTGGTTCGGCTGTTGTTTTGACGTCAACGGCAATAATGCCAACCTCACACGCGTGGCCGACGATGGAAGCTTTATGACAGCCGTGAGACTGACTAAGACGCACCCCTCGTGTTCAGGCGTCGCGGTAGTAAAGTTTCTGTGGGTAATATTTAGACCCCCAGAGTCGAGACTGTTGCAGGTAGCTGTTGTACGCTTGCCTTCCCTGTGACCCAACAATAGTGACAAGAAGGAACATCCCAGGGTTTTAGTGGGAGAATCCCAGATTTTTTTAATTGTGGAAATTCTCTAAAACCACCCTGTGACTTACCATCTGCTTATGGCCGTAAGTCCTGGAGACGCCCTGGAGACGACTTGGTTTGTCTCTATAGCAGACTTTCCCCGCAGTCTAGTCTATCCCACTTCTTACGGGGGGGGGGGGGGGGGGGATCGTGGAATCAAGAAAGATTTTGTGGCTCTTTAAAAATGTTGTAATTTAAAATCGTCATTTTTGGCTCTTCCGACTCAAAAGGTTGCCGACCCCTGCCCTAGGAGAGGCCGTGGTGGTATCTAGTTAGTCGAAAGTCCTGGGACAGACTTCCGGGTGCTTACCCGGGGCTCTCGACCGTAAGAGCGAATGATTATATAGACATAATTTGTGCCTGTGGCTATTTTTTAGACCATTTCAAGAAATTTTCTTCAAGAAGTGGAACACATAGCACAGGGCGGAAACTTTATACAAAAATGTTCGTTTTCACCCACACTAATATACACGTAATGTGAATGCTTGAATCAAGCTTGAATGTGTGTGTGAGTATACTAGGGTCACTAGCTAGGGAAACAAAATAAATAAATAAATATTCACAGACATTTCACACAACGCTATCTGATCCCAAAGTAAGCTAGGAATAACCTGCTTGTGTTATGGGTATCAGACCACGGATATTAATACTTATATACTTTTTAAATACATACATATTATCAAAGACGTAATAAAATATAGACACGTCATGTACGAACATCACGGCTTTCAAAAACGGCAAATATTTTATACATTCAAAAAAAGAATTTCTATGAAATGAAATGCATGTATGAAAATTAAGGCAATTGCCTGACTTTTTTGTTGCCATTTTTCAGTGTTGATAACGTATCTATAGTTTTCATATATCATTGCATATTATACATAGAAACACCTAGACTCTTGAGGTAAACATTTATGGGTCACACAAATATTTGTCTCCGGTGGGAATCGAACCCACGACCTCCAGCGCCGCAGGCGGTACCTATCACTACCGACTGCGCCACAGAGGCAGTCAATTTTGATGATAAAGAACAGAACGCAATCAACAATCAACAAATCGCAATGAAAAATGATAAGAAACAGAACGCAATCTCATGTATGTAGGTACTTTTTTTCAAGTCTACCCTCGGCTAAGCACAAATAAAACCAAAGCAATAGCGCAAAGTACGTAGGTAAGTAGTAATACGTAATGCAACGCACTCTCTTAGGTACTGAGTAGGTACTGACACGGGAATAGACACATTAATTTTGGTGGGGGGATGGGGAAGCTTACTCAGGTGGGAGGCAGGGAGTTGCCGATCTGTATGTAGGTAATACTAATAAATTATCTTTGCACGTAGCGAAAAATTCTAAATCTATGGGTTAAGTTTTTTCCCTTCGGCCAGTATGGAAACCAAAGTTTGGAAACCAGTTTCGAAAACAGAATTATTTTTCTTTTAACGAAACCTGGTTTCCAATAAAGAAAAAAATAATTATGAAAGAAAAATAATTAGATATGTTTTCGAAACCGGTTTTCAATCTTTGGTTTCCAATCTGGCCGAAAGGGAGTCCGGCATAGCATCCATGACGGATTTCCACACGAAAATAATAAACGATGATCTTAATGATCTTCCTGCCTCGGTTTTCCCAAACGCCTACAGTATATGGTTCTTCAAAAGGGGTCTAAGAAGGTTTTTACAGGGTCGGCAGCGCGAGTGTGGCGCCTCTGGTGTTGCAAACGTTCATAGGCTGCGGTGACCACCAGTCCTTCTCGTGGGCCGTATGCTTGTCTGCCACCTTAGTGGTATAAAAAAAAAGATGAGTTTTTACGATTTTATTTTAATTTCTGCGCATTCTTTTGATGGACCTATACATTTTCAAATATGTAGTTACAGTGACTCATTAAAAACGATACAAAATTGTATTGGTCTGTCCGAAAATCGGTCAATTCAAATAGGAGCATGGCCAGTGGTTTCGACATATTTGAATGAATTGCGCGCCTATTGTCTCTGGGAACTATTTACATTGCTAATACCAATGAATACAGACGTATAAAGAAGAACAGTTTTTAAGGATTTTTTGTGCCTATTTTGTTGGGGGCATGCCCCCAGCTCATGTAGTTCCCATTTGGCGGCGCTGTCGTCGCATTTCACTGTCGCAGTAAGTCGCAAGCAAAAACTATTAGGCACATTTTTACGTTTTTAATCGACTAAATTCAGGGATTATTTAAAAAAAATATTTTATGTCTTTTAAATTAAAACATAATATATTTATAGATGTTTACAATGATTGATTGTATTCTTTAGCTTCGAAAAATTAAAAATGGCTGCCGCGCTGCGACTGCAACGCCGCCAAGCGGCAGTTTGTGTCACAGAAGTTGGTCTTCAGAGCAGCCTAAGAAACTATTCTTCTATATACGTCTGTATCATTGCTAGTACTAAGGTACCTAACAAAACGGACTGAGGATAGGCCGGAATTGAATTCTACGGTTCCGTACCCAAAGGGTAATAAATTCCACTCCTCATATCTTTCGAATGGCTAAACCGATTTTCATACAACTTGCGGTATCGTGATGTAGCAAAAGCGTGTTGTAGCAAAACATGTTCGACCATAAAATGAAAACTTACAAAATTCTCAAATTTGTCGAAAATCTTAAAAATTGGGATCTTTGTCTCATCCGCCCTTTTTTCCGGCACGCCTTATAGGATGGACCTATTTATGTTGTCTTTCTACGCACCCTGTTTTTTTTTAAAAAAACAGGTTAGGTTCCAGTTCGCATTATACAACTGCTTTCTTGACTGGACCTGGACCTGGATTACCTTTACGTAAATTTTAGTTTTGATTTCAGAAGATGAATATCTTCTTTTTGAAAAAAGTCGTTACTTTTTCTATAAAATTGAATCCGTATAAGCAGTATCGTTTTTAATTTTACACTTCATTAACAGCTGATATTGTAAAACAAAAGGAATCAAGTTATCCTGGTTAACACAATCCGGCCGGATCCAGTCGGACCCGGCCGGATTTGAGAAATCCGGTACGAATCCGGCCGGATTCAAAATGACACCGGATTGCAATCCCTATTTGGGAGCTACAATGCCACAGACAGACTTACAAACACACACGCAGACACCCACACACACTTCAAACTTATAACACCCCGTTCGGGTTTCCGTCGGGGGTTAAAAACGGGTGCAGGTCAGCCGCACAAGTCCATCAGCCTCCATGACCGAGGGCCCGTGAACTGCCGAGTTGTGTGCTCACCGTTCTTATAAAACTTTCTTTCTTCATATGAAACTGCCTCTGTTGCGCAGTCGGTAGTGATACCGCCTGTGGCGCTGGAGGTCGTGGGTTCGATTCCCACCGGAGGTAGACAAATATTTGTGTGACCCATAAATGTTTGTCTCAAGAGTCTGGGTGTTTCTATGTATAATATGTATGTATTTAAAAGAGTATATAAGTATTCATATCCGTGGTCTGATACCCATAACACAAGCAGGTTATTCCTAGCTTACTTTGGGATCAGATAGCGTTGTGTGAAATGTCCGTGAATCCTACTAATATTGTAAACTAGCTGAGCCCGCAACTTCGTTTACGTCACATAAGGTGTATGAAAGGAAAGGTATTTCTTCATCAGAGTCATCAAGCAGCATCTGAAACTGCCCTGTTTGCTTAATCATAAAAGAGCTTAATGATTAAGTCTATTTTAAAACAATTCAGTCCACGCCTTCGGCGCGGACTGAATTGTTTAAAAATAGTCATAATCATTAAGCTCTTTTATGATAAAGCCAACACGCCAGTTTAGGTTCACTCACATTCAAAGAAACCCCTACAATTAAAATTTTCAAAATATCTGATTCTTAAAAGTGTTATAACTCTTTTATTTCTAAGCCGATTTACATAAAACAAACGCTAAATGTTAACTGGAGCAAACCTCAACACAATAAAAAAAACCACATTGCAATCAGTTGAGCGGTTACTGAGATTAGCGTGCACAACCGTACAGACAAACAGATACACAGACATACAGACAAACAGACAAAAATTCTAAAAATCATTGTTTTGGGTTCTATTGCGTTCATAAAGCCCCCCTATAATATTTTTTCTTATTTATCTTCCATGTACAGACAGCGACCTGTTACGATTTTATTATATGTATTGATATTGATATTGATTGATGTGAAAGTTTGTGAAGATGTTTGGATGTTTGTTACTCAATCACGCTCTAACGGCTGAATGGATCTGGCTGAAATTTGGTACAGAGATAGAGGACAATCCGGAATAACACATAGGCTACTTCTTATCCCGGGAAAATGTTCCCACGGGAAGCGGGAACGGGAACCAAATTTCACGCGGGCGAAGCCGCGCGCATCAGTTAACATTTATTTAAAATCCGGCCAAAACGGTGGTTTGTCTCTTTGCCCCTTATAGTAGTGGGATAGTACTTAACTCTCCCCACCCCCACCCTTCCCCAAGTAACGAGATATCGCCCGAACCAATTTCTTAGACGCGGGATAGCACCCGTACACCTAGATGAGGCAGCATTTGCAGCCAGAGTCTGCCTGGAAACCCTGGGACATCCTTTCAAGGGCTTACCTGCTTAGATCAAGAATAACAACTAGATTACGGGTCGCGAACAAAATGAAAGTTAAAAAGTGTCCCAAGTCGATACGTAGTTAAACCTATATTCTATTTATTAGCAATTCTAAACAAATAATCCGAGACTATCACATTTAACGTAAAATGTACCTTAATGTTATTATCTGTAAACATAAAATACCATGCCACTGATATATCAGTTAAGTCGTTTTGTTCCATACGTTTGTATTATTCAATGTCGGCCCATTGTCGCCAGTTCAAACAAAACGCTTCGTCCAGCCAGTAGTGAGCCGTCTTCTATAGGTGCCGGATTTCTCGCGTCGATATTACATCTAGTTGTTATTCTTGATCTAAGCTTACCTGGGACTCCCGGCCGTAGACAGTTGTACAACATCATATGGTTTTAGTCGGTAGGAGTCCGACATAGCATCCATGTAGGATTTCTAAGAAAATAGGGATAACGGGACTCTATTCACGAGACTTCGCCGTCCGTCTATCTGTCTGTCCGTCATGAGGCTGTATCTCAATAACCCATACAATTAGAGCTGAATTTTTTACACATGAAGTATTTCTTTTGCCACTTTACCAACAAATACTAAATTCTGAAAAATAATTATATTTAAGTCAACAACACAAAAGATTGTTGAATGGAAAAAAAATGGACTCCCTTAATATTTTTTTCTGTTTTTTGTATTTGTCTGTATATTATTGTGGCGACAGAAGTAAATCTTATATGTAAAATTCTCGTGTCACAATGTTCGTGCCCGTACTCCTCCGAAACGGCTTGACCGATTCTCATGAAATTTTGTGAGCATATTGAGTAGGTCTGAGAATCGGCCAACATCTATTTTTCATACCCCTAAGTGACCGGGAATAACATTCCACGCAGGCGGAGCCGCGGGCATCAGCTAGTATTTTATATTATTCCGCAATACTTTAAATTTTTAAGATACCTACAAAATACCTACTGTCTAAATAGTAAAAAAAAAGTAACCATGGAGCAGTGAACCTTCTTAGTTTTCGCTTCTGGGGTGGTATTTAGAAAAATCCTTTCATACTGCGTGCCTACATCATATTTCTGGGGTGGTATTCAGAAAAATCCTTTCATAATGCGTGCCTACATCATAATATTTCTGGGGTGGTATTTAGAAAAATCCTTTCATACTGCGTGCCTACATCATAATATTTCTGGGGTGGTATTTAGAAAAATCCTTTCATACTGCGTGCCTACATCATAATATTATGGCTACGTTAGATAATAGGGTGTCACACTAGATATTCTCCGCAACTCCTATTCTGATCCTATTCTCGAAACCCATGGACAAAGAGTATATTTGTTATTTCAGACTATTATCTCTCCCTGTACCAAATGACAGCCAAATCCATTCCGTTGTTTTTTTTTTTTTATACTACTTAGGTGGCAGACAAGCTTACGGCCCACCGGAAGGTTGGTAACCGTAGCCTATAGACGTTTGCAACACCAGAGGCGCTACACACGCGCTGCCGACCCGGGCGCAGGTTGTGACGACCCACAGTTGAAATTTTTCAAGCCGCCCGTAAGGCCTTCAACTTGGCTTAACGACTGTCATTTTACCGACAACCGGGACCAACGGCTAGAACATTATTAAATGACAGACATCTTCACATACTTTCACATTTATTAATAAGTAAATTTCTATTAAAAATATTAATTTCTTAACATTGACATACAAAATAATGGTCATATAGTATATTCATGCATATCACGCCTTTATCGCAGTAGGCAGAGGCAATTAAGCTTTTTAGAATTTGTCCCACGTAATAGGTGGTGAGCCGTATTGAAATGGACAGGCGAAGGTTGTGACTGCCAGCTGTTGAAAATAAACTTGGCTTAATAACTGCCATTTTTCTGGCAACCAGGACCAGCAGCTACATGCCTTCAGAAGTATGGAAACACTGAAATGAATGTCACAAAGTGGTCACGTGTATGGTCACCCAGTGAAAGTTGCTTACTGCAGTGATCGTTTACAGAACACTGAGTCTGCGGTGCCACTAGGGCTTCTCATTGTCATTAACAAAAGTTAACGTTTATAACTTTTAGCCAGACCATGAAGTACCAGCATTAATTATTCTGTGACTGAAAAATAAAATCACACATCCCATAACCTAGAACTAACTGATTATTCAAACAGGGATTGCTTTAGAATCGTGCTAATCGAATTAAGGAGGGAGAGGGGAGGGAGGGGGTAGGGGGAGGGGGGAGTCCCCTCCGCAGCAACTCCCGCCCTGCGGAAACGCTTAGTTTCTAAGTTATGAACATTTTCATAAACTAACCTAAAAGTATATTTTTGATGTGACTAACAAGGGTAAGTAAGTTTCTCATACCTACTCCCTAGCCCCCATTTACTTACTCCCCCACCCCCATGTACCTACTCCCCAACCATTATCAACCTAAGTAGGGCCTGGCCTGGATGCAATTTATTACCAACAGACCTCGAGTATCTGTCCCCACACGGGGTCTGTTGGGAACTGAAGATAATTTCATGTCCAAGAGACCCCCTTGACAAGTAGGTGGGGTCTGTTGGGAAAAAAAATCCTTATGGACACCCACTCTCCACCCCACTAATAAAAAAATTGTTTAGGTGGCTTCAATAATAATAACCAGGAACCACCCCTATCTAACACAACCCCTAACAACCCTAAATTCGATTGGCACGAGTCTAAAGCCAACCCTTCAGACATATTTTAGGATCTCCTCAAAGAAGCGGGATGACACTCAAACCCCTAAGTTGACAATTCAATCCCTCGGGAGAGGTCATGGTCAAAGCCCTAATCCTCATGAGGGGATACTCCTGGCTATCGACAGATGGAAGGGCAAACTGTAGTAGGACTCCAGCATAGCATTCATGAAGATTTTCAATTATATACATACACATCTTAGGACCCCATGAGTCATTTCAGTCACTTCAAAAGCGGCAGTTATGTTAATTATCACCATTGTTATAGTTTTAAAATGGTTTGCTTAGATCAAACATATGTTATATCATAGTCATCAGCCACACTATACTCATAAATTCTCTTTATAAGTTCTATAGATCTCACACTGGCCCAACTATCAGTTTCCACGATAAGTTTAGCTCGGCCATCTTTTATAAATTCCATAGTCATGTCCCTCAAATTGGTGGCCATGTGTAGATCTGCAAGTTGCAATGTTTCTATTGCATTTTCTACTGTCAGTTTCTTGATTAAAGCCTCTTCACAGATACTCTTTAATCTGTCCAGTTGGTAATAATCTGCAGCGGCTAGCAATTTCTGTGGCATCTCTTTAGCCCTTGGGGCTGTGTCGCTGTATATGAAGGTGAGGACCTCTCTCAGAACTTCAGACTCCAGTGGAGTCTCCACAATATTCGTGGTACACTCAGTGGTGTTGTGCTCAAAATGAGCCTTCAGTACAGCGCTTCTACTGGCCAACACACCTCTGTGCACTTTAAATTCAAAATGATCAGCAGATTTCATGGTGACATCGGAAAATAAACCATTATTCAGTAAGAATTCTAGATTGTTACCGAGTTGCGGCTTAGGTACTTTAGAAGATCTACTGGGTACATAATTAGTTATGGAAAATTTTAGTTTTAAGGTGAAATCTGATGTGCTGCTATCAGTACAATAATTATGTCTTTCCAATTCTTGTTTTGTCATTGTAGCTATGTACTGCCACTTATTCTCTTCAAGTACTTGATGATCCTTGTAATCGCTAAAATTCAAACCAGATCCACTACAAAATTCTGTTCGCAACGATTTTATGAAAATTGAATGAGATGATAAACAATAAATTTCAATAATATTATTATCAATACCTAGCAATCGTAGTTTTAGTTGAAAATGTGTTTCCAGTGCATTTTCTGGCGACTCTTTGGATAGTATACTACGAAATTCCTTCGTTTGTGTGCGCGTGGTATGAACCTTCGTTTTATTTTCCAATAGCGACTTGAAATTAGGAATCGTCCACTTTAGGTCAATTTTCATTTCAGCCTCTGAGCATTTAGTATAAGTGATTGACATTTTGATAATTTGCCAGAATCTAAAACAAACATAACGATCAATATTTAATTCTTGGTTCTGGCTTTACTAACAATATTAATAAACAAAATTCGTCAAGTTGAATTAAACAAGCTTACCTCTGCAAATCTATCCAATTATTTTTATTGATGCTCTCAGCTGCAGCAACATAAATATACCATGTTTAATAAGGTTTCACGTTTCAAGATTTGACCGATTGGCTTGAATAAAAAGTCCGTTGAATCAACCAGAATTAAATAAAATATATAATAACATTACTTAACAATTTTCTGTTTGTCTACAATATTTTGTTTGATTTTTAATAAAGTTTTCTGATAGGATACGTAGTAGTAGTAGTAGTTTTATTTATCCATTCTCGGATAGGCAAAGGCAATTTGAGCCATACAGCCAAATCTTGTATATTCAATAACTCTTCATTTTGCTTTAATAAGTCACAGTCCTCGTCCTCTAAGTCCAGTCAAAGTCAAGTACAGCCCTAAGTCGAAGTCAGTCTTCCTTCAGAAAAGCGGTGGATACATTTCTGAAAGTTCCTTTGGATTTTTTGTCGGAAACTGCAAAGTTGCGATTCACTGCGTTTTATCACTTCCCAACACTAGTGCACGTTGTCGAACGTTTATGTTTAAAAATCCACCATTAATACACACAAAACACTCGAAATTACACTAATTTTGCGAATTTACAAAACGACGCGATACGATTCCTTCCAATTCGCGCCAAAGAATATTCGTTTGAATTCGAATGACAGACACTGACTGACGTGACGTGAGTGACGTGCTGACATTGACGTTGGCGGGAACAACAAATTACTTTTTTAAAATGGCAAGTGCAAAAGATTGCACTGCAGAGGAAGACCTCTACACGCCCGCCAATACCTAATTTTAAACAGGCAAAGACTTTTGAGCCATACAGCCTTATCTTCTATATCGGGTACATACAGGCAGCGTTGAAAAAAGCTAAAAAAACCCGGCCAAGTGCGAGTTGGACTCGCCCATGAAGGGTTTCGTAGCAGCAAGTAACATAATATAAAAGTTCTTAATGTTCGTTGCACAGACGTACAATAAGTAGCAGACGAAACATTAATTATGATTGTGTGCGTTGGTCTTTCCATTCCGCTCGCTCTAAGGGGTTAGTGAATGCTGCTATCTCGTTTCTACACGTATATCAACACTATACATGACATTTAAAAAAAAATGACGTCCGCCTGGTTTTTGAAAGGTTTAAGCTGCCGATGCTGCTGTTTGACGTATATACCTCTCATTAATGTAGTGGCCAAACTCAGGCACTTCTTTTCAAGATTAAATTTAATGCTAACATAAAAATAAGTGTGGCAAACTGTGATTCAGCATTTAATTAGTTCAGAATTGCTTTTTAATATAATGCCTGTAATCTTCGATGATATTGAGTATACAATATATAAAAATGAAGCCCGATTTTCGTGGTCACGGCATCACGCGTGAAATGCTGGACCGATTTCGCTAATTCTTTTTTGTTGTGTTTGTTTCTGTCAGGAGACGGTTTTAAAAAAATTGGTGCAAAACTATTAGCAGAAATGGTTTTTATTGCGATTTTGAATCGGATCATAGAACTGGAAACTCCGAAATGGAAACCGGGAACAGAAAGACTAAGAGATAATTTTGCAATCCAATATAGCCGCCGCGTCGAAATCACAAAATTTCATGATGGGTATCGTTTAAGGGGGATTTTGGTACGCTGAGTACGAATCACATGATAATTTTGCAATCCAATTTGGCCGCCGCGCCGAAATTACAAAATTTCATGATGGGTATCGTTTAAGGGGGATTTTGGTACGCTGAGTACGAATCTCATGATACTTTTGCAATCCAATATGGCCGCCGCCCTGAAATCACAAAATTTCATGATGGGTATCGTGAAAGGGGGTTTTTGGTATGCTGAGTACGAATCACAATGACATGATAATTTTGCAATCAAATATGGCCGCCGTGCCGAAATCACAAAATTTCATGATGGGTATTGCTTAAGGGGTTTCTTGGTATGCTGAGTACGAATCACGTGATAATTTTGCAATCCAATATGGGCGCCGCGCCGAAATCACAAAAATTTCGTAATGGGTATCGTTTAAGGGGTTTTTTGGTATGGTGAGTACGAATCACATGATAATTTTGCAATCCAATATGGCGGCCGCGCCGAAATCACAAAATTTCATGATGGGTATCGTCTAATGGGTTTTTTTGTATGCTGAGATCGAATCACATGATAATTTTGCAATCCAATATGGCCGCCACGCCGAAATCACAAAATTTCATGATGGGTATCGTTTAAGGGGTTTTTTGGTATGCTGAGTACGATACACATGATAATTTTGCAATCCAATTTGGCCGCCGCGCCGAAAACACAAAATTTCATGATGGGTATCGTCTAAGGGGTTTTTTTGTATGCTGAGTACGAATCACATGATAATTTTGCAATCAAATATGGCCACCGCGCCGAAATCACAACATTTCATGATGGGTATTGTTTAAGGGGGATTTTGGTACGCTGAGTACGAATCACATGATAATTTTGCAATCCAATATGGCCGCGGCGCCGAAATCACAAAATTTCATGATGGGTATCGTTTAACGGTTTTTTAGGTATGCTGAGTACGAATCACATGATAATTTTGCAATCCAATATGGCCGCCGCGCCGAAATCACAAAATTTCATGATGGGTATCGTTTAAGGGGTTTTTTGGTATGCTGAGTACGAATCACATGATAATTCTGCAATCCAATATGGCCGCTGCGCCGTAATCACAAAATATCATGATGGGTATCGTTTAAGGGGGATTTTGGTACGCTGAGTACGAATCTCATGATAATTTTGCATTCCAATATGGCCGCCGCGCCACCGTCGTTAAATTTCATGTTGGATATTGTTTATGGGGGTTTTCGGTATGCTGAGTAAGAATTTCAGGTTAATTTTGCAATCCAATATGGCCACCGCACCACTGTTGCGAGATTTCTGTCAGTATGCTGAGATACCAAAAAACCCCTTTCACGATATCCAAAATGAAATTTTACAACGGTGGTTCGGTGGCCATCTTGGATTGCAAAATTTACCTAAAATTCGTATTTAGCATACCAAAAAACCCCTTCTATGATATGCAACATGAAATTTTGCAACGCTGGCGCGACAGCCATCTTGGATTGCTAAATTAACCCAAAGTTCGTACTCGGCATACCAAAAAACCCCTTATACGATATCCATCATGAAATTTTGTGATTTCGGCGTAGCGGCCATATTGGATTTCAAAACTATCATTTGATTCGTACTCAGCATACAAAAAAAACCCTTAGACGATACCCATCATGAAATTTTGTGATTTCTGCGCGGCCGCCATATTGGATTGCAAAATTATCATGTGATTCGTACTCAGCATAACAAAAAACCCCTTAAACGATACCCATCATGAAATTTTGTGATTTCGGCGCAGCGGCCATATTGGATTGCAAAATTACCATGAGATTCGTACTCAGCGTACCAAAATCCTCCTTAAACGATACCCATCATGAAATTTTGTGAATTCAGCGCGGCGGTCATATTGGATTGCAAAATTAACTCAAAATTCGTACTCAGCATATCAAAAAACCCCTTATATGATATGCAACATGAAATTTTACAACGGTGGCGCGGTGGCCATATTGGATTGCAAAATTAAGCTGAAATTCGTACTCAGCATACCAAAAAACCCCATAAACGATATCCAACATGAAATTTTACAATGGTGGCGCGGCGGCCATATTGGATTGCAAAATTAACCTGAAATTCGTACTCGTACTACTATTTTTTTCCCAAAAGCGTTTGACATCTTAGATCGTATGTCCACTAGGGCTTGAATATCGGACGCTTTTTCAGTTCCGGAATTGAGTTTCGATATTCAGTATTTCAATTCCGGAATTCCGGAATTCCGGAACTCAATCAAGTTTCGTTTTGTACAAAATAGTGATATGTAAAAAAAGATACGGGAGCTGGCAGTCCTACGTAATCACGTAGGACTGCCAGCTCCCGTATCTTGTTTATCACTAGTCAGTGATAAACTACTTTGGTTCCCAGTAAAATTACTTATTTTAACGTAACCAACTAAAAACCACACGTTTCCTAACTATTGCCTACGGTTGGCCATGGTAAGCCCTCAAAAGGATGACCCCAGGATTCCCCACAGACCTTGACTATCACTGCGGCCTAACCTAGAAAAATTGGGTGTTATCCCGCGTATTTGGGGCTTGTTCAGGTGTTATCCCGCATCTCAGGGCATGTGGCGTGCGTGAAACTTTTACGTTACACTTTCGTCTTGGGCGTGCTTTTGTAAGGACGGCGATTAGCCCTCCCACCGTCCTCAGGCCCCCGATTATGGAGGCCGATAGTCTTGGGCAAAGACATGCGGAATTCGGGTGGGAGTTTTCTCTCTTGATCACTTTTCGCCGCATTAACTGATCACAGAAAGACGCAGTGGCGTCCCACTTACTCCCACTGGAAATCATAGCTCGCGTAATGGTCTCCAGCGAGAGAATGTCCACGTCCAGACCTACCACGAGGACCAGGCGCTGTTAAGCCCACGCTGTGCACTCCACTAATGTGTGAAGTACTGTGTGCTCACTGCGTTCCTTGCAGTGCTGGCACTCAGGTGTGGTTTCCCGGTGTATTCGTCACAGATACTTACTGAAGCTCCCGTGCCCAGTAAGCATCTATGACAACCGGTAGGACAGAGCACCCGCACCGTGGCTCCTCTCTATTCACTCGCCCATGACCGGTCTGACCGCCTTGATTGTGGCGATTCGGCGATTCCCCCCTTGTGTAATGTGATGTGGCGATTCGATTTGTTGCTCGCTCAAGTCTAGGTCTCCACATTTCCTTGTGGAGCTGGAACTACCGAACCTAGATTTCTGGAGACGTAGGCCTATGACCCCGCTCCAGCGCCTCCTTGCACCAGAAAATAATAAATTAGAAATATAATTAATTAATTTAAACAAGGACGCAAGTTGCCTCGCTGCCAGATCCTCGAGACATGCCGCCTCTGAGCAACGTTCCACGCAGCACCCAATCGTAACCGATGTTCCACAGAAGCGGTCTTTAAGACTGATCTCTGCGGAACACCGCACGACGTATCTCGCTAACCCGGCTGGGCCCTAGCCAGCTTGGGTAAGTTAGGCCCTCTCGGAAAGATAGGCCCCGACAATTCGACGGAAGTAGGGAGGTACTCCATGATAAATAAGCGCTTCCCTAACGCAGCTCCACGGCAAGGTGTTGAAGGCGATGCCGGTGTCTCCTGACATCGCTATCGCTTTCAACACCACATCACCCTGCTATGTTACTTCCTCCGTCAGTCTTCTATTTTTTTTTTTATACCACTAAGGTGGCAGACAAGCATACGGCCCACCAGGAGGACTGGTGGTCACCGCAGCCTATGCGTATGATCGCATCTACGGTGGAGCGTCCTTGACGGAAACCAAACTGGTTATCCGCCAGATCTGGCCCTACGCGTGTGAAGTGCCAGACTGTGCGCTGTGCAATGATACGCTCAAGAAGCTTGCATACCTAACGAGGTATGCAAGCTCCTTGAGCGTATCATTGTTGGGGATCGACCGATCGGGGATCGGCCGGAGTTGCTCAACGGAGCAACACAATCGGCCGATCTCCGGATGGGCAGACTGCCGACCCCTTGCCTTTCGGATCAGAACCAGTTTCCCGGTCTTCCAGACCTTGGGAAACTGGCCTAAAGAGCCCCATCACTCGAGGCCTGAAATCCTCAAGGGCCAGGACCCACGCTCGGCCTGGAATGCTGTAGGGTCCAGGGGCACGGTCCCTGCGGAATCTAAGCCACAGTACAGTCGCCCCTAACTCACCTTCAGTGACTTCGGGCACGTCTTTCTCGCTGTAATCAGCGCCGGGCGCCTGAGACGGAGTCATGTGCGAAGGAATAATTATGTTCCTCCGCCTTGATGAGAACAGGGAACCTAGGACCCTCCTCACTCTGGGTCAGTGGAGCGCCTTGGGGCAAAGTTTGCCCCTAATAATAAGGTACGGGCCCCATGAGTTCCGTCAGAACTACTAGAACTATGCTGAGTGAGACCTCTGTCAAATTCCTACAGCGCCGTTTCTATCAAAGTTAAATTTAACTCGTAGCATAAGTCAGAGCTAAGTCTAAGTTCGCACTAAAAAAATTCAAAAAGTCATCAATAATCTAACAAATACCATTAATTTTAGGGATTTACTTTTCTTAGTAGGTTTTAGAAGGGTACACTACATTAATACGAAAAACTTAATTCCGAAAGTCACAATCACGAATTTCATAATTCCGAATTTCATAAGTCCGAATGATTCGAAATCCCGAAAGTCAAAAATCCGATGTTTCATAAATCCTTTTTATTAAAAGTCATAATTTTTAAATTCCGAATGTTTACAATTCCGACTGTCAAAATGCCGAATTTCAAGAAACCGAACCGTTGAATTCCGAATCATTAAAAATCCGCCATACTATAAATACGAACTCCGATTAACAAAAATCCGAAATATCATAAATACGAAGGGTGAATGTCGTTTCCACCCGTTCCTGTTTTATCCCGAAAACTTATCATTAAAGACAATTATTTATGTTCCAGATTCCACCCGTTTTTTTAATAAAGTATTGTCAAGTCTAACTACCGAAAATATTATTTCCAAGTGAGTGGAAGACAAACGACAAAACAAAAAAAAAATCCACGAAGTCTAAGGCGGGAGCTCCGCTCCGCTTCGCTCCCGCCTTAGCCTTCTAACCTAACCTATCCGAGTCGGGGTGTTAACCATTCACTTATTATGGTTAACACCTCGACTCGGATAGGTTAGGTTAGAAGGCTAAGGCGAAAGCAAAGCGGTGCGGAGCTCCGGCCTTAGCCATCGTGGTTATTTTTTTTTGTTTTGTCGTTTGCCTTCCACTCACTTGGAAATAATATCTTCGGTAGTTAGACTTTACCGTACTTTATAAAAAAAACTTAAACAGTAAATTTTCGGATATTTGAAATTCTGAATAATGTTTTTCGGGAAAATAACAGTCCGGTCTTTTGATTATTCGTACTAATGAAATTAGGAAAAATAAAAATTCGTACTTATGACTTTCGGATAAATGAATATCGTCCTTTTAAATATTCGGAGCTTTGTTTCTTAGGAATTATAATCTTCGGAATTTTGAACATCGGAATATTGAAATTCGGAAAAACATATTTCGGAATTTTTGGGTGTTCCCGTTTTAGAAATATCATCAAATAAAATTATTAATACCGTACATAATCGAATTAATTTGTTAATAGAGAATAGAGATCAACATTGTAGTAATTAAAGGTAATTAAATTGCATAAGAAGCTTATAATCTACATTTTTGTTTGTAATGAAATTAAAGAAGATGCGAAAATATGTTTTTTTTTTTCAATATCGAAATTCCGGTATTGATCTCGCCAATTCCGGAATTGAGAACGATATTAGATTTTATCGGAATTCCGGAATTATGTCAATTCCGGAATTCCGGAGTTCAAGCCCTAATGTCCACCTATTTATAATCCGGACCAGTGTGCGGCCGGCCAGCCGCAACAAACAAAGCGCATTGATGTTACGAGTTGGATCAAAACGTTACATATTGTATCATTACAAGGCGCGCATTGCAATGCTCGGATCACCTGCTTCACTGCTGTAACCTCGTCTTGTATCATTACAAGGTGCGCATTGCAATGCTCGGTTCACCTCCCACACTGGCTGTAATTCTCGACTCGTAACATTACATTACGCGCGAATGCTCCCGGTGAGGGAGCACCTTTAGAAAAAAATGATGTTTTGCAACATCATTTTTTACTAAAGGTGCTTTAGCCTCAATAGCATTTTTGAAGACCTATCTATGGATACCCCACACGTATGGGTTTGATGAAAAAAAATCTTTTCGTTTCAGTTCTGAGTATGGGGACCCCCAAAATTTACTGCTGTTTTTTAGTTATATTAGTAAAAATCTTAATGCGGTACACAGAATACATCTACTTACCAAGTTTCAAGTGCATAGGTCTTATAGTTTCGGAGAAAAGTGGTTGTGACATTCGGACGGACAGACAGACAGACATGACGAATCTATAAGGGTTCCGTTTTTTGCCATTTGGCTACGGGACCTTAAAAGAGGTATTTTAAGATACTCTTATTTCATTAAAATAAATCTTATTGAACTAGGCGGCTAACTCCTTCCCTGTAGTTGCGTTAGTGTGTGTGGTTTTTATACATGTTAGTTTTGGCGTACTTTTCAATCTCTAATGCTTTGTCTGCTACTTATTGTAAGTCTGTGGTTCGTTGTAACTTTGATTGATGTTTTAACGTGTCCATTTCGATTGCTCGGCCAATATGTCGTAGAAAAAAGAAACTTATGTCAGCATTTCGAAGGAATTCGTAGAAAACGAACAGTGAAAACCGCAAATTCGAAGAGTCAATATTTAGAAAGTTATAAGGGTTTAACCGTGGCCGCGCAGTCCGCATGAATTCAACTGCGCGGCCACCAGTTCTCTTGAACGGAGCTACGTACAAGTCTAATTCTTTTTGCTAATCACTGATACGATTTCGAAGAAAATGTAGATTATAAAAATAAAGCCCTACTATTTGAACTTCACGACATACGGCACTCCAAAGTTATGGCCGCGCAGTCCGCATAAAGCGAACCGCGCGGCCACCAGTTCTCATTAACGGAGCATTGTAGAAGTCAAATTCTTTTTGCTAATCACTGATACGATTTCGAAGAAAAAGTAGATTTGAAAAATATAGCCCTAAAGTTTGAACTTCTCGTTCTACAGCACTTACGTAAGGGCGAACCGCGCGGCCACGTGTTTCTTAAAGTGGAGCCTAAACAGAATTTGGTAGAGGTCTCATTATTTTTGCTAATCATTGATACGATTTCGAAGAATATGTAGATATCATGAATGAAGTTCTAATGCTTGAAAATCACGAGTTACAGAACTTAAACCCTGTAACTCGAGTTAAAAGAAGGGTGACCATGATTTACGTTGCGTCGACGAGATATTCCCAAAAAAAAAATTGAACCGAATTCATACAAATCCTTTAAAATATTTACCTAGCACAAAGTTATTATTTTGATTTACCAGATTTTATTCAATATCATATTGAAGTCGGCGCCAAGTAAACCCATAGGTATAGGTAGGTAGGTATTATTAATGGCAACAACTTCCATATTAAATTGAATAAAATCTGATAAATCAAAATACATATCACTATGTGCTAGGTATATTTTATTTTTAAGGATTTGTATGAAGTCGGTTCTATTGTTTAATTATTTTTTTATTATTATTTTAAGTGACGGGTAGACCGATAAGTATATCTATCTAGGTGTAAAGTTCTCATCAACACAAATCAATCAAGCCGAAACACAAGGTAACTGCTGTAAATCGTTAAGAAATTCCCTCAACTGTCTTTCGGTTCCATCATCATATCGACTCCAGACCTTTATTAAATTGTAGTAGGTATACTTACTTATTAAAGCACTTAATCAAAAAGTTAGCAAACGCACTAGTTGTCCCAACAATTTTCGGTGGTTGCCCTCGATTTCTCCTGGATCCCAGCATCAGATCTTGATACCCTGGATATGGGACCACCTCAGAAGTAACCTCATTCAAACAAAAAAAAACAAAATCGGCGCCGCCATCGCGTAATACTTATACATAAAAAAAACATAACGTACGAATTGAGAACCTCCTCTTTTTTGAAGTCGGTTAATAAGACTTTTTAATGTCACGTATATTGCTATACTTTTAATCGTAAAAAGCAAATAGTTGTAGTCCCTTGGTTTGAATTTGAATAGAGAAGTTTACTTCTAGGATATAAATAAATAAATATTCACGGACATCTCACACAACGCTATCTGATCTCAAAGTAAGCTAGGAATAACCTGCTTGTGTTATGGGTATCCACGATCCACCACGGATATTAATACTTATATACTTTTAAATACATACATATTATACATAGATACACCCAGACTCTTGAGACAAACATTTATGGGTCAATTTATTTATTAAAATGATGAAATTAAAAATATTTTGATTACTTACTGTTATGTACTGAATTATTACTTATTAAATAGATGTTTCTTTATGGTATTGTTATAGTTTGATTTTATGACTTAAATTACGCCAGTAATTACTAATCCGATAAACAGCACTAACATTTTATAAATTTAATTATTACTTTTTACCCGTAAACACATTAAGTAGGTAATCATATGTCTCAGTAAGTGAAATTCAAGTTTCCTTTTTACTCCACGTTCCTCTGATATTGACTTTTTTTCTTTCGCCAGCAAATATGTTTACTTCATGCATGCTACTACAGATAATTTATAGAATTCTTTTTTCAAATTTATAAAAGTTTATTTGTTTTTAAAGGCGCGATGTCGATGTGTATAGCTATGATACGTCCTTGTTTTCGACCATTTTAAATTGCTGATTTAATTTCAAATGCTTTAGTTTTACGTAAATTGAATCTAAATACCACTATTCAAGTAATATAAACTTTGCGTTTAACCTATAACGTTGGTAGTCTGGACAATAACAATATCAAGTAAGGTATTTCCGCAATACTATTTTTTTTTACCCAAAATTTAAGTTGGTAGGTAATGAGGTACTGTATGGTGTTTTTACGTATAGTACTTAATTAATGTAATGTAATCGAAAGTCAATACTTTACTTATATGTACCTACTTACTTTACTTT
Source organism: Miltochrista miniata (assembly GCA_933228765.1). NCBI lineage: Eukaryota > Metazoa > Arthropoda > Insecta > Lepidoptera > Erebidae > Miltochrista > Miltochrista miniata. Next base: position 8,969,111 of record OW121774.1, on the reverse strand, counting down.
TTTTATAAACGACATTTTAATACCTACATTTATAGAAGAATACTTCTAGTTAGTAAAGAACACCTTATATAAATAAGTACGGAAAATGCTCAGAATAGTTGTGGACCGCTTCATCTTAGAAAAAGTTACAAATGCCATCAGGCGAATTATCGTCCCGTCCATTTGTCTTCTTTGGGTTGGGCAGTTCGTTATCGTCGTGGTGATTTGCTAAGGTTTGTTTCCTTTTGGTGGTTGCTGTGGTTGGGATTGTTGAACTGTGGGAGTGAGGAGGTCCTGCACCAAAAACCAATATTAAATGTAGTGGAATATCTATTTCACACAGCGCCATGTAGAATTAATGATTGCCAATCGCCAGCAAGTATGTTTTCTTTTTAATAAACCTATTTTACTTAAAAGCTTACAAGCACATTTTCGTAAGACTAATTCGAATCACTAATTCTCAATTGAATTGAATTGGAATTCAATTGAAACAATCAGTAGCTCTTTGTACAAGAAAAGCTACTTGCTATATAAATATATTTACACTATGATATTAAAATAGTAAAAAGCCTGGATTCACACACTATAAATCTTGGTCACCCTATTTTTTCCTTCGATTATAGGTTTTAAGTTCTATACGTCATTTAGTTCTTAATTTGAGGCTTTATTCATACTGTCTACATATTCTTCGAAATGGTATCTGTAATTAGCAAAAAGAATGGGACTTCTACTAAGCTCCGTTTAAGCTCCATTTAAGAAAAACCGTGGCCGCGCGGTTCGCATTGTGCGGACTGCGCGGCCATAACTTTGGAGTGCCGTATGTTGTGAAGTTCAAATAGTAGGGCTTTATTTTTATAATCTACATTTTCTTCGAAATCGTGTCAGTGATTAGCAAAAAGAATTAGACTTGTACGTAGCTCCGTTCAAGAGAACTGGTGGCCGCGCAGTTGAATTCATGCGGACTGCGCGGCCACGGTTAAACCCTTATAACTTTCTAAATATTGACTCTTCGAATTTGCGGTTTTCACTGTTCGTTTTCTACGAATTCCTTCGAAATGCTGACATAAGTTTCTTTTTTCTACGACATATTGGCCGAGCAATCGAAATGGACACTGTTTTAACACGTTCGCAGTGGTAGTGATTTTTCTAACCGACAATTGCGGTTTATGACGTATTAAAAAAAACTATTAGCTCTATCTCGTTCAAACCAATTTTCGTTGGTAGTTATTATGGCATTGTACATCATATATTTTTTTTAGATTTATCATTCTCTTAGTTTAGAAGTTAGAGGGGGGGGGGGGGGGGGACACATTTTTCCACTTTGGAAGTGTCTCTTGCGCAAACTATTCACTTAAGGAAAAAATGATTTTAGAAACCTCAATAGCATTTTTACAGAGCTATCTATAGATACCCCACACGTATGGGTTTGATGAAAAAAAGAATTTTGAGTTTCAGTTCTGAGTATGGTGGGTGACCCCCAAAATTTATTGCTTTTATTCTAGTTTTATATAAGTATCTTAATGCGGTTTACAGATTACATCCATTTACCAAGTTTCAATAGCATAGGCCTTATAGTTTCGGAGAAAAGTGGCTGTGACACACGGACGGACAGACAGACGGACAGACAGACAGACAGACATGACGAATCTATAAGGGTTCCGTTTTTGCCATTTGGCTACGAAACCCTAAAAAAGAGTGGAAAATAATAGAGAGGCGACACTGTGCTGTTAATAGAGCATGGTAGCCAGTACAGTGTTTATTATTTTAAATGTAGTGTGTGATAGCATGTTTTTCATTTATCCTACTAATAAATGTGAAAGTTTGTGAAGATGTTTGGATGTTTGTTACTCTATCACGCTCTAACGGCAGAACGTATCGGGCTGAAATTTGGAACCGGGGTAGAATATGGTCCGGAATAACACATAGGCTACATTTTATTCCGGGAAAATGTTCCGGGACCGGGAACGGGAACCAAATTTCACGCGGGCGAAGCCACGTGCATCAGCTATAGTCTGACCATAACTGCTGTGCACTCTTCATCAACTGTCTAGGTATTATTTAATAAAATATCGAGATCCGTAGATTACATTTTTATGAACTAATAAGATTGCACGAATAATATATTTTTATAATTAATCGCATGTGTACTCATGCTCTTTTTTCCCCGGCTCCCACCTCGCGGCGCATACCTCAGAGAGTGCACAGCAGTTATGGCCAGACTATAGTCCGACATAGGCGACTTGATATAGACATTGTCGCTAACATGCTTTTCCTTTTGACTGATTGGGGTGACGTAGGAGGTAGTGTAACCGACTGAATGACGTGATGACTCGCTGGGGTCCTTTTTTTGTGGAAAATCTTATGGCTGCTATGCCGGGATCTTACCGACGAAAACTATACACGTTCCCTACCACTACCTACGGTCGTGAGCTCGGGGTAAGCCCTTCAACCTCCAACAATCCCATTTAAGGATGGCGAGCAGCCCCTTAGCAGTCCTCAGTTCCCCGGTCATGTAGGCCGATAGTCTTGGGCGAATACAAGTCTTAGGCGCTGGAGACCATGGCTCGCACCATGGTCTCCAGCGAGAATATCCACGTCCAGAACTGTCACGAGCACCTGGCACTGCTGCGCACACGTTAAGTACGCCACCAATGTGTAGAACGCTGAGTCCTCACTGCGTTTTTTCCCAGTGCCGGCACTCGGCCGAGGTCTGCCGTTGTATTCGCCTTACCGAAACACCCGTGCTCAGTAATTATCACAGAAGGATGCCGTGGCTCATCTGGTGCCCCTCCCTGGATATCATAGACGAGCCTTCTTACTGCCTACTACTATCGATTAAAGCTAAGAAAAATAAAATTCTGCAGCTGCTATTTGGTAGATATGGAACGGTGTCCAGGGTGGACCTGGACACCGTCAATCGGTTTACCATAGGCACCTGTTTTCTCGTTCGAGGCTATGGTGCGAGATTTGAACTCAGGCTAGAGCAAATGATGCCGCAGCGCCTTTTTAACAGACTTCCAAAACAGGAGGAGGTTCTCAATTCGTCTGTATTTTTTTTATGTTTGTTACCGGCAAATCGCTTGAGGGAGTTAACCGATTTTGATGATTCTTTTTTTATTTGAAAGCTAGTGCTTCCCATATGGTCCCATATACAGGAAGTCAGAATCTAATAATAGGATCCTGGAGAAATCGAAGAAATCCCTCGAATTGCTTAACGATTTACAGCAGTTACCTTGTGTTTGGGCTTGATTAATTAGTAATGGGGAGAACATTACAAAATAATAAAAAAAAGATTAACAAAAAAATACCGACTTCAAACAAAAACTAATAAATGAAAAATAAAATTAACTTAGCACAAAGTAATAGGTTATAGGTATTTAGATTTATCAGATATTATTGAATGTGAAGTCGGTGCCAATATTTCTATGAGAGATTAATAATACCTACCTAAACCTATAGTTTTACTTGGCGCCGATTTCAATATTACATTCAATAATCTATACTTATATGCTTATAACAATAATAATATTACAAAGAGGAAAGATTTTTTTTTCTTGTTTTTTTGTTTTTTTTTTGTTTGTTTGTTTGTAACGAATAGGCTCCGACCCTACTGAACCGATTTGAAAAATTCTTTCACTGTCGGGAAGCTACACTCTTTGCGGTGAACATAGGCTATATTTTATTCCCGCATTCCCACGGGAACGGGAACTACGTGGGTGAAACCGCAAGTTCGCTAGTATCTGATACATCTTAATATACTACCTAGTACTTTGTGCTAAGTTAATTTTAATATAATATTGTCTATGTGTATAAAATGTAACTGTATGTTTTGGTGTTACAATAAAGCATAACTAACTAATTTTATTTTTCATTTTTTAGTCTTTGAAGTCGGTTTTTTTGTATTTTTTTTTGTAAGCAGTTTATGCCCGTGTAAGAGGCGGGGCGGAGAGCGGGATAAAACTCTCCCATCCAGTTCTGAAGTCTGTGGCGAGGGCGGCGTGACTCAGGCTTGTCTTCATCCACGTCTATCGGCCTCCGGGACCACAACCTGGGCACAGTGCGGCCTGCAGAAAGTCTACACAAACTGGCCCAAGACTCCGTCCTAACGTGAACGATGAAGAAGCCGACCTTACTCCCAATGATGCGAGATAAAATCCTTGTTTCAACTTAATAATAAATTATTTATTTCTCTTTAACAAAATCATGTTTGACTTTCTAGCTAAATCATAATATTTGAAACACCTCAGACGTTAAACAGTCACTAGATAAAATTACTGAGACATCAAAGAGCAAAGGCTGAACCATTAATTATTCTGTAATTGGTTGGCTGGAATATTTTACATCACAAAAATCAGCAACAATATATTCAAAAATTCTCTTAAGTTCTATAGATCTCACATTGGCCCAACTATCAGTTTCCACGATAAGGTTTGCTCGGTCTTTTATAAACTCTAAAGTCATGTCCCTCAAATTGGTAGCCATGTGTAGATCTGCAAGTTGCAATGTTTCTATAGCATTTTCTACAGTCAATAACTTGATTAAAGCCTCTTCACAGATACTCTTCAATCTGTCCAGTTGGTAATAATCTGCAGCGGCTAGCAATTTCTGTGGCATCTCGTCAACCCTTGGAGCTGTGTCGCTGTATATGAATGTAAGGACCTCTCTCAAGACTTCAGACTCAAGTGGAGTCTCCACAATATTCGTGGTACACTCAGTGGTGTTGTGCTCAAAATGAGCCTTCAGTACAGCGCTTCTGCTGGCTAACAAAGCTCTGTGCGCTTTATATTCCAATTGCTCGGCAGATTTCATGGTAACATCGGAATATAAACCGTTATTCAATAAAGATTGTAGATCACTACAGAGTTGTGGTTTAGGCACTATATAACAACCACTGACTGTATTATTAGTTTCTATAAAGTGTAATGTCAAACTGAAAATCGGATCGGAACTAGAATAATCTGCACTTTTATCCTTACTAAATGTAGCTAGGTAATGCCACTTATGGTTCTGAATAATTTCATTCATATTATTGCGTTCTATTGTATATCTTTTACTCTCTCTGACACAGCTCATGTATAAATATATTATAATACCTGGATTAGGCAAAAATAAATAAATTTCAATGTTATAATTATCTATACCTAGGATTCGCAATTTCAGTTGAAACGTGTCCAGTGTATTGTTTGCTTGCTCTTTGGAAGTTGTAATTATATATTCCCTAATTTTTGTGTTCGTTTCATTCTTTAATATGGACTCCAAATTTTGAATCTCCCACTTCATCCGGATTACTGTTGTTTCATCAATTTTGCCTGTACAATACCGTATTTCAATTTCCTTACTCATTTTAAGGCAGAACTCGATTGTGTACCAGTGGTTATTAAAACGTACCTAGTAATTTGTGCTTTAGAAGAACTAAACCTAAAACAAATCAATATGAATACATTTAATAAAATCATAACAGGTCGCTGTCTGTACATTGAAGATATAAAAGAAAATAGTTTATAGGGGGGCTCTAAGGACGCAATAGAACCCAAAACAATGCTTTTTTACAATTTTTGTCTGTTTGTCTGTACGTTTGTGCACGCTAATCTCAGCAACCACTCAACCGATTGCGATGCGGTTTTTATTGCGTTGCGGTTTGCTCCACTTAACATTTAGTGTTTGTTTCATGTCAATCGGTTCATAAATAAAAAAGTTATATCAATCTAAAGATAAAGGATGCAGCCCTTTTGTCGCGCACCGTCCAACACGCAAATCGTCCAATTGACTCAATCCGTCCAAAACGCAATCTGTCCAAAACGCAATCTGTCCAAAACGCAATCTGTCCAAAACGCAATCCGTCCAAAACGCAATCCGTCTAATACTCAATCCGTCCAGAACGCAATCCGTCTAAAACTCAAGGCGTCCAAAACGCAATCTGTCTAAAACTCAATCCATTCAAAACTCAAGACTTTTTTTCTCTTGCTAATAATGAACATTGACAGCCGACCGTGCCGGAGGACATGAGTGTTGGACGGTATGCGTGTTAGACGATATGAGTGTTGGACGGTATGCGTGTTAGACGATATGAGTGTTGGACGGTATGCGTGTTAGACGATATGAGTGTTGGACGGAATACGTTTTTTTTCGTTGGACGATTTGCGTGTTGGACGGTGCGCGAAAAAAGGAATGCAGCGTACCAAGTCGCGGGCTACAGCTAGTAATAGAATATAAATCAATCCACTAAAAATGTTGAACTAAATTTAACATAAGTACATACAATACATATGGTCACGCCTTTATCCCCGCAGGGTTAGGCAGAGGCATAGTATACGCCCACATTTCACCTTATGGCTTATGTCCCACGTAATAGGTGGTGAGCCTATTGCCGTGCTGAAATGGACAGGCGCAGGTCGCCGAACCCGCAGTTGAATATTTTCAAGCCCATAAGGCCTTCAACTTGGCTTAACGATTGTCATTTTCCTGATAACAAGGTTTCATTTCGAGTTTTCCTTCTCTTAATCTATCTATTATCTATCTAAATTCAACAAGCTCTGAAATTCTACACTCGAAACCCCCCAAAGACGCGGGATAGCTCCCGAACCACCCCCTGGGCGAGGCCGCAGTGGCGGCCGTGGGTCTGTTGGGAGTTCTGGGACATCCTTCCGAGGGCTTCCCCGGGGCTACCAACCACAGGCTGTTCGGCGTGACGTAAGGTTTTTTAGTCGGTAGGAGTCCGGCATAACATCCATGAGGATTTTCCCTCACGTTAAACAAAAAAAAAAGCTCTGAAATTCTTTCAATTGTTTACTGCCGCTCGTTGCTGCCGCTGTCATTTCATCAGCAACTCGCACAGAGCAACGCGACCAGTACAAGGGGACCTCTAAAAAAGGGAGACGCCTTTTATTTTTACCCGTTGCATAACTTTTCTGTCATATGCTGCGGGGGGAAATTGTATTCATCTTCACCACTACAAAGCAATTGATTGTCACCATGAAACTTACACAAAACAATTAAAACAATAAGTACACATATGGCCGAGGCCGCCCTACGGTAGGCGGTTGCCATTTCTAACCTCAAAATTTCAAATTCTAACCTCGTCAGAAACCAATTAAACCGAGCCTATACCACTTTCCGACACTTGTGCACGTTGTCGAATCTTTATATTTAAGAATCCACCATAAATTACACATAAACACTCAAAAGTACCTACTCTAGTTTTGAAAAATTATACAACGCAGTGCAACCGCTATCTGTAAGTTTCCCGCCAAATTCAATAGATCGTGTTACTCTATGGCAACATTGGCAACCACTTGTGGGATTTTGCGCGCAAAACTTACAGACTAGTGTTTTCCTCAGCTAAAAAGTTTTTCAAAACTAGTGTATTTTTGAGTGTTTATGTATAATTTATGGTGGATTCTTAAACATAAAGGTTCGACAACGTGCACAAGTGTTGGAAAGTGATATAGCGCAGTGATACGCAACTTTTTAGGTTTATCGAAAAATTCCACAGCAAACTCTAGTAAAGTACCACCGCTTTACTAGAGTAGAACTTAGTCCAACCACGTACGTCTAATCTTTATCGTCTAATCTTTTCCATACTAAATAGTTACTACTACGTGGTCCAACCCAAGAAACTTATTTAGAAGTGTATGTTCCTTGGTCCAACCTTAGACATACTCGAATACGCTGTTGATAATATAAGGAATCCAGATTTGGCATAATGGTCTAAGTAACCAAAAGCCAGTATAAATTAATTTTAAAAAAAGCAACCACTTGTGTCAATAGGATCTATTATTTTAACGAAGGAGGTTTGTTATTTCAAGAAACCAATTCCCAATAATTCCGTGTAAATAGTTCCGTGGCAGTAAAATTATTTTTAAAATAAATGAGGATCAATTAAACTTAAAACCGGCCACGTGCGAGTAGGACTTGCGCACTGGGGATTCCGTACCCAAAAAACGGCTTTGACGTTTAAGGACCACTTCTTCTTTAGTCTCTTTCTGGTATTGACTAGTTCTGCATTTGACTACTTCTTGTAATGACTATTTCTATGGACGTCCATTTCTGGGTTTGACCACTTCTTTATTTGCCCACATCAAGTACAATGTGCAAAAATAAAAAAGAAAACCACAAATATTATAATACTCAATTTTATTGTAGAAACTGATTTAAGAGCCTACCAGACGCCAAATTGTTAAAAGAAGATAGAAGATATACATTTTAGCGTGCAAGAAAGAGAGAGATGCGATCGGTTTTTGTGCGCTTTTAACGAAATAAATTAATTATAAAAAAACTATAACCAATATGAAAAAAATGCTCTAGTGCAAATGAAGATTTTACTATTGTCTTTCTTATAAATATTTTATGTTATAAGAACAACTTATAACATACGAGATCTAGCTTAAAATTTCACAAAATCGAGGTATTTTCAACACAAAAATCTATCGAGGATTTTATCAGTAATCGTGTTTTGAGCCTAGAGCGTTTTTAGTTCATGAACTGAAGTTGTCTGTGTTCAAATTTTAATTCATCAGACCTCACGAGTCCTGAGATCTAGATCAAAGTTATAGCCTATTTGGCGTCATATGGACTCTTAAACCTTATCGTTGATATTGATACTTAGCATAACATTGTACCTACTTGGAGGGCTGTCCACTTAGAAATGTAATGAGAATGATAAAATTTATCTATGCAAACTTGACAGTTCTGTCATTAGGTATATTGGTAGCTATTCAAATTAATTTGCAAATAAGTGATTTTAAATAATGGAAAATGAAGAATTTACATTTACAATTAATAAAAAAGGGCAAGAAACACTACTAAGAAAAAAACACCGATATAATTTAAGTGTGAAAAATTTGAATGGTACGTCTCGATGGAGGTGTGTGCAGCGCAATAAATGCAGCACAACTCTAACATTAAACAAAGATAGACGATTATTCCCAGTTGTTCCGTTGAAGTAGTTCCGTGGCGGAACTAGTGAGACTTTTTTTCCCAGTTGTCCCGCGGAACAAAGCATCAGTAATTCAGTTCCCATTAGTTCCGCGGAACAAAGTAGAAATGAAATACTAATAAATTAAGTCCCAGTAGTTCCGCGGAACAAAGCATAAATTAAAAACTAATAAATCAAGTCCCAGTAGTCCCGCGGGAGAAAGCATCTCTTACATACGAATATTTTATGTTCCCATTAGTTCCCTACGGTGTCTTACGGCTATTTTCTCATACAATTAAAAAAAATGAAGATCGACAAAACAAATGAAGATCGGTACAACAAATGAAGACTGACAAAACAAATGAAGATCGACAAAACAAATGAAGATCGACAAAACAAATGACGGTTGGAAAAACAAATCACGGTTGGAAAAACAAATGACGATCGAATAAACATTATGCAGATCAATAAAACAAAAGACTACAAGCAAGTTGATAAGGTCAAAAGTTTCTTGCAGCCATATTTTGTAAGCTAAATGCGATTACCATTAAAAAAATAGGTGCAAGCAATTCTCGACCTTATGAATATGCTTAATATTTATTTATTTTTTTATATATTCGTGATCTGTGATGTCTATAAACGCCTAAAAGCACATTTTCAGGGAAGTGTCATTATGGTCGAGAATTGCTTGCAGCTATTTTTTTGAACAGTTATCATATCTAGATTACAAAAAAGGTCCATGCCAATTTCGACCTTATGAGCATGCATAATTTCTATTTATTTTTTATATATTCGTGATCTGTGATGTCTATAAACGCCTAAAACCACATTTTTAAATAAGTGCCATTAAGGTCGAGAATTGCTTGCACCTATTTTTTTTAATGCTAATCGCATTTTGATTACAAAATATGGCTGCAAGTATGTTTTGACCTTATCAACTTGCTTATAGTCTTTTGTTTTATTGATCTGCAAAATGTTTTTTCGATCGTTATTTGTTTTTCCAATTGTCATTTGTTTTGATGATCTTCATTTATTTCGGCGATCTTCATTTGCTTTTGTCGATCTTCATTTGCTTTTGTCGATCTTCATTTGTTTTCGTAGATCTTTATTTGTTTTGAAAATTACTTAACTACTATAAACTTTTAAACTAGATGTTCTACGTATAATGGATCTTTTTCCACTCGCATGTCCTAAAAGATCCATATTCATAAAAAATAAAATATTTTGAGGCTTTAAGATATTAAAGTGGACATAACATAATGTCCATAAAGATCCATGATAGTTTCGCTACGGAACTATTGGGAATAGAAAAGTCTCACTAGTTCCGCCACGGAACTACTGAGAATAGAAAAGTCTCACTAGTTCCGCCACGGAACTACTGAGAATAAAAATGTCCCAGTAGTTCCGTGGTGCGGAACTACTGGGAAAAAAAAGTCTCACTAGTTCCGCCACGGAACTATTGGGACAAAAAGTCTCACTAGTTCCGTCGCGGAACAACTGCCGCGGAACTACTGGGAATGAAGGAAGATAGAACCATAGTTCTTAGAGAAGCGAAGCATACATGTTCACCGCGCAATATAGAAAATAAAATATTACTAGCCATTAATGCCTGTAAAGAGGAGGTTACCGAAAATTTTGCAGCTGTCCAAATAATTTATGAAAAGCACTTTCAAAAACTGAAAGAAGCCAGTACACGTGATGAACTTCAGTATATACCGACATTTTCATCTGTAAAAGACTGCCTATATAAAAGCCGTAAGGTATTTCTAAATACCCATCAGCTAAATTTTAAATCCATTGAAGAGGTTAATATCCCAGAAGCCTTAGGGAGAAACTTTTTCTTATGTGCAGATGGAGAAAAAGAAAAAATTATAATATTTTCTTCAAGGTTGTCCAGAAAGTTACTAAAAAGACCAATGGACAAATTTTTTTTTGGTGATGGAACATTTCGTTGTGTCCCACGTCAATTTTATCAGTTATATACTTTGCATTTGGATTTATGTTCATCTGAAACTACCACAAATGTTATCCCAGTTGTATTCGCTTTACTCCCAAATAAAAGTCAGAAGACTTACGTTCGTTTATTCACTCTGATTAAAGAAAAGCTGTCTATAGACATTCAAAATTTTAAATGCGATTATGAAATTGCTACTATAAATGCGGTACAGACAATATTCCCTAACTGTCAAGTTACAACTTGTTATTATCATTATAAGAGAAACATTTGGAAAAAAGCCAACACTTTGAAATTGACTGGCTCTAAAGATGAGCGCAGCTATGTAAGAATGGTTGCTTCGTTGCCGTTATTGCCACATGATCGTATTACGGAGGCATGGCTGTCTTTGACTAATTTAATGCCACATACGAGTGAAATAACGGCATTTCAAAAATATATTCAAGAGCAATGGATCATAAAGGTGGATCCAAAAATATTGAGTTGCAGTAATCAACGCCACCGAACAACAAATCCAGCTGAAAGTTGGCATAAACGGCTAAATTCCAGAATACCTCGGAAACCTACATTCTTCGCTTTCATAGACTATTTAAAAAAAGAAGCAAAACATTACGACTTCCAAATAAAAAGGAGTTTATTTATTACACTGGAACAAAATAGACAAAAAAGGTCCATCAAATTTGATAAGGATTTACAAATATTATTACAAGAACTAGAAGAGAATAAGATTACTACCAATATTTTTTTAAAAAGGATTATAAGCCTTAAAAGAATTTAATACATACATACATTCACAACTGTTTCCCCAAAGAGTTAGGCAGAGCGTAAGGAGGAATAAAAAAATGGCGATCAAGTGTAAGTTACACTTCATCCCTTAAGAATTAAGAATTTAATTTAATGACTTCATATAAGTAGGTTAACTATGAAATGTTATTTCATATCTTTTATTTTGCATTTCTTTTATTTAGTGTGACAGAATAAAGGTTACATTTTATTTATAAGATTTTCCCATTTATGCCCGACCCCAGTGGAAAATAAAACAGTTCTACAATAAAATTGAGTATTATAATATTTGTGGTTTTCTTTTTTATTTTTGCACATTGTACTTGATGTGGGCAAATAAGGAAGTGGTCAAACCCAGAAATGGACGTCCATAGAAATAGTCATTACAAGAAGTAGTCAAATGCAGAACTAGTCAATACCAGAAAGAGACTAAAGAAGAAGTGGTCCTTAAACGTCAAAGCCCAAAAAACAACAAAAATCACGTTTGTTGTACGGGAGCCCCCCTATTTTATTTTAATGAAATTATTATTGTCGTAGGTTTTTATTGTTTTAATTAAATTATTGTTGCTGTTTTTGGTACGGAACCCTCCGTGACCGTGTCCGACTCGCACTTGGCCGGGTTTTTTCTAATTTTAGTATATTTTGTTTAAATTCAGCTCTCTAACTATCACGGTTCCTGAATCCTGAGATACAACCTCGTGACGGACATACAGACAGACGGACGGAGAATTCTCATGAATAGGGTTCCGCTTTTTACCCTTTGAGTAAGGAACCCTAAAAATTAAGAACGACAAAACAAAAGAATATCTTGCCGATAGTCTTTTGTTTTATCGATCTCCATTTTTAGGGTTCCGTAGCCAAATGGCAAAAAACTGAACCCTTATAGATTCGTCATGTCTGTCTGTCTGTCTGTATGTCACAGCCACTTTTCTCCGAAACTATAAGGCCTATGCTGTTGAAACTTGGTAAGTAGATGTATTCTGTGAACTGCATTAAAATTTTCACATAAAACTTATAAAATTAAGAAAAATAGCAGTAAATTTTGGGATATGTATGTATGGAAATTATGGGAATACTCGGAACTGAAACTCAAAATTTATTTTTTCATTAAACCCCTACGTGTCTATAGATAGGTCTTTAAAAATGCTATTGAGGTGTCTAACATTTTTTTTTTCAAATGTGAACAGTTTGCGCAAGAAATACTTCCAAAGAGGAAAAATGTGCCCCCCTCCCCCCCAGAGAATGATAAATCTAAAAAAATATATGATGTACATTGCCATAAAAACTACCATCGCGAAAATTGGTTTGAACGAGTACCTACTAGTTGGTAGTTTCTTTTTAACAAATCATAAACCGCAATTTTCGCCTAGAAAAATCACTACCACTGCGAACTGCTACGGAACCCTTCATGGGCGAGTCCAACTCGCACTTGGCCGGTTATTTTTTTATCTGTCTCTTTGTATCACGTATTATGAATCGATTCAGTTTGAATAATATTTGGCACAATCTGAGCTTATAAATAAATATTAAATAGCTTACGATTGCCCCGTGTCGCGACGGGCAGAAGTACAAAATGTCGCCACTCCAAGTCATCCTGAGGGTGTCGTAAGAGGCGACTAAGAAAACACTTTCGCTACCGTAATTTCCGGGAACTGTTGCCTGTTGAGGGAACATCCTCATGGATTTCAACGGATTTCAACCAAATAAAAACCTCACGTATCCTGCCTAACAGCCTAGGGTTGGAAGCCCCGGGAAGCCCTCGTAAGGATACCCCAGGACAAAAAATTTCCACGAATTAGTTACTTGGCTTCGTTTAAATTTGTACTTTCCTTTGCACCATGGAGCAGCCGATAAATTCAATTCAAATAGGAATTCAAGCTGAACTTACCTTTGGGATTCGATTAAAATTATATTCTATTCTGTCAACGATTCCGCCAATAAAAGTAGTAAAAAAATGGCAAAAAAATGTAAAAAATATACATCAATAAAAAATGGGTGTAAAAGTGTTAGACAAGAAAAACAAAGACTTTTGAGCCATACAGCCTTATCTTACGTACGTACAGCGTTGAAAAAATGTAAAAAAAAAGAGTAGAAAATAATAGAGAGGCGACACTGTGCTGTTAATATAGCATGGTAGCCAGTACAGTGTCATAATTATTATTTTAATGCCTTAAGAGCCATCTCGTCCACTCTATCAGAATGTCCACTGTATCAAAATGTCTACTGTATCAAAATGCCCACTCCAAAATGTCCACTATAACAAAATGACCACTGTATCAAAATGTCTACTGTATCAAAATAGTATAGTATATAGTATATAGTATAGTATATACTATACTATTTATAGTATAGTATATACTCGTACCGTCTTGTCTCCAGCAGCTGCTGCCGAAGACGCCGCGAGTAAGAAATGTAATAAATATGCTGCTTTAACAAAGCAATATATATTTTTTCCCTTCGCCGTAGAGACGATGGGCAGTTGGGGTGCAGACGCAAAGAATCTAGTTAAGGAATTGGGAAATCGATTAAGAGTTAAGACAGGAGACTCTCGCTCCGGATCGTATCTGGTGCAAAGGTTGGCCATCGCGATCCAGCGTGGCAATGCCGCCAGTTTAATGGGCACCTTTGCACCGGATACGGTAAGGGACGAGTTATGTAATTAGAATTAAGTAGTTTAAGTTTTAACAAAATGTAAATGACATGTATTTAAATAAAAAAAGTATAGTATAGTATAGTATGTAGTGTCATGTATAGGCCGATAGTCTTGTGCGAATACAAGTCTTAGGCGCTGGAGACCATGGCTCGCACCATGGTCTCCAGCGAGAATATCCACGTCCAGAACTGTCACGAGCACCTGGCACTGCTGCGCACACGCTTAGTACGCCACCAATGTGTAGAACGCTGAGTCCTCACTGCGTTTTTTTCCAGTGCCGGCACTCGGCCGAGGTCTGCCGTTGTATTCGCCTTACCGAAGCACCCGTGCTCAGTAATTATCACAGAAGGATGCCGTGGCTCATCTGGTGCCCCTCCCTGGATATCATAGACGAGCCTTCTTACTGCCTACTACTATCGATTAAAGCTAAGAAAAATAAAATTCTGCAGCTGCTATTTGGAAGATATGGAACGGTGTACAGGGTGGGCCTGGACACCGTCAATCGGATTACCATAGGGACCTGTTTTCTCGTTGGAGACTATGGTGCGAGACTTGAACTCAGGCTAGAGCAAATGATGCCGCAGCGCCTTTTTAACCGACTTCCAAAACAGGAGGAGGTTTTCAATTCGTCTGTATTTTTTTTTATGTTTGTTACCGACAAATCGCTTGAGGGAGTTAACCGATTTTGATGATTCTTTTTTTTATTTGAAAGCTGGTGCTTCCCATATGGTCTCATATACAGGAAGACAGAATCTGATGCTGGGATCCTGAAGAAATCGAAGAAATTCCTCGAATTGCTTAACGATTTACAGCAGTTACCTTGTGTTTAAGCTTGATTAATTAGTATTATAAATAATATAAATAAATAATAATAAATAAATAAATATTCACGGACATTTCACACAACGCTATCTGATCCCAAAGTAAGCTAGGAATAACCTGCTTGTGTTATGGGTATCAGACCACGGATATTAATACTTATATACTTTTTAAATACATACATATTATACATAGCAACACCCAGACTCTTGAAACAAACATTTATGGGCCACACAAATATTTGTCTCCGGTGGGAATCGAACCCACGACCTCCAGCGCCGCAGGCAGTATCACTACCGACTGCGCCACAGAGGCAGGCAGTATTGGGGAGAACATTACAAAATAATAAAAAAAAGATTAACAAAAAAATACCGACTTCAAACAAAAACTAATAAATCCATACTAATATTATAAAGCTGAAGAGTTTGTTTGTTTGTTTGTTTGTTTGAACGCTAGGATCTCAGGAACTACTGGTTGGATTTCAAAAATTCTTTTACAGTTTGATAGTCCATTTATCGAGGATGGCTATAGGCTATATAACATCACGCTAAGACGAATAGGAGCGGAGCAGCAATCAAGAATGTTTTGAAAACTGTATCAAAGCTTCTTTCAGCTTCCGAGGCGTACGCTGCGTAAATGGTTTAAGTTACGTAAAAATTGTGTATTACAAAATTGTTTTTCTTAAAAAGTTCTACATAAAAGTCCACGACAGCATATGTCTATCCTTAAAGGTTCGCTCACAATAACCTAATTTGTCTTTTTTTTTTTGATGTGAGGGAAAATCCTCGTAGGATGCTATGCCGGACTCTTACCGACTAAAAAACCTCACGTAACGCCCAACAGCCTATGGTTGAGAGCCCCGGGTAAGCCCTCAGGAAGGATGTCCCGTGGCTCCCAACAGACCTACGGCCGCCACTGCGGCCTCGCCCAGGGGATCGTTCGGGTGCAATCCCGCGTCTATGGGGGGTTTCGGGTGTGACCCCGCTTCTAAGGGGGGGGGGGGGGGCGTGCGTGAGTTGCTCACGTCACGCTGCCGTCATGGGCCTGCTTCTGTAAGGACGGTGAGCGGCCCTCTCACCGTCCTCAGACCCCCGGTCATGGAGGCCGATAGTCGCAGAATAAGGCGGCGCAGTCCCACTTACTCCCGCAGGAGAGCATGGCTCGCACCATGGCCTCGAGCGAGAGAGTGTCCACGCCCAGACCCACTACGAGGACCTGGCGCTGTTGTGCCCACGCCGTGCACTCCACCAGCGTGTGGAACGCCGTGTCATCGCGCGGTCCTCGCAGTGCTGACACTCGGCCGTGGTTTCCCGGTGTTTTCGCCACAAATACCTACCGAAGCTACCGTGCCCGGCAAGCATCTGTGTCAACCGGTAGGAGAGAGCACCGTGTCTTCTCTCCAGCCACTCGTCCATGACCTAATTTGTCTATCTCTTAAAGGTTCGCTCCCGATATAATGAAACTGAAGAGTTTGTTTGTGCTAGGATCTCAGAAACTACTGGTTGCATTTCAAAAATTATTCTACTGTTTAATAGTCCATTTATTGAGGCTGGCTAATGGCGATATAACATCACGCTAAGACGAATAGGAGCGGAGCAGCTATGAATAATGTTTCGAGAACGGGGATTATTTCTTTCTTTTGAGAGCTCCCATTGCGGACACTGCATAAAAAGTTAAAGTTACGTAAAAATTGTGTAATACAAAATTGTTTCTCTTAAGAAGTTATAAAAATAAGTCCTTAACAGCATATGTCTATCTTTTAAGGTTCACGTACAATAACCCTCTTATTAAGTTTTAAAGTATGAGCGACGCGGCGGGAGTAAACTTGGTCTGCAGTGGCAGCCAGTCAACTGAACGATAAAAACCGGCCAAGTGCGAGTCGGACTCGCACACGATGAGTTCTATACCGAAAAACTGATGGGTGGAAGTAAAAGCGACGGGAAACATTATATCACTTTAACGCCTCTTTCCTTGTCACTCTCATGTGACGCAAACGAAGATATGCGGTTCAGCTCTAATGAATTCAAGCTACGCGACGCGACGGGGGTAAATGCAACGGGAAACATCAAATACTAAAAATATTAATACCATACCTCTCTCTTTCTCACTCTCATGTGACGCAAACGAAGTTGCGCGGGTCAGCTAGTGAAAAATAAAATTAACTTAGCACAAAGTAATAGGTAGTATATTTAGATTTATCAGATATTATTGAATGTAATTCTGAAGTCGGTGCCAATATTTCTATGAGAGATTAATAATACCTACCTAAACCTATAGTTTTACTTGGCGCCGATTTCAATATTACATTCAATAATCTATACTTATATGCTTATAACAATAATAATATTACAAAGAGAAAAGATTTGTTTTTCTTGTTTTTTTTTGTTTTTTTTGTTTGTTTGTTTGTAACGAATAGGCTCCGACCCTACTGAACCGATTTGAAAAATTCTTTCACTGTCGGGAAGCTACACTCTTTGCGGTTAACATAGGCTACACTCTTTGCGGTGAACATAGGCTACACTCTTTGCGGTGAACATAGGCTACACTCTTTGCGGTGAACATAGGCTATATTTTATTCCCGAATTCCCACGGGAACGGGAACTACGTGGGTGAAGTTCGCTAGTATCTGATACATCTTAATATACTACCTAGTACTTTGTGCTAAGTTAATTTTAATATAATATTGTCTAATTGTGTATAAAATGTAAATGTATGTTTTGGTGTTACAATAAAGCATAACTAACTAATTTTATTTTTCATTTTTTAGTCTTTGAAGTCGGTTTTTTTGTATTTTTTTTGTAAGCAGTTTATGCCCGTGTAAGAGGCGGGGCGGAGAGCGGGATAAAACTCTCCCATCCAAGTTCTGAAGTCTGTGGCGAGGGCGGCGTGACTCAGGCTTGTCTTCATCCACGTCTATCGGCCTCCGGGACCACAACCTGGGCACAGTGCGGCCTGCAGAAAGTCTACACAAACTGGCCTAAGACTTCGTCCTAACGTGAAAGATGAAGGAAGAAGACAACCCTACTACCAAAGATGCGAAATAAATTGCTTGTTTCAACTTAAAAAAATATTTATTTATCTTTAACAAACATAATGTTCAACTTCTATCTAAACTATAACATTTAAAACACCTCAGAAGTCTAGATAAAATTACTGTCACACCAAAGAACAAAGGCTAAACCATTATTAGTTTAAATAATATATAGTCCGCAGTTAGAGTCTTGGATCATTCCCAGTAGTTCCGCGGCAGTTTAGTCTAGTTCCGTCACGGAACTAGTGAGACTTTTGTCCCAATAGTTCCGTAGCGGAACCAGTGAGAATTTTTTTTCTCGTCAGTTCCGTGGACTCTGCATCACAAAAAGAAGCTACAATATATTGATAAATTCTCTTTATAAGTTCTATAGATTTCACATTGGCCCAACTATTAGTTTCCATGATAAGTTTTGCTCGGTCTTTTATAAACTCTAAAGTCATGTCCCTCAAATTGGTAGCCATGTGTAGATCTGCAAGTTGCAATGTATCTATAGCATTTTCTACCGTCAATAACTTGATTAAAGCCCCTTCACAGATACTCTTCAATCTGTCCAGTTGGTAATAATCTGCAGCAGCTAGCAATTTCTGTGGCATCTCGTCAACCCTTGGAGCTGTGTCGCTGTATATGAATGTAAGGACCTCTCTCAAGACTTCAGACTCAAGTGGAGTCTCCACAATATTCGTGGTACACTCAGTGGTGTTGTGCTCAAAATGAGCCTTCAGTACAGCGCTTCTGCTGGCTAACAAAGCTCTGTGCGCTTTATATTCCAATTGCTCGGCAGATTTCATGGTAACATCGGAATATAAACCGTTATTAAATAAAGATTGTAGATCACTATAGAGTTGTGGGTTAGGCACTATATAACAACCACTGACTGTATTATTAGTTTCTATAAAGTGTAATGTCAAATTGAAATACTGATCTTGAACTGGATAAACTTCTCTATTTTTGCTATCCTTACTATAGTCACCTCGGTGTAGCATGGTGCGTATGACAGTTGTCGATCGCGTTTCGTTTCACTCTTGAAAGTTGCCGTGAATTACAATTATAAACTTAGTATTTCAGCTACATCCCATTCATAATATATTAAATCGTTAATCACTGTTGTATATAAAATTAAACTCAACCAGAATATTCTAGTCTACAAAAAAAAATAATTTGAAAGAAAAAATTAACAAATTGTTGAGTATAACGTAACACCAAAGATGTCTTTAGTGATGGGATTATATACATCTACGATGGATAGTCGATATTTTGATAAAACAAAACGTATATTCTCCGTAGTTCCAACTTTTATTGTAAAAAGTATATTATTGAGTTATTATTATTAATATTTTTCCTCTTCTCGGTTACCTTCTTTTTTTCTTGCGAAGTTACCCGGTCTTTTGATAGGATGTACCTTATGAACGGTGATAGATAGAGAGATGAAATTTTCACAGATTATTGTGTTTTTGTTACCGCTATAATAACAAATACTAAAAACAATAAAAATATAATATTTAAGGGGGCTCCCATACAACAAACGTATTTTTTGTCGTTTTTTGGTACGGAGACCTCTGCTCACTTGGCCGGTTTTTTAAGCTGTTTAGTTAATTCAAAAATTAATATAGCAAAAATTTTCATAACAATAATAAACAGAACGTGATTTATCTCGTTTATCGTAGGATTCTAAACATGAATTGCATATCGACACATCCCTAGTAATGTGGTACTGATAGATATCAACGTCATACTGCCAACTGTCATACGCACCTTGTTACAGCGAGGCGACTATAAATGTATCTATATAATGCCACTTATGGTTCTGAATTATTTCATTCATATTCTTGCGTTCTATGACATTTGTAAAATAGTCTATGAGACAGACCATTTTTAAACTTACTAGAATACCTGGATTAGGAAAAAAATAATAAATGTCAATGTTATATTTATTTATACCTAGGATTCGCAATTTCAGTTGAAACGTGTCCAGTGTATTGTTTGCTTGCTCTTTGGAAGTTGTAATTATATATTCCCTAATTTTTGTGTTCGTTTCATTCTTTAATATAGACTTCAAATTATTAATCTTCCAATCCATCCGGATTATTGTTGTTTCATCATTTTTGCGTGTAGTAGTATAATCTATTTTAATTTCCTCACTCATTTTAAGGCAGAACTCGATTGTGTACGAGTGGTTATTAAAACGTAGTAATTTATGCTTTAGAAGAACTAAACCTAAAACAAATACTACTGTCAATAACTTGATTAAAGCCCCTATAAATATATAAATCAATTCACGGCTATAATTTTTCTAATTAAACTTATATATCCACTAAAAATGTTGAACTAAATTCAACATACAAACAAAATACATATGGTCACGCCTTTATCCGCGCAGGGTTAGGCAGAGGCATAGTTTACGCCCACATTTCACCTTATGGTTTTATGTCCCACGTAATAGGTAGTGAGCCTATTGCCGTGCTGAAATGGACAGGCTCAGGTCGCCGAACCCGCAGTTGAATATTTTCAAGCCCATAAGGCCTTCAACTTGGCTTAACGATTGTCATTTTCCTGATAACAAGGATTCATTTCGAGTTTTCCTTCTCTAAATCTATCTATTATCTATCTAAATTTAACAAGCTCTGAAATTCTACACTCGAAACCCCCCAAAGACGCGGGATAGCACCCGAACCACCATTCTGGGACATCCTTCCGAGGGCTTCCCCGGGGCTACCAACCACAGGCTGTTCGGCGTGACGTAAGGTTTTTTAGTCGGTAGGAGTCAAACATCCATGAGGATTTTCCCTCACGTTAAACCAAAAAAAAAAGCTCTGAAATTATTTCAGTTGTTTACTGCCGCTCGTTGCTGCCGCTGTCATTTCATCAGCAACTCGCACAGAACAACGCGACCAGTACAAGGGGACCTCCAAAAAAGGGAGACGCCTTTTATTTTTACCCGTTGCATAACTTTTCTGTCATATGCTGCGGGGGGAAATTGTATTCATCTTCACCACTACAAAGCAATTGATTGTCACCATGAAACTTACACAAAACAATTAAAACAATAAGTACAATATGGCCGAGGCCGCCCTACGGTAGGCGGTTGCCATTTCTAACCTCAAAATTTTAAATTCTAACCTCGTCAGAAACCAATGAAATCGAGCCTATACCACTTTCCGACACTTGTGCACGTTGTCGAATCTTTATGTTTAAGAATCCACCATAAATTACACATAAACACTCAAAAGTACCTACACTAGTTTTGGAAAATTATACAACGGAGTGCAACCGCTATCTGTAAGTTTCCCGCCAAATTCCATAGATCGTGTTACTCTATGGCAACATTGGCAACCACTTGTGGGATTTTGCGCGCAAAACTTACAGACTAGTGTTTTCCTCAGCTAAAAAGTTTTTCAAAACTAGTGTATTTTTGAGTGTTTATGTATAATTTATGGTGGATTCTTAAACATAAAGGTTCGACAACGTGCACAAGTGTTGGAAAGTGATATAGCGCAGTGATACGCAACTTTTTAGGTTTATCGACAAATTCCACAGCAAACTCTAGTAAAGTACCACCGCTTTACTAGAGTATAGAACTTAGTCCAACCACGTACGTCTAATCTTTATCGTCTAATCTTTTCCATACTAAATAGTTACTACTCCGTGGTCCAACCCAAGAAACTTATTTAGAAGTATAAGTTCCTTGGTCCAACCTTAGACATACTCGAATACGCTGTTGATAATATAAGGAATCCAGATTTGGCATAATGGTCTAAGTAACCAAAGCCAGTATAAATTAATTAAAAAAAAGCAACCACTTGTCATGAATAGTATCCATTATTTTAACGAAGGAGGTTTGTTATTTCAAGAAACCAATTCCCAATAGTTCCGCGTAAATAGTTCCGTGGCCGTAAAATTATTTTTAAAATAAATGAGGATCAATTAAACTTAAAACCGGCCAAGTGCGAGTAGGACTTGCGCACTGGGGATTCCGTACCAAAAAACAACAAAAATCACGTTTGTTGTACGGGAGCCCCCCCCCCCATTAATTTCTATTTTATTTTAATGAAATTATTATTGTTGTAGGTTTTTATTGTTTTAATTAAATTATTGTTGCTGATTTTGGTACGGAACCCTCCGTGTCCGTGCCAGACTCGCACTTGGCCGGGTTTTTTCTAATTTTAGTATATTTTGTTCAAATTCAGCTCTCTTACTATCACGGTTCCTGAGATACAACCTCATGACGGACATACAGACAGACGGACGGAGAATTCTTATGAATAGGGTTCCGCTTTTTACCCTTTGAGTAAGGAACCCTAAAAATTAAGAACGACAAAACAAAAGAATATCTTGCCGATAGTCTTTTGTTTTATCGATCTTCATTTTTAGGGTTCTGTAGCCAAATGGCAAAAAACTGAACCCTTATAGATTCGTCATGTCTGTCTGTCTGTCTGTCCGTCCGTATTGCAGAGTCACTTTTCTCCGAAACTATAAGGCCTATGCTGTTGAAACTTGGTAAGTAGATGTATTCTGTGAACCGCATTAAAATTTTCACATAAAACTAGAAAAATAGCAGTAAATTTTGGGGGTCCTCATACTCGGAACTGAAACTCATTTTTTTTTCTTAAACCCATACGAGTCTATAGATAGCTAGGTCTTTAAAAATGCTATTGAGGTGTCTCACATTTTTTTTTTTCTAAAGTGAACAGTTTGCGCAACAAATACTTCCAAAGTGGAAAAATGTGCCCCCCCCCCCCCCCTCCCAAGAGAATGATAAATCTAAAAAAATATATGATGTACATTGCCATAAAAACTTTCATCGAAAATTGGTTTGAACGAGTACTAGTTGGTAGTTTTTTTTTTAACAAAAATCATAAACCACAATTTTCGCCTAGAAAAATCACTACCACTGCGAACATAAATAATAAATAAAATAAAATAAAATTTATTCCCTTTGAAATTTTTAAAAAATTATTTAGGTTTGTCAAAATTATTGTGACTCTACCGGGGGTTCAGAAATACTACAGACTGAGAAGAACACCCCAAGAAACTCAGTCCGGTCCCTTCTCTTCTAGTATCTTAGTATCTAATACAGTTTTTTTTTATGTAGAAAGGAGCAATTCGTGTCACTGCCAGGCAGCCTTGTCTTCTAGAAAGTCTTTAATGCTATAATAAGCTTTCTGGCACAATTTAAGTTTTATTAGTTTTTTAAATTTATTAATTGACAAACCTGTTATGGCTGTCGGCAATGTATTGTACATTCGAATACAATTGCCCGCAAAAGAATTGCTTATTTTATTTAGCCTAAATCTAGGTACAGCCAATTTATTCTTATTTCTTAAGTTTAGGTTATGAATATCACTATTTTTAATAAATTTACTGTTATTTTTATGAGTATATAATAAGTTTTCATATATGTACTGTGAATACACAGTAAGGATGTTGATATCCTTAAACTTTTCTCTTAATGACTCCCGAATCCCCATACCATAGATAGCCCGGACAGCCCTTTTCTGCAACACAAAGATAGATTCGATGTCGGCAGCGTTACCCCATAATAGTATGCCATAGGTCATGACGGAAATAGCTAAAGTAGACAAGACGCGCTGTTCTAATGTCTGTCAGTTGTCGGATCTTTTTAACGGCATAGGCTGCAGAGCTCAGTCTGCCCGAGACTTTCTCGATATGAGGCCCCCACTGCAAGTTGGAGTCTAACTTTATGCCCAGAAAGACAGTTTCATCGACCAATTCTACTTGATCATCCCTAATCTTAATACTGGTGTTAACGAGCCTAACATTTGGTAAGGTGAATCTAATACATTTTGTTTTAGTTTCATTTAACAATAAATTATTTGGGTTAAACCAGTGGACTACCCTAGAGAGGGCATTGTTTACTTCGTCAAGATCGCGTTGTCCACGTTCAACTTTAAATATTAAAGATGTGTCATCAGCAAACAAAACTACCTCGTGATCGTCTCTGAACTGCTACGGAACCCTTCATGGGCGAGTCCAACTCGCACTTGGCCGGTTTTTTTTCAATCTGTCTCTTTGTATCACGTATTAGTATCACGCCGAAGCTACTGAATCGATTCAGTTTGAATAATATTTGGCACAACCTGAGCTTATAAATAAATATTAAATAGCTTACGATTGCCCCGTGTCGCGACGGGCAGAAGTACAAAATGTCGCCACTCCAAGTCATCCTGAGGATGTCGTAAGAGGCGACTAAGGAAACACTTTCGCTACCGTAATTTCCGGGAACTGTTGCCTGTTGAGGGAACATCCTCATGGATGCTATCTTGGACTTCTACCGAATAAAAACCTCACATTCCTGCCTAACAGCCTAAGGTTGGAAGCCCCGGGTGAGCTCTCGGAAGGATACCTCAGGACCAAAATTTTCCACGAATTAGTTACTTGGCTTCGTTTAAATGTTTACTTTCCTTTGCACCATGGAGCAGCCGATAAATTCAATTCAAATAGGAATTCAAGCTGAACTTACCTTTGGGATTCGATTAAAATTATATTCTATTCTGTCAACGATTCCGCCAATAAAAGTAGTAAAAAAATGGCAAAAAAATGTAAAAAATATACATCAATAAAAAATGGGTGTAAAAGTGTTAATGATGTCTTCTACCATTTTCCTCTTTGAGAGTCTCCAACAATAACACCATAAAATGACATATAATTTTATTCTTCTCGTAGTTTATGGCGTTTAATTTGTCGATTATGTGAAAAAAGTACATAAATCGTTCGTTAAAAGACATTTTTTTTCTTCAGTAACATGAACTAAGTAGGTACAGTAAATTGAAAATGAAATTAGAAATAATAATACCCAAAAAATATTGAGAAAGGTACAAAATACGTAGAATAACACCTCCTCTCAGCGTGATGTTATCCGCCTACATATTATATTAACAGTAAGCGCGGGTGCGGCGCGGACGTGGCTCGGGCGTGGCGCGGGAGCTGCTTCCCCACCCTTTTCGCAACCGCCGCGCCGCCGTTAACAGCGGCATGACGAAAAGGTCGGATATTCAACACAGGAACGAATTTATATGCAAAATTGCGAGACGACATAGCGATAATTACTATGTCGTATGTAAAACAAAATTTTGTGAGCGATTGCCCAAGAACTAAATGAGTATGGTGAGTTAAGACATGAGTCCGAACTCGACTGCAAGCAGCATTGTTGTTGTGGCTGTAAGGCGACAGTGCCACTCAGCACTGTTTGCAGTCGTGACGCTGCTGCTGCCGAGTTTGGAATGTATTCTATTCTAATACAAATCTATAGAGAATGTATGGGCACAGATTAAATAATAGTTACTACGTAACAGATACATCACTCCCATACTTAACCTCAAAAATATTAGCTAAAACATATCGCTACAGTGGAAAACATTCTCTACGACGTATTCCGAGAGTCGAGATTCGTGCGCACACCGTATATTTGCGTCATCGAGTGACAATTATTGACAACATTAGGGTTGTAAGCACGGAACAAAAATACATATAACTACAAAAAACAATGAACGCATTGTCTGGAAAGAGAACTTTATTGTATTTTAAAACTTTTTCTTCCTTAAATAAGAATTATATTATAACTAGTTGATGCTCGCAGCTTAGCCCGCGTAAAAGTTTGTTCCTTTTCCCGCTTCCAATGTGAATTTATTCCCGGGACAATAAGTAACCTATGTGTTATTCCAGACTACAATCTATCCCTGTATATAATTTTACCTAGATGCGTTAAACCGTTATAGCGTGAAAGAGTAACAAACATCCACACATCTACACATCCGTACTCAAACACTTTCGCATTTAATTTTGGAATATTAGTAAGAAGTAAGATGAAAAAAAAGAAAGGATAAATAACGCGAAATATTATTTTACGCGGGAAATGTACATTGGCTGTGCGCACTTCACTCGGTCTGGCGTGTGGCAGCCCTCTGCCGGTCGGCCCCGTTAGTTCTGCTACATAATACTTAGGAGTAGGTGCTTATAACACGACTTGTAGCGAGTGACGGAGGCCTGGTATGGGGACCAGTCGTGCCGTGCCGTCGCGGCACTGCAGCGACCGCAGTGCTGCTTGCGGTCGAGTTCGGACTCATACCTTTAAGTATAAAGTTCACTTGCTCAGGTATGTGTCACGCGCCTAATTCAAACACAGAGCGCTGGTACTATGGTCTTTTTCACCCACCCACGCCTTCATGATCCGCAGTCGTACATTTCAACCTCTACACCAACGAGGCAGTTATAACTGTGGCGCGGGAGTGGCGGGGGTGGGGAAGCTTGGTCAGTGGAGGAGCAGGGAGTTTCCTATCTGTATGAAATACTAGGTATTAGATATAAATATATTATCTTTGGTATTAATTAGCGACATCGGAAGCGTTTGTGGCCCCGCGGTTTCAGTGTTCTGTAAACAATCACTGTAGTTTTTACTATGACCTGTTATGGATGGGTGACCATCAACCACTTTGTGACATTTATTTGCGAGCATTTCCGCCAATAACTAATTTTAAACAGGCAAAGACTTTTGAGCCATACAGCCTTATCTTACGTACGTACAGCGTTGAAAAAAGGTAAAAAAAAAAGAGTAGAAAATAATAGAGAGGCGACACTGTGCTGTTAATATAGCATGGTAGCCAGTACAGTGTCATAATTATTATTTTAATGCCTTAAGAGCCATCTCGTCCACTCTATCAGAATGTCCACTGTATCAAAATGTCTACTGTATCAAAATGCCCACTCCAAAATGTCCACTATAACAAAATGACCACTGTATCAAAATGTCTACTGTATCAAAATAGTATAGTATATAGTATAGTATAGTATGTAGTGTCATGTATAGGCCGATAGTCTTGTGCGAATACAAGTCTTAGGCGCTGGAGACCATGGCCTCCAGCGAGAATATCCACGTCCAGAACTGTCACGAGCACCTGGCACTGCTGCGCACACGCTTAGTACGCCACCAATGTGTGGAACGCTGAGTCCTCACTGCGTTTTTTCCCAGTGCCGGCCACTCGGCCGAGGTCTGCCGTTGTATTCGCCTTACCGAAGCACCCGTGCTCAGTAATTATCACAGAAGGATGCCGTGGCTCATCTGTGCCCCCCACCCCCCTGGATATCATAGACGAGCCTTGTAACTGCCTACTACTATCGATGAATCATAGGGACCTGTTTTCTCGTTGGAGACTATGGTGCGAGACTTGAACTCAGGCAGAGCAAATGATGCCGCAGCGCCTTTTTAACCGACTTCCAAAACAGGAGGAGGTTCTCAATTCGTCTGTATTTTTTTTATGTTTGTTACCGGCAAATCGCTTGAGGGAGTTAACCGATTTTGATGATTCTTTTTTTATTTGAAAGCTAGTGCTTCCCATATGGTCCCATATACAGGAAGTCAGAATCTAATGCTGGGATCCTGGAGAAATCGAAGAAATCCCTCGAATTGCTTAACGATTTACAGCATTTACCTTGTGTTTGGGCTTGATTAAATAGTATTGGGGAGAACATTACAAAATAATAAAAAAAAGATTAACAAAAAAATACCGACTTCAAACAAAAACTAATAAATGAAAAATAAAATTAACTTAGCACAAAGTAATAGGTTATAGGTATTTAGATTTATCAGATATTATTGAATGTAATACTGAAGTCGGTGCCAATATTTCTATGAGAGATTAATAATACCTACCTAAACCTATAGTTTTATTTGGCGCCGATTTCAATATTACATTCAATAATCTATACTTATATGCTTATAACAATAATAATATTACAAAGAGCAAAGATTTGTTTTTCTTGTTCTTTTGTTTTTTTTGTTTGTTTGTTTGTAACGAATAGGATCCGACCCTACTGAACCGATTTGAAAAATTCTTTCACTGTCGTTGCGGTGAACATAGACTATATTTTATTACCGCATTCCCACGGGAACGGGAACTACGTGGGTGAAACCGCAAGTCCGCTAGTATCTGATACATCTTAATTATACTACCTAGTACTTTGTGCTAAGTTAATTTTAATATAATATTGTCTATGTGTATAAAATGTAACTGTATGTTTTGGTGTTACAATAAAGCATAACTAAATAATTTTATTTTTCATTTTTTAGTTTTTATTTGAAGTCGGTTTTTTTGTAATTTTTTTTGTAAGCAGTTTATGCCCGTGTAAGAGGCGGGGCGGAGAGCGGGATAAAACTCTCCCACCCAAGTTCTGAAGTCTGTGGCGAGGGCGGCGTGACTCAGGCTTGTCTTCATCCACGTCTATCGGCCTCCGGGACCACAACCTGGGCACAGCGCGGCCTGCAGAAAGTCTACACAAACAGGCCCAAGACTCCGTCCTAACGTGAACGATGAAGAAGCCGACCTTACTCCCAAAGATGCGAGATAAAATCCTTGTTTCAACTTAATAATAAATTATTTATTGATCTTTAACAACATAATGTTTGACTTTCTATCTAAATCATAATATTTGAAACACCTCAGACGTTAAACAGTCACTAGATAAAATTACTGAGACATCAAAGAGCAAAGGCTGAACCATTAATTATTCTGTAATTGGTTGGCTGGAATATTTTACATCACAAAAATCAGCAACAATATATTCAAAAATTCTCTTAAGTTCTATAGATCTCACATTGGCCCAACTATCAGTTTCCACGATAAGTTTTGCTCGGTCTTTTATAAACTCTAAAGTCATGTCCCTCAAATTGGTAGCCATGTGTAGATCTGCAAGTTGCAATGTTTCTATAGCATTTTCTACAGTCAATAACTTGATTAAAGCCTCTTCACAGATACTCTTCAATCTGTCCAGTTGGTAATAATCTGCAGCGGCTAGCAATTTCTGTGGCATCTCGTCAACCCTTGGAGCTGTGTCGCTGTATATGAATGTGAGGACCTCTCTCAAGACTTCAGACTCTAGTGGAGTCTCCACAATATTCGTGGTACACTCAGTGGTATTGTGCTCAAAATGAGCCTTCAGTACAGCGCTTCTGCTGGCTAACAAAGCTCTGTGCGCTGTATATTCCAATTGCTCGGCAGATTTCATGGTAACATCGGAATATAATCCGTTATTCAGTAAAGATTGTAGATCACAACAGAGTTGTGGTTTAGGCACTTTAAGACAACCAGTGACTGTATTATTAGTTTCTATAAATTGAAATAACAAACTGAAATACTGATCTTGAACTGGATAAACTTCTCTATTTTTGCTATCCTTACTAAATGTAGCTAGGTAATGCCACTTATGGTTCTGAATCATTTCATTCATATTATTGCGATCTATTGTATGTCTTGTACGCTCTCTGACACAGTACATTTCTAAATATAATAAAATACTTGGATTAGGCAATAATAAATAAATTTCAATGTTATAATTATCTATACCTAGGATTCGCAATTTCAGTTGAAACGTGTCCAGTGTATTGTTTGCTTGCTCTTTGGTAGTTGTAATTATATATTCCCTAATTTTTGTGTTCGTTTCATTCTTTAGTATGGACTCCAAATTTGAAATCTCCCACTTCATCTGGATTATTGTTGTTTCATCATTTTTGCGTGTAGTAGTATAATCTATTTTAATTTCCTTACTCATTTTAAGGCAGAACTCAATTGTGTACGAGTGGTTATTAAAACGTAGTAATTTATGCTTTAGAAGAACTAAACCTAAAACAAATACTACTGTCAATAACTTGATTAAAGCCCCTATAAATATATAAATCAATTCACGGTTATAATTTTTCTAATTAAACTTATATATCCACTAAAAATGTTGAACTAAATTCAACATTTTTAGTCACGCCTTTATCCCCGCAGGGTTAGGCAGAGGCATAGTATACGCCCACATTTCACCTTATGGCTTATGTCCCACGTAATAGGTGGTGAGCCTATTGCCGTGCTGAAATGGACAGGCGCAGGTCGCCGAACCCGCAGTTGAATATTTTCAAGCCCATAAGGCCTTCAACTCGGCTTAACGATTGTCATTTTCCTGATAACAAGGTTTCATTTCGAGTTTTCCTTCTCTTAATCTATCTATTATCTATCTAAATTCAACAAGCTCTGAAATTCTACACTCGAAACCCCCCAAAGACGCGGGATAGCACCCGAACCACCCCCTGGGCGAGGCCGCAGTGGCGGCCGTGGGTCTGTTGGGAGTTCTGGGACATCCTTCCGAGGGCTTCCCCGGGGCTCCCAACCACAGGCTGTTCGGCGTAAGGTTTTTTAGTCGGTAGGAGTCCGGCTTAACATCCATGAGGATTTTCCCTCACGTTAAACAAAAAAAAAAGCTCTGAAATTCTTTCAATTGTTTACTGCCGCTCGTTGCTGCCGCTGTCATTTCATCAGCAACTCGCACAGAGCAACGCACCAGTACAAGGGGACCTCCAAAAAAGGGAGACGCCTTTTATTTTTACCCGTTGCATAACTTTTCTGTCATATGCTGCAGGGGGAAATTGTATTCATCTTCACCACTACAAAGCAATTGACTGTCACCATGAAACTTACACAAAACAATTAAAACAATAAGTACACATATGGCCGAGGCCGCCCTACGGTAGGCGGTTGCCATTTCTAACCTCAAAATTTCAAATTCTAACCTCGTCAGAAACCAATTAAACCGAGCCTATACCACTTTCCGACACTTGTGCACGTTGTCGAATCTTTATGTTTAATAATCCACCATAAATTACACATAAACACTCAAAAGTACCTACACTAGTTTTGAAAAATTATACAACGGAGTGCAACCGCTATCTGTAAGTTTCCCGCCAAATTCCATAGATCGTGTTACTCTATGGCAACATTGGCAACCACTTGTGGGATTTTGCGCGCAAAACTTACAGACTAGTGTTTTCCTCAGCTAATAGTAGTTTTCGATACAAGTGTGGGATTTCTGTTATTACAACGAGTTACGACAGGTGTTTAGATACCAGAGCCGAAGGCGAGGGTAGACAGTCGGAACGAGTTTAAATAACAGTCCCACACGTTGTATTGAACAACTATTTTTAATACAGTTGCGAAAAAATTAAGCAATTTTATAAAATAATAAAAACACAATAAACCTGAATATCCAAAATGGCGCCAACCGTATAAGAATATATACCTTCCTAAGCAGAGACTAAGGCAGTGCACTTCATACAGCCAACTTTTTTTATATTTATAAATTTAATTTGGCCGATACTTATATTAATTAATGCTTAAATTTTAATTAAAATTACTTTTAATCTGATATTGAAACAAGTTAGTATCTTTTTTAAGAAATATTTGCATGAATCACAGACATTATTTTGATAATTGGGAAAGAAAACGCACGAGTGCGGGAATGGTAAAGAAAAAGCACGAGTGTGTAATAGCCCACATCCCGAACGCTATACGTCCCTGTAATACGCCACTTTTTGAGCAACTGTATTTTAAAAAGTTTTTCAAAACTAGTATATTTTTGAGTGTTTATGTATAATTTATGGTGGATTCTTAAACATAAAGGTTCGACAACGTGCACAAGTGTTGGAAAGTGAATAGCGCAGTGATACGCAACTTTTTAGGTTTATCGAAAAATTCCACAGCAAACTCTAGTAAAGTACCACCGCTTTACTAGAGTAGAACTTAGTCCAACCACGTACGTCTAATCTTTTTATCGTCTAATCTTTTCCATACTAAATAGTTACTACTACGTGGTCCAACCCAAGAAACTTATTTAGAAGTATAAGTTCCTTGGTCCAATATTAGACATACTCGAATACGCTGTTGATCCAGATGAATGAATGATGAATCCAGATTTGGCATAATGGTCTAAGTAACCAAAGCCAGTATAAATTAATTTAAAAAAAGCAGTTATTTCAAGAAACCAATTCCCAATAGTTCCGCGTAAATAGTTCCGTGGCAGTAAAATTATTTTTAAAATAAATGAGGATCAATTAAACTTAAAACCGGCCACGTGCGAGTAGGACTTGCGCACTGGGGGTTCCGTGCCAAAAAACAACAAAAATCACATTTGTTGTACGGGAGCCCCCACATAAATTTCTATTTTATTTTAATGAAATTATTATTGTTGTAGGTATTTATTGTTTTAATTAAATTATTGTTGCTGTTTTTGGTACGTAACCCTCCGTGTCCGTGTCCGACTCGCACTTGGCCGGGTTTTTTCTAATTTTAGTATATTTTGTTTAAATTCAGCTCTCTTACTATCACGGTTCCTGAATCCTGAGATACAACCTCGTGACGGACATACAGACAGACGGACGGAGAATTCTCATGAATAGGGTTCCGCTTTTAACCCTTTGAGTAAGGAACCCTAAAAATTAAGAACGACAAAACAAAAGAATATCTTGCCGATAGTCTTTTGTTTTATCAATCTTCATTTTTAGGGTTCCGTAGCCAAATGGCAAAAAACTGAACCCTTATAGATTCGTCATGTCTGTCTGTCTGTCCGTATGTCACAGCCACTTTTCTCCGAAACTATAAGGCCTATGCTGTTGAAACTTGGTAAGTAGATGTATTCTGTGAACTGCATTAAAATTTTCACATAAAACTTATAAAATTAAGAAAAATAGCAGTAAATTTTGGGATATGTATGTATGGAAATTATGGGAATACTCGGAACTGAAACTCAAAATTTATTTTTTCATTAAACCCCTACGTGTCTATAGATAGGTCTTTAAAAATGCTATTGAGGTGTCTAACATTTTTTTTTTGAAGAGAATGATAAATCTAAAAAAATATATGATGTACATTGCCATAAAAACTACCATCGAAAATTGGTTTGAACGAGTACCTACTAGTTGGTAGTTTTTTTTTAACAAATCATAAACCGCAATTTTCGCCTAGAAAAATCACTACCACTGCGAACTGCTACGGAACCCTTCATGGGCGAGTCCAACTCGCACTTGACCGGTTATTTTTTATCTGTCTCTTTGTATCACGTATTAGTATCACGCCGAAGCTACTGAATCGATTCAGTTTGAATAGTATTTGGCACAATCTGAGCTTATAAATAAATATTAAATAGCTTACGATTGCCCCGTGTCGCGACGGAAAGAAGTACAAAATGTCGCCACTCCAAGTCATCCTGAGGGTGTCGTAAGAGGCGACTAAGGAAACACTTTCGCTACCGTAATTTCCGGGAACTGTTGCCTGTTGAGGGAACATCCTCATGGATGCTATGGCGGACTTCTACCGAATAAAAACCTCACATATCCTGCCTAACAGCCTACGGTTGGAAGCCCCGGGAAGCCCTCGGAAGGATACCCCAGGACCAAAGTTTTCCACGAATTAGTTACTTGGCTTCGTTTAAATTTTTACTTTCCTTTGCACCATGGAGCAGCCGATAAATTCAGTTCAAATAGGAATTCAAGCTGAACTTACCTTTCAAATTCAATTCAAATTTATATTATTGTACCTATTCTGTTTGTGCATTTGTATTCTCAGCAGATTGTATTGTAGCAAAAAATATTACTATTTTAGGATGAAGTCAATTCTCCAACACCTCAAAATGATACGTCATTCTTCTTTTTTTTTCTTTATTAAGTATATGGCATTTGCATTTGTCAATTATGTGAAAAAAGTATATAAATCGTAAACGTTCTATGCCTCAAAGAAAGAAATTTATAAGAGTACAGTAAATTGAAAATTAAAAAAAAAATTAACAAAAAAAACCGACTTCAAACAAAAACTAAAAATTGAAATATAAAATGAACTTAGCACAAAGTATATTTAGATTTGTCAGATATTATTAAATGTAATACTGAAATCGGCGCCAAGTAAAACTATAAGTATAGGTAGGTATTATTAATCTCTCATAGAAATATTGGCACCGACTTCGGTATCACAGTCAATAATATCTGATAAATCTAAATATACTACCTATTACTTTGTGCAAAGTTAATTTTATTTTTCAATTTTTAGTTTTTGTTTGATGTCGTTTTTTTTTGTTAAAAATTTTTTTTTCATGATTTTTAGTGACGGGTAGACTGAAATTATATCTGTCTAGGGGTAATGTTCTCCCTAATACAAATTAATGAAGCCCAAACACAAGGTAACTGCTGTAAATCGTTAAGGAATTCCCTCGATTCGAGGGATTTCTTCGATTTCTCCAGGATCCCAGCATCAGATTCTGACTTCCTGTATATGGGACCACATGGGAAGCACCAGCTTTCAAATAAAAAAAGGATCATCAAAATCGGTTAACTCTTTCAAGCGATTTGCCGGTAACAAACATAAAAAAAAAGATACAGACAGAATTGAGAACCTCCTCCTTTTTTGGAAGTCTAATCCGATTACATAATAACACAGACTCACGGTCGTGCGACTTACAATTTTTTCCTGAAACTCACGATCGTGAGGGTCTGATTGCTGGAAACCAGAAGCACCAGTATTTTTTTCAATATTTCTCTCATAATTTATGAACACTATGGATGATAAGCAGTAACATTTAAACACGATATAGAAGAATTTCATCTCTCGGGTGTAAAGGGTTATATAGGAGACGCGGGTGCGGCACGGCGCGGGCGTGGCGCGTGTGCGGCGCGGGCGTGGCGCGGGCGCAGCTTCCTCACCTTTTTCGCACAATCTTCGTAAACGCGCCGAATGTTGTGCCAAGAATGTGAAAACTTACGAAATTCTGTGAATGCTTCTCTGCTGCGCACAAGATCCCGATGAAACACGGGACCCGACTCGTCCTGTTTGAGATTGTAGATAGCATCCAACATAGTCTTCCTGACGTTGTCGTACAAGCAACATTCCCAGAGTGCGTGATATCGTCTTCCATCATCCATCACCACAGAGGCAACATTGATACAGGTGTGGCGTTCGTGAAGCGAACACCACTTAAATTGATGGCAACACTGCCACCCGGAAGTATCTATGATCTGTCTGGAGCGACCGGGTTTCTCACAGAGATTTCGGGAAGAAGGGAGAATGCTATGTTATGTCATGTACTACTGTTACTTTGTGCTAACTTCTAAAATAAGTTATTTCTATGTTGTTTATCCGTACCATGGTCAAAATACATAACAACAAGTGTAACATGTATAGCAAGAGAATACAACGGATGTAAATATCACCACAGCAAGTGTTTGATTATCCAATATCCACCTTCCAGTGAACTCAATGGAGAGAACCAACCCCAAACCTCCTCCATACAGGGATAGATTACAGGCTAGAAAAACAAGTAGGCTACTCTTTATCCCAGGAATAATTTCCAATGGGAAGCTGGGACGGGACCAAAATTCCACGCGGACAAAGCCGCGGCCGTCATCTATACTAATATTATAAAGAGGAAAGGTTTGACTGTTTGTTTAAACCTCTGAAACTACTGAACTGATTTGGAAAATTATTATACTCTTTGGAAGCTACACTCTTCCCGGTGAACATAGGCTATATTTTATTTCCGTATTCCCACGGGAACGGGAGCTACGCGGGTGAAACCACGTGACGTCCGCTAGTCTTTTATAATTATAAATAATGCTCGTCATTCCCAGAACAGCCTAGGCGGTCCTATTTCAACTAAAAGCGCTATTTGTATGGACGCAGTCTCAAGTTATGTAATAAAAACTTGATATTGAAATTCAATATGGCGCCCACCAAAGTCGTCGTATCTGCTATTTTTTGCTGAGTATGTTTACGTTTTACACACCACTAGCAGACGTCACGCGGTTTCACCCGCGTAGCTCGCGTACCCGTGGGAATATGGAAATAAAATATAGCCTATGTTCACCAGGGATAGTGTAGCTTCGCAACAGTAAAAGAATTTTTCAAATCGGTTCAGTAGTTTCGGAGCCTATTCGAAGCAAACAAACAATCAAATCTTTCCTCTTTATAATATTAGTATAAGATTAAGTAATAGGTTGACCTATCGCGGAGAGGGAGCGGGAGATAACTCTACCCCCCGAGAACCGCAGTCTGCGGCGAGGACGCCGTAGACTTGTCTTCGTCCAAGACTATCGGCGTCCATGACCAAGGGTCTGAGGACAGCGGGAGGGCTGCTCACCGTCGTTACAGGAGCAGGCTCAAGACGGACTGAGCCTCACGTGTGACATATAAGTTTCTAGCACGCCTTACTCCACCGTTTCCTTACAAAAGCAGGCCCTAGACGGCAGCGTGACGTGAGTGATTCACGCACGCCCCCCCCCCCCCCCCTTAGAAGCGGGATAACACCCGAAGGCCCCCCAAAGACGCGGGATAGCACCCGAACCACCCCCTAGGCCGCGCAGAGGCCGCAGTGGTAGTGTTGGGAGTCCTGGGACATCCTTCCGAGGGCTTACCCGAGGCTCCCAACCATAGGCTGTTGGGCGTTACGTGAGGTTTTTTAGTCGGTAGGAGTCCGGCATAGCATCCATGAAGAATATTCCCTCACATTAAAGAAAAACCCGAATCAATGGCCAAAGACGCGGGATGGCAGCCAAACTCCTAGGAGAAGCCACGATGGTAGCTAAATATGGATTCCTCAGGGAATAAACGACACAGTGCCCTGCCCTTCCATCTGCCTAATGCCGAGTGTCCCGGGTACGCTCTTGGCAGGATAACATCAGGACCCCTGACACAGACTTTGTCACCATCGCTGTCTCTCCCGAGGGATTGTGTCTTATCCCACTTCTTAGGGCCGTTTGACAGTTGGGAGTGTTGGGACCGACGACTGAACGGATCTGCCTAAAATTTGGTAAAGTCGAATTTATAATTAGACGAAGTAAAGTGACAGCAACTAATGTCACTTCTTCATACAATGTTGATTAATTTCTATGAAGAAGTGACATTAGTTGCTGTCACTTTACTTCGTCTAATTAAAATTCGACTAGAGGGATAGATTAAGTACAGTCGGAATAACTATAAATTTTTCGCTGCACTCAATAATTTAATAAAAAAAAAATTATACTTTCTACATCTCTAGGAATAACACAAACCCTGCCTTTTAAACCTACCTAACTGTGTAGTTTTAAAATGTAACCATCTAACGTATTATTTTACTTTGTTACAGGTTAAAAATGGAGTTGAAATCGCCAAAAACGAAGAAAAAGTCCAACATAGATAAGCTGATATCATGGGGAAGAATGTTCAAAACTCCTTTGCTTATACTTTTTTTATTGGGCACCACAAACTGTGAGCGGGAATATGACATTAATGACATTGACAGTTTACAAACACAAAATGGCGGACACATTAGGCATAGACACAAAAATGCCACAGATAAACATACAGTGAGTGAAATTAAATATTTAAAGCGACATTTAAATAAATACCATGTAGTGAATTTTGTGATGACGGATGTTTTGGTGGATGGCGAAATTGAAAATCGTATACATTTTAATGGCGTTACTGCAAAGGAGACATTTGTTGGAACTAATGAGTAAGTCAATTATTTATTTTCTATTATAATACCGAGAGAATAATAGAGTATAAAGTAATGGGGGCGCCACTAGGCTGTTCATAGCAGCTCCTTTTATCGAAACATTTAATTTACGATAAAATGTACCTACTATACAAAGTGCAGTACTTCATTTACAAACTGACATATAAGCCCCGCACGTTGGTATTGCGCTTGGCGGCCATCTTGGTGACCACTTGGTGACGTATGTCCTTCGAGCAGTCAGTACTAAAAATAATATCGTATGCAGCTTCGCAAGGCCAGCGCGCGCTCGCGCTACGTCACGATGACGTCACTTAACTGTCATTATGACAAGGTTCCAGCGCATTACCAACTTGCGGGGCTTATATTTGACATTTTTGACAGCATTTTGACAATGTAGATTTTGTTTACGTTAATATAACTGTCACAGAGATCAAGCTAATATTAATTTACAGAGTATAGTTCTGTTTCTAGACTTTTTCGCCAAGCTCATTGTAGGCCGGTCTTGACAAAATTTATACCATGAGGAATATTTGTAAATGTGTGTGGAAGTGGCTAAGACGAGGACTTTCTTCAGACATGTCCTAACAATAATTATTATCTTCATTGCAATTACTCTCCAAGCCGTTTGGGAGTTGTAGGAGTTATACACACATATTTATAGCATTCCGCAGAAATATAATTAAGACATTCTTTATCATCTTTATCTTTTCGGTTTATTGGAAATTGCAACTGAGAGATGAGAGGTCATTTTGAGAGGCCTATCTATTCTAATATTATAAAGAGGAAAGATTTGATTGTATGTTTGTTTGCATTCAATAAGCTACGAAACTACTGGACTGATCTGAAAAATTCTTTCACTGTTAGGAAGCTACACTCTTCGAGGTCAACATAGGCTATATTTTATTCCCATATTCCCACGGGAACGGGAACGACGCGCGTAAAACCGCGTGACGTCCGCTAGTCTATACTAATATTATAAAGAGGAAAGATTTGAATGTTTGTTTGTTTGCATTGAATAGGCTCCGAAACCACTGAACCGATTAGAAAATTTCTTTCACTGTTGAGAAGCCACATTATCCCCGGGTGTCATAGGCATCTTATTCCCGTATTCCCACGGGAACGACAACTATAGTCGAATTTTTAATTAGACGAAGTAAAGTGACAGCAACTTATGTCACTTCTTCACAGAAATTAATCAACATTGTATGAAGAAGTGACATTAGTTGCTGTCACTTTACTTCGTCTAATTAAAAATTCGACTTTAGGTGCGCGGGTAAAACCATATTACATCCGTTAGTTATTCAAATAAATACATCTCTTTCTCTCACGCAAACTAAGTCGCGCGGGTCAGCTAGTTGACCTAATGTAAGATTATCTTACAATGAATACTGTTGTGGCAAACAAGAGACAATGTGTCTGGATGCCTTTATGATATCATGTCAGATTAAAGTAGCGGTCGCATTGCTAATGAGTTCTATGGTATACCGTCACAATACCAGAAATCATAATGCCTTAACTTAAAATGCCCGAGCCCAAAATACCCGAAATCGAAATATCAATATTCAAAAGGCAAATATTTATAATATAAATAATTTAAAATGCCTTACGATCGAATAACCGAAACCCAAAAAATAAAATTATCAAATACCTTATCCTAAAATGTTCAAACACAAAATACCTTTTTTTTAACATGATTTAAATCCTACATGGATGCTATATATCTGTGAATGGTTAACACCCCGACTCAGAGTATCCCGACTCGGATAGGTTAGGTTAGAAGACTAAGGCGGGAGCGAAGCGAAGCGGAGCTCCCGCCTTAGCCTTCGTGGTTATTTTTTTTTTTGGTTTTTCGTTAGCCCACTGTAGTACTTTTGTAACTCTGAATCAAAGTGTTTTAACATGAGGTAAATCCTACAAGGATACTATGCCGGACTTCTACCGACTAAAAACCACACGTATCCTACATAACAGCCTACAGTTGGGAGCCCCGGGTAAGCCCTCAGAAGGATACCAAAGGACCAACAGACCTACGGCTACAACTGCGGCTTCACTTAGGTGGGGGGGTGTAAATAAGTTAAATCCAAATAACAAAACGTGTGAGTATAGCGATAAACTGGGTAGGTTATGGTTTCTTTTAATCCCAAGCACAAGATTGTATAATTGTTCCTTAAATTTTGGTGACTGAAATTATTATAGAAAAGACAATATATAAATATGTGTTACATTCCACGCAGTTATGTTATTTTCAAAAGTAAGCAAAACTGCATTTAAAGTTTTTTTAAAAATCATCTGCTTGAGCCGGGAATCGAACCTGGGAAATGTGAAAAAAAAACATCCAGTATTTTATGATACCAACCGAAACAGTCTTTAATAAGGACCAATTTCTTCTAAACAACATAGTATCTTAAATTGAAGGAAGATCAAGTAAAATATGTTTTTATTGTAAAGCTTACTTACTATCCGAAGAAGAAAAAAACAGTATAACTAAAAACCGAGTTGGTTGTTAGTAAAATGACAATCGTTAAGCCAAGTTGAAGGCCTTATGCGCGGGCGGCTTGAAAAATTTCAACTGCGGGTCGCGGCGACCTGCACCTGTCCATTTTAACTAGGCAATAGGCTCACCACCTATTACGTGGGACATAAAACTATAAGGTGTAATGTGGGCATATACTATGCCTCTGTCTACCCTATATAAATACATACATAATATAATATTAAAAACATTGATTGAGTTGAGTGAATACAAAAATTATTATTCACTAGAGGACGTCACGCGGTTTCACCGGCGTAGCTCCCGTTCCCGTGGGAATAAAGTAATGAAATATAACATGTTCACCGGAAAGAGTCTAGCTTCCCAACAGTGAAAGAATTTTTCAAATCGGTCTAGTAGTTTCGGAGCCTATTCGATGCAAACAAACAAATAAACAATCAAATCTTTCCTCTTTGTAATATTAGTATAGATAATTTTGAAATTTGAAAATGTTACTTTGTGGGCTGCAATAATAAAGATATTTTCAATTCAAAGAAAGCTTAACCTTGAAAACATCTGTCGTATTTATAATACTGTAATAAAAAAAGGTCAGCTCATTGCTGGGTTGTTCGTAGAGGCCAGTTGCAAGTAAGAACAACTTGCAAGTCTAAGTCGGCTAAGTCTTGCGAACACTACGAGCGAAGCGGCGAACGCTCTCCTCTATCAACCGATTAGAATTTTCTATTGGAAATTATCTATTTCACTGCACCAACTGGCAACATGCGAACCAAGCGTTTGGGGTCAAATGAGTTCAAGTCGATCGCATGCTTCGTGGGTATCGCCCGCGGGGGGTGAGGG
The DNA here is from genome assembly GCA_933228765.1 of Miltochrista miniata. NCBI lineage: Eukaryota > Metazoa > Arthropoda > Insecta > Lepidoptera > Erebidae > Miltochrista > Miltochrista miniata. The sequence continues at coordinate 8,928,345 of OW121774.1, read as the reverse complement.
GGTAGAAAAGCATAATTATTTAGAGTAAAAGGTACCTACTAGTAAAAAATTTTTAATGTTTTCCAAAAACTTCCAATAAATTTCAGTTTTAGTCCCTCTCTATAAAATTGATAAAATTAAAATAAAATAAAATAAAATTTATTCCCTTTGAAATTTTTTAAAAAATTATTTAGGTTTGTCAAAATTTTTGTGACTCTACCGGGGGTTCGGAAATACTACAGACTGAGAAGAACACCCCAAGAAACTCAGTCCGGTCCCTTCTCTTCTAGTATCTTAGTATCTAATACAGTTTTTTTTATGTAGAAAGGAGCAATTCGTGTCACTGCCAGGCAGCCTTGTCTTCTAGAAAGTCTTTAATGCTATAATAAGCTTTCTGGCACAATTTAAGTTTTATTAGTTTTTTAAATTTATTAATTGACAAACCTGTTATGGCTGTCGGCAATGTATTGTACATTCGAATACAATTGCCCGCAAAAGAATTGCTTATTTTATTTAGCCTAAATCTAGGTACAGCCAATTTATTCTTATTTCTTAAGTTTAGGTTATGAATATCACTATTTTTAATAAATTTACTGTTATTTTTATGAGTATATAATAAGTTTTCATATATGTACTGGGAAGACACAGTAAGGATGTTGATATCCTTAAACTTTTCTCTTAATGACTCCCGAATCCCCATACCATAGATAGCCCGGACAGCCCTTTTCTGCAACACAAAGATAGATTCGATGTCGGCAGCGTTACCCCATAATAGTATGCCATACCGGCCATAGGTCATGACACTGTGGAAATAGCTAAAGTAGACAAGACGCGCTGTTCTAATGTCTGTCAGTTGTCGGATCTTTTTAACGGCATAGGCTGCAGAGCTCAGTCTGCCCGAGACTTTCTCGATATGAGGCCCCCACTGCAAGTTGGAGTCTAACTTTATGCCCAGAAAGACAGTTTCATCGACCAATTCTACTTGATCATCCCTAATCTTAATACTGGTGTTAACGAGCCTAACATTTGGTAAGGTGAATCTAATACATTTTGTTTTAGTTTCATTTAACAATAAATTATTTGCGTTAAACCAGTGGACTACCCTAGAGAGGGCATTGTTTACTTCGTCAAGATCGCGTTGTCCACGTTCAACTTTAAATATTAAAGATGTGTCATCAGCAAACAAAACTACCTCGTGATCGTCTCTTATAAGGTGAGGGAGATCATTTATGTACACTAAAAATAGAAAAGGTCCCAGAATTGAACCCTGAGGCACCCCTATTGTTACAGCAGAACTATGTGACTGTTTACCATTTATAACTACTTTCTGTACTCTATCTCTTAAGTAAGAACTAATTAAATCCAAGGCCGTCCCCTGGATCCCATAATGATCAAGTTTTTGAATTAAAGTCTGATGCTGGACGCAATCGAATGCCTTAGATAGGTCGCAGAATACACCATAAGCATCATACGACTCCTCCCAGGCCTCATATATATACTCTAATAATTTGATTCCAGCATCCGTGGTAGACCGACCGCGCGTGAAACCGAATTGTTTAGTATGGAATAGTTTATTTGTATTAAAATGATTTTGCATTTGATTAAGCATTACCTTTTCAAAGATTTTACTAAACGTGGGTAGTACAGAAATAGGACGAAAATTGGACGGATCCGAGGTGCTACCCGATTTAAACAGAGGAGTTATTTTACTAAACTTCATTAAGTCAGGAAACACACCACTATCAACACAATGATTAAATATTATTGATAACTCAGGGGCAACCTGTTAATTACCAAAGCTGGTAATTACGAACTAGGTTGAGCTACTTATTGCCGGGGGTGTGAATACTAGGGATTTCAATTAAACCACTGTATCCTGATCTAATAGCTAACAATTTAATAAATATTATAAAAGTTACAATATATTAGGAATGAAACCATACCGCGATTCAGCATAATGATACAGCGCCATCTATCGAGTCTCATTGCAACTTATACAAAATAAATTCTTATACTAATTGTAATACATACTTAAGGTTGAGTTCTGTTACGGTTCAACATACCGCCCACCAAGGACATTAAGTGAGGGAATGTCCTTCTAAATTCTACAGCTTATGATTATGTGTTTACATTGATCTATCCTTTTTGGCTTATCTTAATTAATGCTCTCTATTCTAGTTTGTATAAATATTTTGGATGGTAAACAATGGCTTAGTCTAAATATAACTTAAAACTATAATTGTGTATAATATCTTAATGGTTGTATAGAAATCTTTAACTAATAAATACACTATTTTTCTTCTAAAAATAAAAATCTAAATTACAAATTAATCTACGACTGGCAGTATACATAATTTAGATGTTGGACGCTTGATGACAGAGGATTTGGTACGCTTTTCAAGTATACGCCCTAACAACCAGCGAGACGGCGGCAAATCGTCTTCCTTTATGAGTACCACATCACCAATTTTTGGCTCTGGCACTTGGAAAGACCATTTGTAGCGATTAACAAGGTTAGACAAGTACTCCTGCGACCAACGTTTCCAAAACGTCTGCACCATTTTTTGGATCAACTGCCAACGAGACAAGTGACTTATGTTTGTATCAACATAGTCGGTGTCTGGCACGTTAACTATAGGTTCCCCTATCAGGAAATGTCCTGGTGTTAAGGGAAGTGGTTCATTGGGATCTGTTCCGTTAATGACACTCATAGGTCGTGAGTTTAGACAGGCCTCAATTTGTGATAACAAGGTGCTCATCTCTTCAAACGTTAATGTAGCGTTACCTATGACGCGTTTTAAATGACATTTGGTGGATTTCACTCCAGCCTCCCATATACCACCAAAATTTGGGCTATGGGGGGGGATAAAGTGCCATTCGGTACCCTGAGACTCTAGCTGCTCTGCTATGGAGGTCTGAATTGAGGTCAGCTGTTGTAATTCTCGAGAAGCACCCACAAATGTCGAGCCGTTGTCGCTATATATTTTAGCACAGTGACCGCGTCTTGACACAAACCTTCTAAATGCCGCTAAGAAAGCCTGGGTACTCATATCACTCACCACCTCTAAATGGAGAGCACGGGTGACCATACAAACGAACAAACAAATGTATCCTTTGTAAGAACGGTGGCCTCGCCCTTTCGTTGTCCTAATGTCTATAGGACCGGCGTAATCCACGCCACTGTGTAAAAATGGTCTGGCGGGAGTACAGCGTACCGATGGCAGCGACCCCATAAACTGGTTTCTCGTAAGAGCCCTTTGCTTAGCGCATGTCACGCACTCGCGAACGCATTTCTGCACTAATCTTCGAACCCCTAAAATCCAGTAAGCCGATCTCAAGTAATTTGTCATCAACTGTGGGCCTCCATGCATAGTTTTGAGATGGCCTTCTGCTAAAACAATATTCGTGAACTGACTAGCATGAGGTAAAATTATCGGATGTTTAGATTGATCACTCATTTGGGATTTTTCCAGCCTTCCACGTACTCTCATTACGCCTTTATTGTCAAGAAATGGACAAAGGGATTTTAATTTGCTCGTATTTGAGGTTATGAATCCTTTACCCATTAGTTGGGTGTACTCGTCTGAAAATGCTGATTTTTGAGTATTTTTTATACAAATATTTAGTGCTTCTTGTAGTTCGTCTTTCTGTAGATAGCCTTTCTTTTTTGTTATAAAGCGGCGACAATATGCAATCACCCTTATCAATTTTTGCAAACTAGAAAATCTTTCAAAAATTGATGTTTCAGAAGTAGTTGCTACATGAGTTCTTACGGATTGTTCTAAATGTGTACTTAAATCGATTAAACGTTTATATTCTACGTGTTTTTGTTTTAGTAATTCTGGCCCAGAGAACCAGAGAGTATTTCTCAATAATAAACTAGGCAATAAACCCCTGGAAGCACAGTCAGCCGGGTTACTGCCTGTCGAAATATGAAACCACTGAGAAGGCTTCATTGTGGTTAATATCTCAGCTGTCCGATTCGCCACAAACGTCTTCCATCGGCTTGGGTGACTGTCCAGCCAAGCCAGCACGACAGTAGAATCTGTCCATGCTGCGATTTTATCGTCCTTCACGTTCAAGACCTTTGACGTTTCAGCTAGAAGCCTTGACAGTAATACAGCTCCGCATAACTCCAGGCGAGGTATACTGACCTGTTTGATAGGAGCGACTCTGGTTTTAGCAACCAATAGCGATACATGTATCGTGCCTTCAGAATCAGTTTTACGTAGGTAGACTACAGCAGAATAAGCGGCCTTGGAGGCATCGCAGAAACCGTGCAGCTCTAACTCTTCGTTTGAACTGGTACCCAGCCAACGAGGAATCCGAATGGAGGTGAGTAAGCTTAACTCCTTGCGATATGCGCTCCACTCTCTGATAAGCTCAGCAGACAATTCATCATCCCAATCAACGCCAGCCAGCCATAACTTCTGTATAAAGATCTTCGCTAGGACTACAGAAGGTGCTAGCCAGCCTAAGGGGTCAAAAAGGCGGGCTATATCCGATATTATTGACCGTTTAGTTGCATATTCAGTTGAAGTTGCTGGGAGAGTCACAGAATATTGGAAAGTATCTTCATTACGATTCCAGGAAAGTCCTAGAATCTTTATTGTACTGTCTAGCTTAAGTTCCTTTTCTTTCTGTTTTACATTTGTTAAATTATTGGTTTTGATTTGATCTTTTTCAATTTCGCCTGACTTTTTAGTTTCCTCCATGACATAAATTCTGTTTAATAGTTCCTCATTATTTGTACTCCATTTTTGTAATGTAAATCCACCCTTCTGTATAGATAATTCAACTCATCAGTGCGCGCGGCGCTATGTGTGCGTGCGCTACTAATTATACAGCTTTAATTTGTGTGGCAGTGATGCGGCCGTCTTCACAGAGTACATTTTTATATTATGAGGTAGAGACGTAACTCTACTTATTGACGACACCAGCGGTGCCAAGCAGTCTTTGCAGGAAACGCTCTGCTTGGCAGCGAAATAAACATCATATTGAGACAAAAAGCATACAGCGCCATCTAGTTCCCGTTTGCAGGCAACTCTTACGTTATAATGAAACGAAATCAAATATCATGACAAGTCTCAATGTAACTGCAACGTTGAGATCCTATGTAACTTGGTCACATTATAATTCAGTACATAGTGTTCTTAGTGATAATACCATGGGTACAGTCGTTAAAGAAAATGTCTAATTCTTCACGGAGAAAATGTTTAAGAAGTCAGGTAAATATTTTTTATGTGTCAATTCGATGGAATTAATATTTGTTATCACTACATATAATAAAACAAAGTCCCCGCCGCGTCTGTCTGTTCACGATATACTTAAAAACTACTGCATGGATTTTCATGCTGAGATCACCAATGATTCTTGAGAAAGGTTAACGTATATAATTTGTTGAGTTTTTGTATACATGGACTAAGATATAATGATATTAGTTGGAGATGTCGGAAAAAAATAAGGTGTCTGGGAGCTTTTAACGAAACCGCTGCCTAAACCCTTCGAGGCATAACAAGATAATGTATGGTAGAATTGTGTAACTTATAAAGGCCTACAGAAAAGTTATAAATGATAGAGCTCCAAATTCTAATGCAAAAAAATAGAAATGCAGAGATGGTCGACGGAAAAAAACATTGCTTATACTGCAAATATGACAAAAATTGAACTGTACGTATGACTTGATTTTAAAAAAAACATATCTATACATCTAAAAAAACTGTTGAAGGTCGAGAGTCTGTACATGGAAGATAATTTGAAAATTTTAATTGTAGGGCGTTCTCTAATCGATACTGAAGCTGAAAATGTAATTAGAAATTTTCATGTCTGTCAGTCTGTATCCTGATTATGAATTGATTTAAATGAAACTTGGTACAATCTGAGCTCATGATCCGAGGAAGGTTCTAGGATACTTTTGTTCCCGATATATTGCGCGGTTCCTTTGGGAGAGGGCAGGGCAGTTTTACACGCTTTTCGCAAACCTTATGTGTCAGCTAGTTTGTTATAAGATTAATGACATACTTCAGCCACATGGCTTAAAAGTTCTTCGGCTACCACCGTATCATCCTGAACTAAACCCAATAGAAAATATATGGGGAATTTAAACAAATTATAATGCTTCGCATAAAATCGAACAAAATGTGATGGAAATAATGAAATTAATAAACGAACGTTTAAGTCAAATTGATGAAGAGATGTGGCGTTATACTTGTCGACACGCCAAAGAAAAAGAATACTATCGACATTTTGATTGAATTTATAATTAACCTTGGAGAGAGCAGCGAATCCTAAAATTCCTCAATTTTATTCTTCAAACAGCGATACATATTAATGTGTATAACATACATTTCACCCATTGAGTTTTTATTTTAGTTAAACAAGTGTTTTTGTATTTTGTACTTCACTTTACCTCATGTCACGCACACGAAGTCACTGTGTTTAGACGAGGCTTACCCACACATAGTGCCGCGCGCACAGATGAGTTGAACTTACTATAATAAAGTTGTCAATTGTTTATACAGCTCTATGCCTTCTTCAACAGTGTTACAACCCGCCATGAGGTCGTCGACATAGAAACAGTTTAAGACATTTTCTGCGGCTATTGGATACTGTTCACGTTCGTCATATGCAACCTGATGGAGAGTCCTAATAGCTTGATAAGGAGCTGAGGCAACTCCGAACGTTACCGTTGTTAGCTCAAAATCCCAAATCTCTTCGTGACTGCTGTTCCGCCAGAGGACGCGCTGGTACATTATGTCCTGTTCTGCAATCCTAACTTGTCGGTACATCTTAATTATATCAGCCACTAGTGATATACAATGAAGTCTCCATTTTAGAACTATGTGTCTCAGATCTGCCTGTAAAGTTGGCCCAATCATCAAGGTATCATTGAGCGATACTCCACTGCTGTTCTTCTCGGATGCGTTGAACACAATTCGGACTTTGGTTGTTGTTTTATCCTCCCTTATCACAGCATGGTGGGGAAAGTACACTGCTTGTTCTCGATTTTTGTCCCTTTTCTTTACCTCTCTCATGTGTCCTAATTCTATATATTCTTTTATTATTTCTGTATATTTTTCTTTTAATTCTGGATTCTTGTCTAATCGTTTTTCTAATGATATAAATCTCCTTTCAGCTATAGCGCGAGAATTGCCCGGCGCTCCCTGAGGAGGTTCAGATCGGAATGGCAATTGAACAATGTACCGACCATCTGTATCTCTTTTGGTTGATCTGTTGTAGAATTCTTCGCATTTAATCTCTTCTGGTGTCAATATCTTCTGTGTATGTATACTTTCTTCTATTTCCCAAAATTTCTTTAAAGTATCTTCTTCCTCTACATGTGCATGCATTACTGATACCTTAAGTCTATAGTAATTCTGGTCCTGGTGAGTAGACCCTCTTGTGGTGTCGACCACACCTGATAGGACCCAGCCCAAGGCAGTATTTTGGGCAACCAGAGTGCCTGAAGGACTCTTCACTATCCCTTCCTTAATGATGCAGCTATATACGTCTGCTCCCAACAAAATATCTACCTTATTAGGCACATTGAAGTTTGGATCCGCCAACTGTAAATTACCGACCTTAATCCAATCAAAACAATTCTCAGTCACGTTACGTTCAGGTAAGTACGAGGTTATTTTTGGCAGGACATACGCCTTCACAGGGAGTTCAAAGTCTGCATCGTCTCGAGAATGTACAGTCAAGTCTACCATATATTTAACTGGTGTTGCTTTATCTGCACCTAACCCTGTAACGATTCCACGTATAGGAATTCTTTTCAACTTAAGCAATTGAACTGTAGACTCTGTGATGAAGCATGCCTGGGAGCCTTGGTCTAGTAGCGCTCGAACTATTTGACAACCTCCAGTCCTAGACTCGGCTTTCATTAGAACTGTTGCTAATAAAACCTGCCTGGGTTTGGATACTCTGCCTGTTGACAAACACGACACAATCTGACCCGTATTAGTCGAAGGACTAGTACTGCCGACTGCCGTGGATGTTGAGGAAGTAGCTTCCACTTTATGGGGTAGTTCCTCACTAGGGTGCAACAGACTATGATGACGCTTGTGGCATACTTTACAATTCGTGAGCTTTTTGCAGGCGTACACTGTGTGGTTGCTACCTAAACAATTAAAGCAAATTTTATTTTTTGCAACGAAGTCACGTCTGAACTCAAGAGGTTGATCTGTAAATGTTTTACAAAAACAAAGTTTATGACGTTCAGAACAATACTCACACCGTGCAGTATTCGATGAGCCTGTAGCTAGCATTGCCCTTGCGTGCGGAACCTGTGAACCTTTACCTACCGGAAGATGGATTCTAGCTGGCTGAATGCATTCCAAGGCTCGAAAACGATTTTCAATAAATGTCGTAAATTGATCCAAAGTTGGCAACTTGTCGTTACCCTCGCTGTTATTAGTTAATTCCCATTGTTTTCGGGTTTCCGGATCTAACTTATACGTAATGATGTGGATGACAATGATATCCCAAGTGGATACATCTATACTTAAATTTGATAAAGCGTTAAGACAGTCAGTAGTAGTGTCCAACATCCCTTTCAATGCCTCAGCCGACTCACTATGCATACGTTTTTGTGCAAATAGACGGTTTAAAATGCAATTGGCTAAATATTTTTTATTGTTGTACCGCTTAACTAATAGTTCCCAACACTGATTATAATTAGCGTCCGATATGGGCGTGTATCGCACAAGCTGCTCGGCCTCACCAGTCAAATGGCTCTTAAGATAATGCAACCTTTGAACATTGTCTAGTGCACTATTTTTGTGGACAAGTGAAACAAACAAGTCGTGAAATGTAGTCCACTCATTATACTTGCCGGAAAATGTAGGGATTGAAATTCGAGGTAACTTTATGAAACTACATGACTGGCCTGGTTGACCTGATTGCTTCGGTTGAGTAGTTTCTGAAACTACTTGAGCCTTCCTAAGCAAACCCTTTATTAGACTCTTATAAGTTACATAGATATCTTCAGTAGCATCATATATTTCAACTATAGCTGATTCTTGACTTCCTAAGGTAAATTGTTCATATAACTTACTTTTAGCATCTTTAAATGAAGCCCAATCCGACTCTAACAGTTCTAATTTTGTCTCCATGTACTCTAAAGTTAACCTTTCCTTTGGGTTCTTTTTAAAATTAACTAAACCCTTTTTTATGACATTTTGTAAATCTTTTAAAATACTGATTAATTTTTCCATTATAAATAGAGTATCTTTCTAATATGAGCTAAAATGAGTTATAAATTAATGTGTTTAACACTTGCCAAAAGTAAACATAAGAAGGAACAAACTTATCGAACAATATTTTACCAACAAAAAACTAAGTCCAAAAGTCGAGATATTTTTCTAAGTGTTTTACAACAAATCTAGGGAAAATCGGGTATAGATTCCACGTTCCCCCGTTTTTTATAAAACTATTCTAAGTCCTAAACATGCACAAGCTAAATTATTCAGAGTTTATTAACATGCACAAAATATTCAAAGTTCTAAAATAAACACAATTCTTACAACTAAAAATTCTCTTAAATTTACAAGTCAATAACTGCTTCAGTAGAAAAAGTCCAATATCTTCGTCGGTTTTCAAAGTTAAAATCTTCCTTGTAATAAGGTTCAGTATTACTTGAAAAGTTTTTAAAAAGTCAAAGTATACTCACAGGATTATGCACTATGCTCACTTTATACTCCACAAAACAAAGATTGATACTTCCTTGATACAATTCCGGAACTTGCTATACTGGAACTCGATATTTGTACTGCAATTGTTATCGATGCCAATTTTCGGCGCTCGTACTGCAACTGTTTCCGACGCCACTTTTCGTCGCTCGTACTGCAGATGATCACGTATCTTTGCCGCAGCGATCCACTGCGAATACGTGATGCGCGATCCAGGCTTGGAATCGCGTCACAAAAATTGGAACATATGGTGTCCAATCCGGGTCGAAATAAGGACCAATGTTAATTACCAAAGCTGGTAATTACGAACTAGGTTGAGCTACTTATTGCCGGGGGTGTGAATACTAGGGATTTCAATTAAACCACTGTATCCTGATCTAATAGCTAACAATTTAATAAATATTATAAAAGTTACAATATATTAGGAATGAAACCATACCGCGATTCAGCATAATGATACAGCGCCATCTATCGAGTCTCATTGCAACTTATACAAAATAAATTCTTATACTAATTGTAATACATACTTAAGGTTGAGTTCTGTTACGGTTCAACACAACCATTTCAATTAACGAATTAACTAAATGTACAGAAATTCCCCAGAGGTCAGCCGTTTTCTTAATATTTAAAGATTTAAAAGTTTTTATGATAGTGTGTATACTAATTGCAGAGTGGCTTATGGCGAGACTTGTGTCTGTAGTCTGTTACTCTGTTGCATTAAATTACGTCACTAGGTCACGTGGATCATCTGAGTTTGAAATAAAACAAAAATGACAACGTCAATCGGATTGAACCTTTCCTGTCACAATAAACGTTAAAGGGGCAGTCGGGTGAGACCGTCTCACGGCTTCTTGTTGGTGTTTAAAGTGTAGAGTTTTTAGCGTTCAAGTATTACGTAACGCGACTTAGGGGGGAGGAGGGGTCTTGTAAAACGTTACGGTACGTTACAGGGAAGAGAGGGGTTTCAAAACAGGGTCCAAAAAGATTCGGTACTTAGTTACATAGGGAGGGGGAGCGGTGTTCTAAAATCTTAAAAAATTGCGTTACGTGAAAAACTGTACACATTTCTTAATTACTGTCAAAATGAAAACGCCAAAGGGTCTTAAAAATTATTCCAGGATTTTTTTATTTATTCTTTTATCAATGGAATTTGAAAAAATCTAATGCTGCATCCACATATTTTGTAACATTTTTACAGCATATTCTCCATTACCTCGCTCTTTGAAGCGCTCGTGGCCCCGCGGACTCAGTGTTCTGTAAACGATCACTGCAGTAAGCAACATTTACTATGGCCGGATATAGATGGGTGACCACCACGTGGACCACTTTGTGACATTTATTTACGAGCGTTTCCGTGCTTCGGAAGGCACGATAAGCCGTTGGTCCCGGTTGTCAGTAAAATGACAGTCGTTAAGCCAAGTTGAAGGCCTTATGGGCGGCTTGAAAAATTTCAACTGTGGGTCGTCACAACCTGCGCCCGGGTCGGCAGCGCGTGTGTAGCGCCTCTGGTGTTGCAAACGTCTATAGGCTACGGTTACCAACCTTCCGGTGGGCCGTAAGCTTGTCTGCCACCTAAGCAGCATAAAAAAAAAATTACCGTATATGACTCGCGTGTCGACAATATAGAAAACTGCAGCTACGAGTTACATGTTTGACGAAATGTGCTGTAAAAATGTTACAAATGTGGACGCAGCAGTCCCCATAGAACAACACATCTATGACTTTGATCGGGAGCGCCATATGAAGACTTTCTCCTCTCTCAATACATAAGTACAAGCAAATTTGATTTTTTTATGATATAACTTTACAATAACTAAGAAGTTTTAATACCTTCATTTAAGGAGTATTACATTGTCTATTAAATACAATTTATTGCATTAACCTAGCATTTTTAGTTTCCGAGATTTTTAGGATTCTTTAAGTGACCCGGATTCATTGCTCTCGAGTGTATAAACAAATATAAATGTGTGCATGAACTTAAGAGTGTGCTGTTTTAATTATTTTGTGTAAGTTTCATAGGAATAGGAAGCGCTCGTGGCCCCGCGGACACGGAATTCTGTAAACGATCAGTGCCACTTTTGATATCGCCAGTCCTTGGATAGGTGACCATTGACCATCCATGTGACCACTTTGTAACATTTATTTGAGCGTTTCCGTGCTACGTAACGCAAGTAAAATGGCAGTCGTTAAGCCAAGTTAAAGGCCTATTTAGGCGGCTTGAAATTTTTCAACAGCAGGCAGTCACAACCTGCGCCTGTCCATCTCAACACGGCAATACGGTTCACCACCTATTACGTTTACAAATTTAATAAAAAGGTGAAATGTGATCATATAATATGCCTCTGCCTACCCCTTCGGGGATAAAGGCGTGACCATAATGTATGTATGATGTATGCTTAAGTTCCATAGTGTTAGTGACAGCCGATTGCTCTTTGAGTGGTGTATATGAATACGATTACCCCCGCAGCATAGATATACAATTATATAACGGGTAAAAATAAGGCGTCTCCCCTTTTTAAAGGTCGTGTTCCTCTAAGTATGAGCCGACCCTAACAGAAACGTGTGCCAGCTCATAATCTATTTTCATTCATATTCGAGTAATATTTATGTAATACTTCAACGTAATCCAAGAATTTCGCATGTCTGAAACAATGCCAATATTTTTTCGTGTTCCGATGGCATACTTAAACACTTTTAATCTGGGTTACTATGTGTGGACTGTGGAAGTTCAATGCAGGGCGGAAACTCCATACAAATCCGAATAATTGGTTGTCCTGAGGTGACGGGAGGCCTCGAACCGTTGGCGCAGCGAAGAACCATAGCGTCCTTGGCTGCTTTCTATCGAATGTATCACGGCGAATGTTCTGAAGAGCTCTTCAACCTGATCCCACCCTCTCCTTTCCGATCCCGAACAACACGTGCCGGGCAAAGATGCCACTCACACAGTGGAGAGAATCTTCGCCAGAACTGAACGTTTCAAAAGATCGTTCCTCTGTCGAACTATAAAAACATGGAACGACCTGCCCACACACGTGTTTCCCTCATCTTACAATCCCGGGTTTTTCAAGAGGAGCGTGAAGAGGCACATCACAGGGCCGCCAACTTGAGGACCACTGTCAGAAGTGGCACCCAATCGCTAGCTATGCGCCACGGCTTTCCATCAGGCTGGTGGCGACGTCAATTTGGCGAGCTAAATATTAAAAAAAAATGATTCGTTTTCAATTCTGTCACCAATTAAAAAACACGCTGTTTCTACAGAGCTTGAATGTGTGTGTGTGACCACTTAAAGGAAACTTTTCGTCAAAATACCCACCAGCTATAACACAGCTGTGGCGGGGGTGGGGAAGCTTTGCTCAGTGAAGAGCAGGGTTGTTGCCTATCTGTATGTAATACTATTATATTATCTATATCTATAATCTATAATAATATTATAAAGAGGAAAGATTTGTTTTTTTGTTTGTTTGTTTGTAACGAGTAGACTCCGGAACTACTGGACCGATTTGAAAAATTCTTTCACTGTTGGGAAGCTACACTCTTTGCGGTGAACATAGGCTATATTTTATTCCCGTATTCCCACGGAAACGGGAACTACGCGGGCGAAACCGCATGACGTCCGCTAGTCTTTGATATAGCAGAATTTGGTTGAACCAAAGATAATATAATAGTATTACATACAGATCTGCAACTCCCTGCCGCGCAACAGCGCCCACAGCTGTCAGTAGAGTTGACGGACGTGTTGAGGGAACATTTGCTTAGAATTATTGGTCACACGCACACATTCAAGCTGGAGTTTCCGCCCTGTGGTTGAACTTAATCAATCGAATCAGAATATGACAGTCCACTCCTGGACCTAGGTCTCTTCCAATTTACGCCACAACACACGGGCTTGCGAATTCCTTAGCCAGTCTTTTCCTAGGACATCTTCTCTCTAGCGAGTGGAGGTCATAATTTTCAAAATCGATGAAGGCTGCGTTACTTGGCAGCCTTTAAATCGGTCCTGAGATGATCCTTAGCCACTTTCGGTTTGAATTTCAAACCGAAAGTAAGTCTACTGAAGCGAGCAAGTCAGAACTATGAATAGCTTTGAGACCCATCCTAATTTAAATAAGGTAAACTTGACTCCCAAATTTGACTTTAGAGGCGTTGACACTTACGGTAGTCCATGCCCTCAAAGTTGCGAAGAAGAACGGTCTATGCCAATTGCCAGGGGTGTCATTGCGGGATAAACTCCGAAATGAGGTTATCCGAAAGAGAAGAAGATGGTCGGCATAGCTCTCCTAATAACTGCTTAAAGTGGCAGTGGGCTCACCACATCTGCAGAACAACCGATGACTAATGAAGCAAGCGAGTTTTAAAATGGAGACCGCGACGAGGTATTTGTAAAGTAGGACACGCACCCACCAATGGACGACATAGGAAAGGACGCAGAAGACACTTTGATTTATTTAACGTGAGGAAAATCCTACATGGATGCTGTGCCGGACTCCTACCGTTTAAAAACCACACGTATCGTACCTTACAGTTGGAAACTCCAGGTACGCCCTCGGAAGGATGTCCCCAGGACTCCCAACAGACTTACGGCTACCACTGCGGGCACTGGTTGAACTTTACTTCTGTACCGCATGGCAGGATTAATGTCGTACCGCTGGACGAAGGTCGGGGGACCCCGTCCGCCGACGAACGCTTAGCGGAAGGCACCTCCCCGTGTTCTGGAGGTGCCTCCAGTGCCCTCTACCCTCTCTGCTTGCAGAGGGACGCTCGAGAGCGGTGCGATGCGGGCTTGTTTTCGTCAGCTCCTTAGGGAGCTCCGGGGAAGCCGACCAACAGCTTCCCCCGAGGAGAGCCACGACTCTACGGGGCGCCCCTGCCGGGTCGACGTTGTAACGAATTCTTCATATCCTTTGGCCCGCCTCAAAGATAATATAATAGTATTGCTTAGCATTATTGTTACACGCACACATTCAAGCTGGAGTTCCCGGCTATAGGGTGAGTAGGAACACCGCAGGGTTTACTGGGTATTACGGCCCAAACGTATTACCCGCGTCAAAAAAAACTTTACTCCTGTAAACAAAACCCATGCAAGAAAAGATGCAAAAGTTCTAGGCGTCTCCTTTTAAAATTGTCTAAACACCTTGTGTAATTGTTACGGAATAGCAACGCATAGCCACTTGCTCTTTATGATCAAACGTTTGCCTGTCAAGTTTACTTTAGTCCTTAGGGTTGTCACAAATGTTTCTCTAATTAAATCGGTGGTGTTGTGTCCCAGTCGTGGGCGGCATGCTTGTAAGCCACTTAGTGGTATAAAAACAAATCACATATATACATCATATAATATAGTCACGCCTTTATCCCTGAAGGGGTAGACAGAGGCGTAGTTACGCCCACATTTCACCTCATACTCATAGTTTTATTTCCCACGTGGTGAATCTATTGCCTATATGAAATGGACAGGCGAAGATCGTGACGACCCACTGTTGAAATTTTCCGAGGCCTTTTTGACTGACTTAGCGATTGTCATTTTACTGACAACCGGTTTTCATTTCGAGTTTTCCATCTCTACACATTGGATCGTTTTGCAAAAGTGTTCCCTTAGTCGCCTCTTGCGACACCCTCGGAATTAATTGGGGTGGCGACATTTTGTACTCTTTCCCGTTGCCACACGGGTAGTTACAAGTTAAGTCACAGTAAAATAAAAACAGAATTTCGTGTACGTTCCCGCTTCTTATAGAAACTTATTTCCGGTATAAAATTCTATGTGTTAATCTATCTCTGAACTAAATTTCAGCCAGATTCAAAATGATATGCCAATTTTTTTTCTGCCGCGTTTAGTCAGCTAATCTCTATTTAGAGGTACTTACTTCACTACATAGTATAAAACAAAGTCGCTTTTTCTGTCCCTATAACCCTTTCCCTATGTATGCTTAAATCTTTAAAACTACGCAACGGATTTTGGTGCGGTTTTTTTTAATAGATTGTATTATATGTATTTAGTTGCATTGCATCCGTGCGAAGCCAGGGTAGGTCAGCTAGTATAAGATCTCAGAAAAGAAGAACGCTTTTTTTTTTAACGTGAGGGAAAATCCTCGTAGGATGCTATGCCGGACTCTTACCGACTAAAAAACCTCACGTAACGCCCAACAGCCCATGGTTGAGAGCCCCGGGTAAGCCCTCAGGAAGGATGTCCCGTGACTCCCAACAGACCTACGGCCGCCGTTGCGGCCTCGCCCAGGGAGGGTGGTTCGGGTGCAATCCCGCGTCTTTGGGGGTTTCGGGTGTGACCCCGCTTCTAAGGGGGGGCGTGTGTGAGTTGCTCACGTCACGCTGCCGTCATGGGCCTGCTTCTGTAAGTACGGTGAGCGGCCCTCTCACCGTCCTCAGACCCCGGTCATGGAAGCCGATAGTCCTCGGCGAAGACACGGCGGCGGCGCCCAGGGCGCCAACTGCGGAACTCGGGTGGGAGATTTCTCTTCCGCACCCGGCCCGCCGCCTCCTTCGCGAGCATGACCTGCTCGCAGAAAAAGGCGGCGCAGTCCCACTTACTTCCGCTGGAGAGCATGGCTCGCACCATGGCCTCAAGCGAGAGAGTGTCCACGCCCAGACCCACTACGAGGACCTGGCGCTGTTGTGCCCACGCCGTGCACTCCACCAGCGTGTGGAGCGCCGTGTCGTCGCTGCGGTCCTCGCAGTGCTGACACTCGGCCGTGGTTTCCTGGTGTTTTCGCCACAGATACCTACCGAAGCTACCGTGCCCGGCAAGCATCTGTGTCAACCGGTAGGAGAGAGCACCGTGTCTTCTCTCCAGCCACTCGTCCATGACCGGTCTGACGGCCGCGATTGTGGCGAATCCCCCCTTTGGTTGCTCAAGTTGCACCTTCCATGTCTCCACGGTTTCCTGGTGGAGCAGGGTCCGCTGGGCCTCGATTTCTCGAGACGCAGGCCTTTGGCCCCGCTCCAGCGCCTCCTTGCGCCATCTGAACAGTGACGCAAGGGCTCTCGCTTCTAGGTCCCATGGAGGGGTCCCGGCTAGGAGACATGCCGCCTCACCGGAGATCGTGCGGTATCCTCTTATCACCCTGACGACATCACTCTCTGCGGGCTCAGCAGTCTAGCCTCATTGCTGGCCGTCAGGGTCTCCGCCCATACGGGAGCCCCGTACAGGGCCATGCTTCGCACGAAAGAAGAACGCTAGGATCTCAGAAAAGGTTGAATTTTTAAAATTCTTTTACTGTTTCTTAGTCCATTTATTGAGAACTAGCTGATGCGCGCAGCTTCGCCCGCGTGAAGTTTGGTTCCCGTTCCCGCTTCCCGTGGGAACATTTTCCCGAGATAAAAAGTATGCTGATAGAGTATAGTCCGGAATAACACATAGGCTACTTTTTATCCCGGGAAAATGTTCCCACGGGAAGCGGGAACGGGAACCAAATTTCATGCGCACGAAGCTGCGCGCATCAGCTAGTATTGAATATTTGCGACGAGACGCGACAGGAGACATGATTTCTTTTTTCTCTCCCTTTATGTAACGCAAATGATGGGCGCGGTTCAGTGTAAACTTCACTGAGCTTAGCAAAAAAGTATCAAAAATATTTTGGTTCCAATATTTAATTATTTAATAGTGTGACAACCCTAGCGTGTTTACATGATTAGCCCTGGACGCGAACAGACGAGTACCGTCTACCTGGCACTGACAGACTCGTTACTCTAATTATAGAACACTACGCGGTAATTACGATATCTACCTACCTACCTATCGGCGCTTACGCATCTCAACCAAAGACTAATAGCACATAGATATGATATGTCGGCTGTGCTAATAGATTTCTTTTTAATTTTTATGAAGTGGCTACTGATGCTTTTGCTTTCGACTGCCTCGGTGGCGTAGTCGGTAGAGTAACCGCTTGCCACGCTTCTTGAGGTCCTGGGTTCGATTCCTGGGTCGGTTCAAATATTTATGTGATCCACAAATGTTTGTTTCAGAGTTTGGGTGTTTTCTATGTACTTATAAAATAATATGTATGTATTAAGAATTTTAGAAATATATTATATACTAGCTCAGGGCTGCCCAAAGTAGTGCCCGCGGGCAGCATGCGGCCCGCGGCGTCAATTGTTGCGGCCCGCAGAATCTTTTTATCTCCTTTATTTAAATACATTAATGAGCAAATTATTTTTCCCGCGACATAATTGAAATATTTTGGATATGTGTTCGATCAACCGAACGGCATTCCAGGCCGAGCGTGGGTCCTGGCTCTCGAGCAGCTTGAGCCTTGACTTATAGGGCTATTTAGCGCATGCCTCGAAAAAGGACAGTTTTCCAAGGTCTGGAAGACAGGAAAACTGGTCTTGATCTGAAAGGCGGGGCGGCCGAAAAATTCCCTATCAGGGTACCGGCCGATCGTGTTGCTCGACGAAGTGTGCAAGCTCTTAGAGTGCATTATTGCACAACGCCTTGTCGGGCACTCACACGCATGGGGCTTGATCTGGTGGATAGCCAGTTTGGCTTCCGTCAGGAGCGCTCCACCGTGGACGCGATCATGCGCATTAGAGTCCTGACGGAGGAAGCAGTCTCTTAGAGTGAGGTGGTGGTGGCGGTGTCTCTTGACATCGTCAACGCCTTCAACACCTTGCCCTGGAGCTGCGTTAGGGAGGCGCTTATTTACCATAGAGGCCATAACTTACCCGAGTTGGCTAGGGATGGGTCGGCGGGATGTGTCGTGCGGTGTTCCATAGGGATCGGTATTAGAGCCGCATCTGTCGAACATCGGTTACGACTGGGTGCTGCGTGGTCCGTTGCTCCGAGGGGTCGGCATAACGTGTTACGCCGACGACACCCTCGTTACGGCGCGGGGAGCAACGCACCGTGCCGCAGCACTTAAGGCCACGGCAAGGGTTGCTCGAGTCGTGGGTCGGATACGGCGGCTGGGTCTCGAGGTCGGCCTTTTCAAATCCGAGGCCCTGTGCTTCCACGGACCTCGGATGGGGCCACCTGCAGGATCCAGCCTACAGATAGGGGGCGTCAGCATTGGCATCGAGCCCTCGATGAAGTATCTGGGACTCGTACTCGGTGGCCGGTGGAACATCGGACATCATTTCCGAAGTTGGGTCCCAAGTCAAAAAATTCGAGAGTGATATAGCACTCTTCACTCATCCCTTAACAGTCGCAGTTGAGAGTGTGAAGATTGATTATCAACTGGAACTGTGTGATCTGCAATCAGACCCCTTTTACAAGGGCAGAAGAAATTGAATTTGTAAATCTTCTTATTGAACGTTTCCCGAAACTGACGAATTTCGGACTATAAATGGGCTCGATGATGGGCAGTACCTACCTTTGTGAAAGTGCATATTCAACAATGAAGTTTATAAAATCTCAATACAGGTCTTCATTGACAGATACTTCACTTAAACATGCACTGCGTCTAGCTACTACTAATATTGAGGTTGATGTTGACAGAACTATAAAAGACAAATTAATGAGAAAGTAGATAATAAAATAATGATACCTATTATACATGTATTTTACTTTGTTAAATAGGTATGTTGCGGCCCTTCAATGTATTTAGCCATTTTTGTTGGCCCTAGGTCAGGCCTCCGTCACTCGCTACAAGTCGTTTTATAAGCACCTACTCCTAAGTATTATGACGCAGAACTAACGTGGCCGACCGGCAGAGGGCTGCCACACGCCAGACCGAGCGAAGTGCGCACAACCAATGTACATTTCCCGCGTAAAATAATATTTCGCTTTATTTAGTCTTGCTTTTTTTTTTCATCTTACTTCTTACTAATATTCTAAAATTAAATGCGAAAGTGTTTGAGAGCGTATGTGTAGATGTGTGAATGTTTGTTACTCTTTCACGCTCTAACGGCTAACGGATCTGGCTGATATTTGATACAGGGATAGATTGTAGTCTGGAATAACACATAGGTTACTTTTTATTCCGGGAATAAGTTCCCATTGGAAGCGGGAAAAGAAACAAACTTTTACGCGGGCTAAGCTGCGAGCATCAGCTAGTTATAATATAATTCTTATGTAAAGAAGAAGAAGTTATAAAATATTATTAAGTTTTTTTTTCAGACACTGTATATTGTTTTTTGTAGTTATAATGTATTTTTGTTACGTGCTTACAACCCTAATGTTGTCAATAGTTGTCACTCGATGACGCAATCATACGGTGTGCGCACGAATCTCGACTCTCGGAATACGTCGTAGAACATGTTTTCCACTGTAGCGATATGTTATAGCTAATATTTTTGAGGTTAAGTATGGGAGTGATGTATCTGTTACGTAGTAACTATTATTTAATCTGTGCCTAGGTCCCATCTAGTTTGGACAGCCCTGTACTAGCTGATGCCCGCAGCTTCGCCTGCGTGAAAATTTGTTCCTCGACTATAACATATCCCCTATGTCCACTAAAATCCATTAAATCTCTGTAGGACCAAATTTCAGCCAGATCCGTTCAGCCGTTACAGCGTGAAAGAGTAACAAACATCCACACTCACAAATATTTGCATTTATAATATGTACCTAGTTAGATACATTTCTGATTAACAAATTCATTACAGGTAAGTAAATTTATTTATTAAATACATTTCTTAATTCAATGGCTAAACAACTACTTGGCACAACTTCTCTTCTAAGAATTGACATCGTAACTTAGTTCCTTCTTCAGGTACTAAGAACTACTGTAGGCTTTGTCCTCCTAATACAGATGGTCCAACCAAGACCTGGTAACGTAATAACAATACACAATACTTAATGGCTCTTTTCAGTCCTGTCCATTCCCGTATTTTACAAAGACTTAGTGAGTCTGTTTCCTAACAGAATGCAGTCGGCACTATAATGTAGAATAAAGTTCATGCCTTCCATGACCAGTTGCTTAGGGCAGCTGACAACCTTTGTCGTAGGTAAGGATTGAGCGTAGATGGTAACTTGACCAGTGGATACTACCTGAAGCGTGGTCTTTCATTTTTTCAGGCTTACAACTTAGAATTTTCTTTTTCTTTTCACAATTGTATTTTTGTCACACAAAATTTGAATAAATTAGCAATAATACTTCCGTAAAGCATATTTGGTTAATATTATACCAAAACAGCGCTTCTTTTTAACTTTATGGCTATGTAGTAAAATCATATGTTTGAAGTTTGAAATAAATCATAAATAAAAACGTAAATTTTATTGAACTTTCACAAATTATGTGTCAAAATAAAAAGTAATAAGAGTATTTAAGGAGTATTGATATCAACTCCGGAGAAAATCTGCCCCAAAATAATTTACATTCCCTTTTTAGCTCGTTATAGTATAAATTTCAAAAAAATATGAAATACGTCTTCCATCAATTATGTTAATAATGCTCTATGCGAAATTTTAAGTAGATCGGACCAAGGAATCACGTTGTCCCATACAAACTTTACCCTCCTTTTTTATACCTTTGGAGGTTGAATTTGCAAAAATGTTAAAATTACTTTTTTCAAATTGTAACAAACAACGCTAATGTTTAGTTTCATCATGTACCATTAACCGTTTAAGCAATAATTGATAATAAATTTGGGTCTAGGGATCGAACCGCAAAATTAAGTTTGGTTTGAATTCTATATACTTTTCCGAGATAAAAAGTATCCAGTGTGGTGCCCAGGCTATTAAAGAATATTTATACCAAGTTTAATCGTAATCGAACCGGTAGTTTTTGCGTGATGCCTGAACTAACAGACAGACAGACAGACAAAAATTTTTTAAATCTAATTTTTGGGTTCGGTGTCGGTCTAGTAACACCCCCTGCTATTTATTTCTTTGATATTTTGAATGTACAGAATTTTCACTTCTAAAGATTTATTATAAGTATAGATAAGTAGGTATGCTTATCAGTCATCTAGATCCCATAGCACAAGCTTATATTAGCTTAATTTGGACTAAGATGATGTTGTGTGAGAATGTCCACAAATAAAAAAATGCTTTTTAGAACTCTCAACACAGTTTCAGCTGAGAGGATCAAATTTATTCTAGACTAGCGGACTTCACGCGGTTTCACCCGCATAGTTCCCGTTCCCGTGGGAATACGGGAATAAAATATAGCCTATGTTCACCGCAAAGAGTGTAGCTTCCCAACAGTCAAAAAATTTTTCAAATCGGTCCAGTAGTTCCGGAGCCTATTCGTTACAAACAAACAAACAAACAAACAAAATAAACTAATCTTTCCTCTTTATAATATTAGTATAGTATAGAAGTATAGACTAGCTGTAGCCCGCGACTTCGTACGCTGCATTATCTTTAGATTGATAAAACTTGTTTATTTTTGAACCGATTGACATGAATAGGGAATGCAAATCTCGCGAGATTCGGCTCGGGCGAGATCTCGCAAGATTACAGATAACAATACCGCGAGATCTTGCAAATTACGAGATCTCGCGAGATTGGCATTTTTGTGTGTTTATTCTTTGAAATAATCACAATATTTGAGTAAAAATAGGAAAAAAATAATGAGAATTGTAGGTACTTCTTGTGAAATAAACATTTAAGTACCTATTTATAAAAAAGTATATCAACTACTACTTTTTATACTTACATTATTTGACGTACCTACATAGTTTTTTAATATAAACTGGAAACATCAAATACACTCGAGAGCAATGAATCCGGGTCACTTAAAGAATCCTAAAAATCTCGGAAACTAAAAACGCTAGGTTAATGCAATAAATTGTATTTAATAGACAATGTAATACTCCTTAAATGAAGGTATTAAAACTTCTTAGTTATTGTAAAGTTATATCATAAAAAAAACAAATTTGAAAAAGGGCCACTTTCGAAGATGGAACTACGAAATTACAGCATTTGGTGTTGCTTTTGTTTGTAATCTGTCATTTATGTGGGTACATAAACCATGTTGATAGTGCTCTATATTCATTAATCAAGCTGAAATTATGTCGCTTACGCCTGAAGAATGCACCAGAATACTTACAATGCTGGAAACCGGCCGGAGTCAGCGCGATACAGCCAGGACTGTCGGTGTGTCGCTGTCAACAGTACAAAGAGTTCTCCGACGTTACGAAGAAACTGGTTCTAACCTACGCAGACCAGGAACGGGCAGAACCAGGTGTACCACAGCACGAGAAGACCGATACTTGGTGAACACCATGCTTCGAAATCGCTTTCTCACAGGAACTGAACTCACCAATCAGTTTCGACGCCTCGGAGGAAGTAACCCAAGTGCATGGACAGTAAGACGTCGGCTTGCTGAATCTAACTTAAAACCCCTTAGACCTGCAAACGGCCCTAAACTGGAGCGTGGGCATCGTATTTCGAGACTAAGGTATGCCCAGAGCCACGTAAATTGGAGTATTGAAGATTGGTCAAAAGTTATGTTCTCCGACGAATCAAAATTTATGCTCTACAAGCACGATGGAAGACACAGAGTGTATCGAAGACCAGGGGAAAGATTCAAGCAAGCATGCATCGAAGAAAAAGTAGCCTACGGTGGTGGGTCTGTACTTGTGTGGGCCGGAATTTCTTCTGAAAGTCGCACAGAGCTGGTGATCATAGAAAACGGCTCTTTAACTAGCGTAAGATATGTGGAAGAAATCCTCAATGATCACGTTGGTCCATTTATGGTCAATTTAGGTGAGGATGCTATATTTATGCATGACAATGCCCGACCTCATACAGGTAGGATTGTGAATGACTACCTTCAAGAGATGAACATTACTCGTATGGAGTGGCCAGCGCGCAGCCCGGATATCAACCCGATCGAGCATGCTTGGGACGAGCTAGGCAGATGCGTAAAACAACGAAACCATCCCCCAATCACGCTTCGTGAGCTCAAAATTGCTCTCACAGAGGAATGGGAGAATATTCCCCAAAATCGTATAAGGAACTTGGTGTACAGCATGCCAAACCGCGTAAACGCAGTAATGGAAGCACGAGGAGGCAATACGAAGTATTAAAATTCAAGAAAATCGTAATAAAGTTCAAAAATTTCATGTTTCCTATTTTTGTTTTAAGGAGAGATCGGCAGTTTTTTCTTTACGTAATTTTGTGTTAATAAAATGTATGGTGACTCATATTTTTTTTACTTTCATTTAAGGAGTATTACATTGTCTATTAAATACAATTTATTGCATTAACCTATCATTTTTAGTTTCCGAGATTTTTAACATTCTTTAAGTGACCCGGATTCATTGCTCTCGAGTGTATGTGAGCGATATACTAGAAGTTTAGAGACTTATTAACAAACATACCATGTATAATATTAATTTACAAAAGAATATCCTTTACAATACTGTTTTCATTATTTTGTTTTCTCTGTTTACTGTAATTTGTGTGTACATAAACTAATATATAATAAATAATGTCTAAACAATATAAATTATTTTAGAAGTAGCTCCTCAAAAAACACAATGAGCTTAGAGTAGAATCTGTTAAACGGCTTATTATTTTGCTGTTTCCGATAACCAGCCACTGTAAAGGCGCTTTCCGATTCAATTCTAGTGGGAACCATCGATTGAAGGCAGTCATCAGTTCTTTTTACAGGCTGAAATGCCTTGTCTAAGTTTACTAAAACCTCATTTTATTCCGCACTCAAAGAGTAGTCCCGATCTGCTTCCAGACGCAAGTCGATAAAAGCTTTCTTGACACACATCTTGACTCTATTATACGTGTAGAAAGCATGTCTTCTAGGCTCGGCCAACGGGTTTTACAATCAAGTTAGAACTTTATATCTTTCCAAATTCTTGTTTCATGTATCCGCTTTACTAGGTGCAGAGTATCCGTTTTACTAGGTGATCTTTTAAAGTGTCATCTATTTCCCTTCTTTCTCAATAATGCCCACATGTTCTGCATCTAGCAGTTCGCGTTCACGCGCAATTATTTTTATGTTTGAGTGCAATCTCGTTAACCTCGCGAGATCTCGCCTATTTTTCGACCGAGATCAATCTCGTAAAAAAAGGCCGAGATCTCGCGATTTCGAGATCTCGCGAGATCGAAATTGCATTCCCTAGACATGAAACAAACACTAAATGTTAAGTGGAGCAAACCGCGACGCAAAAAAGAAAACGGTTAAGCGGTTGCTGAGATTAGCGTGCACAAACGTACAGACAAACAGACAAAAATTCTAAAAACCATTATATTGGGTTCTATTGCGTTCATAAAGCCCCCCTATAAACTTTTTTCTTATACATACATACATACATAACATCACGCCTGTCTCCCAACGGGGTAGGCAGAGACTATGACTTTCCACTTGCTACGATTCTGGCAAACAACTTTCGCTTCTTCAACTTTCATAAGTGTTTTCATACATGCTCTTCGGTTAAGGGTACTCTTGACCTGGCCTTTTTTCAGAAGATTTTCGATTTAATCGATATGAGTATGCCGAGGTCGACCCCTACCAGTTTGCTCATTCACTCTCGCTTCATAAATCTGTTTTGTCAGCCTATTTCCATCCATTCTCTCCACATGTCCAAACCATCTGAGCATCCCTTTCTCTATCTTAGTCACTACATCTTCTGTCATACCGCAATGTTCCCTTATCACACTATTCTTTACTTTATCCCTCAATGTCACTCCAGCTATACTTCGCAAACTTCTCAGTTCCACTGCATTAATTTAACTTTCATGCTTCTCCTGCCACACCCAACTTTCACTACCATGCATAAGTGTAGGGACAAGCACTCCTCTATGTACAGCCATCCTTGCCTTTTTAGACACGTTCTGACTGCTAATAAAGGTGTGAATGGCTCCATTCACTTGATTTCCTGCCAAAACTCTTCTTTCAATATCATTGTCACACTTTCCATCTCTTGCAAATTTTGAACCCAAATATACAAACTCTTTCACCTGTTCCACGCTCTTTCCTTCGATCGATATCGAGCAATCAGTCATACATTTCTCTCTTTCAAAAACCATTACTTTTGTCTTGCTTACATTAACATTCATTCCTCTACTTTTAAGCGCATCGTTCATTATATTAACCATCAATTGCAACTCATCCGCCGATGATGCCAGTATTACCTGATCATCAGCATAAAGGTGGCATTTGACGGTTAGCTCATTCATTTTTAATCCATACGCACACTCTTGTAGTTCTTTCAAGCAACTGTCCATGTATAGGTTGAACAGCCATGGTGACGCTACACAGCCTTGTCTCACACCTTTTTCGATGGGAAAAAAGTCTGTGCAAGCTCCATTGATCCTGACACAAGCACTGGAGCCCTCGTATAGAGATTTCAAGGCTCGTATCAAGTTGCTGTTCACTCCATGCATAGACAGTGTTGACCACAGTTCATTCCTCACCACTCTGTCATAGGCCTTTTCCAAGTCCACGAAGATGCAAATAGACTTTTTGACGTTTTGCCAAAAACTTTTCAACTAGGCATCTTAATGAAAAGACCTGATCCGTGCATCCCCTTCCTTTCATAAATCCTGCTTGTACATCCCAAATTTTTCCTTCACTTTCATTCATCACTCTTTTAATCAAAACTTTCGCATACAATTTGCCTACGACACTGAGCAAGCTTATGCCGCGGTAGTTTTTGCACTCTTGCTGTGACCCTTTACCTTTGTACAGCGGCACTATGACAGATTTGCACCATTCTTCTGGTACTCTGCCATTTCGCCAGCAAAGATTAAAAAGGCGGTACAGCTGGCAAGCTACCACGCCACGACCCGCTTTCAGCATCTCGACAGAAATTCTATCAATCCCAGCAGCCTTTCCTAATTTCATGCTATTCAACGCTTCCACAATTTCTTCCATACTTAAGTGGCTTTCATTCTCAAGTTCATTCATTTCCGAAACATGAGTCTCCATTTGCATATCCTCTTTTTCAAATAAACTTTCAAAATATTCCTTCCACGTTTTTAACACACATTCCTCTCCTATAACAAGACTGCCATTACGGTTTCTGATTTGCTTAAATTGTAAGGTTGTCTTTTCAGTCCTCATTGTTCTTATAGACTTCCAAAAGAATTTTATGTTTTGTTGGAAGTCATCAGATAACCTGTTATGAAAGTCATCCTCATCATTCTCTCTCTTACTTTTTAGGGTTTCGTAGCCAAATGGCAAAAACGGAACCCTTATAGATTCGTCATGTCTGTCTGTCTGTCCGTCTGTCTGTCCGTCCGTGTGTCACAGCCACTTTTCTCCGAAACTATAAGGTCTATGCTATTGAAACTTGGTAGCTAGATGTATTCTGTGAACCGCATTAAGATTCTTATATAAAACTAGAAAAAAAAGCAGTAAATTTTGGGGGTCCCCATACTCAGAACTGAAACTCTAAATTTTTTTTTTCATCAAACCCATAAGTGTGGGGTATCTATAGATAGGTTTTACAAAAATGCTATGGAGGTTTCTAACATCATTTTTTTCTAAAGTGAATAGTTTGCGCAAGAGACACTTTCAAAGTGGAAAAATGTGTGCCCCCCCCCCCCCCCTCTCTAACTTCTAAACCAAGAGAATGATAAATCTAAAAGAAATATATGATGTACATTGCCATAAAAACTACGAACGAAAATTAGTTTGAACGAAATAGAGCTGGTAGTTTTTTTTTAAAACGTCATAAACCGCAATTTTCGCCCAGAAAAATCATAACCACATCAAACGTGTTAAAACATCAATCGAAGTTACAACGAACTACAAAAACTTTTATATTATGGTACTTGCTGCTACGAAACCCTTCATGGGCGAGTCCGACTTGCACTTGGCCGGTTTTATTACGACTTCTTTCGCAACACGCTTATACCTTTTATACTCATCCTTTGCCATTTTTACATCCTCATCCGTTGCCTTCTGCATTCTTTGGTTGGCCAATGTAGCCAACCAGTTCAACCATGCTTGCTTCTTATCAGACAAAACTTTTAAAACTTCAGCACACATACTCTTTACCTGACATTTATATATAGGTATCTTTAATGTAGAGACAGCGACCTGTTACGATTTTATTATATGTATTGATGTATTGATTGATTGATTGATTGACGATGATCTTACTTCAGGAAACGCTAGTCTTCAATATTTATAATTAGCTAACATTACGCGTCATACTCTTGGCAAGACATTCAGCAGATAATTATTTTTACATCGCGACAAGTTCTTTCATCAAGTATTGTTGAAACCGGTCTCTTGTGGCGACGGAGTCCCGTATGATAACGGGAAAGAGAAAAAAATGTCGTCATCCCAATTCATCCCGAGGGTGTCGTTAGAATCGACTAAGGGAACACTTTCGCAAAACAATCCATTGCGTATAGAAGGAAAACTCGAAATGAAACCCGGTTGTCAGTAAAATGGCAATCGTTAAGCCTAGTTGAAGGTCTTATAGCTTAAAAAATTTGAACAGTAGGTCGTCATTTGCCTGTCCATTTCAACACGGCAATATGCCACCACTTGTTTTTTTTATACCACTAAGGTGGCAGACAAGCATACGGCCGACCAGAAGGACTGGGGGTCACCGCAGCATATGAACGTTTGCAACACCAGAGGCGCCACACTCGCGCTGCCGACCCTGTAAAAACCTTCTAAGACCCCTTTTGAAGAACCCCATACTGTAGGCCTTTGGGAAAACCGAGGCAGGAAGATCATTCCACAACCTAAGCGTACGCGGAAGGAAACCCCTACCGGATCTAACCGTGCTCAAACGCTCCGGACGTAGGGTGTGAGGATGAAATCCCTGTCTATGGCGAGCGGTGCGATGATAGAATGTAGCCGTGGGCATCATGTCAAACAATTCCTCGGAGCACATACCATTGTACAGGCGGTAGACGCATAAGGAGGCATAGTCTCTCCTGTCGCGAAGAGGTTCCACACCACCTGTCAGTATAGGATCGTTGACAACTCTCACAGCTCGCCTCTGCACCGAGTCAAATGGGCGAAGCTGATATTCAGGTGCCCCCGCCCAGAGGTGACAGCAGTACTCCATGTGTGGCCGCACTTGCGACTTATAGAGAAGCAGTGTTTGCGCCGCAGTAAAGTACCGCCGCGCGCTGTTGAGCACACCGAGCTTCTTGGACGCCAGCCTGGCCTTGTCCTCCAAATGACTGCGGAACTGAACGTCACTGGAGATGTCAACACCAAGGATCCCTATACTTTTAAAGATGGAAAGAGATGTGCCCTGGAATCGTGGCGCTACAGTAATTGGGGCTTTCTTAGCGGTGAAAAAACACGCCTGTGTCTTGGAGGGATTGAACTGGACAAGGTTTTGTCCACCCCAATCGGACACTCTAGTAAGAGTAGCCTCGATTTCAGACACAAGCTGTTCACGACTTTCTTCCACTGCGTCCCGAGAGATACCGGGGCGGCCCGTGTAACAAGTGTCCCCTGTACTGTCGTCTCAATGTGGGTCGGTGTCGGTCATAACAATGAATGCCGTCAATAGACAACATGTGATTGATATGCAGCAGAAACAGGGTAGGGGACAACACTGAGCCTTGCGGTACTCCAGCGTTTATTTATACCACTAAGGTGGCAGACAAGCATACGGCCCACCGGAAGGACCGGTGGTCACCGCAGCCTATGAACGTTTGCAACATCAGAGGCGCCACACTCGCGCTGCCGACCCTGTAAAAACCTTCTAAGACCCCTTTTGAAGAACCCCATACTGTAGGCGTTTGGGAAAAACGAGGCAGGGAGATCATTCCATAACCTAAGCGTGCGCGGAAGAAAGCCCCTATCGGATCTCACCGTGCTCGAACGCTCCGGACTATTGATGATGACTGCCCCTGTGGCGTGGTCGGTAGTGATACCGCCTGCGGCGCTGGAGGTCGTGGGTTCGATTCCCACCGGAGACAAATATTTGTGTGACCCATAAATGTTTGTCTCAAGAGTCTATGTAAAATATGTATGTATTTAAAAGTATATAAGTATTAATATCCGTGGTCTGATACCCATAACACAAGCAGGTTATTCCTAGCTTACTTTGGGATCAGATAGCGTTGTGTGAAATGTCCGTGAATATTTATTTATTTATTATTTATTATTATTTATTACTCGTACTCGTAATCGTTTGAAGCGCTCGTGGCCCCGCGGACTCAGTGTTCTGTAAACGATCACTGCAGTAAGCAACTTTCACTGTGGCCGGTCCATGGATGGGTGACCATCCATGTGATCACTTTGTGACATTTATTTGAGCGTTTCCGTGCTTCGGAAGGCACGTTAAGCCGTTGGTCACGGTTGCCAGTAAAATGGCAGTCGTTAAGCTAAGTTGAAGGCTTTATTTCAACAGCAGGCAGTCACAACCTGCGCCTGTCTATTTAAACACGGCAATACGGCTCACCACCTATTACGTGGGACAAATTATACAAAGGTGAAATGTGGGCATATAATATGCCTCTGCTTACCCCTTCGGGGATAAAGGCGTGACTGTATGTATGTATGTTAACGTAGGTTTTATTTTATACCTGTTTTCCCACGGGAACGTTAACTACGTGGGTAAAACCGTATGACGTCAGCTAGTTTAGTGGTAAGTAGGTATGTGAGATTTACTCGGAATTCGCTATTTTAGTTCAAGGAAACTCTTTAAGGATAATATTTGAAATCCCGGAATAATATCAATAAATTTTACACTAAACTTCTTATGCCTTGTTCACACTGAAATCGCGGCTCTGAAACATACCTACTGCAGAACGTTTTGATTATGAGTTGTTCACCGACAGAACCTTTCAACTACGAACGTTTTTCTGACAAAATGAATAATTCATAATTTGAAGCGCTCGTGGCCCCGCGGACTCAGTGTTCTGTAAACGATCACTGCAGTAAGCAACATTTACTATGGCCGGATATGGATGGGTGACCACCACGTGGACCACTTTGTGACATTTATTTACGAGCGTTTCCGTGCTTCGGAAGGCACGATAAGCCGTTGGTCCCGGCTGTCAGTAAAATGACAGTCGTTAAGCCAAGTTGAAGGCCTTATGGGCGGCTTGAAAAATTTCAACTGTGGGTCGTCACAGCCTGCACCCGGGTCGGCAGCGCGTGTGTAGCACCTCTGGTGTTGCAAACGTCAATAGGCTACGGTTACCAACCTTCCGGTGGGCCGTAAGCTTGTCTGCCACCTAAGTAGTATAAAAAAAAATAAAAAAATCAACCATTTTAAGTGAATGGTTAACACCCCGACTCGGATAGGTTAGGTTAGGAGCGAAGCGGAGCGGGGCTCCCACAGCCTTCGTAGTTATTTTTTTTGTTTTGTCGACCATCTCTTATTTGGTGAACGATTCTGTCGTCAATTTACTCATGAATTAATTGTTCTGTCGGCGAAACGTTCGTAGTTGAAAGGTTCTGTCGGTGAACAACTTATAATCAAAACGTTCTGTCGGCGGCTCATCCGGTACAGAAACGTCTGTCGGAGGTATGTTGCAGAATCGAAATCGCACAGTCAAAACTACCTACCTATTATATATAACAACACGACCTATGTTATGAGTTATGACTAAAGATAATATAATACCTATTATTACTACCCATTTCCCTCTGTGAAAGCGGGCTCCAAAAAGATTACGCTCATACACACATCTTTTTTTTTACGTATGTCCCTCATGGATGCTATGCCGGGACTCTTACCGACTAAAACCACACACGCCCTACCACTGCTTACGGTAGGAAGCCCCGGATAAGCCCTCGGAAGGATGTCCCATTATTCCAGACAGACTTCGGCTATTTCTTCCTTCCCGCGCCTTTGGGGCGTTGTTCGGGTGCTGTCCCGCTTCTTTAGGTGTGAAGCGTGCGTGAAACTCATGTTACGCTTCTTGGGCCTGCTCCTGTAAGGATGGTGAGCAGCACCCTCACCGTCCTCAGGCCCCGGTCATGGAAGCCGATAGTTTTGGGCAAAGATAAGTCTGCGGGCCAGACTCCGAAACTCGGGTTGAAGTTGGTGGGATAGTTATCTATCGCCGCCTCTTTCAAACGCATGCCCTGCTCGCAGAGAGACGCGACGCATTGCGCTACGGAGTCCCACTTACTCCCGCTGGAGATCATGGCTCGCAGCATGGTCTCCAGCGAGAGAATGTCCTTGTCCAGACCTGCCACGAGATCCTGGCGTTGTTGCGCCCACTCTGAACACTCCAACAAAGTGTGGAGTGCTGTATCCTCGCTGCTCCTATTTTTTTATTACTTTAAATTGTTAGTTTAGCCGAAACAAAACAGCTTAATTTGTGCTTATCAGAACATTAATGAAATTCGCTTGCTTTTTTGGTGTGAACCAATCGTTGTGGAAGTTATACGTCATACAAAATTTAACATGTGATTGTATGAAACACGTTTCGCGGAATATTCTTCGCTTAGGACAATAAATAATAACTGAACAGACGAATAGCTTTAAGAGAAAAACAAAGTACCACATGTTTACGTAAAAGTGGGTTAGTGTTAGAATAATAAGCCAAATTTCAATATATCTTTTGTCTGTGTATATCTTTGTTTATATAGGTCATAGAGAAACACTAAACGAACGTAAAGAGAGGATGGTGGGGGGGGGGGGGGCTGCTCATCGTCCTTACAGAAGCAAGCCAAAGACAACAGCGTGACTTGATAGTTTCCCGGACGCCACACGCCCCAAGAAGCTGGATAACACTGGAACCCTCAGGTGAGGCCGCAGTGGAAGCCAAGGTCTGTTGGGAAACCTGGGGTATCGTTCCGAGAGCTTACCCGGGGCTGCCAACTGTTACGAAACCCTAAATAGACCCCTGTCTTAAAGAAAGAGGTGCAAATTAAATCATTTTTGTTGGCATAAAAAAAAGAGAAATGATAGCCAAAAATTGATAACTCATTAGGTGTATTTTTATTTCTATCATGTAAAAGGCAAAGGACTTCAATCTATACTGCCTCATCAGCCTCCTTTTGTTTTTATAAGGCAACCTACACACGTTTAAATAAAACAATATTTTTATCATCCATGGCGTAAGGCTAAGGCAGCCGTCCCTGAAGCCTACAATGGGCCCTAGGGCTTTGTGTTTGACAGAATAGATGCAGTCGCGACTTCGAGTGCATGAGCGAACATACGACTCTTATTTAATGTGACGCTAGCGTTTTGTGGATAAGACGGTTTATTTATTAATCATCACCATTACTTTCAAATTGTTAATGAGTACCTACTGAAATGCAGTCAATCGAATGTTAAACAAAATATAACAGAAATAAATTAATATGTAAGGGGTACTCACGAACGTGATATATTGCTGTTTTTAGTACGGAACCCTCCTTTATGACTCGCACTAGGCTGGTTTTTTTATAGGTCGTGACTCGTGAGTATATAAATAACTCATTTAATAGAGTTGCAATTTACATCTCCGATAAGCGTGACATACTATAAAAACCCCACGTATACAGCTGAATGTGAATTTTCTAAAATCCTTTTGAATGTTTTCGTTATGATGCCATCCTCTATGTGCCAAAATGGAGTCAAAATCTCTGGAGCTGAACTTTAAGGATTCAATCACATAGTTTATATGATCATTAGGATTCAATCATGATTAAATCCTTATAGATTCAATATAGTTCAGCTCCAGAGATTTTGACTCCATTTTGGCACATAGAGAATGGCATTATAAATAACGAAAACATTTTTATTATATTTAGAGCTGTAACTTTGGTGAGAATGAATTTTTTTTCCACAAATCGTGTCATATCCATATAAATCTCATCTCTTAATAGGCCGGTGCACAAGGCGGTCAACTGAGTCCCGGGCTGACTTAGCGACTCTTTGCCATCTCAACTTTACTAGTGATGGGCATGTAAATTTAGGCAAATAAATTAAATATGATTCTAATAGATGTTAAATTGACTGTGCGAGCGAAGCGAACGAGAGTCTCTGATTCGACAGCGACAGTATGGACGATTCTGCTTTCGTCCGTATGTTTGTGTGCATGTATGTCAGTTTCGGTCTAAAGGTCGCATTTCTTATCCGATCTTCACCAAACCTTGCACACGTGATCTTTGATTTAAAATACAACTTTTGTCTAGAACTTTTTTTTGTTAGGGCAGAAAATGAGCAAGAAACGGGGTGAAGATTGCTGTCGCGTTATTTATGAACGGATCTTGATGATTTTTGGCTGAAACACATATAGGATATGATTCCTTACAGGTATTTTTTTTTCTTTTTTATTTATTGCGGGTTGTGAGGTCTACTCTTCGCAGAAGTACTGGTAAAATAGAGAGATTTGCAGATTTAGGAATCGGTATCTTGGTGTTAGAAGAAAACTCTGTGAGGACGACCGTGACGCCGCGATGGTGGACAATGTCTACGTCGGGGGACTTGGAATTTTTCTTTAGAGGGTACATCTAGAGAGGACCTAGGTGGCACAGCTATTATCTGCTATTATCTGCACAGCTTATATTATTTATTTATATCTATTATATACATATATAAAAGAAAGTCGTATTAGTATCGTATTAGTAGTATACACTGTTTATAACTCGAGAACGGCTGTACCGATTTGGCTGAAAATTGCTGGGGAGGTAGCTTACAACCAGGAGACGGACAATCGGACATAGGATACTTATTATCCCGTTTCAGTGTGCTTTTTTATGCGCTTTTTTGGTCATTCAGAGTAAATGCGACGGGAAAGGGTGATTTACTCTCCCTTTTGTGACGCAAATGAAGTTGCGCGGTTCAGCTAGTTTAATATAAAAAAAAACAATTGATTTTTATAGAAATAGCTATTATATCAACTTAACGCCATCAACTATTAGTTCGTCCCACCAACACGATTTTTCATTTAAAATCTGGACGACAGAATTATTTTTTATACCACTAAGGTGACAGACAAGTATACAGCCCACCAGATGTACCGGTGGTCACCGCAGCCTATGGACGTTTGCAACACCAGGTATATTATAAAAAAATCAAATTCGCTTAAGGCGTCATAAAACTAAAATTACTTAAGTGTTCTGTACAACACTATATTATATTATTCCCTGGTATATGAATATTATTCCCTTTAATACCCTTCATTCCTTTTTTTACGTGTGAACATCGTTCATGGGTACTGGACTCCTACCGACTAAAATCACACGATGCCTAACTGACTACGGCCTAGAAACCCGGGTAATCCCTCAGAAAGATGTTCCAGGGTTCCCAGCAGATTTTGGATACCATTGCGGCCTCTTCTAGTTCCCCTTACTCTTTAAGAGGTACAAGACATTAATGTTTATAAAAATCTGTAATAAACCAGTATTAGAAACCAAACATGTTTCAAATATAGCACAGAGAACTATTTAAAAATTAACACAACAAAAAAAATCTCTCAATTCTTATTTTAAAATTTGAAACAAAATTCTCAGTGTTCGCAATTTGATCGCAATATTAATCATCGAATTGACAGGTGACGTCTGATTCTCACCTGACATCACTAATCTTCGGCCATTGTCTATGGGCAGCGGCCCGTCGTTTGAGATATGAAACGCGGGCTCAGGGTTGTAAGAAAAAAAAACTTGGAAAAAAAATACAATTATGATTCTGTTTAAGTCGCTAATGTCCGCTAATGAAAACGTAAGTCGATTTGGACTTAAGAATATAAAAATGATCTAGCCAATGGAAGGGTTTTCCTTTACCCGTTTCTCGAACTAGTTTTTTTCGTGAAAAATTTAAGACTATGTTCTTTCTTAGCTATATACATAACAACTTTCATCGGAATCGATTCTATAGTTCATTTATATAAGCGTAACAGATGGATAAAGTTACTTTCATATTTATATTAGTAGAGATTGATAGTCGTTTTGGAGAAGATTTGGCATTCGCTATCAACAATAATAGAATATTTTTTAGTTCAAGTTTAACTGGTGAGATTGTGGCGTATAATATAATACATATATCCGCCTACCCTTTCGGGGAAAAGATGTTATTTACGCCTGTGTTACTTTAGTTCGGTAAGTATCAATAAAATCTGCTGGTACATATTTGTACCCCACGTTTAAATTGTTTGACATCCCTATTTTAGTAACGCGCATAATAATTTATTATCTGTGAACGTTCACTGTCGGCGGGAAAATTTAGGGAAGACGACCTCTTTCTTATGCTTTTTAGGGGTTACTAAGAGAATAAAATTATTACTATCCAAAAAAAATGTCGTACAGTATTTATCAGTCGACTTCATTTCGATGGGAAGAAAAACTAACATAATAAACGATTTGCTTAAATTGAAATATTTACAGAAAAATATGGGAAAAAAGTATGGGAGCCCTTTTCTGGTAGGTATGTTTATAATTAAATTTGATCTTACGATAATTTATATTGTGTTAGTGTGAATAAACATTCAATTTTATAAATGCTTAATACATTTTTACATCATCCAGTTAATCCCCCCATTTTAGCAATTGAAATCCGTGATTCGATCGTGTATTACTTTCAAAGTTAGACATATCTATATTAGGATAGACAACATGTTGCCTGTTTAATCTTTTCTAACCATTTATAAACCCTGTTTCACGACGAAGCACGTTTGAAAACTTTCTATTGCTCAAGTCTCGTGTGTAACCCGCCTTACCTCATTTCAATTGACACGTAAGGAATCCAGCTAATGGAAACGTCTTGTTTTTAGGGTTCCTTACCCAAGGGGTAAAAAAATGGGTTGCCTGTAAAGTCGGTTTACTAACGACGGTTGAACGTGACGTCATAAAAAAAAAAATTAAAAAAAAATACAAATACAAATAAAATTAACATTACAAAACAAAAAGCCATCTGTAGAAAACATTACTAATATAAATGGAACGCCTCAGAGCGAGGTAACGACGTATTGCATCATCATTTTTCGTTCGTGCAGCCGGCTCCATCGAATTATAAGACGTTGTCACGTCAAAAACAGAAAAAATAATTGCAACAAATTTCAAAAATTCGCGATTGTTCAATGGCAGGAATGGTAGCACTTTCCATACAAGAAACGTGAGATTTTATCATTTTCGGTACAGAACCTACCGTGCGCGAATCCGACTCGCACTTGACCGCTTTTTTTTTTCTTTTTAATTAATATCGATGTTCTATAATCTATGGCTTATGATAACGCCCAGTGTTGTTTCGAAATAATCAGTACTTATTATATTTAAATCGATACAAGTGATTAAAATTATAGATACGAGGTAATGGTTTTCTTTATTACTATTATTCATTTGTATTGATTGAGAATGAACATTGTTATTATTGAAGTTTTGATATTCAATAGAAGCCTTCTTTTTATGTGTGGTGGCAAATAAAAATTTGGCGTGTATTTAAAGCGATATCTGTATATTCCCTTTTTCTGAACTATATTGGGTGTAACAAAATTGACTCTCCAAATTTCGTCACGTGACGTGGCATCAGTCAAGAAACATTACAAAAATGAAGAATAAAAAATCACATGAATACTTTAACCGTAAATCCGTTTTAAAGGTCCTATAAATTTTCATTTTCACCCTTTCTATCGCTACTGAGCAGCAGTAGAAAGCGACAACGACAGCCAGACGAGTGCACCGTGTTTGTTTTGCCACGGCGACCATGTTACCTCGAATTGCCGCGGTAAAAAATTGAATTCTTAATGTGCGACAAAAAATTTAAAAAACAATGAAAAAATTTACCCCCCTTTTTTATTTGATTTCTGATGCCAAGTTATCTCATGAAATTTGGAGAGGTAATTTTGTTACACCCAGTAGATATATGTATATTTCAAAGTTAAACCAAAAATACTGACTTGCACACTAAATAAATCAAATTCATATTACGTGTCTGCTGTACTAGAAGCAGATACGTCTTTGCGTGGAATACTGCTCTCACCTTTGGGACGACTCCACGAGGTATAAGCCCCGCAAGTTGGTAATGCGCTGGAAACTTGTCATAATGACAGCTAAGTGACGTCATCGTGACGCGCGCTGGCCTCGCGAAGCTGCGTACCTACGGTATTTTTTATAGTACTGACTGCTCGACGGACAAACGTCACCAAGTGGTCACCAAGATGGCCGCCAAGCGCAATATCAACGTGCGGGCACAGATTAAATAATAGTTACTACGTAACAGATACATAACTCCCATACTTAACCTCAAAAATATTAGCTAAAACATATCGCTACAGTATAAAACATTCTCTATGACGTATTCCGAGAGTCGAGATTCGTGCGCACGCCGTATGATTGCGTCATCGAGTGACAACTATTGACAACATTAGGGTTGTAAGCATGGAACAATAATACATAGAACTACAAAAAACAATAAACACAGTGTCTAAAAAAAACTTTAATATATTTTATAACTTCTTCTTCTTTACGTAAGAATTATATTATAACTATATAGCTAATGCTCGCAGCTTAGCCCGCGTAAAAGTTTGTTCCTTTCCCGCTTCCAATGGGAACTTATTCCCGGGATAGAAAGTAACCTATGTGTTATTCCAGACTACAATCTATCCCTGTATCAAATTTCAGCCAGATCCGTTAAGCCGTTAGAGCGTGAAAGAGAAACAAACATCAACACATCTACACATCCGCACTCAAACACTTTTGCATTTAATTTAAGAATATTAGTAAGAAGTAAGACGAAAAAAAAGGCAACAGTAAATAAAGCGAAATATTATTTAATGCGGGTAATGTACATTGGCTGTGCGCACTTCGCTCGGTCTGGCGTGTGGCAGCCCTCTGCCGGTCGTCCACGTTAGTTCTGCTACGTTATACTTGGGAGTAGGTGCTTATAGCACGACTTGTAGCGAGTGACGGAGGCCTGGTGCGGGGCCTATACTTGCTTGACGCGCTGGACTCTATGCAGCAGCGTGCTGTTCGCATTATCAACTGCCAGGAGGTTACGGAAAGTCTGGCAAAAATTATTTAACTAGGGGTAGGGTCTTCAAATAGGCTATATCTTATCACGCTACATATCCTAGGGGCTAAGCAGAGAGCAATCAAATTGGCATTATAACATAATTTTCAATATTATATTATCTGTGCTTATTTCTACATATAAATAAACCCTCAGACTCTTGAGACATATATTTTGTGGGTGGGAATCGAATCTACGAGTACGACCTTTTGATCAGAAGTCGCCGCATTAGAACAACGAGGCTCTGGGAAATCATTCCGAGGGCTTACCCGGGACTCCCGGGCATAGACAGCTGTAAGTCATCGTATGATTTTAGTCGGTAGGAGTCTGGCATATCATCCATGTAGAATTTTAACACGTAAAAATATTATTAACTAGCGGACGTCACGCGGTTTCACCCGCGTAGTTCCCGTGGGAATACAATATTTTTTCTTCCATAAGAACCTTCTCCTGACAATACCTTACACAACAAAAAAAGAATTAGTGAAATCGGTCCACCCGTTCTGAAGTTATGCGCTTACCAACACATTTTGCGATTCATTTTTATATATAAGACTAGCTGAGCCCGCAACTTCGTTTACGTCACATAAGGTGTATGAAAGGAAAGGTATTTCTTCATCAGAGTCATCAAGCAGCGTCTGAAACTGCCCTGTTTGCTTAATCATAAAAGAGCTTAATGATTAAGTCTATTTTTAAAACAATTCAGTCCACGCCTTCGGACTGAATTGTTTAAAAATAGTCTTAATCATTAAGCTCTTTTATGATTAAGCCAACACGCCAGTTTAGGTTCACTCACATTCAAAGAAACCACTACAATTAAAATTTTCAAAATATCTGATTCTTAAAAGTGTTATAACTCTTTTATTTCTAAACCGATTTACATAAAACAAACGCTAAATGTTAACTGGAGCAAACCTCAACACAATACAAAAAACCGCATTGCAATCGGTTGAGCGGTTACTGAGATTAGCGTGCACAACCGTACAGACAAACAGATATACAGACATACAGACATACAGACATACAGACATACAGACAAACAGACAAAAATTCTAAAAATCATTGTTTTGGGTTCTATTGCGTTCATAAAGCCCCCCTATAATATTTTTTCTTATTTATCTTCCATGTACAGACAGCGACCTGTTACGATTTTATTATATGTATTGATTGATATCTAGTTGAAGGCCTTACGGGCGGCTTGTAAAATTTCAACTGCGGATCGCGACGACCTGCGCCTGTCCATTTCAACACGGCAATAGGCTCACCACCTATAATAACATGGAACATAAAACTATAAGGTGAAATGTGGGCGTTATACTATGCCTCTGCTTACCCCTTCGGGGATAAAGGCGTGATTATATCAATCATAAGCAATCGACAACTTTTTGAAGTGAAACTTCTTTATCGGCGTTGGAAAAAAATTTGCGTCACGTCACGTCACGTCACGTCACGTCACGATTTTTGGTTACGCGCTGTTACTGTGGGATCAAATATTGTGACCCACACGCGCCATCTTTGTTCTGTTCCTCACCACGGTGGATTCGAATTAAGAGTACTTTATCCAGGGATAGCATGTCATTTAAGGGTTTTTGGACTTTTTGACTTTTGGGCTTTTGGACTTTTGGACTTTTGGATGGGACATTGGTACTTTGGGTCTTTGGGACTTTGGAACTTTGAGACTTTGGGACTTTTGAACTTTTGAACTTTGAACTTTTGGACTTTTGGACTTTTGGATGGGACCTTGGTACTTTGGGTCTTTGGGACTTTGGAACTTTGGGACTTTGGGACTTTGGGACTTTGGGACTTTTGGACTTTTGGACTTTTGGACTTTTGGATGGGACCTTGGTACTTTGGGTCTTTGGGGCTTTGGGACTTTTGGACTTTTGGACTTTTGGACTTTTGGACTTTTGGACTTTTGGACTTTTGGACTTTTGGACTTTTGGACTTTTGGACTTTTGGACTTTTGGACTTGGACTTTTGGCCTTTGGGACTTTGGGACTTTTGGACTTTTGGATGGGATCTTGGTACTTTGGGTCTTTGGGACTTTGGAACTTTGGGACTTTGGGACTTTGGGACTTTGGGACTTTGGGACTTTGGGACTTTGGGACTTTGGGACTTTGGGACTTTGGGACTTTGGGACTTTGGGACTTTGGGACTTTGGGACTTTTGGACTTTTAGGCTTTTGGACTTTTGGATGGGACCTTGGTACTTTGGGTCTTTGGGACTTTTGGATGGGACCTTGGTACTTTGGGTCTTTGGGACTTTTGGACTTTTGAACTTTGGGACTTCGGGACTTTGGGACTTTGGGACTTTGGGACTTTGGGACTTTGGGACTTTGGGACTTTGAGACTTTGGGACTTTGGGACTTAGGGACTTAGGGACTTTGGGACTTAGGGACTTTGGGACTTTGGGACTTTGGGACTTTGGGACTTTGGGACTTTGGGAATTTGGGACTTTGGGACTTTGGGACTTTGGGACTTTGGGACTTTGGGACTTTGGGACTTTGGGACTTTGGGACTTTGGGACTTTGGGACTTTGGGACTTTGGGACTTTGGGACTTTGGGACTTTGGGACTTTGGGACTTTGGGACTTTGGGACTTTGGGACTTTGGGACTTTTGAATTTGGGACTTTGGGACTTTGGGACTTTGGGACTTTGGGACTTTGGGACTTTGGGACTTTGGGACTCTGGGACTCTGGGACTCTGGGACTCTGGGACTTTGGGACTTTGGGACTTTGGGACTTTGGGACTTTGGGACTTTGGGACTTTGGGACTTTGGGACTTTGGGACTTTGGGACTTTGGGACTTTGGGACTTTGGGACTTTGGGACTTTGGGACTTTGGGACTTTGGGACTTTGGGACTTTGGGACTTTGGGACTTTGGGACTTTGGGACTTTGGGACTTTGGGACTTTGGGACTTTGGGACTTTGGGACTTTGGGACTTTGGGACTTTGGGACTTTGGGACTTTGGGACTTTGGGACTTTGGGACTTTGGGACTTTGGGACTTTGGGACTTTGGGACTTTGGGACTTTGGGACTTAGGGACTTTGGGACTTTGGGACTTTGGGACTTTGGGACTTTGGGACTTTGGGACTTTGGGACTTTGTGACTTTGGGACTTTGTGACTTTGGGACTTTGGGACTTTGGGACTTTGGGACTTTGGGACTTTGGGACTTTGGGACTTTGGGACTTTGGGACTTTGGGACTTTGGGACTTTGGGACTTTGGGACTTTGGGACTTTGGGACTTTGGGACTTTTGGACTTTTGGACTTTTAGATGGGACCTTGGTACTTTGGGTCTTTGGGACTTTGGAACTTTGGGACTTTGGGACTTTTGGACTTTTGGCCTTTGGGACTTTGGGACTTTGGGACTTTGGGACTTTGGGACTTTGGGACTTTGGGACTTTGGGACTTTGGGATTTTGGGACCTTGAGACCTTGGGACTTTGGGACTTTTGGACTTTTGGCCTTTTGGACTTTTGGACTTTGGACTTTGGACTTTTGGACTTTTGGACTTTTGGACTTTTGGACTTTTGGACTTTTGGACTTTTGGACTTTTGGACTTTTGGACTTTTGGACTTTTGGACTTTTGTACTTTTGTACTTTTTGACTTAATTTAAGGTGAGGTGAAAATTAAGTTTATGAAGAAGTTTCACTTCTTACGTGTGTACACTAAGTACACGCAATTTTTTTTTTTTTTTCCTTGACTTAAGTCCAGTCTAATGGATGACTTGTAAATCATCAAAATCCCACGCTAAATAAAAGAAAGTATGTTTAAATAGCGAAAGTCATGATGCAGCAATAATAATAGGAACGTCTACAATATAATATAATGAATTAATAAGTATGTAATGTCCAATTCTGCCCGATCTGGCAATAATGTAAACATGTCATGTTTTGACAATCGTTGTCTAAGACAGATGAGCAGAAAAATATAGTATGACAAATCCATAGATTTAGAATTTTTCGCTACTCTCAAAAATCATTGATTTTTTACTATCCTGAGTAGGTATTTTAAATGAAAATAAACTGTCATAAAGAAGTTATTTGGTGTCGAAATGATTGTAAGAACACTGTATGACTCGTAGATACTGGAATATAATCAGGGTGAATACTCAATTGCAAGTAACTATGGATATATAGGATCAAATGTGTTTGTTTACATTTTTGCGCAAAGCTATTGAAATATAGTATATCTAATTTTTAGACACGAATAAAAAATATACACGATTAATTATTGAATTGTTTATACGCTT
The DNA here is from genome assembly GCA_933228765.1 of Miltochrista miniata. Lineage (NCBI taxonomy): Eukaryota > Metazoa > Arthropoda > Insecta > Lepidoptera > Erebidae > Miltochrista > Miltochrista miniata. Next base: position 8,885,690 of record OW121774.1, on the reverse strand, counting down.
TTTTTTTTGACGTGAGAAAAATCCTACATTGATGCTATGCCGGACTCCTACCGACTTAAACCACACGTTTCCTCCATAATGCCTACGGTTGGGAGCCCCGGGTAAGCTCTCGAAAGGAAGACACCAGGACTCCCGACAGATCTTGGCTATCACTGCGGCCTCACCTAGGAAGGGTTCAGGTGCTATCCCGCGTCTTTGGGGGGTTGTTTGGGTGTTATTCCGCTTCTTGGGGGGCGTGCGTGAATCCCTCACAACACGCTGTTGTGTAGGGCCTGCTTCTGTAAGGACGGTAAGCAGCCCCCTCACTGTCTTCTGCCCCCGGTCATGGAGGCCATTATCACAGTAAGCATAAAGAGAACTTTTATTTATTTATTTATTATACACTTTATTGTACACCATGTAAATATAAACAGAGCACATAGATTCCTTACAAGAGTAGGTACAATGGGCGGCCTTATCACTAAAAGCGATTTCTACCAGGCAACCTTTGGATGGAGAAAGTTGGTTTAAGGCACAGTATAAAGAGTACTAACCAGTATTGTAGCTCCCTACAAACGGACGAAGCGCAAGCTATACCTACGATTCTCGTTTTTGGCAGGCCTTTCAGCACGCTAGCAGGCGATTGTGCCGAGTAGACGAATGGACGGTGTGTCGTTTTTTAGATAGTAACCGCGCGTGTTTTATTTACAAAAAATATTTAATATGACAACTAGAGTCTATTGTGCTTGTTTTGGTTGCATGAATTCGTCAATACCCAGAGATAACGTTTTTTAGATTACCTGGAAACTCCGAAAGGTAAGACTATAAATTGATTTTACTTAAGTACTAATTGGTACTATACTACTAGTTGACTAAAGTTAAACAAAGTGATTGACACGAGTGAACTGGGTAGTTACATGAAGTAGGTATGTTTGTGTTTAAAACTAAACTTGTGCTTGCTCAGTCAGTGAACGGTGCGATCCAATATAGTACAATATCCAAAAAAAAACTAGTTCAGAACTCTAGTACGTGTAGGTACTACATTTAGTTCCGTTGTCAGTTCGTAGTTATTTAATTGAGAGCAATGATTTAGGTATGTTTCAAGAGTATTCATTTCTTTGTGGATGACCGATGTTACAGTACACTTAGTGTACTGTGACATCGGTCATCCACAAAGAAACAAACCGTTTGACTTTGATTGACAGCATTTTTGTTACCTTTGATTTTCCAAAATTTAACACAACTTGACAATGTACGAAAAGTACTAGTGTACTAGAGACTGACTAGTACTTTCAAATCGAAAAATAGTTTTAATTTTGTAAATCAAAAATTTAACGCAATGATTATAAAGACTAGAATTCCGTGATTCTATCACTGACGAAACATGTGATGAGCCGATTATTATTGTCTACGCCGCTTACTCGTTTTCAAATTTCTATACCCGTCTCACTCCATCGTTAATAGATAACGGGCGCTGCGCCGCCACGCCGCCGCCCCGCGCCGCCAGCCGTTGCGGGGATATTATATTATTACTCACAAAGTATTTTTTTGTTTAAATAAAAAAGGTACATATTTACTCGAAATTGAAGCCGGTTGTCAGTAAAACGACAATCCTTAATACAGATTGAAGGCCTTGTGGGCGAATTGAAAAAATTGAACTGCATTATGCTCACTATATATACGCGTACGTAAAACTATAAGGTAAAATGTGGGCGTATATACTATGCCTCTGCCTACACCTTCAGGGATAAAGGTGTGAACTATATGAATGTATGTATGCACATATTTACAATCGCAATACTAAATAGAAAATCAAAGTAGGCACATATTATTAAAATGATGTAGGTGGGCAGCCCTATCGCATGCTTACGTACCGCGCGGCTGTAGGCATTTATTTCTAAAACCCGGCCGAGTCAAACTACAGTATACAGTGTTTAAGGTGATGACATTAGTTTTGGAGTTTACACGCTAGGTATATAATGTAGGTATATTTTTTCACCCTGGCGATTTCTATGGAAATATGTAAGTATAAATAATAATAAAAGAAATATTAATAATAAGCGGACGTCACGCCTGGTCACGCGGTTTAGACACCGCTGATTTTCAGAGATGGCCGGGTTTTCTAGATCCTATACTTAGGCTAAACTAAACGAACTGACTGCATTAAAATCCGTTTAGTAAATTTTAAAAATTCAAGCGAAAAGACACCGAAGTAAATATTATGGAATATACGGAGCAAAAGATTATAGATTCATTGTTTGTTTATTACAATTTTATCAGCAGAATCGATTAAAATCCCCGTACATTGCTATGAACATAATGTGATAGTTTATTATATCTGCTATCGCTTCTAAACCAGTCAACAATCATCTCTGCCACTGAACAATTATCATACCGAACATAAATAATTATTATTTACACAATTCTAAGCGCTAACAACCCACATCGTAAAGCCCGTTACAAAATCTTATAGGCCGAACACAAAGTGTCGGTGCCCACACTGGGCTAATTAAAAAAGTAAAACCGCCGCAGGAAACGTCACTTCTTGTACCGTTCCAAATTTGAAAAGATTGACAGCCATGAAGATTTGTGCGGGCGAGTATGATGATCGATAATTTGATTTGTTTATTTTTGTTGTTGCAAAAGATTGATGCATACTAGTGTTGCCAGGTCCTATCGGATGAAAATCGGTACAAAGGGTAAAAATAGTCGGGACTTAGGGTTTTAAATCGGAACAAAAAAACAGTTTTTTTCGTGTGGTGTTTTGGGGGGGGGGGGGGGGTTCGAGCCCCCTCTTTTTGTTATAGCAGCAACAGAAATACTTACCTCATTTGTGAAAATTTCAGCGGTTCGTTGTGGTTTCTTGTTCGATAACTGATGTGACTGGCATGGTTCTTAGCTTACCTACATAAATTTAAGAAATCAACAGCTCACTTCTTGAGTGATGAAGGAATTCTAATAAAATTCACTTAGGAAATTACAGGCCATGTTTGGGTTTATAAGAGCAGTCGCGGAATCGGGGGATTATAATTTTCAAATTTACACCTGTCTTAGATTGTAGCAAACGACGCCCATTTTGACGCTCAGAAGACGTTAATTTCATGATTGTAGCCCTAACCGTTTTACCGAAACTCCCCCATTGGACCTGTAAGCCTTGTGTCATTGTATAAATGGCGCAAGAAGCCACTGGAGCTGGGCCATAGGCCGGCGCCCCGAGAAATCGAGCTCAGCGGTTGAAGAAATCATAGAGACTTGAAAGGTGGTAGCCCTCGATTTCTCCTGAATCCCATCATCAGATCCTGACCTGGTGAAATTGGGACCACCTCAGAAGTAAACTCTATCCAACAAAAAGCAGATTTGAAATTCATCTATAATTGACGAAATATCGGTGAACATACATAAAACATTGAGAACTTCCTTTTTTTTTAAGTCGGATCTATCAACCTAGGTGTAAAGTTCTCATCAATACAAATCAATCAAGCCCAAACACAAGGTAACTGCTGTAAATTGTTAAGGAATGCCCTCGACTGTCTTTCAACTCTATCATCAGGTCGACTCCAGACCTTCATTAAAGTGTAGAACATTAAAGCACTTAATTAAAAAGTTAACAAGCGCACTAGTTTCCCCTACAATTTTCGGGGTTGCCCTCGTTTTCTCCTGGATCCCATCATTAGATCCTGATCTGGTGAAAATGGGACCACCTCAGAAGTAAACCCTATTCAACAAAAAAGAAATTTTGAAATCCGTCTATAATTGACGGAAATATCGCTTAACAAACATAAAAAAAAACATACAGACGAATTGAGAACCTCCTTCTTTTTTTGAAGTCGGTTAAAAATAGCCCTATCATTAATCCAAAATCGCTAATTACTTCCTATTTATCCCTGAGTGGTGGCATTCCAAAAATGGTAAAGCTCTTTTCCCGTTTCATATGTAGCTCTAATCGTTTTTGAAAATGCCTTAAAGATGAACTCCCTAATTTAAGGTGCATAGACCTAACTTTGGATTTTTTTTGGTGTTGTTATCTATTTCGGGACAAAGTTGTTACATACCAAGATTGTTTTACTCTAAAGACTGACTTTAAAAAAATCTGCTTCAGTGTATTTAATCAATAAAACGTTACACCCCCTTAGTTAGGGCATACATTAAAAAATCCTTTATATGGGATCTAGAGACTCACCACAACCATACATTATTAACATCACAAAATTAAACAACTTTCCATTGATTAGTTAGTCAATCAATAATATTCACACAGATTTTCATTAATTTTACACACTTAATTTTTGAAAATCCTGAAACATGTCTATCCTTATTTGTTGCAGAAAGGCCACTTTTAAAATGTTGATTTTTACAGTTTTAAAATGTAGTTAAATTAAAACTGTAAAGAAGGGCTAGTTTTGGGGGTTGAAAATCTAAAGCATGTTCATATTGTTCATTTATTTTATTGCTGAATTTGAAGATCTACAAGAATTGGCTTTTTTCTTTCGTACAATACATAACTTGCCACCTTGTCTTACGCCGAATTTCGACTAATCTCTGTTTAAGTACTATGAATATTTAGGTAGGTACGTCACAAAATATAATTAGGTACTTTCCAAATGTCTAGTTTTTTTATACAGTTTAAGTAAACGATTGAATAGGTACTCATGATGTTAATACATAATTTTTCTTGGTTACGATAAATCGGGACATTTAGCGTCCCGATCAAGTCCAAATCGGGACGCGTCCTCAGACCCCTGAAAATCGGGACGTTCCGCCCAAATCGGTACACCTGGCAACACTAATGCATACCTACATATTCTTACATACATATAGTGTATTTCAATAGCTTTGCGCAAAAATTTAAACAAACGCGATCCTTTAAATCCATAGTTACTTGCAATTGAGTATTCACACTGATTATATTCCAGTATCCAGGAGTCATACAGTGTTCTTACAATCATTTCGACACCAAATAACTTCTTTATGACAGTTTATTTTCATTTAAAATACCTACTCAGGATAGTAAAAAATTTAATGATTTGTCATACCTACTATATTTTTCTACTCATCTGTCTTAGACAACGATTGTCAAAACATGACATGTTTACATTATTGCCAGATCGGGTAGGATTGAACTACGTATAGTCACGCCTTTATCTCCGAAGTGGTAGGCAGAGGCAGAGTACACGCCTTTACCTCTCGCGGTAATACCAACGCTTATTCCTCTTTTAACAGTCTTTTAATATTCGACCTTCCCTATATTAAAGGTTTCTACCTATCTTCCTAATATCATTAACTAGTCATTCCCCGCGGCTTCGTCGACGTAGAAGTCGTCATCGCGTAAAATCATTACCCTCATTTTGCGTAGTTGGTTTAAAAGTAGCCTATGTCCTTCCCAGGGACTCAAACTATCTCTATACAAAGTTTCATCTAAATCACTTCAGCTGTTTAGGCGTGAAAGCTCAACAGACAGGCAGACAGACAGACAGAGTTACTTTCGCATTTATAATATTACTAGAGGACGTCACGCGGTTTTACCCGCGTAGTTCCCGTTCCCGTGGGAATACAATATTTTTTCTTCCATAAGAACCTTCTCCTGACAATACCTTACACAACAAAAAAAGAATTAGTGAAATCGGTCGACCCGTTCTGAAGTTATGCACTTACCAACGCATTTTGCGATTCATTTTTATATAGGTATAAGAGGATAATAGGGGTGCAGAAGTGTGAAAGCTAATGAAAATGTATCGTGTGCAAGTACAACAGAGCAGTTCGTATAGTTTTCCACTTGCCTGAGTGAGATTGTGGAATGCCAGTTAGTGATACACTGTGTTCGTGACTTGCTCGACGCGAGAATCTGTGGAATTCTTGCTGCATCTAATTTGTATGTTTTTGTAGTACTGGCGATGAATACAGACGTATAGAAGAATAGTTTCTTGGGCTGCTCTAAAGACAAACTTTCTGTGACACAAACTGCCGCTTGGCGGCGTTGCAGTCGCAGCGCGGCAGCCATTTTTAATTTTTCGAAGCAAAAGAATAAAATCAATCATTGTAAATATCTATAAGTATATTATGTTTTGATTTAAAAGACATGAAATATTTTTTTATAAATAATCCCTGAATTTAGTTGATTCAAAACGTAAAAATGTGCCTACTAGTTTTTGACTATTAACTGCGACAGTGAAATGCGACGACAGCGCCGCCAAATGGGAACTACATGAGCTGGGGGCATGCCCCCAGCAAAATTGGCACAAAAATCCTTAAGAAAAGAACCAACTGTTCTTCTATATACGTCTGTATTCATTGGTACTGGCTCGTACGACTGTCCTCGTGGTCCAGTGGTTATTAGCAGTTACTCATCAGTCAAATCAGCCTGTACCACAGCTGGATGTAGGCCTCTCCAAATTGATGCTACAAACTACAACACACGGCCGTCCGCATCCAGTCTCTTTTGCGATCATATCCACGTCGTCGATCCATATGGCAGGGAGGATCCGTAGCCGAATGGCAATAACGGAACCCTTATAGATTCGTCATGTCTGTCTGTCTGTCTGTCCGTCCGTATGTCACAGCCACTTTTCTCCGAAACTATAAGGCCTATGCTATTGAAACTTGGTAAGTAGATGTATTCTGTGAACCGCATTAGGATTTTCATATAAAACTAGAAAAAGCTGTAAATTTTGGGGGTCCCCATACTCAGAACTGAAACCCAAAAATTTGTTTTTAATACGTCATAAACCGCAATTTTCGCCTAGAAAAATCCACTGCGAACGTGTTAAAACATCAATCAAAGTTACAATGAACTACATGAACTTTTATATTATGTTACTTGCTGCTACGGAACCCTTCATGGGCGAGTCCAACTCGCACTTGGCCGGTTTTTTTTTTTACTTGTCGAAAATCCGTCATGGATAATCATCATGTTCTCTGCCTGCTGTCTACGATTAGGAGCACCGGGTAAGCTCTCGGTAGGATATCCCAAGGAGGCGGGGGGGGGGGGGGGGGGTACTACCTACCATCAGAAAGATGTCCCCAGAAATGGGTCTATCTACCAAGTCGCGATCAATTACTCATTAACCAGTCGGTAAAGATCAAAGCATCTGGACTTTATCCTAACCGAATGGGCCTATTAGCTGATTGCCTGTTGACCTGTCGTGATTAACGTTCAAGGAATGCGTGTCAGCTGTCACGCTAATTAAACTATTATAGCTGGACTTTGTAACTTTATACATACAGATTAAAGTCACGTCTTTCGAAAAAAGATCCATTGCGTAGAGAAGAAAATCTCGAACTGAAACCCGGTTGTCAGTAAAATGACAATCGTTAAGCCAAGTTGAAGGCCTTGTGGGCGGGCGGCTTGAAAATTTTCAACGGCGCGCCGTTAAAAATTTTTGTTGAAGGCCAAATTTTAGAAGTTTGTGTTTCATTCCATACATTAAAAATAGAAAATATTTTTTCCAGGCCAACTATCACTTTTAGAGAAAAACGCTAATAGTAATTATTCATCAGAATGACGAGATCTATTGGATGTCATTATTGTTTTATTGAAATTCGAATAAAAAATCCTATGTCCCTAAAATAGCCGTTTCGACCCACTGTGCGGCGGGTCGCGGCGACCTGCTCCTGTCCATTTAAACACGGCAATGGGCTCAACACCTTTTACATGGGACATAAAAGTATAAGGTGTAATGTGGGCGTAAACTATGCCTCTGCCTACCCCTTCGTTGATAAAGGCGTGACTATATGTATGTATGTAGTATACCTTTGTCGTGACTTCGTCTTGGAATCGAACCTACAGCTAACGAAACGCTAACTATATTGGTAATTCATAAACCAACAATTAGCACATCGCTGCGTAGAAAGCTTAACCTCGACGCTTTAACATTTACTTAACTCTTAAGTTAATTACGTAAAAAAATACATGAATCATTTTTAAGATTCCCTACTTCAAAAGGAAAATACGAAACCCTTATAGGATCACTTTAGTTCCCGTCCGTCTAAGACCATCTGTTCAAATGGCGAGGCCGCAGTGGCGGCCATGGGTCTGTTGGGATTTGGAGTCCTGGGACATCCTTCCGAGGGCTTACCCCGGGGCTCACAACCATAGGCTGTTGGGCGTTACGTGAGCAATTTCGTCGGTAGGAGTCCGGCATAGCATTCATGAGCTTTCCCTTACGTTAAAAAAAGAAGTATATTAGAACTTGAAGATGAACACATTTTTATTAACGTGTGAAAAATCCTACAGGGATGCTACCGACTTCCACCGACTAAAAACGACACGTTTCATGCCTAATGCCTACGGTTGGGAGCACCGGGTAAGCCCTCGGAAGGATACCCCAGAACTCCCAACCGACCTATGGCTAACACTGCGGCCTCACCTAGGGGGTGTTCGGGTGATATCAAGCTTCTTGGAGGGGCGTGCGTGAATCCCTCGCGTCACGCTGTCGTGTAGGGCCTGATTTTGTAAGGACGGTGAGCAGCCCCCTGACCAAGATGAACACCTTGAATGTGGCGAGCGGTGCGACGAAAAAACGTAACCGTAGCCATCATATCAAACAATTCCTCAGACACACAGTTAAGGCGGTAGAACGCGTGTTCAAGAGTTGTCAACGATTCTATACTTGCAGGCAGTGTGGAGCCCCTTCGCGATAGGAGAGACTTCGCCTCTTCGTCTCTCCTATCGCGAAGGGGCTCCACACTGCCTGCAAGTATAGAATCGTTGACAACTCTCATAATCTCGCCTTTGTATCGAGTGGAACGAAGTGGTATTTTTTTATAAAAGTCCCTCATGAATGCTTAGCCGGACTCTTACCGACAAAAACAACACGTGCTTACCTCTGCCTAGAGTCGGGAGCCCCGGAAGGATGCGAAGTTGTATTCAGGTGCACCAGTCCTAGCTGTTCGTACAGAGCTTGATTGTGTGTATGACCACTAAGGCTAAGCAAATGTTTCCTCAAAATACCCTCCAACATATTACAGCTGTGGCGGGGGTGGTGAAGCTTGCTCAGTGGGGGGCAGGGAGTTGCCTATCTGCATGTAATACTATATTATCTTTTGCAGTACCTACGCCATGTGTGGCCGCACTTGCGACTTGCATAACCAATTGGCCAATTATGAGCGAGATTGACAATGCTTAATGACTAATTCATCAAACATACAACGAAATCACACAGAATCTCCAGCAATTAGATGAAAGTGTCCGCTAACCGCCGTCATGCGTAAATGCTTAGGGTTGTCACGTTGAGAATCTCCAACAATAATATAAATAAAATATTCACGGACATTTCACACAACGCTATCTGATCCCAAAGTAAGCTAGGAATAACCTGCTTGTGTTATGGGTATCAGACCACGAATATTAATACTTATATACTTTTTAAATACATACATATTATACATAGAAACACCCAGACTCTTGAAACAAACATTAATGGGTCACACAAATAAATGTCTCCGGTGGGAATCGAACCCACGACCTCCAGCGCCGCAGGCGGTATCACTACCAACTGCGCCTCAGAGGCAGTCGCATATAGACAGACGAACAGCGAAGTCTCAGTAAAAGCACAGATAATAGGATCCCGATTTTACCCTTTGGGTACGGTACTCTAACAGAAAAATGTTTTAGACAAGGTAACAAACATATTTTTTTTACCGTATTTTGGTATGAAACTGTGCGCAAATCCGACTCTCACTTAGCCAGTTTTTACACTCATAGAATTCAGGACTTCACGTGAAATACTATTTACTGACGAAAATTAGAGCCCGGTCACAACCACGGGCGAGAGTAGAGAAGAGTTGGAACGATCGCCGCTTGGTTTTATTTTACCTAAGCCTGAGTTAGTCCAGCCTCCATTTCTTGGCTGCGAGTCGGTCCCTGTAAAAGTAATGAGGATTAGTAACGTTTTTTGTTAGGAATACAGATTTATAGAGCTAAGAAATACTTATCAAACAGTCTAAAAAATTTTTTCTACGGCGAAAACTGACGAAGTTGTAACCAAATTACTAGCAAAGTATACTGAGTGGCGTCCGTCCGCAGTAGCTCGTGACGTCATTTTGGTCGTGCAGGGTTTTGTTTGATTTCTGTAACTTTGAAACAAATTAAACCATAAAGCTACGTGACAACCCTAGCCGTTTAGTAGCAAGTGGCAACAGACATCGCGTGCGCAGTTCAATTAACACCAATTGCGTGTTGCCCGCCGATACATGGACGAGTTTGAACTCTGAGCTCTATAATAGCCAACTCTTTGCAATACGCGAGATAAAACGATTAAAAAAAACTTTGGTTTCAATAAACCAAAGAGTTTTGAATATGAAGCCGTGGCCCCGTGGACTCAGTGTGCTGTAAACTATCACTGAAGTAACTTTCACTATGGCCGGTCCTTGGATGGGTGACCACTTGTGACATTTATTTGCGAGTGTTATCGTACTTTGGAAGGCATGTTATGCCGTTGGTCCAGGTTGCCAGTAAAATGGCAGTCGTTAAGGCAAGTTGAAGACATGAGACAAATTCTAAAATAGGTGACATGTGGGCATTATACTATACCTCTGCATATAATATACTACGCCTCTGGTCTACCCCATCTGCGATATAAGGATGACTCTGTTTGATATAATGTAAATATAATACACATCGATAATTTTTTTTTATTAAGCTCACCAAATAGACGTCTCCAGCTTGATGGAAAGCCGTGGCGCATCTAGCGATTGGGGGCCACTTCTGACAGTGGTCCTTAAGTTGGCGGCCCTGTGATGTGCCTCTTCACGCTCCTCTTGAAGAACCCGGGATTGTAAGATGAGGGAAACACGTATGCGGGCAGATCGTTCCAGGTTTTTATAGTTCGACAGAGGAACGATCTTTTGCAACGCTCAGTTCTTGCGACATTCGCTTTCTTTACAAAGTTACTCAGCTACATCGATTCAAAAGCACAACATAAATTTGAAATCTATCTTATCAACTTTCTAAACCAAATAGACTAAGCATTCAGTCTAACTAAAATCATTTCTATACAGCAGCCGAAACAAAGCTTCTAACTTAGCGCCACAACAAGATTAGAATTTAGAAGTGCTCGGCCATGTTGTTGCAACAAACGTCAAACTTACAAAATGGATTCCAGTTTTGGCGCGCACTCTAGGGATTTTAATGTCTCTGGTTTTGGTCTAACAATAAGTGTAAATGGCTGAACAGATTTTATGCAAACAGAAGTGAGGTGCCCGTGCCGGACTTACCTTTCCTAAGCTCTAGTTTTTCTAGGACATCCTTCCAAGGGCTTACTCTAGGCTCCCTCCTCCCGGCTCTAGTACACCGTGTGGTTTTAGTCGGTAAAGAGTCAGGAAAATACATCCATGAGGGATGAGGGACACCTACATATTTCCACACATTAAAAAAACCGGCCAAGTCCTAGTCGGACTCTCGCACCGGGCGATACGTACCAAAAAATACTGTAAATATATCACGATTGTTGTATCACGTAAAGCACGCGTCAAATATCTTTGCGTCTCTGAAATTCGTTCGTTCGCGCCGCAATTTTGCAATAATAGGTAGGGAGAATTACTGCAGAGGCGGGAGAAGCACCTCTCCTGCCTTAGCTGCGCAGTAGTTTCTCCAGTAAAACCTATTATTAGGTACATAATTGCGGCGCGAACGAACGAAGTTCATAGATGCAAAGTTATTTGGCGCGTGCTGTATGTTTGCTCCCCTTAAATATTATTATTTCTCTGATTTTAATGTTATTATAGCGGCAACAGAAATAGGTACATCACATCATCTGTGAAAATTTCAGCTCTCTAGCTATCTCGGTTCTTTAGATACAACCTCGAGATCGAGACAGACAGACAGACAAAGACGGACCGATAGACAGACAGACTGACAGCAAAGTCTCAAGAATAGGGTTCCGTTTCTAACCCTTTAGGTACTTTTTAGGTACTACAAAACACTAAAAAGGATAACCTGTTGATTGGTTCAATTAGTAGGTCCTTTAAGGTTTCTGTATGTAATTTTTTTTTTACAAATCGTAATTAATAATCGTCAATTGAAAGCAAAATGTATATTATTGTCATTTAGCGCCACTCACAGATAGGAACTGAATCAAAGATCGTTCTGAAGACAGCAGAAAAAGTTGCATAAAAACTTGGGAGCTTTGAACTTTTCGGTAGCGGGTGGCAGCTAAAATGACGCTTTTACAACAACACATAGGATGTTGTTGTAAACCTGTACCATATTATAGGCAGACCCGTTTCTTCATCCATTAGAATTTTTCCTCACGATACAAAATACCTTTGAAAATGCGTGAGGTAAAACCGGTCAGGTTTATAATAATAAGTATATTATATTGTAGAACAGTGTACAAGTGTCCTTTTTCAATATTTTGTGAAACGATTCTTTAAATAGTTAATTAAATTCAAATTAATGCATATTTCCGTAACTAATGAATATTTACGCGTGAAATCTAACGGTTCATACAATAGTAAACAATTTTAACTGTCATTTCCATTTTATGAATAGTTGTAAATTTATTACATCTACATTATGTACTTATATTTTCTATCAATAAATACTATTCTTAAGACACGAGTAGATACTCCATACATAAAAGATCTGTTATTGAACACCCAAGTAATTTAAACTTAAGAGAAAATCATTTGTTTTGCAATACAATTCAAACATTTTTTTTTTCAAATTGATTTACCTACCGGCTAACTCAATAACTCCCCAAGTATCTTGTGTCCTTTTTAGGGTTTGTAGCCAAATGGTAAAATCGGGACCCTATTACTAAGACTACCGTCTGTCCGTCAGTCTGTCACCAGGCTGTACAATATGAACCGCAACAGGACCACTAAAATTAGCAGGTTATGTATTTCAATCGCTATCATAGCAAATACCAAAAAATAGAATAAAATAAGTATTTAAAAATTAAAAAATATTTTTTTTTGTCTAATTTTGTATACTTAGACAAAATAAAATTGTTTGGGGTCTCCTTGGGCTTTCTCGGCTTGAGAGTATGCCAAAGTCAAGCAATTCAAATTCGAAAATAAGTCTTTTTCATGTTGAGATTCTTTTCTTCTTAAGCGTATTTATGTATGTTCAAGTTTAGAGTAAGTTCTTCGGTGGACACTTTACTAGGAGTTATTATATCATGAAGTTTGGAAGTAGCAAAAAAGTTGCGTATTGATACGCTACTTTTTTTAACGCTTTCCAATACTTATGCACGTTGTCGAAGCTTTTATGTTTAAGAATCCACAATTGTTCCACATAAATATTTAAAAATACACAAATTTTGAAAAATTATACAACAGAATAGCGTCCGCTTTTCTTTGTGTTGCCGCCAAACTACCATGATATGATATTGCTCATAATCCATGATAAATTGTGCAGCATTTTATCGTCCTCACAGTGCGTAATCTCTTGCCCTCGACCGTGAATCACTCGATAAATAATAAAAAAGAAGTAATTGTTTTGCTACGGTGTCTATGGTCAGTACAGACAATGATACGTGGTCATTGCGTGCTATTTCCTGTGTTGAATAAAAGAAAAAACCGGCCAAGTGCGAGTCGGACTCACTCGCGTATCTTAAAAATCATGGTAGTTGCTAGAACCACCTGCTTTCGACTGTAGGCTGTTAGGTAGGATACGTGTGGTTTTTAGTCGGTAGGAGTCAGGCATCATAGCATCCATGTAGGATTTTCCACACGTTAAAAAAAAAGGAAGCCCTCCTAAAATATTTGTTTACGTTTTAGCCCCTCTCTATAAAATATAGTGCAGAGGGGCTAATAGCGAGACTTTGTCTGTAGTCTGTGACTCTGTTGTATTAAACTACGTCACTAGGTCACGTGGATCATCTGTTCAAAGTTTGAAATAAAACAAAAATGTTCAAAGTTTTAAATAAAACGTCAATCGGATTGAACTTTCACTTTCACTATAAACGTGTTAGAGAGGGGCAGTCTGGTGAGAACGATCTCACGGCTTTCTTGTTCTGTTTTGGTAGGTTATAGCGGCAACAGAAATACATCATCTGTCGAAATTTTCAGCATTTCATCTCTATAGCCATCACGGTTCCTGAGATACAACCTTGTGACATTCGGGAATAAAATATAGTAACCTACTACCCGTTCGCTCTAACTTTGCCGCTGGCGTAGAGGCGTATACCCGAATTGTTAATTAGACGAAGTAAATTGACAGTAGCTAATGTCACTTCGTCATAGAAAATACGCAACATTGTATGAAGAAGTTACATTAGTTGCTGTCAATTTATTTCGTCTAATTAAAAAATCGACTTTAGTATGGAGACGAGCGGCAAAGTTAGAGCGAACGAGCAGTACTAGATGTTGTTAGCGGCTTCGCCCGCGTGAAATTCGGTACCCTTTCCCGCTTCCCGTAGGAAGTTATTTCCGGGACAAAAAGTAGCCTATGTGTTATTCCAGACTATAATGTATCCCTGTACCAAATTTCAGCTAGATCCGTTCAGCCGTTTGAGCGTGAGAGTAACAAACATCCAAACATCCAAATATCCAAACATCTTTTTTTTTACGTGAGGGAAAATCCTCAGAGGATGTTATGCCGGACTCTTACCGACTAAAAAACCTCACGCAACGCCCAACAGCCTGTGGTTGGTAGTCCCGGATAAGCCCTCGGAAGGATGTCCTGGGACATCCAAACATCTTCACAAACTTTCACATTTAAAATATTAGTAGGATGTTTACAGGGAAGAGTGCAGCTTCTTTAGTGAAAGAATTTTTCAAATCGATCCAGTAGTTTTGGAGTCTATTCAATGCAAACAACACACACCCCCGACTGCCTCCGTGGCGGTAGCCAGTCGGTAGTGATACTGCCTGCGGCGCTGGAGGTCGTGGGTTCGATTCCCACCGGAGACAAATATTTGTGTTACCCATAAATGTTTGTCTCAAGAGTCTGGGTGTTTCTATGTATAATATGTATGTATTTAAAAGTATCGTGGTCTGATAACACAAGCAGGTTATTCCTAGCTTACTTTGGGATCAGATAGCGTTGTGTAAGATGTCCGTGAATATTTATTTATTAAAAAAAAAACAATCAAATCTGTCCTTTCGTTTAGTGTTAAAACCATAGATTTAGAATTTTTCGCTGTTAAAACGCCTCGGTTATAGCAGCTTCTGTTACTTAAGTAATCACTGTACTAGCCACTAGACGAATGTAGCCTAAGGCTAAATTATAAGTGGCTAACGGTAGACCCAAGCTATGTGGCAATGTTAGCTAGTAAAATATTTTATATTGTGTTCGTTCACTTTGATTCTGATTATTATTTAATGTGTGGGCTGTGATGGCTTTTTCGTCGCCATATTTATTAGGATTTTGTACACAATACAAATATTTTAAAACGGTTTTTACAGGGTCATCATTAGTCGTGTTCGAAAATCATTAGTTCGAATCAGGAACAATCTGTCGTGTTCCTGTTCGGAATGTAATGTTATCTGTGGTAACTCTTTACTTTTTAAACGGTGGAAAAGGGTATACTGTATTTCAATAGCTTTGCGCAAAAATGTAAACAAACACATTTGTAAACAAACACATCCTATATATCCATAGCTACTTGCAATTGAGTATTCACACTGATTATATTCCAGTATTCAGGAGTCATACACAGTGTTCTTACAATCATTTCGACACCAAATAACTTCTTTATGATAGTTTATTTTCATTTAAAATACCTACTCAGGATAGTAAAAAATTCAATGATTTGTCAAACTATATTTTCTACTCCTGTCTTAGACAACGATTGTCAAAACATGACATGTTTACATTATTGCCAGATCGAGCAGGATTGGACTATATTGATACCTACTTTTTAAATTTGGAGCGTGATTATTTTATCAGGTCTTTTTGCCCAAAGTAGTTTTCTTTTTTTTTTCGATAACAGTAGTACATCACAAATGATACTTTCAACTGTCTAGCTGTTACAATTTATGCAACATTCATAGGCTGCGGTGACCGCCGGACCTTCTGGTGGGTCCTTAGTTGAATAGTCTAATGGTGGGCCGTACGCTTGTCTGCCACTTTAGTGTTTAAAAAAAAACAAACCCTATTACGTCTTTCTGTCTATAACCAGGCTGTATCGCGTGAACTATGCATAAATTGTAACAGCTAAACAGTTGAAATTATTATTTGTGTTAAACTACTGTTATCGAAAAAAAAAGAAACCTACTTTGGGCAAAAAGACCTGATAAAATAATCACGCTCCAAATTTATTATAAAGTACTAGCTGACCCGCGCAACTTTGTTTGCGTGATAAATGAAGAACCGCTCGACCGATTCTGTGCATACTTCACATAAACCATCTCCTAAATAGTCCCAACAAAGCCTGAACATTTGGTTTGGATAGGTGAGCCCGTTCTTGAGTTATAAAATTACAACGAAAAGTGGCATTGATTTTTATATAAATAGATCAATACTAATAATACAATTCCAGCGGTAAAAAAAAAAGTTACCACAGATAACATTACATTCCGAACAGGAACACGATAGCTTGTTCCTGATTCGAACTAATGATTTTCGAACACGACTGGCCACTAAGAAAGCTATCACTCAAAAAAAGAACAAACCCAATGTTCGAATGTTCTAAATCTATATCTACATATAAAATAAAATGTGAGTGTTTGTAATTCCTAATATCAGCGTCCCACTAAATGTAAATGAAAATATACCTAATACAGCATATTTGGCTGATATGATATTTGGCCAAAAAAAAACATTTATAAAATTAGAACATTTTTGTTTAAATTTTTTTTCTGTCTGTTTATTTGTTCGGGCCAATCTCTGAAACGGCTGAACTGATTTTACCGGGACTTTCACTTGCAGATAGTTTATTTATTAAAGAGTAACTTAGGCCACAGAATAACGAATAGTACGTACTGAGTAGCTTCCTGGGACATCCTTCCGAGGACTTACCCGGGGCTCCCAACCATAGGCTGTTGGGCGTTACGTGATTTTTTTTAGTCGGTAGGAGTCCGGCATAGCATTCATGAGGATTTTCCCTCACGTTAAAAAAATGTACTAAGTAGCTATTGAGGCAACTTATATTGTACAAAAAAATAGAGATGATATAGTCCAATCCTGCCCGATCTGGCAATCATGTAAACATGTCATGTTTTGACAATCGTCGTCTAAGACAGATGAGTAGAAAAAATAGTATGACCAATCATTGAATTTTTTACTATCCTGAGTAGGTATTTTAAATGAAAATAAACTATCACAAAGAAGTAATTTGGTGTCGAAATTGATTGTAAGAACACTGTATGACTCCTGGATACTGGAATATAATCAGGGTGAATACTCAATTGCAAGTAACTATGGATATATAGGATCAAATGTGTTTGTTTACATTTTTACTTAAAGCTATTGAAATACAGTATAGTTATTTAGTGACAGGTGAAATCGAGGGTACATCTAGTATTAAAAATAAAATGAATCGATGATGTATCGATGCCGACAATCGATTCTTTAAAAGGCGTGATTAATAAAACTCGATTTATAAATGAGCGTTGAGTATCGATAAAAGCTTTCATACATTGATACTCACGAAATATAAGTACCTACATACAAGATCTTACTTTCACAGAGCCTTGAAAGTTATAATAACACTAGCGGACGTCACGCGGTTACACTCACGTAGCTCCCGTTCCCATGGGAATACGGGAATAAAATATAACCTATGTTCACGGGGGTTAGTGTACCTTCCCATCAGTGAAAGAATTTTTCAAATCGGTTCAGTAGTTTCGGAGCCTATTCGATGCAATCAAAAACAATTAATCTTTCGTTTTTTTTTTTTTCATTTTAAGTATAGAAGTATAGACATAGAGACTTATTTATTTATTTATTTATTATACTTTGGGATCATATAGCGCTGTGTAAAAATGTCTGTGGTTATTCATTTATTTTACATAATCTTACTAATATTATAAATACGAAAGTTTGTGAGTGTGGATGTTTGTTACTCTTTCACGCTCAAAACGCTGAACGGATCGGGCTGAAATTTGGCACAGAGATACATTATAGTCTGGAATAACACATAGGCTACCTTTTATCCCGGGAATAACTTCCCGCGGGAACAAATTTTACGCGGGCGAAGCTGCGGGCATCAGCTTGTTATTTATAATGAACTAGCTGACCCGGCGAACTTTATTCCGCCATATCAAGCTGACCCGATATAAGATTTTTCTTTTTTTTTTTTGGATACAGATATTGCCCTGGCTCTATCTAACACAAAAAACAAAGAATTAGGTAAATCGGTTCCGCCGTTGTGAAGTTATGCGCGTACCTACATACATTTTGCAGATTCATTTTTATATGTATAGATCAGATAATGGTGATACTCAAACCTCAAATTCGTTTATTTACAACAATAATATTGTCCTCTCCCATAAATTTTGTACTGAACCCTAAGAAATTCAAAGTATAACGCGTAACGCGCGTGGAATGCTGTCGAGCGCTCACATTCCCGGCCAATCGTACGCAACTTTTCCGATTATAGTCGAGGAGCTGATATTTATCCCGTGTTCCTAAAATTATTGACTCTACTAATATTATAAAGAGAAAAGATTTGTTTTTTTGTTGGTTTGTTTGTAACGAATAGGCTCCGAAACTACTGAACCGATTTGAAAAATTCTTTTACTGTTGGAAAGCTACGAACATAGGCTATATTTTATTCCCGTATTCCCACGGGAACGGGAACTACGCGGGTGAAACTGCGTGACGTCCGCTAGTTATTAATAAGCCGCTTTTACTTTATGTTTGAACGTGCAAGTTGCAATAATTTTAGAAAAAAAAGGCGTGTTCGTGTAACCTTTACGCGCGATTGAAGTAAAACTTCTTTGCCATTGACAGCATTAAATGTTATATTAATATCATTCATTCGAATTTTGAATAGCGGAAACGTAGCGATACTTCCGTCATAAAAAAATTGAGTTACTCCTAGACGCGCCTTAATTACTACTACTAAGACGCGCGAAATTAATACATTCACACATTTTAATAAAAATTCCAACTAATAAGTAAAATATAATGGCTAAACCCTAAACCTCATTTTATTTTGAAAACGTGTGTTTTGTAACAAAAATGAATGTGATAATGTATTTTTTTTCGATGCTTTTTTGATTTTTAGGGCCTCGAACCATAGGCTAAAATGGGTCCCGCCTATTACTGAGACTTTTTTTTTAAATATTCAGCACGCCAAATTGACGTCGCCACCAGCCTGATGGAAAGCCGTGGCGCATCTAGCGATTGGGGGCCACTTTTGACAGCGGTCCTCAAGTTGGCGGCCCTGTGATGTGCCTCTTCACGCTCTTCTTAAAGAACCCGGGATTGTAAGATGAGGGAAAAACGTGTTAACTTATCAGTCCGTCTGTCACGAGGCTGTATCTCAGGAACTGTGCTAGCTGTCGAGCTGAAATTTGCACAGATGATGTAATTCTGTTGCCGCTTTAACAACAAACTAAAAAAAATATTATATTTGAGTTTTTTAGTACGGAATAACGGAACCCTCGGTGCGCGAGTCGAACTCGCTCTTGGCCGGATTTTTTTAAGCTTCTCAATTACAAAATCTTATTTTTTATTTTTTTTGTAAAATGGCAATATGTACTAAGTACGATAAACCTATTTTAGTTATCGGACCTATAAAGAACGATTATGAATAAAGATTTCTAATAAACCTTTATTAAAAGCTTAAGGTACGTTTTTAACTAATAAAGGTTTAAAACGTTCGTTAAGCATTTTATTATGAATACGAATACCAAACTAAACCCTTCCTTAACAACGAAAAGTACCAGGCAAGCATCGCGGAGTAAGAGCTAGCGTTAACAAAACACTCCGGGGCAGACGGCCACAATCCGTCTGCGGCTGTAAGCAATAAAGATTAACTCTACACTGTCAACAGATGGCACTATACTCAATATTTGAGTGGACATTTTGCTAAAGTACTTTGGAGATTTTAGTTTTTGCTTTTGTTTACCGATTTCATTGAATATAGGATAAAGTCTATACGGTTTTATTTTGTGTTTTTTTAATTGAAAATGTACAATTCTAGCTAAGAATCGTTCAAAATCATTTTTTTAAAAGACTACACCTAAAAACGATTTGATGCTGAATGATTCTTAGAATCTATTTAGATAAAAATCAATGCCACTTTTCGTTGTAATTTTATCACTCAAGAACGGACTCACCATCCAAACCAAATGTTTAGGCTTTGTTCGGACTAATTAGTAGATGGTTTATGTGAAGTTTGCACAAAATTGGTCGAGCGGTTCTTCATTTATCACGCAAACGAAGTTGCGCGGGTCAGCTAGTATATTATAATCTGTGATAATACCCATTATTATCAGTATTATTAAAAAATTGAATACCTATCGTCTTAGAGTTCCTATTTATCTTCTTAAAAACCTTTTTTTAACAATAAAATAAACAACATTAAATAAAAACAAGACATTAGGTACCTACTATCAGAGATTTGAACCGCCAAGTGAGTGTATGTTGTTATTTATTTGAATGTCGGTTGCCTGTATCACAGATCATATAAAATATTCTATACCTGTATTGTATTTTACTTTATTAACATGTATGTTCTCATGTAAGTGGCATTTTTGTCTTTTTAAGAACAAATTCTGAAATGGAACCATGAGGCAGGGCAGCCGTTTTCAAGTCATGGTATGACTATCGTGTAAATACTACTGATTTAGTAGGATTTAAACACACATTATGGTATGGTCAAGAGAAACCGACATTCATTTATATCGTCACTAGCTGTTCCCCGCGGCTTCGACCGCGTAGAAATCGTTATCGCATAAAATTATAACCCTCCTTTTGCGCAGTCGGTTAAAAAGTAGCCTATGTCCTTCCCAGGGCCTCGAACTATCCCTATACCAAATTTCATCTCAATCGCTCCTCACGTTTAGGCGTGAAAGCGTAACAGACAGACAGACAGATGGACAAACAGACAGAGTTACTTTCGCATTTATAATATTAGTAGGGATTAGTAGGGATAGGGAAATAGGGATTCACCGAGATTTTCCCCAACCCGGGTTGGTTTTAATAATCTAACTGCGATGCAGCTGATCTTCAATATTCGCCGTGCGTTTATAAATACCTTTTTTACGTATGAAAAATAATTATAAAGAGGAAAGGAAAAATTTGTTTTTTTTTGTTTGTTTGTTTGTAACGAATAGGCTCCGGAACTACTGAACCGATTCGAAAAAATCTTTCACTGTTGGGAAGCTACACTTGTTGCGGTGAACAAAGGCTATATTTTATTCCCGTATTCCCACGGGAACGGGAACTACGCGGGTTAAACCGCGTGACGTCCGCTAGTGGAAGATATGTTGAACTGCTACCGACTGAAAACCACACGTTCCTTTACCTACTGCATACGGTTGGGAGCCCCGGGTAAGCCTTCAGAAGGATGTCCCCAGGATTTTTGAATTCCTACTAATAAATAAATGCAAAAGGCTTTCACGCCGTAACCACTGAACCGATTCTGATGAAATTTTCTAGAGAAACACAGGAACCCTGTGGGAATCGAGTACCGGTAAACTTCATGTGGGCAAAATCAACAGTACACTAAACAAATTAATAAATCGTCTGCTTACTAGTAAAACATAATAAATGCATTTTTTATCTAAAATGACTTATGTATGCTACATGTAATTTTCGATGCTCTATCTACTGGCAAAACAAAATAACTGCTAGGACCGTTTAATACAAAGATACCTTAGTTAACAATATGATAAACAACAATGAAATAGTAATAATCATTCAGATAAACAGAGGTAAATCGCCTTAACATCGAATTAAAACTAAACAGCACAAGTAAATGACAATATATCACTGTATGATTTTTTCGATGTAGAAAGATGTAGTATTTACGTTCCCATGAACTTTAAGCTAAAATAAGTTAAATGCATTTATTTACGATCATAGTTACATAATGTATTTAAATTCCTACAAGTAAAATGAGATAAATGCAGAGTTTTACCCAAATTACTGAACATTTATGGCAAATAAAGGTATCTATTATATCTGATTTTTTCAATTACAGGTAAAACCAGTTAAGTGCATGACCTAGGACAATAATAACTGATTTATTGCCTGATTTTCTGAAGAAAGTGTTGCTGTAATTTAAATGAGATACAGTTGAATATTTTATTTATCATTTGGCATTAAAGAATTTAAAAAAAATTATTTTAATGATAGTTTTAAAGCGATGAAACTTTCAAAGCTTATTATCTCAGTTCAAGGAAATGTGCAGTTAACATATTTTACCAGTAAGCAGACGAAATCCTACTTCCTACTAATATTATAAATGTGAAAGTTTGTGATGATGTTTGGATGTTTAGATGTTTGGATGTTTGTTACTCAATCACGCTCTAACAGCTAAATGGATTTGGCTGAAATTTGACACAGGGATAGAGTATAGTCCGGAATAACACACAGGCTACTTTTTGTCCCGGGAAAATGTTCCCACGGGAAGCGGGAACGGGAACCGAATTTCACGCGGGCGAAGCCGCGCGCATCAGCTAGTATTATAATAAAATAGAATATGCTTTATATTATACAATTTGGTAAAAAAGAGAAGAAAATAATGGAGGAGCCACTGTGCTGTTCATATGGCAACCCGTTAAAAGAACCACCAATCAGCATCCAGTTGTCAACAACCGTCAATAAAACCCACCAATCAAATTGTATAACGTCATTGACTGAGACATATTATGTGACGTTATTGGCAGCTTTGTAGCCAGCCTGCAAAATATTAGTTCAATTTTAGACTTTTTTGCCAAGCTGTACATTAATTAACATTTACATGAATGTGAAAGTCAGGGTTTAAAATGTACAATGGGCGGCCTTATCGCTAAGTGCGATTTCTTCCAGGCAACCTTTGGATGGATATGAGTGTAAGAGATCAAGTTTATAACTGGGCAGCTATTTTATTTAATAGAAAGAATTCAACCTATTAGGTACTATTATACGTGTTTCATAAATGTTGTGAGACATTCTCTCACAACACCCAAATTAAGCTAATATAGCTTGTGCTATGGGATCTAGACGACTAAATAATATAACTCTGAGTTAGCGGGATTATTTCTCCATAAATAAAGCATCGGAAATTTAATAGCGGTCACAATTTAATAATAAAATAAATTCCCCTATACGACTGGTCTTTTCGACCCTCAAATTGTCAAAATGTACACTCGCCGACAGACACGGTTCATTTAACACATTCGCGGCGGTTGCTTCAGTGATACGACTTATTTTAATGTGGATACAGTCGAGTACAGAATGCTTTATATTATTTGTTTTACACATTATTGAAAAGATTTTTGTGAATTACCGCTGAATTTAAACGATCCTTATTAATATTAAAATACGTAAGACAAAATTTATTATTCTTAAGTTAAAAAGAATCATTTTTAGTTTAGAATTAACGAAGTTAAGAGACTAGGTACTTACCTGTTTTTTATTATTACAAAAATAGGATTACCTTCAAAATCAAGAAATATTTTGGAGGTGAAGATTTTTCCAGGGGAGGAAGAGTAAAGAATGCAATAGGAAAAGTGGAAGATAAGAAAAGTAAAAAAGAAATAATCATAACTTACAATAATGTTTATACCTCTGGGGTAAGAAGTGGTAATTTTTTTTTTTTTCTTTTATGTGATGGAAAATCCTCATGGATCCCCTAAAGGGGGTTTCGGGTATGATCCCACTTCTAAGGGGGGGGGGCGTGCGTAAATCCCTCACGTCACGCTGCCGTCATCGGCCTGTTTCTGTAAGGACGGTGAGCAGCCATCTCACCGTCCTCAGGCCTCCGGTCATGGAGGCCGATAGTCTTCGGCGAAGACACGTCGGCGGCGCCCAAGCCACCGACTGCGGAACTCGGGTGGGAGAGTTCTCTCCCGTTCCCGCCCCGCCGCCTCTTTCACGAGCATGATCTGCTCGCAGAAAGAGGCGGCACAGTCCCATATTACAAACATTGCCAACAGTTTCGTTGATCCCACGATATAAGAGGCAAGTGATTATCGTCACAGGATTAGAGAAACTATTCAGTAATCTGAGCCAAAATTCCTGACGACGACACGGAGAAAAAAGCCAAACAACCCTTTAATTGACCCAGGTTACGTTATTTCACTAATAAACGTCAAACTGCATATAATTTTCATTGTATTGGACGATTAACACGTTAGAATAACTAATTAGTGTTGAGAAATACTATTATTGGATTTTACTACATTGTAAGATTCGTTGTTGTGTAAATTACTAAAACTGGAACGCGGTCGTTTGGGTATAACTATTGAATTAATGTATGTTTAAATAGTTATAATAGCGTGGACCTTTTGGAATTCCGTTATTTATCATTTACGAGCTATTTCCTGCCGCTTCGACCACGTGGAAGTCGTTATCGCGTAAAATAATAACCCTCCTTTTGTCCAGTCTGTTAAAAAGTAGCCTATGTGCTTCCCAGGGCCTTGAACTATCTCTATACCGAATTTCATCTCAATCGCTCCAGCCGTTGAGGCGTGAAAGCGTAACAGACAGACAAACAGAGTTACTTTCGCATTTATAATATTAGTAGGCATTTTTATTCATATGACTGTCTCGATAGTTGCAGCCCGCAGCTGCAAAGTATGTTGCTAAGGTCTTGCTATCAAATCCACAATATTTTAATTTTCAGAGTTTGAAAGGTCCATAAGTAAAATAATCATGTACTTATTTAGAAATTATATAAATCATTTTTCTCAGTTGTCTGGATCCTATAGCGCGATTAGCTTAGTTTGGGCCAGACGACGCATTGTAAAAATAAGTCCTACAATATTTAGCGATTAGCTTAGTTTGGGCCAGACGACGCATTGTAAAAATAAGTCTTACAATATTTAGCGATTAGCTTAGTTTTCAGCTAGACGACGCATTGTAAAAATAAGTACTACAATATTTAGCGATTAGCTTAGTTTGGGCCAGACGACGCATTGTAAAAATAAGTACTACTTAAAAACAGTGTTTAGGTATTATGGTGTGGAGCTAATAAGTTTTCTTCACTTATTATTTGCTTAGAACGACAAACCCCAAAAAACATTGTCAACTTAAAAGTGAGACAGAATATGAAACCGATTTCGCAATATAATGATAACCCAGAGTATGCTGCTGGTAAAAAGCCAGATTGTTACGTAATTCGAATGTAAACAAAATAATGAATTGTGTTTAAATAGGTGTAAATCCCATTCATGTATAAAAATTTTTCTTTAGTAAATAAGAAGCCTATTTATTTAAAAAAGTGCTTACGAAAAAGTTTTCCTGATAAAAGTATATTCCTTATGCTTGCATCATAGAAAGAAAGGAAGCAAGAAAAACATTTTATTCTTTATAATGATAATAAAACAATCATAAAAATAAAATGAGAAAAATAGAATTAAAACATAAAAATATGTAGGTACAGGATTTAAAAAAAAAACTTTTTCAACAATTTAGAATAATGTCCGTTTCACATCTTTATGCTGTCGACGTGCGGTGCAGGCATCAGGAGCTTAATATTATGGGCTATATTCACAGCTGAATTTAAAAACTCCTCATTTCTATAAGTCGATAACACTTCTACTTATACCACTAAAAAAATTAAAAGAAAATTTCAGAAAAATTAACACCCTCGCAACTGCTCTCAACAGTACACTCATATTATGAAAACGATTCTCTCAAGGGACAAAAGCAAATAGCACAAATTGATATTTATAGCACTTTGTACATCACTGTACTTAGGGTAGTGCAAATAATCGTATTACGTAACTGCTAATAAATCTGTTTACGATTTAGAAGTACCCACATTTTTGAGGAAAGAAATATTACAGATTAGGTGAATTTTGTTCCCGTTCCCGCTTCCCATGGGAACTTTTTGTGGGATAAAAAGCCTGTTATATGTATAGATGTTTGGATGTCTGTTACTCAATCACTCTCTAACGGCTGAACGGATTTGGCTGACATTTGGTAGAGGCATAGATTATTGTCTGAAATAACATAAAATACTACTTTTAATCCCGGGAAAACGTTCCCATCGGAACGGGAACAGAAATGCCGGGGGGATAAGCCACGAGCACCATCTATTAAGTGCATGAATACGTTTATCGGTTGTCAAGATCTCATAGCACAAACTTTTGGGCTAGATGACGCCGTATAAAAAGGTCATAATATCAATCATTAACTGACTGACAAACAAAATGTTTACAAATGTTAAGATTGAGCCCAGATTGAAATTGCGCTTAGAATAATCTGACAGTTGACTAATTGTATTTTAATGTGAATTAATAATTATTTGATAATGATTTGATTTGACATTTAATAATGATTTGAAATTTAATAATGTATGTAAATTGAATATATATAAAATGTGTTAATTATGTGAATTATATTAATTGGATCTATTAATTTATTATGAATTAATTAATTTGTTTTGTGCTTTTAATGTGTACGTATACTAACACTAGTTACTAAGTAAATAATGTAACTAACCAATTTGGGCCTTGTTGCCATCAATAAAGAAATATTTATTATTATTATTTATTATTAATACATATAATAAAATCGTAATAAAAAATCGTAGAAAAAAGTTATAGGGCGGCTTTATGAACGCAAAAGAACCCAAAACAATGATTTTTAGAATTTTAGTCTGTTTGTCTGTATGTCTGTTTGTCTGTTTGTCTGTACGTTTGTTCACGCTAATCTCAGCAACCGCTCAACCGATTACAATGCGGTTTCCTTTATTGCGTTGTTGTTTACTCCATTTAACATTTAGTGTTTGTTTCATATCAATCGGTTTATAAATAAAAAAGTTATATCAATCTAAAGAATCACATATAAAATGCAGCGTACGAAGTCGCGGGCTAGTAATTAATATTTATTTATGTGCATTATACAGCGTCCCTAGTTAAACCTAATGAGTCTAATGACCTTACAAGTCATACTTTTTTTTTTTGTCTAACGTGAGGGAAAATCCTCATGGATGCTATACCGGACTCCTACCGACTAAAAAACCTCACGTCACGCCCAACAGCCTGTGGTTGGGAACCCCGGGGAAGCCCTCGGAAGGATGTCCCAGAACATACAGGTCATACTTCCCAGAATAAGATCCTTAATAGCAACAGCAACACTATCGTATGGTGTAATAATTTAGGATGTGTTATTTTTTCTAAATCAATGGGTTGGAATTCTAGCTAGAATTATTGGTTTTTCAAAAATCAAAGGATGAGGTTTTAAGTTTCATTAAAATCGGGCTAGTGTCTCCTTTATGAATTTTTCGCTATTCTTTATAGTTTCGGATTTGGCCATCCAATCCCTTTTGAAAAATTCAATAAATATAAGACCTGACCCTGACCATACATCCCTACTAGTCCCTACTAATATAAATGCGAAAGTAACTCTGTTTATCAGTCCGTCTGTCTGTCTGTCTGTCTGTTACGCTTTCACTCCTAAACGGCTGGAGCGATTGAGATGAAATTTACTATAGGGATAGTTCGAGGCCCTGCGAAGGACATAGGCTACTTTTTAAATGGGAGAGGCCTACGTCCAGCAGTGGACCGATATAGGCTGATTTGATTGATTTGATTGATGTATATTTATATCAATAATCTTACAAAAGATATACATTATAGTTACTCCTTTATCCCTGAAGGGGTAGGCCGAGGCATAGAGTACGCCCACATTTCACATTATAGCTTTATGTCCCACGTAATAGGTGGTGAGCCCATTGCCGTGTTGAAATAAATAAATATTCACAGACATTTCACACAATGCTATCTGATCCCAAAGTAAGCTAGGAATAACCTGCTTATGTTATGGGTATCAGACCACGGATATTAATACTTATATACTTTTTACATACATATTATACATAGAAACACCCAGACTCTTGAGACAAACATTTATGGGTCACACAAATATTGTCTCCGGTGGGAATCGAACCCACGACCTCCAGCCCCACAGGCGGTATCACTACCGACTGCGCCACAGGGGCAGTCAGGTGGTCAAATGGACAGGCGCAGGTCGTCGCGACCCGCAATTAAAATTTTTCAAGCCACCCATAAGGCCTTCGACTTGGCTTAACGATTTTCATTTTACTGACAACCGGGTTTCATTTCGCGTTTTCCTTCTTTACGCAATGGATCTTTTTGCTAAAGTGTTCCCTTAGTCGCCTCTTAACGACAACCTCGGGATGTATTGGGGTGGCGACGTTTTGTACTCTTACCCGTCGCAACACGGGATTAAAGAATATATATAAGTAGATATTAATACAAACTATACGACTACATACATACATACATACATATACTCACGCCTTTATCCCCGAAGGGGTAGGCAGAGGCCTATACCGGCCCACATTTCACCGTGTACAATTCGGTCCCACGTAACAGGTGGTGAGCCCATCGCCGTGTTGAAATGGACCGCCAACGTCAGAGCCTCGTCCGTTGTTCAGCAGGTGCACGAGCTTGCACGTGAGGTTGACTTGGGCCCGGAGGTGTTGGTAGGGCCCCACTACACCCAGTATACAACTACACAGGGAGTTATTATCTACAGCATCCCTGGGGATGACAAGAAAACCGAGGGGAATGTGACTAAGTGGATATCTATTAATAATAATTTATTACTTACCATTCACAATGGCGGGGGTGAATTTTCAAACAGTGACAGACAGATTGGCACATTCAATTGTTGGTTATATATTAAAATACCAGAAATCAAAATGCCTTTACTTAAAATGCATTAGACCAAAATACCCGAATTCGAAATACCTTTACATTCAAAATACCTTATTTCAGTACACCTCACCGTAAAATGTCGAAATTTAAAATACAAATAATTATTATATCAGAATTCAAAATACAAATTTTCAAATATCCTTAATTAAAAATACCGAAAATAGAATACAATGTGTCACTGTCACTCACACGTTTTGTTATTTGGCTTTAACTTATTTACACCCCCCCCCCCCCCCCCTAAGTGAAGCCGCAGTTGTAGCCGTAGGTCTGTTGGTCCTTGGGTATCCTTCTTAGGGCGTACCCGGGGCTCCCAACTGTAGGCTGTTATGTGGGATACGTGTGGTTTTTAGTCGGTAGGAGTCCGGCATAGTATCCATGTAGGATTTACCTCATGTTAAAACACTTTGATTCAGAGTTACAAAAGTACTACAGTGGGCTAACAAAAAATTTAAAAAAAAATAACCACGAAGGCTAAGGCGGGAGCTCCGCTTCGGTTCGCTCCCGCCTTAGCCTTCTAACCTAACCTATCCGAGTCGGGATACTCTGAGTCGGGGTGTTAACCATTCACAGATAATATATAGCATCCATGTAGGATTTAAGTCATGTTAAAAAAAAGGTATTTTGTGTTTGAACATTTTAGGATAAGGTATTTGATAAATTTATTTTTTGGGTTTCGGTTATTCGACCGTAAGGCATTTTAAATTATTTATATTATAAATATTTGCCTTTTGAATATTGATATTTCGATTTCGGGTATTTTGGGCTACGATATTTTGAGATAAGGCATTATAATTTCTGGTATTGTGACGGTATACCTCAATTGTTATTAAGTGTTAATTCATGCACTTTGATGCCAAATGTCTGCCTCTGTGGCGCAGTCGGTAGTGATTAGGGATTGCAATCCGGTGTCATTTTGAATCCGGCCGGATCCGTACCGGATTTCTCAAATCCGGCCGGGTCCGACCGGATCCGGCCGGATTGAGTTAACCAGGATAACTTGCTCTCTTTTTTTATTCCAACATGAACTGTTAATGATGTGTAAATTTAAAAACGATACCGCTTATACGGATTCACTTTTATATACCTAAAAGTAAAGATTTTTTTAAAGAGCCACAAATATTCATCTTCCGAGACTAAATCTAAAATCTTAAAGTTAAGGCGAAGTGCAATTGTGTCTCAAGCGATTCGGAGGGGGTGAAGCAGACGCAAGATGTTCGGGACGCTCCGTGCGTCGGAAACGTTTTCGCGCGTTAACCCGTTCACTACGCAATTGAAATCATTGACAGAAGTACAAGTTTACATAACAATTTTTTTCGCCCTGTTTAGATTAACCTCTTTAGATCTTCTACTCGTGAGCAACTACGTAATTGATTTTGATGCATTTTTTATCACTAACATGTAATGAAATTCATTTTCATAATAAGAATAGAACATAATATATTTAAGAAGTACTTCAATTTATTTTTTTACCTGTGACGATTTTTGCCAGGTTTATTGAAAAAGTAAGAATCTGCTGGCCCTATCCTTTGTTTATATTTTTGGTACTTCCTGAAAAGGAAAAAGGAGGGTTCTATACAAAAAAAGACTAAAAAATATACCTGTATGGGAGCCCTCCTTAATTTTTTTTTCTGTTCTTAGGATTCGTAAATTTCAAATGCCTAGCTATTGCAGTGGTGCATAAGATGACAGATAGATAGTCTCAGTAATAGGGTCGCGTTATTACAGATTATTTATACTGTTGGCACTTGGTGGAACCTGCAGCGCATATTGAATAACCACCACTTGTACTGTTTTACAGCATTTATTTACTCTACACCTGACCGCTTTTGCCTCTTAGCATTTTCAAAAGGCAATACTTTCTCCTCGTTCCATTTTTACCCTTTGGATACGGAACTGTAAAAACGGCCGAGGTTCAAGTTAGACTGCTCACTGATGAGGATTTCATAACAAAAAAAAAACGCCAGAAGATTACGTTGTATGGGAGTAACATTATTTTTTTCTTTATCTAGTGTTATTATAGTCGTTACCGCGGTAGCAGAAACATATCTTTGAAATGTATTACTGCCTAGTTCATGAGATACAGATGAACAAACGGACTTCAAAGTCTCAGTAATAGGGTCCCGTTTGGCTAAGAAAACGAAGAATATACAAAAACGAATACCTATTACTATTTGCATATGCAAGGGTGTAAAGGAATAAATTTCGATACTAGTTATTTAAACTAGACCAGGGGTCGGCAAGGCGCGGCTCGCGAGCCACTTGCGGCTCTTTAGGTCTGAAGCTGCGGCTCTTTAGTTCCTGATACAATATTTAAAAAAAAATTAAGCGTTGCTTTTATTATGAATTGATTAACAATGATCAATGGAAATGTGATCTAAAAAGTCCTTCATTTAACATGAATCGATAACGAGGATATCTAAAATTATTAACTAGCTTGTTTTTTACTGTCACTTTGATAACTTAGCTTTAAACAACTACAATATTGTCCTACTATGTTACTAATAAAGAACAAATCAAGATATTTTATGTCTACTGCCCATGTCGGCTACCACAATAAAGCATTTTTGTACGTGAAATGTTGACAACTTAAAGGAAAAGTTAGCTTGATTAATAGTAATCAATTAAAAACCTTGGACCAGGAATTCTAGTTAAGTTATCTGGTAAAACTACCAAATGACTGTACTTACTAGGATCACATTTTCAAAACTTCTGGTAAAATTTCCTGGTAAAACTACATACGAAGCTTACCGAAAGCTTTTAAAATGACCATTTTTATTGATTCAGGTATGGCCTTTTAGAATTTCAACTTTTACTCTTCGTATCTTTGCCTCTCGCACAGTTCACAATTCTGAAATCTTGGAAATCCATTGCATGTATGTTCTTAATGGTACTCGTGTTGCCAGTTCATGGTCTTCACTAGCGATTCAAAAGAAAAGATACCACGTCATCCTTTTTTATATTATGCGTCTCCGCATTTCGAAAATACCTTCTTCTCAGTCGCTGCACTCTAAACAGAGTGGTCGTGGTCAACATGTTGAAGTGTTTGCGGTAACTCGCCTCACGATCTCTCGCCATTTCTCTCGGCAGCAGACATTCTGGTGCACCCGAGTAAGGGCCCTCTCACCAACGCTTTTATCTGGTCGGTCCATCTCATCGATGATCGTCCTCGCGACCTGGTATTCTCTATTCTGCCCTGCACAACAAGGCACTTCACAGAATCATCACTCCGCCTCTCCAGGCGTCCGAACAGTTTTAGTATACAAACCCGGGTTTGTAGCAAGTTTGATAAGACGTTGTATGATGCCGAGCTCGTGTAAGTATCGAGACATTGGTGGGAAATTCAGTCCACAATACTCGCAGCATTCTCCTCCAGCACGACATTTCCTGAGCATCTATCCTCTTCTTTTCTTTTTCTCGCATCGTCCACATCTCCGCTGCATGTCAAAATATATGGGGAATACAAGCCGGATCTTAGTAGCTGTGGTAATGTGATTATTCCTCCAAATGATTTTCATTTTGTCCATGGAGGTTCTTGTTATTGCCATTCATCAAAAATATCCACAACAGCCTTATTGCAGTAAACAAACAACCACACTTATTGGCGGTGTACTGCACTCGCAATTTTATTTTGCACCAGTTGGGGCGGACGCCCTCAGTCTACCCAGTAGGATTCTACTGTAACTTCTGGCGCCGGCCATAACCCAGAGAATGGCTAGAACGTATCGCACCGTATCATATGAGGCGGCGTGTCTAATTGCCGGCAGTCTGCCGTGGAACCTCGAGGCCGAAGTTCTAGCCGAATTTTTTCAGCGGAATGCTTTGGTGCGTCAAAATGGCAACCAACCATCTTTTGAAAAGATCGAGAGCGTGCTAGGGTGCGTGATAATCTCTTCATAAATGTGCGACATTTATAAAAGTGATTAAAAACTGACTTGGCCCGTAAGTATTGAGCTCGACTCAGCTATCCCGCCTATTCCGAGGTAGAAAGGCGGCACGGTGCTGCGACATACCACTTCACGAAGCTGCTCACGGGGTGCGGATCTTTTGGTTTAATATCTGTGTGAGGTAGTAGACATTGAGCTTGAGATGACGTGCCGTCACTGCGAGAACAGCGCCGTGCATGAAGTCCTGGACACGCCTGCCCTTTATATGGAGTGAATTGGTGAACCTCCTCGTGTTTCAGGGTCACTGTCCGTGGAGTTTTGGGGGAAATTTTTAGATCGCCCAGAATCGAACCAGTTGCAGGCAGCGCTAGTTGGGCTGCGGAAGTAGAACGCTTGTCTTTCCTCTGACCCAATAATAGCGAAAACAAGGAAAATTTCAGGATTTTGTAGGGATACTAATTTTGGGAAGTCCCACATAATCACTCTGCTCATGTACGGTGTGGTATCAATAAAATATTTTCCTGAATAAAAAAAAAAGAAATCAGACAAGCCTGTATACCCGAAGAGGTACAAATGCTACGTTACCTAATACCTACGTGTGAGCAACGAAATTTTTTGTGGCTCTTTAAAAATATAGAAATTTCAAATTACAAGTTTTTGGCTCTTTTGACTCAAAAGGTTGCCGACCCCTGAACTAGACTAGGCTTTAGTCCTGTCCAAATGATTACCATTTCCTAAATTAAACATTCTACGTTTCACTTCGCATAGCTATTGCCCGCAGCTTCAGCTGTGTAGAATTCTGTTCGCGTTCCCTACTACCATTGGGTCAAATCCAGGGATAAAATAGCCTTTATGCTATTTTCTAAATTATCTTACTTCTTACTTAATATTATAAATGCGAAAGTTTGTGAGTGTAGATGTTTGTTACTCTTTCACGCTCTAACGGCTAAACGGATCTAGCTGAAATTTAGTATAAGGGTAGATATAGGCCTGGAATATCACATAGGCTACTTTTTATCCCGGCAATCAGTTCCCACGGAAAGCGGAAACGGGAACAAAACTAGACGCGGGCAAAGCTGCGGGCGTCAGCTAGTGTATAATATGTCCAGGAATACATTGCAGTCTGGAAAAGCATCAAATAATTATAATAGGCCACCAATTACAGCCAGATCTGCTCAACCGTTGGAACGTGATTTTGTCACTAACATCTTCACAGACTTTCATATATCATAATTAAATAATAGTAGTCATATAATAGTAGTCATATTAAATCATCAGGCCTTTTCAGTAACATATATTCACAAAATCATCTTCTAGCGCTTAACATATAGGTACCACTATCCATTGAACATTGAATTACTATTTTACATTATGGTTTAAAAACAAAGTTAGGGTTGTATTGACTGTATCGGGTTGCATGTAAGCTGTTTATTTTTAGTTCACTGTTGGTTAAAATTCAAACTGAGGTGACGGGAGGCCTCGAACCGTTTTGGCGCCGCGAAGAACCATAGCGTCCTTGGCTGCCTTCTATCGAATGTATCACGGCGAATGTTCTGAAGAGCTCTTCAACCTGATCCCACCCTCTTCTTTCCGATCCCGAACAACACGTGCCGGGCAAAGATGACACTCACACACAGTGGAGAGAATCTTCGCCAGAACTGAACGTTTCAAAAGATCGTTCCTCTGTCGAACTATAAAAACATGGAACGACCTGCCCGCACACGTGTTTCCCTCATCTTACAATCCCAGGTTCTTCAAGAGGAGCGTGAAGAGGCACATCACAGGGCCGCCAACTTGAGGACCACTGTCAGAAGTGGCCCCCAATCGCTAGATGCGCCACGGCTTTTCATCAGGCTGGTGGCGACGTCAATTTGGCGAGCTAAATATAAAAAAAAAGAAACTCATACTTACAACTTCAAATTCAATACCTACCTACATCAACTACGACGTACGAGAAGTAAAGTAAGACTACGAGAATATCAACAATACGCAATACGTGCCATGAAAGCTGTAATTTTGTATAGAAGTTTAATTTATTATATACTCAATTAAGGTTTATTCCTACTGTTATATTGGAAATTTAGGAGAATTGGCCCACTGATTTATAACAGAGATAGATTACAGTCATTAATATTATACTCGTTATGACATTGATTTTACTTAAATATTAATTTAAATAATGTACATGTTATACGCTCGGTCAGGGCGTCACATACATGAGCGCATTTATAGGTGAATCTTCTGGACTTATCTATTATGTGGCATCAGGCAAACTTTGTATTGGAAAGTATGAAAACGTTACTATAACTTATATAATACACCAAAGAAACTTCCCCAAACAGATGCGATATTTTTACGCACTTGAGCTTAAGCCTTGAATACTTCCTTTTTTGGTGTTTTTTATTACCTATTTTCGTTACTACGACAGCGAATTACGTCAGCGGGCGTGACAAAGTTGTATACGGGTGTCCTCAACGAAGCCTGTCGGCCAGTGTCGGCTGACTGAGCGGGCTCTGTGAGGTGGCTGATAGCGGCAAAATGCACTCCCGCTCAACAAAACGTTTTTTTTTATTAAAGCAATATGTTTTTAATTAATAAATAACTGCATAGGACCTCGAGGTAACTTATTAGGGACATGGAAATAAAAAATTAGTGTGGTACATTATATAACTACTGAATGAAATTGATTATAGTCAAGGCGGTCACAGGTAAATTTACAGATTCGAGGGAACTTTGGGATTATTTTCTATCGAGCCGAATTTACTCAATCGTGTTTTGGAGAGCTGACATCCCTGGTCAATATAGTTAATAATAACTATCCATTTAAAAAATTGTGAAATCTTTGTTAACACCGTTGCAAAATTGGTTCGAAATATGTCAAAATTATGTATTTTGAGTCACACTTCACCTTAAGGTAATAGTCTAATCAAGAAAGCACAAAGCAATGTAGAGTGAACGAGAACCTAAGCTGTTTATTAAGAAATTTAATCAGGTTGTTTAAGAAGAGAACATACTAATAGTCCCATCATCTATTAGGCGTGCCCGGCGAGTGTGACAAAGATTCATTTTTTTAGTTTTTCGGCAATATAACTAAATCAGTGCTTTGTAGCAAGTGCTTGTAAGATAAAATTAGAGCATATAAAGTATTAATAACTTTCGTTCTGAACACTTTTCCATAATTCCAACCGTTTATGAACTACACGCTCCAAAATGTATAGAAAACTAGCTGATGCTCGCGGCTTTGCCCCCGTGAAATTTGGTTCCTGTTTTGCTTCCTTTAGGAACATATCCCCGGGATGAAATGTAACCTATGTGTTATTCCAGACTCTAATCTACCCTGGTTACAAATTTCAACCCGATCCGTTTAGCCGTTAGAGCGTGATCGAGTAACAAACATCAAAACATCTTCACAAACTTTCACATTTATAATATTAGTAGGATAGTAGGATAAAGCTATTCTGCGTGATCGTGCGTTCGTCCCTGAATATCTCACTGTGGGAAAACTTAGTATCAGGCATCTATTAATGTAAGCAAAAATTTATTCTGCTCGTATAACCTCTGCAACAAGAATAGCTCTAGGGATCTAGTTTTCTGAAATTTTGGGTAACTGACGGGTTTCAGAAAAAATAAATCTCATTCTTTGTGATATTTTGCTACTGTAGCAAACGATATCATTAATGCGGGACAAACAATAAAAACTTCGTTACCCTAGGCATTATTCGTCAAATTACATACCTCCCTGACACTATTCCTATGTTTCATTTAAAATCTCTACCGAATGTTAAATACGCTGAATCGCTATCATTTCTACATTTCGGAAGAGTGTAGTTCAAAAACGGTTGGGAATATGAGAATTGTATGTAATCAAAGTTATGGAGATTTTTGGTATGTATCATCTCATCGTAACCTGTAAGTTACACACTGAAGGGGTCACCCTTCAGTGCGTAACTTACAGGTTACGATGCGCGCGAGTCGTTTGAGTCATCAAACGACTCGTGCGCAGTGCAAGCTCTTTACATTTGTACCATCCTTGGCGACGGCATGATTATTTTGTCTGACCAAAATATACAAACACCGGATCCGGTCGCCGCCGGATCCGGCAGTGATTTGGTGCCGGATCCGATGGACGAAGAATGATGCCGGATCCGCCGGATTACCGGATCCGGTTTTCCGGATTGCAATCCCTAGTAGTGATACCGCCTGCGGCGCTGGAGGTCGTGGGTTCGATTCCCACCGGAGACAAATCTTTGTGTGACCCATAAATGTTTGTCTCAAGAGTCTGGGTGTTTCTATGTATGATATGTATGTATTTAAAAAAAAAGTATATAAGTATTAATATCCGTGGTCTGATACCCATAACACAAGCAGGTCATTCCTAGCTTACTTTGGGATCAGATAGCGTTGTGTGTAATGTCCGTGAATATTTATTTATTATTTATTCATTTAAAAAAAAAAAAAAATTTAATAAATAAAGCTTTTCGAAATGTATTGCGTTTCTGTTGTGTGCGTCTGCACTATTACAACGCGCCACTGTAATACCCCATCTTACACTAGGGGCTACCCCATCATGCTCTATGGGTGGGGCAAGATGGAAAAATTTAACGTTTTATCAAAGTTGATACCTAATTTTCTGATAAGAACTTAATATTTTTGGTTTGACTGATTTAAACTTAAAAAAGAAAGAATTATTGTTTTTTAAAATAAAGTTTCTACTTAGTTAATCAAAACATTGACGATTTTATTTATGAAATACTTTAAGCACCCCATCTTACCCCACCTTACCTACAAGTTATTCTCTAGTATAGTCTTACACCGATTTTGGTTAAATCCGACTTTATTGTCTTCTTAGTCAAGTCTTAAGAGAAGCCGATAGAGTATAAGCACAAATTAGATGGAAACCTACTGCTCGTGCGCTCTAAGTTTGCCGCTCGGCTCCATACTAAAGTCGAATTTTTAATTAGACGAAGTTAATTAACAGCAACTAATGTCACTTTTTCATACAATGTTGCTTATTTTCTATGACGAAGTGACATTAGCTACTGTCAATTTACTTCGTCTAATTAAAAAATCGGGTATACGCCTCTATGCCAGCGGCAAACTTAGAGCGAACGGGTAGTACATACTAAATTCGCTGAGGCTACGCACACATAGACAACTCATTCACAGACAGCTACGCACACATAGACAACTCGTTCACAGACACGAGGTCAGGCGGTCTCAGTCTCAACCGAATTTTCGATACTTGATTTGTGCGCGAGTGTGTGTAGCAGAGGGTAGGTGTGAAAAAAAAGTACATACCTACATGAGTTTTAAATCTAATATAAGTCTATCTATATTTTTAAAACTGCGTGCTTATATCTTTTTTTTTTCTTTGTTACAGGCAAGGACTAAAACTACGCCAGCTGACAGACGGCCGCCATCTTATCCAAATCATCTACGCCCAAAATGGCGACATACAGGACTGTGAATACATAACGCAAGGAAGCGCAACAAGAAACTTTCTAAAAACCTTAAGAAAAGAAATAAAAACTGCATTAGACGAAAAAATTAACAGTTTAAAAAAGGAACCGTTAGAAAACGAAAAATTTTACCGCCAATTCAGTAATGTCAGTTTCAGAATACTAAAATCAAGTGACAGTTTGCCTCCTGACATTTCAAATTGGTTACATTATGACAAATTAAAAATAGAATGCCTAAAAAAGCACGAACAGATGAAATATATGATCGAGAATAAAAATAAAACTGGAGATTATTTGGCTAGGTAGTTGTTCCTATTATAAATCTATGAAAAAGTCCTTAACCCTTGCTTTCCCTGTGACACCATCAATGAACCTCCTGAGACTGACTATGCCTAGAACAATATTAGTCTAAGAGACGCTGAAGAGCGACCTTCACTCATCTTATAACCAGATGAGATATTATTTCAAATAAGTAATTTAAAAATAATTGTCAGCAACACTTCGATAGCCAATATTTGATTTCTCCACCGTGTGAAGCTTAGTGTCCTCGCACGCACAGCAAAAGCACCATAGATACACATTTATGTCCATAGGCATTTGGTGGTGTCACGGGCAAAGCAGGAAAAAAATCTACAGAACTTTTACAAGGCGGGTAACATTGACTAAGACCAGTTTTTCGCAATGGATGCATAGCTATGAAAAATATATTGTTCTTAATTTGTTTTTATCCTTAAAAACTTTTCTCTTCGTCCCTGAGCATTATACACCATATTTTATAATTCTGAACATTAGTTACCTACTTAGTCAATTTTATTCACGAGAAATAAAACTAATTTCAGCCACGATGACCATGAATTTGAACTTAATCTGTACATTCTATTTTTAAAAAGAACAATCGACCTTCGGATTTAATATGTATACCTACCTAATTTTACTTTTTAGTATGCAATAATCTGACATGACATTGGTCTCTTTAGAAATTAATTTTATTTAATTTTAATTTATTCCTCTTTAGAGGCTCTGCAAGAAACAACATGAAAAATATCATTTGAATACCAAGAAGAGTTATTTCATAACATAAATTCGAAAATTTTCAAAATAAATCGTACTAACGAACAAATAAAAATATGTAAAGCTATGACCTCTTTTTAAATTTTTTTAAATGAAATTGTTCTTGATATTCAAATAATTCCTCAAAATAATTAGCACAGAATACGTTTATTCCACTACTTTATGGAATTCCTATTTCTGTGGATTTAGTATGAAATATAGACGGAGCGCTCATTGACTAATTATATTATTGATTAGACTTTTTTTTCATCTTCAGAATGATTTTTAAACTTTTAATTGCACAAAGATTTCATAACAGTCGCATTATGTGTAGACAAAGATGTTTCATTTAAAGTACATCAACATCATGCCTACACAGATTTGCTAAAAGTACCTATAATTTGAAAAAACTTCAATCAAAGCAAACTTTGTTAATCAATGATAGTCTGTTACTGCAATTACTTCCATTACAAATTCCTCTTACATCATTTGCATTTAAATTTATTTTACAAATGTTTCTCAAGTAAGTACCTATATGACTTATCTGCATTGCAATTAGCTTCTATAGCATAGAATTTAGTATTGATATTAATATTTATGTAGGTATAACCACAGTATTACTATATGGGCAGTCATTCATGTTTGTGTTTAATATACTATATATTTATTTCTGTTCATTCGTTCCTACTTTTTTATTAATTTCTTTGTCTCACTTCCTCGTTCAATTTCAGCTCCGTCTACATTTAATACTAAACATTACAACTCTAGCACGAGACTCTCAACTCTTTACGGTTTCAGTATCTTTACTGAATGGTTCTACATTCTCTCAGTTCATATGACCTCTCATTTCACCGGTATCTGGACACCAGCATTTTGGCACGCATTTGGAACTCTACAATGAATTTACCTGTGTGTTACTAAGCAGGGACTATGTCGCTTATTCTATTATTTTTACTGTACCTCGGAAATTTAACGTTTTAAACCAAGAGCCGCTAATTAGATTTCTATATTTATCTGTTTTATTAAAATTCAGATTGATATAGAAATCTCGGTGTGGCTTCTTGATTTATAAACGTAAACATTTTAATATGTACTGTTAAGTACATATTAAAATGTCATCATCACGTCGTTCATCTTGTCACTAACAATATTTATGGCAACACTGGTATCGGCATTAATGACAAATCGGAAATTTGCACTGTATCTGAAATCTTATTTATATCTATAGTTCAAGCATCCACACCGTGACACTAATATATTATGATACTTTCTCTAATACAGTAAATTTTGAATTGACTACAATAATAGTAACATATTATTTATATTCTTGAATATTTTTCTGAGAATGTTACTTAAGAATCTTTTAAATAACTTTTTTGATAAACTTCTTCAATCACTTCTATTTCAAGACTATCGAATATATATTATAGACATTCAATACTGCCTTGATAAAGTTTGTATTTAGTTGTTAGTACAAATTTTCTTCAACAATGTAACTAACTCTATCTGATTGGGAGTCTATCCGTCTTGCCAACTCATTGATCTTGTAAAGAGAGTCTGTTTTCAACGGATATCTGTTGACATTTACAGCAAACCATTCATCTGCAGTGATTTCTAATTGTTTAAAGAATTTTGTTATAAATTCGCACAAATTTTAGGAATAGACAATTTCTTTATAGATGACGTACTCTTAGCACTTAGCTTCTCTTACATTGAATTCTTTGAGTGCTTTGAAGTTTCACTACACACCTCAGTGTTCTGTAAAATTTTAAACTACGGCCTACTGGCCTAATTTGGGTAACTGTTTGTAGAATAGACAAAATTTCTTAAAACTTTGAAGCAAATGTCCGGATGGGCTTTGAACATTTACTCGATAATATCAATAATAACATTCAAATTTTCAAATCTGAACCCGAAATTTGGTTTTCGAAGGCAAACATGTTTAGAATTTTGTCACTAACCAGCAACACCACATCACAGAGCTTTTCTTTTAATACTACAATATTTCCATTCCTCCAACTGAAAAGCTCTGAAGTGAACATCTTCCTTCCAAAATGTTATCTATAATCACTTTTTCTTGAATCGTAAATGCAGGGAAGAAATATTTCGAGTACATGATCTTTGACCTAGATCCACAGCTCAACTCATTCAAAAATACTAAGCAGAATTTAAGCAGCAAAAGAAAGTTTTTTTATATGCACACTGTGTAAGACATCTAATATAGAAGTGAATTCAACGAATAAGTATAGAATAGAGTTAAATTTCTTTAATCGGAATCTATACTATTGTATATTTTATATGAAACAAACTTTAAATCACAATTTTATTGCGTGGATAACGTGACATAAGGAAAACAAGAAAAGCATCAAAAATTCAGTAAGTTCTCATGACAACAGGGCTGGCCACTTTCTAGCTCAGAAAACAAGCATTTAACGTAGTAATGCGGCCAGCCAGTCCAGTCGACTTCGATGGAGTGAAATTCTTCGACACCTAGATTGTAATTGTTTCCTATTCTTGTTGAATTCTGTTAGTATTTAAATCTAGAATACTAACAGAATTACTGACTGATAGGTGGTATACCGTCATAATACCAGAAATCATAATGCCTTTACTTAAAATGCCTGAGCCCAAAATACCCGAAATCGAAATATCAATATTCAAAAGGCAAATATTTATAATATAAATAATTTAAAATGCCTTACGGTCGAATAACCGAAACCCAAAAAATAAATTTATCAAATACCTTATCCTAAAATGTTCAAACACAAAATACCTTTTTTTTTAACATGATTTAAATCCTACATGGATGCTATATATCTGTAAATGGTTAACACCCCGACTCGGATAGGTTAGGTTAGAAGACTAAGGCGGGAGCGAAGCGAAGCGGAGCTTCCGCCTTAGCCTTCGTGGTTATTTTTTTTTTATTTTTCGTTAGCCCACTGTAGTACTTTTGTAACTATGAATCAAAGTGTTTTAACATGAGGTAAATCCTACATGGATACTATGCCGGACTCCTACCGACTAAA
Organism: Miltochrista miniata; assembly: GCA_933228765.1. NCBI lineage: Eukaryota > Metazoa > Arthropoda > Insecta > Lepidoptera > Erebidae > Miltochrista > Miltochrista miniata. The sequence continues at coordinate 8,843,558 of OW121774.1, read as the reverse complement.
AACCACACGTATCTTACATAACAGCCTACAGTTGGGAGCCCCGGGTAAGCCCTCAGAAGGATACCCAAGGACCAACAGACCTACGGCTACAACTGCGGCTTCACTTAGGTGGTGGGGGGGGGGGGGGGGGTGTAAATAAGTTAAAGTCAAATAACAAAACGTGTGAGTGGCAATAAATCTTTATTTCGGAAATCATTCATTTATTAACTATGCGCTATATAATAAAGTGGTATAGCATAATATAATATACCTAATAATACCCAGTAGGTTATAGCGATAAACTGGGTAGGTTATGGTTTTTTTTTTATATTCACATTGTATTCTATTTTCGGTATTTTAAATTAAGGATATTTGAAAATTTGTATTTTGAATTCTGAAATAATAATTATTTGTATTTTAAGTTTAGACATTTTAAGGTAAGGTGAACTGAAATAAGGTATTTTGAATGTTAAGGTATTTTGAATTCGGGTATTTTGGTCTAAGGCATTTTAAGTAAAGGCATTTTGAATTCTGGTATTTTAATATATAACCCTGATAGGTAGATATATTTATGCATAAATCAACAAACTACAAAATATTTTATAGGTAATCTATTTAGTTCATTCAAACGTCATTTTTATACAAAGTAATGTAACTGTGTGAGCAGCAGTTTTTGAATGAGTTGAGATTTTGATCATTTGAGAAATTTTTAACATTCAATGAAAAAATGGTGTTTTATTTTTCGCATACGCGGACTTACTATGTATGTAAGATACTTAAATAATGCATTAGATTTTGCGATTAGTGTTGCCTGAAATGCTAAACAAGTCTTTAAACTATACGTATAAATAATATGGAAATGTCTTTTTGAAATTCCAAATTTTTAAGTAGTGATGTAGTGTTTATGCTTGATCATATGAATCTGTTTTAATACAACTTTTCGGTCTAGTGGTTAGAAAAAACTGACTTCGATTCCCACCATTGACAAATCTAAGTATAAGAACTACGTGTGATAAGTTATTCTGTGTCCTCTAAATGCTTACAAGCTTAACTTTGGCTTTATGGCGATGGCGCTTTGTAAATTGTCTCAAAATAAAATTGCTTATTTCTTTGTAATAAAGCTTCATTACGCGTGATTCAGAGAGAAACAGAGTATGATCGAACTGCAAACATTGTATTTAAGAATATGTAATATCAGTCCTGGCTGTTGTAATTTCGGTTCGAATTACTTCAGTATAATACCTATATTTTCTTCTGTATAAGTATCATGTTACTAGATGAGGCCCTAAAGGGCCAAAATCACCCATCTGATAACCAGATTACATTTAATAGTTGCATAAATTCATCTATGATCGATCGCATGGCTATCGAAAAAAATTAAAATGTTTTAAACTATTAGATGAAAATGAATTTCAATGGTTATCAAACGATTTAAACTTATTAGAAGGTTATGAATAAAATTTGATTTCATTTAATTGAAAAAAAATCGGTAAGTGCGGACTCGCGCATAGAGGGTGCGCAAGTCCTACTCGCGGTATCAAAAGACGGCAGAAATCACGTTTGTTGTATGTGAGCCCCCCTTAATCCCGGATCACGGTTGTTTATCAAGGTTCCTGAGAAAAAACCTCGGACAGACAGACAGATAGACACACAGACAGACAGACGGACAGCGAAGTCTCGTTAATAGAGTCCCATTTTTAACCTTTAGGTACGGTACCCAAAAAAATGTCTTAAACACATTTCGATAGCCAAGCACGTTCGTGCATGCATGAAATTTTATAAAAAAAATGTCTTCTGGTTATGAAATGGGTGAAGGTCGCTCTTCAGCGTCTCTTAAGGGCCCCACTCACTAACAGTTTACCGGACGATATCAATCTGTCAGTTAATCGCAATAGCCCACACACTAACAGTTCTGTTGAAGGTTTTGGACGGACGACTAATACGAACTGATAGTGTGTGGCCGCTCGACGATTCCGTTCAGCGCCGACAGATATCGGCCGGACAGTTTAAAGCCTGGCGCGCGATTGACCACACATTAGCAGGTAGCCGGCCGGCGGCCTGTCGACTGACGTCTTGTATCAGTTGCAGGCCGACAGTTTTAAGTTTTTCGACTTGTTTAATTTTACCGTCAAAATGGACAGCAAACCTCAATTTGTATCTACGTTTATTGAGTTATATAGAAGTTTCCCATGTTTATGGAAGGTGAAAGATGATTGTCATCACAATAAACGGTTGAAGGAAGAACGAAGGATGCTTAAAACAAATTATTAGCATATTATCAAACCACAATACCTTCAGCAACAATTGACAATGTGAAAAAAAATATCTTAAAAGCACATTCAGAAAAGATCTATAAAAGGTAATTTTGATTTTACTCTTATATGAAAATGCTAAATACGCTTTTTGGTAGGTAGCTATCTAGCTAGAGGGATAACTCTATATATCATATACCTATCTATAATTTACACAGATTAAAAGTACCTACGTACTTTTAAATTATGTTTTATAAAATTTAAATATATATTTATTATTGTTATTCAGATTATAATAGTTTTGTCAAAAATTTAGAATAAAAGTATTTATGGTACGGTATATTATTCATTAAATATCCATCTACCTACTTTCAGATCGATGAATCTACGTAATAACATGTTGACTTGTGATAATAATTCATTAATTCATTACAAAATAATTTGTGTAGAATAGCAAATAGGTGACCATTTGCTGTATGTAGTGTATGGGCCCTCAAACTGATATCAGACCATGGCCGACGGGCGATCGTACGGTGGAAAACTGCCGACTCCCGACTGTTAGTGTGTGGTCGCAAGACTGAGAGCAGGCCCTTGCCGGCAGGCAAAAATCGCTTTAGTGTGTTGGCGCTATTGGTCTAGGACGGCAGGCCGTCCGATAGGATCAGAGACTGCAGGCGGACTGTTAGTGAGTGGGGCCCTTTAGACTATTAGTGCCCTGCCCGGTGGCGGCCATTCAGAGATCAACAAAAAACTGGCAGAAATGTGAGAGTATTATCCATCTCTAGTGAGGTATCCCCTCAGAGATATTTTACACATTTTTTTTTAAATCGACTACAACATTTTCAGGCAACACCAAAAGCTTTAGGTATCATAAAATGCTTATTATTGTAAATAAATTATTTATAAACGCTATTTAAACCGTGAATACAGGTCGCGAAGATCTCTGAGTGAGATATTCATTGTGCCTGGGACGAAATGGTGCGGGGCTGGGCATATTGCGACTCATTATGGGGAAGTCGGCCATGATGCGGCTGAAGACAAATGCTGTAGGGCCCACGACTATTGCCCAATGAACATCCGCAAGTTTAGAAGAAGATTCGGATATTTCAACTTTAGACCGTACACTGTTTCGCATTGCAAATGCGATCGGAGGTTAGTTGTTATTCTTTTTTTTTTCAATTGGGCCTTTTGGTTGTTTTTTTTTTTCTGTCAGTGTGGCGATGATATAAATTCGAGGTTTTGAATTTTGGAACGGTTTGAGGGCTTGTGTTGGGAGTTGGGTGTGAGGATTGTATGGTAGTTTGTGGTACTAAATCGTTTTTTTTTTACATTCATTTATTTAGGCATTGGTTCATTTATCTGGAGGCCAGTATGAAGTTTTACAAAAAGGGGCTTAGAAAGTTTTTGAAAAGTTTTCAAACTTCCGACGAACATTCAGAAACTCATTTCGACGTCAATATGTACAAATTAATTTTTAAATCTGTCGGACAAAGATTATAAAACTTAAGGCAGATGACACTTGCTGAACAAGATAGTGAGTTCAAAAATGCAAATACTAATCCAAAAGTGAATACCTACTGCAACGCGGTGTGCTAAACACGTAACAGTCAAGCAGAGTTTTTTTTACTATGGACCAAGTTTATTTTACTTTTGACAGCGAGCGGCCTGATAACGTAATTGTTTCATTAAATTAGAAATCATGAAAAATTGTTAAATAAAATATTTAAATTGAAAATTTTAAATTAACTTTAAAAAATCTTTCGGACCCACAGCACAAATAAGATGCACAACTGGTTGTGTTGTGGGCACTTTTGACTCCCGTCTACACAACAAACTTACCAATGCATGGCACTATCAAGACCCACGACACAACTATTTCGTAAATCAATTAATTAAATCAACTCCACCTATATCAGACCACTGCTGGACGATTAATTAATAAATTAAAATTGTTAAATTTAAAATTGTTTATGTAAAATATACGGTTGGACAGACTTTTGTAATTTCTCATTTATCTTAAATGACGGTATTATTCACCTTTAGAGATTTTTCATTTATCTTAAATGACGGTATTATTCACCTTTAGAGAGTACGCAGTATTTACTTTTCCCTTTAGTATTTGGTTTTTTGGCCTCACTTTCTTGCTCGGCAAGTGTCATCTGCCTTTAGATACTTTTATAATCTGTACTATCGGAATATAAAGTTGAAAATTCGTCTGAAACTTTAAGAATGGTTCTGAATATAAACAGAGATATTAAGGGGTATCGGTGTGTCACCTAAGTGCAACAACGCTTTTTTTTAATCATTTAAAATTTAAGGCGTATGTTATTATACATACCTCCATATATTTGTAAATAAGCTTGTGCTATTGCTATGGATAACTACAGTTAAGAATTTCTAAAGATAAATATGATTGTATAATATAGAATAGTATGCGTTTTCTTGAGCACTACAATACTTAAAAAATAAACCTTTGTTTTTAATGTCACGGAGGATACCAGTAAACGTTGTGTAGACTATAGCTTGGCAAAAAAGACTAAATTCGATATTTTAATTTTTAATTAGACGAAGTCAATTGACTGCAGCTAATGTCACTTCGTTAATTAAGCAGTCTAGGAAGAAGTGACATTAGCTACTGTCAATTGACTTCGTCTCTAATTAAAAATTTAAAAAAAAATCGACTTTAGAAACGGAACTAATATTTTGCATGTTGGCTGCATTGTCAAAACTGTCTGCAAGCTGTCAATAACGTCACATATGTCAGTCAATATTTGACGTAATACAATTTGATTGGTGGTTTTTTTGACGTTTATTGTCAACTGGATAATCACTGATTGGTGGTTCTTTCTAACGGGCTGCCATATGAACAGCAAACTGTACAGTGGCGCCTCATTATTTTCTACTCTTTTTGTCAAACTATACTAAATGATTAGCGTGATTAAATGACAGACAACTTTCACACTTATTATTATACTCTGTAAAATATAGCTTGATCTCTGTGACAATTATATTAACGTAAACAAAATTGACTTTTATTTCAAAGGCAAATTTACAGTTTGCACCTCTGTGTTCTCACTCTCTGCGTTTCAACCACAAAAGCTTTATGCCGTTGACATAAAGTATATTATTGTTAACGTTGTAGAACTGTCACAGAGATCAAGCTATATTTTACAGAGTACATATAGGTATTGCTGTAATATAATTATGTAGTCTGTGGTGGACTTGTCAAACACATTATAAGTATCATTATTATAAATATTCATCAGCTTTGCAGTGTGTTTTGAAATGGTGATGGGCCTTTATAATAGCGGCTGTTTTATTTATTAAAATTAGCTGATCAAAAGTCGGAATTTTAATATTTGAACAATATCATGGCTATAGTAGAAATTTTGTCATCGTCATCTTCCAAACCTAGCTTTATAGGGTTCCGTATCCAAAAGGTGAAACCGGGATGCTGTTACTAAAACTCCGCCGTCCGTCTTTCTGCAGCAGCCTCTCTAGCGATAACGGTTAATGAGATACAGCCTGTTGTGTAACAGACAGACCGACAACGAAGTCTCAGTATAGTCGTTCAGAGTTAAATTACCTCTAGCACTTAGGTTGTCTACCTTGATTGCTGTGTTACCCGAATAAGTTTTTGTTTCCCCCATGTAGGTACTGCAACCGTTAGTCGAAACTTAATTTCTTCATTTGCTAGCATTTTTTTCGGGCCATTATTTGAGATGTGGAACGTTGTGAAATCAGCAACATCCCCTTCGTTAATGGTAGTAGTGAATGTTTTTTTCAGATATTCATAAAAAATAAATAAATCGTAAATGCAATCGCATAGTGACAGGAGCACTGTAATAAAGTTGAGAATATTATGACATGAAAAACCTTACTCTTCATGCTAACGGTTAGATGTTATAATCTCCACTATATTCGGTAAAACGTCTTAGGCTGGCACTCATAGGGCGACTTTACTGCAATGCCAACACACAGAAAACGATCGACAAGCTATCGGAGGTAAAATAACGGTGAACGTACTATAACAGAGACCCGTTTTAACCCTTTGGAATCAAAGCCCACATAATAAAGCCTCATTTGGACTGATCAAGTTACCAAAAAAGAACATTATATTTGAATGATAAAACTTTTTTTTAAAATTGAAGGATCCTAATCAAGGCGCTATATCATAAAGTTTACATTTCATTCCTTCTAAAAAGCGAAGGTGCGTCCCATTAACATCCTAATTAAGATAAGATGGGAAATAATCTGATTATTTTGTTATTTATTTTTATTATCCTACTTACTGCTGTAAGGATGAGGTTATCTAGTTTGAGTACTTTCAAATCAAACGTCCCGCTGTTTTAATGTCTCCCCTCTATAATCCATATCGTATAGTCTATGGTTATGCTGGCTACGACAAATTTTGACTCAGAAAATGGCCTTACGGACTTTTAAATTTGTCTGAGACTTCTCACGAGATCAATTCGGAAGAAAAAATATCTGTAATTATAGTGTGTCCAGAAAAGGGATTATAGAATTAAAGGTAGATGACGCTTACCGAACAACTGAGGCAGGGCCTGATTTAGGGTTCCACGCGCCCTAAGCTAGCTATGAATATGCGCCCCCACCTGCAACTAATTAAATTACAAGTCCTACCTACAAAAGACACTTTACGTAAGCTGATCCTACGTTCCTAATCGTTATTCTTTGTTAATTTGAAAATAAAATAAAGCCCGATCCTGAGACTTCTTATGAACTTATGATTTATGGTTTACTGAGGAGTTGGGTATTCCGCAGACTAGGTACTTGATGCATCAGCCAGTAAAAGCGTGATAAAAATACTGAGCGTATCCTCGCTGCAGTCACCGTAGTGCTGACACTCGGATGTTAACTTCCGCCGCAGATACTTACTCGTACTGATGCACTCGTGTCCAGTAAGTATCTGTGACATTCGGTAGGTGAGGCTGCGATGGTGCCTTTCCAGCCACTCTCACACTTTTTTTTATACCACCAAAGTGGCAGACAAGCATACGGCCCACCAGATGTACCGGTGGTTACGCACAAGGAGGCAAAGTCTCTCCTGTTGCGAAGAGGTTCCACACCACCTGCAAGCATGGGACCGTTGACCACTCTCATGGCTTGCCTCTGCACCGAGTCGAACGGAAGACTTCAGTCAATTCATTCTGATATTCAGGTGCCCCCGCCCAGCAGTGGCAGCTGTACTCCATGTGCGGCCGCATTTGCGACTTAAACAGAAGCAATGTTTGCCCCGCAGTAAAGTACCGCCGCGCCCTGTTGAGCACACCGAGCGGCTTGGATGCCAGCTTGGCCCTATTCTCCAAATCACTTCGGAACTGAACGTCACTGGAGATGTCAACACCAAGGATACCTATACTGTCAGAGATGGAGAGAGTTGTACCCTGTAATTGTGAAGTCAGAACAGCTGCCGTCAATGACGGCCCTGATGCTTCTACCGGCTAAAAGCTGGACACCTATTCACGTGCCTTGAATGCGACACTGGTAGAGCTGTCGTATTTACTACCACGCTGCCAGGGAGATGGGCGCAGGAATTTAATTTTAACGCACGTATTTGTATTTTCACTAAATTACCAAATATTATTATGTGCTTTGGTGTTACAAAATGTTAAATAACAATTTTAAATATGTTGTTAGGAGTTGTTACAATCTGTTAAAAATTGCTAGATAGTTTGTGTGCTCCTTTTTGGGAGCACCGTAAGTCACAACCCAGCGCCGATCCCAACGCCAGGCGCCCCCTTGATCCTGGCGCCCTAAGCTTCAGCTTAGTTAGCTTATGGGTAAATCAGGCCCTGAACTGAGGCCAAGAAAGCAAATACTAAATACAAAAATGAGCTCTGTAACGTGGACGTGCTAAACACTGTTCACGTTTGGATTCAGTATTTCTTATCTTAGCCTCACTTTCTTGTTTGGTAAGCGTTATCTGTCCTTAGTTCTATAATCTGTGGACTAGAATATGGTCGTAATTTTGACAGGTCGTATGATGACGGTAGTGTACAATTGTGTATGTACGAATGTATTTAATCGAATGAAATTTATTCGATCTCATTCATCTGTCTTTTTTTTTAATGATTAAGTCACTTTTTAGACATGTGCTATTAAAATTGTCAACTATTTTATAGAAAGCATCAACGCAGTCTTTTTTCTTTACTTATTTCTGTTTTATGCCCCGCTGTTGGGCAAAGACCTGCAGATGGAAATTCCATCTACTTAAAAATTTCATCGTTTAGTTTTGTAATACCTTGTTAAACATTAACAAGCGCCTCTACCAGTTATATAACACCAACTTTGTGAACAAGAAATATGTCGAACAATGCGAGCCAATAAAGCTATAAACGCGTAGATCATCGGGCAGCAACGACCTATCGATCTTTATAGCACTTCAGGATCTATAAAGAATTTATAACAGCTATCCCCACTATATTTATGACTTTTTTTTATCATAAATATATGTTGGTGGTCTGTTTATTTCTAACACGTAGGTTACGAAAGAGAGGTCATTATGAACTGAATACCATTGCCTATAATAATAAAAAAGTAAACGAATGTTTTTAAAAATAAAAGAGATGTGGGTCTTCGTATCAATTTGGAATTGGAATTAATGATTGATCGATTTTCGAATTAATTGTGACGTTTACTAATGAATCAAATTCTATAATGTAATTTAGTAGATGATCCATCCATCTATAATCTTCATATTAACTAAAAAGTTATCTTGTAAAACTTCGAACGCGATACATTAAAACAAAACAGTGATTCAAAAATCGAAAATCCAAATTCCTGACAAAAAAAAGGATATAGTATATTCATTATTTAAAAATCAACCATAGACAAAAACGAGATACAATGGACATGCTACGGGTTCCCGGCACGAAGTGGTGTGGAAAAGGTTTCTCTGCGACAAGTTACTCGCAGCTAGGAAGCTACACGAGGACCGATCGCTGCTGCAGAATCCATGACCTTCGATGCCCTTTCTGGATCGGCGGTATGGAAAAGAAGTATGGATGCTACAATTGGCGCATCAACACGCTAATGCATTGCCGATGTGATGAGAGGTTCGTGAAAAAAAAATGATAGATGTCGTTGCTTTGCCCATTTTTTTTAATGCTCGTCTTAGCCCTAAATAATACTTATTTTGATAACTTTTTTATTGAAATAGTAGGACGTAGATTTATTTTAATTTTATAATCCTGAATTATATTCATAACCTTTTCTTTCAAAGATATTTTTTTAAACTATTTAACCTAATATTAGAAGTTTTTAGTACTATTAGCAGATTTTAGTTGAATATTTGATTTGTGCATGGTTGTGAAGGGGTGTGGTATAAACCTTTATAGACTTAAATTATTAACTTACAGTCCTATGTCTTACGGAAAATGGAAATTTTACTAAAATTGTAAAACTAATTCCTTTCATTTTACCCGTGTACAAATCTTTCTCTCTTTGTGTAAAATCTCACGAAGGAGATTATTAATCCCTAATTTTATTGGTGTTGTAATATTTTGCTCTAAATAACTCTTGAGACGCAATTCAAATTCTGAACTTGTTAGGTTTCCAATTTTTTAAACAGAAGTATATCACAGGTTAAGAGCTGAATCTACGTATCCATTTCACATAATCTTAATCGATATTGGTAGAGACCTTATTCTTAGCATTCCATGGATTCACCGTGAGAGTACCGGGTCCATAGCGTGGTACGGGGAACACCCTAACGGCGTCTGGGACTTGCGACCCATTCGAGTAGGTTTAGGGTGGCCACCTTACTATGCGCATAAAAGCTTACCTACCTTCCACCGCCAGCAATGTTCCCTCCCCTGCCCAATCAGATTTGGTAATATCCTATCAATGCCGTTTCGGATATTCGTTGTATTATTTTACGTACCACAGGACCTTATTCCTGGGCAATAGCAAAAAGTAACCTATATTTACAATACAAATTTCATCACAACAAGTGCAGTGGTTTAGGCAGGCACTAATGCCTAATGGACACAGAGTTACTTTCACACTATATACAATGGTCGCCATGTATCTTTGCTCCTCTGAAGTTAGTTACAAATGCAATGTTGCGCAGAATAATCGCAAACAAAAGTACTGAGTACTTATAAAAACACATTTCACCGTCCCTCCCGCCTCAGCTGCGCAGTAGTTTCCCCTGTGATACCTTTTATTGCATAATTGCGTCGCGATCGAACGAACTTCATATACGCAAAGTTATTTGGCGCGAGCTATGAAGGATGATGATGGGACCCTGTATATAGGAGTGGATAAACCAAAACTGCGTAGAGTATGCAAATGACCATCCGTTTTTATGCCTGCGTGCAATTGATGGGATTCTTATCCATAGTAATGGCGATTTGACACAGTGTTTGCATCTTTTTTTACATATTTAGGTCCTTAAAATGGAGCCGACTTCTTGTGAGTTAAAGGTACTATCAAAGGAAACAAGACAGGGGCTATTGTATTGACTCATTGATGTGCATCTCCGCTTGAAGAATCCCTTCCGTCCACTTGGATCCATTGAATGAGTACATTGATGAATCCAAGTACACTTTTTCCTCCGCCTGAGTCCATCGTACCAGTCAATTTCAAATAATGGATTCTAAGACACTTTAAGGTGCACTTGGATCCTCTAAAGAGTTTACAAAAGCTAAAGCTTACTAAAGAACAAAATGTCGATTATTATTTTGTCGATCTTCATTTGTTTTGATAATTATTTGATTAATTTATTTAAATTAGCGTATAAAACTCTTTGGAGGATCCAAGTGCACCTTAAAGTGTCTTAGAATCCATTATTTGGAATTGACTGGTACGATGGACTTAGGTGGAACCGTGGAAGGAAAAGTGTACTTGGACCCATCAATGAATTCATTCAATGGATCCAAGTGGACGGAGGGGAAGAATCGAGATTGTAAACTAAGAGGAAACGTGTTTTTCGTCTCGTGGTTTTGGTAAAAAAAAAATAACGGCACTCCTGGAGTGGCGACAGAAGTGACATCTTGAACGGTGACAGTCTCTAGTTCAAGGTTTTGGCGCCATAAATAGTTTCATTTTAATAAATGAATTAAAAGCCACATCATAGTGAGTTTTATTGCCAGGTTCTTTTCTCTCCGGCTCTTCATATTGCGTTGCGAATCTGGCAGTAAATTTAAACGTAGAAGCAATCACTTGGACGTTCATAAACGTTACATTGTGAATAAAAATGTTTCACTTTTAATTGTCGTACTAAAGACATTACAGTCTTTTTTAGTTAGGTTAATAGATACCATAACCTACCTGCTCATAAAATTTTACATTAAAATTAATATCTTTAGTAATAAAATAAATTTAAAAACATGAATAAATGACAAGCTGATGCCTTTCCAAAATTATTATTATTAAATCAAACGTTATAATTAATTTACCTCTCAAAACCCGTATCGGCGGCCATATTTTTTTAACAAATGTCACCAAATGGCCGTTCGTAGAGTTGTGTACATTAATAGAGTCATTTCCTCTATGGTACCGTGTAGAATTGATGCGTTATAAATGAAACGATTTTTAAAAAACATCTCTGGCGTAAAAGACCGCAGGATGGGAATAGAGAATGCAATGGAGGAGCTATGCTATTTCTTTTTAATTTTCTTTTCGATAATGGAGACTAAGGCTAATTTAGGTTTTAGGAAGATGTTAGGTTGAAATAGAAGTCAGTAATCAGTAGAGAGGCTGCTTTGAAATCAGAAAACGTAGAGTCGCCTCTATATCTACCATCAGGCGGTCCTAAAATGGCAACATTGTGTGTTTCACAATATGAAACATACAACTTATACTATTTGAAGTACAAAACATACATGACAAACACAATAAAAATATGTTTCATAATATGAAACGTATCTACTATGTTGCCTTTTTAGGCCCACGAACGGTCAAAATCAATACGAGCACATTTATAGGCATATCTAGCCACATTACAGCGGTGGACCATTTTTGTAGTTTAACCAAAGATATATTAGAATAGTATACTATTACATACAGATCGGCAACTTCCTGCCGCGCCACAGGCTGCCACAGCTGTCATTATAGTTGACGGACGTGTTGACGGAACATTTGCTTAGAATTATTGGTCAAACGCACACATTCAAGCTGGAGTTTCCGCCCTGTGTGGTTTAACTTAGTAGTTGTACACAATTTATATAAAACTAGCGGACGTTACGCGGTTTTACTCGCATTGTTCCCGTTCCCGTGGGAATACGGGAATAAAATATAGCCTATGTTCACCGCAAAGAGTGTAGCTTCCCAACAGTGAAAGAATTTTTCAAATCATTCCAGTAGTTCCAGAGCCTATTAGTTACAAACAAACAAACAAAAAAACAAAAACTAATCTTTCCTCTTTATAATATTAGCATAGATATTGTGGGACATTATTAACACTGCCATTACGCGCCGAGGTAGTTATTTTATCCCCGTTATCAGGTGAAATGAATAGCCGAAACTTTTAAATTCTTAGAAATAAAATATGTACCTACAAACTTAAATAGGTACCTACTTCAATCAAAATCAAATAATATAATAATAATTTCATTTTTAAACTACCTCGGTTTTTTACACTCGGATATCGGTCCAGTCGCGACTGCGTCGTGTTCGAAACGTCGGTGCACGTAAGTCAATAAATAGTATTTCGTCCCAAATTTACGATTGTATAATTTAAAAACACAAATTTTCTTGACCACAGACAATCCACTCCGAGTTGTGTGCTACACAAAAAAGGTCCGATACTATCTCGCACCTTCTAATTGGAGCTCATAAATATCTTTGGTATCTCTTTGTGTCTGTTTGTTGGTGTTTTCAAACGAAGTAAAATATTTTTAATTATGATTTGCACCGACAACGACGATAATGATAAAAATAAATATCTTTTAAATAGTTATAAATTTTGATAATATGCATTACTAGTGGGTCTCTCCGTTTTCGCCTGTGATATACTACATTTAATATACGAACCCCCTAGCACTCATTTCATTTAGATTACTATAGATAATACTCAAAGTACCTTAGCGTGTTGGACCAGTATATCCCCATCTAAGCCAAGAAGATTGGGCCTTCTTCGTGAGAATTTAGAGAAGATACACGACTCAAAAAAATATTAGTACAGGTAAGGTACCTATGTTGCATATATTTTAAGCTTTTTAAGAAGCGCGTACTAGACCTAAACGCAGAGGTTCTGAAATATGGTTCTCCCGATATAGGATCCGTTCAAAAAATTGACATAAATCAGCATTTACTTATAAATATAGTATACTAGCGGACGTCACGCGGTTTCACCCGCGTAGTTTCCGTTCCCGTGGGAATACGGGAATAAAATATAGCCTATGTTCACCGCAAAGAGTGTAGCTTCCCAACAGTGAAAGAATTTATTCGAGTGATACTTGAAATTGATCAGCAACCTATGTGTATACGAACGATGCAGTATGAGTTACTTTCATCGTTTACGTAGGCAAGAAAAAATAATGCTGTGTAGTCTATACAGAATAATTTTTTGTTCTTTTTACAAAAAAAAAGGCAATAGGAATTATATTAACTAGGTGTTTATCCGCTCCAATTGTTTAAAAAAACTAGTGTCTTTTTTTTAGAAATCGGGATCGAAGCAAAGGTAACGTTTTTATACAGCCTCTATCAAACGATCAGAGATCGGACGAAGTGATACTATTCGTGTTATATCGTTCCTTAAGAGCCTACCAGACGCCAAATTGTTAAAAGAAGATACAAGATATACATTTTAGCGTGCAAGAAAGAGAGAGATGCGATCGGTTCTTGTGCGTTTTTAACGAAATAAATTAATTATAAAAAAACTAAAACCAATATGAAAAAAATGCCCTAGTGCAAATGAAGATTTTACTATTGTCTTTCTTATAAATATTTTATATTATAAAAACAACTTATAACATACGAGATCTAGCTTAAAATTTCACAAAATCGAGGTATTTTCAACACAAAAATCTATCGAGAATTTTATCAGTAATCGTGTTTCTGTGTTCAAATTTCAATTCAGCAGACCTCACGAGTCCTGAGATCTAGATCAAAGTAATAGTCTATTTAGCGTCATATGGACTCTTAACATAAAATATCTGTTAAACTTCTTTGAATGCGTTACAATTTCATGCGTTACAAAGGCTAAATAGATTACTTTAATTTTATTCATTAAAAGTATCTTAAAATTTTGTATCAGAATGATATTTTTTGTATAAGTCATAACAGAAGAATAAGTTAGACAAAGAGTTTATAGTTAGACAAAGTAAAAACTGTACGGTGTTAGGAAAACAATTAAACGTAGGTTACCTAATTGTTGATGTTGATAAATGTTGTAAAAACTGTAGGAATATTTTACAACATTTATCAAGATCAACAATTATGTAGGTTTAATTGTATTAAAACAATTCCTTTAATAAAAAAACACTAGCAGATTTTAAAACGCATTTTCAATTTAACATTTTCCCAGACGCGTTTTAAACGATTTACAGTCAAGGTTCTTCGCTTTTGAGGTGGACATTCTGACACAACATCTCCTAACCCAAATTAAGCTAAATAGCTCCTGGGTTTGATTCCTAGGTCGGTCCAAATGTTTGTGTGATCCACAATTGTTTGTTTTGGAGTTTGGGTGTTTTCTATGATGTATTATGTATTTGTAGGTATGTATATTTACAAATATAAATGTATGTCTATCAGTCATCTAAATCCCATAGCTGGCCATAGCACAAGCTTATATTAGCTTCATTTGGGCTAGATGATGTTGTGTGAGATTATCTACAAATATTTATTCATTTATTTAGTTCTACGATGATCCTCTCTTAAAAAATCAAGTTTAGTTGGTAGGTACCTACATTTGATTTATAATTACACATCTTTACTCGATTTCAAAATAGATAACCTATTTATTCTTTACACCGTAACCTGTTTAATACCGTTGCATTCAAATGTAATTATAATTTATTGTGTGTTAATATTAAAATTTAAAATAGATTGTTCAACGTCAGTTCTGTACGTCAATCGTTCTCATAACACATGGTGTGTTGAGGTGATCTTTTTAAAATAAACAGCTAACGTCGGTAAATCTTAGGTGAATAATGATGGCAAATCAAAACAATTTAAACTATGAGCCTAGATCTTCTAAAGATCGTTAGTCGTCTATTTGGTGCTCTAAATACGCGGATTTAATATGTAGGTATCTACTTGTAAAAAACAAAGATACAAAACAGTGCTTAAATAATTCCAGAGGGGCTTAAAAGGCAGCATAGCGCGTTTGATTCATATTCTGATACATTTGCAGATTCGTACAAGAAATGCTTTAGAGAATGGTAAGATTATTAAAATCATCTGCAATTCCTTTCTATTTGATACTGCTATATTGATGCTGCTAATCCGAAAAATATACGAAGACTCATCGAAATGAAATAAAACAATAACAAACGCAGTGAAATGAAATGATCAGTTTATGAAATGCTTTTTTAGGCCTGCAGATCATTTGCCACCCATATCGAATTCCTTAAAAAAGTTGACGTCAAATCTGTTCTGACACTTGTCAAAGTTGTCAAATTGAACTTCGGACTCACCCACACGAATTATCATCGTCAATAAAAAACACGGTTTGTGTTTAAAACTATTAAAATATCAAATAGCAAGTGACCCATAAACAACCCACAAATATATTCGTGATCGTTTAACTGAGCTATCTCATAATCTTATCTGATCTTATCCATCTATTACAGTAAAGCCAAAATTGCAATGCTCCTCTGCCAAACTTTGATAAGAGAATGAGAGATATTGTTGTGAACTGTGAATGCTAAATTGACAGCACGCTAGAGTCATAAAACCAGAGTCAAGGTTTTAAAATTTTCTTACTGATATTGGCACTGTCTCACACACTGTGATGGTAGGACTCGTGGAAAAACAGCACTGAAATATTATTTATTGAAAACATTAAAGAAAAAGAACATAATAAACGATAACTTACCTCTAAAAACAAAGACATTTCATTAGCTCTGTATAGATTTTTCCACGTTTTTGCGCGCAAACCGTTTATGTCAACTTGACGCGCGATGGCGCCATTTTCTCCGTTCGAAATTCGAAAATCGCGCCCGGCTCAATGGGCGGTTAATGACGTGGAAAGCATAGACTAAACAGGTGTCCGCTTCCTTCTGTTCGATGTTTATTTTCAGCCAGTATACAGAAATTTAAAATGTTGCAGATTGCTTTAGATGTCTATGAGTTTATTTGTAAAAGAAAATATAATAATCAATTTTTGTTGAGACTGTTTTGTTATTACAGTTTGAACTTGCTTCACCAAAAATAAGTAGGTGAAGTAAAAATGGTTTCATAACCTTGCATCTGCAATAAATTATTGAGAGATTCAAACATTTTGTGTATTAGTTTTAGCAAATTTTTAGCAACTTCCAAACTAAGCAATGTATATAATGAATAATAATAAAGCTACAAATATAAATAGGTAGAAATATAAAGGCCTTGCTCAGATTCGGTTCAGCCTGCTGGCTCTACTTGCATTTCTCCAAAAATCCATAAATAACACAAGAATAAAAACGCAGGTATCAAGAAAAAATACTCCTATTCCTTCGCGCCAAAACCGCTGTCAAAAAACTGTCACGAGCCGCCATCTTTGCGTTTATGGTCGCGTTTCGTTTCGTTATCGCCACGCTCCGTAGGATTTATAATGTGTGAATTACGCCCGAGGTTAAATATGCTGGCTGACAATACATAAATTATGAGATTCTACCTCAATGGCGGTTAGGTGAGATAACTATATTCTTGTTTATCGGGGCGGAAAGGTTCTTAGTTTGGGGACAACAACAATGCCTGGACTTTTATTTGTTGGTTTGGATGTTTAGGAAAAAGTCGTGTGTTATGTAGCGATTAAGTTCTTTTGATTAAGCGTTCGATAACTCAATGATCTGTGAACGATAAACGGTAACTGCCATTAGCATCTTAAGATACCTTCTTTGGAGTATACTAACCCTAACCTGCCCCACTTGGCTTTAATGCGGCAACTACAGTTTGTCTATAAAGTCGTGACATGAATGTTTGAGGAACTAAAAATAGTTATGTGTGTGGCAACACTGGCAACACGAAACATAAGTACGTCAGTTGTCAATGCTATCGTCGAATTTCGTTTACTCTCTCACGTAACTGTAATGTTTGGATTAAACTGCAACAAATGGAAACCAAACTACGCATAAAGGTTTGAGAAATGAGTGAAGAAAATCGGAGTGGTGCGCAGGAAGTGATTTTTAAAGTTTTCCAGTGATGTTTCGCGGAGTATAAAGCTGGACAATTGTTGTGGGATTTTGAGGATGTTTATGAGCGAACAGCATCTTTGGTGGGTATGTAATCGTGTTATTGTTTGTTTTGAATCTGTCTGAAGTTACAAATTTACTGAATTTACGATTTGGAGACAAAAAAAAAGGCATTGTTTGCATATTTTTAGGTTAGAATCTTAAACTTACAATCTACCTATAATGTAAGTCAGTGGTTAGAACAACATGGTTATTTTATAGTACGACCTACATTTTTGATACTCAATTCAATCTGGTTTTCTACCAATTTTTATTTCGAATTAATTGCTTCATGTCAATAGTTTGTTTCCAATATGTAATTAATTTTCTTTTTTTACTCTTTTCAGGAAAATCAGAGAGTACAGTTAGGCGAATAGTTAACGAAGGTTTTAATAATGAAGGAAAGTTTGAAACTCCTGGTAAACACAGAAAAGGTCGGCAAAGAAAGAAATAGACGATTTTAATATATGAGCACTGCGCCAAAAAAATCCTTGTCAGATGGGGGAAAGTTACAGATAAAACATGTAATTACATGATTGTGGCAAAGCAATTGGGACTGCTAGGCACCTGCTGGTGGGTTGTAAGACGCTATTAGACCGGGGCTTCTGGATCTGGTTCAATTACTTTATTCTGGATCTGATTCAATAAAACAGAAACAAAATTAAAAATGTATAATGTGTTTTATTTATTAACTCACTAGCTGATGCCCGCAGCTTCGTCCGTGTCGAATTTGTTCTCGTTCCCGCTTCCCGTAGGAACTTATTCCCGGGATGAAAAGTAGCCTATGTGTTATTCCAGACTATAATGTATCCCTGTACCAAATTTCAGCCAGATCAGTTCAACTGTTCGAGCGTGAAAGAGTCTCACATCCACACTCATAAGCTTTCGCATTTATAATATTTGTATTGTTCCCGTTCCCGCTTCCCGTAAGAACTTATTCCCGGAATAAAAAGTAGCCATGGTTATTCCAGATTATAATGTATCCCTGTACCAAATTTCAGCCAGATCCCTTTAACCGTTCGAGCGTGTAAGAGTAATAAACATCCACAGTCACAAACTGTCGCATTTATAATATTAGTAAGATTTTACTCGGAACGAACTCCTCGTATCAAAATCATTTTGGTCGTACTATATAGGGTTGCATACATGCATTCAGCAGCGCCCTCATTTAATTTCACGACTTTATAGACAAACTGTAGTAGAAAACATAAAAATTCCCTAACCGCGGACTCAGTGTTTTGTAGACGATCATTGAAGTAAGCAACTTTTACTACGGCCGGTTATGAATGGGTAACCACCAAGTGACCACTTTGCGACATTTATTTGGGAGCGTTTCCGTGCTTCGGAAGGCACGTTTAGCCACGTAGTCCCGGTTGCCAGTAAAATGGCAGTCGTTACACCAAGTCAAAGGCTACTAGAAAAATTTCAAAATTTCAATCACAACCTGCGCCTGTCCATAGCAACACGACATTACGCTCACCACCTTACATGAGACAAAATCAAAAAGTGAATAATGGGGGCATATAATATGCCTGTCTTCCCCTTCGGGGATAAAAGGCGTGATCTTATGTTAATGATCCTCATAGCTCCCTCTCCGTATATAATTTAAAAGATGACGTGGGTATTTAGGTGCACCGGTCCAAAGGTGCCAGCAGCAGTATTCCTTGTGTGGCCGCACTTGCGACTTATAGAAAATAAATGTTTGCACTGCAGTGAAGTATTGTCGTGCCCTATTGACTTTACCACTTGAAATCCACATTCCATCGACAATTTTAAGGCACTTTTTTAAACTGTCTTCAAATGACTTGAACTTAGAAATTCTAACAACACTGCCCAACTTATTTATTGAAGGGTCGAGACTTAGTTTGGTGTCTATAAAATATATTCACGCCTTTTTACCCTAAAGAGTTGGTAGAGGCATTCGATATATGACATTTTATCAGCTGTATTTTGTACTATGGTAGTTTATGGAAAACGCCCAGATTATGGCTAGTTGCTGTTACATTTTTTGAACCGATAAAAGTCTTAAAGTTAGCGTAACCATCTCCATATGACTGGCAGCCGGGACCAACGGCTTAACATGCCATCAGATCAGAAGCACGGAAATCTTGTAACACACGGTCACCCATCAAATTACTAACCGCATCACATAATGCCTAAACAGTCCTTCGCAGAAGACCGAACAGCTATTAAAAAAGCAAATTAAATATTGGGGTACATAACAAAATTAAAAAGAAATTAACTATTAGTTTGGTACCTACATACACTTAAGCATTTATTTCCAATTTTAAAGTTAGTCAATAAGGGCCTGTATTTACCTTCTAAAGTTAAATAAACTTAGCCAAAACTTTTCAAACTGAAAATGCGTACGAAATCTTTTAAAATTCGAATGCAGTCGTTACAGAGTATTGTATGCGGGTTAAAAAAAAAGGCACTAGCCAATCGTTTGCGCTGACCCGCCAATACTTACGTACTAACGACCAAAGACTAACAACTCAATGTTTTTTTTCTCTAATGCTTTTCGGACGAAGGAAACCGCGCGTAATCCTTCTTTTGTTCTTTGCTGCCCGCATTTGTTCGGTATTTGGCAGTGCTTGTAGTGTAACTAAGCCACTTAAGGCTTACCGACTAGTGTTGGGATATGAAGTTTTATCGATAATGTAATTTTATCAGAATTATTTTGTTTAAAGATAATAGTTATACATAGTATAACTACAATAGGTACTATCTTTAAAAGTTTAATAGGTTTTAAATCTAAACAAAAACAAATTTATTCAAAGGAAATAAGTACCTACATCGAATCGCGATTACAAAATATAATTGTCTACATTAATATAATTGTACAAAAATAATTATGTAGCACTTTGCGGTTGAATTTTGAATAAATAATAATAGGTACGTATAAATTACATGATTATTGCCTCAAATTGATGACATGTAATTGTCATTAGGTATTTAAATACTTTTTCATTTCTATAAGTGAAAGGCCTACGGCATGGCAGTTCCGCTACTACATAATACGGCGTAGATATTTTACTGCACCTGTTTATATTGGGTAGAATATTAAAAAAAAAAAAGGGTGTAGTGGGGCCCTACCAACACCATCGGGCCCAAGTCAACCTCACGTGCAAGCTCGTGCACCTGCTGAACAACGGACGAGGCTCTGACGGCAGCGGTCCATTTCAACACGGCGATGGGCTCACCACCTGTCACGTGGGACCGAATTGTACACGGTGAAATGTGGGCCGGTATTGGCCTCTGCCTACCCCTTCGGGGATAAAGGCGTGAGTATATGTATGTAGAATATTAAAAAAAATGGGTAGGTAAGTACCTACTCATAAATTAGGTTTTTGGGAATACATTTTATTTTTCATAAATAATTAAATTCAGACTGATCTGTTTAGTACCTAGCCTACATATTGCTGTACCTCATCGACAAATAACTAAATGTTACGATGAAATTAGTCGAAACAGTACTTAAGTAGGTACTCGTTTCGTAAAGATCAAACAATAAAATATTTAAGGATATCTAACTTGCCAGGCGTCTTCTAGTTAAATACAAAAGTCATAGTAGAGGTAAAAAATAAATTTCTTGCAAATCTATCGATATTTGTAAGCTGTCACGTCCCTATTGTTCGCCAGAAGCTTGACCATTGCCAAATGAAGTGAGTGAGAAAGCGCGACGAACTCACACTTATGACCATAGAGTTACACATTTATAGAGTTGTAGAGTCCGCGTCACAAATTTAGAGGCGATATCTGACTGTTCAAAATTTTCCTACACATTTGTGGCATTTGAATTTGAATTTTTTTTGTTTGTTTGTTACTCAATCACGCTCTAAGGGCTGAACGGATTAAGCTGAAATTTGGTACAGGGATATATAATAACCTGGAATAACACATAGGCTACTTTTAATAACGGAATATGTTCCCATGGAAACGGGAACGGGTAACAAGATTCAGGCGGGCGGAGCTGCGGGCGTCAGCTAGTATTTTATAATGAAGAAAATTGATAAATCGAGCGATAATTTTGCCACCAGATGATGTATTATTGTTGCCACTAAGTATAACAACAAATACTTAAAGGCAATTAGGTAAAAAAAAATTAAGGGTTGTCCCAAACGTGACCCTTTACCTTCGTGCGCGAGTCCGAGTCCCACTTGACCGATTTATTTTTTATCTTTAATTTCCACAGAACAGAAAATCACGTAAGTACCTATTCATGTTTTTCCTGTTGGAACGAAGTTCCTTATCGCGCGTTGTGAAAGGGGGCTAGACGGAAAAAATTCTCACGAAAAGTTGTAACGACACTTTTTTGGAACGAAGTTCCTTATAGCTATAGTATGGAGGGTAGAGGTACCGACCGAGAGGGGAGGGGAGGGAGGAGGGGGGATGAGGGGGAAGGGGGAGGGGAGAGGGGGGAGTGAAGGGGAGAAGGGCGAGGGGGGAGGGGGAAAGGGGGAGGGGCGGAAGGGGGGAAAGGGGAGGGGGGTGGGGGGAAAGGGGGGGTAATAAAATGGGGGTTAATAATAAAAAAAATATTATTATTAATTAAAAAAAATAAAATTTTATTACAATTCCTTCACCAATTAATCGAAAGGAACTTCGTTCCATCCGGGTGTCCCTTGACACCTCTCAAGTTTTTTTTTATGGTTTGTGCCTTTCATAGCTCTGTGGAAAATAGCTCAGTACCGAACATACACGGCTCGTTATGTGTGAAATAACCTCCTTTGTCAGATTCCACTAATCCCTTACGATTGGGTATCGTAGCGACTGTGACTTGACCGTTCTTGATTGACTTGATTGTTCATTAGTGATAAATAATTTTATAGGTATAAAAGTCGTGGTTGTTTTGAACAGGAGCCGTATTTTCTCTCCATTGAAACTAACTTCAAATAAGAGGGGGTCTTTATACTTGCAAGACGTAAAAATCTTTTATTTTTTGAATAGGGCCTTTCAATTTACCCTATAACTAACTAAAAGACAGTTGATTGTAATCATAAAAGCATTATAAAAATCGGAAAAGCGCGAGTCGGAGTCGCGAACAGAGGGTTCCGTACCAAAAAAACCGTGAGATCGTTCTCACCACTTCACCAGACTGCCCCCCTCCAACACGTTTTTTGTGAAAGTGAAAGTTCAATCCCATTGACGTTGTCATTTTTATTTGTTTTATTTAAAACTTTGAACAGATGATTCACGTGACCTAGTGACGTAGTTTAATGCGACAGAGTCACAACTACAGACAAAGTCTCGCCATAAGCCCCTCTGCACTCTATTTTATAGAGAGGGGCTAAAACGACAATAAATTATGTTTTTGTATGGGGGCCCCAATTAATGCCCCTACCCCCTTTTTTTTTTCAATTTCAGTATTTGTTGTTATAGTGGCAACAGATATACATCATCTGTAAAACTTTTAGCGGTTCTTGAGATACAGATACAGCCTCGTGACGGACAGACAGACGGACGGCGAAGTCTCATGAATAGGGTCCCGTTTTATCCTTTGAGTAAGGAAAACTTAAAAAAAGTTTAAAATTTTGATCTTATGGTCAAAATTTTATCGCATTTTGACGTGACAACGTCTTATAATTCGATGGAGCCGGCTGCACGAACGAAAAATGATGACGCAATACGTCGTTACTTCGCCCTGAGGCGTTCCATTTATTTTAGTAATGTTTTCAACAGATGGCACTATAATCAATTGATGTGATTTTGTATTTATTTTTGTTTTGTAATGTTAATTTTATGTTTGTTTATTTTTATTTTTATTTTCTTAAGACGTTGTCACGTTCAACCATCGTCAGTAAACCGACTTTACAGACAACCGATTTTAATTATAATTTGAAAATTTGTAGTCACATCAAATAATGTATTTTTGCCCTAGTGACACCCCTAGCAAGTACCTACGAAGCTTGGGTGCCAATAAAAAAAAAACAATTAATCCGCACTTTTCAATTCTACACTTGGATATTTTTAAAGGACGCCTTAATAAATAACGTCTTCGTCCATTTTGTCTTAAACCGTTGAAACAAAATGGCCGACCAACTAAAAGTGTTTTTGGTTTCCCAAAGATTTGACCCTTTGAAAACACTGGTCCACCTGTTAAGGTTTAACAAAACGTTCGTAGGTTAGATAAACAAAACATAGGTCGAGTGCTTTTACAAGAAAATAACTGTTTAAAGTTTTGATTTAATCACTAATGGACGGCACATAAAAAGTTATATATAGGTGACCCGTCCCGCCTACGCGCCTTCGCCCAGGAAAATTTTATACCTATTCCATATTTTGATAGCGACCTAAATAGGAAAACTTGCATACGAACGTTTATCACTCATTTTACCCTCTTAGTAGAAATATTTTGAAAAACGCTGATACACGTGTTCATTTATTTCTTAAAAGACACAGGTTTATGAAATTTTGTGTATTTAGCTCTGAAAATGACGGACTTTCATACAAACTTCCATTCCTTATTTTTCCCCTTTAGTAACAGAGTTTCCACAAATCCTTTCTTAGTGGATGCTTACATCATAAAATGCATCTACTGTCAAATTTTCAAGTTTAAAAGTCCAGCGGTTTAGGCTTTGCGTTGATTAATCAGTCAGTCAGTCAGTCGGGACAAATAATTTTATATCTATAACTATAAATATAAAAGAAAATCGTGTTAGTTACACTATTTATAACTCAAGAACGGCTGTACCGATTTGGCTGAAAATTGGTGGGGAGGTAGCTTAGATCCAGGAGACGGACATAGGATACGTTTTATCCCGTTTCAGCGCGCTTTTATTATGCGTTTTTTTTTGGTCACTTAGAGTGAATGCGAGGGAAACGGGTGATTTACTCTCTCTTATGTGAAGCAAACGAAGTTGCGCGAGTCAGCTAGTGTACCTCTAGATAGGTACTTACCGAGTTCGAAATACATTCATTTTGGAAAAACCCCAGAAACATTATAAGGATAGAATTCCCTAAAAATTCTTTGTGAGTGGGTCAGCGGGTCATTTATAGACTGATCATATATTTTACGTAAGGATTTACCGCCTAGTAATCAATTAATAGGTATTTCTACGCTAATATTATCAAGAGGAAAAATTTGTAGGTATTTTTGTTGTGTTTGTAATGAATGAAGTCTAAAACGACTGCAAATTTCAAAAATTCTTTAACTATTGTAAAGCTACGTTCACCCTGAGTAACATACATAGGCTATATTTCATTCCCGTATTCCCACGGGAACGGGAGCTACGCGGATAAAACCGCGTGACGTCCGCTAGTTATATTATAAAGTAACCTTATATATAAGTACCAATCAATTCCATTAGTGAAAGTTGTTGCTTATAACGTAAAAATAAATTTGAAACAATTTTATATTTTATCAATCAATGAAAAATACACCAAAAGAATAATTTATAGAATATTTTTTAAAAGCTAGGGGCCCAATTTGGGACGGGTATAAATATAGACATTTATAATATTAGTAAGATTTTTATAATTTATAATACTTATAATTATTTATAATTATAATATTAGTAAGCTTAGCTGTGCCCCCCGGGGTTCGACGTCTTCATGGTATATTTGCACATCTTTTATTACAAAATTAAAAGTAACAATTCTCAGTATAAAATAAACTACTTATCTGTCAGTGATCAGGCGAATAGAATAAACAAAGAAATCTATATATATATATATATATATATCCTAGCTGACCCGCGCAACTTCGTTTGCGCCACATAAGAGAGAGTATTGCCTGTTTCCGTCGTCCCCCGTTTTTGAAACATTTACTATTACTGCTCAGAATTTTTAAAATCGGTTCAGTAGATCCCGAGATTACCCCTTACAATTTAACAAACACACAAACTTTACTTCTTTATAATATTATTATTAAGTATAGATAAATGTTGTGTGCGTTTAAGTACTTATTAAAAACTCAAAATTTACTGAATCGACTGAGCTCAAAATTGGACACGATATGCAATAGGATTCAGAGATGGTTTTAGGCTACATTATACACTTTTATCATAACAGCAATAAGAATAAAACAGCTTTAAAAAGTGATATTACCAATAGATGGCGCTGGTCGTTTTTTTTAATTATATTCTGCCAGCAAACAACCTATTTAGAAGTAACCAGATTGCTGTTTTTTAAGAGAAGTTTGATTGCGGCCTCCTTGCATTCAGAATAATAAAAGAGTACTTACCTAATAAAGAGGTCAGATATGTTCTGCATGTTACTTTTGAACTTAGAGTTTTGGCGCGTTAGGGAAACATAATTAGAGTGAATTTACTTTTTTGAAGCGTGCGCACGATGTTTTAAAAACTGAACATTGATCACAGGATTTTTTTTTTCAAGTGAAGCTACTATTGATTTGCATGTAAATTGGAATTTCCAAAAGATATTGGTTACGGCTCAACATTAAATTTTTTTGTAATGTACCCATCCTTTGATTTGTTACTCATTTCTCATAGGTACATAAAACCACCATAAAAAACCGGTCAAGTGCGGGTTGAACTCGCCCATGAAGGGTTCCGTAGCAGCAAGTAACATAATATAAAAGTTCGTTGTAACTTTCATTGTTGTTTAACACGTTCGCAGTGGCAGTGATTTTTCTAGGCGAAAATTGCGGTTTATGACGTATTAAATAAAAACTACCAACTCGATTTCGTTCAAACCAATTTTCGTTGGTGGATTTTATGGCAATGTAGGTTACATTATATATTTTTTTTAGATTTATCATTCTCTTTGTTTAGAAGTTAAATCTACAAAATATTATTGAATCTTTCTATAAAACTGACTTCAAAAACATTGGACCAAACTGCAGTTAGTCTAAAGTACTTTTAATTGAATTGTACAGAATACATCTACTTACCAAGTTTCAACAGCATAGGCCTTATGGTTTCGGAGAAAAGTGGCTGTGACACACGGACGGACAGACAGACAGACAGACATGACGAATCTATAAGGGTTCCGTTTTTGCCATTTGGGTACGGAACCCTAAAAGTCACAGCGAAGCGTGGCAGGACTGGCAGGGTACCGCTAGTAGATTATAAATTTAAAACTTTTTTAAAAAATTATAATCTACTATCTAATAATAGATAATATTTATCTTAATATTCCCCCCACTATATAAGAAGTCCGTACAGATTGTAGACCGATTCAAAAACTAGTCGAAACGAATAAGAAGTTTAAGATTCTCGAAAAGAACTCCCTTGTTTTTGGCATAGGCGTGCACTTTATCGGAATATATTACCGAATGCACCGCAAGTGCCCTCGAAGTGATTTCTGAACGCGTGCGTTTGACAGTTTGGCGGTGGACTTGCCGTAATGGCGTCAAATCGTTTTCGCGCCATTTATTTTCTTTTTTTTCTTTCGATAAAGCTTGTTGCCCCTAGGTTGGGAATCTTACTAATATTATAATGCGAAAGTTTGTAATGTGTGGATGTTTGTTACTCTTTCACGCTGTAACGGCAGAACGAATCTGGCTGTTTGTTTCAGGGCTAGATTATGTCTGGAACGCTACTTTTTAACCCCGGAAACAGTTCCACCGGGAAGCGGAACCGGCAACAAATTTTACTGATGAGACATATACAAAATGTTATATTCTTTTAGTGTAATAAAAGATTGAAAGATTTTGTTTCAATTCTATTTGCGTTACAAGATATTGCGTTTAAAACCGCATTTTTACAACTACCCACATAAGTTACATAATCCACCCAAACACCACATAAAATAAAAGCAGTAATGCAACCTTTTTTTAATTCCCACTCGCCGCGACAATAAAACGCATATATTGCTGACGTAATACAATAAAATACTCTATAAATCTATGGTATTAAAGTTAGTATATCATAAACTTGGCCATTTTAAATGTCTTCTAGATCCATTTACCAATGAATACTGCGGTACGAAAAAGGCTTGATGTTATTTATGATGATGGCTGTTTTGGTCTTTGGCATATTAGAAAAAAAATAGCCAATTATGAGTCGGGTTCGCGCACAGAGGGTTCCGTACCAAAAAGATGCTTAAATAATTCCTCTTGCGGAGACAAAGGCCGGAAAACCTTTTTAAAACAAATGCTGATCTTTAAAATTTTTATCTAAGAACCATCTGGATCACTTTGGTTTTTAACAAACAAAACCGCATCAAAATTGATTCATCCTTCAGTAGGTTACATTTAATTTTAACATCCAAAGGCCGAGGGTTAAAAAAAGTTACTGTGGCTTAAGCTTCGACCAAGTAATAGTACCTATAGACGGGCCCAAGTGATACATCATGAACTCAAAAAGTGGACTAGTTCACACACAAATATATTGCAGCACCGACACGACACGCACACATACATTTTTGCGTTTAAGTAGAGAGGAAATGCAAAACATCTTGTGAAAGATAGAGATAGCTTTTACTTGCTATTAACTTGAAATTTTTAAAATAAAATACATTAAATTTTAAAATAAAATACATTAAGTACTAGATGCAAAATTAGTACTTACGAGTGAAAAGTAATTCCCGATTCTTTTTTCGAATTTAAGGTAGTGTTTTTACTTTTTAAACTTCAGGAATGCATAGATTGCACAGGAAGGCATCGTGCGTAAAATACAATACATGTTTCACCTACGGAACAATAACACTGACTACGACCGAGTGAGCGTGTGCGCTCACTTTAATTAAAGTCTTCAAAACTAATGTATGGATGGGCCCGTCTATAATATTACTTGGTCGAAGGGCTTTAGAGCTAATTCTCCTTTTCCCTACTAAAAGTCCGATTACGATTCCATTTCGAATATGAAATTTAAATACAGACATTCTTTCCTATAATTCCTTTTACGACTGAGTATTAAAATAAGCACCGATGTGCGACCGGTCAAATGCACAAATCAAAAATTATGACGGTTGCAAATAATGACGTCTTACGTCCAAAGTTAATATCATACGATTTACCGCCTTTCATAACGACTGTCAAACCTGTCACTTTATGACGCGACGGGACCGTCGTAAATTGGCGCGAACTACATCTGTCACTTTTAGGGTTCCGTAAGTAAAGAAACCCTTACAGTCGTGTCAGTCTGTCAGCCTTTAAGTATATTACAAACTTAGAGTAAAGGTATAGAGCGTGCGTATCCAAGAGGGACCAGTAGGCACGGGTGAAACCACGACGACGCTTTAAAATAAATCTTTTTAATACAGTTGCTCAAAACGTGGCGTATTACAGGGACGTATAGCGTTCGGGATGTGAGCTATTACGCACTCGTGCTTTTTCTTTACCATTCTCGCACTCGTGCGTTTTCTTTCCCAATTGTCAAAATAATGTCTGTGATCCATGCAAAACTTTCTATAAAAAGATACTAACTTGTTTCAATATCAGATTAAAAGTAATTTTAATTAAAATTTAAGCATAAATTAATAAAAATATCGGCCAAATTAAATTTATAAATATAAAAAAAGTTGGCTGTATGAAGTGCACTGCCATAGTCTCTGCTAAGGAAGGTATATAAATATTCTTTTACGGTTTGCGCCATTTTGGATATTCAGGTTTATTGTGTTTTTATTATTTTATTAATTTGCTTAATTTTTTCGCAACTGTATTAAAAATAGTTGTTCAATACAACGTGTGGGACTGTTATTTAACCTCGTCCCGACTGTCTGTCTACCCTCGCCTTCAGCTCGGGTCAACATCTGTCGGTACTCGTTGTAATAACAGAAATCCCACACTTGTATCGAAAACTACTATTTTAGTATATTAATGGTTAAATGCGCTGCAAAATCGTGAAAAAACTATACCCTGAAACAGACTAAAAAGAAATCAATAATTACATCTCATAGGCAAGAAATATTATTGTTACTATTGTTGAGTTTCGCCAAAATTATGTTTAAAAAAAAACGCAAAATATGTGATGAGAAAAACTCCTTAAATCTAAAACTACTTTTGCATGGATAATCACCACCTATTTTCGTAGCGAGATTGTGTATACATAACTTCTAGTAAGAAAACGCGTTAGAGTTATCAAAGAAAGGAAATCTATTACAACTGAACATGTGGTAGATCTGAAATCTATGTCCGATTACTATCATGTAAATAACATTGAGTTTAATAAGTACACAATCTGTCTAAGTA
Organism: Miltochrista miniata; assembly: GCA_933228765.1. Lineage (NCBI taxonomy): Eukaryota > Metazoa > Arthropoda > Insecta > Lepidoptera > Erebidae > Miltochrista > Miltochrista miniata. Next base: position 8,813,889 of record OW121774.1, on the reverse strand, counting down.
TTAGAAAAGGACCAGCTAGAGGCGCTGATTTTGGGCAGCGTGTGTTATATCCTCGCTGTGATTTTCGCAGTGTTGTCCCTCGGCCGTAGTCTTCGTGTATTCCGTCACAGATACTTACCTACCTCACGTCACAAATAACTTATTATTCACGCAAACAACATAGCAAAATACAATTGAAAAAAAAATACTCGTAGTAGATAGTTACATAACCTATCATCTTCACCAGATATCACGGTTAGATCGTGAAATGAACATTCAGCCCAAATCGGTTTTCCCAAACGTCTAGAGTTCCTACGGGGTTCTTTGAAAGAAGTCTTAGGAGTTATTGGCAGGGTCGGCAGAGCGAGTGAGTTCTGCTCCGAGAAATTGAAAAGAACATTTATCTCTATCTCTCTCTCTCTCTCCCCCCCTCTCTCTCTCTCTCTCTCTCTATCTTTCTCTCTTTCTCTCTCTCTCTCTCTCTCTCTTTCATTCTTTCTTTCTTTCAGGGCTTTCTATCAGGTGGGCCATTTATATGTTTTAAAAAAGCAAGTAACGTAAACAGCTGCGGAACCATAGATTACTAGAGGACCGAGACACACCAGACCTATTTTTTTCCATGACTTTCTGAAGAAAAGTATAGGTATTAAGACGTATCATATTTAGACACGTTATACACGAACATTGCGGCTTTCAAAAACAGCTAAACTTTTATAAATTTGAAAAAAGAATTCTATAAATTATCTGTGCTAGCATGCATGAAGTCAATATCAGCATGAAGCTATAGATAAACATGGAGGCCACACTTCGAACAACCGCTTGAGTCAAATACCTACGTATCTCTATCTCACTCTCTGTGGCCTAACCTTCTCTTTCTAGGGAATTGTGCAGTGCTGCTATCTTCATATTAGTATCTCCGAGAAAATAATAGAAATAGACCATACTAACCAAAAATGCAAGTAAAATAATTTTTAAAAATAGCTCTATTGTTCGACTACGATTATTTAATGTGTAAATTGATATATTTTATACCATAATATGCATGATTGGGTTGTCGAATCAGTGAATTACATTCCCATTTTCTAAGGATTCTGTAATGTGGCAACATTGGTACTACATGTCAACTGTCAAAGTGTCAACTAACAATAGAATGGCGGTTGACTTCATTGTTTTCACACAATAGGAAACGTTGTGAAGTAGTGTGACTATATTGAGGATTTATATGGGACTTCCTGTGTATTATTAGAAGAAACACGAATGTCATTATTAGACCAAATAAAATAAGTTAAGTATTGTTATCGTACGTTAATGATGAATAATTGTTTTAGGTTTCCTAAAAATAGTATTCAGCGAGAAATATGGTTGTCCATTGTACCATTAAAAATTAAGTTAAGATGTTTTTATAAAAGCAATTAGTATGCTAACTGATCATAAATTTTAAATATGGAAAGGAGTTGGTTTCGGAGCGGGATTCGAACCTGCGTCTTCTCGCGTACCGTGCGGACGCCTTAACCACCGGCCGCCGAAACTTACTCGGAACCAACTTTTTTTTTTTTTGAGCACTAGGGCACCACCCGGGAGCGAGGGGTGGAGGTAGAGAACGCTACATGCGTACCACACGGCCGGCCGTGTGATTATGTCAGACTCTTACTGACTAAACTCTACCTTGAGCCTCTAGCCCTTGGGCCTTGGAGACTCGTCGGAAGCGATCACCCTTCTAGGGAAGGGTGACGCAGCGTCACTCAGCTAACGCTGGGCATACGCTTGTGAAGTACTTTAACGGCGGGGGCACTAGGTATCCCCGTCGTGGACTGATGTGTAGGGTCGGAACCAACCAAATTTTCCACCTTATATACGTCTTGGGGCGACGCATGCACCATCTACCGAAACTTTTTAGAAAGTTACACGGCGCGAATGTATAGAATTGCACCTATATTCATCCGATTAATAATGAAACCTGCCCGAACATTAAAATATTTTTTTGAAAAGCAATTAGTACCTATGCTAACTAATCATAAATTTTAAATATGGAAAAGGATTTGGCTTCGGAGCGGGATTCGAACCTGCGTTTTCTCGCGTACCTTATAAATCGAATGGATATAGGTGCAATTCTATACATTCGGGTCGTTTCCATTTTTAAAAAAAAATGAAGTTCTATGAAAGCGCCAGGATTTGCAATTTGCATTTTCAAAATACCGATTATGATGTAGTAACAAAGCGCTTAAAAGCATCAACAGTTCCTAACTTGTTGTCCAATAATCCTGTTCCTAATTTATTGTCCAATAATCAAATTAAAAACACATACATAAAAATAAAATAAATAGATTAAATAACTAAACTACTAAACTATTGCCTACTGAACATTCCACCCCTGATCATACCAGGCGCAAAGGTGCCCAATACACTAGCAGCGTTGCCGCGCTGGATAGCTATCCTTTGTACCAGGTACGACCAGACGTGGGAGTCATGCGTCTTGTCCTGTAGTCTACGGCCGATCTCCGAGACCAGAACCTTAGCATCACTCCCGCAGCAGCCCATCGTTTCTACAGCTACTGGTACGACCAGATAACACGACTCCATCTCCGCGTACTTTTGGCGTTTTTGTAAGCAGCATCTTCCGCTGCGGCCGCCGGTAAATGGACTATACGAGCGAAGTGACTGGCGGTGAAAGTGCTGCCGCATGTTACGTCCCACACTAAGCACTTGCCGTTCTTCCATGGCACAAGGGTCAGACCGTCCGGTCTCTTGCCGTCTGCGCGGGACAAACCTGGTGGTTCAAGGATACAGGGGACCTCGGCCGACACCAGAGCCCGCCGGATTAACTAATTGAGAGCGTGGTTACGCGGATGCCTACCGGTGCAGCGACGACAACTCAAAGCATGATGACCTTCGCTCTCCACCATGGCACCACAGATGCATACGCGACATTCCCCACAAAGGAAAAAGAGAATGAAAAGATAGAATTTAGTACCTATGTGCATACTGCATTACTTACATTCGCATTTCGCAGAGGAATCGACCAAAGGAAAATTACAATATAACCAAGGAAATAATTATTTTCTCTTTCTCTTTTCGACATTCGTCACAGCCTGCCACGAGAAGCCGCAGCGCGCGACCCCCATTCCCAACTGACCACCTGAGTTATCCACCTGGTTGGTCAGTTAGGAATAAAAGTTCCTAACCACCCACCTTGTGCACATGGTTGGTCAGTTAGGAATAAAAATTCCTAACCACCCACCAGTGACTGTATAAAATAAATAATGTCCATAATGTCTACTTTATTAATATACCCACTTGTCTATATGGCAAAACAAATGAAGATCGACAAAACAAATGAAGATCGACAAAACAAATGCAGATCGACAAAACAAATAAGGATCGACAAAACAAATGAAAATCGACAAAACAAATGAAGATCACTAAACAATTAATGAAAGTAAGATAAACAACTGAAAGTCGACAAAACAAATGAAAATCGACAAAACAAATGATGGTCGGATAAACAAATGGCGGTCGGATAAACAAATGACTATCGGCAAAACAAATGACGATAGAAAAAATATATGCAGATCAATAAAACAAAAGACTATAAGCAATTTGATAAGATCAAAAATACTTGCAGCCATATTTAGTAATCTAGATGCGTTTGCCATTAAAAAAAATAGGTGCAAGCAAATCTCGACCTTAATGACACTTCTCTAAAAATGTGCTTTTAGGCGTTTATAGACATCACTGATCACGAATATATGAAAAATAAATAAATATTTTGCATGTTCATAAGGTCGAAATTTGCTTGCACCCATTTTTTGTAATCTAGATGCTAACACCATTCAAAAAAATAGGTGCAAGCAATTCTCGACCTTATGAACATGCATTATATTTATTAAATTTTTACATTATTCGTGATCAGTGATGTCAATAAATGCCTAAAAGCACATTTTTGAGAAGTGTCATTAAGGTCGAGATTTGCCTGCACCTATTTTTTTTAATGGCAAACGCATCTAGATTACTAAATATGGCTGCAAGTATTTTTATCTTATCAAATTGCTTATAGTCTTTTGTTTTATTGATCTGCATATGTTTTTTCTATCGTCATTTGTTTTGCCGATCGTCATTTGTTTATCCGACCGTCATTTGTTTATCCGACCGTCATTTGTTTATCCGACCGTCATTTGTTTTGTCGATTTTCATTTGTTTTGTCGACTTTCAGTTGTTTATCTTTTTTTCAATAATTGTTTAGTGATCCTCATTTGTTTTGCCGATCTTCATTTGTTTTGTCGATCTTCATTTGTTTTGTAGATCTTCATTTGTTTTGTCGATTTTCATTTGTTTTGTCGATCTTCATTTGTTTTGTCGATCTTCATTTGTTTTGTAGATCTTCATTTGTTTTGTCGATCTTCATTTGTTTTGCCATATAGACATGTGGGTATATTGATAAAGTAGACATTATGGACATTATTTATTTTATACAGTCACAGGTGGGTGGTTAGGAATTTTTATTCCTAACTGACCAACCAAGTGCACAAGGTGGGTGGTTAGGAACTTTTATTCCTAACTGACCAACCAGGTGGATAACTCAGGTGGTCGGTTGGGAATGGGGGGCGCGCGAGACGTAGAGTTGATTAACCTAGAAAAATAACCCACTTGGATAAATAGCTTCGTTATTCGCAATGTACCTATGCAATCTGCAGAGAATACTACCTATCAATCTTCGTAAAAAACAGAGAAAATCGTTAATCTCGCCATTGACATCTAGTTTATATAATAAATTTTCACCACCTATTCCGTGTAAAGAAAAATAATCTTAAAAAGGTGAAATGATAATACACCTCTGCCTACCCCTTCGGGGATAAAGGCGTGACCTTATTTATGTATGTATGTATTGTGCATCTAATTGTATTATGAATATATTTTGTCTTTATTGCGTACAATAAAGAATATATAGAAAATGAAATATCCTGGCAAAAATAAAAATAGGGCTACCCTACTTAGAAAGAGACGTAGAGCCCACACAGAGCAAGACAGTAATATACAGACTACGCTTCAAGTAGGTATTCGAAGTGTGACCTCCATGTTTATCTATAGCTTCATGAATATCAGAGGAATGTGGGGAAAAAGGGAAACTTGAATTTCACTAACTGAGACATAATATGGTTAATGTATTTACGAGTAAAGTACGTAATATTTAAATTTATAAAATGTTAATGTAGTTTATCGGATTAGTAATTATTAACGTAATTTAAGTCATAGAATAAAAATATAACAATATCATACAGAAACATTTATTTAATAAGTAATAATTTAGTACCGTCGAGACCCCTTATGTCGCCTAGGTTACCAAATTTCGCCTGATTTCACAAAATTCAAAATTACCAAAATACCCTTTGAGTAGACCGCTTATAAAACTGCTCATGAGCAAGTATATTTCATTCATAGCAAGATTCTTCAGCTAAATTGCGACTAACTTACCTATGTTCATTACAAAAGCTTTTTTTGTGTTGGAAAATGTACTACGTTTTTTGGTCGGTGTAGAAAATTTAGTATTTAAGCAGTGTTGTAGGCAGTGGAATGTTAAACATTTTATTTGACTACAACATACATTTATTTGGCTGTAATATAACGTAATTATTTTTTATCTAGCTTACAATTTGAGCTCAAAATGGCATAAAATGCTGCCGAGGTGGTAGTGACGGTCACATTGTTACCAATCTTCGCCTACCCGTAGGGTTGTCAATTCTAAAATCACGTTATTAGTAATAAAATGTATAGTAATGACCATGTTAGTTTAAAATCATATAGGTATTGTGAATTCTGTTGTGCTATGAATGCAAATGACGCAGTGAGAATTTCTTAGGTTGGAACTTTGAAAAACCAACCATCTCCGATGAATTTTTCGTAAAATTCAATGGGAAACACCTTTTCTGAGAGATACAGGATTCTCAACTTGGTTATCTGATGAGCAAATTGTGGGTACAATTGACTAAGTGACTTCATTTTTTATTGTAGATGATTATTTTTTATAACAATTATAACACCTTTTTCACAGTAAGGCAAGTTACCAAGAATTGTGACAACCCTATCAAAGTTAGATCAATTGTATGGAACATCTTCAAATCGCTTCCAAATTTCGCCTACTGTACATTTTTTAAAGAAATTGTGTCTTTATTGCGTTCCGGGTAAGGTTAATATTTCTTTTTTCGGATTCTAAATTTAATAGCCTAGTTGACAACAAACATAAGCTTCATAAGACCCCGTAATATACCGTAGGCGAAGTTAGGAAAAAGACCGAAACTTCGCCTATGACCTTTAGAGTCAATTTGTAGCCTAATTATAATGATATTCGATACTTACATCGTCTAAAGTAATAGCCTGTGTTAAGTAAAATCGTTTTTTACTCAAGTCAATTTAAAATACTTTCAAAATAAAAAGATATGATGAAAAAAGTGTCAAAACCCAGGCGAAATAAGGGGTCTCGACGGTACCTAGTAAGTAATCCAAATATTTGTAATTTAAATCATTTTAATAATCTTAATATTATTATATTATTTTTATGTATCATTATTTTACCTAAATAAAAAAAATATTCAAATAGCAAAATAAAACATTAGTACAAAATCTCCCCGATGTCCCCTTACGGGTCGCGGGCGCCAAACCACAGACTATAGAGTACATTTCCCTACTGCATTCAATAAGATTGCCGCCATTTTATCGATCCGAGAAAATGAAATAATATTATTATTTCTATTGTACTTACGCATGAAATGACACGTTTTTATATTGAACAGTTACTGTGTAGCTTGTGCATCATCTGAAGATACATGAAGGCATGTTTTTTTCGAGTTTCCTTTACTAAAAGAATTTAAAACAGTGCTAATAGAACTTTCGCAAACCCTACAGCCGCGTCACAGATTTTCAGGTAATTTTTTTTTTTTTTTTAATAGTTCTGGCTTGGTTACAAGACCTTTAAGCCATATCTTTATTTATTATTATTTAAAGTTATATCTTCATTTTGCTTATATAAGTCACAGTCCTCGTCCTCTAAGTCCAGTCAAAGTCAAGTACAGCCCTAAGTCAAAGTCAGTCTTCCTTCAGAAAAGCGGTGGATAAATTTCTGAAAGTTTCTTTGGATTTACCTTCTTTACGTGTTGCCATTTTCAAGTGTCTATAACGTATCTATAGTTTTTATATCATTGGGTATTTATTATATATTTAAATCGTTTTCCGTGTGAGTAGATCAATGGTCAAACGCCATAGGTCAACATTGCTTATTGTGCTCTAAACAGAATAAATTTTCATAATTATTGTGTTAGCATACCTACATACATATTATATTGCTTAAAAGTGTGCGGTGGTACTTTAGCACAATCTAAAAATTATAGTTACTAACTTCAGTGCCGAGCAGACACTTCTCAAAGTCGCAAATGCGGCCGCACATGGAATACTGCTGTCACCTCTGGACGGGGGCACCTTAATATCAGCTTCGTCCATTCCCGTTACAAAGGCGAGCCATGAGAGTTGTCAACGATCCTATACAGGCGGTGTGGAGCCACGATGCGAGAAACGTCGCCTCCTTCTGAGTGTTCTACCGTTCTACGGCCCTGTACAATGGTTTGTGCGCCTAGAAATTATAAGGAGGACAAGGCCAAGCTGGCGTCCAAGAAGCTTGGAGTACTCAAAAGGGCTTGGCGATACTTTACTGCGGCGCAAACACTGCTATTTTACAAGTCGCAAGTGCAGCCACACTTGGAGTAAACTGCTGTCACCTCTAGGCTGGGACACCAGAATATCAGCTCAGCACAGCAACCAGAAAGGCGAGCCATGAGAGTTGTCAACGATCCTATACTTACAGGCTGTGTGGAGAATAGATAGGAGAGACTTGTCGCTTCCTTATGCGTGTTCTACCGCCTGTACAAGTACAATGGTTTGTGCTCTAAGGAATTATTTGGTATGAAGTGAAGCCCACGTGTACGTTCTATCATCGCACCGCTCGCCACAGACAGGGTCACTTTGCGTCCGGATCGTACGAGCACGGTTAGGTCCGATAAGGGCGTTCTTCAGCGCACGCTTAATATAGGTTTAGATAAAGAATGATCTCCCTGCCTCGGTTTTCCCAAACGCCTACAATAAGAAGTTCTTCTACTGGGTTCTTATAAGAGTTTTGCAAATCTATTTTTTTCGATCAGGTTGGTCACGGTATAAGAAATGGAATTCGGAATGAATAAAAGAATCCATTAAATTAAAATTACTAATTTATTTCAACTTATCGCGCACGCGTAGTAGGTACTAATTAAAACTAAATTGAGCATATTGCAAAACGCATTCAGTACCGGAGTGCCATTGGCGAGTAACGGTATCTATTTTAATTCTATTCCCGGTCATGCACCTCTGCTTTTTCATTTCTAAACCAGCATACATACAGTAGACAGCGCGAGGCATGTGTCGCGAATGCTTCGTCACGCATGCCTCGGAATATGTGGACGTGTGTCTCACTGTGAGCATTCGTCCATGATCGTCGCGAACGCCGGCCGTCTCAGTGCGAGCCACAGAGTACATTTTGTATGATTTGAGAGTGCGAGCCGTGCGCTACGTGTACACGATGAGGTGTAAGTTTCGTTGAGCGCTGACGAATACCGTCCGTGGTTGTTTGCGTACTCAGCTTCAGCGTCTTTCGTTCGTTTCGTTGAGGTTGAGGCATGTGTGACGAATCATCGCGACGCATGCCTTGCATTGTCTGTACGCGCCTTAGATTTCTAACGCCGTTCGTCGCCATTTCAATCATATGAAAGGCGCTTCGGTTTGTCAGTCATCATCATCATATATGCCTTAATCTGAAGCATACGATGGTACATTTATGCATGCGTTCCGATCTACACATACTCAAGTTGAGCACGCAAATGACCTCGCACGGCCTTCGTCTGAAAATTACACCGATCCGGCACAAATAGCGCACGTCTCGCGCTGAGGCATCGTCCGCGACTATCGCGTATATGGGAACGAATGCTCACAGGGGAGCACACTCAGCACACACGTCCACATTTTCCGAGGCATGCGTCACGTGACACATGCCTCGCTATGTCGGTACTCGGCCTATTAGTTACGCAGATTTTAATTGTTTCTTTTTTGTTGAGAAGATTGAAGTCATATTTATCTTTCTGAAATTGGCAAATAGGTTACAACTAGGGAATGCAATACCGGGATACCGGGATCCCGAAATACCGGGATCCCGCAGTATTTTTGCGGGACCAGTCCCGCACGTAAATCGTGCGGGATCCCGCGGGATTAGCGGGATTGTGCAAAGGTAAACACCATGTGTTATTCTGTAAGCGGAACCGCACAAACCGATTCGGTTTGAGAAAGTTTTTTGTAATTGTGACGTAATATATAACCTAATACTATACTTTTTTGATTTTAGTGATTTAATCAGGGAGATTTGACTTTTCTTGTACTATAAAAGTATTCAATTATCTCGTACATTGCTTGCTGGCTATCTGATATGTAAAGTTAGGAGTCGTTTGGCAGACAAAAATTTTCACATGCTATGTTTTCTGCGCTTCTAATAATTTGCAGTAGCTATTTTATTACATATATGTATATCAGTTTAATAATCTCAATGCAAAAGTAATATTAATTAATTTATTTTTCCTTGTGCCCCGTGGACTCAGTGTTCTGTAAAAGATCACTGCACTGCAGTAAGTAACTATGGCCGGTCCTTAGATGGGTGACCACTTTGTGACATTTATTTGAGCGTTGCCGTGCTTCGCGAAATACCCATTTCTCAAAATGTCCCTTTCTCCAAATATGTACACTACAGGATTAGCCCCGCTCAATCCGATTTGATAGGTTAGGTTAGGTTATAAAAAAAATAACCACGAAGGCTAATGCGGAAGCTTCGCTGCGCTCCGCTCCGGCCTTAGCCTTCTAACCTAACATATCCAAGTCGGATTGAGCGGGGTTAATCCTGTAGTGCACATATTTTGAGAATGGGAAATTTTGAGATAAGGACATTAGGTCTGGTATGAGATAAGACCATATGCCTCGTCCTGCCTACCCCTTCGGGGATTAAGGGGGTGACTATTTTTCAGTTCTAGATGGATTTTTGATACAGAATTCTATTCTTTTCTCAATGACTTTCAGAAATATGCGGGATCCCGCAAATACCGGGATCCCGCGGGACTGAGATTGCTCAGTCCCGCAAGTACCGGGATTACAATCATGTTGCGGGATTGCATTCCCTAGTTACAACTTTTTTTTAAACGCTGCTCTCGTTTTGACTTCAATCTTTAAACAAATAAATAAGATTGGGATGCTGGGCTGTATTTTACAACGTCTGTTTGTATTTTACACCTCAATAGTAAATAATATAAAAGTTTAAAAAAATAAAGGATAGCTGTCAGTGACTTGTCACAGTGAATACTTGCTCTCACCTTTTAATCGGTTTTGTGTTGCAAAATACGTAGTTTTCGAAAAAAATGTGTTGATAAGTGTAGCTAACTATACAGTTTAATAGTGATTTTATTATCCAAGCTAAATATTGCGGATTTTTGTGTAAAAAGTGTTATTAACTTGAATGTTGACATTACGTTTGCTAATAAAATTATTTTTCTACCCTCAAACATAAATTGTAAAAGTTTGACTTTGAAAAATAGTATTGCCACAGTGGAATTAAAATCTCTTCATTAAAGCACCATATCAAAATGAGTCAGAGCAAGAAAACACCAACTCGCAATTTGCAAGAAATATGTACCAAGTGCAATAAAGTTGCAAATGACAAATTGAAAGTTACTTGTGACTTATGTAAGAAAGTACTTTGTGGCGACTGCCATGGATTGTCACCCACTGAGATCAGGGTACTGGAGTTGAAAACAGTTGCTCGCGTGATGACATTTTTGTGTGGGGAATGCAAAACAACTATGGTTCAACTACCAACTATTTTAAATAAGCTTGAAGAGTTGACTCAAGAAGTTAAGCAACTGCGTGTAAAACAAAACATGCTGGCAACAGAATCTGCCATCCAGGAAATGTCTGAAAGGAATGATAGATCCACCAATTTGATTGTGTACGATATTCCTGAATCAAACAGTGACTCAGCTGAACTGAGGAAAGATCATGATGTTGCAGAGTGTTCCAAGTTGATAAATGAAATCACTGATAAGGTCAAGTGTGCTGGTATAAAGGCTTTTCGACTGGGGGCTCGGAAGTCAGATTCTAGTGCCCGCCCACGCCCTATAAAGTTAATTCTACGCAACAAAAATGATGCTTTGGAAGTGTTGCGCAAGAAGTCAAAACTGAGGAAACCGTCAGCTGTCACAGCAGACCTAACACCAATGCAACGTGAGTACCTCAAGCATCTCCGTGAAGAACTCAATGCACGCATTGAAAATGGAGAGAAAGGTATTACTATAAGGTACATACGCGGCCAGCCAACAATAACCACAATCAATGTGCAAAAAAACTAAATTTTTCTACCACCAACATACCAAGGAGACCCACGCAGGACATGGCAAACACAACGGATTTGACTAGCAAATGTATTGAGGAGCTATCATCAACATTATACTCACTAACAATTCTGTACACAAACATACAGTCGGTTCACTCCAAATTGGACTTGTTTCTGGCCCGTGTAAAGCTAACGAGACCTGCTCTGATTGTGATTACTGAAACATGGCTGAAACCAGATATGCCCAATTCACTTATAGGAATACCAGGTTATGACATATACAGGGATGACCGTATTGAGAAGAGAAGTGGTGGAGTAGCTATTTATGCTGTTCATGGATCTGAAATGATGACTACGAGGCTAAATGTAATATATAACAAGAAACATGATTGCGCTGAGTGTATTTGGTTGGATGTTAGAGTTGGTTCAAGGCAGTTTTTGTTGTGTGGATTGTATCGAGGTCAGACTTCAACTATAGAACAGGACAATGCCCTTCTGGAACAAATCCGAATCGCATCAGAGTCACAGGCAACAATAGTTATGGGAGATTTTAATTTTCCTGGTGTCAGATGGCCACTTCAAAACTGTGGCTATCTGACACCTAGAGAAGCCAATTTTGTGCAGTGGTTTGGAACAGTTAACCTGGAGCAATTGGTCAACAAACCAACGAGATTCCGTAAAGGATGTCAGCCTTCACTTCTTGACTTGGTGTTGACCAATGACGAGGCACTGATTGCGCAGACAAAGCATGAGGGACCGATTGGGAAGAGTGACCATTGTTGTCTCATATCAACAGTACAACTTGAGGCCAGACGGCAAAACAGACCACAACTCAGATTTAATTACAGAAAGGCTGATTATGATGGGATCGGTGAAATGCTGAAGGCATTGCCAGATCGTTTAATGCACCTAAATTGTGTAGAGACCCAGTTTGATATCCTTGTAACAATGTATGGAAACGCTATTGAGGAGCATGTCCCGAAAACCGTCAATAGATACACTCTACATAAACCATGGATACACACGGACACACAGAAACTAATTAAGCAAAAACTGATACTATGGAATAAATATGTTATAACAGGAATGGACAATGATTATGCAGAATATAGAAAAGTAAACAATAAACTAACAAATCTCACTCGTAGAAATCGAATAAAATATGAAGAGACTATATTGCAGGCTGGACCAAAGCGATTCTACTCATACATTAGACAGCAGTTGACTTCTAAGACAGGTGCTCCTACAGTGTTAATGGCGCGAACAAAAGGCGCGGTGCAATTGCACCGCTTTGGGGAAATAAGAGTTAAAAAACAACCATGGTGAAACACTATGCGATTCCAATGACATAGCGGAGGCTTTCGCGGACCAGTTTGCTAGTGTTTATCAGGAGGAACCGCACGGTCCTTTGCCGATTTTGAACCCTAATTTTCGAGTGGCTGATTCTATAGAAGACCCGAAATTCTCGAAAGAAATCATTGGAAAACAAATAAGAGAATTAAAGTCTGAGTCAGCGCCTGGCCCAGATGAAATCACGGCCAAAGTGCTCCAGAAATGCGACATCACAGAAGCCTTAACAATCATAATGCAAACCTCATATGATACGGGAACCTTGCCAACTGCGTGGAGAACAGCTACAGTGACGCCTATATTTAAAAAAGGATGCAAATTGAACCCATCAAATTATAGGCCTATCAGTCTAACCAGTGTTGTATGTAAAATCATGGAAAGGATTATAGTGAGACAAATAAGGACTTTTCTTAAGCAACATCCTGTTATTGGAGACCACCAACATGGATTCTATCCACAGCGTTCCACTGTGACAAATTTGTTGACGTGTTTGGCAGACTGGACTGATGATTTTAATAATAGAAAACCTATAGATGTTGTTTACTTGGATTATGAGAAGGCCTTTGACAAAGTACCAATTACGAGGCTTTTACAGAAACTGGAAATAGTAGGCATTAGAGGAAAGCTACTTGCCTGGATTGAAGCTTTCTTACGCCAGAGGATCTTTCGGGTCCGAGTGAATAACGCCTTATCTAAGAAACGAGAAATATATAGCGGAGTGCCTCAGGGCTCTGTATTGGGTCCAGTGCTATACATTTTATATACATTTGACTTGCCTTCTCAACTGGACTGCAGGGTAAGCGTGTTTGCTGATGATACCAAATTGTATGCAAACCCTCTCATGGATTATGAAAAGCTACAAAAAGACCTAAATAGGATAGCAAGTTGGTCTAAAGAGTGGTTAATCAACCTAAATACCACCAAATGTACAGTAGTTCACATTGGTAAAGAAAACCCTCATTTACCATACAAGCTGGGTGATACGAAGCTGGTAGCCGTTGGTAAGCAGACTGACTTAGGAGTGATTATTATTGAAGACTTAAAATGGGAGGAACATATTATGGCAATAACAAAAAAAGCTAAAAGCTTTATTTATTTAATAAGGAAGGCTTTTGGTATTCTCACGGTGGAAATGATGCTGAAGATATATAAAACATATATAAGACCCTTACTCGAATATGCTTTTCAAGTCTGGAGTCCGTATTTCAAAAAAGATATTGACCTGTTGGAAAGGGTGCAGCGAGGTCTCACTAAAATACCAATGCAATTGCGAAAGAAACCTTATGAAGACAGGCTGACAATACTCAATCTGACAACACTGGAAGATAGAAGGAAGCGTGGGGACCTCATCGAGACCTACAAGATTATGAATGCATACTATGACCTACCTAACTTTGACAATGTGATGTTGGAGAGGAACACGAACTTCCACTTGCGAGGACACTGTTTGAAACTTCGAAAAATTACCTCACATAATAATCCGCATAAACATTTCCTCTCCAACAGAGCTGTTACCGATTGGAACAAACTCCCAGAAGATGTAGTGACAGCTACCAGTGTTAATTTGTTTAAAAACAAACTGGACAAATTCATGCAAAACAAGAAGACAAAAAGGAACTGATCAACGTCAGCGGGATACAGGCTCCATCAGTTCTGTAGTTTTGTGTGCAGAGTTTTGTGGCGCTTCTCGACCAGATGGCATTTAATGGGCTAACGGGAGACCGTACTCCCGGAAGTGCAGCAAATCTCAACTCTGGCTTGCCTTAATTGGCCGGTCAGAGGGAGGAAGCCAGAGCTTTATGCTCGGGGGTGGAAGTGTCATTTTCAAGGGCATAACTACGGGGAAACCCGCTCCGGGTCTGACCCGCGATGGCGAAACCGGCGCCGCACCGCTCGACACCCCTAGCCGCTCACACCGGTGTTGCCCTCTGTCGCCTCACAGGCCTACGGGCCTATGGCGATTGTATAGGGGGCCCATCTAGTGAGTTGGCGAGTCACCGTCTGCCAAAGTTTTAGTATAATAATATATTGAAATGGCAGACGCCGTCTTCATCCATAGCCTAAGTTAACCAGACCATTTAACACCCATCACAATAGCCCATTACGTAGTTATTTTACAATAGTTAGCTCCCATTGCAGATGGTCCATTACCGTTCTTCTACATAAGGCGGATGTGGATTGTTTGCAGTGGGGGTCCCATTTCCGATTAGATTAAAAGTCTCAAAGGGCCTCTGCATGTTGGACCTGTGTCCCCGTGTAAGCCTACCAAAAGTCCGGGTGTCTTCGTAAGAAAAAAAAAAGAAGATACCCGTGTTAAAGAGAGACATAATAATAATTAATTATTATACCTATTATGTAGATAAGAAAATAACAGAAAGAACGAGAGTGAGGCTCTAGTCCATTTATTGAGGGAGTTACAAAATTGTTTTTAAAATGTGCCTGTCTCATAAGGTGCCTTTCCCAGAAAATACCCTAAATCAAATAACGGATCATTTTTACGTGTGTAAATCCTCATGGATGCTATGCCGGACTCTTACTGGTCTAACACACGGTGCGCTACATACCTACAACTGCTTATCCTGAGGCCGGATTTGCGGTTTACCGCGGCAGTTTCTAACCTCAAAATGTCAAATTCTGACTTCAAACTGTCAAAACCAATTAAATCAAGTCAATGGTTTGACATTTTGAGGTTAGAAACCGCCACGGTAACCGCAAGTGCGGCCTTAGCCTTACAGGGAGTTGCGCGAAAGCCCTCGGAAGGTTTCCCAGCAGCATAACGGGCCCGTGGTAAATATTTTGACTAAAAATACACCTACGTGAATGTTTAGCTACAAGGCTATTTACACCAATAAAAAAATCTTGTCTGACTGTTATTTTAAATTTCCCATCCCGCATTTTGACAGATTTTAACTGAACCTGCACATTAATTTTTTTATTGTTTTTTTTATATTTAACCGACAACGTTTTAAATATATTTTTATTATGACCGTGCAAGATATTTTTTGTTGTCTTTTCAGTGTCTTTTGTTGTTTCCAGTGTCTTTTTTTGTTTCGATTGTCTGTTATTTATTAATTCAATTGTTCAATTGCCTTTCTTGTAGTCTTTTCAATGTGAAACATCTATAGCTGAAGAGAATTTTGAGTTTGGAATGCGAATTTTGGGTTTTGGGTTTTAGTTTATGGATTATTAAAATAAAAAAAAGTAAATAAATATTATTGACTTTCAATTATGGATTATGGTTAAGGGATTCTTGATTATGGACTATAGATTATGGATTATGAATTGTCGATTATGGATTATGTATTATGGATTTTGCATCTTGGATTTTTACAAAACTCCTTAGACTTTCCGACAATGCTTTCTAAAAAATGACGCCACCCGCCTGATGAATAGAACTTATAGCGACGTCTAGCGAGCTGAGAGTCACTCTCATAATCCACAATACTGGTTAACAGTGCTCATTAGGTTGGCAACCCTACAGGCCCAATGATGTGCCTCTTCATACTCTAGCTTGAGTAAGTACTGGAGGAATCTTCAATCGTGAGTCTGAGGATATTTAGCCATAAAAGCTCGTCAATTGGGGATGTGAATTTTTTTTTCTTGTGATAAATGGAAAGATCGTAGACAAGTTTCATAGTAAAACTATTTTTGTTTTTATGATTTTCGCAATAATTCTGAGAGTGCTCAGTGAGCGCTCGGTTCTAGCTAGAACCGCACGCATTCATGTGGTGCCCCGCGTTTTCGAACCGGTCCGAATCGCTAGTGATGTACCGCTGTCGATAATATGGAAAAGTTTGTTGTACGATCGTCGTCGAATCCTGATCTGACTAGAAACTCAAACAAAAGACCAGGGGATGAGATCAACCAATGGCGCTTTCCGAAAAGAATCGCTGTCCCAAAGCGTACACCGATAAACAGTGAGACTAGCACTAAAAATCGTTTTAGCGGTCTCCCAGTGGATACCGCTCATGAAGTATCGGAGCCCTACAAAAATGCTTCCATGAAAAGACAACCGAGAGGAGTCCCCCCGGTCATCATTGACATTCCTGATAGCTGGACCCACCAGAACCTTAAGGATACCATCGACAAGTATGATAAGAAGTACCATATTGAATACAAAGGTAACAACCGAGTTAAGATACAGTGCCACTCACCGGATGGACACCAAGTTATCAAGGCCGGACTACTTGGTGAAAATATCTCGTTCCATACTTTCTCCAGAAAGGATGAAAAATTACCAAAGGTCGTCATCAAAGGATTACCAGCGAACCTCATAGATTCCCTAACTAAAGAATTAGAGGAATTAGGCTTTCCCGGAGCTACCGCATCAGCTATGAAGCTCAGTAAACCTGTCCAATGCCCGCCAATAATAATTCAACTGCCAACTGGAACAGACATGGCCAAGTTCAAAAAAATTAAATATCTAGCGAACTGCGTTATTACTATTGAGCGCTTCAAAAATGGGAACAAAAACTGTACCCAATGTTATCGATGTCAGAATTTTGGACATGCCTCCCGGAACTGCAATAAACCTGCAAGATGCGTTAAATGCTCGCTGGGACATCCCACTTCACAATGCCCTGACAAAGGCTTTTCCAAATCTGTACGATGCTGCAATTGTGACCAAGACCATCCAGCCAATTATTCTCAGTGCAAAGAGCGGCTAAAGTACTTGGAACGCATCAAAACCAAACGCGAATCAATTCGGGATATCATAAAGAATGCAAAATCTCATCCAATTAAGCCCTCTGCAAATACCAAGAACCATACATACGCTCAGATGCTCAACACGCAGCAAAATCCACACTATGCTTCAGAATCACCCGACCATCTACAGCCGCTTCCTCGGGCCAATGTGCAAGTGGTATCGTCGAAGGAGAACAATGCTAACACCCCTAGAGATGCAGTGACGAGTGAAATGCTGCTAATACTCTCAACCATCAAGACCCTCAAGCAGGATTTCATCAAGTGTGAGACTTTTATGGACAAAGTTATACTTATTCTGTCACATGTAGGTAATTATTTTTAATTTCTCCGAGTTACGCATACTTTATTGGAATGCCGATGGCATCCACAAAAAGCAGAATGAATTAAGGTCGCTTGCGGTAGGCGAGCTTGATGTCGACATCATCGCACTCAATGAGACAAGGCTAACCAAGCGTCTCACCCTTCGTTTTCCAGGCTTTACTTGCTATAGAGCCGATGGACGTGCAGATGGCTCTGGCCAGGGTGTGGCAATCCTGGTCAGAGACGATCTAGAACATAACATTGTAGTCACCCCGCCGACACACAATTTAGAAGCCATAGGGATATCCTTGAACTTGTCCTGCGGAAACCTCATCATTTACTCGGTATACCAATCACCCAACATGACGCTGCTTATTAATGATATAAGCGCTCTCATGTCCTCAGGCAGTAAAGTGATAATGATGGGTGACTTAAATGCTAGACATCCCTATTGGTCGCCAGGTTCTACTAATGCCCACGGTAAAATGTTATGTGATTTAATGTTGAATGACGAATTTTCTATTCATTGTCCTAGCGAACCCACTCTAGTTCACTATAATGGTGAAAGTGAACCCACAAATCCCGACTTAGTAATATCTAAGAACGTACACACAGTTGACTCTATTGATACTGTGTATGCACTTTCTTCCAACCACTTGCCTGTGTTTGTCCGGCTGACTATCAAGACCCACCGTAAGCCCATACAAAAATTAAATTACCTAAAGGCAGACTGGAGTGGTTACCGGCAGTATCTTAATGGCAACATTTACCTGGACAAGGAGACATATAAATCTAAAAACGATATCGATTTAGTAATTTCACACTTCCAACGCACCATGGTCGCAGCTAGGGATGCTTTTATTCCAACCACGACCTTGAAACCCTGGGAAACATCCTTACCAAGGTGTATCAAAAGGAAAATTAGGTACAAAAATAACTTGCGTCGTATTTCTGCCAAAGAAACTAACAGCGTCATTCGCAAAAGTCTTAACATTCAAGTGAAACACCTTCAACGTAATATCAACGATGCCTTAAAATCCCACCGTGACGAACTCTGGAATCGTAAATTAAAAAAAGTCGACAATCCCTGCGCAGACCTTTGGCGGATTGCCAAAGGGCTGAAAACAACTCCCACATCTTTCACACCCTCACTCAAGGCTAATGACGGCACGATAACTTCCAACGCTAACGAAAAATGTGAAATCTTGGCGGATAGCTTTGCTAATAACATGGTCCTTACTCACAAATGGAACAGTAACGAACAGTCCAACGTTATTACCTCTTCGTATGCTATAAGCAACCTAAACGATGACGACTACTGTGCCCAATTGGTTAGACCGCCTGAACTAGTCAAGTGTATATCAACTCTGAAAAAGGGAAAAGCAGCTGGCCCGGACGAAATATCGAACCAGCTCATTAAACATTTACCTCGTAAATGTATCGTCCTACTAACAAAGGTGTTCAACGGCTGTTTGCGGAATAATTATTTTCCAACTGCCTGGAAAGTTGCGAAAGTGATCGCTATCCTTAAGCCTGGTAAAGATCCCTTAGACCCGACTGGTTACCGGCCAATTAGTCTCCTTCCATGCTTAGGCAAACTTTTTGAAAAAGTTGTGTATTGTCGCCTTAATCAAGCGACAGAAAATATCTTGATGAACGAACAGTTTGGTTTTCGAGCTGGACACTCAACCACCCATCAGCTGGCTAGAGTGGCAGAAACCGTGTCATATAACCTTAATTTGAACAAACCAACAGGCATGTTTCTGCTAGACATCGAAAAAGCATTTGACACTGTCTGGCACGAAGCCCTCATTCACAAGATGCTCCTATCAGGTGTCCCCATATCACTGATAAAATTAATCAGATCATACTTGGACCACCGGACCTTTAAGGTTTACGTAAATAATTCAAGCTCGGGTCCGCGACCGGTCCCTGCTGGCGTCCCACAGGGATCGATCCTTGGCCCCCGACTCTTTTTACTTTACCTTAATGATATGCCAATACAACCACATACCAGCCTTGCCTGCTTTGCGGACGACACAGCATCTTTTACATCTTCAGTGGATGTTGATTTAATAATAGACCGCTTAAATTTGTCGATTGAGCTATTAACCGCCTACTTTCACAAATGGAAATTAAAAATCAATGCTGCAAAAACGGAAGCGATTTTGTTTTCAAGGCAGCGGTCGCTCCCTAACAGAAACCTCAAAATCGAGGAACATGAGATCGAATGGAGTCATTCTGTTAAATACTTGGGCACTATGCTAGACAATAAGCTTAACTGGAGTGATAACACTAAAAAATTAAAACTTAAAGGCACGAAAGCATTGAACGCATTAAGTCCTATTCTCAATAGAGGTTCCTGTCTTAGTAGTAAAACTAAATTGAATTTATACTGCACATTAATTCGACCTTGTCTCACTTACGCTTGCCCAGTGTGGAGCAGTACTTGCTTTACCAACATCAATAGTCTACAAGTCGTCCAAAACAAGTCACTTTGTGACGTCTGTGACGTCATGTCACGCCACCACCACGCGCGAGCTTCGTGCCAGGCGCGCGTCCCCGCACTCTCATCCCCGCCGCAGCCTCCACTACCGGTGCCTATATAAACAGCTGCGCGACTGCGACGGGTCTCTGTTCCGGCCTGCGGCTGTTCAGGTGATGTGCCACTCTCCATCTGTGCACATCGCTGGGACTGGTGGTCTAGTACTAAGAAACCTCTCTCGTTAATTGATTAAAGGGACGAAAGTCCACTGTTATTATTGTAATATATCGATTCTCTGAAGAATAAACGCAGATAACTGCAGTTCTACTATTACCACATCGTTCATATTTATCTCCTTGGTAAATATACCTATATTTGCACTTGATGAGGTGGCTGACCCATCCACCACGTGACAATGGCGCCCACGGGAATAGAAAACCCCTAGACCACCAATACCAGGACGTGTATTTTTTTGTTACTAATACATATTTTTTTTCAGTGCAGAAGGTAAATTCTATGTTAACTTCGCTTTATTTATTCAAGTAATAACATAAGCGAGGTTAATCTTCCAAACGCGTACTAAATACAGCGCGCACTCGAGTCGTGCGTGTCCTTCAAATTGGCTCACCGCATGACCTTGAGCGAGTCGCTGCGTCGGCCGGCCTAACGCGCTCCTATTTATTCTGCACTGAAATTAATTTCTTGAACCTAACTCATTATTTTTGTGTCTATTTTCGCTACGGATACCATCCACCGTAAAAATGTCTTACCCCATTAAGTATACACATTTAGGTAAAAATGAATTAGAATACGAAGTTTTAATTCGCGGGGGAACTAAGTCGAATACGGTCGATGAGCTCCGGAAGCAAATTACTAAACTTTCCCTAACCGTGTCCTCGGAGGACATTGCTACATCTCCTTATAAAGCGGATGACGATATATCTGCCTGTAAAGTCTCTTTGTTTAAAGTATCTAATAACATCAACTCGCTAGAATGTAAATTTGATAGTAACATTTTTGCTAGAACTGAATCGGTCTTACACCACGTTTACTTTAGATTATCTCGAATTGACTTAACCTCATTCTCTGATGTAGAAGTAATCAAGCCCCTATGGGATCAGTTCCATGATTACTATACTAGATTGACCCGGTTGTCCCCTACGGATGCCAAGGTTACGGACGTGGCCAAACCTACTCTTGACTCGCGCGTTCCGATTTCCTCTGATCTTTATTATGAACGTAAACTTTTTTCTGAATTAGCTAAATTTAAATATAACGGAAAGACTTGTGTGCGTGCTTTCATACAAAATCTTAATGAATTCATTGCCTGTAGGAATATTCCTTCGGAAAAGGTAATATCCTTTGCTTTCGAAATCTTTTCTGACGACTCCCTCCACTGGTATCGCGCTGTAAAGGACAGTGTGAAATCTTGGGACGAGTTATGTATACTACTAAAACGAGACTTCAGTCCCCATAATTACGACTATAAACTAATGTCGGAAATTAGACGCCGTTCTCAAGGCGAAGTAGAAAATATAACCATTTACATCTCTAAAATGCAAGGGTTATTTTCTCGTCTCGATACTCCAATCAGCGAGTCTGAGAAGCTTGAAATTTTACTAAATAATATCAGGCCTTGTTATGTAAGTTCGCTTCTAACATCGAATGTAGTAGATGTTCCTTCTTTATTGAGCGTCTGTAGAAGATTTGAACAATACCACAGTCGCACTAAGTACTTTGTTGAACCTCCAACAATAACTTCAGATACGATAGCCCCTGAATTCGCATATAAATGCTCTAAAAATAATTCTAACTTGCATACTTATTCCACTAACAGAAATTATAAGTTATCTAACTCAACTTATAATAATGTTATCGCATCTGACATGCCATCTCCCTCTATCGCTAGCCCCACAGCGTTCAAGGTCAACGCGGCTGCGACCGCTAAACAATACTGCCCGAGATGTCGTGTTTACTCGCATTCCTTGAAAACATGCACTGAACCTCGTTATCTAGTATGTTTTAAGTGCGGTTTAAAGGATTTTCGCACTACTGACTGCCCTAAATGCAATCAAGCCTCGAATAAAATACCAATTAATATCGTAAGTCCCGTTTATATTACGACTAAAGTAAATAATAAATTTGACCCGGCTGATTGGCAAAGTTGGCTAAATTTTGTTTCAAAATTTTCAAATTCACTGCGAAACTCTAAAACTAAAAATACTACAATAAATCATATTCCTCGTATCCCCTATATCCCTGTTACTCTGAACGGGATTGACACTGTTGGTTTACTTGACTCGGGTTCAGCTGTTACTATTCTGGGTAATGGTTCCCACAAAACCTTAAAAAATCTAAAAATAAATAATTCTAAACCCTTAAAATTTTTCACAGCTAGTGGTGATAATTTTTCTTCATTTGGCTCGGCCAATATTTCTTTCAAATTCCAAAATAAGACTGTATCTCTCGTTGCTCACATTGTACCTAATATAAAAAATAATCTTATTTTAGGAATGGACTTTTGGAGAAAATATAATCTCTTCCCTAAAAATTTAGAATCAATCTTGGTTTCTAATCATAAAGTGTTTCGGCGTTGTAAACCTAAGTTCCTACGTCGATAATGAAAAAAATTCTTTTGTGTTTCTAACAGTCGATCTGAGTGCGACGCTTGCTTTTTTCCTAATTTAATGAAACATCTTCTAACAAGCGGAGACTCGATCGCAAATCAGTCACTTGATTCATTCATCGTTGTTTCTATTCATAAAAACTAAAAGGTACAGTTCACACCATATATCCTACTCTTATATGGTTGATGAGCGGTGATGAGCACGTACAGCTACGACAAATCGCTAAGCTATTTACCTTCTACACTAGAGGGTAAAATCAGCCCTAATAGCGCCACATCATTGCAATAGTTGTTCCTACAATCTTAAACTAAAAATATTATTCTGTGGTAACTATAACATATTTCTAAAAAAATTACTAATGTCTTAAAACAATTATCTATTTTTAAACTAAAACTTGTCAAAATCGGTTCAGCCATTCTCTAGTTATAGCGTTGAACCGTGACAAACAGACCGACACGACTGTGACGCCTGTCATCATGTTTACTACAGTGCATTGTGCGAGCGGCGCAATCATTATACATACTTACTTAGTATTCGCTGTTAACTGAAATTTTATGCATGTACTTGTATCTATAAGTATGCTACGGTTTAATACTGCATTCCACCTGACTATGGGCTAACACTCCGATTCCAAGACTACGTCGCAGGATAGTCAGGTGTATTATTGCTTTGCTATGAAGATATAGACTTTGTTATCTACATTTTGCAATCTTATCTTTTCTAAAAAGTCAAATCATACTTCGATTTCTCTCGCTCACAGCTTACGTGTGTAGGTACTGGTTATCAGCTGCGCTCACACAAGCCTATAGCTAGCTAACAACGCGCCGAATGCTGTCTACTACCTATCTATGTTATCTGAGAATGTACTTATATTTTTCTTGTAATCTTACTAAAATTATGCTACGCGGTCTAGCCACGTCCTATATCTGAGCTTACCTAGCTATTGACCTTCTACCCCTACTACCCTAAGCACCCTTGTACCCCTTATGTACCCCACTATCTTTGAATTGTTCCAGGGTGGAAGCCAAGTCCCTGGAGCGTTAAGGGGAGCGGACCTTGAAGACTGGAGAAGCGGAATTTTTTAAGAAAAATTCTCGCCCTAAAAGGGGGGTGTGTGACGTCTGTGACGTCATGTCACGCCACCACCACGCGCGAGCTTCGTGCCAGGCGCGCGTCCCCGCACTCTCATCCCCGCCGCAGCCTCCACTACCGGTGCCTATATAAACAGCTGCGCGACTGCGACGGGTCTCTGTTCCGGCCTGCGGCTGTTCAGGTGATGTGCCACTCTCCATCTGTGCACATCGCTGGGACTGGTGGTCTAGTACTAAGAAACCTCTCTCGTTAATTGATTAAAGGGACGAAAGTCCACTGTTATTATTGTAATATATCGATTCTCTGAAGAATAAACGCAGATAACTGCAGTTCTACTATTACCACATCGTTCATATTTATCTCCTTGGTAAATATACCTATATTTGCACTTGATGAGGTGGCTGACCCATCCACCACGTGACAACTTAAATACGCATTCAACACTCCCTTTCGAACAAACCTAAAGAAATTACATTTTAGAATCAAACTACCAACTTTAAATGAATTCATTTATAAACAATCTAAAAAGTTTTATTTGCACAGTAAACCGAGCCTAAATAAATATATTAATAACATAGGTAAAACCCGTAAGAAAAATCTTCCATTCATCGATAAATATAATCGATACAAGTTACCTCACCACTTGTTTCTTGAGTGCGATGAATAGACTGCATGCTTAGCCTGCACGGGACGTTACGCATTGCGGAGCGGTACGCGCGGTTTACATTCATACTGCCTCGGATTACAGACCGATTTGGCCGGGCGCGCCGCCTCTGCAGCTTTGCTACGCGCACCCATTGATAAACTTGTTTGCCTGTTAATAACCGATCTTTTGTGTTCGTTGCATCGTCAATTGAATAGTTTTTATGTTAATACCTGCATATTTTATGGTTGCTTGAATTATTATTTTATTTAATAAAGTTAGCGTTTGTAGCTATAATTGTTTTTGTTTGTTTAGTAGTAAATGAAGTAGGTATGCAAAAAATGTAATGCTGTACTAAAGCCTGCATATATTTAGACAATCTTATGTAATACTTAAGTAAGTACCTTGATATTTTCTGATCCTACCGACCTATAAATATCAATGCCTATAAATTCTTAAAAAGCATTGTAGCTTTGAGTAATGTAATGTACCCTATTCATTTTGTTAACCTCTAGGATCTAATTTACACTGGAGATGTTACATGTTATGTAATTATTTTTATGCAATAAAGACTTTGAAAATCAAAAAAAATCAATAATTCTGAAATTATACCAATTTGAAAATTCAATAATGAGTCTAACACAACCATCGTGCGAAAACCCCGACAGATCCCGAACAAATCCGAGCGCGTGTGTGTGACGTTATAGTAACAAGTTTCTATCATTGATATCTATTTTTTTCACATTCCCAATTCTCTGTCAATCTCCTTCCTCCTGAATGTTAACCAATTCGCTGAAGCTTGAAATCTTCAAGAGACTGAGGTTATTCATTCGATCTTGATTTTTCCCATCTCCCTGAATGTTAACAATTCGCCAGTTTCTCTCGACAGTTTCGACTAAATTTTGGGAGACAGAGTAACACCAACTGCCTCGATAGCGTAACCGACTGTCGCGCTGAGGTCCCGGGTTCGATTCCCGGGTCGGTCCAAATATGTGTGATGAGTTTGTTTCGGAGTTTGGGTGTTGCCTCTGTTTAATATGTAGGTATGACTTGACTGCCTCTGTGGCGCAGTCGGTAGATCACTACCGACTGCGCCACAGAGGCAGTCAAAAGTCATACCTAGGCAGTCAAAAGGCGGTATGAACCGCCTGCGGCGCTGGAGGTCGTGGGTTCGATTCCCGCCGGAGACAAATATTTGTGTGACCCATAAATGTTTGTCTCAAGAGTCTGGGTGTTTCTATGTATATATTTAAAAGTATATAAGTATTAATATCCGTGGTCTGATACCCATAACACAAGCAGGTTATTCCTAGCTTACTTTGGGATCAGATAGCGTTGTGTGAAATGTACGTGAATATTTTCATATTTTTATGTATTTAGAAAAAAAAATAAGTATGACTATCAGTTGTCTAGATCCCATAGCACAAGCTTATAATTTAGTTTGGGATAGATGATGTTCTGTGAGAATGTCACACAATATTTATGTATTTACTTATTGATCCCTAAAAAATATTAATCGAAATACTTTCAAATTCCAGGTTTCGAGCGTGCCTCAAACTCGCAGATACTTCTGTTTCAAATATGGTTGGAAAAGTATTCTTTAACGTTGTTCAAACAAAATGCTTCGTGCTGAAGAAAGTCAAAATGTGCACTCAAAGGTCGTGGTGGGGGAAGTGTTTGAGGAGAGAACGTATCCAAAGAGCGTATATTAGAGATAATTTACCGTACTAGGCTGTATGGTTTTGTTCCTTTGCCTCTGTTTAAGTTGTCATGGTGTTACCACGCTGACTGAAGTAAATTGCTTAATAACATAGGTACCTACCTACTAAAACAAAAAGAAAATTGTTAATAATGTTACAATCTGTTAAAAATTGTTAGATGCTTTGTCCTACACTGATTGATTTTTCTTTTAAAAATGTGTACTTGGTAATGATTACGTAGGTACCTAACATGAAACTATTTTAAAACATTTTTTTTAACAGTGACCTAATGATAATTAACATTGTATTACAGCCAGTGTAGGAGAACTAGGTATCTATCATTATTGAATTCTATAAAAAGTAAAATTCGTCGAAGAAAACACATCTTTTATATCTGTTACCGTAGACATATCGGCATTTTGAAAAATAGAAGCTATAATTTTATGTGTAGAAATTAAAAATAAAGAAAAAAAATAACTGTGAAACGTATCCAACCATTATTAAATGAACAAATTCTTTATACTTAAATCATGTAAAATAGTAGGTAAGTATCGATTATTATTTATTATTTTTAAAAATACCTACTCAATGCACAGTGTTTTATAATCGCTCAGTAGCGGTCACTCTTTTTTTATGGCCAATAACGATAGATATAAACGTGGTACAGCATAATATGACACACCAAAAATTGAAAAAAAATTAGTTTTGAAATTATGAAGCTTTTCTTAAAAGGTCATTGAAATTTGACAAAAACATTTTTACAGATTTTGCTCGAAATAATCAAAATTTATGGTGGTTAAAATTAGCAAAGAATGGAGGAATATATTCGTAATGATGTGTAGAAATTACAAGTCTGCACCTGCCCTAGCATACGAAATAAAAATTAATTTTCAAATTTTAGAAAAATAAATATAAAAACTTTTCTAGTGAACGGTCGCATTTTTTTTCACTATCTAACTAATGTCCAGTTATGTAGCTTCCTACTCATAAATTTTTAATTTTTTTCAATGCAGGACAGCTGAGATAAGACGTTTCTAAGTTTTTTATAATTTTCTATGGAAATAGGGTTGTCACAAAAAATTTTGATGTCTGAAATTTATAATATTTAGAATGATGAAACAATTGAGATATAATGGAAATTAAATTAAATTTTGGCTTGAAAGTTTTGGAATGGGTTAGTGATATTGTAGGTAACAATTAATATAAAAAGTGTACTTGTTTATTTTAGCGAGATTTTTAAAATCATATCTTTTTTTTCATAGGAAATCCTTGACGGCCGCATTTTTTAAAAATGTTTTTTGTTAATTGCGCTGATGAGTACTACCACAAAAAAAATTACGCGCTACAAGCACAGGACAGCTGCGATATTCAGTTTTTAAGATTTGAGTTAGTGTTGTATCTCATGTCAATGGTATTGTTCAGTTGTGGTCTTTATATTTTTATGTGTTAGGGATCAAAAAGAAATCCAAATTTATTTATTGATATTACACTTATCTTCTTGCGATATGGCAAACTGAACTATACCATAGAAATGAGTGACAACCCTTACCCCTCAAAACTTTAAAATTGAATTTCAGAGCTATCCTGGGCTTGTAGCGTCTAGTTTTTTTTTTGGTAGTAGTACTATCCATAATTAACAATTCGGCATCTAAATAAAATGCGACCGTCAAGGGATGCCCCTAGAAAAAAATAAATAAAATAATTACAAAAAAAAAATTTTTCGCTAAAATAGACAACATTCGTTCATTTTTTTTAATAAAAATTCTCTCTAAAATAGTTTCGCATTATACACCATTGCGGTTATACACCATTAAAATCGTTACTACTTAGTTTCTTTTGATAAACGTTTTATTTAATTGAAATTTAGGATTGTTATTATTATTTCAGTTAAATGTAGTTTACTTTTCATATACGTAAACATTTAATTAATACAAAAGAACAGGCTGTTTTGATTCATAATAATAACACATAAAAAATTTAAGGACCACAACTGAACTATACCATAGATTTGGGTGACAACCCCCTAACTCAAAACTTTAGAGCTGAATATCCCAGCTGTCCTGGGCTTGTAGCGTCTAATTTTTTTTGTGGCAATAGTACTATTCACAATTATCAATTCGGCATCTAAAAAAAATGCGACCGTCAAGGGATGCCCCTAGAAAAAAATAAATAAAATATTTACAAAAAAAAATATTCTCGCTAAACTAGACAACATTCGTTCATTTTTTTTTTATAAATCGATGTCAAGACTATAACTTAATCATGGAAAAATGAAACAACGAAAATAATACGAATAACAAAGGAGATGAAGGGTTTCTATGGTTTCTATGGACTTATCTCGATTTCTTAAATTTTTCTAAAACTATGGGTGATGAACATTTTGGAGTTTAACTATCTGCTTAGTTTGGCCTCCATCATAAAACATAAAAAGAAGAGAGTGACCGCTACTGAGCGATTTTATGACACTGTGCAATGTACTTACTGCAACTTACTGTCCTGGCTACGATTTCGAACCATACCGCCTACATAAGAAATATATCTAAGTACCCCGTCTTACCTGTGTGGTACCTACTACTGATTAAAAAAATACCAGTAGTGATTCAATTTTCACCATTTTAATGAAATTATAATAATTGTTTGGCACTTAAATGTTTTAAATGCCAATACCTAAGTGGTCATCGCGCAGAAAAAGTCGAGCTTATTTGATAAATCATTTTTAATTTCAAAACATCACTTGTGGTTTACCGCAGCGGTTTCTAACCTCAAAATATCAAATTATTACTTCAAACTTTACTGTCAAACAAAAGCAATGAAATCAAGTCAATGATTTGACATTTTGAGGTTAGAAACCGCCGCGGTAACCGCAAGTGCAGCCTCAGCGTTATGTTAATAAAACCTATGTAATTTTATAAACATAATTACCTCAGTTAAACAGCCAATACTTATTCAATAATTGTATCTATCTAATTTAAAAATAGGGAGTGTATTTATTTATTTTGAATGAAAGTTAACCATAAACATAGATTAAGGTTATAATTAAAAAGTTCTTGTGTAAATAATAAGGAGGGAGTTTCGAATTTTTAGACGGTAGATTTGAAAATTTAGATTTATCTGTACCTAAGCAAAGGGTTAATGTCTATGTAATGATTGGGTACTTATCTACCACCTTATTATACAATAAAAACTGTCAACTTTTTTTTTTGTTAACAGAAATATATTTATGGATAGGCTGTTTTATTTTCATCATCGCTAACCCCAGTATTGTTATTTTGTATTAAAAATATCGTTTTCGGTTTGTATAATAATATGACAAATATTTAGCAATAATGGAGGGTACATACTTACTTTTAATATAATTTACACAGACAACGTCGGGAAGCAGGCTTGGTTTAGCCCGGGGCCGCACTTGCGTTTTACCGCGGCGGTTTCTAACCTCACAATGTCATCAAACTGTCAAAATCAATGAAATGCATTCAAGGTTTGAAATTTTGAGGTTAAAAGCCGCCGCGGTAAACCGCAGATGCAGCCTCGCGCTTAATAGGAATCAAAGTAAAGAATAGTTCTAAGCATTAAAATGTGAAATAAAAGAAATTGCCAGTTCGTTAATTTTTTTAAAAAACAGAACATACTCCACCAATTCATAAATGGTTTAGTTGGGCTACTCGTTACTAGATGGCGCTGTTCTTTATTGTCATTGAAATAGAAATACCAACAGTATAATTAACTCATTTTGTCCCAGTAATTACACTACAAAGTATTCATGTTCCCGCCAAAAATAAATTTTGGAAATAGTCGACATAATAATATCTTGAAAAATAAATTTACATTATTATGAATTATTTAGTTGTTATTTTTTTTATCTCAGGACGCCTACTCATGACTTTATAAATAGAAATAATAATAATTGTAAAAAAAAATATTTATGTAATTGTAAATTATTTCGTTAAAATTGAATTTTATAAATACCATAAGATTATACCTAATAACTTATTTTTAGCGACGACATCCTGTTACTTGCCGTATTTGCAGATTATAAAAAAATATTTAATTGAGGTCTTGTTAATGATATGTTCCTACGAATCTACGATAAGTTGAGGCATGAATGGGAAGTTTTTCTTTCATAGTGTGCCTCAAGTGATCACGCGCGTGTAGTACTTAATTATGTTATGAACTCACTAAGCTGAAGTCTAGTACCTTAATATACCTAAATAGTAGTTGGTGAAGGGAAGGGGAGGAGTTGGAACGTTGTGTCAAGAGTGCTCGTTATCATATTGTATGTTTGTTTGTTATCAAGACCAAAAAACTAGACGATCGAAAGGCATCTAGTAAAAAAATAGGCAGTAAGAATTTGAGTCCTATGTCGGATGTAACGCTGCTTTTTTATCAAAGAGTTTTATAGGTGTCTATGGTATTCTATAAAATCTTTTTTTAACGTCTAGTTTAAAGAAAGATGCGCGAAGTTCCTGTTTTGACAATATATCTATACAGCCAAGTATTTTGTGATGTATGTGTAGAAATGAATGTATGTATTGTCTGTGTTAGAATTAGGATAAAATGAGCAATAATTAAAATAGTTTTTAAAATAGTATCCAGAATAAAATACTGTTTTTATCAGAAACTAGCTAATGTCAGCGGTTCCACTTGCTTAGTAAAGTATTGCCCCGTTTCCTGTAGGAATTCATTAGGTACCGGGAACGGAGTCCTATCTGTATACCCAGTCAAATAAATTGATGATAGTTTTTCAAAATCTGACCTACTTACACACCATGCCCCAGATATCATAGCGATGAACATATAAACGCAAAAATTCTACCTACTGACAACTCAACAATGAGAAAAATGTTACCTTTTTTTTTTTTTAACGTGAGGGAAAATCCTCGTAGGATGCTATGCCGGACTCTTACCGACTAAAAAACCTCACGTAACGCCCAACAGCCTAGGGTTGAGAGCCCCGGGTAAGCCCTCAGGAAGGATGTCCCGTGACTCCCAACAGACCTACGGCCGCCAACGCAGCCTCGCCCAGGGGGTGGTTCGGGTGCAATCCCGCGTCTATGGGGGGTTTCGGGTGTGACCCCGCTTCTAAGGGAGGGCGTGCGTGAGTTGCTCACGTCACGCTGCCGTCATGGGCCTGCTTCTGTAAGGACGGTGAGCGGCCCTCTCACCGTCCTCAGACCCCCGGTCATGGAGACCGATAGTCCTCGGCGAAGACACGTCGGCGGCGCCCAGGGCGCCGACTGCGGAACTCGGGTGGGAGAGTTCTCTTCCGCACCCGGCCCGCCGCCTTCTTCGCGAGCATGACCTGCTCGCAGAAAGAGGTGGCGCAGTCCCACTTACTCCCGCTGGAGAGCATGGCTCACACCATGGCCTCGAGCGAGAGAGTGTCCACGCCCAGACCCACTACGAGGACCTGGCGCTGTTGTGCCCACGCCGTGCTCTCCACCAGCGTGTGGAGCGATAATAAATGAAGCCTATGGGACTCCATGGTCAAGGCTTAAGAAGATTTAAAAGTTATTGAGGTCATGGAGATGCGTGAATCTGATTCATTAAAACTCTGTAGCAATGCGATTCAAAAGAAATATTACTGTTTTAACTTTCGAGTTGAATGATCATTTTTGTGACATTTTACAACAGACAATTTTCAAAAAATATTATTTACTTAAACTTAAAACACCAAACCGTCAACGACGTATTATATATAGACACGTCATGTACGAACATCACGGCTTTCAAAAATGGCAAACATTTTTTATATTCAAAAAAAGAATTTCTATGAAATTATCTATGGTAGCATGTATGAAAATTAAGGCAATTGCCTGACTTTTTTGTTGCCATTTTTAAGTGTTGGTAACGTATCTATAGTTTTTTATATGTCATTGCAAACCGTGGTTTTTTATTAGGTATTATTAATATTATAAACTTTAATGTGGAACCTGCGTTTTCATATCATTCAAATCGCTTAAGCTCGGCCTCTACTCTACACGCCATTGAAACTCTATTCCGAACCAACCAATTCTTCCAACTTATGAGTACGTCTAGGGGACATTGTTGAAAATCACTAGAATTTCAAAAATCCTTGTAAAAGTAAAATATTTTGGCGCGTGGGTAAATTTGTAGAATTTGTCTATGATTAAGTACTAATGTAGTTGTACAGTAGCGATATATTGTAAAACTATCTTACTTCTTCAACCCGCCATACATTTTTTCTTCAATGAAAACCTTTCAGTGTATGTAAATTGTAAATACAATGTAAGAATGCATGTTAGTATTGTGAAAAAGTTTTAATATTATAGAGAACTTTTATTTTTGTTCCGATTATTGTAATGATGAAATAAAAAGATCTTCAAAAATGCTGTTGTTTTATTGTGTCATGTGAAAGTTTGTGAAGATGTTTGGATGTTAAAATGTTTGATGTTGTTATTCTAACAAGCTCTAACGGCTGAACGGATTGTGTTGAAATTTGATACAGAAATAGCTTGTAGTCTGGAATAACACATAGGCTACCTTTCATCTCGGGAATATGTTCCCACGGGAAGCGGGGACATTATCTAATCTATACTAATATTATAAAGAGGTAAAGTTTGTGTGTTTGTATATTTGTTAAATTGTAAGGGGTAATCTCGCGATCTACTGAACCGATTTTAAAAATTCTTTCACTAATAGAAAGCTACGTTATTGCGGAGTGTCATAGGCTATATAGCTTCACGCTACAACGAATAGGAGCGGAGCAGTAATAGTAAATGTTTCAAATACGGGTGAAAAGTTATTCCTTTTGAGAACTTCGTTGCGTGTGCTGCGTGACTAATATTATATATAACCGAATTCAAACAATCTATACTAATATTATAAAGAGGTAAAGTTTGTGTGCATGTATATTTGTTAAATTGTAAGGGGTAATCTCGCGATCTACTGAACCGATTTTAAAAATTCTTTCACCAATAGAAAGCTACGTTATTGCGGAGTGTCATAGGCTATATAGCATCACGCTACAACGAATAGGAGCGGAGCAGTAATAGTAAATGTTTCAAATACGGGTGAAAAGTTATTCCTTTTGAGAACTTCGTTGCGTGTCTAATATTATTTAACCGACTTCAAACAAGGAGGAGGTTACTCAATTCAACCATTTTTTTTTTATGTTTTTTGAAAAAAATTGAACAAAAAAGAAACCGACTTCAAACAAAACTAAAAACTGAAAAGTAAAATTTACTTAGCACAAAGTTAGTATATTCTGATTTATCAGATATCATTAACTATAATACTGAAGTCAGTGCCAATATGACTATGAGAGAGATTAATAATGTCTACCTAAGCCTACATAGTTTTACTGGACACTGATTTCAGTATTATATTCAATGATCAGGGCCTGATTTACCCATAAGCTAACTAAGCTGAAGCTTAGGGCGCCAGGATCAAGGGGGCGCCTGGCGTTGGGCTTGGCGCAGGGCTGTGACTTACGGTGCTCCCAAAAAGGAGCACACAAAACATCTAGCAATTTTTAACAGATTGTAACAACTCCTAACAACATGTTTAAAATTGTTAGTTAACATTTTGTTACACCAAAGTACATTATAATATTTGGTAATTTAGTGAAAATACAAATACGTGCGTTAAAATTAAATTCCTGCGCCCATCATACCACGCTGCCAGGGAGGCAGCGTGGTAGTAAATACGACAGCTCCCACCCGTGTCGCGTTCAAGGCACCCAGGAACCAAAGTAAATGAGTGTCCAGCTTTTTGGCCGGTAGCAGCATAGGTTCTGAATGCATGGCCATAACGCTGGAGTACCACAAGGCTCAGTGTTGTCCCCCACTCTGTTTCTGCTGCATATCAATGAGATGTTGTCTATTGACGGCATTCATTGTTATGCGGACGACAGTACGGGCGACACTTGTTACACGGGCCGCACCGGTATCTCTCGGGCTGCAGTGGAAGAAAGCTGTAAACAACTTGTGTTTGAAATCGAGACAACTCGCAATAGATGAATAGAGTGTCCGATTGGGAAAAATAAAATCTTGTTCAATTCAACCCTTCTAAGACACAAGTTTTTGTATTCACCGCAAAGAAAACCCAATTTACTGTAGCTCCATAATTTTAGGGCAAATCTCTCTCCTACTCTGACAGTAAAGGTATCCTTGGTGTTGACATCTCCAGTGACGTTCAGTTCCGAAGTGATTTGGAGAATAAGGCCAAGCTGGCGTCCAAGCCGCTCGGTGTGCTCAACAGGGCGCTGCGGTACTTACTGCGGCGCAAACACTGCTTCTGTTTAAGTCGCAAGTGCGGCCGCACATGGCGTACAGCCTGCCACTGCTGGGCGGGGGCACCTGAATATCAGAATGAATTGACTGAATTCTTCCTTTCGACTCGGTGCAGAGGCGAGCCATGAAGTGGTCAACGATCCCATGCTTGCAGGTGGTGTGGAACCTCTTCGCGACAGGAGAGACTTTGCCTCCTTGTGCGTGACCACCGGTACATCTGGTGGGCCGTATGCTTGTCTGCCACTTTGGTGGTATAAAAAAAGTGTGAGAAGGTGCTGTTGAGACGGTGAAACTGGTCATGGAGGAGTGGCTGGAAAGGCACCATCGCACCAATATTACTGACGATTTAATTAACCCCGCCGAAAAACGAGAAGGTTTTAAGTTTGACCTGTGTATCTGTGGATAAGCCAATTTTGCAGTTTTTTATGCTCGAAAGCCAATGTGCCGGGGCCATCCCCAGCACATCGGCTTTCGAACCGTTCTTAGCTATAAATTTTGCATTCATCAGCTTACTTCCTGAGTTATGAAGGGATTTCACTAAATAAATAAATAAATATTCACGGACATCTCACACAACGCTATCTGATCCCAAAGTAAGCTAGGAATAACCTGCTTGTGTTATTGGTATCAGACCACGGATATTAATACTTATATACTTTTAAATACATACATATTATACATAGAAACACCCAGACTCTTGAGACAAACATTTATGGGTCACACAAATATTTGTCTCCTGTGGAAATCGAACCCACGACCTCCAGCGCCTCAGGCGGTATCGCTACCGACTGCGCCACAGAGGCAGTCGCTAAGATTCACTGGTTCGATTTATCGGAAACTGAATGTACCGAGGTATTAGGTACTTTGATGGTATTTTTATCTCGCTTTTTACTGGCTGATGCATCAAGTCATAACTTCATAAGAAGTCTTAGAATCGGGTTTTATTTTATTTTCAAATTAACAAAGAATAGCGATTAGGAACTTAGGATCAGCTTACGTAGTCTCTTTTGTAGGTAGGACCTAAATTATTTGCAGCTGGGGGCGCATATTCATAGCTAGCTTAGGGCGCGCGGAACCCTAAATCAGGCCCTGTCAATGATATCTGATAAATCAGAATATACTAACTTTGTGCTAAGTAATTTTTTTAAGAAGTAAAGTTTGTGTGTCTGTATATCTCTTAAATAAATTGTTACGGGTAATCTTAGGATCTACCGAACCGATTTTAAAAATTCTTTCACCAGTAGAAAGCTACGTTATTGTGCAGTGTCATAGGCTATATAGCATCACGCTACAACGAATAGGAGCAGAGCAGTAATAGTAAATGTTTCAAAAACGTTGGAAAAGTTATTCCTTTTGAGAGCTTCGTTGAGTGTGCTGCGTAAATATTTATAGTTATGTAAAAAATATGTACCTACTACAAAATTGTTTCTCTTAAAAAGTTCTTAAAAAAATTGCGCGATAGCATGTGTCTATCTTTGGGTTGGTGCACAATAACCATTTTAATGGCAATCAATTTTTTCTACAATAATGCCACGGGATACCTCTTTCGTAAACGAAATTGTTCTTAAAAATAATGCGACGGGAATACACGCGACGACAAACCTTTCTCTCTCTCTCTCTCTCTCTCACGTAGTATTGAATATTAACGACGAGACCGTAGCGTCTCGTCGTTAATCGGAGTAAACGCAACGTGATTGAGTAAATGCGACGGGAACAGGTAATACTCTCTCTTATGTGGCGCAAACGAAGTTGCGCGGGTCAACTAGTAGTTATATATTTCTAAATACGCACTAGAAACACCCAAACTCAGAATCAAACATTTGGGGATCATTCAAATATTTGATCCGACCCAGTACCTCAATGCGGCAGACGCATACGGTTTACACTACCGTCTGCGCCGTGAAATTCTTTGAAAAACTTTTATTTCAAAGAATAACAAACATCCACACTCGCAAACTTTTGTCTTTATATTAGGCGTGAGACACAAAGGACTTCAACAAAACCTTCGAGGAGGCTTACGCTCCTTCCTCGAAGATCTTGTTGAAGTTTTTATCAATAAAATTACATTTTAAGTCATCATCACCACAAGTCCTGCAAGCATAAAGTCAATAAATTAAATGTTTGTGAATTTAAGTTTCAAGAAGTTGATGCCACTCGCCAATAGATGACTCTTTGATAAAACAAAGATTACTTTCAGTTTATACTACTCGCTACTAGATGGCGCTTTAATAAAAAATCCGTATCATTCATACATTTAATATTTTTTAAACCATATACATATCACCGTCATGATGTTTCAATAACAAAACATTTTTACCATCTTTCATATCAAAATCTACATTATTTAATATACGAATTTCATTTCCGGAATCTCCTGAAACTGTCACAAGAATTTTCTGTTCAATGTTTTTACTTTTCGCTTGTTTCCCGTGTTTCGCGGATAGATGGCGCTGTAGCCCTCTAGGTCTTGTGTAGGTGGCGCCACAGTGTTCGCATTGATGCGATTCAGATTGAACGTGGGTTATAGAAATATGTTCTGCTAGACTTGTTTTGTACCCAAATTTCTTTGTACAGATGGCACACTGGAAAAGAAAGAGATTTTAATAATACTTTCACATAATATGCCATCATTTTCTACCACACCCCGTGAGGCGACGAAGTTCCGTGTTGTGACGGGTAAGAGTACAAAATGTCCCCACCCTAATAATCCCGAGGCAATCGTAAGAGGCGACTAAGGGAACACTTTCGCAAAAATATCCATTGCGTAGAGAAGGAAAGCTCGAAATGAAATCCGGTTTTCGAAATGAAAATTGTTAAGCCGAGTTGAAGGCCTTATGGGCGGCTTGAAAATCTCAACTGCGGGTCGCGGCGACCTGCGCCTGTCCATTTCAAGACAGCAATAGGCTCACCACCTATTACGTGGGACATAAATCTATATTTCGAAATGTGGGCGTATACTATGCCTCTGCCTACCCCATATGAAGGCGTGACTATATGTAGGTATGTATGTATACTCTACCATATGTCCCGTATGGCAACAGTAAAGAGTACAAAATGTCGCCACCAGTTCCCGTTTCCCATGGGAACTTTTTCTCTGTAATAAATTTCAGCCAGACCAGTTTAGCCGTTAGAGAGTGAAAGAGTAACAACATTTATAACATCACTAGCTGATGCGCGTGAAATTTGGTTCCCGTTCTCGCTTCCCGTGGGAACATTTTCCCGGGACAAAAAGTAGCCTATGTGTTATTCCAGACTATACTCTATCCCTGTACCAAATTTAAGCCCAATCCGTTAAGCCGTTAGAGCGTGATTGAGTAACAAACATCCAAACATACTCACAAACTTTCACATTTATAATATTAGTAGGATAGGATAGTAGGATTAAGATAACATAGTAGTACTGTATGCGACTAACAGACATACTGTAGTCTCAGGTTCGATTCCCGTGTCAAGATTTTTATCCCGGGAATAAACTCCCATGGGAACGGGAACAGAATTGCAAGTTGACAAAGCTGCTGGTACTATCGAATAACACTTAAAACTAAACACACTTAGGGGGTAATCAGATACATTGTTACACGGACAGTATTTCTATACTAATTATTTATTTATTTATTTTACTCTTTATTGTACGCCAGATAAAAAACAATAATGTACATAAAATCTGAGAAAAGAGGCAATACAATGGGCGGCCTTATCACTAAAAGTGATTTCTACCAGGCAACCTTTGGATGGAGAAATTAGTAATAAAGAATTATTATAAAGAGGAAAAATTTGTTTTTTTGTTTCTTTGTTTTTTTGTTTTTTGTTTGTTTCTTTGTCTTTTTGTTTTTTGTTTGTTTGTTTGTAACGAATAGGCTCCGGAACTACTGGACCGATTTGAAAAATTCTTTCACTGTTGGGAAGCTACACTCTTTGCGGTGAATATATTTTATTCCCGTATTCCCACGGGAACGGGAACTACGCGGGTGAAACGGCGTGACGTCCGCTAGTACCATATAAGTTCTCTGCCATACCTCAAATTTCTTAACACCTAAATGCCGTCGCTTGTGAGCTCGAAGATTGGAGCTGGAGACGCAACGTTGAGGACATAAGTCACAACTGTATGGCCGCTCACCAGTGTGTGTTCTGAAATATTAATGATTATGTATATTAATTCTTTGAAGCGCTCGTGGCCCCGCGGACTCAGTGTTCTGTAAACAATCACTGCAGTAAGCAACTTTCACTATGGCCGGTCCATGGATCGGTGACCATCAATGTGACCACTTTGTGACATTTATTTGAGCGTTTCCGTGTTTCGGTAGGCACGTTAAGCCGTTGGTCCCGGTTGCAAAATGGCAGTCGTTAAGCTAAGTTGAAGGCTTTATTTCAACAGCAGGCAGTCACAACCTGCGCCTGTCCATTCAAACACGGCAATACGGCTCACAACGTATAACGTGGGACAAATTATAAAAAATGTGGGCATATAATATGCCTCTGCCTACCCCTGCGGGGATAAAGGCGTGACCGTATGTATGTATATTAATACTTGCCCCGTGTGGAGACGGGTAAGAGTACAAAATGTCGCCACCCCTATACATCACGAGGGTGTCGTAAGAGGCGACTAAAGGAACTCTTCTGCAAAAAGATTCATTGCGTAGAGAAGGAAAACTCGAAATGAAACCCGGTTGTCAGTAAAATGACAATCGTTAAGCCAAGTTGAAGGCCTTATGGGCGGCTTGAAAAAAATCAACTGCAGTCAGTACTTTAGGAGCTAGTCCGATGCAAACAGTCAAATCTTTCCTCTTATGATATTAGTATAGAGTAGAAATAAGCACTATCAAGTAAATTTTGACAGACGGCCGATGTAAAAACTACTGTATACTTCCTAATCTCTAAGGGTGTTTATTAGACCAATCAATCGATCGTCGATCGACGGCATCGATCGATGACAGAATGTTTTAGTCGACGTCGATCGATAATTTCTATCACACCAATCAATCGACCGTCGATCGACGGCATCGATCGATGGCAGAATGATTTAGTCGACGTCGACCGATAATTTCTACATACCAATCGATCGATCGATCGGTCAATCGATTGTTTCTATCACATCAATCTGTCGATCGACGGAATCGACCGATTGGTTGGTCGAACAGTATCCATCGATCAAAGGTATTACACCAGTCGATCGACATCAATCGACGTTGATCGATGCTGTCGATCGACGATCGATTGATCTAATAACACACTCTAAAAAAACTATTTTACCGTATATGCACAGTGAGCGATGATCGTTGCGTGGCTTTAAAATCGCAATGCGGGCATTGATGCCGTTTGGTTCCCGTGTGTGTCAATTTGTGTTTATGTAGGTAGTCCTGCCGAGTGAACACACGCCCACATGTCTGTAAAAGAAATAAACATTAGGTGTCTAGCTGATAGGGATGTGGTGGAGGAGCAGCATCGGCAGGCGTCTTGAGGCGTGTTCGGGTTACGACGAAAACAAAATGTTATCACAATATTCACAATGCTACTTTTACACTCTATAGGAACATACATGTTACTGCTCGTTCGCTCTAACTTTGCCGATCGGCTCCATACTAAAGTCGAATTTTTAATTAGACGAAGTAAATTGTCAGCAACTAATGTCACTTCTTCATACAATGTTGTTTATTTTCTATGACGAAGTGACATTAGCTACTGTCAATTTACTTCGTGTAATTAAAAATTCGGGTATACACCTCTACGCCAACGGCAAAGTTAGAGCGAACGGGTAGTAATGTCTATTGCATGCCTTTCGGCGGAATATGGGAGCAGGGAACAATGTTTGTAAAACATAACATCAACTTATGTACCTATTATTCGCAATAAAACATTTGAATTTGAATTTTATAATAAAACTGTTGAGGGTCGAGAGTCTGTACTCTAAATCGATACTGAAGCCGAAAATGTCAAAAATCTAAAACTTTTTACGTCTGTCTGTCTGTATCCCGAATAAGTATCACGCTGAAACTACTGTATCAATTTGAATGAAACTTGGTACAATCTTAGCTTAATATCCGAGGAAGGTTCTAGGATACTTTTGATCCCGATATTTTGCGCGGTTCCTTTGGGAGAGGGGATGAAAGACAAAACGGTTTTTTAGTTGCAACTTCTCAAGGCGTAGCCCGATTTCAAAATTCTTTTAATGTCATATAGGGAGTACTTTAAGGGTTGTTTCACACAAGTTTCAATTTTGAGAGTTTTGTAGTTTAAGAATTAGAGCCATCTTAACTTTCGCAAAACCTAGAATTCAAGGGTTCCTTTGAATGTAAGGGTAAATCTAATCTGGCGTGTTAGCTTAATCATAAAAGAAGAAATACCTCCCCTTTTTCATAGACCTTATGTGACGTAAACGAAGTTGCGAGGGTCAGCTAGTAAAAGAATATGAGGCTCCATTAAAATGCCGGCGCACTTGCGATCGATAGCGCTGTCGGAAGAAGAAGGGAGAGGAGGGCCTGAGGACGGTGAGGAGGCTGTTCACCGTCCTTACAGGCAGGCCCATGACGATGATTCACGCACGCCCCCCCTCCCCTAAAAGCGGGATCACACCCGAAACCCCCCAAAGAGAGGAGCCGGGCAGGGGTCGCCAGCGTGGTACGAGATCGAGACGTCGATAGTCGATTCACTCCATCGCTGTCCAAGGCGTCAACGACTTTTGACATACTGATGGAAAGGGATGGTGAAATTCAAATGCCACAAATAAATAAATAATAACAGCTATCTGACCCCCAAAGTACGCTAGGAATAACTTGCTTGTGTTATGGGTATCAGACCACGGATATTAATACTTATATACTTTTAAATACATACTTATCATACATAGGAACACCTAGACTCTCGGGACAAACATTTCATATCCAAAGCTGTTCATATCCTGTGGCCTAGTCTAACTATTGGTCTATAGGTGGAACAGCTTGCAGTAGAAGTAGGATTGATAGCTGCTCAATGTTGTTCATGATCAAGCAATTAAGCTGAACTGCGGTCCGATTACTAAAAGGGTGTTAAGTGTTAAGAATATCGAATCACTAAGGCTGGTTGCAGAGTCACGCTCACCGTCGGCGCTGACAGCTCAGCACGTAGCTCATCAGCATGAGACGTTTCAGTATTGTTGTGGTGTACACATATGATGTATAAGCCCCGCACGTTGATATTGCGCTTGGCGGCCATCTTGGTGACCACTTGGTGACGTATGTCCGTCGAGCAGTCAGTACTAAAAAAAATACCGTACGCAGCTTCGCGAGGCCAGCGCGCGCTCGCGCTACGTCACGATGACGTCACTTAGCTGTCATTATGACAAGGTTCTAGCGCATTACCTACTTGCGGGGCTTATATGTATACAGAGGCGCATGTGCTTTGGTCAGCGCCGACAGCTACGCGGCACCAACGCGCGATGCGTACGGACGCTGACCACCACACACCAACACACGCGTGATAGCTAGTTATTCTAAGAGGCTTCCTAATAGTTCATACACTTTACTTTGGCTGTCAGCGCCGACGGTCAGCGCAACTCTAACACCAGCCTTAACAGTCTTATAGCAATTTGACAGTAGTGAAGTATGAATAAAACCTACATACTTACATCACAAATATAATTTTTCTCTTTCCCATGTTCCAGCATATGTATTTTCAAAAGTTCATTAGTTTTAAACAATTTTAAACACTTGCAACACTCAAATATATCCTCCGGTAACTCGGTAAGTGTGTTATGTCTATGGTCTTTCATATGATGCTCATATACGCAACGTTTCGGTAAATATCTTTCACATAAATTACATTTATAACCATCTTTTAACCCTTTACAGAAATTACTTTCATGACTTATGCGAGTTTTTCTACTTTTAAACCGTTTTTCACAACCAAAGCATTTAAAAATTGTACCATTGTTTTCTATTCCATGAAATTCTACATTATGGGCAGTTAGCTCTTCGATACTCGGTAAATCTATACAGCAGATTCTGCAATATGTAGGTGAACGTGTATTCAACAACTTTTTTCTAATTTTTGTATTGGTTTTATCACATTTTGAATCTTCAAAATCATTTTCATACATAAAATCTTCTCTGTCATCCAAATTTTCATCTTTAACGTCTTCGTTAACTGAATTTAGCTCGAAGTCTTTATTTTCCACTTGAATAGGTCCTCTAAGTATTATTTCTTGCAATTTTTCGTTAGCTTCTAAACAACATTTTCTAAACGAATAAAATCGCATAAGTTCTTCCTTGCACCTTTCACACAGTTTATTGGGAATGATATTATCCAGGTCTATATCTAAGCAGTCTTTAATTATTTTTACAAGAGACTCTTCTGCAGTGCTTTCTTGAACAATATCCTTACAGGCATTGTTGTTCCAACATATGCGACAAACATTTTCTTGAAAGAAATATTCGTAAGTATACACATCACCGTTTGCAGTTATATCGCTCCAATACATAATTATCGAATAAATAAATGTTTTGATATAATTTTCTATTTAATTAAAGGTATGTATTATCAACGAAATAAATAAATAACACTTTTTGCTCTACGATTTGTTTTGTTGACTATTGATTGACATTACTGACACATTGACAGTGACACTGACGTTGATTTTTTTTTTTAATTTATTGAAAGCTTTGGCATTTAAGTGATTTAAGCCATCAGCTTATCACTGACGTTGACTTACGCATCCTTGAGTTTTGGTTCCGTACGAAAAGGGTAAAAACGGGACCCTATGAGCCTTCGCCGTCCGTCTGTCCTTCACAAGGCTGTATCTCAGGAATTGTGATAGCTAGAGCTGAAACATTTACAGATGATGTACTATATTTCTGTCGCCGCAATAAAAACAAATAGGTAACCAACCTACTAAAAATCTCGTAAAAACACGTATTTTTTTGGTACGAAACCTTCCGTGGCGTGTGCGCGAGTCAAACTCGCACATGGCTGGATTTCTTTTTTTAATTATTTGTACTTATCAAGGTTTTTGGCTCAACTATTCAGCCAAGAAACTATACTCTGTCTTATGCAGAGATTTTGCTCATCGATTTTAATTTATTAGGTTCCTCAAAGCACAAATCGTTGTAGTTACGTTCGATAGAACACGCATGGAGGCAGATCTCCCGTCGCATATTGATCTCCCGTCGCATAGATCGAAATTGCCTGTAAGTAGATGGTAGATGATCGTCATAACTCGCCTTTGTACTAAGTCGAACGCTGATATTCAAGTGCACCAGCCTGAGTGTCAGGTTTCGTGCGCACCATAACTTTTGTAACAGTTTATTAGGAGTTTAGTACAATAGACCGAGAATGGTGTAAACACACAAACTTGAAAACAAAATCGGACATTTGTATTTCAAATTTGGGGCGTTTATTTGAAACATGGAGGTACGTAGGTATTCAAGTACGTTTATCAGATATCTAGATCCTTTAACCTTATTTGGGCTCTATGGCGTGATGTCGCAAAAAAAAGCTTTTGAAAATAAAATAATAACACCAATATAAATGTATAG
Organism: Miltochrista miniata; assembly: GCA_933228765.1. Taxonomy (NCBI): domain Eukaryota; kingdom Metazoa; phylum Arthropoda; class Insecta; order Lepidoptera; family Erebidae; genus Miltochrista; species Miltochrista miniata. The sequence continues at coordinate 8,769,808 of OW121774.1, read as the reverse complement.
ATTTAATGTTGATTTCCAACATTTTAAACTTAACTTACTTATCCGTGACTATGAACAAGTACAACTTATAAACTAACACTTTTAAAAAATCTTGAGGTGCCTTCCACACCAAAAATATTCCTTAAAACTAAAAGTGTGCTTAACACGAATCGATCACATCACTACACATTTCAAAAAAAGAACACTGTCAGAAAGGTAGAAAACTCTTAGATATACATAGAAACATTAGGCAAAGGAAAGCCTTCTATAACGCCGAAAGCACCAATTCGATTGTCTTAAAAATACATCTATGCATTTTTTCTTTTCATATAAAATTGAAAGTTATTTCACTGCAAATGCAAATCAAGGTGGATTTTTAGCTACCATTCTCAAAGTATTAAGAACAAACATTTTGTACTGACAAATTCAAAACAACACCACATTTACAGTAGGAATACAGAGATAGGATATACTTATTTAAATGGCTGAATGTAAAAACCCGTATTATAAAATGCATGTATTACAAAAATGAATTGATAATATTGATTGATCTAATGTCAAAATTCTTCCTTAAGAACGTAAATGGACTTGCACATTATTGTTACAAAAAAAATATTTCGACAATTCTTTACTTATGGAAAACTATACTTTTAATAACACTTAGCATACTATAAATTCATCAGAATCGAAAAGATTTTAGACAATTACTGATTTAAAAAAAAACGAACCTTATTTTTATGAAAACAATGCATTCAACACTACTGAGCTTTTTCGTGACAATTCATAGAGAAATTGTTTTTTTTTTGTTCTTTTATTTTTCTATAATTTGGCGCGAAAACTGTAATTAATGGCGACACGTGCTACAAATGATACTCATTTTGTAAAACAGATGTTACACATGGTATTTATGGAAAATCTACCGCAAGTCCGTCAATATCAATAATAATTAACCACGTTTTCTAAAATGCCTTATGACATCAAATATAAGAGTTTTGGAAACTATTTAAAGACTGTGTTTTAGAAACCCTAAAAAAGTGACATTGACTTTTTATTGCAAATTCGTAAGGATTATGTCAAAATAATTACGGGAGAAAAATACCCCAGCTTCCAGTGCTCTGTGTGTATTGTTTTAACCATAATTTTTAAACACTAGCTTGGAAGTTTTTCTCTCGTAAATCTTTCGATCGAATCTTTACGAAACTGCAATAAAAAGTGTATGTCACATTTTTAAGGTTTCCAAAACACTGTGCCACATTAGAACCAAAGTGATCCAAGTTAGGTGACATTTTAACCAATATTGAGGTGGTAGGTATATATGACATCGGCATAGGAAACTCATAATTCATAATGTCACACTGATCTAAGCTCTCTTCAGCAGTTAATTTAATATGTAAGAAGAACCTAAATTACGTTAATTAGGGTTTCTGGGCTTGAGAGCATGCCAATTTCAAGTAAATTGTATGTCGAAAAAATGAATAGTATTTAAATTGTTAGGATACTACTAAACAGCAGCATATTCTTGTACTTATGTCCAAATTTGGACTAAATTCTAATCCAGTAAAGTGGTGGTACTTTACTGGGGCTAGCTGTGGAATTTGTCAACAAACCAAAAAAATCGCGTTTCACTGTATTATATCACTTTCCAACACTTGGGCACGTTGTCGAACCTTTATGTTTAAGAATCCACCATAAATTACACATAAATACTCAAAAATAGTTTTAAAAAAATTACACTGGAGTGGCGCCATTTTGAAGCGAACTTAGATCAGTGTGGAATCAAAGATTTATGATTTTTCTATGCCACGTCAATACAGTCAAAAATGCCACTTGGATCAATCTGGTTTTAAAGTTGCTATTTAATTTTTTTTATGTCTTATAATAAATCTATGTAATGCCGACCATAAAGACTAGCAATATGCCATTTAAACCAACAACATGCTTATTAAAATCAATTTATGACATTTTCTATTAAATCATGGACAATTCCTATTTCACAAGAAACTTAAGTACTCTAAAATCCTGTCTATTAATTTGCTTTTAAGTTTTTCTATGTCATCTTTTATTCACATGCAGAAAATTATTAATTTTTAGTATTTGTTTAGGAGTTAATTTTAAAAGCAATTTAGCATGCTATGTTAATCTTACAATGTGGCAAAATTATCAGTCTCGGCTGTATTCGTACCTGCCTCTTCTGGCATGTCGAGCCAAATGCTATATCCAACTTAGGTAGATATTATGATGCACCGTTGTCACGTTGCACAACTCTAATAAGTAATTTTTTCACAATTACATTCAAGCTTATATTAGCCGAATATAAACTAGATGAAGTTTTATAAGGATTTTTAAAAAAACACTTGGCAGGTTTTACGTTTAAACAGCATACTGCTAGTGTTTGTGGCAATCTTATCTTATCATTTTAAGCTTATCGATATACAAGTTCACTTTTGAGTTTACTCTTCTGTTCTTTCTTGGTCTTTGTCTTTCTTCTTCTTCTTTTTCTTTTCTTTTCGTGATGTATCAGCTTCTTGAGTTTCGTCGGCTTCCATTGCTACTTCACCGGATGCACTTTCCGCCCTGAAATTAATATTAAAGAATTATTAGACATGTGGATATTTATGCAGAGGGTGTTAAAGATTCCTGGGCTTAGTAGGCTTGGCTTTACTGGGCTCTATTCAACAAGAACTTCAAGGCTTATGCTCCTCACCAGTGGTGATATGTTTGAAGACAATTTGAACCTCATAATGGGGTTGAGAGGTTGGACAACACTCGCTCTTAATGATGCAGAAAATAAAAAGACCGATCATCAACCCCAGGCTAATAAACATGATAGAGAAATAAGATTATATGATGCCATGGGTCAGATTCATTGAAGGTCTAATCTATTTAGCTGCCATAGTTGGGAACCAGAGTTTGGCTGTAACCTGTATGCATACTTATCGCGTAAATCAGGTTTGACCAGCCAAGTAATTAAAAACAGGTCATACTACTATCAACTGGAGTCTTAATAAAATGACTTTGTAATCTATATATATAAAAATCAATGCCACTTTTCGTTGTCATTTTATAACTCAAGAACGGGCTTACCTATTCAAACCAAATGTTTAGGCTTTGTTTGGAGTATTTAATAGATGGTTTATGTGAAGTTTGCACAAAATCGGTCGAGCGGTTCTTCATTTATCACGCAAACGAAGTTGCGCGGGTCAGCTAGTTATCTTATAAAAACTGTTTGGTTTTTGTACATACATTTATCTATTTATACTACTAAGGTGCCAGAATAGCTTATTGCCCACCTGATGGTTGATTACCAAAGCCTATGGATGTTTGCCGAACATGCGCTGACAACTCTCGAGAAATTTGGCAAGCCTTACATAAGACTTCAACTTGGCTCAACAACTCTCATGTTCTAATAATTATGAAATTTAGCAGATGATAAAATAAATTTTATACTTACGTCGCTTCAGGAGCCTCTGAATCTCTCTTCTTCTTCTTCTTTTTCTTCTCTGAGGTACGTTCTACCGAGTTATTTAGATCATCAGCATTCGCTGTACTAGCTGTTCTCTTTCTACCGCCATCCTCTTCACCGTTTGCTTCCTTTCCTACTCTGCTGTCTACACCTTCAATCGCTTTCGGTTTATTATATTGCACATAACTATTTAACCATTCCTCTGGAGTATTTTCATTTGGTTTTCCATGTTTGTCTAGTTTTCCGGCTGAAATTAATTGTTTCTTTTGTGACGCTTTAGGCCCCAGGCCCCATTTTCTAGGATATGTGTCTCGTTCCATGATGACACGTTTAAGTTTAGCGGCTATACCGTGATCACAAGATGCCATTGTGGAGGTAGTCATCAATGCAATCGCTAATGCCACAGCTTCGCCTTTGGTAGTAACTATGACTATTTCCTGATCGATTTCTATACCATCATCGTATCGTAGAATACCTGGTAGTAGAACTTTGGCACCGTAACAAACTGCATTGACAGCACTGTCTTTGATGAATATACGTTTGTGTGCGATAAGGAGGCCTTCCAGTGGCTTAATTACTCTTCGTAGATATGTTTCGTCTTTGTGATTCTCATAAGCCCATTGTGCGTCTAAAATGTCATGCATCGTGACCATGCCTTCTCTCTCTCCCTGGATTCCAGAACGTACTCTGCGCAGCTCAATCATCTGACCACCAACTCCAAGCATGAGACCAAGATGGACACACATGGTACGGATATATGACCCGGCTTCGCAGCTGACCCAGAACACACCGATGTTGCGTTCTGAATCAAAGTCAAGGAGTTTGCTATCGTAGACAGATCGTACACGAAGCTGACGTTTAACCGCAGATATAAGAGGTGGGCGTTGGAACAATGCTCCACGCAGTTTCTCCAAGCCTTGTGTAACATTTTTAATACTCTCAACAGCTGAATGAAGGCTAAAAACAGCAACATACTCCTTACCAGCGTTCTGTTGTGACTTAACAAGTCTAGTAGCACGATCAATGCACACAATAAGACAGCCTGTCACTTTCGGATCCAACGTGCCGGAGTGTCCCGTTTTTTCAACTTTGAGGATACGTTTGATCCATGAAACAACTTCGTGCGAGCTAGGATTGCTTGGTTTGTCCACATTTATAAAACCAGCCTTGATATATTCGGAAATAGGACGCTTTAAAGGCGAGTGGCCGAATGGAAGCGGTGTGTAATGGTTAGTGCGCACATTGAGGCGGTCGAAATTCTTTAACAACAATGGCCAGTACGCAGTATCCAATTTAGTCACGCTTTCCGAAGGTTCAATTTTAAAATCTCCCAGTTTCTGAAACTCTCCCAGAGAGACTGTTTCTTTCTTTTCCTTGATCTTCTTCTTCTTCTTTTCCGAAAACACCTCGCCGCCGGGTTGTTGATCCGTCATTTTTATTGAATTATTTCGTATTATCACACGTTTAACGTTACACACTTTAACTACACTTATTTACTACTACACTCTGAACATACAGTTTATCAAGAAATTCTGAAAAATCACAAACAATGAGCCGACACGTGCAATTTATCAGAATTTTAGGTTATCCAGCCGTAAACCAACAGAGTGGTGCACGGCAGGACAGACCAAGACAAACTCAGAACTCGACAGACACTACAGACAGACAGACAGTCAGTGGGGATGTTAAAAAATAATCGATTTTTCTTAAAATCGATTATTATTTTCGTATAATCGATTTTTATAATTGATTTTCAAAGCCATATTAATCGATTTTTAATTAATTACGCGATAAAATCGATTTTCATAAATAGCACCATCTATGCGCCGAATGAAAAAACTCGAAGCATTATTATTTGCATGTTAGTAAATAAAAAACGGTGTTATCTGTTGTTATGTCGGCGAGTTAAGTAGTTTCAGTTAAGTGAGTGAGATCTTCTGAGTTATTATAGTTGTTGGTAACCAACAATAAACAATAAAGATGACTTCTAACCGTAAAACACCTAAAAGCGGCTAGCGAAATTATTTTATAACGAAGAAAGATGCTACCACAGCAATATGCATGTACTGTTCGAAAGAATCAAAAACTTGTAGTAAAACATCCGACTGTCTTACAGGTAACATGAATTACTATAATGCCAAATCTTGTTTCCATAATATATCTTCATTTGCTTAATAAGTCAGTCCTCGTCCTCTAAGTACAGTAAAAGTCAAGTACTACAGCCCTAAGTCAAAGTCAGTCTTCCCTAGTAAAGCGGTGGGACTTTACTAGAAGTGACTCTGGAGTTTGTCGAAAAATGGAAGAGTCACGTTTAACTGCGTTTTATCCCTTTCCAACACTTGTGCACGTTGCCGAACTTTTATGTTTAAAAATCCACCACTTTTTACTCATAAAACACTCGAAATACACTAATCTAAACATATATTTATTTTAACGCCTACAGTATGGGGTTCTTCAAAAGGGGTCTAAGAAGGTTTTTACAGGGTCGGCAGCGCGAGTGTGGCGCCTCTGGTGTTGCAAACGTTCATAGGCTGCGGTGACCACCAGTCCTCCTGGTGGGCCGTATGCTTGTCTGCCACCTTAGTGGTATAAAAAAAAAAAAAAAAATGGGGTACCACAATCATCAATACCGATTAATATGGGGGTACCACAGGGATCGGTATTGTCCCCAACTCTCTTTCTTCTGCATATCAATGACATGCTGTCCCTTGGGTGCATTCATTGTTATGCGGATGACAGTACTCTGCATGGGAGCTATTCTGGCCGCCCAGCGGAGGGGCGTTGTGATGTGGACGAAAAGAGACGGCAACTCGTGGCGGATCTCGACCGGGACCTGGGTCGCATTTCCCAATGGGGTTCAGACAACCTGGTCGAGTTCAATGCCAGAAAAACGCAGGCGTGTGCGTTTACAGCTAAGAAGTCCCCATTCCTACCCCTACCCTCTCTTCAGAACATTACGGTTCCACTAAAGGACAACCTGGAGATTCTCGGTATAGACGTCCGGCGTGAGCTCAATCACAAAACTACATAGAGAGTTGTATTGGGCTGGCCTCACGGAAACTCGGAGTCCTAAATAAGGTGAGACGGTACTTCACGCCACATCAGAGATGTTTGCTGTACAAGACGCAGATTCGTCCCTGCGTCGAGTACTGTTCTCACCTCTGGGATGACTCCGCGAGGTACTTGTTGGACGCACTTGACGCTATGCAGAGACGTGCTGTCCGAATAATTGGTTGTCCTGAGGTGACGGGAGGCCTCGAACCGTTGGCGCAGCAAAGAACCGTAGCGTCCTAGGCTGCCTTCTACCGAATGTATCACGGCGAATGTTCTGAAGAGCTCTTCAATCTGATCCCACCATCACCTTTCCGATCCCGAACAACGCGTGCCGGGCAGAGATGCCACTCATACACAGTGGAGAGAATCTTCGCCAGAACCGAGCGTTTCAAAAGATCGTTCCTCTGTCGTACTATAAAAACTTGGAACGACCTGCCCGCACACGTGTTTCCCTCATGTTACAACCCCGGGTTCTTTAAGAGGAGCGTGAAGAGGCACATCACAGGGCCGCCAACTTGAGGACCGCTGTAAGAAGTGGCCCCCAATCGCAAGATGCGCCACGCCTATCCATCGTGGCGACGTCAATTTGGCGAGCTGAATATAAAAAAAAAAATATATAACTCAAAGGTGACTGACTGACTGACATAGTGATCTATCAACGCCAGCCCAAACCACTGGACGGATCGGGCTGAAATTTAGCATGCAGGTAGATGTTATGACATAGGCGTCCGCTAAGAAAGGATTTTGATAAATTCTACCTCCAAGGGGTAAAATACGGGAAACGGGAACGGGAACAAATATTACGCGGGCGA